>OZ038371.1:70629650-73029650 GCA_964036015.1 Leptarthrus brevirostris
AAGACTCAAAACAACAAACTCTTATCTTCAACACAATTAAATTCGCATCATGTTATTTCATTTAGCTGATAAAGCTGTACTTCGTAATTAAAGACTCAAAACAACAAACTCTTATCTTCAACATCAATTGTAGCCTCCAAGACTGAATACCCAATATCCAAGATGGCCGACAGGTGCCTTATCTTACTAAACAATCTAGGTTCAGATCCAAGGTTTAGATCTAAGTCCAGATGCAAACCAAAGAAGAAGAAGACCAATTGTAGCCTCCAAGACCAAAAACCGAAAATCCAAGATGGCCGACAATCCTTATCTCTTTTCCTTATCTCTCAATTGTAGCCTATAACACCGAAAACCCAAGATCCAAGATGGCCGACATCCTTATCTCTCAATTGTAGCCAATAACACCGAAAAACCAAAATTCAAGATGGCCGACATCCTTATCTCTCAATTGTAGCCTATAACACCGAAAACCCAAAATCCAAGATGGCCGACATCCTTATCTCTCAATTGTAGCCTATAAGACCGAAAACCCCAAAATCCAAGATGGCCGACAGGTGCCTTATCTTACTAAACAATCTAGGTTCAGATCCAAGGTTTAGATCTTAGTCCAGATGCAAACCAAAGAAGAAGAAGACCAATTGTAGTCTCCAAGACCAAAAACCGAAAATCCAAGATGGCCGACAATCCTTATCTCTTTTCCTTATCTCCCAATTGTAGCCTACAAGACCGAATACCCTAAATCCAGGTCCAGATCCAAGTCCAGGTGTAAATCAAAGAAGAAGAAGATCAACTGTAGCCTCCAAGACCGAATACCGAAAATCCAAGATGGCCGACAAGCCTTATCTCTTTTCCTTATCTCTAAATTGTAGCCTACAAGACCGAATACCCTAAATCCAAGATTGCGTCAGAATCGGCAAAGCACATTTTTGACTCGATTTTCTCATGGGCCAGAACCGCCATAGCACATTTTGAGCTCGATTTTCTCATGGGCCAGAACCGCCATTTCTATACTACTGATTATGAATAGGCAAAATGTACTATTCACACAAAATAGGTGTAGGTTCAAAACCTACTTGCACTACTACTTACAAATTCACAAAATGTAAATCTAAAACCCTAAAGTCTCAATTCCGCTGTACTGTTACTTTTAATTTTACTCTCCTTTGCTTTATCTATTAACTTATTACAATAACAACAACAACAACAACGATAGAAAACGAAAGCAAGTATTTGTTAAGAAGTTCAAAATTCAAAAAAGTGATTAAAAATGAAAAATGGTTTTTATTATAAAATGCATTTATTACTGTTTCAATTTACAATTCTAGATAAAAATTGGGATTAGAACTAGCTTTTGAAAAATTGAGGTTATAAGAGTTCCCAGATATTTCAAAGTAAGTTACAAAGTATCCACCTTCGTTGAGTTTATCAACCGTCTTGTCCGATATTTTGTTGAAACGTTCCGGTAAAAACATCTTATAGTCCTGCAGTTCTAGTACATATCGCATACCATATTTCGTTGTAACCTTTTCACAGCCCAAAATAGTGTAGGCTTTTAACGGATCCATTTCCTTTGTTTTTAATAATGG
Source organism: Leptarthrus brevirostris (assembly GCA_964036015.1). Taxonomy (NCBI): domain Eukaryota; kingdom Metazoa; phylum Arthropoda; class Insecta; order Diptera; family Asilidae; genus Leptarthrus; species Leptarthrus brevirostris. Next base: position 70,631,237 of record OZ038371.1, read on the forward strand.
TTTAAAGTTGCAGGTATTTAAGTCCTCCAGGATTAAAAATTCTTCGTTAAATTGCGCTGAATCCATTGTTCTTGTTGTTGTTGAAAGAATTATGACTATAACTTGTTCGCACAAACAATATTGAAACTAAACTGAAATTCAGAAAATAAATTTCGTGCTTATATAGCCCGTTATTATCAGGAAAGTTTTTGTGCAAAACCACAAATTTCCTTTCCCACATTAATAACAATGAGAATTATCAAATCTGCAACATAGAAATCCACAATATCCTTTCTTACTTATAAAAAAATAAAAATAAAAATAGAAAAAACCGCAAGTTTCCTTGTTTTCTGTCAATTTTTATCGCAACCTACTAAAAGTTCCTCTCGTAATGGAAACACAAAATTGTTTCTTATATTGTACATTTATTTATTACGTACAAAAAAGTTAATGATATAATAATATATACGTTAAACTCTTCAAAAATCAGTTTACTATGAACTAGCAAATTAACGCTGTAGTTCGTTTTATATCCCCCAATTATCAAATTTAAAAAAAAGTAAAAAACGCGTTTCCTTTCCCACATTAGGATCCATAAAAATCTCACGCATGCAAAAGTTTAAGAAAACAATTTACCCTTAAATTTTCAATCTTAATCTAAACACTTACCGCAACATTGAAAACCACAATATTTTTATATTCTTACTTGCATCAACAACTGCTTAAAACATTTTTTTCAAAACCGCAAATTTCATTTCACGCATTACAAATTTATCAGGTCTCCAAAAATCATTCCAAATATTTCACAACAACAACATCGCTTCACTTAATGAAGAATTCTTTTCTTACGTTTCATACAAACTTAGGACTTTGGTCTTGAACTTACATCAATTTTTTCCCATACAAAAAGCGGCACCCACGATTATTTTCTATATGACCACCGCTTATCTTTTTTCTTACGTTTCAGACAAACCGTAGACTTTTGGTCTAGAACTTCCAGCAATTTTTATCCATATATGACTACCGCTTATCTCTTTTTCTTACGTTTCATACAAACTGAGGACTTTGGTCTAGAAATTCCATCAATTTTTTTCATACAAAAAGGGGACCCCACGATTCTTTTTTTATATGACTACCGCTTATCTTTTTTTTTACGTTTCATACAAACTGGGGACTCTTGGTCTAGAATCCCCACATTTATACTACTGGTGTTGACGAATCCAAGCAAGTGTTACACTCGAGTCGGTCCATCCGTAAATGTTTCGAGTAAAAGGCTGCAGCGATGTTTTAACGTGCGTTACAAGGCGAACTAACAGAGCAGCAGCACACAGCTCCAAGCGTGGTAGAGTCACTGTCTTCAGGGGTGCAACTCTTGTTTTGGCGGTGATTAGACGAACAGTTATGTTACCGTCAGGCATTTTAGTGCGTGCGTACACAGCTGCAGCATATCCGGATTGTGATGCGTGGGATGGCCAGTGCCAAGCCATCTCGGTACTTTGATTGTTACTAGACTAAAAAGATTTTCTCGATAGTTGAGCCCTAGTTGTTTAATTGGCGGCGGTACAGCTTCATCTCAGTCAAGTTTAGGGTTCCAGAATCGTTGGAACAGCATTTTGGGAATAATTGTGCTTGAAGACAGTAACCCCAGCGGGTCGAATAACTTCGCAACATCTGAAAGACGATCTCTGTTGTCTTTGCACCCCTGATTGTAGCGTTTGGGATTGTTTTGGATTTTTTTGTTGTTGTTTGTTTTTTTTACTAATATTTTATTGATTGCATGGGTTGTGGGAGCCTCATTCATCTCAATAGATGTTATATTCTGGGGAATAGGTCAATTGATTCCAGGCCTATGCCTGTGAAGTGCGCCTTCTGTGTTAGAAGGGTTAATTCTATAATAGGCAAACATTTTAAATAACTTGGAAGTAAGAAATATTAAAATATTTCTTAACGCGATCGGCGTTTCTAATAAAGAAAAGCTAAATTCCTTTGGCTCGTCTTCAACACCAGCACCAAAGGTTTAGCTTTTCTTTAGCTGGTGGAGGAATTCGAAAGAAATCGAAAACTAGATGGTGATCTACACAAAATAAAAACAATAACCGACCTAGACAGCTGTATCAGATTATGATCACTATACTGTCACACCGATATTTCGGTAAACTATTTATCGCATGTACACAATGTACCAAATAAACACATGACCCGAGCAAATTTTCAAAAATTTTAAATAACTTGGAATTGCAAATTCCGAACTTAACCGTTCAAACTCGAGCGAAGTAAGAAATATTAAAATATTTCTTAACGCGATCGGCGTTTCTAATGAAGAAAAGCTAAATTCCTTTGGCTCGTCTTCAACATGGGTTATGTGGTAGAATTGCGCCAGACAATCCGCTAATAATCTATGTGATCCTTGTGCACAGGTACCTGCCGGTATATTTTCGATACATCAGCGCTCAGAGCGAACCGATTCGTTCGAAGTCTCAGGAAGGTTGTAAACAAATCAGGCTGGAGCTGCGGACCAATCATTTGGACATCATTCAAAGAGAGGCCTGAGCTGGTGCGACATGAAGCGTAGTACTGGACTCCTTAATTACAGCCTTATGCGGCATGTAATAGTGTCTCCCGGGTGGTGGAACATCATCCACTTCTTCCATGTGATGCAAATCGAGAAATTCCTGCATAAAATCCTTGTACTGAATGAGTAGTTGTTCATCCTTAGTGAAACGTGCCTCCTTGTGAAGTAATGCGCGAACTGCTGCATCTCGTGAACTTCCGAGCGAGTTATGTTGCTTAAACGGCAGCTTTACCACGTAGCGCCCGTCATGTCGGCGGTAATGTGTTTCTGCAAAGATGCTTTCACAAACGTGTACCTCATCAGTCAGGGGTTTCGTCTCGGGTAACTCTTTGATTTGCCAGAATTTAGCAACGGTCTTCGTTAATGCAGCGTCGGAGTGCAAGCTGTTGGTTGTAAGGTGAGTACACGTTGTTTCTAATATGATAACTTTTCCGAAAAGCACCCACCCAAGAGTTGACTGTTGTGCAACTAGAGTTCCAGGGGGGGCCTTGACAAGCCCATCCAATAGGAATTGTTCCAATTCATCGGAATCTAGCAAGATATCAACAGATGCGGGTACGTGGTAATAGGGGTCAGCTAGTTTAAGCTTATCAATGTGCTGCCAATTAATCTTGCGTATCCGTATGGGTGGCAGTTTGTTGGTGATTTTAAGTAAAATTTACGCTTTAATCGTTGCAGAGAAACTTCCGTCAAATGATGATAAAGACAGTTGAACCTCACCTTTCTATCTTCCAGCGTCAGTTGCTCCTATGCCTTCAATTGCTGGAGTTGCCGGGGATTTCCTTAGTTTGAATCGCTGGACGCAACTTTCGTTAATAAATGTGAGATGTGATGCGTTGTCAAAAAGAAGGCTCGCTGTTTTATGTCGTCCCTCCTTGTCCAAAACTTTGATAATAGCCGTGCCCAAAAGAACCTGATGGCCTAAGCTAGTTGAGAAAAGGGGGCCTGATGGTGAGTCAGAGACGGTGGTCGTTTATCTGGACGAGTCTTGATGTAAACGGGTATGATGACGAACTTGACACACTCGACATTGACGCATAGATCTTTCTCCTGGATAATTGATGCTCTACCTGCGGCTGATAATGCTCGAAACTTACCAAATTTATAAATTTTTTGCTTAGCGTCTCTGTAGCTTTATAGTAGACGCATATATCATTTTGAGAGTCTGCGTTCTTGTATTGCGGTTATGACTCTTTGCGTATGCCATTCTTATCTCGATGATCAGGGTGTTTAGCGGAATTAGCGATATGTAGTGAACCTGAAACGAGCTTTGATTTAACTCTATTTTGGGAAATGATTTGTGTTTTAGGATTGACACTTGCGGATTGTTTGTGTGCAACGACAGCATCCAAGGATCGATACCTTGTTTCTAAAATGGTGACTAAGGTATCGAAAGTTGCAACCTTATCATTTGTCTGATTGAGCTCCCACTGCCTCTGTGTGTCAGCATCAAGTTTGCAAACGGTCAGATGAACCAACCAGTCATCCCAGTTACTGACTGGCCGACCAAGTGCCTTAAGAGACTGGAAATGTTCCTGCGTGGTGTCCAATAAAGCCTTAATCGCTGCAGACGACTCACTAGTAACTTTCGGGATAGAAAATAGTGCTCGAAAATGGGAATCCACTATGACTCGTTCAACGTCATATCGTTTCTTCAGCAACTTCCAGGCTTCAGTGTAATTGTCATCTGTAATAGGATAGGATTTAATTACCTGAAGGGCTTCACCCTGCAGACTGCAGCGCAAATAATTAAGCTTTTGCGCTCCGGATACTAATGACTCGTTGTGTATAAGGGAGGTGAAGGCATCACGAAACGATCTCCATTCCTTCGGATGGCCTGTAAAATGCGGCAGGTCCATACGTGGTAATTTTATGTCTACTCGAGCCGCTTGAGGCGCTAGAATGTTATTCTTTTCACTTTCTTGGCGGTCTCTCAAGACTGTAGGAGTAAAGTTTGCTAATGCTTCTCTATACCATTCCTCACCTTGCATTCTTTCCGGTTCTTGTACCGGTAACGCAGTCTCATCACAAGAAAATTCTACTACATCCTGAGCATTAGAAAATTTATTCCACTGATCATTCAAAAGAATGATTGTAATTCAGCGTCATCGTAAGTATCCGCCTTCTTGCTTGCATTTAAACAACGTTTTATTGCATTCCGCGTCGTGTCACGTTTGACAACGTTGTTTTCCGAAGAGCTCATATTAGCTAAACAAACGATTTAGCAAACGAAAAGTTTAAAAAATTAAATGAATTCCCCACCAACAGTAAAATTTTTCCAGCTGCCGAAACGATGCGAAGAGACTAACTGTCAAGACAAATTCAATGTCAAACTGTTTAACGTGCGCTTGTGAGATTTGTAGAAAGAATAAACACAAAATGCTTATTACGATTGCACGTAGGATGTTTAGTTCTCGGTGTAGTTGTTGCAGCACTTCGTGTTAATCCTCAGTGGTATCGATAGTGTGCACTGCTCTCCGCTCGCACAAATCTGAGCTGTTTCGATATTCAACCGATTTATCAACTCTATACTGACGGTTTATACAAATCGAGAACTATAATCTTAACGTTTCAATAGTAGATCGACGACTGACTAGCAATAAATTTCTTCCAGTGAACAGTAATTCGGAAATTAACAATTTCAATGTATGTGAGAAATATATGCAATAAGAATTCATGACTATGTAGTGGTTGGCGATAACACAAGGAATATTTTAAGAACTTTTGTGCTAATTCGTAGATTTCAAGGCGCCCCAGAATGTTAAGAAACCCGTTTAAAACCGAAGACAATTATCAGCACTGGCATAATAGCACGGCTATCATCACTTTCACGGAGCCAGCATCAGCAGCGGTACGTCTCGGTAATCTGTTATCGAGCTCTCCGGTTTATCATCATCGACGAATCATCACCAGGGCAGTAGCATCCCAGATGTCAGCCGTTCAACACAATTGAAGAAACTATGTGTCAGCAACCTCAAGAAATTAAAGTCATTGACCAAGCCAGTCAGCAATACAATTAACAGGGCATTAACCGCGGAAAATTCAAACATCAGCAGCAGAGCATTAACCGCCGGAAAATGCAAACATCATCAGCAGGGCATTAACCGTCGGAAAATGCAAAAATTACACTTTATGTAGGTTGACTAAAATTGTCAATTTGAAGTCTAGCATTTAAGTTAGCATAAAACTTTGTATAAATATAATTCTGAAATAAAGCTTTTTCATTCTTAAAGTTAACGTGAAACCAAGCCTTTTATTATCACAAAGAGTGAGGCTGCTCTGGGCACGTTATTTTACCTTGAATCTTGGCAGCACGGAAAAAGCTCCGCACTGCGATAAACAAAATATTGGTGACCGCGACGTGATCACCCGAAGACACATCATTCCCTGCATCTAGAACAAGGTCAACACAGTATTGCTTTTACTTGGATCAGTGGACAACTTTAAAAGCGTGAAAACATCCGCAACCCAGGCAGCTTTAAGCAGCACACATTGGAACATTGGATTTCCTCCAAAATTTAACGTACCTGCAGCAAGACAACGGTTTTTTAATTTGTCGTCTTCTCTTTACAGCCAGTATAGAGCCGATAATTTCAAAATGGAGAAATTATCCAAGGAACAATCTAAGACCGGGAAGCTAGAAAATTACTATAAGGATTCCAAATCTAGGAAAACCATTCGTTACCATAAGAGTAGGTTAGATACTCTGAGGAAAGAATGGACAATTTTCACCACTCGTCACGCATGGCAGTAAAATTACTAGGGCTTAGCCAATCCAGTCAGCATCCAGATCAACAAACTGGAGCTATCCATAATACTAATAACACTGAGCATCCCCAGCAATCATTAGTTAGGCTTCCTAAAATTACGATACCGATCTTTGAAGGTGATTACTCGAAATGGAAGCAATTTCATGATTTATTCTTAAATCTTATCCATCTACAGCCTATGGCCGATTCACAAAAAATGTTTAATTTGAAATCTAATTTAACAGGAGAAACAAGTCGTTTAATTCAACATTTACAGGTATCAGATGAGAATTACAAGACAGCTTGGGATATATTGAATAGCAGATATGATAACAAGCGACTTATCGTGTCCGCCTTTCTCAATAGCATGTTATCGATTCCCAGCATGAATGGAGAATCGGCCAGCGCACTAAAACGATTACACGATACCGTAAATGAAGCAATTCTAGGTATCCAATCTCCAATCTATTGCGGAATTAGCACAACGTCCTTGGAAACACAACTGGGAAGGTTCTGGGCTTTAGAGGAATGCGATACGACAGAAAGACAAATGACACTAGTAGAAAAAGATTGTGAAACCCACTTCAACAAGCATACTTACAGAAACGAAGAAGGAAGGTTTGTTGTCAAACTACCATTCTCAAAATCCCCCAGCACACTAGGAATTTCAAAAGACATAGCTATACGACGATTTTTATGTTTAGAAAGGCGATTACAACGGAGTACAGCCTTGAAGGAGGAATACAGCGCCTTCATGCAAGAACTTATTAATCTTAAATACATGGAACCAGTTGATAGCATACCAGAACACAACTACTTCCAACCTCATCATTGCGTGCTCAAACCAGACAGCACAACCATAAGATTTAGAGTAGTTTTTGATGGATCATGTAAGTCTTCCACTAATACTTCACTTAACGATATTCTGTTAATAGGTCCAACAATTCAAAGCGAACTCTTTGATATTTTGCTACGTTTCCGAATATACAAATATGTATTCACGGCAGACATGACAGAGATGTACAGACAGATTCTTGTAGCTGAAGACGATAGAAGATTTCAAATGATCGTTTGGAGAAATTCGCCATCTGAAAGATTACAATACTACCGTTTGCGAACGGCCACCTATGGGACGACTTCAGCACCGTACCTGGCTATTAAATGCTTGCATCGTCTGGCTGAAGAAGAAGAAGATAGGAAATGGTGTGCAGATTATCCGAGATTACTCCATTCTATACCCAAGGAAGATACAGAAACCATGATTAATATTGGCGATAACGGAGAAGGTCAAGTTAAAACGCTTGGACTAATTTGGACTCCCAGCTCGGATAAATTTTCAATTTAAATTACTCCTGCAGATAATAAACGAATAACGAAGCGTTCAATTTTAGGGGATATATCACCAATTTTACGATCTCTTAGGATTTGTTAATCCAGCCGTGACCATCTGAAAAATCTTTATGCAAGAATTATGGAGATAAATTAAACTAAATTTGAAAAACCTTCAGATACCTCGACATGCTTTTTCGGATGCTAGTGAAAAGGCGTATGGCACAGCAATTTACCTCCGATCTACAAACATAAAAGGCTAGGTCTCAATAAACCTCCTATGTGCAAAATCAAAGGTCGCCCCAAGCAAGCTGGTAACAATGCCTCGACTTGAATTAGCAGCAGCGCATTTAATGGTAAAATTGGTCAAACGTGTTAAAAATTCATTACAATCTATGATCATCATGTCGTGGATCAATTCAGAAAGTTCAACCTTTAAGGTCTTTGTGGCCAATCGAGTGTCTTATATACAAGAACATACTCAAAAGGACTGGTGGAAGTATGTTCCAACGAAACATAATCCAGCTGACCTTACATCTAGAGGAATACCACCAAGAAATTATTAACTTCAAGGATATGGTTTGAAGGACCAGAGTATTTAAAGAATGATCCAGAATACTGGCCAAGACCACCATAAGAGAAAATTGTTGTAGAAGATGAGATTCAAAAACAGAAATCAGTACTAATTACAACTACCGGAACATTATCATTATCGTAAGAGAACTACAGAATAAACACTTCACCAAAGATTTGAAGCAACTCTCAAGACAACACTCAATAGATTCTTCCAGCAAAATAAAATCATTGACTCCATTTTTAAATAACAATGGCGTTCTACGAGTAGGAGGAAGACTTCAAGCTGCGGACATACCGTTCGACGCTAAGCATCCCATATTACTGCCACATAAAGATGAAATCGTCAAACTACTCATTAAAGAACTTCATGAAAAACATCTTCACGCTGGTCCACAAGCACTGCTGGCAATAGCGCGGCAGCAATTCTGGCCAACTTAGGGAAAGAATCTAGCACAATCAATCAACTCATGGGAAATCTACTTGCCGAAAGGGTGCAGCCGGCTAGACCATTCTTCAACACAGGAGTCGACTTCTGCGGGCCAATTGAAATACACTGCAAGATTAGGGAAAACCGACCCACTAAAGCCTATATTGCGGTTTTTGTATGCTTTACAACGAGAGCAGTTCATCTGGAACTCGTATCAAATCTCACAAAAGATGCCTTTCTAGGAGCTTTAAAACGTTTCATTGGACGACGGGGTAGACCATCCAAAATACATTGCGATAACGCCACCAATTTCGTTGGAGCCAAAAATGAGCTTAAGGAAGTACAGCATTTGTTCTCACAAGAAGAATTTCAAACAAACTTGACCAAATATTGTGCGGATGAATATATTCAATGGTGTTTTATCCCTCCAAGAGCACCACATGTTGGCGGCCTGTGGGAAGCGGCAGTGAAGGCTTCTTGGTGCATCTCATACCTACGAAGAACTTAACACAGTGATAATAGAAATCGAAGCAGTGCTCAACTCAAGATCTATTACTTCTCTTTCTAGTGATCCAAACGACTTGCAGGCATTGACGCCTGGACATTTTTGATAGGAGAACCAATCACCAGCATGATAAACCCCTATTTAAGAAATCAAAATTGCACACTTCTCAAAAGGTGGGAATTAGTTCAATCAATGCGCAGCAATTTCCTGAAAAGGTGGAACAAAGAATATCTGCAACAGCTTCAAGAAAGAACGAAGTGGCAACAAACAACCGAAGGAATTAAACCAGGAGCACTCATACTTCTCAAAGAGGAGAATACACCACCATTGAAATGGCCACTGGGAAGAGTAATTGATGCATTCAAAGGATGAGACAACCTATCACGTGTCGTGGAAGTGAAAACTAAAAAAGGTATTTTAAAAAGAGCAATCCATTAATTATGTCCTCTTCGAATAGAAACAAACCATCAAGAAAAACCACACTCAAATGATAATATTAGTCAAGGAAGAATTCAACAACCGAAGCACAAAACGGGCAAGATTTTGCCAATTAATGAGTCATGGCTACAGGTTCCCTTCAAGCCCTCGACTGCACTACTAAAATATAACAAACATAAAGCAGATTCAGCTGCTAAAAATCAACCATTAGTCAAGCGTAGAAAACGCATTACCTCACCTCACATGAGCCTGCTAAATTTGCTTCTAGTGCTTATCACAATCCCATTCGCACCAACCAAGCCTTCAAAGGTTAACAATGTAGTAGAAATTAGCTCATGGACACATCGACCACTTATCTACTTCGAGGACGTCGCAAAAATGTCAATGGTAACAGATCGCTGGAATATTATGGCCTACTATAACTTAAACAACTATTGGAAGGAGATAACTCAATTCACCAACCAACTTGAAAAACTTTAAAATATTTGCAATAGCTTTCAATCACCTGACTATTGTAAACACATTTTATCACAGTTTAATCGTCAACTAAATGCAATAAGAAGCAACAACATGATATTACTGAGGAGAAACGGAAATGATATGAGGACTAAACGATCACCGCTCGACATTGTTGGAACGATCGGTTACAAGCTGTTCGGAATTCTTGACCAAGAATACGCCAATGAAATGTCCAAGACGATTGAAAGAGTACAACAGAATGACAATCATCTTTTGGAATTAATTAAGAACCAAACTTCTATCATTGATTCCACTGAAAACATTATAAAGAAAGATCGCGAATTCTCAGATAAGCAATTCGCAAGGATAAATGATTACTAAACTGAAGTACAAAAAGCGATCCAAAATACAAATAAGGTTTTATCTGAATAAGAACTTTTACAAACGTTCAACACAATCTCTATTCATTCAACTTTAGTTATGATTAATTTTCAACAACTGCAGTCAGCATTGATAGACATCGTAACAGATTGCCATAATGGTATAAAATAGTTTTTAAAAAAAAAGTTGAACCGACTTCAAAAAAAGCGCTAAAAAGCATAAAATAATTTTTAATTTTATATCTATTACGACATTTTGAAGTCGGTGCAAATCAAACAAACCAAACAACTACAACAAAAATATTTAATCTTCATTTCTTATGATCCCGTAAGCTGAAACGTTCAGGTAGTATTATGTATTATTTTCAATTGTGGTTCTGTAGTTGTTTTATTTGTTTAATTTGCACCGACTTCAAAATGTCGTAATAGATATAAAATTAAAAATTATTTTATGCTTTTTAGCGCTTTTTGTGAAGTCGGTTCAACTTTTTTTTTAAAAACTATTTTATTTTTCACTTTTTAGTGTCTTCTATTCATACAACGAAGAAAGAACCATCCAAATCGGTCCACGCGTTAAAAGTTAGTTTTAACCCCCTACCTCACCCCCATTCCACTAAATTTTTTTTCTCATGGTATCAATCAGGGAACATACTCTACCGAACAGAAAAGGAATCATCGAAATCGGTTCACGCGTTACGAAGTTATTATTCCTCCCCCTCCCCCACCACCACCATAGGACCAAATTGTTCTCCTATTAGCCATTGGGGATCACACTCTATAAAACAGCAAAAGAACCATCCAAATCGATCCAAGCGTTACATAGTTAGTTACCACCACCCTTCTCCCACCCCCCAACATTTGTTTTCTCGTAGTATCAACCAAGGATCATATTCTACCTAATAGAAAAAGAATTATCCAAATCGGTCCACTCGTTACGAAGTTAGACTACCCCTCCCCCCCACCCACACCTTTCACCATAGGACCAAATTATTCTCCTATTAGCAATGGGGGATCATACTATATTCAACAGAAAAAGAACCATCGAAATCGGACCACGCGTTACAAAGTTGGGTTCCACCCCCACCCCCCACTCCCATCCCCCCAAAATTTTTTTCACCTGGTATCAACCACGGAACATACCCTACCCAACAAAAAAAGAATTATCCAAATCGGTCCACGCGTTACAAAGTTAGACTATCTTTTTCCCCCCCCCCCCCCTCCCCCTCCCCCCACCCTAGGCCAAATTTTTTTCTCCTATTAGCAATGGGGGGATGGTTCTTTTTTTGTTGTACAGAGTATACAACAAAAAAAGAACCATCCAAATCGGACCACGCGTTACAAAGTTAGGTTTCACCCCCACCCTACCAAAAATTTGTTTGACATGATACCAATCGGTGAACATACTCTACCCCACAAAAGAAGAATCATCAAAATCGGTCGACGCGTTACGAAGTTATGCCCGGTCAGACATAAAAAAAAGAAAAAAAGAAAAAAAAAAAATAAAGAAAAAAATACGCGTCGAACTTAGAACCTCATTGCTTTTGGGAAGTCGGTTAAAAATCAATCCTTTGCTACTCACGCCTGAGCAACTTCGGAAGGAACTCTTTGTTATAAGAGAAAATATTCCATTAACCTTAAGAATACCAGGTACAGCAGACCATGCAGATCTCCTACAACTTTATCGCTTAATGACGGTTCAAACAAGAGTCACCACGGAATACGTATTATTCAACATTTACTTACCTTTAGTAAACAAGGAAATATTCCAAATATTTAAACTATTACCAATTCCAGTAAAAATTTATGACGATATCCATCAGGTGAAGATTTCCACTGACTTCATTGCATTGAGCCTACATCGCGACTATTATTACATGATGACAGATGAGGAAATTTCAAGATGTGCAACAACTCTTCAAGATGTATATGTGTGCAACAAAAAGCATACAATTTTCCACAAGTCAGCTGGAGAAGCAACATGTGAACTCAGCGTACTGAATCAGAATATCAAATTGCCGGAGAGCTGTAAATTAGAATCAACAAATTCAATGCCTTCTTGGATTCAGCTTCACGACGCAAACAACTGGATCTACTCGTTCGATCAAAAAACAGTACTCAATATAGTATGTGGTATTCAAACATATCAAACAATCATACAAGGACTAGGTTTATTATCATTCAAATCAAGTTGCATTATTAAACAGAACTCAATTACTATTTCATCCCACATTAAGTACTCTAGTAAGCTGCATCACTCATTCATCCCTTCCATGATGCTCGATATTTAACAACTTAAGGGTCATCTCAGAAAACAGGAAGTTAAGACGACTCCAGTCAATCTGTTATTGCAAAATAACACTGAAGATATAAACCAGCTAAAAACTGTGATACAACAACTCCAAACGAACGAGCAGCTACCACACACAGTGTCTACGGATATCCACCAATATACCATAAGCTACCTAGCCTTAGCAGTCATCCCAATATCTCTCGTAGCCTACCTACTACATCATAGAGGAAGATGTCGCAAACCCACCAACGAAGATGTAAAACCAGAACCTCCACCACGTCGATCCAATTTCCAGCTAGGACATGGTCAGTTGAACATCAACGATCTTCAACGGCCGGGAGTATGTCAGCAACCTCAAGAAATTAAAGTCATTGACCAAGCCAGTCAGCAATACAATTAACAGGGCATTAACCGCCGGAAAATTTAAACATCAGCAGCAGAGCATTAACCGCCGGAAAATGCAAACATCATCAGCAGGGCATTAACTGACGGAAAATGCAAAAATTGCACTTTATGTAGGTTGACTAAAATTGTCAATTTGAAGACATAGCATTTAAGTTAGCATAAAACTTTGTATAAATATAATTCTGAAATAAAGCTTTTTCATTGTTAAAGTTAACGTGAAACCAAGCCTTTTATTATCACCCAGAGTGAGGCTGCTCTGGGCACGTTATTTTACCTTGACTCTTGGCAGCACGGAAAAAGCTCCGCGCTGCGGTAAACAAAACACTATAATTGAAGTCTAAGTAATAAAGTAAAATATATATTATCATTTAAATAGTGTTTGGTAAATCCACAATCCCTTAAACCCCCGTCATCTGCACCAGTAACTTTTGTGCTAATTCATCTTAAAGAACTTGAATTGATTTTATTTAAGTGTTTATACTCCGTCTTACTTTTATAAACGATTGTGTAAAGAATATTTTAAGAACTTTTGTGCTAATTCATCTTAAAGAACTTGAAATGATTTTAATTAAGTATTAATACCACGTATTACTTTTATAAATGATTGTGTAAGGAATATTTTAAAAACTTTTGTGTTAATTAACTTTTATAAACGTAAGGAATATTTTAAGAACTTTTGTGCTAATTCATCTTAAAGAACTTGAATTGATTAAGTGTTTATACTACTTATTACTTTTATTAACTATTTGTGCAAGGGATACTTTAAGAACCTTTGTGTTAGTTCATTTTAAATAAATTAGATTGATTTTAATTTTTTATGCTACTTGTTATTTTTGTAAACAACTTGAGCAGAGAATACTTTATGATTTTAACCTATTAAGAAAATTAAAGGAAACTGTTGTTATCGCTTGGAGTGTGCTTTTCATCTGGGGTGCATTGGTGTGCAATAAAGGAAACCACACAACATATTGACAAAAATGTAATCCCTACAGTCAGTCAGATATACCTTAACCAAAAATTGCAAACATTAAAAGACTACTGGCGAGATTTAAAAAAAAAACCATATAAACCCCAATAATTGCAAACCCCGATAATTGCAATTGTGACAAGGAAAGTGACTATGTTAAAAACAATGTATTCTTAAGTACTGAAGCATCTTACACGGATATATAATAATCGCACTCCAGGAACAGCTGGACATGCGATTTCCCACGATAAGGACCAATATACACCAAATTCAAGAACAGTCTTCAGATGTATCTTTTTGAGATGAACGCAACTTTCTCTTATCAAATTCAAGATCTCTGATACCTCCTTTTAGTGTAAACTATCGAGACTTATACAAATTCCTTACAAGCTGTGACGATCTTTTTGCCAGAACATCCACTGTAACGAGTGATTACTCGTGTGCCTATCCAAGCATTAGTCATTAAATTAGAAAACTCTCTTGAACCAATGAATTACCGTGAATCAAGCAAAAAGAAAAATTTATTTACCTTTAAATAAATAAATAAATAAAAATAAAAGAATCATTGTCTGGCTGGGTTCGATCCAACGAACCGCTGATTCGCAGCCCCGCGCCGCCGCTTCAGTATACCGACACACAATTCAAATGGACTCTGATTGCTAACGTGATCTTATCGTCGTCAGAAGCAAGTTAATATGTAAACACGATTTTGAACGGAAAATTAAATGTATTGCTCTTAAGATGCAAATTGTGTCATCGGTAGACTTGGCAGTAATCACCGGATGTCCTGTAATGGAGAGTATTCATCATTGGCGTATTCGTCGCAATAAATAAAAATTTCCTTCCAAATAAGTAATTCATAGCCATCGTGTTTGCCGATCTTAATCCATTTAGACATCTTAAACATCTAATTAATTCAATATCGAAGGAGGAAAAATGTATTAACAAGTTAAATTTATAATCAATAAAAACTTAATTCATGACATTTCATCAACGTATGACTTGCTCCCAATTGTAGAATTAAATTAGCGAAGGCAAAAACCCAGATAGATCATTATCAATTTTGTGAACAATTTTGCGAATTAAAATGAAAGTGTCTGGTAATTTTCTAAAGAATTCTGTGGCTCCTTAGGTTTTACTAAGATTTTTTCACA
Organism: Leptarthrus brevirostris; assembly: GCA_964036015.1. Classification (NCBI taxonomy): domain Eukaryota; kingdom Metazoa; phylum Arthropoda; class Insecta; order Diptera; family Asilidae; genus Leptarthrus; species Leptarthrus brevirostris. The sequence continues at coordinate 70,646,467 of OZ038371.1, forward strand.
TATTTTATCAACCGGAAATCATACCGCCTTATCCAGACATTTCTAGAACCACTCGAACTCTTATACTATGGGAGGAGCATAGTATTCTAGCGGTTTTGGCAATATTCCCTAGTAACAACGGTCCATAATGTTAAAAAGCGATCCGCTTGTTTAAATCGTGTCAGAATTCATAGTTGGTTGCCTCCGAATAGTAGTGACGCGAGTTCCCCTAAAGCCAGTGCAATTTAAAGAAATCAACCATTAGTGAAGTGCATAATTAATTGAAGCTTATGAGGTGAATCAAGCTACCTGCAAGAGGAAAATTTTCAAATAATTCTAAATTGGGAAAAATGTGTCCGGAATAAAAATTGCAAAGGGGAACAGCAATTAGTAAATTATATATTTATGTATATATCAGGCAGCGTTACGAAAAAATTTTTTTGAAATTTTTCTTCTAAAAAGAATAAAAACTGGTCATAATCATGTCAGGTGTGCAGTTGCATTATTGGAATATGCACAGAGTTGGATTAATGTAGGCACCACACCGGCAAGGTTATTAATTTGGAGCCGATGAATTGAATTCAAGTGTTCACCTCGGATGAGTGCAAGGTCACGCGCACGTGTATTTACAGCTTCCAGATGATAGAATTCGGGCACAGTAATTGTGGAGCCCAGCTTTTTCTCCCCAAAGGAAAACAAAAAGATTTTACCGGACTGCAGCAAGAAAATCGAAAACATCGGTTCCCCTTTAAATGTCGTCCTAATTTGTAACTTATTATAGCGTGATATAAAATTAATGAATTCTCTCTCCAAATAAGTTAAGGCAAACCAACCAAATTCAAAAGTTTTAAGTTTAGCAGGGCATCAATAAAAAATAAAATGAAAAGAGTTGTACAGCACGGCCAACCCAAATGCATTTGGATTCCAGCCGGTAAGTGATTTATTTCCTTATTTAATTATTCTTTAATTAGTTGTCATACGTCATATAATATAAAAATGTAAATTTACATAAAAGAGAGAGAGAGTTGACATTAATTTACATAAAGTAATCCAACAGATTTATTTTATTTATTTGTTTTTCTATCAAAATTTCTAGAACCAAAAATATTAATTAAAATTTAGCAGAATTGGACTTGAATTGAGTGAGTTCTCCAAGTAAACTTAGGTAGATCCGAATGGCGTAATTAAGGAACCAATTAACATAAAATTTTATATTTTTTTATTCCATTGCAATGAATTCATTATGGTGATCATAAAAATTGCCTTCTGATTAAATTTTATAGCAAATAGAATTTAGTAACAAGAACTGTTAAAGTGGTAGTTAAAATTACACAATTGAATTGACAGATTGAAATAGAAGTATAATACGAGCAGATTAGGGATTCTAATTCTTGGGCTTCATAGTACGTCTTCATACGATTAGAGTATGCAGCATACGCATTTAGTTAATCCAGTCGAAAAATTTAGCCATTGTCGGGTATTGCAATATTGTTTACGGATTAATAGTAGGCCAAATATCGTATGCTCTTAGATTTGATTCGTGAAGTGTGGAGTTATATTTTAAAGTTTTATCTCTTTGGATTTGTTATTGAAATAAAACTGGGAACGTCATCATGAACGAGTAGCTTTCTTAATGTGTATCTGTGATCCCGTCCTGTATGTGCCGTGCAATGCTTACGACCGAATAAGCTAGCCCTAATTGAAGTGTTCTGTCAGGAATGAAAGCATGAGTTCGGTGTATAGAAGCGATAGTGATCCGTGGCAGCTTAGTGTCCAGACTTCATTGACGTTCTGGTATGAATTAGCTAAAGGGCAATTTGTTGATAGAAAGGAGTTATACTCTTACGTTGTGCCAACCGTGCTTTCAGTAGTCATGTTGCAAGGTCGTTGCTAAACTTCGTGCAGGCGTAAGGTGGGAAATAATCCGAACTTAGATTGTCAATCAGGTGATTCAAAACCTTTGCTTGATTGAGGAATAATCTTGGCCCTCCGGAATCCAGGCTGCGCCTGAGCGTTGACCCCGTATTTATGTCATTTCCACCAAGAAATACTCGAGCTCTTCGTTGATCAATTCCGATAATTCGCCTGTCTATCAGCCCACGCCCCCAGCCGACGAGTAGTAGCCGCAACTATCACAGGAGGTCCTGATGGACAGACGGCGTGGAGAGTTTAGTTGTTATTGTATTGTACTGGCAGTTGATCTATGAAAGTTGGTTCCTTATTGTTCGATTCTGGTGTTTCAATGAATTGAATGAGTGTAATAGCTGAGGAGTAGTAATTCCCGCGGAACCTGGTGCCCGCATGTGTCTTGGTTAAGTGGCTAAGTGAAAAAAAGGAAAAGTTCTTTTTCTCTCTCCATATCGTGAAGGACCTCCAACAGTAACCTCAGGTTGTGACGATAGTGGTGTATTGCTACCCTGTTGTTTCAATAACCTGAGCGTTACATTATGGCACCCAAACTTACGGCTTCCTAGGTGCAACTAAATTTTTTTTTTGTATAGCCTCTTTTGCTTCAAATCATAACGTACGTAACTTCTGTGGTTTGATATCCTTTAGGCAGTTTTATTTAATTATATCCTTTATCCACATTTTCTTTATCGCCATAGATTGAAGATTGCTGGCTTAAGTTGTTGATCTTTAGTTAAGTAATTGACCTTGACAGTAAAGAAGTTGTATTTCAAGTAACATAATATCCAGTTGACCTCATATTTAAATTGTTCCTTGGCCAAGCGCAATTAAGATTGCCAGTACAGAAGTTATACGGAAGAAGTAGCTCGTGTATCGTAGTTATTACTTTAGGTTTATCGCAGATAATTAGTATATAATAAGAGGGACGCATGCCTTGCTGGTTATCCAAATAAGAAACTCGTAGCATCAAGGTACGCTATCTTTGGATATGTTGTCTCGAGTGTTAGATTTTTGCTAAGTGTGGTCACGGTAATATCCACTCGGAATTTAGGATGAAGTGTTGAATCGATTTGTAGGTGGATCCTATAATCGAATCCAGTTTATACGCGCAAAGAGTTAGAACAGGGAATAGGTGGTCCTAATTCCTTCTTCTTTGTGCTAAGTGCATGTGACAACTCAACACAAATTGTCAGGATAAACAGAAGGGATTTCTTCAGTAAGTGCAGGGGTCACGATCTCCTACCTTCGGATTGATACTGATCATCGTCATTATCTTTCGGGAAAGCACGGATATACGGGAACGGGATCGCAATGCACACAAATTTACAAAGTGACTTGTACTTATTTATATTTAAAATTCTTATTGACTTGTTGATATTCAGTGATGTCTATGAATTTCTGAAGTTACTAGGCGAAGTAGATATAGCTGGAATTTAAAAGATTTTTGGAATGTTTTTTTGTGTTCGTTGGCTTAATTTAATTTAATGGAGGCCAAACATTTGGAACCGGGCGAGCTTGAATATGAGCTTAAAATCCGGAAGTTGAGACATTCTAGTAGGTTAGATTTTTCCACTACTCCGTTGCAAGATATTTTGTTAAAGGAACAAAAGGGAATATTGCTAAAACCCGCTGGAATATTCTCAGATGTAGACGTGATTGATGAAATAAGAAAGTGTCAAGAAAAGGCAAAGTGCTTGCAAGAGTGGGCGCACATTGCGTCAGCTTCAAAAAATTATAATGACCTGTTAGTAGCGCGGTCGCGATTACTTCATTTGCTTGGGAAAATTATTCGTTTAGTTGAAGGTGAACCTACTGTTGCAGAAAACTAAGATTTGGTGAAGGCTCGTCTCCGTAATATTTTAGACTTTGTAGAAGGAGATCTGCAAATGCAGCCTGGCGCAGTCTCTTTTGGTTCCGATGAAGAGTTAGATGCTAGGGGGGAATCTCAATCAGTACCTAACACGACAAATCAGTCTTGTTTCCGTCCAATAGTGGAAGGAATTAATGTTATCCCAAATGCGCACAACCCATCGGACGAATTAACCTCCGGGCCTGCGCCAGATATGCGCAACCCCTCCACCAACCCGGTTATAAACCCAACAAACCATCAGTCCTATAGTCGGCCTGGGATGGCAACAAGGAGTAGCAAGGAAATTGGCAGAAGGAGCCAGGGAGCAATTCCTAAAGCATTTACTCCGTCTACTTATCGAGGGTAAGGGAGCTCGCCAGTAAGAGTGCCAGAGCATCACGAGAGAAGCAAGGAATTGTTTCCTATTTGGAATGAGGGTATTCGTAATGCCTCCGCGGAAATACGCGATAACGGAAGGTGGCCAGTAACAACCCAGACAGTTATTAGGACGGATGTGGAAGCTCGTATAGTAGATCAGACGAATTCAAATGAAGCTCTACGGGTTCCAAATTTTAATCGTTCGCAGGATCCGGGACGGGCGAATAATATATTTCGAGAACCCTTAACTTCCGGTACGAACAATCGCCATTACCCAGTTGTACAGTCCGTTTCACCGAATTTATTACCAGCGTCATATCAGCTACCTATTCAACCACAGCACGCGATGTCTCCTGCTCCTCCACCGAGAAGGTCTTACACCAATCCAGTGGCAAATTGGCAGGTGCGTTTTGACGGTTCGCCTCGTGGTTTATCTGTAGACGACTTTTTTTTCAGAGTAGAGACCTTAGCAAGAGCAGAAGGGGTAGACCACAGTAATCTTATCTATACTATCCACCAGCTTCTGAGTGGTAAGGCAGCTACCTGGTACTGGCAGTTCTGCCGTAAGTACCCTAGGGCGAATTGGTATCAGCTCTGCTACGGCCTACGCCGAGACTTCGATGATTCCCATACTGATTTTGAGAGGAAGTAAAATTGATGGAGGCCAGAAAACAAAAGCCACGGGAGAGCTTCGGTGATTTTCGTTTGGAGATTGAAGGCCTTGCCTTAAGGCTCCGCGAACCCATGGGCCAAAATGAACTGTTAGAATTAATGAGACGCAATATGCACCCCGCCTTAAGGCAAACTCTCATCCTCCAAAATTTCAATAACATAGATGCTATGGATCAGCTTTGCCGTCAGGTTGAAAAACTATGGACAGAGGTGGGTGAGACAGCGGACGACCAGCTCAGAATCCACAGACATCGCGTACAGGAAGTTGAGGCAGACACGCCAGCAGTTACATTTGATTATAACCAACACTAACCGGTGATGCAAGTAGCTTCATCTGCTGGAACTGCGATGACATCGGCCATATTTATAAAGATTGCCCATCTCCAGCCAGGAAAATATTTTGTTATTCTTGTGTGGCTAAGAATGTTGTCAAACCCAATTGTTTCCGTTGTGTGACGGGAAACCGGAAGGCGGGTCAAGGAATGAGGGGCTACCTGAACCCGCGAACACCTCAGTTCACCCCTCCGCGCAGTGTCCAGAAGGTGAGCCGTTCAACAATGACAACAGAGGAAAACTGGCAACCTCGGAGTTAAAAGTGGATCCATCTAACCGAAAGCAGAGCTCAAAGAGAGCCCGTTCCAGTGACGAAAAGCGACACGTAAAGAACTTTCTTCTGCCATTATTCAAACTGAGGAGGATGGAAGACCCGTTGCGAGGATATACCTAAAGGGAAAACCTTTATACGGTCTCTTAGACAGTGGTGCTAGCATCAGTTGTTTGGGTAGCGGATCGATAGCCCTATTGGAAGAACTAAATGCGACCTGGTCTACCTTGCGGACCTTTGTAAAAACTGCAGATGGCATGAATCAGGATGTGCTGGGATACGTGTACTTACCAGTAGAATTCAACAACACCTCTAAAAATGTAAATTTCTTCATAGTTCCGAGCCTCACCAGACAACTAATACTCGGAATAAATTTCTGGACAGCATTCGATATTTATCCACAAATCGTATCTGAAATTCAGGTTCCCTCAGGGAACGACTCATTCCACGACCTGACAATGGAACAACAACAAAGGCTGGATGAGGTAGTTTCCCAATTTCCGTCTTACAGTAGGGAGGGTCTCGGTAGAGCTACCTTCCTTAAGCACTCTATTGATGTCGGAGAAAACAAACCTGTCAGACAACGTCACTATCCATTATTACCGGCCATGCAAAGGGTGTTAGATTCGGAAATTGATCGAATGTTGGAATTGGGCGTGATTGAAGAAAGCAACAGCGAATGGTCTTCTCCGCTTGTGATGGTTAAAAAGCCGAATGGGAAAGTCCGTGTCTGCTTAGATTCAAGGAAGGTGAACGAGGTGACTCGTAAAGACGCCTATCCCTTACCTCAGATAAATGGGATCCTTGGTAGAGTAAGAGGAACGAAGTTTGTTACAAGCTTGGACCTAAAGGATGCATTTTGGCAGATTGAACTGGATCAGTCTTCCCGAGATAAAACCGCTTTTGTTGTGCCTGGTCGGGGACTGTACCAATTTGTGGTCATGCCGTTTGGATTAACAAATTCTCCGAAGACTATGTGTACGCTAATGGATCGAACTATTCCTTATGATTTACACAAGGATGTGTTCGTCTACTTGGATGACCTTCTGATAATTTCCGAGGACTTCCAGACTCACCTGCAGGTACTGAAGCGAGTCGCACAGTGTCTACGGAAGGCAGGTCTCACTATAAATATAGAGAAGAGTCGTTTCTGTCAGAAGCGCATTAAATATCTGGGCCACATAATCAGTGAGGCGTGAGAAAATTATAGCCATCAAGGACTTTCCAAGACCCAAGACAGTGCGACAGGTTCGGAGATTTTTGGGATTATCGGGGTGGTATAGGCGGTTTATTCCAAATTATGCTAGTCTAGTCGCTCCTATAACGGACCTACTCAAGAAGAATGCGCGCGGTTCGTGGTATGAAGAAGCAGAGGAAGCATTTCTAAAAGTCAAGGAGGTTCTAACTGAGGCTCCAGTACTTGCCAACCCAGACTTCAACAAACCCTTTATAATACAATGCGATGCATGAACAACAGGAATTGGCAGTGTTCTGTGCCAGAATGACGAGGAAGGAAATGAGCATCCAGTCGCCTTCATGTCCCAAAAGCTGAATGCGGCACAAAAAAGTTACAGCATCACTGAGCTTGAGTGTTTAGCCGCAGTTCATAGCATAAAACGGTTTCGACCATACATAGAGCGGACTCAATTTACTGTGATCACCGATCATGCTAGCCTCAAATGGCTTATGTCACAGAAAGACTTATCAGGTCGATTGGCCAGATGGAGCTTAAAACTGCAGGGCTACAATTTCGAAATCAAGCACAGGAAAGGCTCTGAGAATATCATGGCTGACGCGTTATCTCGAGCGGAAGTAGAAGAACTTTTTATGAGTCATACTTGTTCAGCATTGGAACTAACTAATGCCGCTTTCGAAGATTGCGAGTATAGAGAAAAGGCAATTCTAATTAAGAGCCAAAAGGAACGGTTTCCTGATTTGAAAGTTCAAAACGGAATCATATACAGAAGAGGCATTCATCTGATGGCAGACTCGACCAACGACGTTCCATCTTGGAAAATCTGGGTTCCTCAGCAGTTAACATCAGGACTGATAAAAGAGGCTCCTGACGTCCCTATGTCCGCTCATTGCGGGATCGCGAAGACAGTAGAGAAATTGCAACGAATCAACGAATCTATTATTGGCCACGAATGGCAGCACAGATTCAGGAATACATAAAGAATTGTCAAACGTGCAAGGAGTGTAAACCACCGAACGAATGTCTCCGACCCCCATATGGGTAAACCGCGTGTCCCTGACCGTCCTTGGCAGTACCTTAATGTTGTCCTGCTTGGTCCTTATCCTCGATCGAAGACCGGAAATGCGATGCTCGTAATAGCATTAGATCAATACACCAAGTTTGTTCTTCTTAAGCCAATTCGCAGAGCTACCGCTAAAGCAATCATTGCCTTCTTGGAAAAGGAGATATTTCTCTTGTTTGGAGTTCCTGAGACCTTAACGTCGGATAACGGAGCACAATTCACATCTCGTGAATTTCAGGACTTTCTAAAAGGTTATGATGTCATCCATCACAAGACAGCTCTGTATACACCGCAAGCTAACGCGTCCGAGCGTGTCAATCGTAGCGTCCTTTCTGCCATTCGAGCCTTTATTGAGGATGATCAGCGCACTTGGGACGAAAATGTCTCAGCAATTACCTGTGCGTTGAGAAATGTGTCCACGATTCTACGGGATTTTCTCCGTATTTCCTCACGTTTGCCCAATACATGATTACGTATGGATCCGCGTATGAACTGCTGCGAAAGTTGGTGGGCGTCGGACAGGAAGACTTCCCCATATCAGACCCCGTGCAGCACCGTCGACTGATTCCAAAGAAGGTTCTGGAGAACCTGCAGAAAGCTCGAAACCGCCATGAAAAACGATGTAATCTAAGATGCTGACCTAGAGATTACTTACCGGGGCAAGAAGTATATCGGCGAAATTTTTCCCAAAGTGACGCCGCCAAACATTATAATTCCAAACTGGACAAAAAGTTTGTGAAATGTCGCGTTGTAAAGGCACTAGGTTCCTCTTGCTATGAAGTAGAGGACTTTAAGGGCAAGAGAGTTGGCATCTTCCATGCTAAAGACCTAAAACCCGGCTAGCTTATTCAGGGTGTGAGTCAGCCCCACGTAAACAGTTTATTTGAACTCAATTACCTACCGGTAGCCCTAATAAGGCATCCAACCAGCTGCTCTGGAAACAACAAGATATCAATGTGTCGCTTAGGGTTTCACGTACCTAGCGGCCGGTATACCTAGCATTATTTTGAAATTTTTTCCTTCCCTAACCAAATTGAATATTAATTTTCCGAAATGGTAAATCCGAGTGCGGTAATTCCAGAGTAATTATAAATCAAATTTAAAACTTTAATCGAGAAAGGAATCCTAATCCTCTGATGAACAATTGATAAAGAAATCAAGTCTAAAAGCAATGCACTCATCGGTGCGAATTCATACCCGATGTTAATACCATCTGAAAATAAAATTCCCGAATATTCTTCGCTTAATTCTCTAATACTTGGCTCTAAAAGGAGAACACAATTCATAACTGCAAGGAGTTGAGAGAATACTCATGAAGTCCAATATGTGAAAAACAAACACGCTCCGCACCTTTTGATCCCCCTGTGTTGATGTTTCAATTCTTCAGCTTCACAAGTTAGCGCTTAAAACTTACGTAGGCTACCCTGACCAATAATAAAAATGTTAGAACTTCAGCCTCAGAATTATGGCTAAGAAAATGAATTCTGAGCCTGACCTGTAACGAGTGATTACTCGTGTGCCTATCCAAGCATTAGCATTAGTCATTAAATTAGAAAACTCTCTTGAACCAATGAATTACCGTGAATCAAGCGGAAGGAAAAATTTATTTACCTTTGAATAAATAAATAAATAAAAATAAAAGAATAATTGTCTGCAAGCGGCTGGGTTCGATCCAACGAACCGCTGATTCGCAGCCTGCGCTGCCGCTTCATTATACCGATTTTTTTTTTCCGATTTAAAGCATTTATTGGCCAAATTTTTAACAATAACAGAACTTACATGCTATCAACAAACTACTAGCTTACATTTACATATACACAAAACTTACTGACTATATACAATAGTATAGTTTTAATTCTTATTTACAGGTGAGATCTTACAGGCTATCCTACTTTCTAGTTTACTAATTCTTAATATTATCTATTGTATTAAACTATAAGGAAAAACGGCTAATAAAAACTTATACAAACTAACCAGCCAGGGAGAATTTTAACGGTGTTGCCACCTTTCTTTAATTATCAATTGTATTTCGTGTAAAAGTGCATACACTTCAATAAAATATTTCTTAAAACGAATAATTTTGATTTTCCCTATCTATCCACCAAAATTTATTGTTATTTATTGTCCTAAAATCCAAAATATCTTTACTAGAAATTTTCATATCAAATCGGTGAGAGACATCAACATCCGTCGAAAGTGTGTGAGGTGGGTACTCTATTTTTTTGTTGCTGGAATTTCGATGAAAATGATAAAGTATAGGTATGCCAAATGTGTCCTGAACCATTCCTTTGGAATCTAAATATATAAAACTTTCTGGAGGAACAAATAAAGAATTGATGGCTCTCGAATGGTATTCCGGAGATGGGCAAGTCGGACCTTTAATTAACGAATTTTCACTGAATACATTTTTACTTTGTTGACATTATTAATTTTGTTTTATTCCTTTTTCTTGGACAATTTTTCTTTGAGTTCTAAATATTTCGGACATCCCCTGTAAGAGGCAGGATGTCCGTAGTTTTTGCATAATGTGCAAAAGAGTTGGGTTTTGCTTATATCAGTGCCAACCTGTATTAAGCATTTACCTGGCTCATGTTCTTGGGCACACTTAACGCACCTATACTTCATTTGGCAATTGCTTGCCGTATGACCAAATCTTTCTTTTCTAATTTATCCCACCTTACCACTTGGTTATTAACGTACTTGACGTCTCTCACTTTGTCAATTTTGCTATCGCTTGTTAATTGTACGATAAAAATTGGTAACTTGAATTTTTGCTCTCGACTTAAACGAGTTTCAAACCGCTTTATATTAACAAATTTTAACTCCTCGATTTCCAAAGATTTCAATTCAATTAAAATTTGTTCTGGGTCACTTTCCGGATCTAAACCTTTAAAAAGAAGTGTATGCACCTTTTCACTTCGCGGGCAATAAGTGTAGTGCTCAGTGGCAAAACTTTTAAAAGTCTCCCTGGCTTTCACAAAATCTTCCTTACATTCTAATAACACAGCATGTCTTGTCGCACTGTATCGCTTAATTTTTAAATTATTTATTTTTAAAACTACTTTCAAAATCTTAATGCTATCCCTAACCTCCTGCTTAAAAACTACAATTGGTGGAATTTTTTCTTTTCTATTTACATTACTACTATTTAAATTTCTACTATTAATTTTATTTTCCTCCTTACTTGCTTTTAAATTTTCTGTTCGTCCTGCCCTTACACCTCTGTCGCCAAGATTCTTTTTTTCAATTTCTTTTAAAATTTCTTCCACATCTTCATTAGCCAAAATATTATACCGGTTTCCTTCTTCACTGAATTTTGTAACATTTTCTGCCTGGTCTTGAATTTCCATATTTTCTACTTCACTTTTCTTCATTTTCTTACCTGAATCTTGAATTTCTGTTGAATTTTCCAAATCTTTGCTTTTTCCCCTTGCTTTCCGCTCCACTAAATTAGGTTTAACTTCCAATTTCGATTTGCGAATTAAATTCATCGCATGGTCTGCCATAAAGTCGTCTATTGTATTGGGGTCTTCCATTTCAGTCGAAATGGACTTCGCCCCTTGGGGCTCCCACCAAATATTTTTCGTAAAAAACGCGAAACACTAAACGAATTTTAAATAAACAGAACAACAACTGTGGCTCCTTGGGTTTTACTAAGATTTTTTCACATAATTTATCAACCGTAAATCATACTGCCTTAACCAGACATTTCTAGAACCACTCGAACTCTTATACTGTGGGAGGAGCATAGTATTCTAGCGGTTTTGGCAATATTCCCTAGTAACAACGGTCCATAATGTTACAAAGCGATCCGCTTGTTTAAATGGTGTCAGAATTCAGAGTTGGTTTCCCCCGAATAGTACTCACACGAGTTCCCCTAAAGCCAGTGCAATTTAAAGAAATTATCCATTAGTGAAGTGCATAGTTAATTGAAGCTTATGAGGTGAATCAAGCTACCTACAAGAGGAAAGTTTTCAAATAATTCTAAATTAGGAAAAATGTGTCCGGAATAAAAATTGCAAAGGGGAACAGCAATTAGTAAATTATATATTTATGTATATATCAGGCAGCGTTACGAAAAAAAAATTTTGAAATTTTTCTTCTAAAAAGAATAAAAACTGGTCATAATCATGTCAGGTGTGCAGTTGCATTATTGGAATATGCACATAGTTGGATTAATGTAGGCACCACACCGGCAAGGTTATTAATTTGGAGCCGATGAATTGAATTCAAGTGTTCACCTCGGATGAGTGCAAGGTCACGCGCACGTGTATTTACAGCTTCCAGATGATAGAATTCGGGCACAGTAATTGTGGAGCCCAGCTTTTTCTCAACAAAGGAAAACAAAAAGATTTTACCGGACTGCAGCAAGAAAATCGAAAACATCGGTTCCCCTTTAAATGTCGTCCTAATTTGTAACTTATTATAGCGTGATATAAAATTAATGAATTCTCTCTCCAAATAAGTTAAGGCAAACCAACCAAATTCAAAAGTTTTAAGTTTAGCAGGGCATCAATAAAAAATAAAATGAAAAGAGTTGTACAGCACGGCCAACCCAAATGCATTTGGATTCCAGCCGGTAAGTGATTTATTTCCTTATTTAATTATTCTTTAATTAGTTGTCATACGTCATATAATATAAAAATGTAAATTTACATAAAAGAGAGAGAGAGTTGACATTAATTTACATAAAGTAATCCATCAGATTTATTTTATTTATTTGTTTTTCTATCAAAATTTCTAGAACCAAAAATATTAATTAAAATTTAGCAGAATTGGACTTGAATTGAGTGAGTTCTCCAAGTAAACTTAGGTAGATCCGAATGGCGTAATTAAGGAACCAATTAACATAAAATTTTATATTTTTTTATTCCATTGCAATGAATTCATTATGGTGATCATAAAAATTGCCTTCTGGTTAAATTTTATAGCAAATAGAATTTAGTAACAAGAACTGTTAAAGTGGTAGTTAAAATTACACAATTGAATTGACAGATTGAAATAGAAGTATAATACGAGCAGATTAGGGATTCTAATTCTTGGGCTTCATAGTACGTCTTCATACGATTAGAGTATGCAGCATACGCATTTAGTTAATCCAGTCGAAAAATTTAGCCATTGTCGGGTATTGCAATATTGTTTACGGATTAATAGTAGGCCAAATATCGTATGCTCTTAGATTTGATTCGTGAAGTGTGGAGTTATATTTTAAAGTTTTATCTCTTTGGATTTGTTATTGAAATAAAACTGGGAACGTCATCATGAACGAGTAGCTTTCTTAATGTGTATCTGTGATCCCGTCCTGTATGTGCCGTGCAATGCTTACGACCGAATAAGCTAGCCCTAATTAAAGTGTTCTGTCAGGAATGAAAGCATGAGTTCGGTGTATAGAAGCGATAGTGATCCGTGGCAGCTTAGTGTCCAGACTTCATTGACGTTCTGGTATGAATTAGCTAAAGGGCAATTTGTTGATAGAAAGGAGTAATACTCTTACGTTGTGCCAACCGTGCTTTCAGTAGTCATGTTGCAAGGTCGTTGCTAAACTTCGTGCAGGCGTAAGGTGGGAAATAATCCGAACTTAGATTGTCAATCAGGTGATTCAAAACCTTTGCTTGATTGAGGAATAATCTTGGCCCTCCGGAATCCAGGCTGCGCCTGAGCGTTGACCCCGTATTTATGTCATTTCCACCAAGAAATACTCGAGCTCTTCGTTGATCAATTCCGATAATTCGCCTGTCTATCAGCCCACGCCCCCAGCCGACGAGTAGTAGCCGCAACTATCACAGGAGGTCCTGATGGACAGACGGCGTGGAGAGTTTAGTTGTTATTGTATTGTACTGGCAGTTGATCTATGAAAGTTGGTTCCTTATTGTTCAATTCTGGTGTTTCAATGAATTGAATGAGTGTAATAGCTGAGGAGTATTAATTCCCGCGGAACCTGGTGCCCGCATGTGTCTTGGTTAAGTGGCTAAGTGAAAAAAAGGAAAAGTTCTTTTTTTTTCTCCATATCGTGAAGGACCTCTAACAGTAACCTCAGGTTGTGACGATAGTGGTGTATTGCTAACCTGTTGTTCCAATAACCTGAGCGTTACACCACCGAAACCGAGAAGCAATCATTGCTCGGCCTAATAAGAAGTAAATTATCAGGCGAGGCGTATGAGGTATATCGATATAGCCAAACAGCAAGTTGGCCTAACCTGAAAATACTCTTATAACAATTCTTTGAAAAAAAACTCCCAGAGCAACCCTCCTGTTCCAACTCAACACTTCTCGAAAAAAAATTGGAGAAAGTGTAAAGGACTCCTTCCAAAGAGTAAGTATAAACTTATCGAGGCTGAATGAAGCAATGTAAATACAAACAGAAGAAGAAAATCTTCTAAGGGCATTAGTACACGACAATGAAAGCCAGGCCCTAAAAGCAATTGAATTCGGTCTATTTAGCCCGGAATTCAGAACTTTAGCAAAAGTGCACACAAATAAATCATTATCTTCCAACAAATTACTAATCCTAGAACATGCCGGTCGTCTAGAACACAAACAGCATATCAGTTACAAACATAACAAGATAAACCCAATCTCTCAAAAAGCAAGTGTTTCCCCAAATACTCGCTGCTATAAATTCAACAAAGAAGGACATTTCTCTTTAAACTGTCAAAGTGAGATGATAAGTAGTGATCCATTCGTAAAAAACATATCCCCACCACAAACAACCTACCAATACTATCACCGCATTGGTCACTCAGTCGTACAACTCGACAACACCAGGCAGATTAAAACAGAGGCACAACTCCACTACAGCCCCGAGACTACATCAAGAACAAATAAGTAAGTCCCCATTCAAATCAAAAAAATTTTCTAACAATTTAATTTCCTGCCGATATATGCTCGACACCAACGCTTCGATTTCTAATTGACACGGGGGCAGAGATCATTTTGATTAAATGTCATCACTCTTCATATCCTTACGAGCAATATCTCTCAAACTATCCATACGTATATCTTAAAAACGAAGATTCACAATAGAAGTCTTTTCTATACGGGAAATACAATCTCCAGTGCCGGAAAGTTATCCCTATCAATTATTCCACTAGAAGTGGAACAAACATTTCAATCTACCATATTACCATCGCTAACTTTAAAAAGTGTTATGAAGAACACCAATCTATCTCCATCTAAAACTTCAGAGTCCAACTAAAACTTCAGAGTGTAGCATCACAATAACAAAAAGAGTTCGATCAAAAATCGAAAGAATTCAAAACTTCTACATCTCCCTCAAAAACGACAACATACACCCTGGATTAGATTAAATCTCTTAAGATTCCGGCTAGATCAGAATCGATTATTCTACTACCAACTCAAACCACTTTTTAAAAGATTGTACGTCTCAGGAAGGAAATGAGACCAGGTTTGTTTATTGGGAACTCGATTACAGAACCAGTTAACGGTGTAGCAAAAGTCCTTATCCTCAATACTTATGAGGAGGACTCCAATCTGGCATCTCACGAAGTAGATCCAGTATATAAAGACTTTTAAGATTTTGTGGTAGTCTCCACAGACTCCGAAATGGATCCAATTGAGGGCAGAATAAAAAATCTGCACAACCTTATCAAATTGGATCACTGCAATTCGGATAAATCTGAGCATTCGCGATATCTGTACAGAATTCAATGATCTTTTCTTCTTAGATGGGAATTTCCTCTCATACTTAAATGCGATAACCTACAGAATCGAGACAATACAGAACAGGCCGCCAGTGCACAACCTTATCAAATTGGATCACTGCAATTCGGATAAATCTGAGCATTCGCGATATCTGTACAGAATTCAATGATCTTTTCTTCTTAGATGGGAATTTCCTCTCATACTTAAATGCGATAACCTACAGAATCGAGACAATACAGAACAGGCCGCCAGTCTTGCAGGCTTCCTGAGGAAAAACCGACAATAAATAAATCGGCAAGTACAGGAAATGCTGGAGTCCGACATAATTAGACCATCCCATAGTCCATGGAATTTACCGCTGTTATTGGTTCCAAAGAAACCAGATGGGAACGGAAACAAAAGATCATCACTATCGGCGACATTGCCGAATATCAGTGATATACTAGACCAATTGAGTAAATCCAAATATTTCGCCACACTTCATTTAGCAAGTGGATTCCATCAAATCCAAATGGATAAAGAAGACAGGGAAAAGCAGCTTTAACACACCATATGGCATATACGAATACAATTGTATGCCACTCGGTTTGAAAAGGGCCCCCGCAACTTTTCAAAGAGCCTGGTCTCCAAGGAATCTATTGCTTCGTATACATGGACGATATTGTATTTCATGAATGTAATCTTAAAAATCAGAATAATCGACTTGCAGCAATATTTAGCCGTATTCGAGATTTAATCTCAAACTTCAAAGTGCCTAAGAAAGGAAATCATGTACCTAGGGCACATTATATAAGAAAATGGAGTTAAACCGGACCTGACTAAAATAAAGTCACTTCAAAACTACCCTCGACCTAAGAAGGAACTAGATCTAAATCTGGAACTAAATCCTTCCTTAGCTTCGTCGGCTATTATAGCCGGTTCATCCACAATTTCTCCAAAATAGCGAAACCCTTCACAAACTTCAAGTTTGACTTAATTTTGCGCAGTTTGGGGCACTCCTGTCACAAATTGATGACCAAGGAAATCACCCTATCGCCTATGTCAGTCGAGTTCCTAAAAACGCATAAACTCGCTACTCGAAAATTAAGAAAGAGCTCCTGGCAATAGTTTTCGCGGTTGAGCAATTCAGACCATACATTTACGGTAGACAGTTTACAATCATTACTGATCATAAACCGTTAGTATGGCTCATGAATCTAAAGGACCATTCCTCTAGACAAATGAGATGGCGGGTACGACTTGAGAATTATGATTATAAAAACGTCCACAAATGTGGAAAGCTCAATATCAACGCAAACGGTCCTAGTAGAGCTATTCCGGATAACAGCAAAACACATCTGAACATACAAATTCTTTAAACGTGGTAACAAGAAATCAAACCAAAGCTCAACCCTAATAAATAATTCCTCAGTTATAATAACTGAAACAAATTTCCCGTTGCTATTAACGAAAAAGCCTAAGCTTTTTATCTTGCCAACATATGTTACGGAGGTTAAAAAGATTCCGAATTAAAATTTTCAAACAAACACCTAACCTTAGAACGTGAACTTAACTTCTTAAAGAAAAAAGGCTCTGAAATAGTAATTTCAAAAGTCAATATTGCGTGTAGGTAGCAAAAGAATGGATCAGATCTGGAAAGAGTATTAACCAAAATCTCCACATATGCTGAATCAAACAAGCTTAAGCAAGTAAATATCTCTTTTCCAATTATAGTCTTCAAAAATCTCCTTATCGTGAAAAAGATTCTAAACAAAGTCTTCTTAAATAAACAAATCAACATCCAAATCCATCAAAATACAATGAAATATATATCCGATAAAGATGATATCGAAGAAGCTGTTATGTGAGCTCGCAATAATTATGCTGCGAAAATATTTCCCCGTGAGCTTGCTCAGTTTTATTTTTGACAAGACGGGACGTCTTAAATAGATGAGAATCGAAAAAAAAAAAAAAGCCCATACGAGCGGAATCCGCCCCGGACATATCGATTCAAAAAATCGCCCGAAGAAAGACGAAGAAAAAAATCGATCCGTCGAGATCGAATCGAAGATCGCCCATCCCTAGAATTGATGTTTTGCTGTCATGCATAAAAATTGCAATATTCAACTTTTCCGCTGTCCACAACTTCAGTATCCAAAAGGATAACTCTCAAAAGAGTTACAGTACAACAGTACAAAAAAAAGAAAACCAGGAGGTAATTACGGAAAATAAAACGAAAATAGGAAAGGAGGTAAATAATTGAGTATCTCCCGAAATTCATTTTTTCAGTTTAAATTCAATTTTGAGCCAATATTTCGGAGACACTCCGAAACATGGCGAGGGGGTCCGACGAATATGGCAGCCTCCCAGGCCATATTGGTGGGAAGGCAGTTCAGAGTGGGCGGTTGAACTATGAAGACGTGAAAAAAAAGAACAGTGGAAACGGAAAGAAAAAGCAAGTTTTTGTTGGGGCTGTAAATTAAAGTGTTCCTGGTTGGAAAAAGGGAAGAGACAAAGGAAAAGGAAATTGGGCATGGCCGCAGCCAACTGAGAAAGGAATTTTTTCATCGGAAACATGGCGAATGACCGGAATGGATAAGTACTCCCCCCACGTGGGCATTTAACTATTGTACATTGAGATTTGCTTGATATATATATATATATATATATATACAGCGCTGGCGAGCTAATTAGCACAGCCCTAAGAATGTGCAATGTATTGCCTTTTTCTATAGCAGAATGTTCTTTTCAGTTTATAACTATTAAAGGCTTTTAAAGATATGTATTCATATCGCATAATCATCTCTCAGGCGTACAACTGAGAAATAGTGCCGTGTATTATGTCAGTGATTCAGTAGAAGTGGAACTTTATATCGTTGGGTGTGCTAATTAGCTCGCCACCCCTGTATATATATATATATATATATATATATATATATATATATATATATATATATATATATATATATTCTCTAAAAGTTTTTTAATTAAATCGGAGGTTTTATCTTCATTCTGAGCCCGTATTATTTGCTGTAGGGTTTCACATCCGACTGTGCATACGCTCGGATAGCGACTTAACGCGTCGACATGTCGCATTGAAGTTCCTGACCTATGACAAACTATGCAGTCAAATTCTTCTAGTATTAGAGCCCATCTTGCAACCCGAGTACACAGGTCTTTCTTCTTCATTGTCAATTGAAAGGCTTTTCAATCGGTGAATATTTTAAAACTAAGGCCCAGAAGATAACTTC
Organism: Leptarthrus brevirostris; assembly: GCA_964036015.1. NCBI lineage: Eukaryota > Metazoa > Arthropoda > Insecta > Diptera > Asilidae > Leptarthrus > Leptarthrus brevirostris. The sequence goes on from OZ038371.1 coordinate 70,665,007, forward strand.
GCAGCTTCTTCAGTGACTTGACAATTGCTGAAACTTCGAGATCGTAGCTTGAGTATCTTTTCTCTATTTCCGTTGTCTTGAAACTTAAATAAAAAACTGGATGAAGCATTTCATCTTCAGAATGTCGTTGTAATAGTACAGCTCCATAACCAGCTTTGCTCGCATCTGTATGTAGTTCCGTTTCTAATGCAGGATTAAATAGTTTAAGTACTGGATGTGAGCATAAGCAATCCTTTAAATTCGTAAATGCATCCTGTTGCTCCGGTCCAAATGAAAATTTAGTGTCCCTTTTCAACATGTCGGAATAGAGAATGCCGTAATAGAGAAATTCGGAATAAATTTACGGAAAAATCCGGCAAGACCCAGAAAACTTTGAACATCCTTAATCTTATTTGGCTGGGGAAATGCATTTCCTCCATCTGAAGGTTAGTCCATTCTCTGATGCAACCCTTAATGTCAACTCCAACTTTTTAAGATTTTCCTTTTCAGTTTGCGAGGGGATTATGATGTCGTCTAAGTATACAAGCAATATGTGGCTTTGAATGAGTGGTTGAAAAACCGTATTTATAAACCTCTGGAATACACTAGGCGAATTACATAGTCCAAAAGGAGCTTTCATAAATTCGAATTGTCCATCTGGAGTAACAAACGATGTATATTTCCTACTTTCCGGGAAAACATCTACATGGAAGAAACCATTTTGGAGATCCAAAGTTGTAAAGACTCGGGCATTGTATAAGTTTTCCAATATTTCTTCAATTATGGGCAGCGGATATCTGTCCTTGAATACTTTTCGATTTAATCTGCGGTAGTCAATGCATAACCTATAAGAATCGTTCTTCTTTTTGGCCAAGACAATCGGACTAGCAAAATGTGATGTACTGTGGGTAATAATTCCATTGTCTAACCACTCTTTAATTTGTCTAGTTACAAATTCCTTTTCTCTGGGTGCCAGACGGCGCGCCTTTTCATAGATGGGAGAGTCATCCTCTAAAGTGATCTTCTTCTGAATGCATGACTGTGTAGGTTTCTGTGGAGAATAATTTTCAACCATATCCTTCACCTTTTCTCGGGCTTCTTCGCTGATAATTTCTTCTATTACAGGTAGCGTATTTTCCTCTATTAACTGGACCAAGTCGATTTTTTCCAGGAAACATTCATCGTCTTCACAAGGCGGACATTTCAGTTGTTTAACCGTTACAGTGCCATTTTCAAAGATTACTTTGGCGTTTTTCATCAAATCTTTACCAATGAGAACGTCTTGTGTTATCCACGCATCAGGTACAATATGCAGTCTAGTTTCAGAATTATCGTTCTGTATCCCCACATTGCACAAGAACGAACCCTGCGTTCTTTTCAAATTCCTCCCAAAGCCAGTCAAGAAAATGCTAGGCCCTTCACAACGTTTATGTAGCTTAAGAAGCTTCACAACTGTCTCCCTGATGAGCGTAACATCGCTGCCCGTGTCTAATAAGCCAGTAAAGTCTCGACCATTTATGTTGACTTTGATATGCATATCAAGTATAGAAATTATATTCACATCAGTTTGAAAAGTAACTTTGCGCTCCTATTCTTTCTTCAGAGGACAGTTTGGTGAATGTGGCCAAACTGATTACAATTGAAATATCTTGCACCTTTATGCTTATCGGGGCAATTTGCAATTGCATGGTAAAAGGCTCCACAATTACCACATCTCCTTTCTGCTCTCTCTCTATTATTTCGAGATGAGCTTCCGGTCTTCGACTCGTAATTGTTTACATGCCTGCTTTGTCTGATTTGTTCTTTTATGTTTTCGTAAATTTTACACTTTTCTTTAAGCTGCGCAAACGAAGTAGCCTCGTAAAGAACTGCTTTATCTATAGGATCGTCTGGGATACCTTGTACTACATAAGCGATGAGTGACTTCTCATCTATTTTACCCTTATTTGCTATTTGCTTCATTGAAAACAAATACTCTAAAAACGTTTCATTTTGGCGATTCTTTCTTGAGCTTAGCATTTGGTCGACCATAATACTTGATACTTCGGAACCAAATTCATTTTTGAGTTTACTTTTTAGTATTTCCCAGGAAGTAATTCCTTCTTCGGCTTCGACAGCTAGCTTCGCTGCACCGCGTAATAAGCGTCGCGCATATAAAAATTTCTGGACCTCATTCCACTTACATACTGTCGCTATCTCCTCAAAATCTTTTAACCAAATCAAAAAACTTTTTGTCGACTCACCTGAGTACGTTTCCATCGAGTCTTCTACATCTCGAAATAAAAAATTGTTACCTTCACTCATCTTGTGCTTTTCTTCTCTTTTCAATACTTCAATACTTCCACTTGTTTCCTTCGTTTCCTTCTCGTTTTCACCTGCTTGTTGTTCTGCAATTTGCTTTTCCTTTTCTAAGTCTTTAAATTCTTCTTCCTCTTCGCTTTGTTTGTCTTCTCCTTGATCTTCTTCACTCCGTGTCCCAGGGTCTTCTTCTTCAGCACTTTCCTCTTCGCAACGCCCCCTTTGAAACTTTCCACAAGAAATTTCCTTGGATATATCTTCTCCACTTTGCATCAGGTATGAATAGAGTCTTTCTACTAAATAAAACTTTTTTTTATATGATTTTGAAAGTCGTGTAGTTAACCTACTCAAAGATTCCATACAACTCTCGAAAAAACTTGGTTTCACTTCACGTATTGGCAATTTTCGTTAAAATCTCACCTTTGCCTTTTATCGGTTCTTTTCTTAAACTTTCACTCGCATTTTATTTACACAATCTTTCAATTTTCAAAATCCATGTCATAACAACACGTTACCTTTGCAGCTTATTTCAACCTTCACTAGAAAATATTTGAAATTTTTTATTTTTTTATAACACTTCGTTGCTGACGCCACTTATTTTGAAATTTTCAATTCTTCTCTTCACTGTCACGTACACTTTATATCGTTTGAACGTTGGAACTCGTAGTTAACACTAACTGTAACTTTTGTTCAAGACACGACCACAAACTAAAACAAAGTTAACGTTTCTTATTATCCGAACACTGTTATGTTGCAGCTTTTATGCACGTGTTACACGTTTCCCGAAAAATTTTAAAATTCTTATTATATTGAATTCTACTGCACAATTTTCTTTTTAAATTACACTTTTTTACAAGAATTCCTGGCTTATCCCACTTCTGACACCAATTGTGGGAAAATATAAAGATTGTTAATTAAATGATAAGCCAGGAAATATGTTTCCATTAATATTTATTCCATTTAAGTTTTCAAGGTAAGCTATGTATTTTAGTAGAAATTCAATTTTAATTTATAAATGTCAAAATCACTATTCTAAATTTGCCGGCACCACTTTACAGCTTTCCATTGTTGCTTCGCTCTGACTTGACCGAGTCGATCACCAAAAAAGACTGCCGTTTTTCTCGTGATAATCATCAAAAAGTGTAGTTGTGACAAACATGGAATGTCGTAGCGGTAATTTTTGCTTATTGTTGCTGTGGCTCCCACACTCGGCCATCCTGAGAATCTTCTAATTCGTCGCCCGAATATTCATCCTCCTCCAAAGAAGACCAAGGCTTCATGTAATCGGCGGCTGAACTTGTGACATTTGGACCTTCGTGTTCACCAATCTTTTTTACCTCGTATCTATCCTTATCTTTCACCTTTGTTACTTCATAAGGCCCTAAATATTTTGGAAATAGTTTTGATCCTGGCATAAACTGCGTCCTTTTCACAGCAACCAAATCGCTAATTTTATAATTCCTAGCAGGCTTGCGTTTACGTAAAGAATACCTTCGCATTTCATCTTGAATCCTCCCGATTTGTTTCTTAGCTTCATCCCTAACCTCGTCTCTGTTTGACTCGAAATCTCTGATAATTTCCTCTTCTAATATTTGCAACAAGTGGTGATCTTCAGGTCTTCGCATGTTAACTCCAAAAAGCAACTCGAAGGGGGTGCGTCAGTTGCTCTGCTTGTCGTTGAATTCAGGTATCTCTGCAGTCGGGGGATATGCTTGTACCACTTTAGTGGATCATTTACAGATAGCTTTGACAACACAGATATAATCGTTCTGTTTAAACGTTCGACCTGCCCATTCCCTCTAGGTACACCTGTAGTAACAAAAACTTGCTGAACTTTTCTTTCATTACAGTAGTTTCGGAATTCATTTGAGGTGAACGCAGCTCCTTTGTCTGTAACAATCCTAAATGGATCGCCAAAAATTTCGCTTTGAAGTTCGAGTTTCTTAATAGTTTCTTCCGCTGTAGTATTCTTAACAGGATATATCCAACAATACTTAGTAAATCCGTCTATAAGCACCAGTAAATATTTGTAACTTTTCGCAGTAGATGCTAACGGGCCCAAATGATCCGCGTGATACGTGTGGAGGGGCAAATCAATCTTCTCAATTGGGTTGTAGTGACCTTCTTGCTTTCCATTTTTGCGAGCTGCCAATATGCATGATACACAGCTTGATATTACGGCTTCTACTTTTGTCTTTATATCTGGGATGAAGTCATCCTGGCGGGCTAACACTTCTACCTTGCGAGCGTTTATGTGACCCTGCTCATGGATATTTCTCAAAAGATATCTCTGAATAAGTAATTTCCTTCCTCAAATTTAAAAAGAGCGTTTCCTCGCATCAAATAGTTATCATAAGAACCTTTCTCTAAAAGTTTTTTAATTAAATCGCAGGTTTTATCTTCATTCTGAGCCCGTATTATTTGCTGTAGGGTTTCACATCCGACTGTGCATACGCTCGGATAGCGACTGTGCATACGCTCGATAGTTCCTGACCTATGACAAACTATGCAGTCAAATTCTTCTAGTATTAGAACCCATCTTGCAACCCGAGTACACAGGTCTTTCTTCTTCATTGTCAATTGAAAGGCTTTACAATCGGTGAATATTTTAAAACTGAGGCCCAGAAGATAACTTCGCAGCTTCTTCAGTGACTTGACAATTGCTAAAACTTCGAGATCGTAGCTTGAGTATCTTTTCTCTATTTCCGTTGTCTTGAAACTTAAATAAAAAACTGGATGAAGCATTTCATCTTCAGAATGTCGTTGTAATAGTACAGCTCCATAACCAGCTTTGCTCGCATCCGTATGTAGTTCCGTTTCTAATGCAGGATTAAATAGTTTAAGTACTGGATGTGAGCATAAGCAATCCTTTAAATTCGTAAATGCATCCTGTTGCTCCGGTCCAAATGAAAATTTAGTGTCCCTTTTCAACATGTCGGAAAGTGGCTTTGCCGTAATAGAGAAATTCGGAATAAATTTACGGAAAAATCCGGCAAGACCCAGAAAACTTTGAACATCCTTAATCTTATTTGGCTGGGGAAATGCATTTCCTCCATCTGAAGGTTAGTCCATTCTCTGATGCAACCCTTAATGTCAACTCCAACTTTTTAAGATTTTCCTTTTCAGTTTGCGATTGGATTATGATGTCGTTTAAGTATACAAGCAATATGTGGCTTTGAATGAGTGGTTGAAAAACCGTATTTATAAACCTCTGGAATACACTAGGCGAATTACATAGTCCAAAAGGAGCTTTCATAAATTCGAATTGTCCATCTGGAGTAACAAACGATGTATATTTCCTACTTTCCGGGAAAACATCTACATGGAAGAAACTATTTTGGAGATCCAAAGTTGTAAAGACTCGGGCATTGTATAAGTTTTCCAATATTTCTTCAATTATGGGCAGCGGATATCTGTCCTTGAGTACTTTTCGATTTAATCTGCGGTAGTCAATGCATAACCTATAAGAATCGTTCTTCTTTTTGGCCAAGACAATCGGACTAGCAAAATGTGATGTACTGTGGGTAATAATTCCATTGTCTAACCACTCTTTAATTTGTCTAGTTACAAAGTCCTTTTCTCTGGGTGCCAGACGGCGCGCCTTTTCATAGATGGGAGAGTCATCCTCTAAAGTGATCTTCATCTGAATGCATGACTGTGTAGGTTTCTGTGGAGAATAATTTTCAACCATATCCTTCACCTTTTCTCGGGCTTCTTCGTACAGGTAGCGTATTTTCTACAGGTAGCGTATTTTCCTCTATTAACTGGACCAAGTCGATTTTTTCCAGGAAACATTCATCGTCTTCACAAGGCGGACATTTCAGTTGTTTAACCGTTACAGCGCCATTTTCAAAGATTACTTTGGCGTTTTTCATCAAATCTTTACCAATGAGAACGTCTTGTGTTATCCACGCATCAGGTACAATATGCAGTCTTGTTTCAAAATTATCGTTCTGTATCTCCACATTGCACAAGAACGAACCCTGCGTTCTTTTCAAATTCCTCCCAAAGCCAGTCAAGAAAATGCTAGGCTGCCCTGTCTAATAAGCCAGTAAAGTCTCGACCATTTATGTTGACTTTGATATGCATATCAAGTATAGAAATTTTATTCACACGACCATCAGTTTGAAAAGTAACTTTGCGCTCCTGTTCTTTCTTCAGAGGACAGTTTGGTACAATGTGGCCAAACTGATTACAATTGAAACATCTTGCACCTTTATGCTTATCGGGGCAATTTGCAATTGCATGGGAAAAGGCTCCACAATTACCACATCTCCTTTCTGCTCTCTCTCTATTATTTCGAGATGAGCTTCCGGTCTTCGACTCGTAATTGTTTACATGCCTGCTTTGTCTGATTTGTTCTTTTATGTTTTCGTAAATTTTACACTTTTCTTTAAGCTGCGCAAACGAAGTAGCCTCGTAAAGAACTGCTTTATTTCTAGGATCGTCTGGGATACCTTGTACTACATAAGCGATGAGTGACTTCTCATCTATTTTACCCTTATTTGCTATTTGCTTCATTGAAAACAAATACTCTAAAAACGTTTCATTTTGGCGTTTCTTTCTTGAGCTTAGCATTTGGTGGACCATAATACTTGATACTTCAGAACCAAATTCATTTTTGAGTTTACTTTTTAGTATTTCGCAGGAAGTAATTCCTTCTTCGGCTTCGACAGCTAGATTCGCTGCACCGCGTAATAAGCGTCGCGCATATAAAAATTTCTGGACCTCATTCCACTTACATACTGTCGCTATCTCCTCAAAATCTTTTAACCAAATCAAAAAACTTTTTGTCGACTCACCTGAGTACGTTTCCATCGAGTCTTCTACATCTCGAAATAAAAAATTGTTACCTTCACTCATCTTGTGCTTTTCTTCTCTTTTCAATACTTCAATACTTCCACTTGTTTCCTTCGTTTCCTTCTCGTTTTCACCTGCTTGTTGTTCTGCAATTTGCTTTTCCTTTTCTAAGTCTTTAAATTCTTCTTCCTCTTCGCTTTGTTTGTCTTCTCCTTGATCTTCTTCACTCCGTGTCCCAGGGTCTTCTTCTTCAGCACTTTCCTCTTCGCAACGCCCCCTTTGAAACTTTCCACAAGAAATTTCCTTGGATATATCTTCTCCACTTTGCATCAGGTATGAATAGAGTCTTTCTACTAAATAAAACTTTTTTTTATATGATTTTGAAAGTCGTGTAGTTAACCTACTCAAAGATTCCATACAACTCTCGAAAAAACTTGGTTTCACTTCACGTATTGGCAATTTTCGTTAAAATCTCACCTTTGCCTTTTATCGGTTCTTTTCTTAAACTTTCACTCGCATTTTATTTACACAATCTTTCAATTTTCAAAATCCATGTCATAACAACACGTTACCTTTGCAGCTTATTTCAACCTTCACTAGAAAATATTTGAAATTTTTTATTTTTTTATAACACTTCGTTGCTGACGCCACTTATTTTGAAATTTTCAATTCTTCTCTTCACTGTCACGTACACTTTATATCGTTTGAACGTTGGAACTCGTAGTTAACACTAACTGTAACTTTTGTTCAAGACACGACCACAAACTAAAACAAAGTTAACGTTTCTTATTATCCGAACACTGTTATGTTGCAGCTTTTATGCACGTGTTACACGTTTCCCGAAAAATTTTAAAATTCTTATTATATTGAATTCTACTGCACAATTTTCTTTTTAAATTACACTTTTTTACAAGAATTCCTGGCTTATCCCACTTCTGACACCAATTGTGGGAAAATATAAAGATTGTTAATTAAATGATAAGCCAGGAAATATGTTTCCATTAATATTTATTCCATTTAAGTTTTCAAGGTAAGCTATGTATTTTAGTAGAAATTCAATTTTAATTTATAAATGTCAAAATCACTATTCTAGATTTGCCGGCACCACTTTACAGCTTTCCATTGTTGCTTCGCTCTGACTTGACCGAGTCGATCACCAAAAAAGACTGCCGTTTTTCTCGTGATAATCATCAAAAACTGTAGTTGTGACAAACATGGAATGTCGTAGCGGTAATTTTTGTTTATTGTTGCTGTGGCTCCCACATATATATATATATATATATATATATATATATATATATATATATATATATATATATATATATATATATATATATATATATATGTATATATATATCGATCATTCGTTTAGAATACAAACAGTTTTTACAGGCACATAATTATATTTTACTTTACCGACAAAATTTTATTAAGTTTTCGTTAAGCCGGCATATAATTGAATTTAAATATTTACACGTGCTTATGCTCACGGAGTAGCAATGAATGTTGAATATACTGTTGTTGTTGAATGTTAATATACTGTCCTCTAGCAAGTTAATGCCAAACTTTTATTACCACGGGGCATTAATTTGGCATATCTTAACGTTACCTCTCAGGTGTTGCTTAAATCGTTCTTCAGATTACTTAATTATAAAAAAATTTTGTTGAAAAATTGAAATACCTCGTACGGATTAAAGTTGAACAAAAATTTGAGAAATATTCGCCTTAAGGATTACTGGTTAAATTTACTGATGATAGAAGAAAAAAAACTGAAGAAAAAGGAATATTAATACAAACAGTCATTTAAACAAGGATTTGAATTTTTCATATTAAGTTTATGTTTTTGCTAAGTTTAAGTTGAATTTGTGCTACGTTTTCATGTCCCATAAATTGAAAATGTAAACACGAAGTTTTGTGGCCAGTGAAATATACTAGCTTAATAAAAATACCTTCAATATATACACATATATATGTAGTACTACATTTATTTAACTTGATATGAATTAACATAGAAACTAATTTACTATCTTTTGTTCGAAAAACAAGTGAGAATAGCAATGGATTCGCACTAAATTTGCGCTCAGTGTTCCATAAGTTTTTTCTAAACCATGTTGTTATAATTAAACTATTCATTTCAGTTACAATTTTGTCATTTGAGTTTGGTAAAATCTAATAGCGATACTTAGTGGAGACAACGGAATTTTAAGCATATATTCACACAACTTGATTGGAAGTCTTAAATAATAGTATAATATATAAACTATTATAAAAGTAATTCTAATTAATTACGAGGATAGAATAGCGCAACAGTTATTTTGATCGTACGTCGTAATACAATAAAATGTAGAAGCAATTACTTGATTTGCTTTTCGCTCTTTTCACAGATTAGTGATGTCTCATTTACTCAAAACTTAATCCTTTTATTGAAGTCTGTTTTCTTGTCGCATAATATACCTACCATATATAGTTAACCCACAAACTTGTGGCTGCGAATCATAAATCAAATTAAGAGTATATTGTTATATTTAGGGCTCATAAAATATAATTATCAGTCATACGAGTAATATGTTAATTGAATTCCTGTACGGATTTATAAGTAGCCATTTCCCAGTTAACTACATTTACATGTGAAATTTATATATGCGCAAGAGCATAATTGGTATTGCACAAGTCCGGTAGTTAGACCATATAGTTCGCTGGATCCTGTTGAATGAAAGATTCAGCCTCTGAGTAGAACTAGTATATTCCTTATGAACCAATATTTGTAGAAAAGACAATGAATTAAAGGAATTATGATTTTTAGCCCAAGTTTTAAAACGGATTTTTACATCTCATTTGTGCGATCAATTAACCGACACATAATGAGCAGTTGAATGATAAGAGTGTAGTTGTCTCTCTCTCTCTCTCTTTCCTCGCCTGGTCCGGCCAACTGTCTGGCACAATAGGGACTATGTAATAACCAGAGGGCGGTACATAGTCGTAGGATGGGGAGGGTAAGCCCTATGAGCCTCGTGACATCTGGAGGCTGAGGTTGCTTCTCCTTAGGAGCATGACATCGTTTTCTCTTGTATCCCTTTAGTAGTCATTCCCTTAAAAATTTGTGTGCATCCCTAGTATATTGAATAGTCTTCGGTCCAGCTACAGGACACAAAGAGTGCCCGTATAATGTTCGGGTGAGTGTACCGAGGAGTGTGAGGCAAGATCACACACCGATCCGGCGAGCTAAGCACGGCTAGCTAGGCGGGCCCCTCACCTCTTCGGTCACTGACCAAGCCTACACGGCTACATACGCTCACCCTGGTATTTCCTTTACCCTTCCCAATCCCTTTTCGGTTGTGAGCTACGACTAGGTTGTGATAAACAACTTAGTGGTGCTCACAACCCTCTGTCCAATCCATGTCCGCATGCAGCTATCTGTCGGTTGCCGGTGAACATGGATTCCACAATTAACCGATAACAAAGTACTGAAGGATTTCCACTCCTTACAAACGGGAGGCCATCAAGGCATCTCTCGTACTATAAGAAGAATTAAGAAACAATTCTTTTGGCCTAGTATGTCCGAAGATGTCGTGAACTACGTGGAAAAGTGCAATCTTTATTAAATAAAGAAAGTATGCCGTATCCCAAAATCTCAGTGAACATTTTGAGCATAAGCTCAAAACCTTTTGAAAGAGTGTACCTAGATATAGTAGAACCTCTTCCGGTCTCACATTCAGGAAATAAATTCCTCCTCACATTCCAAGACGACCTGTCCAAATTCTTCGAAGCTATCCCGATTCTTAACACGGAATCGAAAACTCTGGCTGAAGTTTTCACGACAAGAATAGTTTGTCGACATGGCATTCCGGAGAGTATCCTAACGGATCAAGGATCTAACCTCATAAGCGGCATGTTTGCAGAGGTAATCAAAGTTACGAAAATTACGCTAACGTGTTGAAATCGCGTCTTCAACATAGCTTGCAAATCGCGAAGGGAATTACTATGCACAATAAGGAGAAACCGAAAAAATACTATGATAAAAATTCTGCCGAAAAATCCTTTAAAATAGGAGATAAAATCCTAAAAGCAAGAGTAAGAGAAAATAAATTCTCGCCATTATGGTCCGGACCATACGAGATCACAGAGATTAACTCTAAGGAAAACTCCACAATAAAAATCAAAAATAAAAACAAGCGAGTCCACAATAATGATTTAAAACCCTTCCCCGATTAACCCTCAATGTCTTCATCCTAAAAAAATTATTAGAAAACTAATGTGGCATCATTTTTTGGATTCTCAAAATGATACGTGCATTGATACTATTAATACTATTTCGAAGAAATTGGTCGAGCCAATTTCTACACTAGCGAGTGGAAAATAGTAACATTCCCGGTTTTAACTTGGAGTTCATAAACATGTAATTCATCGCATAATAGATTACTAAAGTGTGCCAAAAATTTTAGGAACGATTCAGCGATAGCACATATATGTAACGGTACGTCACTTCAAATTAATTTATTAATTACCAGCATTGAATTTAAGCACACGTTATTAAGAAACCCAAATAGAAAACAAGGAGCTCTATTTAATGCAATAGGAATAATTTCTAAGTTACTCTTTGGCATATTGAACGAAGATTATGCCAAACTTTACGACGAAAAACTTAATAACATAATCCTAAACCAAAACACCCTTTTAACTCTTATGATAACCCAAATTGCGATAAAAGAAACAACTGCCCACATATTCAACATATTTGAGGAAGAATTCCTAGTTATATACAAAAACCTAACGTCAATTCAGATGGCCACTACAAAAATAGAAATTAGAACAATAGATAATAAAATAGCTATTTAACTGGAATATGTGGCTTATCTGAACTAGACTGTGAAGATGAACACCTGAGAATCAACCACACTATAAACCAAAAAATAGTTTTTAAAAAAAGTTGAACCGACTTCACAAAAAGCGCTAAAAATCATAAAATAATTTTTAATTTTATATCTATTACGACATTTTGCAGTCGGTGCAAACCAAACAACTACAACAAAACTATTTAATCGTCATTTCTTATGATCCCGTAAGCTGAATCGTTCAGGTAGTATTATGTATTATTTTCAATTGTGGTTGTTCTGTAGTTGTTTTATTTGTTTAATTTGCACCGACTTCAAAATGTCGTAATAGATATAAAATTAAAAATTATTTTATGCTTTTTACCGCTTTTTGTGCAGTCGGTTCAACTTTTTTTTTAAAAACTATTTTATTTTTCACTTTTTAGTGTCTTCGACTCTATACAACGAAGAAAGAACCATCAAAATCGGACCACGCGTTAAAAGTTAGTTTTAACCCCCTACCCCACCCCCATTCCACTAAAGTTTTTTTCTCATGGTATCAATCAAGGAACATACTCTACCGAACAGAAAAGGAATCATCGAAATCGGTCCACGCGTTACGAAGTTACTACCCCTCCCCCTCCCCCTCCCCCACCTCCACCATAGGACCAGATTATTCTCCTGTTAGCTATGGGCATCACACTCTATACAATAGCAAAAGAACCATCCAAATCGGTCCACGTGTTATAAAGTTAGGTTCCACCCTCCCCCCACCCCCCACCACAGCAACATTTGTTTTCTCGTAGTATCAACCTAGGATCACATTCTACTCAATAGAAAAAGAATTATCCAAATCGGTCCACGCGTTACGAAGTTAGACTACCCCTCCCCACCACCCTCACCTTTCACCATAGGACCAAATTATTCTCCTATTAGCAATGAGGGATCATACTCTATACAACAGAAAAAGATCCATCGAAATCGGACCACGCGTTACAAAGTCAGGTTCCACCCCCACCCCCATCCCCTCCACCCAAAAATGTTTTTCTCCTGGTATCAACCACGGAACATACTCTACATACTCTTTATAACAGAAAAATAATTATCCAAATCGGTCCACGCGTTGCAAAGTTAGACTACCCCCCCCCCCCCCCCCCCTCTCCCCACCCTAGGCCAAAATTTTTTTCTCCTATTAGCAATGGGGGATTATACTGTGTACAACAAAAAAAGAACCATCCAAATCGGACCACGCGTTACAAAGTTAGGCTTCACCCCCACCCCCACCCTACCAAAAATTTTTTTAACATAGTACCAATCGATGAACATACTCTACCCAACAAAAAAATAATTATCAAAATCGGTCGACGCGTTACGAAATTATGCCCGGTCAGACATAAAAAAAAAAAAATACGCGTCGAACTTAGAACCTCTTTGTTTTTGGGAAGCAATCAAAATAAGCAACGTACGTTTTAAAGCTTCTTAAACACGTCACGTTCTATCGGCACAAAACAAATCTTACCTCTAACTGGATCACTGAAGAGAAAAGATTGACAAAATGCTGCTATCAGTTAATATGGACCGTTGGATTCTAGTTTGTTTCTGATGAGCAGCACTCAGCACTTAGCAGAAATCACACCGGGCTAACTCAAGCGAAATTTGTAGTGTAGATATAGATTAGTGTACCTTGTAATGAAATGTAATTAAAGTGAATTGAAATAGTGCATATAAGAAAATCTGTTTTCATCGCCTATATAATCCATTAATTACCTCAACACCTTATTTCACTAGTTACACTAATGGCACTCAGATACAAGGACACCCAAACGGAACTTATAGAGCTTCTGACAGACTCAATGCACGGACAGTTTCTTCCCGCTCTAATATCACCCAGGAAAATAGAAGAACTCCTACAGAACATAAGACAGGAGCTCCCAAATTCAATGATGCTTTCTATCAATTCCAGAGAAAATGTTATAACCCAAATTTACAAATTAAGCACAATAGCCGCAAATATTCTCAAAAATAAAATAATTGTAGAGGTAAAGTTCCCCCTTCCGTAGTATCAAATATTCAAAGCAATATTTTTACCAACACCCCATAAACGGACATTCGTGTATATCAAACCAGCGGAATACATATTGATTTATTATAATCGTGGGCATTATCTGGAACTGACACTTCAAGATATCCATCATTGTGCAACCGTAGATCATAAACATCTTTATTGCGAAATTACGTCACCTATACTCACCGTAAACAAAAATCAATGCGAGATTAATCTGATCAAACAAGAGCCCATTAATTGAAAATGTAAGATATCGATCTTTGCAGAAAATTATTATTGGATGCAACTATCGCAACAGAACGTGTGGCTCTTTTACCTAAGAGAATTTCTCCAAACAGACATTATTTGCAGAGATTCCATTACTCCCAAACCCTTCAGGATACCGGCACGATGGTTATCTATCCCAGTTGTTGTCAGAAGCAAACATTTCATCTTGCTTGGAAACAAGGTAAAAGTATCCAAAATTAACTCTCACTACATCCCAACAGTAAACATTTCTAACAAAGCCATAGAGAAACTCATAGAATTTAATGCCAAAAAAAAATCAGCCACACTGAACCGGTAAACGGGCACCATATACATCACTACTGACTCAATCGTTAAAATCGGGCTATATTTTCCTCTGGCTGGTGTAGAAATTAGCTGGACTAATTTCTTCGAAATAGTATTAATAGTGTCAAAGCACGTATCATTTTGAGAATCGGAAAAATGATGCCACATTAGTTTTCTAATAATTTTTTTAGAATGAAGTTATTGAGGGTTAAGCGGGGAAGGGTTTTAAATCATTATTGTGGACTCGCTTGTTTTTAGTTTTGATTTTTATTGTGGAGTTTTCCTTAGAGTTAATCTCTGTGATCTCGTATGGTCCGGACCATAATGGCGAGAATTTATTTTCTCTTACTCTTGCTTTTAGGACTTAATCTCCTATTTTAAAGGATTTTTCGGCAGAATTGTTATCATAGTTTTTTTTCGGTTTTTCCTTATTGTGCATGGTAATTCCCTTCGCGATTTGCAAGCTATGTTGAAGACGCAATTTCAACGCGTTAGGGTAATTTTCGTAATTATAGCAATAAAGTCACATAAGACCGGAGGTATGCGGCTAAGCTCCTGTGACTTCTCTCCAACGCACCATTAGTCTGCGGGTGGCATGGAGTAGTTTTGAGTCATTTAATCCTCAGTAACTTTGATTACCTCGGCAAACATGCCGCTTATGAGGGTAGAACCTTGATCCTTTAGGATACTCTCCGGAATGCCATGTCGACAAACTATTCTTGTCGTGAAAACTTCAGCCAGAGTTTTCGATTCCGTGTTAGGAATCGGGATAGCTTCGGAGAATTTGTACAGGTCGTCTTGGAATGTGAGGAGGAATTTATTTCCTGAATGTGAGACCGGAAGAGGTCCTACTATATCTAGGTAGACTCTTTCAAAAGGTTTTGAGCTTATGCTCAAAATTTTCACTGAGATTTTGGGATACGGCATACTTTCTTTATTTAATAAAGTTTGCAGTTTTTCACGTAGTTCACGACATCTTCGGACATACCAGACCAAAAGAATTACTTCTTAATTCTTCTTATAGTACGAGAGATGCCTTGATGGCCTCAAGTTTGTAAGGAGTGGAAACCCTTCAGTACTTCCTCGATATCATCTTTATCGGATATATATTTCATTGTATTTTGATGGATTTGGATGTTGGTTTGTTTATTTAAGAAGACTTTGTTTAGAATGTTTTTCACGATAAGGAGATTTTTCAAGTCTTAAATGGGGAAAGAGATATTTACTTGCTTAAGCTGGTTTTGTCAGCATATGTGGAGATTTTGGTTAATACTCTTTCCAGATCTGATCAATTCTTTTGCAACCTACAGGGAATATTGACTTTTGAAATTACTATTTCAACTGACCCAGAATCAACTATTCCAATTCATGGATTCTTATAATTTGGTATTTCACACTACTGAGGTTGCAAATCTTTCTTGACTTAGGCACGATAGTAATTTTTTACCTTCCTTCCTTTTTTGGATTACAGAATATTTACCGAGATTGAAAAAAAATAATTATTGACACTTCTTCTTGGTCACCTAACTAGTTACTGAATTCTTGTAAGTGTGTGAGTGAGCAATTACATTAATTCCGTTTATTAATACTAACTAAAATAAATTAAAATGTAGCCTGCCAAACTTTCAGCCTAGAAACACATGTTCACATCGCTAATTATAAACTACAACCTCATAACTCGAAAAGCCTAATCTCGAGACAAGTGAAATCAAGCTTAATGATGATCACAACGAAACACTAACTCTCACAAATACGAAATACTCCCCTTACTCCAAATTATGAAAAGTATGATATTTTCATTATACCCTCGTAACACAATAAAAGCTTTAAACTCTTTTGTGTACACCTTTATACTATATACTTCAACAATATCGGGCAACATGTTTTCATCTTGCCGAACCCCAAAAGCTAAAAGCTACTCTTTTATTGCTAACGAATTAGAGATCACTGTCGTTTTTCCATACCAAACGTTGGATATTTCTGTCAAAGTAACACATCCCTAAATTTGAGAGTGTCAATAGTTATCACAAATGAAAATAAAAACACAACACCACAACAAAAGGGTACCTATTCCCCTATTTACCTTGCTACCAAAGGGATCCTCACCGGATAATACTCCCCTTGGTAATCGCGATAAAGTAAATGGATGAGCGAAACAGAGAAAAGTTATCCATCAAAATAATATACACACGTAGTGTAAGGTAACTTAGGCAAAACAAATATGCATTATATATATATATATATATATATATATATATATATATATATATACAGGTTTATAACGTTTCTAGAGGTCAATACGAATACAAATGACAGCCCTCACCTAGGCAAACAAAAAATTTTATGGCGGGGGGCGGGGGGCAATCTCAACCGTTTGGGAGATACAGGGTGATTCATGAGTTTCAGTTTTCCATGGTATGCACGTTACTCTTTTATTTCTATCTTTTGATCTACTCAACATAGCGACATCAATCAAACGGTAGAAAACTACTATCCCAATTACCTTTCTAAAAATGTCAACAATGTTGATCAAACTACTACCACTGCAGGTACAGTCACGGCCAAAAGTGGAAATTTTTTTTGAAATCACCAAAATTTCAGCATTTTCCCAAATTTTCTCCGAAATTTATGTAAATCGTATACCTCTTTTGTATTTTTATTGGATTGCCTTATTACCTTTCCGAAAAAGTACAATATGTTCACGTAGAGAAAGTATTTAGAAATTTAAAAGTAGAAATTCTATCGGAGAATATTATAAAAATCAACAATTTAATGAAATTAAACTCAAAATAATTCTAAAATGCTTTTTATTGAATTTAAAAATAATTACAATAAATTTTGATAAGTAACAAAAGCCTCTAAATATATTCACCGCCACTTTCGATGCATTTCAACAATCTTCTTCTAAGTCCCTATTTAAGGCATATTGCAGCCAGCCTATCCCGTATTTTCGTCGCTGAATTCCCAAGTCGGCTAACTAAATCCTCCCTAGTGTTAACTGGGCTTGAATAAACTTCACCCTTCATTGTTCGCCATTAGAAAAATTCCAATGGGGTAAGGTCTGGAGATCTAGCAGGCCAAGGAATCGGTGCACCTCTTCCAATCCAGCGGTTAGGTAATTTTTCACTTAGTATGACCTTCACAATGTTAGCCATATGCGCTGGTACTCCATCGTGTTAGTGAAACATTCCTCTAAGATTATCCATAGGGTTCTGCTTTATTAGATGTGGCAGTGTATTGTCCAACACATTAGCATAAATTTCACTATTAAGCACTTGCGGCAAAATGAATGGTCCTACCAAATGGTTGCCGATGATACCAGCCCAAATATTGACACTGAAATCTGCTGGAATGAGTTCACCTTTGTCCTACGTGGGTTAGTTTCCGACTAGGTACGGAGGTTATGGAAGCTCGTGATATCATTTCTGGTGAATTGACATTCATCTGTCCACAGAATTCGGTCCAGAAACGCTCTGTCGTCAATGTCGCGTTCCAGAAGCCAAGTGCTAAATTTCGTTTTTCTCTTTCCAGTAGTACTTGGGCTGGATGATGATGATATGGACGTAATCCCCCTCGATGAATAACCCTCCAAACCTTAGATGACGACACTCCTAATCACCTTGACGTGTGAAGTTTCACTTCCTGTTTCTCTTAACCTTTGGAAAGTCCGTCTGTATACCCTTCTTTGGGGTGCTCGCCGGTTAGGGAATCTTCTTTGGTATTCTAGTACAGCCGCTCTCTCTTTTCAGTCTACTACACCATAAATGTAAAGAATATCCGCGCATTACTCAAAACTAAATTCTGCCGTTTTTTACTAATTTTTGCTTAAAAACACACGTACTTATTGATTAGTTTTTCAACTATGATATGTATTCTTGTTTACTGACCCTCTTTTATAGCAAAATTTCCATCAGGTACTAGTAACAAAACGCCAGGATACAAGGATGTGAATTCTGGCTAACACATGCTAATATCAACAATGAAACAAAATTACACTAACATTTTCATAACTTTTTTGGAACAATAGTTAAAATTATTAGGAACGGAGTTGGATCAATGCGCTGAGCCGCACGACCACCATGCCATGGGCCCCGGGTTCGAGACCAGATGACCTCGTGAGCTTTTATTAAGAAATTAAAGTAATCCATCCAATTAAAATGGCCACATCGTATAAAAAAAAACCTTTTAACCCACAACAATCATTTTCGACCCTTTTTCTCTTAAAAATTTTGTTTATTTAAAGAATTTTCTACCTTAAGTGCAATAAAATAATTAGGTAGTCAGAGATTTCTAAGGATGCGGTTTTTCTAATTCTTTATCTTCCTTTCCATGTTGCAATTTTTTGAAAAGGTAATAAGACGGGGAATCCAATAAAAATAAAAAAGAGGTATACTAATTACATAAAATTCGGAGAAAATTTGGGAAAATGATGAAATTTTGGTAATTTCAAATTAGTTTTTTTAAATTTTGGCCGTTACCTGCAGTGGTAGTAGTGAGATCAAAACTGTTGACAATTTTGAAAAGCTAATTGAGGTAGTAGTTTTCTAGCGTTTGTTTGATGTTACTATGTTGAGTAGATCAAAAGATAAAAATAAAAGAGTAACGTGCATACCATGGAAAACTGAAATTTAGGAATCACCCTGTAACTCCCAAATGGTTGGTGAATGATTGAGGGTTGCCCAACCTCCTGCCATACAATTTTTTGTTTGTCTAGATGAGAGCTATTATTTGTATTCGTATTGACCTCTAGAAACCTTACACCCTGTATATATATACTTAGCTTTAATAGTTCTATTTGAATGATATCAATATGCTCCCCACCGGTACTTGGAGTGTCCGGTGCAGTTAAGGAACATTTTATGTTCGGGCGAATAGTGTTGGTATGTCCGCACATTGGAAGTATATGACTTCAGGAGATCGTGGTGTATCCAATGTAATTGAAGCAAACGTGTTCTGTAAATAGAAGAGTAAAGTAAGTGGAAGTGTCTAATTAATTCTCGCACTCAGAAACATAAATACAAAAATTGAGCAGTGGTCTGACTTTCAACAACACCTAATGAGATTAGAGTTAACCTTAACTAAATGGTGGACACACCATCCTTTTGCTATAACACTGAGTGCTTTGACCTTCATGAACACACCGAATGCAGTCAAAAAGTCACTCACCCAATTAACGAACACACCAGCTGTATCGGTGTTTATTCACAGGACTGCTTTAACTACACCGGACACACCATGATCTGCTGAAGTCATATCCTTCCAATGTGCGGACACACCAACATTATTCGCCCGAACATTAAATAGTTTTAAAAAAAAAAGTTGAACCGACTTCACAAAAAGCACTAAAAATAATCAAATAATTTTAAATTTTATATCTATTACGACATTTTGATATCGGTGCAATTTTTCAAAGTATCACTAAAGACTGAGATTCATGATTAAGGAAAATAAAAAGAAACCTCGGGAAACTAAAGGGTCATAAACTTGTGGAATTAAAAAAAAATACGCAACTAACATTTTCGATGGTAATATGTAATTTATTTTTTTTTATACGATGTGGCACAATCCTAGGAGACAACCCTTTGATGCGTTAGCATGGTTTTGGCCGAAAGGGAATTAGGGTAAGGGAAGTGAGGAAACTCGAGTCTTGTTTTTGCATTGCTGCGAGCTAGACAACAGCCCAGAGACGGAGTAAATTATTTTAATTTCTTAATAAAAGCTCACGGGATCATCTGGTCTCGAACCCGGGACCCATGGCATGTTGGTCTTGCCGCTCAACGTATTGATCCAACTCCGTCTCTAGTAATCATTCTCTCATTATACAATTTATGAATTTTATAAATATATAAAATTAATTAATTAATTAATTGATTTTATTAGAAAAAAAATATAAAATTAAACACAATTTGAAGAATTATCTGGTAAAATGAACTTTATATTACTTAAGCTGAGTTAGGTAAATATGTGTGGTAACTCCCCACCCCTCTCCCCCTTTGTGTTGAGCGTAGGGTAAGGAACGGGATCCTTGCAGGTTCTTGGCCGGAGCGTTTGACGGGATGTTTGATGCTGGATTAAAGTTGGGAATAACTGATGGATATGTCCCATAATTGCTTTGAAATTTCCTGTATATCACGAGAAGGGTGAGATTGATTATGACGATTAGGGTTATGCTAGTTATCCCGATTGATTTATAGAGATCTTTGATGAGTACGTATGATTCCAGTAGACTTCTTTCCGAAAATTGATAATTTTCTAACTTTTTCAGGTTTAGATTGTTGGTGACTGGTAATGTTGATTTCGTTGTCTATTGTAGGGTAAATGTTTATTTCGTCCCAGTATGTATTTTCTCTTGTTGATGTCATTTATTTTGATCTCACGTCTATTGAAATGAATCAGTGCGGTTCTCTCGATCTTTTGTGTTTTGGGGCCGCAAGTTGTGAAGATTGTTGTTTCAGGAACGTTGATGAGAAGTATATAGTTGGGTTCTGGCTGGTAGATTTCCGTGATTTTTTCTCTTGCCTGTAGTTCACAGTGTGCTGGTCTGTTTTATTTTTATTTTTTATTTTTATATATGATGTTGCCAAAGCTCAGGGGATGCCCTATGATGCTAAAGCACAGCCTTGGCAAGAAAGTATTAAGGATGCGGGAAATGGATTAGGAGGTTGAGTGAAGTTGGTGTCGATGTACGCCCCGTTTGAAAGTTTCAGGCTCATAAGACGAGGGAAAAACAGAAGATGGTAAACTGTTCCACATTCGTGTTGTTCTGCTTCGAAAAGATTCCCGAAATTTGGCGTCCAAATTTCACCTGGACAGTATAGTGGTGGGAGCGACTTGTAGATCTTGTATCGCGCGTTGTCATGAGTCTACAAGGAATCAGGCTCGTAATTTCGTTAGAACAATGGCCATGGAAATAGCGATAGAAGAGTGAAACACAACCGACATTCCGTCAATGGTCCAGAGAGTCCAGGCCCTCAGAGATTGAGGAATCGCCAATAAGCTTAATAGCCTTACGCTGGACTTTGTCTAACGCGGACAATGCAGTGTGTCCTGCCCCTGCCCAAACATGGGAATTATATTCAAGTCTAGGCCTAATGTGGGACTTGTAGATCAGCGCTTAGTCAGGTGGGGTGAAATATTTCTTACATCTCTGTAGAAAACTCAAACATTTCATCGCACTTTTAGCGATTGCAAATATATGATCCGTCCAGCTAAGATTGCTGGATATCTGAATACCCAAGATGTATAGGTAGAGTGAATTGGGTATATTCACTCCGTCGACTGAAATGGGTTGGGGGTGAACTGGGCGTTTTTTAAGGGACATTAAACAGCAGTGAGTTTTGGATGCATTAAACGTAACGTAACATGGATGCTCTGCCCCAAGCGAGGACCATAGAAATGTCGTTGTTTAATGATCTAAACGTGCGTTCCCGATTGACTCCTGTAGCATTTTCACGTGAATTCATTACAGAATCAAATGAGTACGCGAAATCCAGGGTGCTGTCGTCGGCGAAAATATGAATAGGATTGAGAGTAAGGGATAAGAGATCATTAATAAAAAGAAGAAATAATGTTGGTCAAAGAACTGAACCCTGAGGTACACCTGTTGTTTATTAAATTCCCGATGCATTGTGAGTTGTTGGTGTATTCTTTGTAGGTGGTTTCCTGGCAGCAATATACTTTTTCGATCTTCGAACATCTCTTATCTCGGTATTGAATATTCTCGGGGTTTAATATTAGGTAGGGTTTTGTGGGAATTATTTCATTGTTATCTGAAGGTAGGGTTATAATATGGAATAGTGAATAGGTTTCTTTAGATATAATGGGTATTATCTATCTATTATTACATTTTGCTTCGCAAATATTGCATATACATGTGAAAGTTCTGCTCTGCTTAGAATATGTTTCGAAATAACGTTTAATTTTGTGAGTATTATTGCCTCTGAAATGCTATTTATATGGTCATTAAGTAGATCTATATTGTAATTTATTTGATTTAAGAATTGCAAATATCTAATCACGGAAACTTCTGTTCTTATCTTATTTGTGTAATGTTCTGGGAAGTGTCTCATATAATCTGTGATAGTTTGTTGCTGACTATTTATGTGATCAGTGACATTATCAAATCTTTCAATCATTTATAATTTTAATTCAATAACGTTTAAGGGGTCTTTCGTTTCGTCTAGTTTTAGGTATTCAAATTTGTCTAGTGAGTCAGTTATTTTGTCTATGTTTTGTTCGTATTGTGTCAGTTTTATTACGTGTATTAAGTTGTTGTTGTTGTATCGTCCGAGCTGTACCTAGTTGCATGGGGATAATTCCCTTACTGTTGGTTAGGTCTTGGATTTCTATCTTTTGCCCCAACCTGTGTGGAATAATCCTGGAATTTACGTTTGTTCTTAATCTTTGGCTTATGCAGCTTTTTATTTTGAGTGGTTAGTAAGTTAACATTCTTATTTTTCTTTACTCTATGTTTAGTAAATCTACGGGTTAATTTGTTTCTTCTACACTCTCTTTTAGGGGGTATTCTACCCAAATGGCCCGGAAATTACTACTTTTTTGAGTTGTTGTAAAAGAAAAACTATTGAATATTTTGGAATGAAACTTTTTGTTTGTTGAACTTCATGATTTTATTAACAAATTGCAATGTTGATAATAATAAAATATTGATTTGAATTGCAATGGCAACGTCTTGAAGTTGAGGCTGCAGAAAAAAGTTGCTCCACGGTTGACATGATTTTGCACGTTCAAATTATCTGAAACACAAAAAGTCACATTACTTGTATTCAATAGACTTGTCGCTATGATTGGTACTGAAAGATATTTTATATATTTCTTTTAAACTATTTTACACTACTTTTTACGCCAAAATATGATTTTCCCCTGTTTTTAATTGTTCATTGTAAAAAAAATATTTAAACAAATGATTTTTGCAAGATCGTAGTACCGACCATAACTATGTATTTGCCAAGTAAACTGGTAAAATTTCAGAGCAATCGGACAAGTACTTTTTAAGTAATCGTGTCAACCAGTTTCAAAAACATGCTTTCGAGAAAAAAGCGTTTAAAGATAGAAAGGGACCTGCTTACCAATAGCACAGTTATATTCATGGCCTTGTAACTTGGAAATTTTTCATTTTCAGGGCATATCCTTTTGCAGACACATTCTTTATATAATTAAAAACGAAAATATGAAAAAAACAAAAAATCGATTTTTTCAACCGTCTTGGGGGAATACCCCCTTAAAGATTTATGTACCTTCTTGAAACTGTATAGAGGGGGGGGGGGTCTCTATTTTCATTTCATTTTTCTATGTTCTTTGAAGTGTTTTGTTCTAACCTGGCTTTGATAGAAGGGTAGATTTGATTCTGAAATTCGTGCAGTTTTTTCATAGTCATGGACATTTTGGTGTTGGAGCCTCTTAAATGTATAAGTTCTACCGTAGAATACTTCGTAAGGTGTGAGTTTTCTGGAGGAGTGAATGGAGTTATTGTAAGTGATAAGGGTTTCGTTAAGGGTTTCCTCATGATCTTTATCTTTGAGTTTGGCATGGATTATTCTATATATTTCGGTCAATGCTAATTCGAACCTATGGTGACTTAGAGAGGTGAATATGAATAACGGAAATTGCTAGAACTAAGTTACTGAACATTCTAGAATTAAGCTAAGTAGTATAAATAGGGCTGAGTAGCAGCCTAGTGAGTCAGTTGTATTTTTACCAGTGAAGTTTGAAGTGAAACGTAATTTTGTGAAGAGATATTGTAAGAAAATTGTGCAACGAACTAATTAAGTGAAAATTGTGAACATTCGTGATTGAAAATAAGCGTCTTAATTAATCCGTCGAGCCCGAAGAGCCCCATTTACGTTACAATTGGTGTCAAAAGTTGGATTAATTAAGAAAGACTAAAAAAAAAGTGAACTTAGACAAAAAAAAATTAATAATCTAAATAATTGAAGGGCTTACGTGTTCCAGACTTGAAGGGGGAATTAAATAAACGTTCCCTACCTACAATTGGAAATAAATGTGCTCTAGTAGCGTTACTACAAGAAGCTATGAAAAAAGAAGGAAAGGATCCATAGGCTTTCGTTTTTGAAGACGAGCTAGAAGAAGAGGAAGAAACAAGTACTCCATGCATGGCAGATCTTCTCAATGCTCTGATTTGTGACATGAAATTTTCCAAGGAAGAACAGAAAACATCATCAGCTGAGTTGAAGGCATCAATAGAAGCATCGATGGCTGCACAGAAATCATCAATAGAAGCAACGATGACTGAACAGAAATCGTCAATACAAGCATCAATGGCTGAACAGAAATCATAAATATCAGCCGAAATATCCGAAAATAAAAGACTTCATCCACCAACATTTGACGGACAAACGCTCTGGCAAACCTACAGGCTTCAGTTCGAGACAGCAGCAGCAATGAACTTTTGGACTGACGAGGAAAAAGCTACAGCTTTAATTTTGGCACTCAGAGGAGCAGCCGCTGAACTGTTACAAACTATACCGGCAGAGCTAAGGTACGATTATTCATCTTTAATACAAGCCTCAGAATTACGATACGGCAACCAGCACATGCAAGAGGTCTACTGTTTACAGCTACGGAGTTGAACACAGAAGCATGGAGAGACGTTGCAGCAGTTATGTGCTGACGTAGAAAGGCTGACACATTTGGCTTATCCTACGTCTAGCCAAGATTATGTCAACGAGGTCGCGAGAGAAGCATTTATTAACTCACTTGCTGATCGAGACCTGCAGCAAGCAGTACGACTGGCTGGAAAAAACACCAATGCTGATATTTTGGCTTACGCTCTGGCATATGAGGCATCGGAAAAGCGAACTCGTTTTAAATGCTGGACGTGCAACAAAGAAGGCCATCTCCAAAGAGATTGCAGAAAGAGGCGAAGATCAAACTCTCCACAAGACAGCAAGATGACAACATCTGGGTATGGCTGTGAAAAATGCAGAGAAAGAGAGCGAGCGGAACAAGGAAGCGATGGAGCTGTAAGCCCTATACCAATTCTACGCTCGCAATGGGGAAACGAGTACAGACCAACTCTGCGGGGCAGGTGTTGACCAGTGGAATCGACGCCCCCGAAATCATCATCTACATTAAGAAATTGCAGCTTAGTAATCAACGGGAGAGTTCAAGAACTAAAATGCACGATTACAGTAGACACAGGTGCTTCAAGGTCTATTCTTCGGTGCGATTATGCTAAACACCACTGGCTTAGCAACAAAAAGCGATACATTTTGAAGACCGCTATGGGAGAATCCGTTGTCGTGTATAGGGAAATATTAATGACTATATCCCTCGGCGACAACCGATTTTCACACAGATTTCTTGTCGGAGATATAACGGATGAGTGCATACTTGTCCTTGATTTCATGAGAACACACAACATTCAACTGGATATTGGAAGAGGAATCATGAAATACGGCAACAGAGAGATTCCTATGGCTCTGGGATCCAATTATTTTTCGAAGCTGAACATTGTGACACATGAAGACATTGAGGTCCCTCCCTCCTTAGTACGAGCAAAAGATCTTGGTGATCCCCGGAGCTATGGATTCTATCTAGTAGAACTAGATCAAACAGAACAAATAAGAAATGTCGCCATTGGAAAATGCTTAGTAACTATCGATGAAAAGAAAGAAGTTTTGGTACGAGTCCTAAATTCCCGTGAAAAAGGAATCAAATTAAAGAAAGGTAAAGTCTTGGGACATGGCGAACCAGCCGAGGAGATTGTGCTAGCAGGAATTATTATTCTATATATTTCGGATAGAGTTGAGTGCAGTCTCTCAACAGGTCAATTACTGCTGCTCTGATGAAGTGAGGTAAAGTGGAGCTTCATACAGTATTGTTTGCAAAAATCTTTGGATATAGAAGCGGTAAATTCTGCACCAGAATCTGAAACTATTTTCATTGGGATGCCGTGCAGGCTTATATATAATAGTTGTTCATAACTTTCATAATTAATTTGTAATATAATAATTATACTTAACTAATTTGCAAAAGATAAAATAAAAATTTAAGCATTGTTAACCATGCCCAGACTATTGCACATATTGTTTACATAAAATCCACTATTGATTTGGCTTATTTATTATTAGCTATACAGTTAGACTAAAGAATTAGAATTTGCTCGGAAAGAAATGTAGTCAGTTCGTTGTTGTCACTACTAGAGGTTTTTCATTTTCGTTGTTGTTACCACTTCAGAAATTAAAGACAATTAATTTAATTGAAAGTGCGTTTACTTTTTTGAAGTTAAGAATTTACATGTGCAAAAACTCTTGCATATCAAACATTGGCGACCGTGATAGGACTCTACCTTGAATTTAAAACTACATAAGATCATCGTTGGATTAAACCAGAAATTTGCTGAGGAGCACCTGTATCATAATAAAATTTAGTTGTGCAGGCACACACCAGTCATCAAATTTAAGCTTTGGAGTTATTTTGAAAGGTATTAACGCAGCAATTAATAATTAAAAGGTACGACTTATATTACGTAATTCATGTGCACGTAGAAAATCATTGAAGGTTGATTGCTTAAGTGGAAAATGGAATGCAACAACCACATTTATAATATTTGATGAAATGCAATTATATAATTTAAGAATTTATAAATTTATAAATAATATTATATTCAACTGGATTCCCAAAAAAATTTCTACCACGAGGTGACATTTTACCGTTACATACAGTTACCGCATTCCGCAATTTCATTTGCAGCTTATTAGAAGTTAAAAAATAAATTAATTTAATTTAATAAATTAAAAAGAAGTATTCTATTCTCTGCGCAATGGGTAATGATAATGATGATAAGGGTGCATTACTCGAATTAAAACACTTATTACAAGTAAGGGCAGTAATCTTAGTGCTACTGAATTAGAATGTAGACTAGGAATTTTACAGTCTTATTGGAAAATGATTCTTACTTTTCAATCATATATCGGAAGGCTATCCCCTAGTGATGCCACTAACAATATAGTTCGCGGAGACTTACAGGATTTGTATTGCGAGGTTAAGTCAAAAATTTTGTCGTTGTTACCCAATCAAGGAAGATTTAGTTCATCAGAAGGAAATAAGTCACTTATGTTTCCTGTAGTGCCTAAATCAAATCTTCCGCCTTTGAAACTGCCTCAATTCTCAGGAAAATCAGATTATCCAAATTTCCAAATTTCTCCACGTTTAATAAACTAGTTCATGATGACCCGGATAAGTCTGTAACAGAAAAGTACAATCATTTAAGGAATTCTTTATTTGGCCCGGCATTACGTACTATTGAATCGTTAGGTAAATCAGCTAAAACGTACCATGAAGCTTTAGATAAATTGAAAGAGAGATACGACAATAAGTTCCTAATTTTTCAGGAACACATAACAGAGCTTTTTGATCTCCCAAAGGTAACCATAGGTTCAGCAAATCAGCTGAGAAGTTTAGTAGATAATGCAAGCGCCCATCACAGCGCTCTACGAGTACTTGGAAGTGACACAGACATAACTAATTCTATCATAATTCATCTTGTTAGTACAAAACTAGATTCGGAGTCTCAGTCGCGTTGGGACGAACGATTATAAGATATTTTCGACATGGACTGATTGCGAAACAGTATTGAGTAGACGGTGACAGTTTCTTGAGGCACGAGAAAAGAAACCACCTTGCCAGCTAATCGATAATAGTACTAATAAAGGTCAGATTTATAAGCAAACTAAAAATCCAACCTATTTAAATGTTACGAAATCAATGTGCACATTCTGTACAAAGTCTGATCATAGCATTAAAAATTGCCAATCCTTTTCCCAATTGTCAGTTGTTGATCGTTTTGAAGAAGCAAAGAAACTTTCGTTGTGTATAAATTGCTTATCAAAGGGACATTGTCGTGCATCAAGATGCCGAGTTTGTTCCAGACCGCATCATACCTTGTTACATCGTTATCAAAACCAAGGTCGGTCAATACAATCTTCGTCATTACTAACTTCGTCAGATTGTGAACCTAAACAACATGAAACCGTAGTATCGGTGAGATCGACTAATCAACCAAATCAAATGACGTCTTCAAATGCAAACTCCACGTTATGCTCTGCTGCCTTTGAAACATGTTCCGAAAGAGGTAGACATGGTAATGTTTTGTTAGCTACTGCTGTAGTCCAGATTAAAGACAGATCTGGTTGCTACCACATCGCTCGGGCGCTATTAGACTCGGCCTCCCAGCTAAATTTTATTACCACAGATTTAGCACAAAAACTTCGGCTTCAACGCCAACATATTAAAGCAGACATTAGCGGGATCGGAGACGTCGCATCCCGGGTAAATTTCGAAACATGGGCTACAATCAAATCTCGAATAACTGACTATCAAACTGATCTAAACATGTGGGTACTACCCTCAATCACAGGTATTCAGCCGGAATCAGAGATATCCGTAAACAATTGGAGAATTCCTAATAATTTAGAGCTTGCGGATCCTAAGTTTTATAAGCCTCAAGTCATTGATTTGCTCATTCAAATAAAGATTGGTGATGATCTTTCTACTTTGCAAAAGACGCTGCTGGGGTGGATTGTTTGTGGAAAATACAAGATGCCTGAACACGTTAAACAAATTTGCAATGCTTCATATTTGACCGAACAAGTACATTTAGATAATCCACTTGTTGAAAAATTCTGGACCATCGAAAACGTCATCAACGAGGCACCCAAACTGACCGAAGAACAGCAACGATGTGAGCGATTATTTTTAGATACTGTAAAAATATTACCAAATGGAAGGCTCATGGTTAAGTTGCCATTGAATGAATCACCAAAGCTACTCGGCAATTCCGTTGATATTGCTAAAAGACGCTTCCTCGCTTTAGAATGCAAACTAAATAAAAATCCGAACCTGAAACAACAATACGTCGACTTTATGAGAGACTATGAAAGTCAAAACCATATGGAGGTAGTACCGGACGACAGGATTCCACTCATACATTTTTATATGCCTCATCAGTGCGTATTACGTCCTGAAAGCTCATCAACAAAACTACGAGTAGTTTATGATGCATCATGCCGGACAACATCAAATATATCGTTGAATGACATCCTTATGATAGGTCCAACTGTGCAAAATGATTTAATTTCGATTTTACTACGATTTCGTTGTTGGAAGTCTGCGTTAACAGCTGATGTGGCACAAATGTATCGACAAATTTTAGTTGATCCTGCAGATGCCGATCTGCAGTGTATTTTTTGGAGAGAGAATTCCCAAGATGAGTTAAAAACTTTTCGTTTGAGAACCGTAACATATGGAACAGCGTCAGCACCGTACCTGGCTACTCGGTGTCTGAACTATCTTGCCGATATTAATGTTAAGAGATACCCACTTGCTGGAAAAATAGTTAAAGAAGATTTCTACGTTGACGATATGTGAACCCTGTGATACTTCGAGCAAAGGTGTTTATGCAGGAATTGTGTTTGCTTAATCTTAATTGGGATGAGTCGTTGCCACTAGAATTTTACTCTCGATGGCAAAAATTTCAAGATGAACTTGATGAACTAAATACAATTTCGATTCCTCGTTGGATTATGTCTGACACTCAATTGAACAGTACTGAAATTCATGGATTTTCAGATGCTTCTCTCCGAGCTTATGGTTGTTACATTTACATAAGGAATGTTGATAATTGCGGTAATATTTCAGTACGTCTCTTAATAGCTAAATCTAAAGTAGCACCTACAAAAAACACTCGAACTCTGCCTTGCTTAGAACTTTGTGGATCGGAACTATTAGCTAAAGTTTTAATTAAAGTTAAAGAAAATCTGCCAAAGCCAATAAGTAACGTGCTTCTTTGGACGGACTCTCAGATTGTGTTGGGATGGCTTGCGTCACATGCATCAGTGTGACAGACCTTTGTGGCTAACAGAGTCTCAACAATCCAGGAAATTACAGCTAACGCAACATGGCGATATGTCTCAAGCAAATCGAACCCTGCGGACATCATTTCTAGGGGATCATCCGCTACCGATTTGAAACAATCTTGTTGGTTTACCGGCCCGAAATTTCTATACGAATCTAGCGAATTTTGAGCAGAGAAGAAAAGCTAGTTAACTGATCTTCCTGCCAGAAGAAGGATAAAAGAAGTACTGGTGTGTGCGGTGCAAAAATCATTTTTGGATACGGTCTACAAGTTCAGTACCTTTTCAAGAACCAGACAGATCTATGCTTATGTATTGCGTTTCATAGAGTACCTAAAAAGAAGAAGAACCAAGAAAATACTTGTTGTTGGAGAGCTGTGTGCACAAGAATTGGAAAATGCTCTTTTGAAACTTGTCTGGTTAATTCAGCAGAAAGAATTTTCAGAAGAAATTCAAGCTTTGAAAGAAAAGAAAATGATCAGCCCCAGAGGTTGTCTGCAGAGTCTTAATCCTTTCCTTGACAACCAAATGCTCTGTCAAGTTGGAGGGCGTCAGCAGAATGCAGACCTTCCCAATAATGCAAAATGTCCTATCCTGTTGCCGAAAAACAATCCTTGCATAAAATCCTACATAAATTACTGGTGGTGTGTGGGAGGCGGCAGTCAAGTCAGCAAAATCACTTCTTTTTTCGTACTCTTCAAAACTCGCTATTGACCTTTGAGGAGTTAACTACAGTTTGCAGTCAAATAGAAGCAACACTAAATTGCCGTCCAATATGTAAGTTATCACCGGACCCAAGTGATGAGGTGGTATTAACACCAGCGCACTTCTGGAATCAAGCCCCTTTAAGTTTTTTTGTTGAACCTAATTTTATTAACGAAAAAATGTCTCATTATGTTAAAAGATGGCGCCGCATTTCAATTATTCAACAGTACTTCTGGCGACGCTGGTCAGCAGAGTACCTTTCTTCACTGCATAATAGGTACAAATGGAAATTTTCGACTTCTAACGTCGTAGAGGGAATGTTGGTATTACTCCATGAAGATAATCTTCCGCCACAAAAATGGTTATTGGGACGAATTGTCAAGGCTGTACCAGGTAATGATGGAAAGGTGCGAGTTGTAGACGTTAAAACAAAAGCTGGAATATTACGTCGAGCCATCCACAAACTTGCCCCCCTGCCAACAACGAAAGACAATTGACAGTGTTGGTAAAATCTATCAAGGCTGGCGGCATGTTCATAACTTTCATAATTAATTTGTAATATAATAATTATACTTAACTAATTTGCAAAAGATAAAATAAAAATTTAAGCATTGTTAACCATGCCCAGACTATTGCACATATTGTTTACATAAAATCCACTATTGATTTGGCTTATTTATTATTAGCTATACAGTTAGACTAAAGAATTAGAATTTGCTCGGAAAGAAATGTAGTCAGTTCGTTGTTGTCACTACTAGAGGTTTTTCATTTTCGTTGTTGTTACCACTTCAGTAATTAAAGACAATTAATTAAATTGGAAGTGCGTTTACTTTTTTGAAGTTAAGAATTTACATGTGCAAAAACTCTTGCATATCAAACAATAGTGTTTAAGACATTTGATTACTGCAATACTTTTTCTAGAGGTATTGGTGTAGGCTGCTGCAAATTTGGAAAATTTGTCCAGGACAGTTAGGATATGTTGATTGTTAATGGCAAGATATCTAGGGGTTTGGTAGGTGTTTGAGGTATCGTGTACTGTACTTTGGGAGGATCTCTGTCATATTTCAATGTTTGACAGATGTCACAATTGTTAATGACTTTTCTGATTTTATTCTTAATGAATGGGAAGTAGAATTCTCTTTTAAGATGGGAAAGTGTTTCATTAATGCCTCTATGGTTATTGTTTATGTGATAGTCGATAATGATTTTATCCTGGTCTTCTATGTCTGTAATATCTTTGAGAATCTCTGTGCACCTGACGAGTTTAAATATTGTAACGTGCACTGTAGTCTGGCATAGTAGTACAGTCAATATAGCACGAAAAAATAGGGTTGCTCCGAAAAATGACCTACCGGAATTTGACTTGATAAATCGATAGGGGGGCATAAAAAAAGCTTAATGCTAGATTTCCGAATTGATCCCCCCCTGTTTTTGAGAAAATCCAAAAAAACTTTGGATGCGTTTTTCTCGGAATCTATGGGTTTTAGAGAAAAGTTTATTTAACAAAAAATGTTCAGGACATTGTTAACTACATTTTTTGTCATTGAAGCCAAGTCGTATGACTTAAATTACAAAAGGTAGGTGGCGCTAAAGTATTAAAAAAGTGGTTGTTCAAATCATAAATTGTTCAAATTTCAAATACCACTTTTTCTAATTTTTCCGGAAATCAAACTACTCAATTTCTTTAAGTTCGGTGATTTATTGATTTCGTGACATCTAAGTTTCAAACCTTAAAAATAATTTCAAAGATATTTTTCTAAGAGGAATTTAATTTATTTAACTACTGAGTGTCAAGTTCGTCTTGTCAAATTAATCATCAGTGAAAAGTGCTGGATGGTTTCCAAATTGTTTTTATAATTGTGTATTTATGAAAGATAATAGGTAAGTACGTTTGCGATATTATTAATTGTTAACTTTTGGTGTAATTTATAAGAATTGAATATCTAATTTTCACGCGATTGCATGAGATCGGTCGTGTTTACAATTTTGTGCTGTTTACATTTGTTTGTTTACATTTCATGAATTCATGGTGGAAATTTAACAATTATAATTCTTCTATTTCAGATACATAATACACTATTGCAAAGGAGAAGCAAACAACGGATGGATGAAATTCAGATAAGTATAATTTATTTTGAATACTGATTCTTTGTGATGGTTTTTATTTTTACTTCTTTCAGATTTTGTCTTCGTTGATGATCATCAACATTCTCCGGCCCGTTGGATCCTATGGGTCCAAATAGTAATCTAGTTTTGCTACAAGTATGTTCATCAGTCATCAACGAGTTCTTCATCAATCCATGAGGGCTTTAATTTAGTGCTAAAATTTCTCTGCAATGAAAGACCGGAAAACGGGATGAAATTTGGAATTTGTTAGGAATAAGGTAATTAGATTTGTTTGATGATGAGTTCTATGTCGTTGCGTTTTATACTTCCTAAAATCTAAGTTTCTATATTTGTGCCATTATCTGGTATGGGTAGAACACATAGTTTAACTATGGGTCGTTTTAACACCCCATGTTTGGTTTTCACTGTCGCAACTCGAGCCAGATTATCGGTTCCTTTATGTGTGTCTGTTACTCGAGCTAAAAGCCAACGGGATGGTGGTAACCTTTCTTCTTTAATTAAAACTAATTGGCCTACTTCTATGTTGGTTTGTTTGAGGTTCCATTTTTGACGTTGTTGAAGGGACAAAATATAATCGCTATGCCATCTTTTCCAAAAATCGTGCATTAATTGTTGAATATGCTGCCAACGTGTTAAGAGATGCTGTTTCATATCGAGATAAGATGGTTCAGGAACTGCCAGTAATGCATCGCCCGTTAAAAAATGTCCAGGTGTTAAAGCTGTTGTGTCTGATGGATCATCACTAAGCGCAGAAATCGGACGGGAGTTAAGGCAGGCTTCAACCTGTGTTGTGAGCGTCGTCAATTCTTCGAATGAAAGTTTATTGTTGCCTAAAATACGTTTGAGATGAAACTTTGATGATTTAACAGCCGCTTCACATAATCCATTGAAATGAGGTGCACCTGGAGGACTGAAATGCCAATTTATTTTTTCCTTAGCGAGCATTTCTGGTAGGTCCGTTTGCAGCTGTCTGATGTGATGATTAAATTCTTTATCTAGGATTGCTTTAGCTCCTACAAAGTTTGTTCCGCAATCTGTGTAACAATCGCTGGGTAGACCTCGCCTGCTCGTAAAACGTTTCAATGCCGCTAAGAAGGCTGACGTAGTAAGATTGGATGCAACTTCTATATGAACAGCTCTGGTCACGAAACATACAAATATTGCTAGGTATCCTTTGAATGTTTTAATGCTTCTTCCGGTTGACAACTTTATATCAAAGGGACCACAATAATCGATAGCAGTGTGACTAAACGGTCTGGATGCTACAATTCTGGAGGTTGGAAGACTTCCCATTAATTGATTTCTTATGGCTGCTCTTTGTCGAAAGCATGTCAAACATTTGTGAATTCTATTTCGAACTACGTTTCGGCCATCGATTATCCAATATTTCTTTCGAAGTATTCCCAGCATTAGTTGTGTACCACCATGGAGTGTTATTAGGTGAACTTCATCAATGATCAATTGGGTGAGCGGGTGTTTTGATGGCAATATGATTGGACGACTCTCGTTCCATGAAATGTAGGCTTTGGAAAGTCGACCACCAACACGAAGTATACCACAACCATCCAAGAAAGGGTTTAGTTTTAAAAGTTTGTTTGCCTTTAAAATTTTGTTTTGTCTTAAATGTTGAATTTCAGTTTCGAATTCCATTTCTTGTGTTTTCTTTATCCAGAACATTTCGTTGAACGATTTCCAAGAAGAAGGCCTTTCCTTTCTTCTGCAAATTTTTATAAATCTAAATACGAGTGAAGTTATACGTAAAAGCTTTGAAAGGGAAGAAAATCGTTCGATCGTAATTTTTGTAAAGTCTTCAGATTGTACCGACATATGCATCTTGATGATTCTCTTTTCGAGCTCTGTGTCAGTCTCTTGTGCGTTTCGTGGCCAATTTCCTTTATCCAATTTTAACCAGACTGGGCCTTCCCACCAAAGTTGATGTGTCTTTAGCTGCTTAGGTGATAAGCCCCGAGTAGCGCAGTCAGCTGGGTTTTGGTCTGATGGAACATGTCGCCAAAATTCACTGGATACACCAGTTTGTATTTCAGCTACACGATTTGCGACGAAAACTTTCCATCTATTTGGATGTCCGTGTAGCCAAGAAATAACAATTGATGAATCAGTCCATGCTGTAAACGTTGATTCTATTTTAAGTGCATCTTTAACGCGAAGGTACAAACGCGTTAGCAGAGTTGCTGCGCAAAGTTCCAAGCGTGGTAAACTTATTTGCTTAATTGGAGCAAGTTTAGATTTGGCAATTAGTAATTTGGTACTCATTTCCCCATTTTCCAAAACTACTCGCGAGTAAATCGCTGCTGCGTAAGCGTGAATTGAAGCATCACAAAACCCATGTAATTCGAGTGTTTGCGCGTTTCCTTGATATTGGATCCACCTTGGTATTGTAATCAGTTCAATATCCTTAAATTCGGTTGTAAATTTAATCCATTGTCGCAGGATGTCCGTGGGTAGATTATCGTCCCACTCTATTCCTTTCAGCCAAAGTGATTGCATTAGAATCTTTGGGTTTATTACAACTGGAACGAGGAAGCCTAAGGGATCGAATATTTTTGACAATTCTGACAAGAATTGCCTTTTGGTTATATTTGTGGTATTTTGCATATTTAAATTTATTTTATATTTAAGCATATCGTTTGTAGGGCACCAATAAATTCCAAGTGTTTTTATTCCATTGATTAGATCAATTGAATGTAGTTTTCCTATTTCGCGATTTTCTAATGGTATATATGTAAGTAATCGTGAATCGTTCGAGGTCCACTTTCGTAGATTCAATCCTCCAGCTTTTAGTAAATTTATAATTTCCATTTGTTATTTTAGTGCTTCGGAGGTACAGTATGTTCCGGTCAGCAAATCATCAACATAGAAGTCATTTTGCGCTATAGCTGATGCCAATGGAAACCGGTCCTTTTCATCCATCGCTAATTGTTTAATGGTCTTAGTGGCCAGATAAGGTGCGCAGGCAGTTCCAAAAGTGACGGTGTTCAAATAAAATTCCTTGATTGGCTCGTATGTTGACGATCTCCATAAGATTCGTTGATACTGTGTATCTTCTTCATCTACCTTAATCTGGCGATACATTTTTTCGATGTCTGCTGTAAAAACAATCTTGTATTTTCGCCATCTCAGAAGAATAGACATCAGGTCATCCTGTATCGTTGGTCCAACCAGAAGTGTATCGTTGAGTGAAGAGCTTTGGTTTTGCAAGAAGCATCGAAGACAACTCGAAGTTTTGTACTGGTACTTTCTTTGATAACCGCATGATGAGGTAAGTAACAGCAAGTGTATTTCAAATGGTTTTGTTCATCCGTAGTCAACATTTCACTTTCAGGTTTTAAAACTAGATTCATATGTTCTAAATCTAAATACTCTTCGATACATTTTGTATATTCTTGACGCATTTCTTCATCTTTACGAAGTTTATTTTCTAAGTAATGAAATCTTAATAAAGCTTGATGACGACTCTGGCCTAATAATGGACGTGTTTGATTTTTAAAAGGAAGTCTCACTACATATCGCCCGTTTGGCAATCGTTTGACGGTCTTTTCGTAAAACTCTTCACAATGACGTTCATCTTCTGTGAGATGCTTCGACGATTTTACCTCTTCTACCTCCCAAAATAATCGTAGTTGGTCATCTAAATTCACTTGTGTATGTAGGTTATACACTTCTATGCGCTTGTTATCTGAGGTTCCAATTTCACCTGACAAAATCCATCCAAAAGCAGTATTTTGAGCAACTGGAGACCCATGGGGACCGAGTCTTAAGCCATTTAAAATAATTTTACAGAAGACATCGGCTCCAATTATCATATCAATTCGTCCTGGATTGTTATATTGAGGATCGGCTAATGTAATACCATTCAAATGTTTCCAATGAAAATTTCGTGTAATGTAATTTGATGGGAGATTACCGGTTAGCTCAGGAAGCACCAGAGCTTGTGCTGACAACTTGAAATTGGGATTTGTCAAAGATTCCAAAACTAAGCTTACACTGGATCGCGGTTTTGCGGAATCCTTATTTCCGAGCCCACGTACAGTGGCTGTAATTGGTTCACGTTTTAGCTTGATTCTTTGAGCTATCATTTCGGAGACAAAAGTCATTTGAGATCCTGGATCAATCAAAGCTCTCACAATAGTTTTATGGCCCA
Source organism: Leptarthrus brevirostris (assembly GCA_964036015.1). NCBI lineage: Eukaryota > Metazoa > Arthropoda > Insecta > Diptera > Asilidae > Leptarthrus > Leptarthrus brevirostris. Next base: position 70,702,399 of record OZ038371.1, read on the forward strand.
CATCATTACTGACTCTTATTAACGCAGTGGCCAAAAGGACTTCATTTTTTGATGTAGTAGGTTTTATGTGAAACGAATTTGATGTATTAGTCACTCTACTAGGCGAACTTTCTGGTTGATTTGTTGATGCAGGATCAATCATGTTCAGAATAGTATTTCTATCATGCAGTAACGTGTGATGTTTGTGTTTACATATAAAGCATGTTGATTTACTGGGACACTGCGACGAAATATGGCCTCTTCCTAGACAGTTGGAGCATAAACCCTTTTCTCGTACTAAAGTTCGTCTTGCGTTATGGTCTAAATGTAAAAAATCAGGACACTGACGTAACGGATGCGATCCTGTACATTTTATACACCTAAATGTGCTTGTGACGTGAAAGGTTTGTCGTTCTTGGGGCTGTCTTGTGGCATTATACATTGGTTTTGTAGACGATGTCAGCGCTTCTAACGCCCTAAATTGTCCTTCGAGAAAATTCGTAAGTTTACTGTATTTGGGAAAATCTCTCTGTGAACCTATGTGCTGTTCCCAAAGTTTCTTCGTTTCAGGAGGTAGCCTGTCTGTTACGAGATGTGTTAATAATATGTCCCAGCCCTTTGTTTCTATTTTTAAATTTTCTAGAGACTAAACACATTCATTGGTGACATCAAGTAATTTTCGAATACATTGCGCAGAGTCTTTATTACTGTAAGGTTGTGAGAACAGAGTTTTGAGTAACGTTTTAATTAAAATTCGAGGATTGTCAAAACGATTTTTTAGTAAATCCCATGCTGCTAGGTAATTAGCTTCTGTAATTGTGAAGTGTCTTAGCAATTGTTCAGCTTCACCGGAAAGGTTTGATTTCAAATAATGGAGTTTTTGTACTGCGGATAAAGATTTGTTGGAGTGGATCAATGTAACATATAAATCGTGGAACGAGGACCACGATTTATAATCTCCATTAAATTTTGGAAGATTTATTCTAGGTAACTTGATTTCCTCTTTCACAGATTCTGCATCATTTAAGTTATTTGTTATCGTAGAGTTAACAGAGCCTTTGCCGATACCACTTGTGAAACCATCAGCTTGAAACGAGTTGGATAGTTCTTCTTCAATTTCGGATTTGGAGTTTACGTAAAATTCCTCCACATCTGAGTATAACTCTCCGTTTAAATATTCTAAATATTTTTCTCCTAAACCTTCTGGAGTATCTAATATAATGATGTTTTTATGAGTATCTTTGAATTCTGTCCAATGATCGACTAAAGATTGAATGCGGTTTTGCAAGTTTGCTTTTGTTCTTCGACTTTTGGATTCCTTTTTGAAATTACGAAGACACCTTTGCATTGACTCGTAAGTATCTAGTTGCCTTTTTATAAGTGATTCCATTTTTATAAATTTTAATAAATGTTGTATAAAACACCAGATCCAGTAAATTTAATAAATAATAATGGAATGGACTCACCAATATCCGTTAAGGTAATTCGGTTGAGCTAGTATTTATTCTTTAACGATTTTCCACTTTTTGAGTTCAGATCACAATGTTTAGTTCAAAGATTTTATTTTTCACTTATTCTAAGCAATCCAAATTTTCACTGTCTCCAGTCACTTAATTTTATAGTCACTCTATTTCACTTTTGTTTTGATGTATATATATATATGGCTCGAAAGGACCAAAATGTTCAAATCATAAATTGTTCAAATTTCAAATACCACTTTTTCTAATTTTTCCGGAAATCAAACTACTCAATTTCTTTAAGTTCGGTGATTTATTGATTTCGTGACATCTAAGTTTCAAACCTTAAAAATAATTTCAAAGATATTTTGCTAAGAGGAATTTAATTTATTTAACTACACGACCGATCGCTTTCTAATTTTGCTTCATTATAATGATTCCGTTTCTACTAAGTTCAGATATGACTAAAACGTTAGAATTTCAATTACACCGTATTCATTCTCTAACAGAATATATCACTAACTCCACCTTTTTCTCTAGATATTTCTCTTATTTATTACATAATTCGATATTCTAGCAACTTTATTTCCTTTGTCAGCACGTCCAATGACTACTAGATGGCAGTAAAATAAAAGATGAGTGTCAAGTTCGTCTTGTCGAATTACTCATCAGTGAAAAGTGCTGGATGGTTTCCAAATTGTTTTTATAATTGTGTATTTATGAAAGATAATAGGTAAGTACGTTTGCGATATTATTAATTGTTAACTTTTGGTGTAATTTATAAGAATTGAATATCTAATTTTCACGCGATTGCATGAGATCGGTCGTGTTTACAATTTTGTGCTGTTTACATTTGTTTGTTTACATTTCATGAATTCATGGTGGAAATTTAACAATTATAATTCTTCTATTTCAGATACATAATACACTATTGCAAAGGAGAAGCAAACAACGGATGGATGGAATTCAGATAAGTATAATTTATTTTGAATACTGATTCTTTGTGATGGTTTTTATTTTTACTTCTTTCAGATTTTGTCTTCGTTGATGATCATCAACAGTGGTTTTTTGGCATTTTCGTTAAGAATAAATAATTTTTTCATATTAATGTAAATGGGAAAGTTGTTCGTCACAAAAATATCTACATTTTTTATTTAAACAATTTTTTTGTAAAACTTACCGTTCTCGAACTGTAGGCGAAAAGTTTGGACAAAGGACCGGTTTCTAACATCTGCCTAATCCCCTACTAGCGCACATTTTTCAGTTGCTATGTGAGTTTTATGAAATACACGCATCGGCGGGGCACATAAAGTACAATTTTTCGACTTTGGCAAGCTCCAGCTCGAGAACGGTAAGTTTTACAAAAACAATTTTTAAATAAAAAATGTAGATATTTTTATGACGAACAACTTTCCCATTTACATTAATATGAAAAAATTATTTATTCTTAACGAAAATGCCAAAAAACCACTTTTTTGATACTTTAGCGCCACCTACCTTTTGTAATTTAAGTCGTACGACTTGGCTTCACTGACAAAAAATGTAGTTAACAATGTCCTGAACATTTTTTGTTAAATAAACTTTTCTCTAAAACCCATAGATTCCGAGAAAAACGCATCCAAAGTTTTTTGGATTTTCTCAAAAACAGGGGGGGGGGGATCAATTCGGAAATCTAGCATTAAGCTTTTTTTATGCCCCCCTAAAGAGTTATCAAGTCAAATTCCGGTAGGTCATTTTTCGGAGGGTATCTGCTATATTTACTGTACTATAGGCTACGTAATGAAAACGAAGTCAAGTTGTGCAATGCGCACCTCCCGAATTTCGGAAGCTACAAAAACGCCAGATGCCTTATGAAGTCAATGCTAACTCCAACCTATGGTGACTTAGAGAGGTGAATATGAATAACGGAAATTGCTAGAACTAAGTTACTGAACTTTCTAGAATTAAGCTAAGTAGTATAAATAGGGCTGAGTAGCAGCCTAGTGAGTCAGTTGTATTTTTACCAGTGAAGTTTGAAGTTCTAATTGTTAAAGTGAAACGTAATTTTGTGAAGAGATATTGTAAGAAAATTGTGCAACGAACTAATTAAGTGAAAATTGTGAACATTCGTGATTGAAAATAAGTGTCTTAATTAATCCGTCGAGCCCGAAGAGCCCCATTTACGTTACAATTGGTGTGAAAAGTGGGATTAATTAAGAAAGACTAAAAAAAGTGAACTGAGACAAAAAAATGAATAGTCTAAATATGGGTCGCAAATTGAAGAGCTTACGTGTTCCAGACTTGAAGAGGGAATTAAATAAACGTTCCCTACCTACAATTGGAAATAAATGTGCTCTAGCAGCGTTACTACAAGAAGCTATGGAAAAAGAAGGAAAGGATCCATAGGCTTTCGTTTTTGAAGACGAGCTAGAAGAAGAGGAAGAAACAAGTACTCCATGCATGGCAGATCTTCTCAATGCTCTGATTTGTGAGATGAAATTTTCCAAGGAAGAACAGAAAACATCATCAGCTGAGTTGAAGGCATCAATAGGAGCATCGATAGCTGCACAGAAATCATCAATAGAAGCATCGATGACTTAACAGAAATCTTAAATAGAAGCATCAATGGCTGAACAGAAATCATAAATATTAGTCGAATTAACGTCAGCGATGGAAGGTTCCGTAAATGAGTTAAAGTCAGCGTTGGAAGAACAGAAAACATCGATGGGAGGTTCCGTTAATAAGTTCAAAGCATCAATAGAAGAACAGAAATCTTCGGTGGAAGGGTTGAAATCATCAATAGTAGCTGAGCTTAAGGTTTCCATTGAAGAAGTGAAAGCTGAAGTGGAAACCAAATGGGTAAATTAAAGACAGACATAGAAAATATAGAAAAGAGATTGGAAGAAGTAGAAATCTCTGGACAAACGAATATTAAGCAAGTTAAAGGCGATATAGAAGCAATAAGGAATGAGCTGGAGAGCGTGAAAAAGAAGCAATCAGGAGTTTTATCTACAGACGTATCCGAAAATAAAAGACTTCATCCACCAACATTTGACGGACAAACGCTCTGGCAAACCTACAGACTTCAGTTCGAGACAGCAGCAGCAATGAACTTTTGGACTGACGAGGAAAAAGCTACAGCTTTAATTTTGGCACTCAGAGGAGCAGCCGCTGAACTGTTACAAACTATACCGGCAGAGCTAAGGTACGATTATTCATCTTTAATACAAGCCTCAGAATTACGATACGGCAACCAGCACATGCAAGAGGTCTACTGGTTACAGCTACGGAGTTGAACACAGAAGCATGGAGAGACGTTGCAGCAGTTATGTGCTGACGTAGAAAGGCTGACACATTTGGCTTATCCTACGTCTAGCCAAGATTATGTCAACGAGGTCGCGAGAGAAGCATTTATTAACTCACTTGCTGATCGAGACCTGCAGCAAGCAGTACGACTGGCTGGAAAAAACACCAATGCTGATATTTTGGCTTACGCTCTGGCATATGAGGCAGTAAAGCAAGCCGTCGCGTCAATACATCGGAAAAGCGAACTCGTTTTAAATGCTGGACGTGCAACAAAGAAGGCCATCTCCAAAGAGATTGCAGAAAGAGGCGAAGATCAAACTCTCCACAAGACAGCAAGATGACAACATCTGGGTATGGCTGTGAAAAATGCAGAGAAAGAGAGCGAGCGGAACAAGGAAGCGATGGAGCTGTAAGCCCTATACCAATTCTACGCTCGCAACGGGGAAACGAGTACAGACCAACTCTGCGGGGCAGGTGTTGACCAGTGGAATCGACGCCCCCGAAATCATCATCTATATTAAGAAATTGCAGCTTAGTAATCAACGGGAGAGTTCAAGAACTAAAATGCACGATTACAGTAGACACAGGTGCTTCAAGGTCTATTCTTCGGTGCGATTATGCTAAAGACCACTGGCTTAGCAACAAAAAGCGATACATTTTGAAGACCGCTATGGGAGAATCCGTTGTCGTGTGTAGGGAAATATTAATGACTATATCCCTCGGCGACAACCGATTTTCACACAGATTTCTTGTCGGAGATATAACGGATGAGTGCATACTTGTCCTTGATTTCATGAGAACACACAACATTCAACTGGATATTGGAAGAGGAATCATGAAATACGGCAACAGAGAGATTCCTATGGCTCTGGGATCCAATTATTATTTGAAGCTGAACATTGTGACATATGAAAACATTGAGCTCCATTGAGCAAAAGATCTTGGTGATCTTCGGAGCTATGGATTCTATCTAGTAGAACTAGATCAAACAGAACAAATAAGAAATGTCGCCATTGGAAAATGCTTAGTAACTATCGATGAAGAGAAAGAAGTTTTGGTACAGGTCCTAAATTCCCGTGAAAAAGGAATCAAATTAAAGAAAGGTAAAGTCTTGGGACATGGCGAACCAGCCGAAGAGATTGTGTTAGCAGAATATTCAGAGTTAGATGAAACCAAGCAGCCAAAGAAGACGTTAAACAGCTAACCAAAATGATACTTCCTTCTAATAAACTTTGCCAAGTGGAATATCGTAAAGTACAGAAGTTAAGTTAGGTTAGTTTCGTGTGGCTGCCTTAAAGGGCGCACGTAGACCTCAAAAGGCCCATTGTGATGCCACGGGAATCCAAGAATTCCCTCTACATCCTCATTGGAACCATCCGGAGCTGCCGATGAAGAGCCAAAGATCTGCAACGTCAATCGCCGCCAGATCGCAGAGACTATCAAAGAAATAGTTTTCCAAGAAGGACTTTCGCCTGCGTGCCAGTACAGGGCACTGGCAGAGGTATTGTAAAATGGTTTCCTCCTGTTCCTCGTTCATGCAGCTTCTGCAGAAGTCGTTTGAGGGCATACCCAGTCTCTTCGCGTGTAAGCCAATAAGGCAATGGCCTGTGATTACCCCAGTAGCTATTCTAAGGACAGATCTGCCCCTCGAAAGCAGAAAATTGGAGCGCTTAAGATCCAGTTTAGGCCAGATCTGTCTGGACGAATGGCACGTAGTGCCGTTTGCCCATCTGTGTTTCACTAAGTTGATTGCTCTCTTGCTAAGCAACATCTTACAGGTTGCCAGGGGCCAACCAAGAGTAGTCCTTTACGATTGGATCTCCAGGGTAATACCACGGAACCCAGCACAGGTGAATTTGATACCGTTCAGACAGCTCATTTAAATGTAAGCGACAGCTATTAATAGCCCTAGATGTCGATAGGACAGAATCAAGAAATAGCAAAGCAGCCTGACTATCTGTAAGGATACAGATGTCATTTGGAGCTTCGTTCTCCCTCAATAAACTCAAAGCTTCCTGAATAGCCATGACCTCCGCTTGAAACACACTACAGTAGTCTGGAAGGCGGAAGGATAAGCTAATGTTCAGTACCTCTGAGAAAACACCACCCCCCACCTTACCCTGTAGCTTAGAGCCATCTGTATAAATTTGAATGGGCTCCCTACAGGGATTGGTGTCCCCATCCCAGTCAAGCCTGGTTGGAATGGTCAATAAGAAACGCTTGACAAAGGAGTAGCAGGGAGTGGTGTAGTCAATATGCCCCACTTGGAGCGAAAAGGAGTCCAGAATTTTGGAGTGCCCAGCTCTAGTATTGGACCACTGAGATGTGGCAGTAAGTCTAACGGCAGCATTAACCGCCATCTGTTTACCCATCAGATCTTAAGGAAGTAGATGAAGAAGTATCTCCAGAGCATCAGTAGGAGTGGTCCGTAGCGTTTCGGTGATACAGATGCAGGCCAATCTCTGTACCTTCCTCAAAGCGTTGAGGAAAGTGGCCTTGTCCAGTGCTGGCCACCAGACAACCACGCCATACAACAAGATTGGCCTAATGACTGCAACATAGATCCAGTGAGTCAGCTTGGGTTGAAACCCCCATTTCCCACCGATGGCCCTCTTACAGGAGTATAGAGCTACAATTGCTTTCTTGACCCTCTCCTTAATATAAGGCTTCCAGCTGAGCTTCCTATCCAGGATGATACCCAAATATTTAGCTTCCTCGGCAAAGTCTAGGTGGGTGCCATTCAGATACAGAGGGTCAACGGGAGGAATTTTATATTTCCTAGTAAAGATGACCACCTCGGTCTTGTTAGGGTTAATGCAAAGCCCACGCCCCACTGCCCACCTGGTAAGCTTATTGAGGGCATTCTGCATAAGATCCCTTATGACAGGCAGGAATTTGCCCGAGATAGCTATAGCGATGTCGTCCGCATAGGCCTCCTCTTCCAGGATTAGAAGCAGTTTGTTCACCACCAGATTCCAAAGAAGATGAGATAGGACCCCACCTTGCGGTGTGCCCTAGCTCACAGTTCTGGTAGTATGAGCCTCTCCCAGCTTTGAGCTAATGGTCCTGCCATGAAGCATCTGACCGATCAGCGACATAAGATTGGCATTCACACCCAATGAAGCGAGCAGACTCCGCAGACTTCCCTTTACAGTACGCATGCTGGGACGCCGATAGTAGATACTGAGTGAGAACTACCGCGTAGATGAATATCGACTAATCTCTCACAGGTTTTGAGAAGAAAAGATGATAGGCTTATAGGTCTAAAGTCCTTAACAGTGGCATGCGAGCTTTTGCCCGTTTTGGGAATAAACACAACCTTGACTCGTTTCCACAGACCTCTGCAGGAACAATGCCATCAGGACCCGGAGATTTGAAAGGCATAAAGCTGTGTATAGCCCACCGGAGTTTGGATTCCGTAATCACATACGCCAGCTCCAGAGAGCGAGGAAGATTACAAAATGGGGGTATCTCAACCCCCCCGGTGCTTCCAGGAAAATGTGTTTCAAAGAGAATATCTAAAAACTCTACGCTTGATGAGGTCCAAGTACCATCCACCTTAAGTAGATAGCTAGGAATAGTTGGATTGGTAGCTAGGATTTTTCTCAGTCTGGAGGCCTCAGAGGTTTCCGTTATTGTATCGCAGTAGATTCTCCACGATTTCTTACGAGCCTTCCTGAGTTCCTTTTTATAAATTTTTAGTTTGTCTTTATAGCAGTCCCACGAGTGCGTTTCCCTATTGGCTTTCGCCAGATTAAAGGTCTTTCTGCGTTCCTTCCTAAGAGACTCTAGGCGTGTATTCCACCACGGAGGCTTCTGTTTGCCTCTGGGTATCCTCAGGAAACAGGATTGAGCCATAGCTCCATTTAGAACTTTGGTGAGCTTATCAACTAGCCCGTCCAGTTCCTCTTTGTTATTTGGAGGGATAGGCGCCTCCACAATGTCCCTGTATGAGTTCCAATCAGTCTTTCTGTAATTTCTAAAGACTGCTGGATTCGAAGGCCGGTCATCCAGATCGAACTGGATGTACCTATGGTCAGAGAAGGCATGTTCATTGGAGACCCTCCAATTCTTAATGAGAGATCTGACATTATCCGAGGCCAGAGTCAGGTCTAAAACCTCTTGCCTATTCCTTGTGATAAACATTACATAAAAGCAAGTTTGTATTTAAAAAGTAATAATAAAGAGACTCACCTTGCTCGTTGATATCGGAGCTGCCCCACACCGTATGATGTGCATTGGCGTCGCATCCCAGTATGAGCCCTGCGTCGGTCAGCCTCAGCAACAAGGTTCTTCACAGAATCGGACGGCGGAGGCCCCACGAAGTCGTGTGCCAGATAAGAGGACTTTAGCCAGTAGCACCTCGATCCGATTTCCAGGTTGACGGCTACCGTATCCTCATCGCTGTAGTTGGAGAGAAGAAAAATATTTAGCGTCTTCTTCGCAATTATACCAGATCTAGGCTTACCCACATTCCTCTTGTAGAGGGTCGTATAACAGGTGTAGATAGTCCGCGAACCAGTCCTCCTGCGACCCACGGCTCTTGGACTAAAACAATATCTTCTTCGTCCTTTGTCAGATGAAGAAGAAGGGCAGCAGATGCTGCTTTAGAGTGGTGGAGGTTAATTTGGAGCAGCCGCAGCATCAGAAGCGCAGTCACTCCTAACTTCCGCCGCTTTGTTATCTAGCTCCTCTGGTTCAGAAGCTAATAGCTGTTCCTCATCCAGTGAGGCCCTTAGTAGCTTGCGTGAAAGCTCCGTCTCAGACATGGCGTTCTTCTCTAGAGCTCGTACAGGCGGGTTTTTGTACCCGGGGAGAAATCTCCTTAGTTACCGCCCCTGTCAAAGTAGTGACGGTATCCGAAGATTCCTTCTTGGTTTCCTCCTCATCCTTTTTATATACCTTAAGGGTAATGTACCAGAAGCCATAATCCAGGGACTCGTTCTTGATCACAAGCATCACTGACCTTGAGTCCCCTTTAGGTTCCTCCAGCTTGCCAATCTTCCAGTTGGAGGTTGGAAGCTCAGGGTTGCTACACCTATCCAAGATAGTGGCAGGATCAGAGGGTTCGGCCGGGATCCAAACTCGGGCTCTCAGTCTACTTGGGATCTCGTCCCGTGGTATTGCTTCGAGCCTGGCGCCTGGCCAGACCTCCCCGATTCTGGATATCGCCAGCTTGTTGAGATCCCAGGATCTCTGATTCGCACAAGCGATATGTTTGATGTGGCCCTGATGCCAACCCCCCATTTCGACATGAGGGAGGAGGACTCGGATACTCCTTCATAAGAGGGAGGAAGCTGAGGTGATGGAGCCGTCTTCATGGCTTCTGTCTACAACGGCTAACACGAGTTGGTCCTTGAGGACTTCGCTGTAGGGGATCGGCTTCCCAGAAAGGCCCATGGCTTTCTTAGCCTCTGTTTGGGGCTGTTCCTCCATAGACCTTCCGAAGCAAAACGACTGTCCTTTCCCTTAGTTCCTGCTAAGCTTCCAGGGAGACGGCCGAGTATTGAACTGCCACCATCACCGCTCGGACCAGGCTCCGTGTCCAGAGTCTTTGCGGATGACTCCCCAGGCAAAATCTCCGGAACCAAGCTACTTGCTCGGTCCCCAACCGGTTTTTTGTGAGATCCGGACTCTTTTAGTATGTTTTTAGAAAATTAACTTATCTTTGATCCCACGAGTTGCGAAGAAGGGTTGGTCCACCTTCGCAGAGATCCGCTATACGCAGGTGAGGCTGGCTAATCCGGAGGTCGCCAGGTATCCGGTTACACCGGTCACGACTGAGCTATTTTTGTTTTCCCTGAGCCCTCAGCCAAGCTGATTCTCGGCACGGTACGTATGACACCTTAATCCAGCCCAGGGGGAAAAGGGATGGGATAAAGAGGGGTAGGATTTCATTTATTATATTTCAGACCTTACACAATTAAGATACAAGTCTTTTCGAAGTGTAGGCAAATAAGAGTAACATTACTATAAAAATAAAAATTAACAAGAAGTAAGAAGAATGTAAATAACAAAGATTTAAAATAATTCAATTAACAAGAAATTTGTAGAATACATTGAGAAAAAAATAAAAAATAAAAAGTAAAAAGAGCTTATTTATCTATTCAACTAAAAGAGCCCATTTATCTATTCAACTTCATTTAAGAGATAAGAAAACAAAATTTCTTTGAACCTGCTGCTGTTGTATGACCTTTTATTATTTAGCGGTAGCGCATTCCACATTCTGATCGCCTGAACAAAAAATTGTCTCTCGGTAGTAATACAATTAAAATGAGGAGCCATTATCGAAAGATTTCTAGATGATCGCAGAGAAACAACCCTGTCACTGAGGTAACCGGGAAATCGGGTAATAAGGAGATTATTTAAAAAACATATCGAGCGATATTGAAAATAAGTCTTAAGAGAGCAACCGAAAATAGAGTTGGTATGCTGAGAAATGTGATCATGTCTCCGAAGTCCAAATATATATCGTACAGAGGAATTGTGAGCGACTTGTAACTTCCTAAAGGATACGGAATCCGTCTTGCTAAAAATCTCACTTCCATAAGTTAGAATGGGTGCAATAAGTGTCTTTATAAGATATAGACGTGTTTCGCGAGGTATAAAATACGCCGATAAAGACAGTTTGCGTAGGGTCCCATAAATTTTGGCAACAAGACTGTCAATGTGACTATTCCAAGATAACTCACTATTGATCAGAATTCCCAGATCTTTAACAACTTTCATGTAAGGGATGACTATATTATCGATGATTATGGGAGGTAAGCAGGAACTATCAAAGTTCCGCTTGTAAATAGCAATAGCATTAGATTTCGACGCATTTAGTACAAGTTTGTTTCTCTCAGCCCAACCTAATATTGCTGTAAGGTCCTCACATAATCTATCTACTAGGTCATCAACAAGCCCTAGAGGATACTTACAATTTTTAACAACCATGGGTAGATCATTAATAAAACACACAAAAAGCAAAGGTCCAAGTATCGACCCCTTCGGCACGCCACTGGAAACAGGAAGCAGCCCGGACACAGAATTACCACACACAACACATTGAGATCTCTCCCTTAAGTAGGACCAAATAAGCCTACTGGCACTGGTAAAGCCGAACTTACGACAAAGTTTGTCTATTAAGAGATAATGGTCAACCTTATCAAATGCTTCTGAGAAGTCAAGCAATGCAAGGACAGTGATCAGTTCCGAGGAAATACTACAGCGAATGTCATCGGTTATTTTAAGCAAGGCCGTGATACAGCTATGCTGAGCGCGGAAACCAGATTGAAAGTCAATCAACATGGAGTGAGCCTTTAGGTGTTCGTTGATTTGTAAGGAAAGTATCCGCTCAAAGGCCTTTGACAAAAATGGTAGAAGTGATATTGGTCTGTATTCAGGTGTGGTAGACCGAGAGGTCTTACGAACTGGAATAACTTTAGCCAATTTCCACTTAGAAGGAAAGGCGGAAGTTGTTATAATAGTATTAAAAAGATGTGTAATATATCGTAAAACGATGGGCAGGATAACTTTAATGAAATCTTGGTGAATGTTGCCAAGGCCAGCAGCTTTAGATTTGATGGAGAAAATAGCGTTGGCAACCTGTTCCTCATTAACATTAACAAAAGAAAAGTTACCGCCGGTTATAGATTCGCAAGGATCACCGAAGAAATTAAAAGGTGTGTTAAAATTTATAAATGTTTCATTAAGTGCGTCAGGATCCTCATCGATGGTGGATTTGTTACGTTTACCAATTCCGATACTCGTCAAATTATTCCAAAGCCGTTTGGCTGGAAGCCTGATGTCAAGTTTAGATTTATAAAACGACGCCTTGGATTTCCGAACTTTCATAGTAACTCTGTTTCTCAAAACACGATAGCTATGCCACATTTCAGGGATTTTAAAACGTTTTCAATATTTGTATGCTTTGTTGCGTTGGTGAATTAAAGAGAGTATATCGGCAGTAAGCCAGGGTACATCGGAAACGGGGCTAAACTTAGTCCTTACTGGAACATGTGTATCAAAAAGATATTCCACCAGATTATCAAAATACTCAATCTGATCATCTGCACTGCCAAATAAGTAGATATGCTCCCAGTCAACCGTTTCTGCATCTGAAATGAGTTGCTCAACGTTAATTGCCCGAAAATCTCTGTACGTAAACGAAAATGGAGAGTTATTATAGTTACCGAGGTTATATGTCATGTAGATTAGATCATGTCTAGAGAAAGCAGAAAGATCGATTTGGTTATGGAAAAGAACTGAGTCAGAATCAGCCACAAGCATAGAACGTAGAGAATTCGTCAACGTATTGTTGACTAAGATGTTAGTGTTAAAATCTCCTGCAATAATAATGTGTTCATATAGATGGCAGATGCAAGAAAGATCTTCCTCAAGATCAAGAAAATCATTGACATTGATGAAGCAACAACACGACCACGCAAGCCGCTCCTCAGAAACATGGCGACACCACCACCAGCCCTACCCAAACGATCATTCCGAAAAACCTCATAACAAGGCAATGAAATCAAACTATCATTAATATGTGGCTTAAGCCAGGACTCAGAGACACAGATAATGTCTAATGAATTGCCACCAAAGGTGTGTCGAAATTCATCAATCTTCGGATAAAGACTCTGCGCATTAAGATGGCAGACCTTAAATCCAGTCTGTTGCTCAGATAAGATCCTCAACAAAATCCGTGTGTTATTCAGACCACCAGAGATGGAAGGATTGAAGCTGGGGGCAGCGGCAGCTCTTGGTGCACTGCTCATCAATAGTCTTTCTGACATGGGAGACCCTACCAGGGCAGGTCCAGTTAATCCAAACCTATCCCGTCAGCATAGCCCAATTGAGTATCGCAACTTAAGCCCTCCCACCACGTCAAGGTGTCTGCCAAGGGAGGGAAGCACAGAAGTTAATTAAAGAATTTGCAGATAGAATGGGATAGCTACATTCCGATATTTCTACTAGCTTATCGAACAGCCGTCCATAACTCAACGGGGCAGACACCCTCTAAAATTGTGTTTGGAAGACAGATTCGACTGCCCAGTGATTTGAAGTTTGGAACGATTAAAAAGGATACTGAATCAACTGAAGAATACGTAACCATTCTTCGAAAGCGTCTTGCAGAAATCCATCAACTGGCAAGAAAGAACCTCAAGATATCCAGCTACAGAATGAAAACACGATACGACATCAGAGCTAATTCTAGCAGATTCAAGGATCTCGTTTGGACATTGAACACACGGCGACGGAAAGGAAAATCACCGAAGCTTCAGCAGCAGTGGGAAGGACCCTACAAGATCCTTACTCGCATCAACGATGTGGTTTACAGGATACAGCGGGGACCTAAAGACAAAAAGAAGATCAAGCACATTAACCGACTTAAGTCATACCAAGGAGATACAACAGTTATAAAAGGGGGCAGTGTAACGTGCACTGTAGTCTGGCATAGGCTACGTGATGAAAACGAAGTCAAGTTGTGCAATGCGCACGTCCCGAATTTCGGAAGCCACAAAAACGCCAGATACCTTATGAAGTCAATGCTAACTCGAACCTATGGTGACTTAGAGTGGTGAATATGAATAACGAAAATTGCTAGAACTAAGTTTCTGAACTTTCTAGAATTAAGCTAAGCAGTATAAATAGGGCTGAGTAGCAGCCTAGTGAGTCAGTTGTATTTTAACCAGTGAAGTTATAAGTTCTTATTGTTAAAGTGAAACGTAATTACTGGCATCTGTCGTTAAGACAAAAGGTCTGCCAAAATCGGGGTATTATAGAATGGGGTCGTTCATGAGTAGATCTTTGCAAGTTTTGAACGCTTTAATATACTGGTCGCGAAGCACAACCGTTTTGCCTTTCTTAAGACATTCCGTGAGAGGTTTACTGAGCTTTACAAAATCTCTAATAAATTTCCGGTAATACCCTAAAAGACCTAAGAAAGACTTTATTTCTCTTTGCGTCCTTGGTATAGGGAAACTTTTAATAACTTCTATTTTTCCTGGGTTTGGTTTTATACCATCTGTTGTGACTACATGCCCTAGGAAATCTTTTTCCTTGTGCAGAAACTCCTTATCCAATTGCACCTTCAGATTAACCTCTCGCAATTTTTGGAAATTGCTGAATTTATCACCTCTATTTGACTATACCAGTCTTCGGTATGATAAATAACTTCTGAAATGAAAAGTTTGTGCTTGATCTCTATGGACTTGATGTAGATGCTACCGTGTTGTACATCTACTGACACTTTGGCACATAAAATTAGGCTCAAAGTGTAGGGGAATGATCGCATTTCTGGTAGTCAGCACTTGGTTAGAAAGATCGACTTTGGATCCTAATGAAGTTAAAGCATCGAGGAGGTGAAGGTGCGAGGAAGATGCACCTGTGTCGACCAAGAATTTTAATGGGTGTCCAAAGGGAGATGAGATGTTTACATAAGGAAGAATGAAACCATGTTTATTCACGTCTAAGTATCCGATAGAAGGCTGGTGGTGGAAAATTTTCATCATCAACTTCGTTATTATGTAATTCTAGTGGCATTGAATCAATATTATAGTTATCGTCCGTGTTGTTTCCTTCGTCATGGGGGTCGTAGTAATTATCCAAGTTCTGTTTATAGGAGTTGGGATTTGGTTGACAGCAGTTGTAGAAATTTGTACCTTAACCTCCTTCTACGACATTAAATATATAGCTCTTTGTTAGTGAAATTAGGTTGTCCGGTTGATCGAAAGAAATTGTTAAAGTGTAGTTTGCTTTGGGGTTGAGGACGATTAAGTCTCGTATTGCTTGAACCTAATTCCATTGGTTCTGGTTTACTGGCAAATTGAGGTCTGACTTGAGATGCAAAACTATTGAATGGGGGTGTTCTCTGTGGCTGTTGGAATAAGTTATTATTATGTTGTGGGAATTTCTGTTGTCGCGTTAAATATTGAGGTTGAGTCGTTCTTTGAGGAAAAATGGGTGTTTGAGCAAAGAATCTTGGTTGATTTCTTGTTTGTGGTATACAACTTCTATTGGGGTTTGGGTGAGAATTTTGGGGTTATTTTGGGCGTAACGTTGGCTTATTACCGTCTATTTTGGAGTAGAACATATTTTGCTCTTTGATGCCTAATGTGAATGTTTCGGCGAGGGATTGTGGCTTCGTAACCCGGATTATTGAGCCCAGTGGTTCTCTAAGCCCTGACAAAAATGCATTTAGGCACATTTCTGAATATAGGGACTTTTTTGCACTGACAACGTTTGGGTCCTTTTCATGAATATTCACGTGATTTCTCATACTTGCAAGTATTTCCACGATTTCACTATAGAACTTTTCCACGGTACCGTTATTTTGCCTTATTTTGTGTAAATCTCTTATGAGAGATGTTTCGTTTCTCTTGTCTGAGTAGTGTAATTTATTGGTTTCTTTGATATTGCCTCAGATTAATGGAGTTCCATACATGTTATGAACTTCATTAGCTGATGCCATTATCTTGTTTCTTATTTCTCTGAGCAACAGTTGACCATATGGTGTACCACTTGTTATTGCGGTCATTGATAGGATTTCGTCAACATTGTCGAGGAAATCGAAAAGTAACCTTGAACATCCTTCAAATTTTGGCAAATCTTTGATTGCGTCGGGAACTCTCAGGGAGTTAGAAACATCTGTAAGTGTGACAGTTGTAGTGGCTGTAATACCCGTATCAGTTTAGTTATTTAATGATGGTGAGGTCACTTGAAAGTTTTGAGCATCATTACTACTTCCTTCCATTTTGTTTGGAGAGAAAAATGTATCTTTATTTTCGCACAAATTATCTTAATCACTTTCAATCTTATGTGCACTAAGTTCTCTTGCATTTAAACTAATTTCAAATTCTTTGTGACTTAAATTATTTAAATTTGTGGTATTTTCACTGTAACTTAATTTATCTGATTCAATTTCTGATTGAATATTTTTTAAATCTTCACTTATATTCTCACTGGATCTAAGTCTGAATAAGCTTAAGCTATTAAAAATATTTCATACAGGGTATGGAGGATTTTGTTTTCTGGGATTAGGCGTTAAGGAATTGAGAAATATTCAACCTTGACTTACATAAAGATAGCCTGCCACATTTTCCGACGATGTTCCTTCGTTGTGGAGTTTTGAGCTTCAGAAAATTTTTCCAGCGATGATCCGTCATTAGTGTCCTCTTATGATTGACTTCTAGAACGATAATACTACGTCCGAGATGGAATCTCTGTTTTGTCTTGGTTTGTTTCTTGGTTCCTTTTATTTCACTCGCTCTATGATTAGGGATTTCACTTACGCAACCGATAATTCGTCGATTATTAGATGAAAATTCCCTTTACTTTTCTTGAAATTCATATTAAACCGATAAACCGTCGATCTTTAGATGAATTTAAGATTTAGCGAACGAAAAAAAAATCCGCAAGACTGCGCCAGTTAAGTTTGTAATTGATTTTATTAGAAAAAATAAATAAAATTAAACACCACTTGAAATTATATTTAATTTATTCTCAAGACGACTGACAAACGAATTAAAATTATATCTGGCTATCTTAAAGTATTTTACAATCTTCAAGCTTCTACTTCGCACAACCTTTTTTATTACAGACGCTAAATCAGCGGTTTTGTGGAATTCTACAGGTAAATCACATTCTCGGAATTAAAATAAAGAATTACAATTTTGCGCTAAGAATTATCCGGTAAAATGAACTTTATATTAGTTATGCTGAGTCAGGTGTACTTATGCTGGGCATGTAACTCGCGCGCGGATTAAATTCAAAATCTTTCTTTTATAAAATTTATAGTTAGGGCTTTTTTGATTAGGGATTTTTTTAATTATGGATTTTTACTCTCAGAGATATTATCATTATGTTTTTTTAAGATATTTTATTGCTGAGTCAGATAAATATGTATGGCACGTGTACTTATGCTGGGCATGTAACTCGCGCGAATTACGTTATTCGCCAAATATTTGAATAAAAAAAATAATAATTTAACTTCAAATAAAAGAGTTATTAAATGGTTATAACTTTATTCAACTGAACTTTACAGAAATCGCTAATAAACTGAATTTTCTAGCTTAATTAAGTTTACAAAGAAAGATCTTTTTGCTGACGCTATGTCTGGAAATTTATGTGAAAATGCATTTTACAGGTGGATAACCTGAAGCTCTAATTAAGCTTGAGGTGAGGCTATGCCACGTGACTTATGTTGCATGCTGATGGGAAGGTGTTGTTCGGTGTGACGTAACTCCTTCCCCCTTGGTGTAGCGATGGCCAGAGAAAAATGGCCCTATGGGTTCCTTCTGTAGGGATATCTGGAAGGTCCGTGGATGCTGCGTTGATTCCAACTTGTTGTATGGTTTGGCGTTTGTAGTTCTTTTTAATTAAATATACTGTGGCTGCTGCGAGGATCCCGAAGATGATCGTAGACGTACTCAAATTTAAGTATTCTAGTTTTCCAGATTTTGTTACTAAGAGATCGATGGCTTCCTTATTCTCGATGTGGTAAGACTTTAATTTCTAGGCTTAAATGTTCGGTTACGGATGAAGTGGTAATGTTACTGAAAATTGCGGGGAGAATGTGAATCTCATCCCAATGTATGCTGGTCTTTGCTGAATATGTGATGCCATTGATTTTTACGTCGCAATTGTTGAAGTATATCAAAACGGTTCCTTTTAGTCCTTGGTGATTGAAGTTGCAAGATGAATTTATTTCCGTCTCTGGAGTGTTGACGAGAAGGATAAAGTTGGGTTCTGGTTCAAGGATTTCTGTTGTAATTGCAGTATCGATAAGGTTACACTTTGCTGGCTCGTTCTGAAGAAGTCTTCCGATGCATTCTGAATCATTGGTTTTTTCTTGTTGGGTTGATTCCTGGCATAGGTATTTTCCTTCTATTGCCGGGCACCTTTCGTCGAAGTATTGAATATTTTGGGGGTTGTGGATAATATAGGGTTTTGTGGATATTTTCTTTGTGTTATTGATTGGTAATGGGATTATGTGGAACAGGGAATAGTTTTCTTCGGAAAGTATTGGGATTCGGATGTTGAAAATTATGTTAGTGTTATTGTAGTATGCTTGTAGACTTAATAGCTCGTATATATGTTGGTCTGATTTTATTATAATTGATTGTTTTTCAAAAATTTGAAAGATTTCTGATATTTCATCTGGGTTTAGGATTTGTTTGGGTATAATGTTTAAGCGGGCAAGGACCAATGTTTCTGCTAGACCAGTCAAGTGAGTATTTAATAGGTCAATATTATAATTTATTACATTTAGGTATTGCATATGTTTTAAGGAATCTTCTTCGGCTCTGATTTTATTTTTAGTTTGCTCATGATAGTGGTTCAAATATTCTTCAATAATTGTTTGTTGGTTATTGATGTGTTCAGTTATGTTTTCAAATCGTTTTATCATTGCGTTATTTAAACTCGTTTGTCTATTTAAATCGGATTTTATTAAAGATTGATTAGCTATTAAATTATTTATTTCTTCGTTAAGGCGGCGGGCATCCTCTGCATCCATATTACCTGTTATAAATTTTATTGCCGTACCTAACCCATCGATTAATCCTCTTCTATTCCTAATTCTAGGCATAAGTGTTGTTAATTTCTGTTTTAGTTCGTTAAGTTTGATTTGTGTAATTTTAAAAGTATCTTGTAATTCCTTGATATTTTCGAAAGTTTCTAACGATTTTGATATCTTTTCTATATTCCGTTCATAATGACTTAAATTAACTATATGTAGGAGGTTATTATAACTTTTAATGGTTCTTGCTTGTCCAAGTCTTATAGGTAGTAGTCCTTGTACGTTTGTAAGGTCTCGTAATTCTAGTCGTTGTCCTTTAATCAATCCTGTCATTATTAACCTGAAATTTTAATTTTTTATCTTGATTTTTGATTTGTGAATTTTTTGATTTTTGTCGTTTATAATTTTAACTAACTTATCTCGCTTAATTCTAGTTTTAGTAAACCTAGGCGTAAGCTTATTCCTTCTATTCTCTTTCCTATAAACTAAGAGACCTGTTCTTAGTTTCTTTGGAGGAACTCTTTTTTCATTTAGCTTGCTAATATTTTTACTTACTATCTCTTGCACTCTATTTTTAATTGATGGATAAAGCTCTGTTTGAAATTTGTTCAATTTTTCTAAGTATTCATGTACGTTATTATGTTGTAAATTGTTCTCGAATTTATACGTTCTACCGTAAAATAATTCATAAGGTGTGAGCTTAGTAGTGGAATGGATGGCATTATTGTAGGTGATAATGGTCTCATTCAGGATTTCATCGTGATCCTTTTCTTTATGTTGGTTGTGGATAATTCTGTATATTTCTGTTAGCGTGGAGTGCATTCTTTCTACCGGGGAATTACTAGTAGTTTGTTGAAAAGAAGTTATGTGGTGGATTATATTGTATTGTCTACAAAAATCTTTGAAAATTATCGCGGTGAATTCCGCTCCTTGGTCTGAAACTAACTTTTTAGGGATGCCGTGAAGGCTCATAAAATGTTTTAATGATTTTATTATTGTTAAACTGTTTCTAGTACCAAGTGTATATGCTGCGGCAAATTTGGAAAATTTGTCGATTATCGTTAAAATCTGTTTGTTGTTTATGCTGTATATATCCGTTTGTAGGATATCCAGAGGTTTGTTTGGGGTTTCTGGGACTTGAAATTGTAATTTAGGCGGGTTCCTATCATATTTAAGTGTTTGACATGGTTCGCAATTATTAATGACTTGTGTGATTTTATTTTTCATAAACGGGAAGTAATATTCACGCTTTAAATGGTTAAGTGTTTCGCTAACCATCGCGGATGCTTTTCGTATGATAGTCGTTGATTATTTGATATTGTTCATCACTATTTACTATGTCTTTTAAAATATCGGTACAGCGGATAACTTTGAAGATTTTGGACTGCGAAAAGTATTTCGAATAGACGTTTTGCACAATTCTGAAAGTATCATTATCGGCATATATAGCATTAAGTCGGTTTGGGGCTAAATATTGTTTAAAGAGACTAATTATATTCTCTTCTGTAAACTCTGGTAATCGAAAAGTTCGACGAAGTTGATTTTTGAATGGGACCTTTAATGAAATTGGGGGTCGTTTGTTGGATTTCTCTAAGATTATTTGAAGGTTGAATTCATTGAGCGGACGCTCAGATATTGGGATTCCGTCGTCGAGATTTTCCTCTGCTGAGTGTACTGTAGAACCAGAGGTGCCTTGTACTGAAAGGTTTTCATTTTCATTAGCATTAAGTTCTATATTTCCAGAGTTTTCTGGTTTAATGCGGCTTAAGGCATCGGCGTTCGAATTTTGGACTCCTTTTTTATAGACTATCTCGTAGTCAAACTCTTCGAGTTTTAAGCGCCAACGAATCAATTTAGAGTTGGGGTCTTTTAAATTCATAAGCCAGAGGAGAGGCTTGTGATCAGTGACAATTTTGAATTTATTGCCAAATAAATACGGACGAAAATATTTTGTCGCCCAAACAATTGCCAATAACTCTTTTTCTATTGTAGAGTATTTTGTCTCTGTTGTCGTTAGAGTTCTGATGGCGTAGCAGATAGGTCGATCGCTACCGATAGGTCCTTGTGATAGGATAGCCCCGATTGCGTAATTACTCGCATCAGTGGTTAATACAAAGGGTTTAGAAAAATCAGGATAGGCTAGTATTGGATCATTTGTTAAAATATCTTTACAGGTTTGGAATGCTTTAACATAATTGTCATTGAAGTCGATTTTACTTCCCTTTTTTAAACACGCTGTTAGTGGTTTCGTCATTTTTGCGAAATCTTTTATAAATTTCCTGTAGTACCCAACTAGACCGAGAAATGATTTAATGTCTTTTGGGTTTCGAGGTATAGGAAAATTTTGAATAGCGGAAATTTTATCAGGGTTTGGTTTAACCCCTTTTTCGGTGACTATGTGTCCTAGGAAGTTTATTTCCTTTTTCAAGAACTCCGATTTGTCTAATTGTAACTTTAAATTGGCTTCTCTTAGTTTATCGAATATTTTTTTAAGACTTTCCAAATGTTCTTGGAGGGATGTGGAGAATATTATAATATCGTCGAGGTACACTAAACAAATTTTCCCTTGGAGATCCTTTAGGACGTTGTCCATTACGCGTTGAAGTTCGATGGGGCATTTTTCAGCCCGAAAGGCATTCTATGGTATTCGTAGTGACCTCCTTCAACGGTGAAAGCTGTTTTTTGTATGTCCCTTGGATCCATCTCTATCTGATGGAATCCACTAGCTAGATCGAGAGTGGAGAAATACATGCACTTCCCAAGTTTATCAAGTATTTCATTGATATTTGGAAGCGGATAACGGTCGCTGATTGTTTTCTCGTTTAATTTGCGATAGTCTATGACTAATCGCCACTTAACTTTATCGCTAGCATCTCGCTTTTTCGGAACTATCCAGACAGGAGAGCTCCACGGCGAATAGCTATGTCTAATTATGTTTTGTTCCAGCATCTCGCTAATTTGTTTTTTTACTTCTTCCTTGTGCACGTGGATCTCATCGGTGGTAAGAATCCGATGTTTTACTTTATTCGTAAAGCTTAACTTGTTTAAAGAATATGTCTTCGTAATTTTTACAAAGTTTTAAAATCGATTTCTTTTCTTCTTGGTTTAAATGGGTTGTTCTAATTAAATTGTTAATGTCGTCGGTGCTGATCGTATTTGTACTTTCGTTTTCAAATTGGACATTAAAGTTGTGGAGTTCGTGAAATTCTGAAGATGGTAAGTAATCGACTT
Organism: Leptarthrus brevirostris; assembly: GCA_964036015.1. NCBI lineage: Eukaryota > Metazoa > Arthropoda > Insecta > Diptera > Asilidae > Leptarthrus > Leptarthrus brevirostris. The sequence continues at coordinate 70,724,857 of OZ038371.1, forward strand.
TTATGGGTTGTTCTAGGAATAAATCTAGGTCAGAGTCTGTCTCATTAACAACTAGCACTGAACTAAACCAGTTTTCGGCTACGTAAAGTCCTTCGGATATCATTAAGCCGGGCTTTATTTCAGTAGTTTTAATAAATATATTACCATTTTGAACATCTACTGGCAACTGGGTTATGGATTTAGATTTCGGGGGAATGACGTATCTTTTCGAGATAAAATTTGGCTTGAAATGCAAGGGTATTACGGCGTTCTTTGTTGCTAAAACTTGGTCTGCTAAATCAACTTTAGCGTGTAATAAGGTTAAGGCATCTAGTCCTAAAAGGCCGTCAAAATAACCATGAAATTTAAATATTAAAAATTTTGTTTTACCAGGCTGGTTAAATTCTACGAAGTTCGGCAGGGTAACTTGCTTATCGATTCTATGTTTGTTAAGTGCAGTAGTTATATTGATGGGGTTAATTAATTGGACATCTTGGGGATGAACGAATTCTGGATTAATGAATGATGATGAAGCGCCGGTATCTATCAAGAATCTTAGACGTCGACCAAAAGGGGATGATATTTGAATGTACGGAAGAATAAACCCGTGTTTATTGACGTCTATGTAACCGATTGGTTCGTCGAGGCGGGAAATAGAAAATTTGAGTCATCTATTTGGATAACATCTTTATCATATTGATCGACATTATAAAATCTATCTAATTCTTGAATATGATTAGGCGTCCTGACATCTGGTTGGGAGGCATTCGGATTAGAGATGTTAAATAATTCTTCACTAATTATTCTGGGTGATCCAGTCTGTCTAAAATAGTTACTTTGCGGTTGTCTATTTTGATGTTAATTTGGTCGAGTAAATCTACGGTAAGTATGACCTGAACTAACATCCATTGGTTCTGGGACTGGTAACGTTTGTTGTTGCGTTGGAGGAAATGAAGGACGTATGTTAAAAGATTGCTGATTAACTGGTCGGTTATTAAATGATCGTTGATTGAATGAGTTATTTCTACCAAAATTGTTATTAGCTGATGAAGTTTGGTTAAAGGGATTAGAATGATATGATGTATGTTGATTAGGAAATGACCTTACGTGTGGGTTGAATGGTCTATGAAGTGTTGAGTACGCGTTGAGTCGAGAATTATTTTGAGAAGGGTTTCGCTTATTGTTATTACTGTTATTAGCTCCAACGTGGTATGGAGATCTCAGGTAGGAAATATTTTGTTCTTTGACGCAATATGAAAATGCGATTGGTAGAGTTTCGGGGCGCATCGCGCGAACTGTTGAGCCAAGGGGTTCCTTTAATCCTGTGAGGAACGCGTTTAAGCACATTTCGGAATATAAATCTCTCTTAGCTCTAATTACGTTTGGGTTATTTTCGTGAATTTGAACGTGATTAAATATCGTTGCTTGCACTTCAATAACTTCACTATAAAATTTCTCAACGGTACTGTTTCCTTGTCTTAGGTTATGTAAATCTCTAATAAGAGAGGTTTCATTTCTCTTATCAGAGTAATGCAAGATTAAGTTTGCTTTTATCTGTTCCCAGTTTAGTGAGGTGCCATACATGTTTAGGACCTCATTAGCTTGTCCTTCTATTTTATTTCTAATTGCCCGTAATAATATTTGGGCATATGGCGTGCCATCTGCTATTGTCACTAGGGATAAAATTTCCTCTACATTGTTAATAAAATCGTAAAGGAGTCTATGATTCCCGTCAAATCTAGGGAGATCCTTAATCTCGTCTGGGACTCTCAAGGAGTCGAAAACGTTTCTTACAGCGAATATTTGGTTTTGGAATTGAGGATTTACCGCGGGTTCTACGTTATTGGAAGCATTAGCCATTCCGCGAATTTGTACTTGAGGATTTAATGCCGGTTCATTATTAACATTTTCGTTAGCAATTCCGCGAATTTGAATTTGAGGGTTTGCTACTAATTCAATATTATTATTAACGTTAGCCATTTCGCTATAATTTAAATAGTTTAATCTATTATTTGAACCACTATTCAATAATTCTCTATTAGCACTTTCACTATCACTTTCTTCACTTATCTGGTCTGAAGGGATATTTATTAGGGTACGAGGGGACCAAAATTTTTTATTATACGGAGCTGATTTCGGTCTACCAGTTTTAAAGCGGTTAGTAAACATATAAGGGAAAAAAATTTAAGGAGAGAAAGGAAAAACAATATTCAAATACTTGACTTACATGTATCCCAAAACGATGACTGTTATGATGATTATCTTCATTTTCAGCACGATATTCCTTCTTTATGAGGTCCGATGTCATTGAATGATGGATAGGCGTCTATGAGTAGAAACTCTCCGGTCCTGTTGGTGCCACTGCTACTGTTGTCCTCTCAGTATTGGAGCAACTTGCGATATTCCTTCGCACTTTACTTCACAGCACTTTTATCCTTATATTAGTTTTGTATTCATTCGGTAGTGAGATGTCAACTTAATATCACTACACTCGATAATTATCACGGTAAACCGCCGTTTGTTTTATCGAAGATCAATAAAATATTTTCTATCTCGCTACACTGTTGGTTATTTTCTCGATAATTATCACGGTAAACCGCCGTTTGTTTTATCGAAGATCAACAAAATAATTTCTTTTACGAATGAATTAAGGATAGGACCGTTCGCCTATCCTACCGACTGCGCCAATTACGTTATTCGCCAAATATTTGAATAAAAAAAATAATAATTTAACTTCAAATAAAAGAGTTATTAAATGGTTATAACTTTATTCAACTGAACTTTACAGAAATCGCTAATAAACTGAATTTTCTAGCTTAATTAAGTTTACAAAGAAAGATCTTTTTGCTGACGCTATGTCTGGAAATTTATGTGAAAATGCATTTTACAGGTGGATAACCTGAAGCTCTAATTAAGCTTGAGGTGAGGCTATGCCACGTGACTTATGTTGCATGCTGATGGGAAGGTGTTGTTCGGTGTGACGTAACTCGCGCGGAATTAATTCAAAATCTTTCTTATATAAAATTTATAGTTGGGGCTTTTTTGATTAGGGAGTTTCTGAATTATGGATTTTTACTCTTAGAGATATTATCATTATGTTTTCTTTTTAGATATTTTATTATTACGGACTTTATTTTTAGAGATTTTTACGTTAAGGATTTGTCGTGATATCGTTTTTTTTTCACGACAAGGGACTGGGAGTGCCTGATTAGAGCTCAAAGATCACCAGCCCTTAATTATTTGATATTTTTATTCACAAAAGAAAACACTTTTCCGTTGGGTTTTTCAACATATTTCACTTTAATTTTTGGGTTACATTACTTTTATATCCAAACCCGGAACCGAAGACTCAAGAAGAGTTGAAGACTCTTCTGATTTCACTTGGTTTCTTGTACTTTAATTAATTTTACAAGTTCCCAACTGGGTTCACTCTAATGCTCAGACACTCTAGACACTCTGTCTACACTTTGTCTGCTATCCTCTCTTCAGACCATATTTATTAATTTTTACTAATTCCCCCGATTTTCCATTAAATCATAAATAAATAAATCGGGTGTTCTAATTGGTTATTCTAGATTTTGGGTAATACAAAATTAGAACCAGCTTAATTATGTACGCCATCAACTGGCAGAAGGGGAAGAGGCTCGAAAAGCTTTATGTGCGCAAGCACATATGACTTCTTAATGCTCATAAGCATTGAAGGGGAAAATATGAGAATTATGAATGAAGTGCATTATGCATTGGGAGTAATCATAATTAGCAGGGGAATATCAATGGATGGCGTATGATAGAAGTACGCCGATGGGTTATTTACCGAAGAAAGGTATGTGACATGCGGGCATGAAATATTGGGATAGGTTAGGGTTTATGGAAATGGACTGTGCTCTTGAAGGTCAAGAGCAATTCAGACTTTTGTTTTTCAGATTTCAATTTATGGATTGAACGGGAATTCGGTGTAGTATATCGTAGACCGATTTCCGTTGTTTGTTTTCCCATAGATTGTCTAAGTGCCTTTTAGGCAATTTTAGCGAATATGTTAGCCATTAAGATGAGATTTATGTGAAATTGGAAAATGTGCACATATTGCACTGAAAAGATTGGTCAGGGCTCGTCCTGGCAAAAAGATGAAAAGATGGCTTTCATGGTGGTAAAAATAGGCTAATATAGAGATGGAAATGTGGTAATGAGGCCTTGGGTCATTACAAGAGATGCAAAGTATTGCATGTGAGGATCAAAATATGGTAATAAGCCGTTGGCTCATTACAAGAGATGCAAAGTATTGCATGTGAGGATCAAAACATGGTAATGAGGCGTTGGCTCATTACAGATTTTTAATTAAGGATTTTATTTTTAGGTAATATAAACCAGACCCGACAAGAATACATCGATACATGATTGCAGCGTCGTAAAATAAACATATACTTCATGCAGGCATTAAATGCCTCCGTCAGCTTGCGCAGACTTACACTGCCTAGGCCAGAATAAATTACGTCCCCGTACGAAACCAGTAGAATAAGAAGAGTTTGGACTAGCCTCAGACGAGTGGATTGAGGGACATAAATGGATGAGTTCACGTGGTGGTGGTTTTATTCATAATTGGGCCGTTTATTTTGAAAGTGGCATAAGTCACATTTTTTTCGGTAGCTACTTTTATTTTTATGTTCCAATTTATATAAAAATATTAATAATAATTTTTTTTTTATGTAAATATGGCACTATATTTGGCACAAGCGTTATAAATGTATATGTAAAAATTCTATAAAAAGAGACAAACAAGAAACTACTTAACCTAGAAAATGTAAACTAAGATTAACAAAAAATGGTTAAGTAATTATAAACGAAAAGAACAATAGAATGAACAAGAACAATAAATATAGAGAACAAACAAATGAATAAGAATAATAAAAGAACAGGAACAAGAAACTAACTTAGAAGAACAATAGACAAATCAGCAAAAAAAACCGCGTAGTATCAAAATGACTGAAAAAGTATAAAGAGAAATCAACAAAAAATTTTAAAAGCCACCAGGTAAGCGGCAGCTCCAGGAAGAGCTCCTTTGAATTTTGAAAAATATTTTAGATTAAACCTAAATTAAAGAAAAAATAGCCGAAAATGAAACCGAAAATTTTGGGTAACTAGAACACTGAACACTGAGTGTTCCCGGGGATAGACGCAGCACCGGGCGAAGTCGCTACATCAAGAACCCCTGCTTGCGTGCAAGCAAAAACGCTCTCCGCAGGGACGTTCGCAACTTTTCTACTCCCCCGGAACACTCAGCGTCAAGTGTTCTAGATGAACGCACGAAAAATGTTGAACGCGATAGAGTCCCGCGGGACCAGTCTGCGGAGTCGTAGACATCTGCAAACTGATCCTCTCAGTTCTTCTCTCCCAACGGGAGAATCACCTTTCCCGCAGCACTTGCAGCAAATCCAAAGCGGAGAGAAGCTCCGTGAACAAGATGCTACAAGGCTGCGGCCTATTGTCACCAGTGAAAAGTGAGACTACCATTCTGTACCGACGCTAGCGGCTGCCAGGTACAGTTGAATGTGTCGGCGTTCGTTGCCAGAAACTCGAGACGGAGTCGTTTACTCAGCCTGACAACGAAGTGTCTCTTAAGTGCACGTGTATGTAACTGTGTGTCAGTGGCCTGTTGCCCAGGCTCGATCCGCATGCAATACAATTGAACTGTTGATTTAGCTAGTGTAAGAACAAAGCTAATTAAACAATTCACCTGGCTGCATGTCCTTGGCCCCAGTAAAAACGATGTTCTATTAATGCCGAAACGCGGGCAGATTACCTGGCACAAGTGACGGACCAGTAGCATCAATTCTCACAAGGCCGGGCATGTGAAGTATCGGTGGAACAAAGTTCCTTCACCCCCACAGACCGTGCAGACTCTTTGAACGCTCTGGTCAATGTGCGACAGCTGATTTGGATGCACGAGGCTATGATGTAACAGTTTGAATGCTACATCAGAGTCTCTATAATTGGATGGATAACTGTAGATCACTCTGCAAGTCACCCCTCCGATTACTCCCAATTCTACCCCGAGATGTGCGCTCCATCTATTAACACCTAAGTGTTCTGCAGGAAACGCATCTGCAAATAGATCGCGCAGCCGACGTGATGTCAGTTTACTGAATGGCGTGTGCGGCGGTTTATTCACCACGAAAGCGTTCACCACCTCTGTACCAGGCGACCTGGTACTGAGTTGGCTGAAACGCTCTCGTGCTGTATCAACCAATTGGTTTAATTGTGTTGTATGTGGGTGTATTAGTATGTTCCCAGAGGCATCAATGATATCTCCGAGAACTGTAAGCTGTCCTGTATCGGCTGTTACACCTCGAGCATTACTGAACACCGAATCCACTAATTCAGGATTTAACCTGATCGGTATAGCTGAAAAATCCCCGTACCCAATTTCATTCCATTGCAAATGGAATGCCGGTCTTATTCTGCCCCAGGTCGTGATCGTAGAGATCATTTCCTGAGACCAGTCGTGCGGATAGGGTGGGCGGACTGAAAGCAGATAGTAATGCTTTCATACGCCGGCACCCCCCCAAGGAACTTACCCACAGCTGAGAAATCAAGCTGTCTTCAAACCGGAACACTCGTTGGAATGCTCTGATCTGAAGGCAACGAGTTTTAACGACCATGTCCGTAAGACCCAATCCACCCATCGCTACTGGTCGACAGAGCTTGCTTTCAGCGACCCATCTTCTTCCCCCACAAAATGCGTCAATGATTTTTGCCTGCAAAAGTTTAACGAAGCCTTCCTCGAAGCACTCCGACTTAAGCAGGTGAACGATGGACGAGGTAATTAGGTAATTGACAACGACTGCACGTCCTTTCAGCGAAAGGGTGAACAATCTAGTCCGCCACGAATTCACTTCTCCGGAAAGTTTCTCCAGAGCCATGCGGCGATTACGTGTTTTACCATCGAGCCCGATATACACACCTAAATACTTCAAGCAAGTACTGGTCCATTGTATGCCGAGGGGAGAATCTGAACGATTCCGCCACCTCCCACACCATAGGCCTTGGCTTTTGCTTAGGTTAACCCTACTGCCCGCTAATCGCTCATATTGTTCGAAAACCCTACGAGCGACTGGAAATGCATCTTCTTTCATAACGAAAATAGACAGGTCGTCAGCATACGCTAGAATAAGTGGCCTTATAGTAGTGTATGGTAAGTGTACTGAATATTGTCTCAATGATTGACGAAGATTCACTAGCAGCGGTTCCAGTGAAAAGTCATAAAGCATTCCTGACAACGGGCATTCCTGCCTGATACCCGGATGAAACGGAATAGGAGACAATATATGCCCATTATGCTTTATGAGAATCACTGAATCTCTATACAGACCACTGATGATCTCAATCCATCTGGACGGAAGCCCAAATTTATCGAGCACTCTCAGTAGATACTCATGCGAGACGCTATCAAACGCCTTCTCTTGATCTAACGAGATCATGGCCATCTGCGAACCAGTCTTTTCGTGGTAGGCGAAAATATGTTTTGCTACGGCGATGTTATCGTAAATAGTACGACCTGGTATGCAGTAGGACTGTTCCGGGTGTATAACCGATGCTATCACTGAGCTTAATATAGTTCCGAGTTCTTTGCTACTATCTTGTAGTCGACATTGCACAACGTTACTGGCCTCCAATTTCCCAGCCTCTGAAGATCTCCCTTCTTGGGTATTAGACGCATAACGGATCTCCGCCAACTTGAGGGAAATCCGGTATGTCCAACCACTGCAGAACTGAAGACCTCCAATAGGTCTGGAATCAAAAGATTCCTGAAGCGTAGAAAGAATTCTGGAGTTAGACCATCATAACCAGGAGAGGTATGAAGGCGAAGATCCTTCGTAGCGGTAAGCATATCGTCGAGGGTTAATGCTCTGTCCAGGAATTCTCTACTTTCATTGGAGAAAGCAGGAACGTACTGGAAGAATTCATCCGTGGACGTAGATGTTGGCAACGTCGGCACAGCATATAGCTGTGTGTAGTAGTTTCGGATATAATCCGCAAGCTCGTCTCCGTAAAGGAGTTGCCCAGATTCGGCAAGAATTGAATCTACTTCACAAGAAGCGGTACATCATCGTGTTGTCTGGAAGAAGTACTCGGTCGCCCTCTCGCAACCACCGCGACTGATTCCGGAGTACAAAATCCAAACTATGTTTGTAATTTTGTACTCTCAGCCGTTCTTTTAATCTCTCGTATTGCGAGAGCAATTCTGGTTGCGCGGGCAGAAGCGTACCAATCCGGGTGACTTCGGCCGTCAAACTAGATGCTATATACCTGCTTTGATTGAATCTCGTTTCGATAAATGAGCGAATCTGAAGCTTTCCAACATCCCACCAATGACTAAGGTTCGCGAAGTCATTTTTCCTTTCTCGCCATTGATGCCAAAACTGTATGAATTCTTCAATGAACTGCTCTGAATTCAACAAGTTATTGTTGAAAATCCAGTAAGCAGTTCACTTTTCGACCAAAGTGCTAGTCGCCACAACAAGAAGGTGATCACTTAATGAACACACTTCATGAGTGACACTAACGAAAAAGTTAAGAAGGCTAAACGAGACGTAAAGTCTGTCTATCCTCGAACCCGAAAAGCTACCCCGGACATTTCGGGAAACCCTTGTCTATGACATAGTCGTTGGATTAAGCCAACGGTAGACATCGACAAGGTTGAGCTGTCTGACTAGGTTCCGCAATCGTCCCGCGTTCACTGAGTTGAATTCAACTCCGGAATGGCGGTCGAGCGCAGAATCCAGTGTACAGTTGAAGTCACCCCCAAGGATAACTTCACCACCGAAGTTCGCAAGATGCGACAGGACAGAGTCCATTACCTGTCTTGCGATATCCTGGTCATGCGGTAGGTACACGTTTACTATCCTTAGTGTTTTGTCTCGCAAGACGAATTCTAAGGAAGACGCGAACCCTGAGCAGATGTCTGTGTATACAGGAGAGTGTAGTGTGAAACTGTTCGACACAGCAATTGCCACACCAGATCCTCTACGAGGAGCTGGTGTGGCAAAAACTGTGTAACCTTTGTGTAAAATAGTGTTTCGTTCGAGTTGTGTAAATGTGTCGAGTGCGAAATTTGTCTCCTGTAAGAGTGTAATGTCAGTATTCCAATGTTTTATGTCTTCGAAAATTGCGTGTAGGCGTGTAGGTGCACTTAAGCCCCCAGTATTTAGAGAGACTATCCTACACATTCAATGGGAGAGCTGAACTGGGATTATGAGTGTTCGACTCTTTTGAAGAAGAGCCCTGTCCAGGCGCTGCTCTTCGAGGGCATCCACTACTTTATTGTAGAGGCGCTCGAGCCTCGACACCTCATTATACCGAGCCCGCTTTTCAGCCTCTTGCTTTAAGAGCAATAACTGAGGCAGGATCCTGGCCGGATCACCAAGCTCTCGCTTGAGTATAGCCAAGATCCTGTCTCCACTCTGTTTGTAGTGGAGACTGTCGAGGATCGTGCGCAGCTTCGCCCTCGGCACCTCCACCAAATCGGGGTCCACCTCGAAGCGGCTATTCATCGACGCGGTACTGCCGTCTCGGTAGCGGAGAGAACCTCGACGTCTGAGAGAGCATCAGTGACATCTTCTGATGCCACCAACGACGCACTCGGAGCGACAGGTTTTGTCTCCTCTGCCGAAACCCCCCTCTTGCTCAGCACCTTCTTTGACGGAGGTGCAGGCATGACCTCCTGGTCAGGCTTGCGATTTGTGCGCCTCTTCTTCTTTCGCTTCTCCTGGCCAGATTTCGTGAGCTTCTCATCCGAGCTCACTGCTTCTACCCGTGTTGGGGTGGCACCGTTTACAGCCAGGACCGGAGTTGTCTCTGGAGTACTTTTCTCGGGCACTTTTTCTGCAGTTTGCCCCAAGAGAGCAGGCGCAGCACTGGGCGAAGACACTACTGCGGGCACAACTGCAGGTGCAGGAGCACGCTCCACAGCGTCTTCAGCCACTTTCCTCTCCCTGTTGGGACACTCTGCAGCAAAATGCCCTACCTGATGGCAGGCGAAACATTTTGCCTCGGTGCTCACCTCAAACCAATTTCTGGACCCGAGCATGCTCCAGAAGAAGCCCTCTGGAAGCACACATCCCTGGTTTAGGGAGACGTATGCTTCCCGGCTAGAACTGAGGATGCCCTTGCCCAGACCTTGGTCCCCAATTTTAAGTGGAACCGCTCGAACCTTGCCGGGAAAAGCAGACTCTCGTCGGTTTCACTGTCACCGGGTACGGTTGCAGGTGTCTACCACCCACATCGATGCCTTCGAGCATTAGCTTCGTGGATGCTTCGATGGTGGTGGTATACACCTCCACCATACCGCGTCCGACCAGACCAAAGGAGAATATCTTCTCCAATGGGACGATCTGTGCCAGGGCTCGCAGATATGTACTTTGTGCAACTCCACGGAGGTGCTCAAAGTAAATACCGTACCTGTCGTCCTGCCACTGGGCGTCAAAAAGCCCCTGAAGGTCCCCGCCTGATTTGGGCCGAGACTTGCTCAAATCAGCCGGAGGCTGACGAGGAGTCACGTAGCTGTCTGCAATCGTAATAAAAGAACTCTTAACTGAACTACCACTTACAGGAGACATCAGTGTAAAGCTGTGGGACACAGCAATTGCCACACCGGAACCTCTACGGGGTGTTTCTGTGGCAAAAACTGTGTAACCCTTGTGTAAATTGGAATTTTGTTCAAGACGTGTAAATGTGTTATGTGTAAAATTTGTCTCCTGTATAAGTGCAATGTCCGCGTTCCATTGTTTTATGTCTTCGAAAATTCTGTGTAGTCTAGGGGGTGCACTCAAGCCCCCTGCATTTATCGATGTTATCTTACACATTCAAGAAATCGCAAGAACTCAGACAATGACTGTACGACTTTAATGATGAAGAGTCCTGTCCAGTTGGAGATCCTCAAGGATCCCCGAGACTTTATTGAAGAGGCGCTCATACCTCGACACCTCATTATATTTGGCCTTCTTTCTGGCCTCTGCCATGAGGAAGGATCCTGGCTGGATCTCCAAGCTCACGCCTGAGAATGGTCGGGATCCTGTCCGAACTCTTCTTATAGTGAAGGCTATCGAGGAGCGAGCGCAACTTCTCCCTCGGGACCTCCACCAAAGCAGGATCCACTTCAAAGCGGCTACTAATCGAAATGGAACTTCCACACGATTCATAGCCACTTTGGGTCGGACCGGCCGTCTCGAGAGCACAGACAACCTCTACGTCCGAGAGAGCTTCAGTGACTTCCATTGCAAGGTGTAGCCTCTTCCCCCGAGACCTTCCCAGTGGTCACTGCCTTCTTTGGTGGTGGCATCACCTCCTGGTCAGGCTTTCCCTTCGTCTTCCTCTTCATCCTCCTCTTTTTCTTCTTTTGGCTACCACTTGTAACCTCCTCGTCCGAAGAGTCTACTTTTTCCCGTGTTGGAGTGGCACTGTTTACAGCCAGCGTCGGATTTGCCTCAGGGAGTGGTTCCTCAGACACCTTAGTGGCAGGTTGCTCCAAGAGGGCAGGCGCAGCACTGGGCGAAGTCATTGGTTTGGAAACCTCTGCTGGGGCAGATGTTTCCTCCACAGTGACCTCAGCGACTTTCCTGAGCCTCTTGGGACATACCATGCATACCATATCGATCATCTTGCCACTGGCAGTCAAAAAGGCATTGAAGCCTCGCAACTGTCTTGGGGCGAGACTTGCCCAAGTCAGCCGGCGGCTGACGTGGAGTTATATAGCTACCTTGAATTATAATTTTTGAACTTTTCTTAGAGCTACCATTCACCTGCTGGGCGTTGCTAGTCCCTGATGCTACTACTTCGCTAAATGATGTTGTTGCTTCTGTGGCTAGTTGGGTACTTCTGGCTTTCTTGCCACCAGAGAGACTGGGTCGCATTGTTGCGGGTCTGGGAATTGGTGCTACTTTCGAAGCAGGTTGTACCACGTCCCTTAGCTTTGGAACTTTTTCCGTTTCACTGGCCTTCACAGTAACATTATCAGCGGACGCTGATGATTTTTTAGCGGCAGATGCCACTCTACAAGTTTCGGCAGAGACTGCGGACTTCGAGGCTAGTACCTTCTGCTTCTCCATGGTGGGTACCACAGTGGTGATGGCGTTTTTTGACACCATTGTCACTGCGCTGCTGGGCGCTGCTGCTGCTGTTGCATCCTTCATTGAAAAAGAATTAGCCTCTTCAGTTGGGCCCTTCAAAGCCTCTTCAGTGGGCTCTTTGATTTTTAAAAAGGAGCCCAGGTCAACCTTTCGACCTCGCTCACGTCTTTTTTTAATATTGGGGGTTTTTTTCTTCCCCCCAGATTCACTTTCGCTACTGCCACTCATACTGAGGGCAGTAGCAAATCTAGTATCGTTTGCAAAAAACTGAGCTGACTAGATTTTCAAAATGACAGATAAAAAATAATTAATTAATTTGTAAATGTTCAAAAATTTTATAAAAACGTCGAAAGACTTATAAAGTTTTTTATGGTTCAGAAAACGGCACGGAATAGCATACAATAACAGAACACGAATACAGTCAAAAAAAACGGAACACAACACAAAGAACACAAAATTAATAGAAGTATAGTCAATTCAGGTCTTTTTCCTTCAATAATTTTTTTTTTCAGTTTTTCCACAAATTCCGCGTTATTTCACTATTCCTACACAGTTAAATTAGTCCTGATCACAATTTACTATTTTACGTTATTTTTAAAACACAAAATCGGCACTTAATTGACGCTTTTCTCGGCACTTTTGAAAACACGTCCGCACATATCCACACAATCACACAAACCCAAAACCCAAACACCCCACCCATACTCAATAGCTCTGATCTCGTTCTAAGGAATAAGGTCAAACAAGCGTTTGAGGATGCACTCACAGAGTTTGCACACTTAAACGCAACACAACGACACATACACATTAATGCACATAGATACACTAGTTCAAAAACTTTCGGCACTTTCCACTAGATTAAAAAGATACAGAAAGTGTACGGATAGAAAAACACAGAACGCACAATTTATTCGCAATGAAAAAAGCTTTTATAGATCACTTAAGCACAATCAAAATTCAAACAATAGCCCGACAAGTAAACTACCCTCCGAAAGAGATATGGTCGACTTTTGGTCATCTATTTGGTCAAAAGAAGTCCATCATAACCCCAATGCTGAGTGGATTGAAGCAGAAATGCAACGCGTTCAAGACATACCCAACATGCCAGAACCACAGATATCGATGGAGATACTAACGGATGTCATACAAAATACCCATAATTGGAAAGCACCAGGCACAGACAATATTCAAAATTACTGGTTCAAGAAGTTTACATCTACACATATGCATCTCTTACACCACATTAATAATTTTTTCAATAACCCGGAAACCCTCCCGAAGTTTTCAACGGAGGGAATCACGTACATGCTACCAAAAGGCAATAATAACACCACAGATCCATCCAAATATAGACCGATCACTTGCCTACAGACATTGTATAAGATTATGACTTCTTGCACCAGTAAACTAATCCACAAACACACCGAACAAAATGAGCAGCAAAAGGGATGCCGACAAGGGTCATTGGGTTGTACAGAACAACTGCTCATAGACTCTGTGATCCTGCGACAAACAAAAACTGCTCGCCGGAACATACATGCAGCATATATCGATTATAAGAAGGCGTATGACTCTGTCCCGCACTCTTGGCTGGTCGATATACTGAATGTATACAAAATACATCCAACACTCATCCACTTTCTGCAACACTCAATGAAATACTGGAACACAAAAATAAACATAAAAACACCAAACCAACAGATTACAACACCCCCAATACCAATCAGGCGAGGTATATTCCAGGGAGACTCTTTGAGTCCGTTATGGTTTTGTCTCGCTCTGAATCCACTATCACGTGCCTTGGATGCCACCGGTTATGGGTATAATATACGACATGACAGGGAAAATATTCATAAAATCACGCACCTCATGTATATGGACGACATAAAATTATACGCTTCCTCGAAAGCTCATCTGCAACAGCTGCTGCAGACTACTCTGGATTTTTCCAATGACATCCGGATGGAGTTCGGAGTTGACAAATGTAGGACGCTTCACGTGACGAGGGGAAAACATGAACTTGTGGGATTCGATCCGGGGACACTATTGAACCAATGGGGAAGGGCGAACTCTACAAGTATCTTGGATTCGAACAATCACGTGATATACCTCACACGGACATAAAGCGAGCGCTAGAGCAGTCTTCTTAAAACTAGCCTTAATGGGAAAAATCTCATTAAGGCTATAAACACGTATGCAATACGAGTCCTTACTTATTCCTTTGGGGTAATTAAATGGACACAGACGGACTTAGAAGCACTGGACAGAAGAACTCGAACGATGTTGACAAGGTACAGGGCACACCATCCTAACTCCTGTACCGAACGACTAACGCTACAGAGGTGCGAAGGGGGTCGCGGCCTGATAGACATAAAGTCACTTTATTGTAAACAAGTAAAATCTATCAGAGAATACTTCTATAGCAAAGAAGATAACTCTCCATTGCATGCAGCAGTGATCAAAGCCGACAACAAACAAACACCACTTGACTTGCACAACAGAATGTTGGATAATACACTTAACATAGCCACACACACAGATAAGCAGCAAGCATGGTCACAGAAGTCTCTCCACGGAAGACATTACGCTGACTTGAACCAAAATCATGTCGACAAAGATGCGTCGAACGCTTGGCTCAGTCGCGGTGATTTACTCCCTGAGACGGAGGGATTCATGCTTGCTATACAAGACAAAGTCATTAGTACGAGGAATTATAGGAAACACATCCTTAAGGATGCGGCAGTTCAGGAAGACACGTGTAGACTTTGTCATTTAGCTTCTGAAACAATAGAACATATAACGGCTGGATGCAAACTCCTTACTCAGACAGATTACTTGCATAGGCAGAACCAGGTCTGCAATGTCATACACTAACAGTTAGCCCTAAAACACAACCTTATTACACCCGCCACATACACACCATATTACAAATATACACCAGACAGTGTTCTTGAAAACTCCACACATAAAATGTATTATGATCGGTCAATAATAACTGATCGGACAATACACCACAGTAGACCGGATATTACTCTCATAGATAAACACAGCAAAACAACATACCTAATTGACATTGCAGTACCCAACACCAACAATGTGCAGAACACTTTTAGTGAGAAGATTACGAAATATACAGATTTGGCACACGAGGTGCAGCGGATGTGGAAAATGGACAAAGTGACTATCGTGCCAATCATCTTGTCTTCCACAGCCGTTGTACCGAAAACACTAATCACAAATATACAAACACTAAAGTTACATAAAAATACTCCACACACACTACAGAAAGCGGTTGTTCTTAACACTTGCCGAACGGTTCGCAAATTTCTGAACTACGGACAGGACGCTGCAGACAATACATAAGGACATAACGAACGAATGACAAATCCCCGAAGTCTTGGCATTACGCCCGACGTAGGGGAAAACTACCGCCGCGCCGGCTAAAAGCCGAGATGACACGCGTCAAAACCGAATAATAATAAGTTTATTTAACAAATTCCTTTCACAAATTAGTTCAATACGAAAATAATCCTAATAAACATCAACAATGACTCCAAGGTCGTCTGTCGGGTTGACAATTTACTAATATTATATGCTTCCAATTTGTAAGATAAATATAATAACTATAATAGCATGTACATTTTGAAAAGAAGTAATAAATTCATTTTTAAGAGAGCAAACAATTTGTTTTTAGAGGATATAAAATTATGCAGAATTTAATATTCAAAAATTAAGAAAAGAAAAAAAAAAACACAAAAGAGAAAAAAAACCAAAAACAACATTTCTGTTAACTACAATTCATCAGTTAGCATATTCCGGTATTTCCAGGCTAATTGGGCGTATGTTATAAGAGCATCGAAGTTTCCACCATTTAATATCGCTATAACATCAGTGTCTGTAAGAAATCCTTTACCAAATGCTATAAATCGAAATTCTTTGAGTATCGGGCAAATAGCCAGATAATGAAGCAGGTCTTCATCTTCTTCCATGTTGCAGAGCGAGCACATTGATGTTCCCTCTGTTCGCCAGGGACTTGCATTTAGCTGTATCATTCCACATCTGTGTATAAGGATCATTCTGATCTTTGTGATGCTGAAATCATCAAAAATATTAATAAGCTTGAACTATTTTTATTGTCTTAACTTCTAATCATAATAACCTTTATAATGAACATAACTCTATTAAAAATCTGACGCTTATTAATAATTTTTTTTAATCTGAAGTCTCAAATTTGGCAGATTTTATAAGGTGACTTATGCCATTTTCAAAATAAACGGCTCAATTATACCCAAATTGTTAATCTTTTCCGCGTAACGAATGGTTTGATTTTAGACAGTGTCTTATTTAACACCCTCAAATTGCTGTGTAATTTCCGTGTACACGGAAATACTCGGAAAGTACGTCAAATTTTTATGAGACTTTCTAGGAGAAAGAGGTGTATTAATCAAGCTTTTAGTTGCTTTATTAACTGAGGGGACTGCCGCCTCCCTTCCCCCTCCAAGTTTGTATCTAGAACAGGCTGTGATAAACTATTACCAGTAATAAGAATATGGAAGTGACTATTTGCACTTATCGTGTACTTACGTGTAGTTCCGTGTATTTCCGTGTACATGGCAATTTGAGAGTGGTAAATAGACACTTCCTTAATTTTATGA
Source organism: Leptarthrus brevirostris (assembly GCA_964036015.1). Lineage (NCBI taxonomy): Eukaryota > Metazoa > Arthropoda > Insecta > Diptera > Asilidae > Leptarthrus > Leptarthrus brevirostris. Next base: position 70,741,613 of record OZ038371.1, read on the forward strand.
TGATTTTCGCAAGTTTGGACGGGCAGCAGCCAGATCCACGTTAATTCAGTCTACAGCGTCTTTAATTAGTCTATGCAGATTAAGCTATACATATATCGTCAGCGTGAAAGAAAGAGTGAAATTTTTTTGATTATCATTGATGTATAGCGAAAAAAGTATTGGGCCTAACGCGACCCCAATTAACAAGAGGAGCGTGGTGCTTGGTTGTTTTTTTTTTTTTAAGTGCAAGTAGTTATTTTTTTAAACAAAATAATAGAGCAAACTGTTATGCGTAGTTCTCCGTCGAAAGGTATTATTTGCCAAGGAATGTGATCTTCAGGGGGAGTTAATATTCCTGCGGAATAAGTTGCAAGGTAGCGTGCTTGGTTCCATTTTGAATGCAGGGGGTTTTGGTAGTTAAGTGTACGTCGCTTCCTATCTGCACTTGATATAGGATGAAGGACACACTTAGATCTCACTAGGCACATTGTGATGCCACGGGAATACAAAAATTGCCACCACGTTCTCACTGGAACCATCCGGATCTATCGATGAACCGCCAGAGATCTGCAAAGTCAGTCGCCTCCAGATCACTAAGACTATCGAGAAAATAGTCACCCAAGAAAGACTTCCGCCTGCGTGCCAGTCCTCCTCGTCCAAACAGCTTTTGCAGAAGTCGTTTGAGAAGATGCCCTGTCTCTTCGCGTGTAACCCAATAGGGCCCCTCGAAATCAGGTACGTAGTGCCGTTTGCCCATATAAGGTTCGCTAGGTTGATTGCCCTCGTGCCAATCAACAGCTTGCAGGCGGCCTGAGGCCTACCAAGAAAAGTCTTATCCGGCTGGATCTCCAGTGTGGTACCACGTCTAGCTCGTCTGCCGCGCAGTTTCCTGGAATATCCCTGTGGCCCGGGACCCAGCACAAGTGAATCTGTTACCACTAAGCCAACTTATTTAAGTATGAGCGACAGCTATTAACAGTCCTAGACGTCGATTGGACAGAATCAAGGGATATCAAAGTAGCCTGGTTATCTGTAAGGATACAGATATCTTTTACAGAAACTTCTTTCCCCCTTAACCAAAGGAAGGCTTCCTGAATAGCTATGACCTCTGCCTGAAACACACTATAATCCGGAAGACGGAAAGACAGGCTGATGTTCAGGGCTTCTGATAAAGCCCCAACCCCACCTTGCCCTGTAGTTTTGAGCCGTCCGTGTAAATCTGAACGGATTTCCCACAGGGAATTTTGTCGCCATCCAAGTAAAGCCTAGTTAGGATCGTCGATCTGAACCGCTTGACAAAGGAGTAGCTAGGAGTGGTGTAATAAAGATGCCCCACTTGGAGCGAAAAGGAGTCCAGAATTGAAGAGTTCCCAACTCTAATACTGGACCATTGGGATGCGGCTGTTAATCGAACAGCGGTATTAGCAGCTGTCTGTTTACCCACCAGAGCTAATGAAAAAGTATCTCCAGAGCATCGGTAGGAGTGGTCCGTAGTGCACCGGTGATACAGATGCCGGCTGACCTCTGTATTTTTCTCAAAACGTTGAGGTAAGTGGCCTTGTCCAGTGATGGCCACCAGACAACCACACCATACAACAGGATTGGCCTAATGACTGCAACGTAGAGTCAGTGAGTTAGCTTGGGCTGAAAACTTCATTTCCCACCGATGGCCCTCTTGCAGGAGTATAGCTACAGTTATTTTCTTGACCCTTTCATGAATATTAGATTTCCAGTTGAGCTTCCTATATAGGATGATACCCAGATATTTAGCTTCATCGGTAAAAGCCAAGCGGATGCCATTCAGATACAGAGGGTCAACATGAGGAAAGTAAAGATGACCATCTGGGTCTTGTTAGGGTTAACGCTTAGCGCACACCCCCTCACCCAATTGGTGAGCTTAGTGAGGGCATTCTGTATAAGATCTTTTAAAACAGGCAGGAATTTGTCCGAGATAGCTATAGCGATTCCGTCCGCGTAGTCAAACACTCCAAAGTCGTCTTCTTCCAGGATGAGATGAAATTTATTTACCACCAGATACCAAAGAAGAGGAGACAACGGATTTCTCTATAGGCCTGGAGTCCTTAGGAGTGGCACGCAAACTTTTGCCCGCCTTGGGAATAAACACTACCTTGACTCGTTTCTACAGTGCCGGGATGTAGGTCAAGTCAAGGCATCTCCTATACAATTCCATTAGCCACTTCAGTAAAAGATCGAAGTTGCGTTGGAGCTCGGCAGGAACGATACCATCAGGACCCGGGGACTTGAACGGCATAAAACTGTCTATAGCCCATCGGAGTTTGGACTCCGTAATCACATCCGCCAGCTCGTGAGAAGGAGGAAGGTTACAAAGGGGGAGCATCCCAGCCCCCCAGGAGCTTCCTGAAAAATTAATTTCTAAGAGAATCTGCAGAGATTCTACGCTTGATGAGGTCAAAGTACCATTCGCCTTAAGCAGATAGCTAGGAATACTTGGGTTGTTAGCTAGGATTTTCCTTAGTCTGAAGGCCTCAGAGGTTTCCGATATTTTATCGCAGTAGATCCTCCACAATTTCCTCTGAGACCTTTGAAGTTCCTTTTTGTAGACTTTCAGTCTGTCCTTGTAGCAGTCCCACGAGTGCGTGTCCCTATTGGCTTTTGCCAGGTTAAAGGTCCTTCAACACTCCTTCCTAAGAGACCCTAGGTGTACATTCCGCCACGGAGGAGCTGCGAGGACTTATAGGAAACACATCTTTAAGGATGCGGCAGTTCAGGACGACACGTGTAGACTTTGTCATTTAGGCACAACCAGGTCTGCAATGTCATACACCAACAGTTAGCCCTAAAACACAACCTTATAACACCCGCCCCATATACACAATATTACAAATATACACCAGACAGTGTTCTTGAAAACTCCACACATAAAATATATTATGATCAGTCAATAATAACTGATCGGACAATACACCACAATAGAACGGATATTACTCTCATAGATAAACACAGCAAAACAACATACCTAATTGATATAACAGTACCCAACACCATTAATGTGCAGAACAATTTTAGGAAGAAGTTTACAAAATACACAGATTTGGCACACGAGGTGCAACGGATGTGGAAAATGGACAGAGTGACTATCGTACCAATCATTTTGTCTTCCACAGCCGTTGTACCGAAAACACTAATCAGAAATATACAAACACTAAAGTTACATAAAAAGACTCCACACACACTACAGAAAGCGGTTGTTCTTAACACTTGCCGAACGGTTAGTAAATTCCTGAACTACGGACAGGACGCTGCAGACAATACATAAGTACAGAACGAACGAATGACAAATCCCCGAAGTCTTGGCATTACGCCCGACGTAGGGGAAAACTACCGCCGCGCCGGCTGAAAGCCGAGATGACACGCGTCAAAACCGAACTTAACTTAACTTAGTGCGACGCGATGAAACAAATCTAATATGTTCTCTAAGATAAGGAGGGGAAAGATTATTAATAATTTTAAACATCATAACACACAGTCTAAAAATAAGGTAAGTATTAAACTGACAACCAAAAATTTGCCTAGAGAAAACCGACACATGATCATATCTACGCAGACTAAATACATATCGCACAAATGAATTGAACACAACATTTAGTTTTCTCCTGGATGCACTATCGATGTTACCATAAATACAATCAGCATAAGTAATAATTGGTACAAGTAAACTCTTAACCAGACGCTCACGCAATATACGTGGGGTATACCTTGGATGTAGCCATAAGCTTCTTAGCCCACCATAGACTTTTGAGACAGTAGCAAGACAACCATTTCTTTCAATAGAATCAATATGATTTTCAAGTTCAGCTACACGACCCTCAAGTGATAACACCTTAGATTTCATTTCACTCACTGAATCACCCAGCAGCTTAATTGAATCACTTATTTCGGCGGATAATTTAATTTCTATAGCTTTGAGCTTGGCATCAACATGTTGTTTGAGGGAATCCATGAGTGATTTAATTTCTGCAGCAGACGCCGGCCCATCAGAAGCAGAATGACGAGTGCCTCGTGTATTCACTGACATATTAAAGAAAAGAAAATCACCACCAAGAGCGATAAAAAACAAAAACTACTAATTAATTAACTCAGCGAATAAATTAGAAGAAACTTCACGGTACCAAACTAACTAATGACATTAAAAAAAATTCAAAAAATCGGTGCAAACTACTGAACGATCTACTCTGCCGCCATACTTGTTAAACATATCCCGTTCGATGAACTACGGGAAAGAGATTCCTCCTTTCTGAGCCAATATTTGGGCTGGTATCACCGGAACTCATATCGTAAGACCATTGATTTTGCCGCAAATTTATCGGGACCTTTTGGAGAATGCAGTGCCAAATTTACTAGAGGACATCCCCGTGAATAATCTGGGGGCAATATTTTACCAACACGAAGGAGCCCCAACGCATTATGGTGCCATTGTAAAGGCAAATAATTAATTATTTTTTTTAGGGTATGAAGTACTTAGCGATGACTTCAACCCAGAAGAATTTGCACCGGAACCTCATAATTTTATACCTTTGTGGTATAAACAAAGAGCTGTTGCCCATGTTCATCTAGCATCTCTTCAAAAACATCAATTATCCCGAAAAAATAAATTTTAAATTTCTGCAACTTGGGACAACAACTATGTGACACGTATAAAGCGATACGATCGAATGACAGTAGAGACACCACAAATTGTTTCTACTTCCGTTACTCTTATTAGTGGCAGCAACTTAAAAATTATTGAGCGTTACTTGAATTCCTTTTAGGTATTTACTCACATACTTATGTACAATAACTTACATAAAATTCATTTAAATCGGAGACGGACAATCTAGGCGGTTTCCTTGTAAGATTAATTGTAAATTGAAAGTTTCGAATTCAATAAAAAGCATTTTAGGTGGTCGGATTCCCCGAAAAAATCCATCACCAGCATCCTTGTGTTCCTTTAAACCTAGAATTAAATTATTAAACACCAAAATTCAATCAAATACCTTAATGTGTTACCGACGGCATCCACCAAAACTCCAGAAATACCATCCTATTCAAGAGTCCATCCTCTTCAGTGCCCATCCTTTTCAGTCTTGGCCCTAAATAATAAAATTAACTACAAAGAATCAAATTTCATTTGCAAAATATTACATAAAACCTACCTATTTAAAACCTCTTTAATTCTCGCCGCCGTTCTTGATGAAAACAAATAAACTTTTGACACCAACACGGCAGATATCAAGTTACCAATTTTACAAAGGTAGACTTCAGGCAAAAATTAGAAATTTATACAACAAAACTCATATGGAAAACAACATGAAGAAAATTTTAGTCGACTGCACGAAAGGGTAGAATTAAAATTTTGAGTTCATTACCACATTAATAGAAATAGAAATATATTAAATATAAACTATAGAATTAATCACTCAATTTTAAAATAATTATTAGAAATTATTATAAGAAATTTACAAATGTATACATAAATTAGGAAAAAATGCGTAAATTTCAAGAATGAGAAAGTGGTAACACTAGAGAAGTTACGTTACTGATTTGCAGTTTATCTTTCTCTTTTATCGTCTGGCTTTCGATGTGATCATTAAAATATTTTTGGATAGCATTTTGCATTTATTCTCGGTTTGGACTAAAATAAAAAATGTTCCTTCCACTTTATTATTGGTATTGACTAGAATAAAGATTCCCTTTCACTTTATTCGTGGTATTGACTTGAATAAAGATTTTAACTCACTTCATTCTCGGTATTTACCTGAATAAGGATTTCCTTTCAATTTATTCTGGGTTTTCGATTAGAATAAAGATATCCTTTCACTTTATTGTGCTTGGTCTTCGACTTGAACAATCAATTTGTTGTATATAATTAGTTATAACTATTTTATTACATAAGTATCTTATTAATAATATATTGATCATATATTTTAAATTGTCCATTTCTTTAATACTTTCTCCATTTTTGACATATTATTGCACTGCCTTTTCCCCGAGTATTTTATTGAATTTCTTTCTTGGCAACTCTTAGTGAATTTACGTGATTAAAATTGTAAGTTTATTAATAGTAATTATTTTTAGTACAGTTCTGTGATATTATAAGAAGAAAAAAATTAATCTATAAATATACAGCGGTGGCGAGCTAATTAGAACAGCCCTAAGGATATGCAATGTACTGCCTTTTTCTATAGCAGAATGTACTTTTAGGATTATAACTATTAAAGACTTTTAAAGATATGTCATTCATATCGCTAAATCCTCTCTCAGGCGTACAACTGAGAAATAGTGCCGTGTATTATGTAAGTGATACAGTAGAAGTGGAACTTTATTTCGTTGGGTGTGCTAATTAGCTCGCCACCCCTATATATATATATATATATATATATATATATATATATATATATATATATATATATATATATATATATATATATATATATATATATATATATATATATATATATATATATATATATATATATATATATATATATATATATATATATATATATATATATATATATATATTGTAACAGAAATGGGGCTCATCGGGCTCGACGGATTAATTAAGACACTTATTTACAGTCACAAATTTTCTCAATTCACTTTACTTCATTAATTCGTTGCACAATTTTCTTGACAATATTAAGTTTCACTTCAATAATTAACACTTCATTCGTTAAAATACAACTGACTAACTAGGCTGCTACTCAGCCCTATTTATACTACTTAACTTTATTCTAGAAAAGTCAGCAACTTAGTTCTAGCAATTTTCGTTATTCATTTTCACCACACCAATTCAAAACAGTAGGCCTTGAGTTTATACGGCATCTGACGTTTTTCTGGTTTCTGAAATTCGGGACATCTGCATTGCACAACTTGACTTCGTTCTCATCACGTAGCCTTTGCCAGACTACAGTGCATGTTGCACTGCCCCCCTCTTAGAACTGTTCGTCGCGAACAGTTGTATCTCTTTGGTATGGCCTTAATCGGTCAATGGACACGATCTTATTTTTGTAATTTGGTCCTCGCTGTATCCTGTATACCACATCGTTGATGCATTGATGATGGTTGAATAACCAAACCAGCTGTCCTTCCCTGAATCCGTATCGCTTTTTCATTCTATCGCTGGATATCTTGAGGTTCTTTGTTGCCAGTTGATGGATTTCTGCAAAACGCTTCCTAAGTATGGTTATGTACTCTTCAGTGGTTTCAGCATCCTTTTCACGTGTACCGAACTTCAAATCCCTGGCTAGTCGAATATGTCTTCCAAATGCAATTTTTGAGGGTGTCTGTCCTGTTAAGTTATGGACGGCTGAAAGTCACAAAAGATGTTGTCAGTCCTTGATCCGCTCCCTAAAAATAATATGGACGGCATTTCGATAAGCTAATAGAAATATCGGAATGTAGCTATGCTAATCCCGTTGATGCTGATCTACTAATTTTCTGAGAATTTCGACCACGGTCCTATTATATCGCTCAACTATCCCGTCATATTGTGGATGAAGTGGTGTTGTCCGCCTCTTTCGTATTTCAAGAATCTCGTAAACCTTCTGGAAGTTTTGAGATTCAAAGTTTCGTCCTTGATCGGAATGAAGCTCATTGGGGATGCCAAATCTGCATATCCAGTTTGTTACTAATTCCTCTGCTACTATATTTTCTTCTTGATTTGGGATCGCATATACTTCTGGCCATTTACTGAAGTAATCCATTACCAATAAAATGTACGGGTTTCCCCGATCTGACTCTAGGAATGGCCCGCGCAACGTAATTCGCGATTTTCTGAAAAGGCGCTACAACGTTGTATTGCTGCTTCGCTCCTCATGTTTTGATGTATGATCCTTTGCTACAGGTACAAACAGTGAATTTGCGTCACCAGTCCTCCACATCCTCCCGCATATGTAACCAGTAGAATTGTTTTCTTAATTTCTTCAAAGACGCCAAGATGTCCTCCCGAAGCACCTTTATAAAATTCTTCCAGCAATTCCTTTACCTTGTTCCTGGGAACTAATACCTTCATCCGGCATGATGCCTCGTCGGGTATTTCCCATTTGCAATTCAATATTCCATCTTCAACACAAAGCGAATTCCATTGCGCCCAGTAGTTCTTCAATGTTGCATTTCTGTCTGAAATATCTTTCCGTTTGGGGCCTTTCATTGGTCTCCTTCGTTGAGCCGCTTCAAAGTCTTCCTTGTTACATTCTTACATGGGTACGTGCATCTGCATTTCCGTGGGATCTACCCTTCCTATGGATAATTTCGAAATCATAGGATTGCAGTCTTTCAAGTCATCTTGCCACCTGTTCTTCAGGTGGAATCAACCACTTTAGAGCTTTAAATTGCACGCAACCACATCAACCACTTTAGAGCTGTATGATCTGTTCGGAGAGTGAATCTTTCTCCAGAGAAGAATTTATGGAAATGCTTCCTTGAATCAACAATAGCCAGCAGTTCTTTCCTCGTAACACAGTAATTTCTTTCTTGTTTTGATAGAGCTCTACTATAGTATGCCACCACCTTTTCGTGCACGTTTACTTCTTCCATCGGTATCCAATATAAAAGTCTCACCCACCTTTGGATAAGTAAGTACAGGTGCATTGCAAAGCGCCCACTTTAATGCTTTAAAGCTGTTTTATGCTTTTTCTGTCCAAAAGAATGCCTTATCCTTCTCCGTTAGCTTATGCAACTCCTTTCCTTTATCAACGAAATTCTTCAAAAAGCGTCTGTAATAAGTGGCTAGTCTAAGAAAGCTTCGTAGCTCATATTTAGCTTTCGGAGGGGGCCAGTTCTCCATTCAAGTTATTTTCTCAGGGTCGGTGCTAACTCCTTCTGTGGATACCACATACCCAAGGTATTTGACCTGGTCTGCAAAGGGGTTATACTTTTTAGGCCATCGTTTTAGTTTGGCTGACTTCAGTTTCTGGAACACTTCCCGTTTTCTTAGATGTTCTTCAAAACTTCGTGCAATTACAATGATGTCATCCAACTATAGCAGGCAAGTTAAACCTCGTAGGACACATTTCGTTAAGCGCTCGAATGTTACTGGAGCATTGCAAAGTCCAAAGGGAATAACTTTAAATTGCCACAATCTACTTTCCACCGAGAATGCTGTCTTCTCCTTGTCATCTGGATCGGTCTCGACTTTCCAGTAGTCGCTTTTTTAAGTCCAACGTTGAAAACCACTTGGATCTTGATAAGGTATCTAGGGTTTCGTCTATGCGGGGAAGTGGGTAACTATCTTCGTGACACAATTTAGACGACGACAGTCGACACAGAATCTTGTGCTGCCATCCTTCTTCTTTACTAGCACCATTGGTGACATCCATGGACCTTTAGACTCTTCTACTAGATCATGCCTTCGCAGTGTTTTAACCATTTCGTCGGCTGTTTCTCGCTTTGCAAGTAGTAATCTTCTTGGTGGCTGCTTGATGGAGCGGACGTCTCCGGTGTCAGTTTTTCCATAGTCTTCGTCCCGAAGTGCAGAAATATCGGTAAATTCTTTAAGCAACTTATTTGCTTTATGATATTCCCCTTGGCTCAGTTTATTAGACCAAAGTATCATTTTGGTTTGCTTTGTAACATCCTTCTTTGGCTGCTAGTAGTATAATCATGGGGCTTCTGGATCAGGAGCCAAGAGCAAAAATTTTGTTAGATGTTTTGATGAAAAGTGTAATTGGAGATAATGAAATGGCTCCTGATCAAGAAACGCCATGGCAGTTTTGAAAGCAAGAAAGATAAGAAGCTGGGGTTAATTGTGGTGATTGTTTTGTCAGCGGCTCGTTAGTAATAATAAGGATGAGTTGCAATAAATGATAAGGATGGGACCTGGGTCTGGTTCTGGACCTGGATCCTGGCAAACCCCATGTCACTAAGTAAAGGAAAGGTGGTGTTTGGATAGAAATTTTGTTTGATAGAGAAAAGCATTGATTGCGTACTATTTTTCTGATAAGATTTGATCGTCTGGGTCTGGTCTATAGTAGCGTAAAATTTACTGATAAGAGTTGAACGTCTGGGCCCGGTCTCTAGTAGCATAAATATTTGGTGATAAGAAAAAAAGCTTTTGCTGTAGTAACCTTGAACTTTAAAAGAGTATCATGCGATTTCCTTTTCTGATTTAAATATAGGCCATAATTGTGATATATTGCAAAATAATGTTACCGATTACGTCATCTGATCATTAAGAACTATCAAAAATAACAAGTACAGGTTTTCCGATTTCCGGGATGTTGCGGTTTTCAATAAATGAGTGTGCAAGACATCTGCTGAGATTATCACAGTTCAATATTTTCTCGTGTTGAGTAAAGACATAAATCAAAATAAGTTAAGCTCTAGTGCAGCAGCAAAATTCAGAAGATTTAAGTGACGCTTTAGCGGATCTCAATTTACGAAGATATAAGCCGCTCCTTAACATGAAGGATATGGATCAAAGATGTGCATACAGGATTTTAAGCGCGAAAAAGCTAAAAACAAAATATGGTGACCAGATTGTTCTGGAATTAGAGAATCATCAGTTATTCTTACCAACACATTTTAATTTCATAGCCCAATCCAAAGTTCAGAAACTGAATGAAGCTAAATATTTCATCACAAACAATGGCGGTATTGGATATAGTTATAATTTGGAATTTAGTAATCAGCAGATTAATAATCAACCTGAGAATGTGATAACGAATGCTATGTATTACTATGTAGATCAATAAAATTATATTATTACAGTTACTTTGTATAAATTCTATTTTAAACTTAGATAAGAAAAAGCAGATATAAAAATTTTACAAATTTCAGCTCTTTCCCAAAACAGCAAACAAAACAATTTTTAATTATTGCTTGTTTGGGTAAGCGGCATTTTTTTAAATTGATGCTATAAATACCTGATACTTCATCGAAAAACGTCAGTACAGGAAGATGTTTTGGTCTGCTACAGTAAAGGCTGACACTGAATTTTGTCTAAGCGAAGGAGGTTGGAAAAATTTTAGGATTGTTAATGTAAGTGTGGATTCTAATGATGTTTTAGAGACATACATGACTCCAGAAGATGGCAACAGGAGTCTAATATTACAGTTAAGAGCTGGCGAGCCGATTTCTTCTACATTTCATTTTGATTTCAATGTTATGCCCTTGCAGCATGTAAAGTTAGACGTCTACGGTAATTGGAATGGATAAAAATCAACTAAATATATGGCCTTATATTGATTTTAGGAGGTGACATTGTATTAGTTGGTGATTCACAAGATCACACTTTTAGGTATAAAGCTACAAATCATTTTCAAAGGAACTGCCGCTTTGGTGATGAGGAAGATTGGAATTGGAATCATCCTATGAAAATTAAAATGGAAAATAAAAAAAATAGAGGGGGATGTTATAAATGTACCAACGTCATAAAGTTCAGTTAGTTCTCAAGTTCAAGTCAACATACTAACATTAAAAAATGGTTAGACGTTCAGTAAATGTTTTGCTTTTATCACTATGCATCTTGCATATCAATAGTTCACAGATCCCGTTAAGTGTAAATCTAATGGACAAAAGTATTAGTAATTTAGATTTTGCGCTAACCCTACCAAACAATGACTCTATATAAATTGGATTATCTTTTAAACTGCTGACTTACAGTAACAACAGCAATCCCAAACAAGATGCAGTTTTTACTTCAAAAGAGAGTAATGACGAGCAAATTGTTATTACTACATCAAGGACTACTACGAATGATAATCCTAAAAAGAACTTTGTATTCATTGACGAGGCCATCGAAGGTTTCAGACAAGAGCTATTAAAGAAAGAAATGGATATTGCAGGAATTATTGAGAGCAAGGATATCTTTTACAGGCACTTTGAACTTGAATTCGATGACGAAACTATGCTAACCATTCGTTGTACATATGACAGTAATTACGTAACTCGCTCATTGAAGATATCATGCTATGAATACCGCGAGTTTGAAACAGAAAGAATTCTAAGTAACGGTGAAGTTGAGATGGTGAAACAAGTTGATGCTAATTATAAAAGTGTTGTGGAATTAGTGAATTTAAGAGGAATGAAACAAACATATAAAATGAACATTTCAAAATAAGCAGTTACAAAAGAAAGTGTAATCCCTTTTTTTATGGCAGTTCAAAATGGAGTATCTTCACACAAAAATAATTTTGGATAATATTTGCAATTTAATTGAATTAACAGATTTTAATGAACTTATTTCTGAATATAAAAAGCTAGATTTATTAACTCCTGGTATTAAAGAGGTTATAGAGGTAAGACCAACAAAGTAGACATTTAATTATACATATATTTCAATTTTTTCTTTGTAGAACAAACCTTTTTTTAGTGATTATCAAAAACATGGGAGATTCTTTCTTAAACTCTCTAAAACTGATTCAACAGCGTATAAAAAATTCAAGGATATTTGAAGGAGTTTGCAATTTCAAGATGGTTTACTTTTGCTACAAAAAGAAGAAGATAAGGCCAAAGCGGTCCGAAAAAAAGTAGTTGACAGATTTCGTTTTCAACGACAAATTCGAGATATGAAAGATGTTTTGGATCCCATTTTAGCTGCCTCGCATAGAAATGAAATTTATAGTTTAAGATAAAAAAATTTCAAATAGAGTAATAAAATAAAAGTACTTTTAATATAAAATATTTATTTGTGTAACAATATTATAATGCATTATCTTTCTTAATCCAAGAGTTGTGTTTTGATGAAAATCCGAGCCATTTAACATAAACTTTATCTGCGGTTCTCTTCAATATTTTTTCTACGAGGTAAGCATCAAGATTCTTCGTCTTTTGGAGCTCCATTTCATAAAAACTCCCCTTTATTGCATTTCCTTCATTTCATTTTTGAGATCTTAAAGATCTCTGTAGTCCAGTTTGGTGTATAGTCCTTTTCAAATTCATGTTTATATTTACTAATGCGAACAAGGTCTCCCAGATTAATTGCTGGTAAATGAAACGTCTTTAAATGATTGTAAACTGTTAATATCAATTTTTTCTCATTCTGCTTTGTCACATCATGTGGTTTATTGTTCGATGATTGCTTGAGTTATATTTTACGAGTAATTTCTTAACCTTATCTATCGATCGGTATGAGCCCTGCATACTAAACGCTTTCCACATCATGCTTTTTAATGTTGGATTAAATCGTCAGAGCTATATATTTCATCAACTTCTCCTGAACGTCAACAATTAATTCATTTGCATATAATTCGTATGCTATTTTCAGTTTTCCTTGTAGATTCACTCGTATATAATTGGCTGGCTTCTTTATCTTTTTCCCTTGTAATATTTATTATGCTGTATATCTCTTTTAACTCTTCTTTAAGAACGGCACTTTCCTTAAGTATTAGCTCAGTTAGATTGTTGCTGACTAACTGAATTTTTTCATTAGCGTGGGAGTTACTTAAATGTACTACCTTGTCAGCTGCATCGTCGAAATATATTTATTTAAAATTTTTAAAGCCTACATTGAAATCTCAATCTTGAGTGAGCTTAAAACCTACACCATTTAGACCCTTGAGGGCCAGGTTCACCCGATAGCCCCTTAGGACCGCGATCGCCAGTAGGTCCGAACTTTGCTTTTTTAGAATATCTTCTAAACTTGTCGACACTTATTGTTACATTAAAGCTGAATTCAATTAAAGATGTTATTTATAATATAATGTCACCTTCTTTCAACTCTTCAATAATTGAGATAATTTCATTGTTGTGGTTAGTGTGTCCAGCACCTTGTGATGCTATTAAGAGACGAAGTCTATCCACAAGCTCATTAGGATCGTTCCACTAACCGTAATTAATATTTTTCTTGGGCATATGCATCAACCCTTTGCCATCATGAGAAATCAGTTTACTTATAATTTCTGTATACTTTGAAGCTCTAGAACCTTTTATTTAATAAGGAAATATTCTTCATCAATTGCAATCTTTGAATTTCCAATTTTCCAGTCGTTATCATCATCTAAATAAACTCCATAAGTGTTGTCAATTTTTGGGTTTTTGGTTAATACATAGAGTAGAACGGGGTAATGTGGTGCACGGGGTAATGTGGTGCATTGGATGTACTGACTGAACCAACGGAAGAAACTGCTTGCCGTTGGTATAGTAGGTGCGTGGTGTTCGACGATGCTCATGCCAGTCATTGCAGCTACCTTCGTAAATATGTCACAAAAGTTGCTGCTTCATTCGCAAAACACGTGTTGACGGAACGATAATTTTTTTATTTATTGTAGTGAGAAAAAATATTATTTCCCGTTAAAAAAATATCAGGTCAGTATTTTCTTGAGTGAAATTTCCCGTTTAACAAGAATCTTGTGTTGTTGTGGCGATTTCTTCGAATTTCACCGAGATGTCGAATTTGACGTGAAAAAAGTGATTCGGGGCAATGTTGTGCATTCCGTTCGGGGCAATATGGTGCAAACTTGATAACCACCCTTTTTATTATTGCTTTTGTTTTTTAGCAATCGACCAAGAACAACCCAAAAACCGGACGAAGAAAATATTAATAAAGCAACAGAAGCTGTCCAGGCTGGAAGAAGTGTGCGAGGTGCAGCAAAGCAATTTGGAATTGCGCCATCGTTTGCAAGGTCGCAAAGCGAAATCAGTAGAGTCTGCACTTCTAACTAGCCCAGAGATAATGGATTCTTTGCGCGCTCAACAAGAAGCAACATCCTAAAAGAAGGTGGCTCAAGCAGCCAAAAAGCAGTTGGCTGCCAACAGAAAGATCGAAAAAGAGGTGGTGAAACAACAAAAAGCCGCCGAAAAGTCAGCCAAAGTCGCCGGAAAAGCAGCCACTAAGACAGCCCCAAACGAAAACGCGGCCGCCCTAGTGTCGCAAAGAACGTCGACTTCGGAGACACTGACGAAGAAGAAATCATTTTGAAGCACCAAACAAAAAGTTGTAACTGCGTAAATAATTTTTTCAGTAATTCTTTTCATTGCACCATTTTCTTTGTAAATTTTACAGTTCTTTGTATTTCTACCTAACGTGGGTATATAAAAACCCGTAGTTTGCATTTTATTTTCATTGGCATATGTTTAATTACACTCCATTTCATTCAATAAAGCTGTTCAAAACCATTTCCGACGCATTTTGGTATTCCTACTGCAACCGGAAAATAGTGCACTTGCAAAAGAAATGTAGTCAGACAAATTGTCTTTCTAATGAATACTCAATCTTCTTATTCGGTTAAAAAATACAGCCGTACGAGCACTCCAACGAAACGTGCACCACATTACCCCGTTCTACTCTAGTTCTAAATATTTATCAACTAATCCACTTAATAAATTCAGAGCAGCATCTTTCTTTTCCATCAAAGTTCTAGAGTGTATAGGTGTTGCAAATTCATCGTTTTCCGACAATAAGGAATAATGTGTAGGTGTACTTGCCATAACTGTCTTTCCAGCAAACACTGCAAATATTACGAAATTTTTCGCAGGTCATGCCTGTGTTAACATGATCATTATATATATGTCTAAGATTCATATCACCTTGTTTAAATAAAATAAGAAAGTTATCGTTGTCACGTATTAAGTGCTTCGGTATATGGGTGTAAGTCTGAAAGAGATAGCAACTATCAATATTATTATGTCGCCCATGCAAAAATAATCACGTATGTTATTTTGTTTCCCACATGCTACATCATCGAAAATAAAAACAGAATTCTGTTTGGCTTCTTCAGGAGATATGACTTCGCAATTATAAGAAAACGTGTAGTAGCTCAGACCAGTAATAGGACTTATCAGCTGCTCCAGATATTGATATTTAGGCTGATGGAGTGATTTTGAGCAAATATAGATATTCTCGAACTTGAGTCCATTTGGATGTTCTATAAGACCAATCATAAGATTGGTTTTACCGCAGTTAGAAGGTCCAACAAAAATTCCTCTTACATTATCAGGTATAAGCGAGCTATGTCTTTTGACTTAATTTCCAGATTTTATATCTAGATTTTTTATTGCTAAAGAGTCTTTCTGCTTCACGAACTTCATCATTAGAACTGAAATATTTATTGCAAAACGCTGAACTTTTATATCAGTCATTAGCTCAGTGCGCTGTTGTGTGGACGTCTAAAAGCTTTATCTTACCAGTTGAATGATTGATCATTCAAAGAATCGAAATCGTTCTCGCCAGCGTAAATGCCGAAGAGGAGGTGGTTTGCTAAATACAGAAATTAGCAATTTGCCGTTTGAATTTAATTTGCCTGGATATCAATATTGCGGTCCTGGTACTAAATTACAAAAAAGATTAGCAAGAGGTGATCCTGGAATTAACCCTCTTGACGCAGCTTGCAGAAATCACGATATCGCATATTCTCAGCATAAAAATATCGAGGATCGTCGTATTTCTGATCCTATATTATCCGGCAAAACTTGGGAACGAGTGGCATCATCAGACACATCCCTTGGAGAACGAAGCAACGGCTGGCTTGTAACAAACGCTATGAAATCAAAAGTAAAATTTGGAATTGGGGTAAAAAAGAACAAAACTCGTTCTAAGAGGAATAAAAAAACGTTATCGCTTCAAGGAGGAATTCGTGAAGCTAGAAATATCTTAAAAACCAGATTCTTTAAAAGACGCTTGCACTTGCTACCACGAAGAATGTATTTAAAAGAAAAAAGAAGAATGTAATGACTCTCCGTATAATTCCAATACCGAAGGTTGGAGGAGTCTTACCTCTCATTCCTATTTTGCTGGACTTTCTGCACTCGGAGCGTTAGTGAGTGGTGCATCTGGTGTCGCAAAGGCAGTAAAAAATGCTACAGATGCTAAAGAGCAGCTGGAGGAGAGCAACCGCCATAATGAAACGATGGAAGCTATTGAATTAGGAAATAAGGGTAGCGGTTTATATTTGAAGCTCTACAGAAAAGGACTTGGTTTATTCTTAAATCCGCCTTCGAAAAACGTCTAAAACTGCTACCTAATCGAGCATTAAATGAAATCGATTTATATAAATATGCGAATGATTTGCCACATTTTAGAGGCGTTTTTATGCTTGATGCTCTTCCCAAAAACCCAGAAAATATGAATGTGGAATCTTAAATTTGGATACTACCACCGGTCCTGGAAGTCATTGGGTAGCATATTACAACAGGGGGTCTGACAAGGAGTTTTTTGACAGCTTTGGAAACTTCCAACCACCAAAGGAAATTTTAAGATATTTAGGAGAAAACATTGTTTACAATTATAAGTCCTATCAAAATTATAACATGATAAATTGCGGTCACTTATGCTTGAAATTTTTATATAAAACGAAAAAGTCGTGAAACGATGCTTTATGTGTCTTGGTTATGAGCACGTGGCCAGAGACTGCAAAGGACCGGACAGGAGCGCTCTGTGCTACAGATGTGGCACAGCAGGACACAAGGCGAAGACATGTACCGCCTCCCAACGCTGCGTGCTGTGCGCAGACAAAGGTCTGGAGAAAACATTGTTTACAATTATAAGTCCTATCAAAATTATAACATGATAAATTGCGGTCACTTATGCTTGAAATTTTTATATAATCATTATAATATAAAGTAGCTATAAGTTTAAGAACATAATTGTCTATTGTAAGATGGCAACTATAAATAAACTCTGCATACAAATAACAGTTGCATTTCACTTTAAACTACTATGTCATTAACTTCGTCTGTTCCTAGGCAGTCCACACCTAGGAACAGACGAAGCCCCAGTGTGGGTGCATGACGAGTGTGGGAGAAATCGACAGGCGCCAATGGATTTTGGCATTAAGACCGAGCCCAGTAAGGTCTTAATTACGGCATACTGGACTACTTTTTTGGAAAAGATTTCCATGGGCTGACGATTGCAGTATTCTCTTACCTGAGTATGCTGGAGTGAAATCCTGCAGAAATGGCTTTCAAGCAAATGCTGTAATCGCTTCCGTCCCGCTAAAACCTTGGCAGATCTCAGGCAATGCTCTTGATTCGGAACCATTGGGAACTGGATCCGATCCGACTCTGAACACAAGCTCCCGTAAGGACTTGTGTCAACCCTAGTATGGCCTCCCTGCTTGCACAGATAACCATAGGATCTCAAGGTGGCTACACACGACCGAACCGAGATAACGGCCCTGAGTTGGGACCCAATTAGACATGAACAAAAAACAAACAACAAAAGAAAAACAACAACAGGAAAAACCCCAGAAAACGTCAGGAGGAAATTGAAATTTAAAGACCGGACGGAGCGAGCGATGCGGCGAACCCGTTTAGGAGGAGTTCTGCGCTTAGGAGAACACCGCCCCAGCCAGCACAAGCGCGCACCCCAATCACCTCATCTAATAATGAGGATGGTAACAACCCAGATAACAACGAGGAGGACATGCTCCGCAAATGCAGGCCCATAATCATAGAAATGAAGGCCGCCACAAATAAGCAGCGGGACATAGCCATGAGGGTTTAAAACGGTTTAGCCGAACTGGAAGATCTGATCGACGCGATCAGTTATAACGGGAAGAGAGGACGAAGGGCCGAGCAAGTGCGGCCTACCCCCAAAGAGGCCTCTGCGTTGGCGACCAGGGCACCAAAGGAGATTTCTAGTCCCACCCAGAAGCGGATCGCCTTTAGTCCGGCAACCTGAAATGTCGTGAGGTCTAAACTTGCGCGGAGAAAGAAGAAGAAGGAGAACCCACAGAAAAAGACCGTTGACACCCCCGGGACGATAAAGGGGAAGAGTGTCAACAAGAGGAGGATCAGGGTGCGCTCGGAGGCGATCCTGATCAAACCAGAGAAGGGGCAGTCATACGCGGACGTCCTAAAGAAAATGCGGGAGAAGACCAAGCCCGAAGATCATTCGGCAGACACGGTCGGGAGGTGTCCTCCTAGAAAATGGAGAGGAGCCGAAGTAAAAGGGCGCCTTCCAGGAAGCTATTAAGACCATCCTGGGAGATAAGGCAAATTGTGTCTAACAGTTTCACTTTCAAATTCCGTCACAGCAAAAAAAAAAATATCAATAAAACAATCAACTTGTCTTAATTCATAATTTATTGCTTTTTATTCACTCAAAAAAGATTTAACTTAATTAATTTTTGACACAGCTTTTAAATTTAAAAAAAAAGTTTTTAATTCGCGACGGTTACCTCCAGACTAACTGTTTCACAGCTTTCTACAATACTTCATTCCCGTGAAGTTGACCGATTTATGCTGAAGTAGCATTTAGCAAAATGTTCTCATGAAATTCGAAGAAGAAACTCTTCGCTTGAGAATCGTTGCATACGTGCAATATGTTATTTCGAAAGAATAAATATGGGAATAAAATACTAAGAATCCGCAATACTTGAGAGGCTGAGAACGGGTGTGAAAATTCTTTATGATCAGATAAAGAATGTTCCCATGGGAATGTAGAATTATAAATTTGAATGCCTTTTAATTAATGATTTACATGGATTGGAATTTGTACCATGTATATTAGTATCTGTATCACGGTGAGTACTTACTAATTCCTCACCCATATCAATATTATCTATAACACACCCACCGTTAGTCTGAGGCTCCGACGAAGTATGTTTTATAACAATATTTTGCTTTTTGCATATTAACATTTTTAACAGATATATTACTAATAATATAATTATTACCATGATAATGTTTATTGATGAATTTATCACAAAATTCGTATGCTTGTTACTAACAATTTCATTTAGTTTTTCCCTATTATTATTATTATGTTTTATGTGGATTTCCTCAAGTTCAATTAAGTTGACACTTTTATTTTCTCGGACCTTAGTTACAAAATGAGGTAGAACAATGTTATCTTTTATTTTGGTATAAAAATTTCCATAAAGATTGTCATTTATTTCTATTTTACAATTTTCATAACGTATTAAATTATTACCAAGGATATTCATATTAAAGTTATTACAATTTTGGGAAATATTTGTTTTCGCAATATTCTTAGTTACAATTAATCCTGGAATTATTTCTTTAATTTCATCTTTTGAAATTTTTTGCATTGTACAGTGTGCTTCTTCAAAATTTATGATATTGCGGATACATTTATCTTTGATCCTTATTAAATATTTCTTTAAATTATCTTTTACATTACTACTATAAACGTTATTATTATTATCTATTAATACAGTATATTCGATCAAATATATAGATTTATTTTGAATATTAGGCATTGGCTCGATTAGGATTTTTGACAATGGTTTCTCTGTATATACAGGAATGAACAAAATAATAACGATTTGATCCAAATGAAACACCACAACGATTTTAATATCTCTGAAATTTTCAAGGTCCGGAATTAAATTGAGTTCTTGCTCTGTAAAAAAATTTCTGGATAGAATACCCAATTTGCTAGTTAGTATGACCTGTTCTATGTCATCAATATGATTTTTGAGTAGATCAATGTCATAGTTAATTTGATAAACTTGTTGCATATATTCTACTTCATCTTCCAATTTTACTATTTGATTTTCGTTTTTAATGGTAAAGTTATTTAGATAGTTTGATATTATATTTTGTTGAGTTTTGATTTGCTTTGTTAAGTTTTTTATTTGATCTGTTATTTCGTTATTTATTAGAATTTGTTTATTACTTTCTTTAATCAGGTTTTTGTTGTTCTTTGACATTGTTTCTAGCTTATCTTTAATTTCAATTTCATCGTTGTGATCCATTGTACCTGCCAAGTATTTAAGTCCTGTTCCTTATATGTCTATTAAACTCATAGCTTGTCTAGTATGTGGTTTTAAGTTAATTATTTTCTTTTCTAATATGTTGAAATTGTGTGTAAGGGTATTATACATGGGTTGTATTAGATTGGCCTTTTCTTCAATTATTTTTATGTTTTTGTAGATTATAGTTTTAGTGTTTTCATATTCTGTTATATTTATTTATTATGAAAGATTTTATAATTCTTACGTCATCTAACTTTACAGTTACGTACCCATTATTATTATTAAGATTCTGTACTTCCAGCAACTGGGAAAATATTCGGGGGAGGATTATGAGAGCAATGATTTTACCTTTAGATTTTCCTTTTTATTTACCTTTTGCTTCAATAGTAGGATTATCATTGTTTTGAAATTTTCTCTTTCTTTTTATATGTGATTTGTAATATTTAAATCCTGAGTCCTTGTCTACTACGTGATTTTCATCTTTTCTGTCAATTTCTATTTTCCTAAATTTAGCATGATTCTTCCCTCCTCGCGGATCTCTAATATAGTTTTTCCCCAAATCTATTTCTACGTCTTCTCTATCGCGATTTAAGGGTTTACACTTTCGAAAAATCGTCTTTTGTCTTATCTTATTGTTAAACATTTCAAGAATATATTCTCAAAATGTTAAGTTGATCTGAGCAAAACTCTTGAAGTTATGATCTATAGTTAGTCCCCTGTCCTTTAGTGCAGCTGTATGCAGTGTTTTCTTCACTTTTTTAGCTCATAAACTTTAAACGCGTTTTTATCAAAACTACTTTTTCAAAGTCCGTGTTCACTGCCATTTAAAAACTACTAGACCGGTTCATTTGAAACTTGGTACACATTTTCTACATATAAAATACCTCCCCCCAACGTTTAGTTAAAATTTTTTTTTTTACATAAAGGGGGTTTCCCACCCACAAAATGACAGAATTTTTCGTGGAAAATAGCAGTTTGAACTTTAAATGGCCACCAAAAATTTTTAAATGAAAAAAAAAATAATCGGAGAACGTTAAGGGGGAGGATTTGATAATACTTTGACTAAATTTTAATGGTTTTTGATTTCAGATAATTTCTGACCGAGATACAGTGAACACCGCAAATTGTATTTTTTCAAAGACGTTCTGGGGCAAGCTCTGTCACCGGCTTGTTTTGCAATATTTCTGCATGAAAAAATTACAGAATATTGTTAAAAGTATGCTTAATAATGTACAAAAGGTTTCAATAGATTTGCTCAATGAATAGATAGATTTTGCGCTGAAACCCTTAAGCCCTTTGGCTTCATCCGATTCCTGAGTAAGATTTACTTCGATGCGGGAAAGTGCATCTGCATTTCCGTTTTTGGTTCCCTTTTTATATTTGATTTCGAAGTCAAATTCCGACAGTTTGAGTCGCCACCGCACTAGTTTTGAGTTTGGCTTCTTTATAGAAAATAGCCACTGCAGAGGTTTGTGGTCTGTTTCTATTATGAACTTCCTGCCAAACAAATAGGGGCGAAAATACTTTGTGGCCCATACCACGGCCAGTAACTCTTTTTCTATTGTGCTGTAGTGCTGCTCGTGGTCGTTGAGAGTACGACTTGCATAACATATCGGGTGTCCTTCTTGCGATAACACAGCGCCTAAAGCGTATTGGCTTGCGTCGGTTGTCAACGTAAATATTTTGCTGAAGTCCGGGTACTTTAATATTGGTTCGCTAATCAGAAGCTTCTTTGACATTTCGAAGCTACGAATATGCTCCGGATCATCTATGTTCATTTTCTGATTTTTCTTTAAATATTTTGTGATAGGTTTAGCGATTTTGGAGTAATCCTTAATGAATTTGCGATAATACCCTGTAAGTCCGAGGAATTGTTTTATTTGTTTAGGGGATTTTGGTATAGGAAACTTTTTGACACATTGAATCTTCTTTGGATTAGGTCGAATGCCATCTAATGTTATTACATGTCCCAAAAATTCCGTTTCTCTTTACAAAAATTCGGACTTATCCAATTGGACCAATAAATTCACTTCTTGCAGTCTCTTAAAATTTTTTGTTAAGGAATCTAAATGTTCTTGTCAGGAAGAAGAATAGACAATAATATCGTCTAGATACACAAGGCAAATCTTGTTTATGTAATCTCTAAGGACGTTATTCATAAGACGTTGGAATGTAGCGGGCGCTGTTTTCAAACCAAAAGGCATCCTAAGAAATTCATAGTGCCCATTTTCCACGCTAAAAGCCGTCTTATGAATGTTTCTTTCATCAATCTCTATTTGATGAAAGCCCTTTGCGAGATCCAAAGTGGTAAAATATTGGCATGTTCCCAATTTTCCTTATATCTCATCGATATTTGGGATTGGGTACTTGTCATCAATGGTTATCTCATTTAATTTTCGACAATCGATGACAATACGCCACTTAGCCTTACTGCTGGCGTCCGCCTTCTTCGGGACGATCCAGACTGGAGCTGAGTAAGGAGAATTACTAGGCCGAATTATACCACTTCTCAACATTTCATTAATTTGCTTTTCAACTTCTTGTTTATGGACGAATGGGTACCTATAAGATTTTGCATGGATCGGTACGTCATTCGTCGTTCGAATTCTATGCTTAATGGCATTTGTAAAAGATAAACTTGATTCATCCTCATAGAAAATTTTTGAAAATCTTTTAACAATCTTAAATAATTCTTGCCTCTCTTCTGAATTTAAATGATTAACGCGAATCTGTTCTTCTATTATATTAAAATTTTCGTTACTTACTACTTGAGACTGGAGTGGGTTAACAGAAATTAGCTCGTAACCGTCGTTTTTTATCCGTACATTCACATCAGCTTAATAATTTTCGACGTTATATACGCCTTCATGTATAGTTATTCTGCCATCTGAGGACTTCTGCTCCTTCAGATAGGTTAAGCCTTCCTTTTGTAATACCGGTACACTTAGCTTAAAGTTTCCTTTCTTATGTAAATTATAGTTAAATTTGTTCTCCTTGTTAATAAAACACAATTTTATTTCTCGATCTTGAATTTTAATGACCTCACTTTTATAGTCTATCACCGCTTTCAGTGGGATTAGAACGTTATTGCCAATAAGGCCATCGTATTGATCATGAAAAGGAAAAACGTACATTTCCACTTTTATCTTGGGATCACCAAATTCTTAAAACAATGAAACTATTGCCTTTTGATTTATGTTAACTTCGCCTTTAAGTGTTTTAAGAATAATATTTTCTTTAAGTGGTTCTAATAAGTTAGGGTGACATAGGCCAGGATTTATTATTGAATGCGTAGCTCCTGTATCTAAAATAAATTTGAGTGCTCTTGTATTGCTGTCCACTACGACATGGGGTAACTTGTAGGCGAGGCTCGCAAAGGAAAATTTAGTGATTGAGTAGTTTTAAACATTTCGGATGTATTTACATCCATAGGTTCTGGAGGAGGTAAATTTTGTTTTGCTGAACATTATTTGAGTTTTCACGATATGTGATTCTGAAGGGGTTTTCTAAGGATCTTTGAGGTTCGTTTTGTGAATAATTATTAATATATGTGTTTCTGTTAAAGGTTTGCGTTGGAGTTTGATTTCTTAAATAATAAGTCGGTCTTTGATAGCGATGATCTGTGCTGTTATCATATCTATATCTATTAGATTGCATAAAACCGTGATTTCGATTTGTAAAATTTGTATTATTACTTCCGCGATTATTCCTATATTTGTTTCTATCACCATTAAAATTGTTAGTTAAATTATTATTATCACTGTTACCATAATTGTTTAGTCTCGAATTATTGTTAAAGTTATTTTTGTTACTGTAATTAATATTCCTTGCATTGTTTCTTGGATTTTGGTTTATCGGTTAATGGAAAGACATTATAATATGCATAACCGCACTCATGGAGAATGTCCATTGCTGTTTCTAGTGTTTCTGGGTTCCTACAGTACAAAATTGATCTCATTGGTTCCGGTCATTTATTTTTAAAAATAGTTAAAGCGGAAGAGCTGTTTTTACGTTAAGTTTTCTTAAGATCACTTTTATTTCATTATAGAAATTTACAGAATTTGTTTTAAATGTAACACCTCTAAGGTGTTCAAACAATTCTTCCATACTAGTGCTATCACCGAAATTGTTAATTAAAATTTCTTTAATTTCAAGCCAACATGTTACGTGATTATTGATTTCGAAAACTTCGCGTGCTTTATTTTTAAGCTTTGACTTAATTACATCTGAGAAAGTGCTTTGTGCTAGGTTATCATAACGTAGCAAAATTGGATGGACTTTGTCTATCAAACTAGTGAAATTTTGCAGATCTCTGTAATCACCAAAGAATTCAGGAAGTCTTTCTAGGTATTTAAGTGGATCAATATTAAGCGTTAAAGTTTCCATTTTTACTTCAGAGATATTAAAGACTGTGGTTGTATCTTTATCAGATTGAAAACAACTTTCTGGAATTTCATATTTTCGTAATATTCAGGCACTAAATGACTATTAGCTGAATTGCGATTCGCAATATGATTTATTTGATCATTACCTAAGCTAATGTTACCTAGTAAATATTTTATTTCATTTAATGTTTCACAACTATTCATAACAAAGTTTAATTATGAAGTATTAGTACTTGCCGGTACACTTCTTTTCTTCTTCTAAGTTGCTTTCTTGTAGATGGAGATGGTGATTTCTGCTGCTACAGATGAATCCACAATTATTCGGCAGTAAATTTCTGCAGTTTTCCTTATTTTCTTTCGGTCTGGTGGGCTTTCCTCGACACTTGGATTATCAATAAGTTGTCTTGAATTTACGATGCGTTCTTTTACACTTTAACTTTGCAAGATTTTATGAAATTTTTTTTTCAAATATCGTAAAGCACTTCTTCTGCAATACGTGAATGTCTTGTGATTGAAGTTTTGCTGTTTAACAAACCACTTCTGCTGATTTGTAAATTAACAAGGAAAGTTTTTACACCTCACTTCTTTTGATATCACGATATGACACTTTAAATCAATTTCGATTCACTGAGTTTTGCAGGAAATGTGACATTAAATGTAAACACATAAGTAAAGTACTTGGCACATCCTACCGACTGCGCCAGTTTCACTTTCAAATTCCGTCACAGCAAAAAATATATATCAATAAAACAATCAACTTGTCTTAATTCATAATTTATTGCTTTTTATTGACTCAAAAAAGATTTAACTTAATTAATTTTTGACACAGCTTTTAAATTAAAAAAAACATTTTTAATTCGCGACGGTTACCTCCAGACTAACTGTTTCAGAGCTTTTTACAAAACTTCATTCCCGTGAACTTGACCGATTTATGCTGAAGTAGCATTTAGCAAAATGTTCTCATGTAATTCGAAGATTTGCACTCATCGCTTGAGAATCATTGCATACGTGCAATATGTTATTTCGAAAGAATAAATATGAGAATAAAATACTAAGAATCCGCAATACTTGAGAGGCTGAGAACGGGTGTGAAAATTCTTTATGATAAGATAAAGAATGTTCCCCTGGAAATGTAGAATTATAAATTTGAATGCCTTTTAAATTATATGGCCAGTAATTGATGATTTACATGGATTGGAATTTGTACCATGTATATTAGTATCTGTATCACGGTGAGTACTTACTGATTCCTCACCCATATCAATATTATCTATAACATCTAACCTCGAGCCTAGACAAACCGTCAAGATCACGGACCTCGACTGCCTCACAAATGAAACCGAAGTGAAAGCACCACTTCAACGGGACATCTCGGAACTAGGAGAGGTCTAACTTCAGTTAACTCCAGAGGGCAGAGAGTAGCCATCGTTGAGAAACGCGAAAAAGCGGCGGCGAAACTGCTGGAGCGACAGGAGTATCAGATCGGCTGGGTCTACTGTGGAGTGAGGAAAAGAGCAGTCGTGAAATGATGCTTTATGTGTCTTGGTTATGAGCACGTGGCCAGAGACCGCAAAGGGCCGGACAGGAGCGCTCTGTGCTACAGATATGGAACAGCAGGACACAAGGCGAAGACAGTTACCGCCTCCCAACACTGCGTGCTGTCGGCAGACAAAGGTCTGGAGAAAGACCGCCTGACACACGTGCCGGGCTCGGGGCGATGTTGCGTCTTCCAAGATGAGCTGGTCAAGGCCAAAGCACCCATAAAATGAATTTAAATGGCAGCAGGACGGCCAACGATCTCCTATACCAGCTGGCATCCGAGAGGCAAGCTGACATTCTGTTGCTGAGCGAGCAGTATCGGGATAGGGACTCCTCTTCCTGCTACTCAGACCTCCTCTTAACCGCAGCTATCTGGGTATTGGATGCGGGGAAGACTCTGATCGCTAATCAAGGAAGAGGCAGGGGTTTTGTATGGGTCAAATGCGGAAATGTGACCTATTTCAGCTGCTACCTGACGCCAAATGAGTCAATACAAGAATTCCGGGATAAGATCGACGGCCTGGAAGACGAACTCATGAGGACGACGGGACACATGATAGTGACCGGAAACTTTAATGCGAGAGCGCTCGAGTGGGGTATGCCACATCCGGACTCCCGAGGGAAATATATAATGGAAATGGCCGCCAGAATAGGGCTTATAGTGCTAAACGTCGGCGCACTAACCACCTGTGGTATGAGGAAACTTTCCGTGACGTTTCTTTTGCCACCGAAAGCCTAGCGCCGCATATATAGAGCTGGAGAGTTCTTACGGATTACACTGGGAGCGACCACCATTACATCGAGTTCGACATCTGCGACGGGGGACAACAGCGCAGGGACACTCGATACGCATCGATTAGATGGAACGTTGAGAAATGGACGCCGAGAGGTTTGCAAGAGAACTGGCAAAAGGCGAGGAGATTGGAAGAGCAAACCCGAGCGGAAGATCAGGAGCGGAAAACCTCGTAACCTCAACCATGGAGCTCATAGTGAAAGTGTGCGATACGGTACCTCTATGCCGCGGAGAAAACCACGCCACGAAAAACAGCTGGTGTACTGGCAGAAAGTGCCTCAGACTTCGGCTTGTTGCACAAAGGGCAAGAAACCGGAACGAGGCAAATCTCCGATCCGCAGAGTATAAATCGGCGAAGAAGGAGCTTCGGCAGGCAATAAACTGAAGCAAAGCCCGATGCTGGCGAGACTTGGTAGATGATGTCAACAGGGACCCATGGGGGCTCGGGTACAAACTAGTGACCCAGAAACTCGGAGCCTTAATACCCACGTGTGTGATGGAGGCCGCCACCATGGAAAACATGGTGGACGCACTCTTTCCCGAACATCCGGTGAGAGCAGACGCTGACTTCGGTTCAGTTGGGGTCTTCCCCATGTACAACGCATGCTTGGAATCGGGGGTCTTTTGCTCACGCGGGGGAGTCCGGACAGCCGTCTGCCTACCGCCCCTTGTGCATGTTGAACACTGCTGGAAAGATCTTCGAAAAGCTCATCCGAAACGCTCGTATGGCTTCAGGGCGGGGCTATCAACGGCGGATGCAATTCTGGAGGTCACCGAGGTGGTCAGGAAAGCTGAAGACCATAGCCGCTACTCGCGTAGAGTGGTGCTTTTGGTAACACTAGACGTCAAGAACGCCTTCAACTCCGCGCGATGAGTCGACATGCTGGAAGCGTAAGAAGGCTCGTTCCAAGTGCCGAGATACCTCTTGCGGATACTGGACGATTATCTGAAAGACCGATGCTTGTTGTACGAGACTAAAGAAGGACAGCAAATAAGGAGAATGACGTCGGGGGCAGCACAAGGATCGATACTAGGACCGGATCTCTGGAACGCGACCTACGACAGCCTGCTACGAATTTAACTGCCCGAAGAGACGTCCCTGGTCGGTTATGCGGACGATGTTGCTACACTGATATCAGCACGCGACGTGCAACAGGCGCAGCTAAAGCTGAACCAGGTGATGTGAGCTGTAAACAGCTGGATGACGGCGCACGGACTGTCGCTAGCCCTTAGTTAGACGGAGGTTGTTGTCCTGACCAAAAAGAGAATCCCGACCATCCTTCCAGTGCGAGTCGGAGAAGAGACCATACGAACGAGACCATCGGTCACATTACTGAACATGGGAGGTCCAAGCCCGAGCAAACGCCGCCTCATGATGACAGCAGTACAGTCAACCCTACTGTATGGTGCGGAGGTATGGGCGGAAGCCCTAAGTAAGGAGCAATATCGGAAGAGACTTGGCCAGGTACAAAGGCGCGCAGCCCTGAGAGTGGCCTCAGCGTACCGCACTGTCTCCGAACTGGCTGTCCTGGTGATTGCAGGGGTGGTTCCCATCGATCTGCTCGCCAGGGAACGAAGGGCGAAGGGGTATAAAATCAGCGAGGTTCCTAAGAATGTCATTTACTTGCCTCTGAACATCAGACGGATAAGTTATCTAACACTGAAGTTCGTGGATCAAGACGGTAATCTAATAAATTTAAGAGGAGAAACGATTACGTTGAGACTGCATTTGAAGCCGCATCATGCTAATATATAATAATACTATTGATAATAAATACAAGCACAAAAGCGTTAAGTCTTCTAGTCAACCTAAAGCCACGCAGCAGTGTGGAATAAAGCTAACAGTCGCTAAAGAGCAATTCTTATAAACTCTTGGTATTAAGGTTAAAAAATGAATGAAATACTCGATATTAAACAAGGTGCAAGCTATGATAATAGTATTACAAAAGTTGAGTATCATAGCTACTCTTCGTTTTTAACATCATATAAAAATAGCGATGAAGTTCGAATATAAATACAGCATCAGGATTTGTATGTGTTACCAAGTGAAAGCTACTTATATATAGATGGCGCGCTAACAACAACAGAAGGACATGCATCAGCAACGGCAAAATTAACTTATAACGCCATATCTTTTCTATTTGACGAAATTCGTTATGAATTAAATGGCGTAGAAATTGATCGCACGAGAAATCTGGGATTTGCTACAACAATAAAAAATTATATATCTTTAAATCAAAATGAAAGCACATGAACTCGTCGAAAGACGAATGTGAAGGAATTGGCTATTTTGACAAATGGAAACCAAATGCAGCACTTTATTTTTCAACCTCCATTCAGATTGAAGGATTTAACACATGCAAAGAGAAGAGAGGCGAAATGGTTGCATCATAATTATCATGGGTTTTACTGGAATGATGGCTATATCCCTTACCAATAATAAAGAATAAAGAAATATATATGAAGGGATGCGAAAAAGTTCAATGGTTAAAAGAGACATTTGTTGAAAATTTATCTGTGTATAATATGGAAGAAGAATTGAAGTGCCCAAATTTGGAACATTTCAATTTCTTTTACATTAATGCTCCATGCTGCGCAGTTCACCAAGGAAAATGTGTGCTAAGAAATGTATATCTTTTAAAAAAAAATTTTAGATAATAAATAGAATTGATATCATACGATTTTTACGATAAAATAAATTTCTTTTTCAAATATAACAGCATTTTATTAATTCACTTGATCTAAATCACTATCGCTCTCAGGAAACTGCTACTTTACATTATTTACTTCCTCAGAAAAGAAAATGTATGTATCTTAAAATTGATCCTAAAAGTAATGAAAATATCTATGGATAAATTAAATAAAAGATGACTTTTTGTTAAACAGATATGGAACAGCAGGACACAAGGCGAAGACAGTTACCGCCTCCCAACACTGCGTGCTGTCGGCAGACAAAGGTCTGGAGAAAGACCGCCTGACACACGTGCCGGGCTCGGGGCGATGTTGCGTCTTCCAAGATGAGCTGGTCAAGGCCAAAGCACCCATAAAATGAATTTAAATGGCAGCAGGACGGCCAACGATCTCCTATACCAGCTGGCATCCGAGAGGCAAGCTGACATTCTGTTGCTGAGCGAGCAGTATCGGGATAGGGACTCCTCTTCCTGCTACTCAGACCTCCTCTTAACCGCAGCTATCTGGGTATTGGATGCGGGGAAGACTCTGGTCGCTAATCAAGGAAGAGGCAGGGGTTTTGTATGGGTCAAATGCGGAAATGTGACCTATTTCAGCTGCTACCTGACGCCAAATGAGTCAATACAAGAATTCCGGGATAAGATCGACGGCCTGGAAGACGAACTCATGAGGACGACGGGACACATGATAGTGACCGGAAACTTTAATGCGAGAGCGCTCGAGTGGGGTATGCCACATCCGGACTCCCGAGGGAAATATATAATGGAAATGGCCGCCAGAATAGGGCTTATAGTGCTAAACGTCGGCGCACTAACCACCTGTGGTATGAGGAAACTTTCCGTGACGTTTCTTTTGCCACCGAAAGCCTAGCGCCGCATATATAGAGCTGGAGAGTTCTTACGGATTACACTGGGAGCGACCACCATTACATCGAGTTCGACATCTGCGACGGGGGACAACAGCGCAGGGACACTCGATACGCATCGATTAGATGGAACGTTGAGAAATGGACGCCGAGAGGTTTGCAAGAGAACTGGCAAAAGGCGAGGAGATTGGAAGAGCAAACCCGAGCGGAAGATCAGGAGCGGAAAACCTCGTAACCTCAACCATGGAGCTCATAGTGAAAGTGTGCGATACGGTACCTCTATGCCGCGGAGAAAACCACGCCACGAAAAACAGCTGGTGTACTGGCAGAAAGTGCCTCAGACTTCGGCTTGTTGCACAAAGGGCAAGAAACCGGAACGAGGCAAATCTCCGATCCGCAGAGTATAAATCGGCGAAGAAGGAGCTTCGGCAGGCAATAAACTGAAGCAAAGCCCGATGCTGGCGAGACTTGGTAGATGATGTCAACAGGGACCCATGGGGGCTCGGGTACAAACTAGTGACCCAGAAACTCGGAGCCTTAATACCCACGTGTGTGATGGAGGCCGCCACCATGGAAAACATGGTGGACGCACTCTTTCCCGAACATCCGGTGAGAGCAGACGCTGACTTCAGTTCAGTTGGGGTCTTCCCCATGTACAACGCATGCTTGGAATCGGGGGTCTTTTGCTCACGCGGGGGAGTCCGGACAGCCGTCTGCCTACCGCCCCTTGTGCATGTTGAACACTGCTGGAAAGATCTTCGAAAAGCTCATCCGAAACGCTCGTATGGCTTCAGGGCGGGGCTATCAACGGCGGATGCAATTCTGGAGGTCACCGAGGTGGTCAGGAAAGCTGAAGACCATAGCCGCTACTCGCGTAGAGTGGTGCTTTTGGTAACACTAGACGTCAAGAACGCCTTCAACTCCGCGCGATGAGTCGACATGCTGGAAGCGTAAGAAGGCTCGTTCCAAGTGCCGAGATACCTCTTGCGGATACTGGACGATTATCTGAAAGACCGATGCTTGTTGTACGAGACTAAAGAAGGACAGCAAATAAGGAGAATGACGTCGGGGGCAGCACAAGGATCGATACTAGGACCGGATCTCTGGAACGCGACCTACGACAGCCTGCTACGAATTTAACTGCCCGAAGAGACGTCCCTGGTCGGTTATGCGGACGATGTTGCTACACTGATATCAGCACGCGACGTGCAACAGGCGCAGCTAAAGCTGAACCAGGTGATGTGAGCTGTAAACAGCTGGATGACGGCGCACGGACTGTCGCTAGCCCTTAGTTAGACGGAGGTTGTTGTCCTGACCAAAAAGAGAATCCCGACCATCCTTCCAGTGCGAGTCGGAGAAGAGACCATACGAACGAGACCATCGGTCACATTACTGAACATGGGAGGTCCAAGCCCGAGCAAACGCCGCCTCATGATGACAGCAGTACAGTCAACCCTACTGTATGGTGCGGAGGTATGGGCGGAAGCCCTAAGTAAGGAGCAATATCGGAAGAGACTTGGCCAGGTACAAAGGCGCGCAGCCCTGAGAGTGGCCTCAGCGTACCGCACTGTCTCCGAACTGGCTGTCCTGGTGATTGCAGGGGTGGTTCCCATCGATCTGCTCGCCAGGGAACGAAGGGCGAAGGGGTATAAAATCAGCGAGGTTCCTAAGAATGTCATTTACTTGCCTCTGAACATCAGACGGATAAGTTATCTAACACTGAAGTTCGTGGATCAAGACGGTAATCTAATAAATTTAAGAGGAGAAACGATTACGTTGAGACTGCATTTGAAGCCGCATCATGCTAATATATAATAATACTATTGATAATAAATACAAGCACAAAAGCGTTAAGTCTTCTAGTCAACCTAAAGCCACACAGCAGTGTGGAATAAAGCTAACAGTCGCTAAAGAGCAATTCTTATAAACTCTTGGTATTAAGGTTAAAAAATGAATGAAATACTCGATATTAAACAAGGTGCAAGCTATGATAATAGTATTACAAAAGTTGAGTATCATAGCTACTCTTCGTTTTTAACATCATATAAAAATAGCGATGAAGTTCGAATATAAATACAGCATCAGGATTTGTATGTGTTACCAAGTGAAAGCTTCTTATATATAGATGGCGCGCTAACAACAACAGAAGGACATGCATCAGCAACGGCAAAATTAACTTATAACGCCATATCTTTTCTATTTGACGAAATTCGTTATGAATTAAATGGCGTAGAAATTGATCGCTACAACAATAAAAAATTATATATCTTTAAATCAAAATGAAAGCACATGAACTCGTCGAAAGACGAATGTGAAGGAATTGGCTATTTTGACAAATGGAAACCAAATGCAGCACTTTATTTTTCAACCTCCATTCAGATTTAAGGATTTAACACATGCAAAGAGAAGAGAGGCGAAATGGTTGCATCATAATTATCATGGGTTTTACTGGAATGATGGCTATATCCCTTACCAATAATAAAGAATAAAGAAATATATATGAAGGGATGCGAAAAAGTTCAATGGTTAAAAGAGACATTTGTTGAAAATTTATCTGTGTATAATATGGAAGAAGAATTGAAGTGCCCAAATTTGGAACATTTCAATTTCTTTTACATTAATGCTCCATGCTGCGCAGTTCACCAAGGAAAATGTGTGCTAAGAAATGTATATCTTTTAAAAAAAAATTTTAGATAATAAATAGAATTGATATCATACGATTTTTACGATAAAATAAAGTTCTTTTTCAAATATAACAGCATTTTATTAATTCACTTGATCTAAATCACTATCGCTCTCAGGAAACTGCTACTTTACATTATTTACTTCCTCAGAAAAGAAAATGTATGTATCTTAAAATTGATCCTAAAAGTAATGAAAATATCTATGGATAAATTAAATAAAAGATGACTTTTTGTTAAACTGTTCATTTTGTTCTTTATTTTTATTTCTCAATAATCACTTATTACATTCAAGAACTAATTATAATATTTAATTTCCATCATCGGATTAACTTAATGTATAATGTCCCCATGCCAGGGTTTCGATACCATTATATTTTATATATCCTTTATCATCTGAAGGACTTAAGGCAATTTTATTTATATATTGTGTATGTATAGTATGACGTTTCGATCTAAATATGAGCATCTTAGCATAATATAATTTTTTTCTACACAAACTAATTCTATAATTTTCCATAGTTAAACAATCAGTAGTTGTCTTCTTAACTCCCTTAGCTTTCTTAACATCTTTCTTGCTGTCTATTCGGAAAGAATACATCGTAGATCTTAATCCCATAAATTCTACCAATAATCTTACCATTATTTTCTTCCTTCATTAATCCTAAAACTGTTTTGTTTTTTAAAGGTATACTATATAGATTGTCAAAGGGGTATTCCGATGTATCAAATTGAGATTCAATATCATGAAATATATCTCTATAAAAATCGTCTGTATAAATTGTAAAGATAGAGGAATCTGTATCCATGTAGTTAAGAATTATATTTTCGTCAAACTTAGGTTTTATATAATCGTAGTGTACGTTGTACGCACTCTGCTTAACTGAACAGCAGCCATATTTGATGTAAATTGTGAAAGTTGGGTTTCGCTATTAATCCACGTAGACCTGTATGTCTATTGAAATTATCCCATTGTGTCACAATTTTCACATCTTTCCTTTTATCTACATTTTCCATTGTTTTACCGCACACTGAATTATTGAATAATTTAAAAAAGTTTTTTTTCGAAATCATTTTTTGCCTTTGTTTTATGAATATTATTCAAGTCAATATTACTTTTTAGCCAACAAGACTGATTGAACTGTAAGACCCTATGAATACGTAGAACACGTAAACCGTATTTCAAACGCTGTTGAAGATTACTATAATGTATAATATAATTATATTTATTGCTTAGATCTGCAATTAATTTTTTTGATTGCGATTTAGGACTAATTTTATTTTGACAGCAAAACGGTAAATCATTATGAATGTCATGAATGGATTTTGGATAAGCCAAATCTACTTCTAAAATATAACCTATATCAGAGTCTCTAGGAATTGACATTACATTAATATTAATATCAGTTGACCATTTAAAATTTCCATATGGATGGGACTCTGACATTGCCCAACCATGCAAATTATTTGCATCTTAATATACTAAATATTTTGACGGATTCATTTCAACAAAATTATTTATATATTTATTGTTAGCTTCAGAATGTCTTAAACAACATTGGGTTAGCCCAATATATATATGTTTATATAATTATACATATTTATATCGATAAGCAATTCTAATTTAGTTTCAGTATATTTAAGCATGACAATCTAGGAGAAGTATAGTAGTGACAAGGATCCAACTCATAAATTACTTTACACAGTACTCTGAAATTTTCAACTATATCTGCGAGCAATAATACGTCGGACTTTAGATACAACTTTAAGTAATCAGAAAGAGCTTTGCAATTGAAATTATTCTAAACATTAATGGAATGTTTATAATTTTCTTCACTATATTCTGAATTAGTGAATTTATTGAAAAACGTATGACGAGGATGTAAATTTTCTTCGCTCAACTTTTCCCAGGAATTTAAGTATTCGTAAGGAAAAACTCATTTTCTTGTAATTAAATCGAATGAATAATCATCTTTAAATTCATTTAGAATTATTTTAAAATCTTCTTTTGATAGATTGTTAGCGAGATTTTCCAAACTTGCTAACATAAATCTGTTTGAGTCCAGAAATCTCAGCTCAAAACTACGTTTATTTATGAAAATTTTTTTTGATAATGTAATATATAACTCTTTATTTAACGGTATAACATTAATATCTCCTTTTACATTATTCAAAGAGAAAGACCAGAGCGGAAAGACCAACATGCCGTGGGTCCCGGGTTCGAGCCCAGATGACCGTGAGCTTTTATTAAGAAATTAAAATAATCCACTCCGTCTCTGGGCTGTTGTCTAGCTCGCAGCAATGCAAACAAGACTCAAGTTTCCTCACTTCCCTTACCCTAATTCCCTTCCGGCCAAAACCATGCTAACGCATCAAAGGGTTGTCCCCTAGGATTTGGCCACATCGTATAAAAAAAAAAGCTTTTATAAAGAGATGACTATCATACCCCGAAAAATTGTGATAATATTTTGGAATAAAACTTGGTAATCTATGATTTAAATTGCAAACACAATGAGCTGGACTTCTGTACTTACCAGTCAAATGGCAATGATCTATAACTCGATTAGTATTTAATAACTTTTTACATATATGAAAAAATTGAGCCTTTTCATGAATTTTAATTTCCTTAGAGGTCATTGGAATCTGTAAGTTAATTTGACATAGGTGTTGATTATAAATTTCTACGACATCTTCAACTAAATTCTCAACAAAAATATCTGCTGCGTCGTGCCCTTCGTAAATCCGGGCACGTTCAGATCGTTATTATATATGAGCATTTTATGAAATATGAAAATGCGCAAGGAATATGCTCTTGAACATCTGTTGTTGATGACGTCGTTGAGGCTGGTAAACACGTTTCAATATCCTTCAGCAGACATTCGAAATCAGCGTAAACAACAAAAGGCACGAAAAGTTGTCGATCGTACTTCATAAAATGCAGAATCGATTCATCTAAACTTGGCATATTTGTTACAATTTTGCAGCATTCTTTCTTATGATTAAATAAAGCGGTCTCGTTGTAGAAGTACAGCAAGCAAGAATTACAAAAATGAATCTTCTTTTTATGATTTGTAATTTGCCTTTTTACTAATCTCGATATATTTTTAATCCAAGTACACTTACACTAACATCAGGATTCAATTTTTCAAAGATTGCAAGCTTACGTAAAGCAATTGGAAATTCTATTTTAGAAAAGTTTAAGGTCACGCCATTAGGTATATCAATCAGCTGATATATCTGCCACTGAATACGAACTTGTTCTGTTGGAGTTGACACTAACTGGAAATATGGCTGGTATTACAGCCCACTTGAAACAATATTCATCGTTGTTTTCAACATTTACACATGCCTTCTTATTTAATAAAAATTTTGGAAGCGCCAAATATGAAGATCCTCTCAATGTCAATGGTTGAAACTGATTAATATTAATTTCAGTATGTATAATCCTCAATAAGGTCCAGCCACTAACTCTCTCTTGAAATTCTTCTGACTTTATCTGAATTCGGTCAGCCATTATATCATAAAGAGAAGAAAAATCACTTTTCTTTGTGGCTATCAGCATTTTGGATTGAAAAGATTTAATTGAAGTAAGTATATCTTCCATCTCTTGTTACTTTCATGTATTCTGCAAAAATGTCCATGTTAAATTTAAAGGATACATGTTTAATTAAAGGTTCACACAGAATTTCAGTTACATTGTTCTTCGACTCCTTCAAATACTTTCCAATGTCCAGCGATTCTTCACACTTATTTTCAATTACAAAGGTTTCGATTCATTCACTGAAACCTGATTTAATGTTCTTTATCTTCTCATGTACAGGAATACCAGAATTCGTCTTATGAAGATTTGTTCTTAGGTGATATTTCCAACTTCTAAGTTCGATTTCTCTCTTACAAATTTCGCACGAAACTGTTTGTTCACTAATTGCCATTGAAGTTGAAGGTTGTTCACATTTATGTTTTCGTAAAATATTTTGTGCACTAAAACTTTTTTTACAGCTGCTGCATGTAATTTTTTCACTATGAATTAATCTAATACAGTGAGTGTTAAAAGTTAGCGTACACCCTTAGTTTCAAAGGAAATGTTCAAGTTTTCCTTATTATATCTGACATATTAATTTATTTAATGAGAAGTGGGTATTCCAAATAATTATTTTCCAAAGTGCAAGTATATAAAATATATTTTTCGCAAATAAACTGCGAAAAAAGTATTTCTGTTCTTTCTTACCCATGCGTTGCCGCAGACTTGTAAAATTGTTGGAAGTTTTCAAAATTTTCGAGAAAATGTCTGGTACGCGAAGAAAAACAACCGAATCTGCAAGGCAAATTACAATTAATTTACACAATCAGTGCAAAACACTAAGGGAAATTGCAGGAATTGTTCGAAGAACTCATTCGACTGTGTAAGGTAATATAAGGTGTAATAGATCGGTTTAGTGTGAGAAGAACAATTAAATCAAATCCAAAGATAAGTGCACCAAAGATTGCAGTGCAGCTTAGTGAAAGAAAAAATGAAAATATTTCTGGTAGTACAGTGAGGAATATTTTTAGAAGAAGGGGTTACCATGGACGAGTTCAATGCAAAAAATATTTTGTAAGTGAAATCAATCGTAAGAAGAGACAAAATACAAAAATGTCCCAATGGAATTTTGGAAGCGTGTTGTTTTTACGGACGAGTAAAAATTTAATATATTCGGTTCAGATGACATACATATAAATATCTGGAGAAAAAAGAATGTTGAGCTAAATAAAAAAAAAATTTCAGCAACCGTTAAGCATAGCGGGGGTTCCGTTCTAGTTTGAGGTTGTATGAGTGCAGCTGGTGTCGGAAACCTCTTCTTTATGGATGGTATTATGGATCGTCTGAAGTACATCGATATTTAAAAAAAAAACTTACGGGAAAGTGGTTGGAAAATAGTTTTATTTTTATGCAGGACAATTACCCAAAGATTACAGCTATAGATACGAAATAATATATATTATAAAACATTCCAGAGGTAGTAACGACTCCTACGCAATCTCCAGACATCAACTCAATTAAGCACGTTTGGGATTTGCTGGACAAAAATATAAGAAAAAATCATATCACCAGCAAATCTGTCCTAAAATCAGTGCATGAGGAAGAATAATAAAATCAATGCCAAAGAGACTAGAAGCTATCATCAAGTCCAATGGAAATCCTACAAAATATTAAAACGAGGAAAAAACAAAATAATTTGCAAAATATTCTTAAATCAATTAATATTTCAGCTGTTCTTTCCAGAAAATCAAGGTTGTACGTTAACTTTTTACAGTCACTGTATGTCTGTTAAATTAGAATTCTTAGCAAAAGTCTTACCACAAATATCGCACAAAAAACTCATATTTATTTTAAAACTGTCTTTCACCATAAAATATAAAAACTTGTTTAATTAAGATATTTATTCCGATTCGTTATTTTTAAACCATCTTTCACCATAAAACACAAGAAATTTGTTTAATTAATTTAATTAGTCCGATCCGTAATACTAAAAGTCACAAATAAAACTGAATTTGTGTTCAACATTTCATGAATATTTCAGGAACTTTATTTATAATAATTATAACCGCAATATCCCCCCAAAGCTAAAGAGTTATTCGTACTTACCATTCAAAGAAATTAATTTAAACCACAAGTTCACTTATCACCCAAATGCACTAAACAGATTTGAAAAACAACGTAACCGCAAATTCTGATTTCCGCTTCAATAAATCAACCCAAGAACAACAGAAAGCAGACACATATACATACCTAATAGAAATAAAAGGAATCTCAAATAAAACTATAACTTTAATGTTTCTACTTTTTATTCTTTATTTGAGTTCAATCAATATCAGAATCATCAGATTCCGATAATTCGACATCTTGCGAGAATTTCACGGTGTCCTCATCTTCTTTGGCGATGTAGAAATTCTTCTGCGCCGACATGGTCTTCAGTACATCATCTCCTAGCTCCCTATACCTTGCTGGCAAAAAGCAAAAATGTTCTTCAAAATCCAAGAGCACTCGTTGTTCATATTTAGTACCTTGTCTCTTGGCGGCAATAACTTTATACCTTTTTTCTCTTTCCATGTTGCGTATGGAAAGGATTGGCTTAAAGCCCACATTGTTTAATTTATTTTATGTATTGGTGTGTTTCACTTTCTTAATTGACGTCGACGACTTTTTCACCGCGCTAATAAATTCAAACTGAATGTATTAAAAATTTAGTTTAATTATTAGCTTATTTGACATAAACCGCCGGTTTAACTTTTCTCACAGAAATTTTATAATTGAAAACCACAATTTCCTTTCTCACACAAATTTCGCACTCAACAAAATATCTTACCAATTAACAATTAGAAAACCGCATTTCCGCACTTTGCTCTGCACTGATAAATGTTTGGAAATATTTAAGGTTCATTTAGTAGGAGAAGTCTATCTGAGAGGTTATTGTGCTTAATTAATCTGCAATCGCACCCCGCCTAAACGAACCGCATTTGGAGAATTTGAATCGGAGCAGAATGCATGCAACGACGACTTCTATAGCAGTTTTAGGCGGTAGTATCAATAAAAATTGTCTTGATTGCTCTTCAGACACCTTTAAGTTAATTGCAAATTGACAGCGAATTAATTTTTTATATTTAACCAAACAATCCAATCAATCAATCACTTTTTCTTTACTTATTGTCATGGGGTTTACCATGATCCAGGTCCAGGATCAGACCCAGGTTCAGGACCAGACCCAGGTCCCATCCCTATCATCATTTATTGCAACTCATACTTCGCATTACTAACGAGCCGCCGCCAAAACAATCATCAGAATTAACCCCAGCTTCTTATCTTTCTTGCTTTCAAAATTGAAATGGCGTAGATCAGGAGCCATTTCATTATCTCCTATTACACTTTTCATCAAAACACCTAACAACATTTTTTTATTTTGCTCTTCAAAATCCCATGGGGTTTCCAGATCAGGAGCCATTTTCTTATCTACAATTACACTTTCAACCAAAACACCTAACAAAATTTTTGCTCTTGGCTCCTGATTTCATCTAAGCTGGTTTGCCATGACCCAAGACTTTACCTTTCTTTAATTAGATACCTTTTTCACGGGAATTTAGGATCAGTACCAACACTTTTTTCTTTTCATCAATAGGTACTAAACATTTTCCAACGGCGACATTTCTTATTTGTTCTGTTTGATTTGGTTCTACTAGATAGAATTGGTAGCTTCCGGGATCACCAAGAGCTCTTGCTCGTACTAACATTTCTGCACAAGGAGGAAGTTCGACATCTTCATATGCCAAGCTTCGAATAATAATTTGATCCCAGAGCCATAGGAATCTCTCTGTTGTCGTATTTCATGATTCCTCTTTCAATATCTGGTTAAATGTTGTGTTCTCTCATGAAATCGAAGCCAAGTATGAACTCAACTCTTTCTTATATCTGCGACAGGAAGTCTGTGTGAAAGTCGGTTTTTGTTGCAAAGCAAAGTTGTCTTCAGCATAATTGCATCAAAGAATAGATCTGGAAGCACCTGTGTCTACTGTTATTCTGCATTTTTGTTCTTAAACCCTCCCGTTGATTACTGCTATCGTTTCGCTGCAATTTCTTAATGTTGATGATGATTCCGGGGACGTTGATTCTACTGGCTAACTCCTGCCCTGCAGAGGCACGTATAGCATTTAAAACGAGTCCGCCTTTCCGATGTATTGACGCGATCGCAGGTATCTTCTATTTCGGTTACTTCTCTTAGGCGGACCATACTTCTTGAGGCTTGTTTTGCTGCCTCGTATGCCAGATCGTAAGCCAATACCTCAGCATTGCTGTTTTTTTCCAGCCAGTTGTACTGCTTGCTGCAAGTCATGATCTAGTAAATTAATAAATGCTTCTCTTGCGACCTCTTTAACATAATCTTGGTTAAACGTGGGATAAGCGAAATGTGTCAGCCTTTCTAAGTCAACACATAACTGCTGCAACTGCTCTCTAGGCTTCTGTGTCCGACTCCGCAGCTGAAGACTGTATACCTCTTGTATGTGCTTGTTCCCATACCGCAATTCTAAAGCTTGTGCTAGAGATGTATAGCTATAGCTTTGCTCCGCCAGGATAGTCTGTAACCATTCTGCTGCTCCACATCTAAGTGCCAAGATAATAGCTGTAACTTTTTCTTCGTCACTCCAAAAGTTCATTGCTGCTGCCGATTCGAACTGGAGTCTGTATGTTTGCCAGGGCGTTTGACCGGCAAATATTGGAGGATGAAGTCTTTTGTCCACAGTCATATCTGTAGATAAAGTCGATAAATGCCGTTTCTGGACACTCTCTAGTTCAGTCCTGATTTCCTCGAAATTTTTTTTCATTGACTGTTCCATTTCGCATTTAACTTGTGTAATATTCATTTGTCCAGACATTTATACTTCTTTCAGTCTTTTCTGTATACTTTCAAATTTCGTATCAACAGCTGATTCTAAAGCTTCAACCTGTTTTCGCACGGAAATTTCTATTTCTTTTTTTTTGATAGAATTAACCCTTCTAACTCAGAAGGCGCACTTCACAGGCTGGGGCCTGGAATCAATTGACCTATTCACCAGAATATAACATATATCCAGATGAATGAGGCTCCCACAACCCATGCAATAAAATATTAGTACACAAAAAAACAAAAAAAATCCAAAACAATCCCAAACACTACAATGAGGGGTGCAAAGACAACAAAGATCGTTTAAACAAATCCTTACTAAGAGCCAGGTCAAAAATAGGACACATATTCACGGCTCTACACATGCGGTTAATAGGCTCATGCATACCATAGTTAGACCGAGAATGGGTAACATGTAGTAAAGGCAATCTCCTTAAGCTGTACGGGGTATGCCTATAAGTAACCAAACTTGCGAGAGTACGAGAATCTATATTCGAGTTCAAAAGCTGGTGAATAAATACTAGGTCAGCAATTCTACGACGTTCACCCAGCGAGTGCATATTAAGCAAACGGAGGCGATCCTCATAAGGA
This sequence comes from Leptarthrus brevirostris, assembly GCA_964036015.1. Classification (NCBI taxonomy): domain Eukaryota; kingdom Metazoa; phylum Arthropoda; class Insecta; order Diptera; family Asilidae; genus Leptarthrus; species Leptarthrus brevirostris. Next base: position 70,784,172 of record OZ038371.1, read on the forward strand.
GGAAGCCTAAATGGATCATTCCACGGGAGGTCCCATAGTGCGAACCTAACAAAGTTCCGCTGCACCGACTCAATGCGTCTAGAGTGAACAGCATAGCAAGGAGACCAAACCTGAGATGCGTACTCGAGAATTGGTCTAACTAAAGAACAAAATAAGTGAATTAGGGTCTGTCGATCAGAAAACTCCCTAGACCACCGCTTAACAAAACCCAGGACGGAATTACTCCGAGATACGATATGATTTATGTGAAGAGTGAAATCGAGTTTTCTCTCCAGCCTTACACCAAGGTCAGTAACGGACTCCACACGATGGATAGTAGTATCCGCAAATGTGTAATCAAAGACGAGTTGATTGATGTTCCTAGAAAAAGACATAACTTCACATTTATCCAGGTTAAGCTGCAATCCATTTGAGGCACACCAAACCCTGAAGGTATTCAAATCATCCTGAATGCAGGAAGAATCATAACTGTTTCCAACGCATGAGAAAATCTTCATATCGTCTGCGTAGATTAGAAGTATGGAGTGCTTAATCAGAGGGACAATGTCGTCAATGGCAAGAATAAACAGCAACGGTCCCAGATGGCTACCCTGCGGCACACCAGATGAAGCCCTAACGACTCTAGATAAAGTATTACGGAAAGAGACTCGGTAAGTCCTATTTTTTAAGTAAGAACAGATCCAATCGAGCAGTAAAGGTGGAAAACCCAACCTTTCAAGCTTAAGTAAAATCACAGAGTGAGGGAGCTTATCAAATGCCTTGCTAAAATGAGTGTAAACACAGTCGGTCTGGATACCCTGTTGGAAGGCAGAGATAATGTGGGATGTAAATTCAAGCAGGTTGGTTGTCGTCGATCGACCGGGCAGAAAGCCATGTTAATTAGACGAGATTAACCTTTTACACTGTCCAACAAGCTGTGAATGAATAACAGACTCAAATAACTTGGGTATGCAGGAAAGCTTCGCGATTGGCCTATAATTTGTTATGAAGTTTTTTTGCCCTTTTTTATAAACATGAATTATAAAGGAGCTCTTCCATAACGTAGGAAATCTGCCAGCCTGAAGAGATTTGTTGAAGATGAGTTCCAATGGAGTGAGTAAGGCATCAGAACAGGATCTCAAGAATGCTGGTGGAACACCATCAGCACCAGAACAAAAGTCCAGTTTAAGCTCCTTGATACCATTCATGATAATATCCCGAGATGAGCTTTCACTTCTTCAACCGAGGCTTTAAGTTCCGCTACCGGAGACTTCTGTTCCTACATTGCTGATTTTTACTCATTTACGGAACCTTCCATCGCTGTTGTCTGTTCCTCCAATGCTGACTTTAACTCATTTACAGAACCTTCATCCGTTGATTTCAACTCGTCTGATAAAGTCGTCTGTTCTTCCGTTGCTGACTTTAACTCATTTATGGAACCTTCCATCGTTGATTTTAACTCGGATAATGAAGTCTTCTGTTCTTTTATTGCTAACTTTAACTCATTTACGGAATCTTTCATCGTTTATTTCAATTCGGACGTCGACGATTGCAATTGATGCTTCTATTGATGATTTCTGTTAAGCCATTTATACTTTTGATTCTTCTTTGGACGATTTCATCTCACACATCAGGGCATTGAGAAGATTTGTCATGCTTCGGGTATTTGCTCCTTCTTCTTCTAGTTCGTCTTCAAGGACAAATCCTTTCCTTTTTTTCCATAGCTTCTTGTAATAAAGCTACTAGGGCGCATTTATTTCCAGTTGTAGGTAGGGAACGTTTACTTAACTCCCCCTTCCAGTCTTGAACACGTAAACCGTATTTTAAAGGTTCAACTCCCACCCGACTATCGGTTTGAACCTTACAACCTCTAAATCTGTTGCATACTATTTGAGAGTTGTAGGCGCGGGCATCAGCTAATCAGTTGTATTTTAACCAGTAAAGTGATAAGTGTTAATTATTAAAGTGAAACGCAATATTGTGAAGAAATGTTGTCAAGAAAATTGTGCAACTAATTAATGAAGTGACATGAATAAAAATTGTGAAAATTTGTGACTGTAAATAAGTGTCTTAATTAATCGGTCCAGCCCGAAGAGCCTCATTTATGTTACAATTGGTTTCAGAAGTGGAATAAATCAAGAAAGACTAAAGAGTGAAGCTAGAAAAAAAAGTGTGACTGTGAAATTAAAGTAAAATAGTGCAGCCAATCTGAATATGGGGCGCAAACAGAAGAGTTAGAGGTTGTAAGGTTCAAACCGATAGTCGGGTGGGAGTTGAACCTTTAAAATAATTTTTATAACGAATTTGTGTGTTGTGCAAAAGAATTTGAAAAGATTTGATTTGTGGAATAGCAGATGTATACGGGGCGAGAGTAGTAATCAGTCAAAGTTAACGCAAGTGTGAAAAATGACGGCTTGTGAAATTTACGAATGGTATATGTTAGCCTATGAAAATACTTTTTCGTAAGGGCAGTTTACCATGATAAATTCATTTTTTCCCGCAGCAAAAGCCTGTGAAATTAATGTGCGCTTGAAAGCTACGACCTTTGTATCCTCCCGCCCCTTGCGAGGTACGACCCTTGCATCCTCCCGCCCCTTGCGAGCCAAAACCTACATATAATTCCGCCCTTGCAAGCTACCATCTTTGTATTCTCCGGCCCCTTGCGAGCTACCACCTTTGTATCCGCCCGCCTCTTGCGAGCTAGTACCCTTGTATCCTCCAGCCCCTTGCAAGCTCCCGCCTTTGCATCCTACCGCCCCTTCCGAGCAACAACCCTTGTATCCTACCGCCCCTTGCGAGCTGGGACCTTTGTATCCTCCCGCCTCTTGTGAGCTACTACCTTTGTATCCTCCCGCCCCTTGCGAGCTACTACCCTTGTATCCTCCCGCCCCTTGCGGGCTACTACTTTTATATCCTCCCGCCCATTGCGAGCTACTTCCCTTGTATCCTCCCGCCCCTTGCGGGCTACTACTCTTGTATCCTCAAGCCCCTTGCGAGCTACCGCCTTTGTATTCTACCGCCCCTTGCGAGCAACAACCCTTGTATCCTACCGTCCCTTGCGAGCTGGGACCTTTGTAACCTACGACCCTTTGATCCTCCCGCCCCTTGCGAGCTACTACCTCTTTATCCTCCTGCCCCTTGCAAGCCACGACCCTTGTATCCTCCCGCCCCTTGCGAGCAACCATCCTTGAGTCCTTCATGCCTTTTCTTACCTTTGCGTCATCCCGCACCCTGCGACAACACGCGACTTGCGAACAAAGTAGTAAAAAAGCGTAATATCCAATTTCTCTTGGCTTTATAACTTTTTAATGAATTTACCAATTTCAATGAAACAACCTTTAAAAGAAAGCACAGGATTTGCACATTCATAATAATCATCAATATTTTAAGCCTTGATCCTACTGATAGAGGGCGATACAATGCACCTTCCCATACATTCTAGCAGATCTTAAAGAATGAAACTGTTATAAATCTTACTCTACAAAGATAATTCAAAATGCTTTTCATATTTGAATTCTACTCACTACTACACTTTCATTTGATACCGAACTTGCCGTGAAATAAGACAAAAAATATTTCGTTATTTTTCCTAGGGCATTGAAAAGGTCCTTGGTACAGGTAAAAATTCATATCTCGCCAAATAATGAACCGATTTTGGTAACTTAAAAACCACAGCAAAGCAGTGGTTGGTATCTAGCTACTACTATAACCTCTGAGCCTTCATTAGTACCCACCAGGTAGCTCAAAATCGCGAAATCAGTGATATTATAAAACCCTAAAAATGTCAACTAAATATCCTGATTTGGACGAAAATTAGTCTAGCGCTTAAACACCACCTTCCCCTTTAATATAAATCCAATTTGAATCATAGCTACGTATTTACATCCCCTTTCAAATAAGGGTAATCACTTCCATGAAAATTGAAAGTTTTTAACAAATTTAACAAAAACCCCTATCAATGACATATTTTTGACACTGTGTCGTGTATTTTTTTCTACTACTGTACTGACTGAATGACTAAAATATGTCAATAAACACCGAAGTAATTCGTATTCAAACATATGCAACCCCCTATAAGGTGAGGTTTGCTTACCTCATTTGAATAACTGAAAGTGAAGCAATTTAGTACAAAATGTTTACTAAATGTAAACGCTTAAAAACAAATGAGGTAAGAAATTATATCTATACTTCCTCCTCTATCGCTGTGTACCAATAAACCTGCTTCGTTTTTATAATTTCGAATAGTAATTAGTAATAGTAGGTACCCAGTTCCTAGTGAAAATAGGAAAAAGTACACCGTAGAAGCCATTTTCATGTTACTATAATTAATAAAGTATTATATATCGAGCTTTGGCTTGTATGGAAACATTTTAGCTCTAATAGAATAGAAAAGGGATAAGTAATAAAAATTCCTTAAATTTCTATTATTAATAGCAATCAATTAAGCTAACTGGTCATAGTACAAAAGAGCAGCGTACGTTGCTCTTTGATTAGTAACTTAACAACCGCTGCACCGATTTTCACCGAATTAACTTTTAAAATATATAAAGGTATCTTACAAAACTTTTAAAACATCCCCTATAGATCTGCAATCCTAAATTAATATCAAAAGATACACCCCCATCTTAGATAATATAATCAAATGTTGAGCAAAAGGGAAAAATCTACGGTTAGTATAAAAAATTTTACCGTAGCGAAATAAAAAAACATCTTAATTATCCTATTAGCATCCCATTTCAAATAAGGGTAGTCATCCCCGGGTGAGTGAAAATATTTTTAACAAATTTAACTTAATTAGGTTAACGTTTTTGAAATTTTCCCGTTTTTAGGTGTATTTTTTTACCCCAGTGAACTTTTATCGTTCGAAATAATTTTAGAATATGTCAAATCACACCCTTATTTAAGGGTTGAAAGAATTGTAGAAAAAAGTTAATTTATTTTTCTCAATTTTTCGACGGTACTCAATTATCGGCATTTTGGTCGCCTGACGCCGTTTTCTATCGCCAATATAATAACTACCCTAAATATACATTTTCGATCTGAAATATGGGGGTTGTTGAAAATATCACAATTACATACAAAGCGTCATCTTTCATCAACACAACTCATCATTGCCATCAGATAAGATGGTCGCTTTTTCCCCACGGGCAGTGCTCAATCGGTCGTCGTCGCGCTTGAACATTATTCGGAGTACCGTCTAAAGAAATTGTAACGGGCGAATTTAATTATCTATTGTAAGTCTAGGGTTTATAGAATCTAGAATATAAGTGTTTCTATTAGCTCAAATAACGCATTTTATTCAGTCCCCCTTTTTTAACGCATTTTGCACATGGTGCCGAAACCCGGGACGTGTAAAGCCGATAGAAATATTTAAACGCGGGTTCTATTTAACTCTTTACCTATTCATTACGGTCATAACGAAATGGATCTAATATATCGCGCTACTTGTAGAGGACAATTGACAAAGGTTGTAAAAGCGGCTTTGGAATACTTGGAAATTAAGCATGTGCCTAACGAAACTGTACATGAGGAGATGGAGGTTCACCTTGCTAAGGTTAGAGCTGCTCATATCGCTCTCAAGGAGGCCGATCAAGCTGCTAGATCACTAATTAAGGAAGAGAACTTTACAGCGGAATGCAACAGCATAATCGAGTACGACGAAAAGGCCACAGCCGCGATAGCTCGACTTGAATGCAGGATTAATGCCTTACGTGAAGCTTTAGCTTGTCCTCAAGTGATTCCTTCCTTTAATCATCAGTCATCTAACGACTCCACTGTACCGCATCAGAATTTTACCAACGAAATTAACGGAAGAAGTTCATCAGGTATCAAACTCCCAAAACTCGAGTTGAAAAAATTCAACGGTGAATTTAGCCAGTGGGCCCCTTTTTGGGAACAATTTCGAACTTCAATACATTTAAACTCTTGCTTGGACGGTTCAACGAAATTTAACTATTTGCAGACCGTGCTAACGGGAAAGGCTGCATCAACTATAGCGGGATTGACCCCTTACGAAGCATGCTATAAGGAAGCGATTGAGATGTTAAAGGAGGAGTATGGTAGCTCAGATAGAATTATTGACAGCTATATCCAGCAACTCATGGCAATACCTCATATAAAATCAAAAAACGATGCGATTTCTCTTCGTCGGCTTTACAGCCAGCTCACCTCCACAATAAGATCTCTGAGTGCTTTGAACGTTACCTCTACACAATACAACATAATGCTGAGGACCATTATACTACAGGCTCTTCCCAGCGATTTAAGAGCAGCATATCATCGCAAAGAGTTGAACTCAAATAATACTAACGAAACAACGGCGCTGGAAACAACTATGGGTAACATTGAATGCGATCAACAAATAAAAGGTCTGTTAAGTTTCATTAAATGCGAAGTGGAATCGCTGGAAAGGGCATCGGATATATCGAACGAGCGTAAACAGTTATCAAGCGAACGAAGTTCTCTAACGCAACGCACTGCTACAGGCTTGTTCACATTGTCTCAGTCTGCAAAAAACTGTTTCTTTTGTGATTCCAAACGGCACATTGCGAAGATTGTGATTCCACAAAAATGACGTTGCCTCAACGCAAAGAGAAACTTAAGGCAAGTGGTAGGTGTTTTAGATGCACACAACCGAACCACTCTTCAAAATTCTGCAAAAACAAAAATTTACGGTGCAGAAAGTGTAATCGACGACACGCCACGTCAATGTGTGATCCGGAGTATCCAAGCAGAAACGAAAGTATACAATCGCACACAACTACAGGCTCTGTTCGAGGTGAAACGTCACAGAATAACTCCGTTAGCCTTTTTTCCTCGAATAGTGAAACGATATTTTTGCAAACAGCATGTGCATTCGTGTTTTCGAAAATTATGAAACATCATAAATTTGTACGAATTGTATTTGATAGCGCTAGTCAGCGATCTTATATTCGAAGAGAACTCTCTCATGAACTTAAACTACCTGTCGTTGGCGTCGAGAGTGTAAACATTCTGCCATTTGGTAGCGAAACTATGACGCCACAGACCTTTTGCAATCGAGTAGAGGTTACGTTGAAAGGTCAAATTAGCAATGAGTGTTTATCGATAACGGCATTGGAAGTACCGGAAATATGTTTGGACATTCTCCCAATTCCAAATAATTTGTATCATCCAGAAACCAATTGATGGAATAAGTGTTTTGATTGGAGCGGATTTTTATTGGCGGTTTGTAACAGGAGAAAGGAAATTGCTTTCAGAACGACTTGCAGCGGTAAACACTAGACTGGGATGGACTTTACATGGTCCAAATGAAGATATCTTAAAGGGACCTCCTGCACAGGTTACAGCACTTACGGTAACTTCTTTTACTTCCAATGAATTTGATATTGTTCAATTTTGGAACCTAGAATCATTAGGAATCATTCCAGATAGTCAAATTTGTAGTAATGACTTTCTGGCAAAGTTTTTAGAAGAGTCTGTACAGCAGAAGGGTAAGAGATATGAGGTTCTACTTCCTTGGAAAAGCCAAGATTATGAAATCGAGGACAATTATTTTGGCGCTCTGTCACGTCTTAGATCATTAACGTTACGACTGTCAAGTGAGGAGAGCAAACTCCTAGAATACGACAAATTAATTTGGGACATGGTCCAATCTGGGATTGCAGAATGCGCGAGTGATGTCGCTGATAACACATCATTCGATGTGATCACTCGGGCCCTAAGAAGGAGAGGCCTTGGGACGACCTTCTGTCGATGGATAGATGTGCTGCTCAGGTCTCGAGATCTTACCTTGAGTCTCCTCGATAGGACGATAAGGGGCTGCGTCACAAGAGGGTGTCCGCAGGGTGGGGTGCTGTCACCCCTCCTATGGTGCCTTGTGATCGATGAGCTACTTGTACGCCTTGATGAGCGAGGTTTCTTCGCGCAGGGCTATGCAGATGATATTGTTGTTGTGGCATCCAGTGATATGGGAAACAACATTACGACACAACTCCAGGGGGCTCTAGATGTAGTTGCAACCTGGTGCAATGAGGTTGACCTCAAAGTCAACCCTGACAAAACAGTCGTTGTTCCGTTCACTAGGAAGAGGAACACGACGAGTCTTACTGAACCGACCTTCTTGGGCACTGCGCTACCATTCAAGGATCAGGTGAAGTACTTAGGGGTGATCCTGGATTCCAAGTTATACTGGAACCTGCACCTTGATATAACTGTGGAAAAAGCTCGGAAGTCCTTTTGGGCATGCCGTAGAGCCTGCGGGACCACCTGGGGACTTAAACCCAGAACAATGCTCTGGATCTACACATCGGTAATAAGGCCCATGATAACTTATGGAGCAATTACATGGTGGCACAGAGCAAAACTTAATGTGATAAGGACTAAGCTAAGCAGACTGCAACGTATGGCCTGCCTATGCATCACTGGAGCCATGCGCACCTCGCCGACGGCTGCACTCGAAACCATGCTAAACATTAAACCTCTACATATAGAGGTTGAAAGCCTGGCTATGTGTGCGGCCTACAAACTAGAGGGAGCCGGTCTCCTTGGGGAAAACATAGGTAAGGGCCACACGACAATAAGGGAGATTCTTGAAGCCACACCTGAGTTGGATATGCTAACTGATCAGATGCCGGCAAGACTCTCACCATTTCAACCACCCCTAATACGGGTGGAAAAGCGTGAGACCTGGACGCTTCCAGCTGTCCGTCCAGGGGAGCTAGTATGGTATACGGATGGATCCAAGACTGAATCAGGTGTTGGGGCAGGGGTCTGGAGCGACTCTCCTCGATTTAGTTTATCACTGGCCCTGGGAATGTATACCACGGTATTCCAGGCTGAGATCTTCGCCATACTGGCATGCACCTACGAGAACCTAAGAAGAGCCTATAAAAACAAAAGGATCTCAATTTTCTCGGATAGTCAAGCTGCAATCAAAGCAATTGCTTCATCTACCACCAGATCAAATCTGGTGTGGGAATGCCAAAGGAGCCTAGACGCACTGTGTAGAACTAATCAAGTAAGCTTGATCTGGATACCGGGACATCAGGGCTACACAGGAAATGAGAAAGCAGACGAACTTGCTAGGAAGGGGTCTAACACCCCTTTTATAGGGCCGGAGCCGGTCTGTGGAATACCTCTCTGCACGGCCAAAAGGCTAATAGCAAACCGCGCAAATGAGGGACATAGGCTGTATTGGAACAGTATTGAGGGGCACGCTCACTCAAGAAGCCTTATGCCCTCACCGTCGCCGGGTAGATCCAGGGAGCTCCTCAAGCTGAGCAGGTCGGCTGTTAGAACCCTGGCAGGCCTACTTACCGGCCACTGTCAGCTAAGGAAGCACCTGGTGAGGATAGGCAGAGCCATCGACCCCACCTGCAGACTCTGTCTGGAGGAGGATGAGACCCCATTACATGTGCTATGTGAATGCCCTGCAGTAGCCAGGAGCAGATTTAGCCTATTCGGGAAACCAACCCTGGTACCGAGCGGGCTGAAGGACTGCCAACTGCGGGAGCTGTTGAACTTCTTCGGAGGGACCGGCTTACTATAAGGAGTTGAGAGGGTTAGCACAATAGGCCCTAGTGGCCGCGGCGCTTGAGAACCTCGCACCTCCAAATTTAATCAATCAATCAATGTCGCTCCTAAGGGAAAAGTGTTTTACTCACCACACAGACCCGTTTACCGTGATGACAAATTAACATCAAAGGTACGTATCGTCTTCGACGCTTCAGCGCATGCACCAGGCCACAAGTCATTTAATGACCATCTACACCAAGGCCCAAACCTTCTTCCGGATCTGTTAGCCATCCTGTTAAATTTTCGTATCGGTGAGATAGGTATAGTTGCCGACATCGAGAAGGCATTCCTACAAATCAATGTCATAAAAGATCACCGTGATGTTCAACGATTTTTATGGTACGAAAAGCCTTTAGTGTTAGGAGGATCCCTTCCCAGCGTGCGCGCGTACAGGTAAACAAGGGTTATCTTTGGAGTAAACAGCAGTCCATTTTTGTTGAATTCTGTCCTTAAAAAGCACCTACTAAAGTTCAGGAGCAAATTTCAAAGAACTTGTGACATACTTTCTAACAACCTATACGTCGATGATTTGGTTGTAAGTGTGAGCACATTTGAATCTGCATTAATTTTGTACAACGAAGCGAAAACCATTATGAATTCTGCAGCGATGAATCTCCGTAAATGGAATTCAAACGACGAACGATTAAGGCAGCTTTACAATGAACGTGGTGTAAGCTACGATACTGGCGCGACACAAAAGGTACTCGGAATTACGTGGTGCACCAAAACAGATGATATTAAGGTGGATATTTCATCAGTACAAAAATTTTTAGAAATGAATTACAACGGGACAAAGCGTAACATACTCCAATCAATTGCTAGAATTTACGACCCGCTAGGTTTCCTGTGCCCATTTGTGATCAAATTAAAAATATTAATGCAGTCGATATGGAGACTTAAATTATCCTGGGACGATGTTCTTCCTGCAGAACTCTTGTCAGTTTGGCAAGTATGGCGTTTGGAGCTGAAGCAGCTAGATGACTTATTCTTCTCCCGCTGTATTTTCGACTCTGCTGGATCCGATCGTGATAACCTTCAATTACATCTCTTTTGTGATGCCAGTCCTAAAGCATATGGAGCGGCAGCCTATGTAAGAAGTGAGTCAAAAGGAGGTGTCGTTTCTGTTAATATACTGTGCGCAAAAAACCGAGTAGCGCCTCTCAACGCGAATCATGCAAAGGAATTGTCGTTACCTAAATTGGAGTTAATGGCTGCACTCATCTCTACTCGCCTAAGATTATTTTTGAAGAAAAATCTTTCGATTGAATTTAACGAAACATATTTATGGACGGATTCACGTATAACGCTTTGTTGGATAAAAGGAGAGACAACCAAATGGAAACCCTTTATAGCGAACAGGGTACGGGAGATTAAGCAATTTTCTGATGGATGCATCTGGAAGTACTGCCCTGGCACCGATAACCCCGCTGATCTCATGACAAGAGGTATTAGCGCAAATTTGTTACTTTCATCAGGAATTTGGAAATCAGGACCGGCTTGGCTATCGCAACCAGAAGAAATGTGGCCAATATCAGGTAACACCGAAGTTTCCTTATTAAATTCATCCCTCGATCAACGCCCAACAAATGTGCGCAAAAGATACGAACATCCTATACTCAAAATGGATAATGTTAGCTGTTTCCTTCGACTAATACGTATCACTGCATATATTTTTCGGGTAATATACTACATAAAGCACCCACGAGAATGAAAGAAACCGAAATCCTTATCAGCAGAAGAACTTCAAGAGGCGACAACATATTGGATAGGTGTGGAGCAAAGAATTTACTACCGTAGTGAAGTTGAATCTCTATATAAACGTGAAGGAGTCGATCGACAATCAGCAATACTATCATTAAGTCCATTCCTTGATGAAAAAGGAATTCTTCGTTTAGGAGGGCGACTTCAAAAAATTAACGACGAAATGAATACTGCTCACCCTATTATACTTCCAAAAGAAGGACACCTAAGTTTATTACTTGTTAGGCATGCGCATCAAGTAACTAATCACGGCGGAACAAATGTAGTACTAGCTCACCTAAGAACGCAATACTGGATTGTAAAGGGTCGCCAGCTTATTAAAACTGTTATCAGCAAATGCATCATTTGTAAGCGATTGAGGGGTAACTCAGCTAACGAACCTTTCGCTCCCATACCCAAAGACAGGATGTTAGCTACTAGACCGTTTGATGTTACTGGAGTAGATTTTGCCGGTCCCTTGTTCGTGAAATCATTAGGCGAGTCTCGGCTAGTCAAGGTGTACATAATGTTATTCACGTGTGCTGCCATTCGAGCGATTGACTTGGAGTTAGTGCAGGACCTCACAAGCGAAAGCTGTCTCCATGCAATACGACGTTTTATATCACGTCGTGGAATACCCACTATCATTTACTCTGACAATGCGCGTACTTTTAGGCGGGCCGATTATGAGATTCAGACTCTATACAAGCAGATAAACACTGAAGCGATAACCTCATTCGCTGCAAACCTTGGTATTCGATGGAAGTACATCGTAGAACGAGCCCCATGGTGCGGAGGATGGTGGGAACGTCTAGTCCGGATTATTAAAAGCTCTTTGAAAGCCACGATAGCACGAGGAACTCTAAACTTTGATGAGCTACGCACTATAGTGACAGAAGTTGAAGCGATTTTGAATTCAAGGCCGCTTACTTATATTACCGACGATCCTAATGACCTTCAACCATTGACTCCAACGGATTTTCTCTTGTGTCCAACGCAAACATCGCTTCCGAACATCGAAAGCGAGGCAATACAAATTGTAACTTCTAAAGGATTAAATGACTTGTGGAAAAAACGTCAAAAATATATAAATTTATTTTGGAAACGATGGACCTCGGAGTATGTTCGTCAATTAAGGAGCGTGCACCACTCAAAAACTCCCTCATCTTCACACATAAAGGAAAATGACGTGGTACTGGTTTATGAACAAAAAACACCTCGCCTACTTTGGAAATTGGGCAGAGTTGCTGTTACCTTTATGGGACGTGATGGACGTGTACGGGCATGTGAGGTCGTACTAGCGAATGGCAAAAGAATAAGGCGAGCTATCCAATCGCTGTATCCCTTGGAGATCCAATAAAGAAGATCAACCTTGCCCGCGGGGAGGATGTTGAAAATATCACAATTACATACAAAGCGTCATCTTTCATCAACACAACTCATCATTGCCATCAGATAAAATGGTCGCTTTTTCCCCACGGGCAGTGATCAATCGGTCGTCGTCGCGCTTGGACATTATTCGGAGTACCGTCTAAAGAAATTGTAACGGGCGAATTTAATTACCTATTGTAAATCTAGGGTCTTTTTTAACGCATTTTGCACAGGGGTTATTTCGCTTCTACAATCAATTATCTACCGATTGATGTAATTTTTATCCCGCTCCGAAATTTGTACATAACTTAATGGAAATGTTTTAAAATAATGCTTTTTTACGAGAATTCGTGCAAATTTATGCAATATCTTCCCACCGTGTTTGCAAAAAAAACTATTAGTGATAGAAAAAATTGTTATAAGTGAAAGCTTCATAACTTTTGAAGTAAATAGTTTAAAAAAAAAGAACGGTACATTTTGGACCACCCCTTAGAATTTGGTGGATGGCACCCCCGCTTCAATGTTCACCAAAAAAAAAGTCAGCGATTAAGTTTTTTCGATTGAAAAAAATAAAGCTTTAATTTGATACCCCACATCCCTTATTTGTACATAGGGGTGTCCTACCCCACTACCCCCACCCCCCGAAAAATTACCCCTTCAATTTTATTTGTACTTTTTTAAGAATATAAAGAGTAAAAATTTTACCCGTTAAGAATATCAATTATTTCATTAGTAATTTCCTACTTGGCGTTTGATGTCGCTGCTTTGAGTCGTGTAAAAGATACAAAAAAGTGATGTGCATATATGGGTATAGTTTTTCTACTTCTTCATAAGGTTTAACTCCAAAACTTGTACTTCGTAGCACATTGTGGACCGTGAAACAGCATCACGCCTTTTAAATTTTACAGTGTGCTTCACTTGTGGGTTTTGACAAATTTTTCCCATGTGTTATTTATGGTGCCATTTGCTTTCGATAGACGCAATTTTAGATGTTATTTCAAAGATAGCTTTGAGGTGAAAGTAACACCAAAATAATATTTGTTTACAATTTTTAATTCACTCATTTTAGAAACCATTTTTCTCTCGCACTTCTTTTACAACTTTAACTTGATTTTATAAAAATTTAAAAGAAAATTTATTTTTAAAATAGTTATTGCCATCTTTGTTGGACCCTGTTCCGGAAGTTGCGATTTGCATCTTACTGGTTCATCTGAAATCAAAGGAAATCATTAGTTTAATAGTTAATCTTGTCCTTAATCGACGCTTCTTTTTTTATTTTCAAAATGGTGGCTTCTGAAAATTTAATCGCTGATTTTCAAGCAAAAAACCACTAGTTTATTGTTTAAAAAAACGCAGTTTTAAAAAAATTCAAATCTGTCATCAAGGACAAGGTTTTTATATTAACAAGAAGCTGTGTAAATTTCAACAAAATCCGTCCAGTAGTTTTTGAATTATAATGGTCAACGACTTTGAAAACATAGTTTCGAGAAAAACGCGTTTTAAGCTTAACGTTCTCATTAGCGCGTTGCAAGAGCCCCTAAGTAAATGTGGGATATATCGACAACTTTTTTAAAACTTTAAATTTTCAGGGAATATTTCTAGGATATTATACTTCAAGAAAATGCAAAAAAAGTTGATTTTTTGAAAATTCTGAATACCTCTAACCGCTTAAGGTTGAAAAAAGTGTAAAAAATTAATGTCAGCCTGGTAAAAAAAATATCGTCAGAAAACGTCAACTCAACTATACTTGTAAAAAATAAGCCTGTTAAGGTTTAAAACAGTAAACTAAAACTGTACTTATGCCAACTGTAAATACATCAACTAAACTATGTAAAGCACGTATTGGTCCTTAGGGTTCCTAACTATAACTTTCGCGCGCGCAAACTCTTGGCAATATTAGCAGTTCTATTGTTTTTCAAGACTCAAACCAGGCAACAAATATTAAACACAACCTAGCAATGATATTACTAACAGAACGAACATATAATTGTTATATTTTTGTTTCAGGGATCACGCTGGACGAATTACACCACTAAATTGTCACTTCTTTTTATATTATTTATTTAACAATCTTACTAACAAATTGTCTATCACTAACAAAGATCACTTATTCTAATATTATCCAATTGACACTATGAAGTTTAATAATATCAGCTTCTCAGTATTACTAAATCACAGCAATAAAAATTATACTTATTAAAAACTAAATCAATCTCCTTATAACCGGTAAAGTATACAAAATTATTATATTTATTATTTATTAGACCAAATAGAAAACAACAACACCAGACTAGTTTCTTTCGAACCATTTTTTGTTTCCCGTCCTTATTAAACTTTCGTTCTCGACACACTTTTACGATTCTAATCAAACTCCCTATCAATTACAATTGTTTTTACCCCAATTACATTCCGAATAGAATCTTTCTTGTTTTTCTTCTTTTTGCATTGTCGTATATTCCCACAGGTAGGCCAATGTGTCGTACAAGAAAATGCTGATGCGACATATTTGACTGTGAACGAATTTTACTATCGTTAGGATATCTTATCGCTGGTTTGTTTCAGTCTTTTCAAATAGTCAGCGTGTATATTGTAATTTTAATTAGAGTACTTATGATCATATCGGATTCGGATTATTTTATGGCTTGTTATTTAGCCAGGGCTCATTCTGCTTGTATATAGAACTTGGGTTTCGATAAACGAAATCCGATTTACAACAGATCGTATGTACATAGTGCCATTGACTCGAATTCAAATTTTGTTGTATTTCAGCTACTCTGTTCGGAAGATATTCTTTCCATTTACTAGGGTGACTTCCAATTTTTATTTTTTGTTATGGCTGGAAGTTGTTATTTAAATGTTTGCCAATTTTTTACTAGTGTGTCTCACACTTATAGGGACAAATTAACGAATTTTACTAAAATTTAACGAGCCTATTCGTTAAAATTTAGCGCCCATTCGTTCGTTTATTTGGACAGATAATGTGAAAAAATGGGTGTTCCACATTAATAGGGACGCTTGAAGAAAATACAGTTTTTCCGCAAATAATTAATTTATTGAAGCACTGAGAGGTTTTGTTTACAAAGCTTTAGAAATGAATCGAATTCCCGTCTTTTTGAATACCATTTTGATTCGCTTCACCATTGAATTATTCTGAATGTCCTGTTGAAATGTTTATCTTTCAGAGCGAAAACGTCGAATGAAGGGCTTGAGATGTTCTTCTAGCTCTGCCTGATAATCTGCGCTCTTAATTTTGTGAGATATGAAAGCCAAGCCCACAACCGAGTTCTTATGCTGATAATTCTTATAATTTCTTATGCTGAATAATTCGTTTGATCAAGTCTTTGTGGCATAAAATTAAAACGTGGGTCTTTTTTATGCGTTTCAGACTATCTATGTCCGACGAAAAAAGTTTAATTTAGATGGTCCAGACGGATTACGACACTATTGGCGTGATCTCAGATAAGAACCTCGTTTTGTTTTAGCGGATCCGTTATGGTTTAGGCAGCATACAGCGGCTGCGGAAAAGTGGGCTTGGCTTTCACATCTCACAAAATGAACAGTAAAGATTATCAGGCAGCGCTAGAAGAAGCCATACATTCGACGTTTTCGCTTTGCAAGATTAACATTTCAACAGGACAACGCATCGATACACGTGAGCAATTCCTGTACTCAAGTGGCCTGATCTTTCTCCGGACCTTAAACCGGTTGAAAATATTTGGGGCATGATGGTTCGCGGTGTTTATGACAAAGCAGTTTGCTATAGTTGTAGAACTCAGAGAAGCGATCAGATCAGGATGGGTCAACGTCGGCGCGAGAAGTATCGAAAATATTAATAATATAATGGCGAAGCGAATGAAAATGGTATTTAGAAAAGACGGAAATTCGATTTTTTACTAATGGTTTGTAAATAAAACCTCTTAGTACTTCAATAAATTAAATATTTACGGAAAAACTGAATTTTCTTCAAGTTTCCCTATTAATGTGTGACACTCATTTTTTCACACAAACTGTCCAAATAAACGAACGAATAGGAGTAGGCTCGCCAAATTTTAGTAAAATTCGTTAATTCAACCCCATAAACCACTCAACAAATTTGGTGTAGTTCGATGCAATAGAAAAAAAGCATCCTCAAAAAATGGGGTGTACCTATAAATGTGGGACATACTGTATGTCTGATGAAAGTGGCTCGTCCCATCTTAGTCCTTCCAACTATAACCTTTGTAACATGATTTTTGAAGTAATTTTGAAAGATGTCATTCATCCAAGAGGGTCAAAAAGCATCGAGGTTTCAGGCGGAAGACTCCTTTTTGTGGTAGCTGGCTTGGAGGTTTTTATGTTGACTTTAAATTCGAAGGTATTTTGCTGCGGTTGCCAATGTATTCCCAACACCTTTACCGAAGTAGCTTGGTAGCTGTCAATTGCGGAGGAATCTTTTTCGATTAATTATTCGGGAATGTGCTCTAGTAAACGGGAATTATTAATGGACCAATTCCTTAATTTGAATCCACTATCGTTTAGTAAATTTCTTAGGTCTTCTTTCATCTGGATCACCTTTTCCAATAAAGATATTGCTGACACGACATCGTCGATATAAAAGTCTCTCATGACTACATCGGCTGCGATGCGGCTGTGAATACTTGAATTTCTCGTCATCTTCGAGCTGATCGGGTGTTCGAACAGCTAAGTACAGAGCTGAGCGAGGTCCATATATTACCGTTGTCAATTGGTATTCCTTGATAGATTCACTCGGTTATTCTCTCCATAGGATACGTAGCATGTTCCGATCTTCTTTTTTTACTCGTATTTCCCGAAACATTTTCTCTATATATGCTTTAAATTCATATTCGTACTTTTCCATCGCACTAAACTGTTCTTACCGTTGCGCTCTTTTCAGAGGCGTCAAAGTCTACCCTTAGCCTTGCTGTGGTATCCATTTTGACCATTAAATTGTGACGAAGAAAATATATTTCTAGTTGCGTATATTCTCGCTGTAATTCTGGATTTGTTAGCACTTCCGTTTCAACTACATCATCCGTGCGAATGCCTTACTTCTTAACTCTCCTATTTTCTTATGTTTTGCCCTTAGATCAAACAGCAGTCTTACCGTGTACCTTCCATCCTCTCCTCTTTCTATTGTTGATTTATAAAGTTCTTTACATTTCCTGTCTTCTTCTGCAGGTACTTTGGCTGATGGTACCTCTTCAATCTCCCACAACCTTTTCAATCGGTGTCGCAAGTAGAAGGGTATTCATTCATGTCTTTTGCTTGTGCTATACAGCACGAGATGTCGGATTCGTCGCTATAATATATATATATATAATTACATTTTAATATTTTGTATTGTTTAAAATTTAATAATATATAATTGTTCGTTTAAGCAATTGTTTCTCCACTCTTTCGTTAGATTCCCATAAATCTACATTTATATTGATGCTACCTGAAAAAACCCATCCGAATTCTGGATTGTTGGCGTACCCGTAGGTCCCTTTATTTCTCCTGATAAGAGAATTTCTGGGAAAATGTCGGCTTGAATGATGACATCTATATTTCCTGGCTGTTTGTAAGTTTGGTCGGCTAAGATAAGTTTTCCCATTGGGTTACTACCAAACGCTTTGCCGATATTAATTTCGTGAGTTTGTTCATTACTAACGCTGGAAGGTGATCTGAACGGAACTTCCGACAGCCCCTCCTTTCTCCTAGGCCATTGATGTTGATGAGTGTTTAAGTCCCCTTTAACCTTGGTTGTTGCGCGGCGTGTTCCGTAATAAACGTGACCTGTGACCCTTGATCTATTAGAGCTTTCAAGGCTTTACCATCTCCATCTGATCCTTTTACTTGTATAATAGCGGTTGCTAGCATTACATCGTTCTGTTCCTTACGGTTGATTGCCAGGAAAGACTGTACTTCAGTATCTGTTGAGGGGGATGACTTATTTCTTCCCTCGGCTTGTTGATTGATTGATTCATCTATTTCAGTTACGGTTGTACTCTTATTTTCTCTTGCTGTGTCTTCATGCAAGATTGTATTGCATCTTGCATTTCCTGTATTTCTTCAGGCTCTTGCAGTCTGCTGATTTGTACCCAGACTGCAGAAAATTTGTATAGAGTAAATTTTTTAAGGCAAATTTCTTTCTTAGGTTAGCACTCATGTTGAGGCATTGATTACATTTGTATATACCAACTCTGCAAGATGCGCATGTTCTTTTTTTACTGAGCTTAAGGTTTTTTTTCACGGGCTGCTGGTTATGTCTACATTATAACTTGTTCTGTTTGGTCCTTCGTTGCTGAAGTCTTTGCAAAATGTTTCTCCCAATGATTCAAGAACATGAAATCTACGGTCCATCCAGACAAGTAGACATTATTTGGAGACATCGTATAGTCGTTTTAGGACACCTACTGACTCGTGTGATAATGGTTGTTGTGTGAGTAACTTCTAGATTTTTGTGAATACTATGAGCCTCTTATTGTTGATGCAAAAGTTAGGAAGTGCCCATGCCGTGCCATAGTTGTCATCTTTGATTTGTAGATGTTGCAGAAGTTTGTTGGCACTATCAATTATATTTGACTTTAAGTAATGCATTTTCTGAGCTTTACTCAAACTGTTCTCAAGAATGAGTTATAAAAACAAATCTTTGAATGAATTCCAATTATAACAATTACCACCAAACGTTGGAATCTGAATTGTAAGTAGTGTAAACCTGGCGTTGGAAAATAATCTAACAGTGTCTATTCCATGAAAGCACCACTTAATTTTAGATTTACACACAACAACCGTAAAAGGACAATGTTAAAAATAGCCCATTTTTAGCTGCTCGGGTGGAACGCATGTATCCCAAAAAAGTGATTGATTGCTAGCAAAAAACATGATATATGACCTGTAAATACTTCAAATGGCTGGAGAAATGTCAACTTCACCGCAATTTTTGGTTTTGGTCAGTTAACTCATATAAACCACAAATTACAGTTGGGGACGGTTTAAAAATAATAAATAAGTCTTCAATATATGAAATCGATGAGAAAATGTCGCTTTGCAGTAGGAATAAATTACGATTAGATAGTAAGTAATATAAATATCGATAAAAAGGCAACATTATAGATCGGCCACTAGATACAACGATCGCGTGGCTAAATATAAAGCTATTATTGTTGGGACGAGTACATAAATCAATTCAGTCCAACTTAGCATTTCCCCAAAACGATGGGTTCCGTTTTATCTGTTTTCGGTGCCGTGAATTGACTAAAAGGTTTCGTTATTCTTCTAAAACCAACGAAGGATTATTTATTAACACATTCTCTGATCCGACATGGCACCCTGCCGTGTCAAACGATCTTTGTGGCCAAGAAAATGATAAATTTTCGGTCTTTGTGTAAGATCAGAGCTAACTGCGGCTATCGGTCGAAATTTTTTCTTCTCTTTTTCTATAAGGTCCAGCAGCGAGATTAAGTTACCTTGCAGTGTTCCCTACTACGTTAACAGAGTGAGAGTGATGGTTTCCTTGGAATATTTCTTGTTTCCTGTCCATTAGAATCAACTGGACTTCAAAAAAGTTTTACGATGGTCATGGCTTAGTGCGTTTTTTATTTTTTACTATAAGTTTAGGAAAATAAAGAGAATTGAAGTGAATCGGGTTAAGTTCAGTGATGAAAGTATATAGTCGTCAGTCATATGGTAACACCAAATGTGACTTTTACCTACTGGTTCTAGGAAATAAGAAAAATCTGCATAAGCTTAAATTTATAATTACTGGATCTTCTTGGCAGGGGACTGTACGTAAAATTAACATCCATGAAAAATTCAAGAGACCAATTGGCTCCAAAATGAGGTGATAATGTAGTGATGACGATCATGTTAATTAGCGGATGAAGTCAGTACTAATGAAGACTGTGGAACAAAAATTCTTTGCCTTTAGGTCTGCAGGAAATATTTGAATATGACACGTTATGAATGCTTTTAAATGTTTTCCATTACTGAATTTAAAAATTTACGTTATTCAAGAATAACTGATAGCTTAAAAGCATTTGAAGCCTACAAATTAAGTCAATGATTTTCCGAATATTAGGTGTGGATATTGTTGAAAAGCTTAAGATTCTTTAGTTCTATGGAAATATAATTCCTTTAAAATAATCAATTTAATATAAAGCAGTCTTAGGCAATAGTACAAATTTAGTCGGTTTTAAGTTTTTTTTGAGCATCTAAGCGAAAAGGTATGTGTAGCGCAGGTTTACTCACTTTTAACGGATTAGCTATATCGGATTCTTCGTATAATGAAAATTTAAAATAATAGGGTTTAAGGAACAGGTTCACTATACTACATTTATATTAACTGAATAAAAAATAAAAAATATTTATTAACCACTTAAGTGGAGAATCCTAGAAAACGGCGTTAAAGGAAAGAAATGAAAGTTTAAGGGCAGAAATATAAAAAAAATTATAGCTATAAGCCATGATGAAGGCAATGTAAAGAAATATATTCCATTCAGTTTCTACTCAGCACAAACGTGAAAATATACATTTTCAATCAAATACATTCAATGTTTTTTAACTGATATTTCATGAATCGGATAAACTTACTTTCCGAAGTGATGTTAATAGTATTTTCTTTTATCGAATCTACGCGATTCTGTCCGGTAAGTTCGATCATGTAACATTATTGTAGACAGCGGTGGGATTCTTAAGTGGTTGAGGCTGTGTGACAATCAAATTTAATCAAATATTGGCGAAAAATTAATAAAAGAAGTGACAAAATGGAATTTTATAATCAATAGTCACGTTAAAGCTAAACAAAAACAACGTAACTGCCCCAACTAAACAAAGTATACTCAAGAATTCTTTTGAAATTCGGAGGACCATTCCCAGTTAACTCATTAAGGAAGGAGGGAGACAGCACAACCCTGCAGTAGTAGGAGAGAAGAATCCCCTAAAGATCAAATAGCATCAACCAACATCATCTATTGGGAGTTCTTATGCCGAAACGAAGCAACCCACAAGGATTAAAAAAATGAGTTAATTGTTTCAAACTTATGCAAACTCTGCAAACATGTTCCAACTTATGTAATAACAGTATGGAATCAAAGTAACTTTATTTATTCAAACTACATTGCAGACTCAACGTCAATGCATTTAATAAAAGTCTGTTAAATTTGCGAAAATTATCCATTATTATGTATGCATATATTTAATAAATTTACTTTCTTTTCAGGAGTTTAAGTTCAAACAACAATAACTCTATGTTGGATCGCTTTTTCATAAGAAAGTCCAAAATGATGAAAATAAAAGTCCTCTTAATAGCAATAATAAAATAGTTATATAGAGCAGACTTCACAAAAATGAAAAGGCATAAAACTAAGGTGAACAGAATTAACTGTCTAGTCAAACAATTGATAAGAAACTGCCTGATTTATTTTACAGGCTATTCTATTTATTATTATTGCAAGCATCACCTATTGGTTAGTTTGCATGTTTGAGTCAAACATTGCAACTGATTTTAAAACCGATTCAGCTAAAATTGCGCTCATAACTTTGGTTCTGATTTCGTTTTAAATTCAACATGGCGGATGATCAAAGATGGCAGATCACCGTTTTCTTCGTAAATCCCTAGACAAGCTATGTATGTGACGTCTTTCTATATTCAATATGGTCGACGACCCAAGATGGTGGATTACCTCTTTCTTCACAACCCCCTTGACATTGGTTGTTTTGAAAATTGTGATTGTAGAAAACAGTATATTCAAATGTGAATAAATGATTTCCAATTAATTGCGATAATACAAGTTTATTGCGGTACAGAATTACATTGGCGGCAATGAATTAAAAATAACTGAACTTATTGCGGTGAGTACATCGCGAGGAATTGAAAAAATTCAATAATTGAAAAGTCAATCTAGTTTTCTGCAATAGCAGTCCAATGAATTCGAAGCAAAGTAAGCTGAACTATATACAGTAAATTTTTGTAACAATAGTGGATTACAAAACTAATCGATAGTAGATTACAATTTTATGAATATTGGATAACAAAATTAGTATATGAACTTAAATATATAATGTTGATAAAATGCAATAATTCTTAATATACTGCCGTTAAGAAGACTCTTAACCATTATCCACTGGCAGTTTGCAGCTTTTTGTGATTGGCCTTCGTAGTACTCCTTTTGCAGTCTTGACTGTGGCGATTCGTACCAATTGATCTGGATATTGATGTGTTGCTTGAATTCGACCCAACTCCCAAGCGGATGTTGGCAAGTTTTCTTCCTTGATGAGAACAACATTCCCTTCTTTAAGGTTAGTTGACTCTGTGCGCCATTTAGGATGGTGTAGCATCGTATTAAGATACTACATGTGCCACCGTCTTCTTGTTGTATTTTCTGCAAGTGACGCCAACGCAGTGGCTTCTTGAGGTTCGGAAGTCTTAAGGGGCTTCCGGGAGCGGTCTAAATTACTGACATCATCGGAAATGGGAGCAATGGGTCTTCAGTTGAAAAGTGGACAACTCTTCGAACGTCAACCAAGTATCTCCGATAGTGCGGATTAGATGCCACTTTACTGCTTTAACTCCAGCTTTCTAGAGGCCGTCAAAGTCGGGTGCGGACAGTGGGTTGAAGTGCCAAGACACCTGAATTACAGAATAAATTTGCTATTAATTCGTTTTGTTTTGAGGATGTAACAGGTAAGTTGAAAATTTCACCCAGCTGCCTATTAGCTTGTACAAAAATTAGTGTCGTTATCGCTGTATATATGTAAGAGAAGTCCACGTCAAGATGTGAATCGTTTGAGTCAGACCATAACCGCTTTACTAGTCAGATCCTTGACTGCCTGCAGATGTATTGCATTTGTACTTAGGCAGACGAATCCCTTTATAGATCGCTCTCCTCGCCCTCTTCGTCAACCGAGGAACCAAAGGGTTAGCTTTTCTTAAGCTGCTGTAAAGCCAAAGGAATTTAGTTTTTCTTTATAAGAAACGCGAATCGCGTTAAGAAATATTTTAATATTTCTAACTTCGCTCGAGTTGAACGGTTTAGTTCGGACTTTTTTTGCAATTCCAAGTTATTAAACATTTTTGAAAAATTTGCTGGGGTCATGTGTTTACTTTGTACATTGTGTACATGTGATAAAAGTGTGCCTGGAAATATTTGAAACAGAGGTCGTAGGCTGCCTGCAATTCCAAGAGCGATATCCAATATGGTTGACACTTTCTGGAAGGATCTCTGGTATACCTGCTAATCCTAAAAAATGTTGAGGGAAGAATGTTAAATTAACTCCAATAAATATAATAGTAAATTGTCTTTTTAATCATTTAGGATTTATAGTTAATCCTGTAAATAAGGAATATCAATGAATAAATCGACGGTAGTAACTGAGGAATACTTCTGGAACAGCATGTCCAAGGTATCGTTATTCATGTCGGCATGGAAAACTTCCAAGTATGTCGCACTTCTTTTTTAATCAGCCAGGTGCATGCTTTTTTGGTTGAATGTGTTTATACAGATTAAGTGATGTAGCAGCTTTTCATTCTATGCTGATAGATTAAATAATACTCCCTTAAACAAATATAATCGTAAAAAAGAACTAAAAACCATATTAAAAATTGCAAAATAACAACGGTTACTCCAAAAATTGCATCTATAAGTTACTGAAAAAAAGGAGAAAAAATCTGCCATTAAATTAGTATACCCTCAAGAGCCATGTTGTTACTCAATCGTAGCTAGGTGTTTGCTTGCTAGCGACAACGTATCTCCTATCTGTCGTACATTCTGTCAATTTTAAGTTTTTCGACGATAATATATTCGCATAAGTCTTTTCTGTGTTGTGAGTGGATTGAATAGCTGAAAGCTCTTCCATTTCACAAAATTTTCTCAATGTTGTGTCGATATCAGATAGGGTCAGGTGAAGAGAAGTCGTCTCCATTGGGTCGTCTACTTGTGTTGCTTGTCCTGCTACAATATATCCGAACATAGTATTTTGTAAAGCTGGAATTTATGAACTAAGGACAAGATGACCCTCCCTGAATACGTATATCGTTTGGCCTGCTACAAGCAAAATATCAATCTTAGTGGGTTGAATAAATGTTGGGTAGGCTAAATCATATCCCTTAATGAATTCTCAGAACTGGCTATTGCGGACATCGAAGTATTTCGGAGAGTGCGGTGTTGAAAGGCTCCCCAAAATAAATGCATCCACACTTGCCTGTTGAGAATGATCTAAATTAAGAGTAAGCCGTCCTCGTATGAAACTAGATCTAGCTGCTGATAAGTCAGATACTAAGATCTTAGACTTATCTTGCTTTAGGCATAATCTCTGTGCGCAATCCTCTGATACAAATGATGTCTGGGAACTAGAATCTAATAGAAGCCTGCACGGCTGCGAAACCAAAATGAATGGATAACAAGACATGATGCTGTTGGTAATATTGGAATTTTTCTCGGAGTTGCACTTAGCCGTTATATGCATCGTTTTGGCGAAGTATGAATTTCGTTGTCAAATCAGATGTGGTGATTCCTTTCCTTAGGTAACTTAGGTGAGATGAACCAATTTGATGAAGTTGGTTGATTAATTGACTGAGACCACTTGGGTTGCGTTGCTGAAGAACGATTGGAAATCATTTGCGGTGAATTAGTTTTTTCATTTATGTACAAGGAAGAGTGGTGGGCTATATTGCAAAACTGGCATTTGTATTAAGATTGAAATTATGCTTAAACTGGATAAGCTGGGTTTACCGCCTCTATTGCTAGAATGGATCCGCTCTCATTTAAAAGATAGGACATACCGTTAGGGCTTCTTTTGGTGTACCGCAGGGTAGCCATCTGGGGCCGGTGCTGTTCATTCTTGTCATTGACGACATTGTCCCTCTAATTAAGCACTCCAAAGTCTTAATCTACGCAGACGATATGAAAATTTTCTCATGTGTTAGAAACAGTTATGATTCTTCCTGCATTCAGGATGATTTGAATACCTTCAGGATTTGGTGTGCCTCAAATGGACTGCAACTTAACCTGGATAAATGTGAAGTTATGTCATTCTCTAGGAACATCAATCAGCTTTTCTTTGATTATACCTTTGCGGAATCTAATATCCGTCGTGTGGAGTCCGTTACTGACCTCGGTGTAATGCTAGACAAAAAACTCGATTTCACTCTGCACATAAACTATATTGTGTCTCCGAGTAATTCAGCTCTGGGTCTTGTTAAACGGTGGTCAAGAGAGTTTTCTGAAAGATAAACCCTTATTCACTTCTTTTTTTCTTTGGTTAGACCAATTCTCGAGTATGCATCTCAGGTTTAGTCACCTTGCTATGCTGTTCATTCTAGACACATTGACTTGGTGCAGCGGAACTTTGTAAGCTTTGCACTAAGGGACCTCCCGTGGAATGATCCATTAAGGCTTCCTCCTTATGAGGATCGCCTTCGATTGCTTAATATGCACTCTTTGAAGGAACAACGTAGAATTGCTGAACTAGTATTTATTCACCAGCTTTTGAGGTAGAATATAGATTCTCGCACTCTCGCAAGTTTGGTTACTTATAGGCATACCCCGTATAGCTTAAGGCGATTGCCTTTACTTCATGTTATGCATTTTCGGTCTCTGTTGTCTGTGCACCCCTGATTGTAGTGTTTGGGCGTGTTTCGGTTCTTTATTTACTAATATTTTTTTTTGCATGTTGGTGTGGGAGCCTCATTCACCTCAATATATGTTATATTCTGGTGAATAGGTCAATTGATTCCAGGCTTCTGCCTGTGAAGTGCGCCTTCTAAGTTAGAAGGGTTAATTCTATAAAAAAAATTAGAATTTTTAATTTTATATCTATTGCGACATTTTGAAATCGGTGCAAATTAATCAAATAAAACAACTACAGTACCACAACTGAAAATAATATATAATACTACCTGAACGTTGCAGCTTACGGGATCATAAGAAATGACGATTAAATATTTTTGTTGTAGTTGTTTGGTTTGTTTGATTTGCACCGACTTCAAAATGTCGTGATAGATATAAAATGAAAAATTATTTTATTCTTATTAGCGCTTTTTGTGAAGTCGGTTCCACTTTTTTTTAAAACTATTTCATTAATATATAACGTTCTCTTATTAACCGACTTCCCAAAAACAAAGAGATTCTAAGTTTGACGTGTATATTTTTATTATTATTTTTTTTTATGTCTGACCGGGCATAAATTTGAAACGCGTTGACCGATTTTGATATTTCTTTTTTTGTTGGGTAGAGTATGTTCACCGATTGGTACCATGTAAAAAAAGTTGTTTGTTATGTGCTTTCCGCGAAGCGCATAAATTATGCTAGCTTCATTGGAGAAGGGGTGGGTTTTCTTAAAGTTTTGGGCGCCACGTGGCTTTAGAGTCCACGAACTCAAATGTTGCCGACTCAAAGTGAACAAAATAAAAGAATATCTCCGATCAATTCAATTTAATGAAAACAAATATTGCAAAAATAACTAGCACTATATTTAACCAAATTTCACTTATTTTTATTAAATCGCATGAATTTTCCTATCCACAAGACTAAATTTTAAATCTATTTGATCACTTCTATCCTATATCTATATTTATATTTTACCCGAGTAACTTCGCACGATACACTCATACAATAAACTCGTAATAATACCGACCAATCTTTAATCTTCAATTAGCAATTTTGTTTCTTTTGTTTTAATATTTTGCAAAAGAAAACCAAAAGACAATAAAATTTAAATTAAAAAGGTGTACTCATCTTTTGAATTTCCGACTCCTTCTTTTACTCTAATGCCTTCTTGCTTCCTTTCCTCTGCAGGCTCCTCTGTCTTTTCTTCCTTTTAAACTGTCACTGTTTTACTCTCCATACTTTTCCAAAATTAGCACCAAAAAAAAACCTAACTTTGTAACGCGTGGACAGATTTGGATGGTTCTTTTTTTGTTGTACAGAGTATGATCCCCCCATTGCTTATAGGAGAAAAAAATTTGGCCTAGGGTGGGGGGAGGAGTAGCCTAACTTCGTAACGTGTGGACCGATTTGGATAATTCTTTTTCTGTTGGGTAGAGTATGTTCCCTGGTTGATACCATGAAAAAAAATTTGGTTGGGTGGGGGTGGGGATGGAGCCTAACTTTGTAACGCGTGGACCGATTTGGATAGTTCTTTGTTTGTTGTACAGAGTATGATCCCCCATTGCTAATAGGAGAAACAATTTTGGTAAGGGTAGGGAGGGGGGGGGGGGGAAGGGAGTAGTCTAACTTCGTAACGCGTGGACCGATTTGGATAATTCTTTTTCTGTTGGGTAGATTATGTTCCCTGGAACAAAAATTTGAAAACAATGTGGTTGGGTGGGGGTGGGGATGGAGCCTAATTTTGTAACGCGTGAACCGATTTGGATGGTTCTTTTTCAAATCGGGAAGTTGGGTCTTTTACATTGAAGACTTGAAGTTATGGTCTGTGTAAACCGTGAATTTGCGGCCTTGAAGGTAACATCTGAAGTTCCTTGTTGCCCAAACAATGGCCAGCAACTCCTTCTCTATCGTGAAGTAATTACGTCCGGCTATGTTTAATGTGCAGCTCTCGTAGGCAATGGGCTGGCCTTATCCAGCTTCTCTTTTGGAGGGAACTGCTCCTAATGCCTCGCTACTAGCGTCCGTTATGCGGTTAAGGGGTTGCGAGAAATCAGAAGAGGAGGTGAAATTAGGGAAGTTTTGAAAGTTTGAAATGCTTCTTGGTATTTTTCTTTCCAAATGAATTTGACATCCTTGCGGAGCAAACTCGTAATTGGATGCACTATCTTTGAAAACTCTGGAATAAATTTCCTGAAGTAGTTAGCAAGCCCTAAGAACGACTAGAGATTTCTTATAATGATGGGAACTGGAAAGGTTTGGACGCATGCCGTTTGCTGGGCTCCTTTGCTTGAATACTTGTGAGCTAGATAAATAACCTCGCGCTGAGAAACTGACACTTCTCTGGTTGTAGTTTTAGGTTGTTCTCCCTCAATCGATCAAAGACTTTGCGGAGTTTTTGGTCATGATCCGCTAGGTTTCTCCCATAGGTGACAATGTCATCTAAGTAAACGAACGTGCGAGTTGATTAAAGGTTGTAGGTTGATTAAAGCATAATTGATGAAGCGTTGAAACGTTGCCGGGGCTCCTTTGAGTTCGAAAGGCACACGTTTGAATTTGTAGTTGCTTGAATACTTATGAGCTAGATAAATAATCTCGCGCTGAGAAACTGACACTTCTCTGGTTGTAGTTTTAGGTTGTTCTCCCTAAATCGATCATAGACTTCGCGGAGTTTTTGGTCATGATCCGCGAGGTTTCTCCCATAGGTGACAATATTATCTAAGTAAACGAACGTGCGAGGCTTTGTAGGTTGAAACGTTGCCGGGGCTCCTTTGAGTTCGAAAGGCATACGTTTGAATTCGTAGTGCCCATAATTAATGCTGAAAGCGGGTTTGGGTCGACCTTAAGGATCTATCAAAACTTGCTGATATCCATTGGCGAGATATAGGGTAGTGAAATACCTTAAGTCAAGAATGTCCTCTATTCGTGGTAGCGAAACTATGTCACCAAACGTTTTGGCATTAAGTTAAAGAAAATTGACTACGACGCGCCACCTCTTTTCACCGTCTGGTCCCGCTTTTTTGGGGACAACTAGGGGTGGTGAATTCCAAGGACTTTGACTCGGTTTTCATATGTCGTTATAAAACATCTCCCTGAGCTTCGTTTATGACGTTGCGCTGTGTCTCTGGCAATCTATACATTTTTTGGTTAATGGGTGCCTGTTCTTGCACCAGAGGGATGTCGCGAGTAATGGTTTCTCTGTGCGTGAGCCGATCAGTTTGAGAAAGAATATATCGTCGTACCATTTACAGAGTCGGGATATTGAAGATTTTTCCTCCGCGTTTAATGTGCCGTCCAATTTTGATTCGTTGAATTATCAATCATTCAACTGGTAAGATAAATCTTTTAGACGTCCAGCCCAACAGCTGGGCTGATGACTGATATAAAAGTTCAGTGTTGTGCAATAAATATTTCAGTTTTTATGATGAAGTTTGTGAAGCAGAGACTCTTTACCAATAAAAAACCTAGATGTAAAATCATACATAGACATAGCTCGCTATACCTGATAATGTAAGATTAATACCTGTTGGACCTTCTAACTGCGGTAAAACCAATCTTATGATTGGTCTTATAGAACATCCAAGTTGACTCAAGTTGAAGGATATCTACATTTACTCAAAATCAGTAATAATTCTAAATATCAGTATCTGTAGCAGTTGATAAGTCCTATTACTGGTCTGGGTTACTACACGTTTTCTAATAATTGCGAAGAATTGCGAATTACACCTCCTTAATTATTTTCTTATTTTATTTAAACAAGATGATATGAATCTTAGACCTATATATAATGATCATGTTAACACAGACATGACCTTCGAAAAATTTCGTAAGATTTGCAGTGTTTGCTGGAAAGATAGTTACGGCTTTCTAGTAATCGATAAAGACAGTCAATTGAATAACAGACGTTATCGAAAAGGAGTTGATACATATATTTCACTATAAATTTAGAAGATCTGGTGTAGCTGATATTAAACCCGTTATAGCTGCTAATATATCTGACAGACCTGTTCGAGCTGTCTTATAGACCCGTTATAGCTGGTAATAAACCAGATAAAGTGGGTCATAGGCCTGGTAAGAACTGTTCCAATACCTGGTGAAACTGTTCATAGACCTGATAAAGCTTATCAATGATCTGGTAATAACTGTTCGTAGTACTGGTAAAGCTTTTCATAGACCTGATAAAGCTGTTCATAGACCTGTCCAGATCGGTACAACCCAGTTGACAGACCAGTTCAAATCTAATTAGTAAGATTGAAATGCATTAAAACTTTACATCACAATATAAGTATTGTCGCCTCAGTCCTTAAAGTATTATATTATGATTTTATGAAAATGTGTCATTGCGTTGAAGAAACTACACAATTAGAAATTGTAACCTTGACTTAGGTCACGTATTTTAGTACACATACACTCGTTTCGAAAAACAAGTACGCACTTGATTTTTTCATATAAATTTGATTTATTTTAATAAATTTTTATTTTTAATATTTGTAATGAACAATAAAAAAGAATATATTTTCACATAATTTTACATAGAAATAGACAACATAACATTTATTTTTATTTTTATATTTAAATATAACACAGTTTGAAGGAAAATGCCATTATTAGAAGGTATTTTTTAATTTTTTTTCAATTTTTTTTTTAACTGAAAACTTAAAAAAAATGATTTCAACAATATTAACACGTTTAAGATTACGTAGAATGCAAAAACAAAACAAATATATTCAAGGGCTTATAAAGAAGAAGATTCAGTTTTAATAGCTTCTTGAATTGTTAAATTTTTTAAATGGTTATTCACGATAATCCGTTTATTGTAGTATCTCTGCACCAATAATTCCCATGCAGGATTGTAATATTTTTCACAAATGTCGAGATGACGAATTAATTTAGCTGCTTCGCCATCTACACTAGTTTTTAAAAAATAAAGTTTTTGAACATTAGGTATGTTAGCGTTATTATGGATTAGCGTTGTAAACAGATCATGAAATGATCTCCAGTCTGTGTAATTGTCCGTAAATTTTGTGATATCTATTCTTGGTAGCTTGATTTGGGATAAAGATACCTGATCCGTATTCGAAACTTGAGTTGTACTTGATTTATTAACATTTCTCTGGCGGTTAGGGGTTTTTGTGGCAGTTTCATTATTTTCAGGTTGCACAATTAGAGTCGGGGAATGTTTATCTAAAGCGTCCATTAACTCGCCCAGAAAGTTAGATAAAAATCCCTCAACAGTTTCAAAAACATTTTCCTTAAAGTAAGGTATCTTCAACGTAAATATTAATCTTGCGGTTGTTGATACAAAACTGTTTCCAACATTCTTTTATATTATCTAGCTTTCTATTTATTACTCCAACCGTTCGTCGCTCTTTTGCTTATTTAATGTAACTACCGCGAAAAGCCTCTATTTCACTTTTAATCGAATATTGTTCTTTAATTGAGTTTGTACCTTTGGGCTTCAGGGCTATCAAGATCACTCTCTGACATTTTAATTATTATATATATATTTAATTATAATATCAATAAATCAAGAGTGTAAAATATGCAAAATTTTACAGAAATATATTTTAAATACTAATAAATTATATTTTATTTATTGCTAGTGAAATAGCGTTCAGCTCCACTTTAAATGAATCCGATGATTCCAGATAGGATGATAATTCCAGGTATGATCCGGATTCTTGAAGGCCCAAATGTAAATCGCTTGAGGTGCGATTTATCTTATGCTGTGAGGTGTGAATTTTAATTCAAACAGGAGTTGTGTTGTGTTGGGTTGGGAGACAATTATTTATAGCACGCAACCTTATACTTTAATTGAACTCGATTTATTTCTTAATATTTTATGAAAAATTAGGAACAATTGAACTCGTTTCAATAATTAAAAACAGAGTACTTGGGTTACAATTTGACGTTAAAAGAAAATGCATTGTGATGAGTTCTTCGATGCAATCAAAGTAAAAAAACACAGTGTTCGTGATAATTTTGAACGCTACCAATAACAGATGGTTTTGTATCCATATGTGGATGATGTCGCATCAAGCTTGACCAGCACCAGTACTTCACCGTAAGTTTAATTTCTTGAAATGACGAGTTGATGCCAATAGCTATAAATGTTTATTCTCTTTCAGGGAAGTAAACCTTGTGTTGCATACTGGAATACTAAAATGTGTAAGTAAATTGAATTATATAACTTAACTATTTGTATTTCTTTTTTTCTAGATGTGATGCTAGCTCCAACAGCTGCAATAAATTAATTATAATCTGTAAATTCAATTAATTTGCAAATATTATCCAAAATTATTTTTGTATGAAGATGCATCATTTTGAACTGACATAAAAAAGGGATCACACTTCCTTTTATAACTGCTTATTTTAAAATATTCATTTGATATGTTTGCTTCATTCCTCTTAAACTCAATAATTACACATCGATTTTATAATTAGCATCACTTTGTTTCACCAATTTTTAAATTTTTTTCTGTTTTAAACTCGCGATATTCATAGCAAGATATCTTAAATGAGCGAGTTATGTAATTACTGTCATATGTACAACAAATGGTTACGATAGTTTCGTCATCGAATTCAAGTTTAAGGTGCTTATGAAAGATATCCTCTCAATAATTCCTGCAATATCCATTTCTTTCTTTAATAGCTCTTGCCTGAAACCTTTAATCGCCTCGTCAATAGAAACAAACAAATTTAAACTGAAATTTTTTTCGAACCGAGGACATTTTTTAAGCGTATGAGTTCCTTGACACAATGGGCACTCATGTTGAATAGTGTGATAAGCATGGGTTTTACTTTCACTAGCTTTGAATCACGCATGCTGCGGTCCAATTAGACTTACAATTTCGAGCGTTTGAAAACTGGCTTCTAAGAAATCAGGATCGCTTAGATTTTTGAGGGCGTTTCTGCTGTTGTTCCCAAAGCTGAACAAGACAGTAGATAATAATTGGATCCCATACATGCATGCTAACGTTTAAGTTTTTAAGAGTGGAAATACACTCATTTGTGGAGTCTAAGATTTTTCTAATCATGGGGCCACTCTCGACTCGAATACGAGGTTGTAAAAGCAACTTTTAGGGTTTTCGTATCTGTAGACAAAGCCTCCCAGGCCACATGGTAATTATCAGCGGTTGTATTTAAATGTTTAATAATTAATTTAGTTTCACCACCTCGATTATAGATAATGAATTTTTTGTTCTTTTGGCAATCGATCATTAGAATGCCGTATCCAATCAAATAAATCGTAAAATGATAACTAGTTTCTGTAATCACCCAGAAATCTGGGAATGGTTATACGAGGCAACCCTCATCAAGATTTTCCATTCATCCCTTAAGGGGGGAAGTACATGAAGACATTTTCAAAAATCGATTTTTTTTATTGTCTTAATCGATAAGTATATGCTCTAAGAATATAATTCCAAAATTCCAAAAGCCTATCTCGAAAATTGTGAAAGATATGCCACTTGAAAGTGGTCGGCACCGATCCGGCCCAGCGCGCCTGGGATCGAGGATCTCTGCTGCGCGCGTTATTCCGCTTACCGGATTTTTTTTCTGCTCCGGAATTTAGAGTAATGAATGCGACTCTGTTAAAGAGCGTTCTCGACGTTTTCAGTCCAAATACCGATTTTTCTGAGAATACCCCTCGACTGTTACCTTCTCCTTATCTGCATCTTTTTCGTTAGTTTTTCGGGACAAACTTTAAACGGCGTTTTCTCAAAACCATGTTTTTCAAATTGGCGTAAAAGATTACAAAAAAACTAGTGAACCGATTTTCTTCATCCAGCACTCATTTTAAAGGGCATAAAAAACTACTCTAGATAGACTACGGACATAGCAAAAAAATCATTTTAAGACCATTTTTGACGCCAAAATAATCAAAATTTTTGCAAAAAAAGCCAACTTTTTTTTCCATGCCCGATTTTTATAGTTAATGTTCGAATTTCGAAAAGATCGTAGTCTATCTAGAATAAACAACCCCCTCGAGTATAAAAATGTTTGGTTTTTTGATTTCAGATGAAAATTGCGGCCAGGAGAATTTACGCCGATTTCGATGTCAGCCGCGACACGAGTTACGAAACCCACCAAAAGTTGATTAATTTTTTATTTTTCAAAATGTAAAAAATGTTTTTCCTCTTCTTAAAACATTGCCCTAAATACATATAATATCGATTTCATGTGGACCTTTTCCATTTTCCCAAAAATAAATCCCAAAAAAGTCCTTTTTTTCGGCCTCTTCATGTACTTCCCCCCTTAAGAAGAACTTCACTTGATAGCATCTCCTTTGGAGATTTCTTAAAATTTCTTACGAATCGATCTATGTAGTTGTTCCCAAAGCACTTCATGTTGCTTGAGCAAATCTGCTAACCTCTATAGATCTAAAGAAACGCAAGTTAAATCACTCAAATAGGTATTAAGTGGAACAAAATAAAAATATATATCTGCAACTTCAAAATATATGTGATACCGCAAATAACTGTACTGTATGACGACAACTTAGATTTGGCTATCAATAGAAAAATATAAACTTAGGAATTTAGCACTTAGATAATTGCCTTTATTGAAAATTTTCTTGGTGTCGTCACAGATTTGTTGTAACTTGTATAGCGACTTGTTAGCGGGTGAGTTTCCATCTCCCTGATAAGCGTCCGCTAGCCTGATTATTCGGATGCTGCAAACGATACTGTGCCTAAATTAGACGATTATCGAATCTATCACAGAGACCGGAAAGCCAGTGCGGCATTCAGAGGCGGCGAATTTTAGAGATTTCGAATAGTTAAACTTAACTTAAATTCTAAAACACTCCAATATTAAGACAAACCTTAAATTTGATAGGGAAAGATATGCTTTAGTTTATTTTTTATTATATAAAATTGCAACAATTGAACTACGGACGTCTAGATCAACCACTGCTTACCCGAGAGAAGTGGAAAACGCTTCAATTGCCGTTATTGATTGCTCACATCAAAATGAGATGATAAAATCAAGGCCCGCTGATATTGTTATACCATTAAAAACGTTTTTGTTTACTTTTGCACGATAGAATAGTTGACGATTCAGGAAAATTATTTAAATAAGAATGGCAGCAATTTCGGATGTTCAAGGATTTAAAGACCAGCGTAACAAACAAATGGGAATCAAATGCAGCACTTTATTTTCCTGCCAACATTCATATATAACAATTTAACAGCTTCAGGAAAAAGAGAAGCAACCTGGTTGCAGCATAACTTTCACCGGTTCAATTGGAATAATGGCTTTATTTAATACTATTATCTGCATACTCCTGTGACTCCTTTGCTAAAAGACAAAGTGATATATGTAAAATAATCCGAAAAATTCGAAAAAAATACATTTGCAGACAGCGTAACTGTGGTAATATGGCAGAAGTACTGCGCTGTTCAAATTTATCATGGTTAAAATTTTTGTATAGTAATAATAATATGTCCAATGTTGTATGATTCATAAGGGGAAATGTGCTCAAGAAAATGAACATCTTTTAAAACTGTTGCCAAATGAATCATTGCTTATTTTTTATTAGTTTATTTGTCTCTAATACAGGGTGTTTCAGATCTAACGTGCCAAAATGAGGAGTGATAGATCTCAACTAGACAAACAAAAATTGTAGGCAGGGGATCGGGGTGGGGGGATCTCTCGTTTTGGAGTTACAGGGTAATTTATAAATTTCAGTTTTTCATGGTATGCACACTACTCTTATATTTTTTTCTCTTGATCTACACAACACAGCCACATCAAACAAACGCTAAAAACAACTATCCTAATGACCTTTCCAAAAATGTCAACACTACTGACCTATCTCCTACCATTGCACGCAATTAATTTGCCATTACCTAAAATTCAGCGTTTTCCCAAATTTTCTCCGAAATTCATGTAATTAGTACGGGTCTGGTAGCAAATCCCGAAAAACAAAATCCCGAAAGCAAAATCCCGAACGTCAAAATCCCGAAAAAAAAATCCCGAACGTCAAAATCCCGAAAAGACAAAATCCCGAAAGGTAAAATCCCGAAAAGTCAAAATCCCGAACACAATCCGGAAAGCCTGTCGTGGGGGTAGGCCGCACAGACAGGCTTTCCGGATTGTGTTCGGGATTTTGATATTAAAATTAAAAAATATTGAAACATGTAGGTTTATATGCATTTATATTTATATATTTATTATATTAGTTTTAAATGTATTGCAATCCCTTTTAAAAATGCTGATTTAGACTTTTCATATTTGTCATGAATAATTTTTTGTAGTCTTTTTTCTTTTATAATATAGGACCTTCGTATTTTTCTTTCTACTCCAGCGTTTACAGAATCCAATATCGTTTTCACTCTTATTTGCTCTTCTCCAAGAAGAGCAATAAGCTTATATAGACCCAAATGTGGTCTTCCAGCTAAAAGTTTTAATCTTCGGTGCCACGCCTCAACACTATTTTGCGTCCGCGGCAAATTTTCTTCTAAAAGTTCGGAGACACTCCAAAAGGATGGTTCATAAGAGGGTTTACTGACTATTGAAAGCCCATTGCTTGAGGAAAATATATTTGTTTAGTCATATGGTTAGAATTTCGTTCTTTTTGGCCATTTCGTTTGTCCATATGTATATATAAGCAACGTGTAATATTTTTGCTTTCTGATTTTTCGGGATTTTTTTCTTCGGGATTATTTTTTTTCGGGATTTTCTCTTTCGGGATTTTTCTTTTTCGGGATTTTGATTTCGGGATTTAGGTTTCGGGATTTTATTTTTCGGGATTCTAACCTACTCCCAATTAGTACACCTCTTTTTTATTCTTCTTATTGCCTTTCCAAAAAGGTGCAACATGGCAAGATAAACACAGGATTAGAAAAATTACATCCTTAGAACTCCCTGAGAACCTAATTATTTTATTGCACTTTAGGTAGGAAAACACAGGCAAGATAAACACAGGATTAGAAAAATTGCATCCTTAGAACTCCCTGAGAACCTAATTATTTTATTGCACCTTAGGTAGGAAATTCTTTAAGGAAAAAAAAATTTTTAAGATAAAAAATAGTTTTTAAAAAAAAAGTTGAACCGACTTCAAAAAAAGCGCTAAAAAGCATAAAATAATTTTTAATTTTATATCTATTACGACATTTTGAAGTCGGTGCAAATCAAACAAACCAAACAACTACAAAAAAAATATTTAATTGTCCTTTCTTATGATCCCGTGAGCTGAGACGTTCAGGTAGTAATATGTATTAATTTCAATTGTGGTTATGTAGTTGTTTTATTTGTTTAATTTGCATCGACTTCAAAAAGTCGTAATAGATATAAAATTAAAAATTATTTTATGCTTTTTAGCGCTTTTTGTGAAGTCGGTTCAACTTTTTTTTTAAAAACTATTTTATTTTTCACTTTTTAGTGTCTTCTACTCTATACAACGAAGAAAGAACCATCCAAATCGGTCCACGCGTTAAAAGTTAGTTTTAACCCTCATTCCACTAAACTTTTTTTCTCATGGTATCAATTAAGAAATATACTCTACCGAACAGAAAAGGAATCATCGAAATCGGTTCACGCGTTACGAAGTTACTACCCCCCCTCCCCCACCACCTCCATAGGACCACATTATTCTCCTATTAGCGATGGGGGATCACACTCTATACAACAGCAAAAGAAGCATCCAAATCGATTCACGCGTTACAAAGTTAGGTCCTACCCCCCTTCTCCCACCCCCACCCCAGCAACATTTGTTTTCTCGAAGTATCAACCAAGGATCATATTCTACCCAATAGAAAAAGAATTATCCAAATCGGTCCACGCGTTACGAAGTTAGACTACCCCTCCCCCCACCCACACCTTTCACCTTAGGACCAAATTATTCTCCTATTAGCAATGGGGGATCATACTCTATACAACAGAAAAAGAACCATCGAAATCGGACCACGCGTTACAAAGTCAGGTTCCACCCCCATCCCCCCAAAAATGTTTTCACCTTGTATCAACCACAGAACATACTCTACCCAAGAGAAAAAGAATTATCCAAATCGGTCCACGCGATACAAATCTAGACTACCCCTCCCCCCTCCCCCCTCCCCCTACCCTAGGCCAAATTTTTTTTCTCCTATTAGCAATGGCAGATCATACTCTGTACAACAAAAAAAGAACCATCCAAATCGGACCACACGTTACAAAATTAGGTTTCACCCCCACCCTACCAAACATTTTTTTGACATGGTGCCAATCGGTGAACATACTCTACCCAACAAAAAAAGAATCATCAAAATCGGTCGACGCGTTACGAAGTTATGCCCGGTCAGACATAAAAAAAAAAAAAAAAAAAAAAAAAAAAAAAAACAATACGCGTCGATCTTAGAACCTCTTTGTTTTTGGGAAGTCGGTTAAAAAGTCGAAAATGTTTGTTTTTGGTTAACAGGTAATTAATTTTAATTATTGCTGCAAAAAAGTTATAAAATTGTTAGTGTAATTTTGTTGTGCTGCCGATATTAGTTCGTGTTAGCTAGAATTCACACCCTTGTATCCTGGCGTTCTGTTACTCGTGCTTGATGAAAATTTTGCTATAAAAGAGGGTCAGTCAGCAAGAATACCTATCATAGCAATAAGTTCGTGTGTTATTAAGCAAAAATTATTAAAATATGGTAGGATTTACATTTGAGGAATACGGGGATATTGTTTACCTGGAATATCAAAGGAGATTCCCTAGCCGGCGAGCACCCCAAAGAGGGGTATTTACACGGACTTTCCAAAGGTTAAATGAAAGAGGAAGTGTAACTTCGCACGGCATGGAAACACGACCCGAAAGTTCGGGAAATTCTGACGACCTCGAGCACCAAATAATCACCATCGTGAGGCAGGACCCTGAGACGAGCACGAAACTAGTCACAAGGCGATTAGCACTCTCGTCATCTAAGGTTTGGAGGTTATTCACTCGGGGGGATTACGTCCATATCACCATCAGCCAGCCCAAGGACAAGGAAATTGGCTTCTGGAACGCGACATTGACGACAGAGCGTTTCTGGGCCGAATCCTGTGGACAGATGAATGTCAATTCACCAGGAATGATATCACGAACTTCCATAACCTCCATATCTGGTCGAACACTAACCCACACAGCGCAAAGGTGACCTCATTCCAGCAGAGATTCAGAGGCAACCATTTGGTAGGGCCATTCATTTTGCCGCAAGTGCTTGATAGTGAAATTTTTGCGAACTTTTTGGACAATACACTGACAGATCTAATAATATACATATAATATAAAAATACGATGGAGTACCAGCGCATACGGCTAACATTGTAAAGGTAATACTAAGCGAAAAATTTCCTATTAGCTGGATTGGACGAGGTGCACCGATTCCTTGACTTCCTAGATCTCCAGACCCTTACCCCATTGGACTTTTTCTTATGGGGAACAATGAAGGATGGAGTTTATTCAAGCCCAGCTAACAATAGGGAGGAACTAGTTAGCCGAATTGGGAATGCAGAGCCAAAAACACGGGAGAGGCTGGCTGCAATACGCCTTAAACAGGGACTTAGAAGGAAATTGTTGGCATGCATACAAAGTGGCGGTGGAAATTTTGAACGGCTTTTGTTACTTATTAAGATTAATTATAATTATTTTTAAATTCAATAAAAAGCATTTTAAAATTAATTTGGGTTCAGTTTCTTTAATTTGCTGATTTTTATAATATTCTCTTACAGGATTTCCACGTACAAATTTCTACATACAGCGTGAACATGTTGTACCTTTTTGCAAAGGTAATAAGATGGGAAATATAATAAAAATAAAAAAGTTGTGTACTAATTACATGAATTTCAGAGAAAATTTGGGAAAATGCTGAACTTTATGTAATTGCAAACCATTTTTTTTTTTTCAATTCGGAAGTGACTGTACCTGTAACGGTAGGAGTTAGGTCAAGATTGTTGACAATTTTGGAAAGGTCATTGGAATAGTAGTCCTTTGATATTCCAGTACCGCCGCTCTTTCTTTTCCGTCTACTACACTATAAATGCAAATAACATCCGCGTAT
This sequence comes from Leptarthrus brevirostris, assembly GCA_964036015.1. Classification (NCBI taxonomy): domain Eukaryota; kingdom Metazoa; phylum Arthropoda; class Insecta; order Diptera; family Asilidae; genus Leptarthrus; species Leptarthrus brevirostris. The sequence continues at coordinate 70,824,412 of OZ038371.1, forward strand.
TCCCCGAAAGTAAATTCTACCCTTTTTTTAATAATTTGACTTAAAAATTCCCATACTTACTGATTTGTTTTTCAACTATGATATATATTCTTGCATATTGACCCTTTTTTAAAGCAAAATATCCATCAAGTACGAGTAACAGAACGCCAGTATACAAGGGTCTGAATTCTGGCTAACATCTACAGCTAATATCGGTAATAAAACAAAATTACACTAACATTTTTATAACTTGTTTGCAACAATAATTAAAATTAATTACCTGTTAACCCAAAACAAACATATTCGACTTTTTATCTTAAAAATGTTGTTTCTTTAAAGAATTTTCTACCTAAAGTGCAATAAAATAATTAGGTAATCAGGGATTTCTAAGGATGCGGTTTTTCTACTCCTTTGTCTACCGTGCCATGTTGCACCTTTTTGGAAAGGTAATAAGATTGGCAATTTAATAAAGTAAAAACCGATGATGATCATATGAATTTCGAAGAAAATATGGGAAAATTCTGAAGGTTAGGTAATCACAAACCATTTTTTCACTTTTGGAAGTGACTGTACCTGGTAGGAGTTGTTGAAAATTTTGTAAAGGTAATTGTAATACTGGTTTTTTTGCATTTGTGTGATGTCGCTGTGTAGGGTAGACCAAAAGATAAAAATAAAAGAGTAATGTGTATATCATGAAAAAATGAAATTTATGAATTACCCTGCAACTCCCAAACGGTTGAGATTGCCCCCCGCCCCATTCAATTTTTTGTTTTTTTTAGGTGAGATCTATCACCCCACTCATTTGGGCACGTCAGATCTGAAACACCCTGTATTACACACAGTATGATAACATGATTGAATACAATCATATATGAATCCTGATTATTTGTACAAAAATTTTTTTAACATTTCACATAATCGGAGTTTTAATTACAATACTTTGGACTACGTTTGCTTTTTTTATATCATCTTTTGCATTAACTCTTATTCTATCCATTTTGGATCGTAAACCTATAAAATCAGTCATTATTTGGCCATTGAGTTCATCTTTCACTAAACCAATTTTTTTCTTATTCTTTAATGGTATATTATATATATTGTTCTCCAAATAACAGCCTCCACCCTTCTCGACATGCTTTCAATGCATTTGATGTAGTTTTTTTATTTCTTCGTTGTGATGAAACACCTCAATCATTCTCTCAATTAGTCGGTGCTTATTGGTTATCAGTTCTCTTGATATTTCCCTCTCTAGCAGTCCCCAGAGATTTTCAATTGGGTTCAGGTCAGGGTGCTTAACTCTTTTGATTAGGCGTTTTTCCTTGTACTGCTCTCCTGGTCTTTATCTAACGAACGCTGACTTATCGTCCAAGTTGCATATGGATGATTCATCCGAAAAACACACCTGTCAAGAGAGAGAACAAAAAGTGAATTCGGTAAACAATATCAAATATCAATGAAAAATTATAGAAAACATGAAATAAAAGTTGCTAGTGAAAGGTAAATTACTTTCTTCCAGTCATCCACGGTCCAATTTCGGTGATTTTTCGCCCAATCTAGGCGCTTTTTCATCATTGCCGGTGTGAGAAGCGGTTTTTTCGCTGGACACCGGCAAGCGAAACCCGGTTCCTTGACTCTGCGGCGAGTTGTGCGATCTGATATTTGAATCCCAGCATCATTGACTAATTGCGTAATTAGTCTTCTAGGTGCTTTCGGTTTTCTATATATATATATCACAAATCTTCCTTTCGTCACTTCAACTTTTGCTATTATAGCTACTTGGCTCTGGGAATGGGTGGTGTTCCTTACTAAGGTCTTAATTTCACGAACTTTTGCAGGAGAAATGTCCTTAGCCCTCCCCATGATTGCAAATGTCGATCAATACTAACACTTAAGGAAATAATAAAAATCTACACTTAAAACCACTTTACACTAAATGTTTATAATGTCCACTGGCGGCCCATAAGCTGAAGCCATGCACCGCGTGCATTGGTCTGCGTGATGCTTTCCACCCCCTTGTCAGTTAATCTGAAAAGAAACGGGTAAAAAATTATTAGTCTACATTAAATTTGGGGTGCCTTAACGTTTTTAATTTCGAAAACACCCGGATATTTAAAAGGCGGCCGTTTGAAAAAAGACATCATAGTTTGACTGTTTAGCTTTAATGAACGCAAGAAAAGTTTAAATAGAAAAAAAATCACCTGGATAAAGCCTCCGAAATTAAATTTCCTTACCTTTCGTGGAGCCGCAGCCTGCAGATTCACAGGGGGACCAACGCGTTAACAAATTTTTACTAATTTGTTGGCGTGCCGTAACTGTGGATACTGTAGGAAGTCCGCATCTCCCTCCACGTGGGGCGGCTGGTAACAGTCAGGTAGTTTACTATAGACTGGCTAATGATGACGGGCGGAGAGACAGTTACTCTCTTGATCAAACTCCCCCAATCCAGGGTGTTAAGCGTCTTCCGTGCCTATTGGATAGTTTGCAGCTGGGGGTAACTAGCTGTATTCTAACGGAGCCTCCTTGATACCTGTCCTCCTCAAGGAGTATGCAGGACCGCCATGGTAAGGGGCTCTACCTTGGTTGATTCCCCACAACCCCAATAATATATCGAGACCATGAGTACCGCCTTGTCGCGAAAGTGGTCGACTATGAATTCTAAAATGCACAAAAAACACCCAGCCTCGGATAAAACCGAGATAACTTCGTCCATCCGAATAGGGGGACAACCCGCCGTCAAGGCAGACCCGGCCCACGGGTTAAGTGGGCAACCTTCTGCGAGCACTGCTCGCTCCTCCAATAATCCTAAGGCCAACACGGTGACTCTCCCCAAGGAGTCCTGTGAACCCCCTTCCTCGGGGAAAGTGTACGCCACTGCCAAGGACCCCAAACCCGGTAGCAGCGGCACTGTTCCTCCTCCCTCTGCAAAACCTGCGCGTGGTAGCGCGTCCCTGTCCAAGGCTAAAATACCCGGACATACATCCTCCAGCGCGCCTCTCAGGACACCCCAGTCCAACCCTACGACCACTAAGCAGAAGGGAAATGCCTTAACGGTGGCCTTCAAAGAGAGACGGACTGCGCTCAGAATCATCCGAAAACTGAGCTCCGTGTCTCAAGAAAACCTCAGAGAGAAGGATAAAACTTCTCTGCAATGGGCTAACAAGATTGTTGCCCAAGGTAGCGCGTCGGCCTCCAAAGTCCCGTTACAAGCTACCCCGAAGAGGTTGCGCTCGCCTAACGAGCCGCAGCCATCTTCCAAAAGGATTAAGGCGATAGGCCCCCTTTCCTCCACTGCCAAGTCCTTCAGCGAGATAGCGAAGGACAGCTTAGTAAGGGCGATTATAGATCGCAGCAACGCGGACGGCTCCATCACGCCTGATAAATGGAAGATGGTGGAGATGGCGTTGCTGAAGGTGTATATGGAAGTTCTCTCGTTGAACCCTGGCCCTCCTCCACGTTGTCTTGATGCTGGTTGGCATCAAGGCCACGTTAAGCTACTTGCCTGCTCGAACCAGAGGTCGGCGGAGCTTCTTGACCAGGCAGTTTCCCGTCTTGGCGAAATCTGGACTGGCGCAAGAATTGAAGCCGTTCCCAGGGATAAAATCCGCTGTAGACCTAGGTCACGGGCTTGGGTACCAGCTGAACCTTCGGATCCTGCAGAGATCCTTAAATTCTTCCAAATGTCCAACCCTGAACTACCTACCCATGATTGGAAGGTGGCCCAGGTGGGCGAAGTCAAGGGAAGCTCAAGACAGTTCATTATGATCCTCAACGAGCAGTCCCTTGCCCCACTTGCTGAATGCAATGGCATTATTTGCTATGGCTTCAGCTCCATCAGCCTGAAGGTTTATGAAAAGGACCTAAAGGCGCTTAATGCTAGTAAATTAGAGGAGAATTCAGCAGCCTCCTCAAGCAACACCGAGGAAAAGGAAGGAGAACGGAGTGAAACGACATTTTCTGCCGTTGTCACTCCCTCACCAGAAGATGGTGAGGCGACGGTCGACGCTATGGTAGTCGACACCCTCCCGGATCCTGGACCAGAACTGGAGGACCAACTTCTTGGTTCCTCCACTGATGAAGATGCCAGTAATGATGGGGAGACTGCTGACATCACTGTGATAGAGGTACCCTCACCTGGACACAGTGATGTTAAGAGTGGTTCAAATTAATCTCCATCACTCAAAAGCAGCGTCCGCAGCCCTTCTCCTTCGTCTTGCGCAAAAAGGAGAAGAGCTCATCCTTGTCCAAGAACCTTGGATCATCAGAAACAAGGTTTGCGGACTCAACATGAAGGGTTATAAGCTCCTCTATTTACAAGGTACAAGTAAACCAAGGTCATGTATCCTCATTAAGAATAATATTAACGCATTTATTCTCACACAGTTCAGTGATAAGGACACAACAACAGCCACACTGGAGTTACAAAACAACAATATCTGGGTAACCTCCAGCTACATGGTGCACGATGTGGCGGACATTCCTAATACACTACTCAGGAATGCGATCAAGGAAGCCACTAAACAAAGGAAGACGCTGGTGATCGGAGCAGACGCCAACGCTCATCATATAGTCTGGGGCAGCTCGGACGTAAACGAAAGGGGTGAGTTACTTTTTGATTTTATTCTCGGAACTAACCTCCACATTTGTAATATGGGTGCAGAACCCACTTTTACTAACTCAATTAGGCGGGAAGTTCTAGATATTACCTTAGTCTCAGAACAATCCACCCACTTAATAACGGAGTGGAAGGTATCCAAGGAACCATCCTTCTCCGACCATGCCTATATTGAATTTGGAATAACACATCACAAGATGATGTGCCCTTCCTATAAAAACAGGCTAAGGACAAACTGGGACCTCTACAGGATGGTCCTCAGTAATAGCCTGCCTACTACAGGTCCACCCGTAATTGACAGTAAACAAACCCTTGACAAGGTGGTGGACACGTTGACTCTTGCGTGTAATGAGGCGACACAAATTTCCTGCCCCGATAGGGTCCCTAGAGGCAAGCCCAAACCTCCGTGGTGGTCCAGTGAGATCATGACCCTAAGAAAGCAGTGTCGCAAACTTTTTAACCAAGCGAAAAAAACTAATGTATGGACTTCTTATAAAGAATGCCTCAAACAATTTAAGAAACTGATTAGGAAAGCAAAACGATCCTCATGGGAGGGATTCTGTAATAAAATTGAAAGCTCCTCTGAAGCGAGTCGTTTGCGAAAAATCCTCTCAACAACGCCCACCACCCCTAGCCTCCTGACCAGGAGTGATGGTAGTTGGACTTCATCCAGTCTTGATTCGCTGGAGCTACTTGTAAACACGCACTTTCCGGGTTGCTCTACGAACAGAAGAGTAGAGCTGCCGGATACTCCAAGCGACCATGAACTGGTCCACAAGATACTTGATACAAGAAAATTGAAATGGGCGATACGAAGTTTCAAGCCCTATAAATCACCGGGATTGGATAACATTATCCCAGCTGAACTACAACTAGCCTCCGAGATACTTATTCCGTGGCTAATGGTCATCTACGAGGCTTGCCTTAACCTCACCTATATTCCATCCTCATGGACGAAGGTGAAGGTGGTTTTCATCCCTAAGGCAGGAAAAGCCTCACATTATAAGCCCAATGATTTTAGGCCCATTAGTCTCTCCTCCTTTCTGCTCAAAACCTTCGAGAGACTCCTAGATATCTACATTAAAGAGACAATCAATCATTCCAGGTTGTCTCTCTCGCAACATGCTTATACTAAAGGTAAGTCCGTAGAGACAGCCCTACACGAACTTACCACAATCATAGAGCATTCGCTATTAAAGAAGGAATATTCACTTGTAGCCCTCCTTGATATTGAGGGTGCTTTTAACAATATTAGATCAGAGGCGATAATGGCATCCTTGAGGAGGCTTGAAATCGACGACCCTCTCATCAAACTTATTGACCTCATGCTAAAAAGTAGGGTCATTATCTCCAGCTTAGGAGGATCCAATATCCAAAGAGTGGTAACTAGAGGCACCCCTCAGGGAGGAATCCTTTCACCACTCTTATGGAACCTAACTCTAAATGAGTTGCTCTTAGGCCTGGAGTTATCCGGTCACAAAGTTATTGCCTACGCCGATGATAGTGCCCTGGTATGTTCAGGAAAGCACCCCAATACACTGGCTGAGGTTTTACAACACGCCCTCTCCAAGACTTCATCATGGAGTGATGGGTGTGGTCTAGGTATAAACCCTAACAAAACAGAATTAATACTCTTCTCTCGGAGGCATAAAAAACCTCCTATTAATTGCCCTACACTAGACGGAGTTAGGCTGGAACTGTGTAACCAGGTTAAGTACCTAGGTTTAGTCCTAGAAAGAATACTTACCTGGAAGCTTACATCCAAGAAAGAGTACGGAAAGCCACAGTAGCGCTGTACTCATGTAAGAAGGCTATAGGGAAAAGATGGGGTATGGAACCACGCATTGTGAATTGGCTCTATACAAGTGTCATACGGCCTATACTCATGTATGGGGTGATTGTCTGGTGGCCCGCACTAAATATAGCAACCCATCTCAAAGCAATGGACAAAGTTCAGAGGATGGCAGCACTGCTGATTACAGGTGCCCTGGGTACCACACCTTCCAAAGCCCTGAACACTATTCTCCACCTTCTACCGTTGGATCTCTTTGGTAAGCAAACCGCAGCGTCAGCCGCCATTAGGCTTAACTCAATCCAGACCTGGAAGCGAACTGATTTCGGTCACTCCAAAATATTGCAAAATAAAAATGCCAGCAATATCGACTACACCTCGCCCAAGCCTTTCTTCGGAGCAAAATTCGATTCCTTCTTTCCCACCAGATCGGAGTGGGAGAAAGGTCCTCCCCAATGGGAGAACTCAGTGCATCTCTACACTGACGGCTCCAAATTGGATGGCAAAGTGGGTGGAGGAATATTCTCGGAACACCTGGACCTCGATGTCTCATTTCGCTTACCTGACTACTGCAGCGTGTTTCAAGCAGAAATCATGGCTATAAAAGTAGCTGTGGACCGCCTGAATCAACTAGCGCTACCTACAGGAAATGTATGTATTTTCACAGATAGTCAGGCAGCTATTAAATCCCTTTCGGGAGTATACACAACCTCTAAAACGGTCATAATATGTCGCTCAACACTAAATGACATAGCTGAGCACCTGAAAGTGCGGCTCATCTGGGTGCCTGGACATAGTGATATTCCGGGCAATTGTAGAGCCGACGAACTAGCTAGAATCGGTACCACACGTCCTGATTCCGACATTAACCACCAGCCGGGTAAACCGCTAGCTACATACAAAATGGAGCTCTCACAGGAGGCTCTCAAGACTGCAAATAACAACTGGCAAGAAGAACACACCTGCCTGATTACCCGACAGATATGGCCACAGCTTGACCTTAAGCGGTCAAGAGGGCTTATACTACTCGAACGCAAACAAATTAGCACTACAGTAGCCGTAATCACGGGTCACTGCCTCATAGGTAGACACGATATAGGCTGGGCGTGCCCTCAAACGACTTCTGTAGGAGTTGCCACGACTTCACCTCCTCGGTAACTGCCCGGCCCTAGCCAACCGTAGGAACCGGTTTTTGGGCTCCCCCTTCTTCAAAGGGCTAACCGAGCTAAGCTCCATAGATGTCAAAAACCTGACTCGATTTATCGGGAGTTCAAAATGGTTCCCGACGATGAACTAAGGATTGAATATCCTTCACAACCCAGGCCTCTTAGGCCTAAGTGTGCCTTCTTAGGCAGCCACTTTAACCTAACCTAACCTACCTTTCGTGGATAAACTGACCAACGCCATCTATAGCCAAGAAAAGGTCAACTATGCGATAAGGATTCATTGGAATGGATGCCGGTATTTAAGCTACCTTTTTCCAGCCGGCACGCGGCTCCGCTCAACTACATCAGATTTTACAACATGCTTTTAAGTAAAAAAATCGATTTTTTTAACGTCATGAACGGTAACCTCCCCTTATCCGTTTAAATTATGAAAAACTATAGGTATAGTTTTTAAATTCCTATAGTTTATATAGAACCTGAGCTAGATCTCGATAGCTAGATCTCGATTTTGCAATTATATCAGTTAAAATTATTGGTTAAATATTTTACTAACATTTCCAGCATTCTTCTTGACATTCAACGGTTTTAGCATGTTTAGACATTTAACGGTTTTAGCATGTATTTCGCCCTCAGAATTTCAAAGTTTAAGCAAACTTTCAAAATTTGCGTAAATTATGAATGGAACCATTTCTTTAAAATTATAGTTCTTAAACTTTAACCAATTATTTCCGTTATTTGGTAATATAATTTTGAATTTACTACGTTTTTTGCACTCTTTTTCATTCATTTCATGTAACATTCCTTCCCCCCGCGAATAAGAGGAGTATTCTTTGGAGAGGAATACTACTCTTTTCGAGTTTATCTTCCACCGCGCTAGGCAAGTTTCTACTTTTTGGGCTCGCGATGACTTCTTTTGCGGTCGGTGTTGACGATGAAGTTTTCACCTCTCAACCCCCTTTTGTGATGGCGACTTTTGTGCTGCTGGTAACCCGAGTTAACCGAACTGCGTTTGTATTTACTAGATAAGCTGAGAAATTATTTATTATTTTTCTTTCTTTATCTTTAATGTCTATTACCAGTTGGACGTGTGATCCTATCGGGCAGTGCGAATTGGTGTCCCTGCTGCCTTCCTGTTAGGGAAGTGCAGCCGTAGCCTGCGGCGTTTTGGATTTCTGATTTTGCCGCCGCCGTTGAGCAGGATGCCGCTAGGCCAGATGAATACGAGGTCGCACAAGCCGACGACGAGATGTGGGGTTAGGAATAACTCCCGGTATTTTTCTTTCAAAATACAAATTCTCTTTTATAAATGTTATTTTTGTAGTTTAAAATTTTTAATAAATTTTTATTTTTTTTTCTCAAATTTCAATTTCTCTTTTATAAAGGTTATTTTTGTATTTTAAAATTTTCAAAATTTAATAATAATAAACCAAAAAAAAATTTTTTAACCAAATTTTAGTCTTTTCATTTGTAGCCTTTTTACCTTAAATTCTCATTTTTCAGGTCGACTGGCGTTTTTTTTCTCTCCCTTTGCGATGCGGTTTTTGGTTTACTGCGTCTAATGCGTTTTGAGGAATCGTATTCGTTGTTCCCGATGTTATGTATATTTCTAATATAAAGGCTATTAAAATCTTATATCTAATTGGTCATTATGATAGTATTAATCGTTTTGCCTAGTTTTTGAGAAAGTGTCCCAGCATGTCTCTAGTTGGACATTGTCTCGTGAGAACCCTTTTGCGGTATACTGTATTTCCTTTCTTATACTTGTTATTCCGGAATAGGCCTAGTTTTAGACCAACTGTATCGATCTAGCTCCTGGAAGTATTTGAGGCCGTTCGTGGCGCCGAAACGGAGGTTGGATTGGTGCTACCTCGGTCATCGGTTGGCTAATTGAGTGAGCGCTGGAACCGCGTAGTTTATTAGGCCATAAGCCACTAGACCCAATAGTATGAACCCTGTTAATGATATTGAAGTGGCTGAAATTTCATGAGGAGTTTTGTCTCCAGAGTCAAAGCGAACATCTTGCACTTTAACTCGAATTTTTCCAAGTGACTTGCTACTTTCTTGAAAGATTCTATTAGTGTCCTCTCCTAAGAGTAATTCGGTTAGTCTATCTCTGCCTGTGTCTCGCTGTGTGATTCGCGTCGTACAATCAGACAGTTCCCTCTTTGTTTCATTTGTCTTGGAGAAGTGTGTTGGTTGGGAAAAGGTTAAGCTATGTCTACTTTCTACCTCGTAGTATAGGGTTTGCGACCCTATCTGTAATTGAAATGGATTGTTTACTGTTAGAATTCCTTGTCCTGAGAGGCGATGAGTAAGTAGCTGGTGGGTGCATGTTATATGTATCACCGTAGTTTCCGCTAACGAAAATAGCTAAGAATTGGGTCTGTTTAACTTGATGAGCGTGCCTTGTGGAGGTATTTGGGCACGTAGTCTGCACCGTGGTTTTTCTTCGAGTTGATTGAACAGAAGTTTAATTACGCACTTCTCTGACGTTGCTGATTTTGTGATTGGAGCACTTAACCGGCCAGTATACGTGTCCTCAGAGATTTCTTTTTAAATCTTTCGGATTGTTTTCATGTTTTCTGGCTTAAGCAACAAGAATTCTTGTTTTTGAATTTAGCTGGCTACGTGAGAATATTCAATTGCAGGGACCAAAGAATGGTTTGAATCTTCTTGGATTGAAAAACATCTTATCTGCTGCAACTTCATCTTTGGGAGATTGAAAACTGGTAATTCTAATCTGATGACTAGTTTATCTTGTAACAGGTGAGTGAGCTCGGTTGTTTGGTATAGAACTGAGAGACAGTTCTGCAGATTCGGACAAGTTGAATGGGGTTTATGGAAAATATCGAAGACTGAATTTGGGGAGATTAAGAGAGGATGCATTTGATTGTTTCTACTGGACACTATTATCTCCAGTAGGGCTTGTTGCCGAAATTCTATCTCTACCATTTGTTACAGTAGACTTTGGATAATTTCTTGCTGTATTTTTCGGGCAAGTATCTCGTCTGTTGCGTTTAGTAGGTTGTTTATCTGGTAGGTTACCTGTCGCTGCCGTTCAGCCAATGATGTCAGAGGTTCAAAAGTAGTCTTTACGACGTTCAAAAGTAGTCTTTACGACGCTGATCCGATCCTTTTTTACATCAGCGAGAGCTTGAGTGTTTGACTGAAGCTCGTTCAAACGGCTATACACTCGTTTGCACTATCCATTGTGCCGAAAAGGTAGTGTACTTGTTTTTACTGTAGTTCACAAAAGTTTGTACTTACAGAGCGATTCTCGCACATCTGGTTGACGTAGTGCTCCGCACGTTCCGCTGAAATGGTGTGGTTTTCCAATTCGGCAAGATCCAATTTCGTGATAATGCTCCAGGTACTGTGATACATCAGTAGTGTTCCCAGTTCCTCAAATAATACTCCAGTGTTATTGAGGGGCGTTACTGTGAATGGTTCCTGATCGCTTTTTCCCAAGTGACACGTAGCCCAGTCATATTAGCTAAAAAAAAGGGGTCAACCTCGGAATGAAAGATAATAAGCTGTAAATAGGTATAAACCTTTGCTTTGTCGTTCTAAATGTTGTCTCAAAAATCACAAATGTTTTCGTGTCCGCGTCTGAAGATATTGAAGGTCAAAGGTCATCAAAATCGGTTTTTCGCGAATATCTCGCTTTCTATTGCTTAAATGAGATTTGCACCTATTATGAAAGTTGTAGAGTATAAAATTCTCTACAACTTTTGTTTGAACTTTTTTTCATACGATCAACCGTTTTTGCGGTAGACGGGGAAGAGTGCGCCGCGTACAGTCATATATAGCCTAATGCAAGGTCCAGCGTGAGTTACGGTTATCAGTACGTTGTATTAAGTTAATTATTTACAAAATTATAATTATTAAACAATGCCCATTAATTATGTACTAATTATTAATTATTTATATTTAATTAAAATAAGTGACTTAATTATTTATATTTAATTATTTATATTTAACTATAGTATATTATTAATTTTGGATTATATATTTTAATTATATTTTAAGTTAAAAAGACAGTAAGGGAATATATTTTATACATATATTTATTTATCATTAAATATAGCATATTATACATTTATTGAAATGTGAGTTCAAATATTAAATGAATTTTTGGTGATTTTAATTATAATAAAATTGTAAATGGAAGCTAGTTATCTTCCTCCTCTTTGTCGTCTTCTTCTTGTTGTCGCTCGAAAATGTTCAGTTCATTGTCATCATCCTCGTTATCGGTCATATTCATCTCCAAACCTTCCAGAATTTCAGGATCGTATGGGCTTTCTTCATCGGGATTACTTGGATATAGTGACGCGTTGAGGCAAGCTTGTCCATTGCACTGGCCACAAGCTAAAGAACATAGTAGCCCTGATTTTCTGCATCCACAGCGGGAACCACAACCGTTTTTGCAATTGCAAAATATTATATTTAGTAGTTCGGCTGGTACTGGAGGCAATAACGTTCTTATGGGCTCCAGGATTTCATTTTCAAGCATCCAGCCCCATTCTTGAGGTTCTAAGTCTTTCCCTAACCACGTTTGAATCTGGTAGTAGACACGATTTATATGTTGATGAGCTGCTACACTTGTTGGTGGAAGTGTTGACAATTGTACAGGTTTATATAGGAATACAATAGAACATCTGTCCCGGCTATAAAAAGAAAAGGTCATAGGGTAGGGACAAGTATTTCCAGGTATATAAGTATTCAAAAATTTACACGTTTTAAAGAAAACGTATATAATGTTGTTTTAACTTAAAATATAATTAAAATATATAATCCAAAATTAATAATATACTATAGTTAAATATAAATAATTAAATATAAATAATTAAGTCACTTATTTTAATTAAATACAAATAATTAATAATTAGTACATAAATAATGGGCATTGTTTAATAATTATAATTTTGTAAATAATTAACTTTATACAACGTACTGATAACCGTAACTCACGCTTGACCTTGCATTAGGCCATATATGACTGTACGCGGCGCACTCTTCGCCGTCTACCGCAAAAACGGTTGATCGTATTAAAAAAAAGTTCAAACAAAAGTTGTAGAGAATTTTATACTCTACAACTTTCATAATAGGTGCAAATCTCATTTAAGCAATAGAAAGCGAGATATTCGCGAAAAACCGATTTTTATGACCTTTGACCTTCGATATCTTAAGACGCGGACACGAAAACATTTGTGACTTTTGAGACAACATTTAGAACGACAAAACAAAGGTTTATACCAATTTACAGCTTATTATCTTTCATTCCGAGGTGAAACCCCTAATATGACTGGGCTAACGAGGCTAGGAGTGGGATGATGATAGGTAACATTTTGACCTAGCGAGGAGGAGAGGATAGTCTATTAGCGCTTTGATTTCCAATTTGTCTTACTTCAATTCTATTTACTGTTAAGCGTGAATTCCCCACATGTTTTAATGCTTATTCTAGAATTCCTAATTTTATTATTCCTTTATTCGTAATATGGTTTTAGCCAGTTATTGTGAACCGTTACTGTTCTTTTCCGTATTTCTATTTTAGTATTTACGGAACTAGGAATGCCGGTTACCAGATAGGGTCCTACCCAGACTTGTGAGAGCTTGTGCTTTCTGCTTTCGCTCTTGGAACATTAGTCGCTCGTGGAACGTTAGTGGGCGAACAGCTTGGTCATAGTTAGTCTTGGAGCGGTTTTTACTCGCTAATATATTTTTATGTGCCGTGGCGTAAGCCCTTTAAAGCTTATGACTTAGCAAATAGTTATAACTTTCGTGATTATACACGGGTACTGGGTATCGTTTTTAATTTGATGGGACATCCGCTGTGTAGCCGTAAGGGCTATCCATGGGAGTTAATTTCATACCTTCGTGTACACTATTATCGTACACGAATGCAGCGGTTCTTAAAAATTGATCTCATGATTTACGATTTTCGTCGATAATTGTGCGGAGATATTCAATCAATGGTCGATGTGCATGCTCTAGTGCGCCATTGGATTGGGGGTGATAAGCTGAAGTCTGTAGCTTTTTCACCTTCAGCAGTTTGCAAAAATTTTTGAATAGGTCACTGAGGAAATTGCTTCCCTGATCGGTGACTATTCGTTTAGGAATGAGGTAGCGTGTGACGATTTCGTCGAAAAAAATTCTGGCTACTGTGACTGCTTCTCTTCTTCTACTGTGACTTCTCTCCGACGAACTTTGTAAGGTTATCTTGGAAAGTAAGAATATATTTGTTTCCGTTCTCGGTTTCTTCGACAGGACCAACCATGTCGAGATAAACCTTACCAAATTGCTGCTTTGCTATGTCCGTGATGACCATCGGCATACGAAATTGAGGTGATGCTTCCATAGTTTGGCACTTGGGGCATCGCTTAACGTATTGTTTAATGTCTCTGTATATGACTCCACCAGTACTATCTTCGGATCCGTTTGTAAGTTTTAATTATGCCCTGGTGACTACCAAAAGAAGAATCGTGATCATCGTTTAAGATTGTTTTGATTTCCTCGGGGCTTGTTATTACTTCGGGCTTTGGTTTATTTAATTCGTCTGGATATGTACTGTACTGGTGAGTTTATGGGACTTGTATTAGTATTTGCCTCTTCTGCTGGAATTTCATTTTTGTCGCTGAACAAGTGATCTTTTGTCTCTGGGCTTTCTGTAGTTAATTGAGCGCTTTTTGCTTGAGTCCTAGTCACTGCGTTACATTTTAGGCGACTTTTAGTGTTTAGAGAAACTCGTCGATGTCTGAGTCCTTTTGGTGGTGGACTTGAGCATTTACCGTGAAGGTTTGGCCGTTGTCATCTTCTATATTTTCCGTTGGAATGCGGCTTAATCCGTCTGCATTCGTGTTATACTTTCCGGGTTTGTATTCGATATTATAATCGAATTCAGAAAGTTTGTGGTGGAATATCACCAAGCGGGAAGTAGGGTCTTTTACATTAAAGTCACCTTTGACAGGTTGGTGGTCTGTATAGACCGTGAATTTTCGCCTCTGTAGGTAGCAGCGAAAATTGCGAGTGGCCCAGACAATGGCTAGCAATTCTTTCTCGATTGTTGAGTAGTTGCGTTTGGCCTTGTTTAGCATATGGCTGGCATAGGCTATTGGCTGGTCGCTTCCCACTTCTCCTTGAGAGAGGACAGCACCTAGTGCTTCGTTACTGGCGTCTGTTGTTAGGTTAAATGGTTTCGTAAAATCTGTATAGATTAAAAGTGGTGGTGACACCAATGAATCTTTAATAGTTTGGAATACTTGCTGGCATTTCTCTGTCCAAGTGAATTAAACGTCCTTTCGATGTAAATTCGTTATTGGACGAACTATTTTGAAGAAGTCTAGTATAAAATTCCTGTAAGACCCAAAAATGATTGGACTTGCCTGACTGTTCTGGGAACAGGGAAAGTTTGGACGCATGCCGTCTTGCTTGGATCCAGAAGTTCTAATTCACTGGAACACTTGTGGCCTAAGTAAACAACTTCCTTTCTCAGAAACTGGCACTTCTCTGGCTGCAGTTTTAAGTGCAGTTTTTTGCGGAGCATTATGGTCCGCTAGATTTTAACCGTAGATGACGATGTCGTCTAGGTAAACGAAGCATTCGAGGCCTTGAAGACCTGTTAAAGCGAAGTTCATGAGGCATTGAAACGTTGCTGGCACTCCTTTGAGTCCGAATGGCATTCGTTTAAATTCATAATGCCCACAGTTAGTGCTGAAAGCAGTTTTAGGTGGATCTTTTAGATCGACGAGCATTTGGTGGTAGCCTTGGCTAAATCGAGGGTTATGAAGTAATGCGAGTGAATTAATTGGTCAAGAATATCCTCGATTCGAGGTAGCGTATAGTTTTTTCGTTGAATTTGAGTCAAAGACGACGCGCCACCTTTTTCACCGTCTGGTCCCGCCTTCTTGGAGACGACTAGGGCTCTTGCTCGGTTGGACTATGTCATTGTCCAACATTCCGCGGAGCTGTTCGTTTATGACGTTGACGTTATCACCCTTAAGAAAAAATATATCATCGTACCCGTAGCAGAGGCGTGTAATCGAAGATTCTTCGATTTCCCTTACTGTTTCATTTAGACTAAATTCCTCTGCTAGTCTAGCGAGTCTTGGATAATGTCTCTGTTCGTCCAGATCTTCATAGTCCGGGAATATAAATTTTACGTGTTTCAGAGTGGCCATCCTGCTGGCGCTTGAGTCTCTGTTTTGTTTTAACTTATTTTCCTTACCTTTGATAGTATGACTTACGTGTCTTTGGTTTTCTTGCCTTTGTCTATTTGTTTCTTAGTTCTACTTTTCTTTTTCTTAATTACTTTAGGCGTGAGGGCTGGTGATTCTGATTTACCGTTTTGTGCAGGATTTCGAGCTCCTTCAGCGCCGCTGTTTTGCTTCGTTGTACTGCTCTGGTTGTGTCAGAAGCTTTTGTTAATGGGACGACGGCGTAGTCCTTGGCTGGGACAAGTTGGAGGGTTAGACTTGTCTGGACTACTTGAGAACTGTTGGCGTTGAGGATCCCTATGTTGACTGTCTCATTTCCGGAAGAGAGTAAGGTATTTGCCAGGAAGACTCCATCGCCTGTTTCTTGGGGTAGACAGAGCATTTCTTCCGGCACTCTCAAAGGTACTATGACTACAATCTGTGACCGTGCAGGTATGCACACAGGTCCTGTTAAGATTACCTGATTACAAAAAATGATTGGGCTTGCCTGACTGTTCTGGGAACAAGAAAAGTTTGGACGCATGCCGTCTTGCTGGGATCTGCAAGTGCGCCTTCACTGTAATACTTGTGGCCTAAGTAAACAACTTCTTTTCTTAGAAACTGGCACTTCTCTGGCTGCAGTTTTAAGTTGTTTTCTCTCAAACAATCGAAGACTTTGCGGAGCTTTGAGTTATGGTCCACTAGATTTTTACCGTAGATGACGATGTCGTCTAGGTAAACAGAGTATTCTAGGTCTTGAAAACCTGTTAAAACGAAGTTCATGAGGCGTTGAAACGTTTCTGGCGCTCTTTTGAGTCCGAATGGCATACGTTTGAGTTCATAATGCCCATAGTTAGTGCTGAAAGCAGTTTAAGGTCGATCTTTTGGATCGACGAGCATTTGGTGGTGGCCGTTGGCTAAATCGAGGGTCGTGAAGAAACACGAGTGACCTAATTGGTCAAGAATATCCTCGATTCGAGGTAGCGTATAGGCATCGCCTATCGTTTTTTGTTGAGTTTTCTAAAGTCAACGCCGACGCGCCACCTTTTTTCACCGTATAGTCCCGGCTCTTATGCCTTGTTTTTTTTATCTTATCTCTAACGGGCGTAGGAGTGTCTTTGGTTTTCTCACTTACTTTATGTTTACTTTACTTTGGGCGTGTGGGCTGGTGATACTGATTCACCGTTTTGTGCAGGATTTCGAGCTCCTTCAGCGCCGCTGTTTTGTTTCGTTGGTACTGCTCTGGTTGTGTCAGAAGCTTTTGTTAATGGGACGACGGCGTAGTCCTTGGCTTTGACAAGTTTGAGGTTTAGACTTGTCTGGACTACTTTAGAACTGTTAGTGTTGAGGAACCCTATGGTGACTGTTTCATTTCCGGAAGAGAGTAAGGTATTTGCCAGGAAGACTCCATCGCCTGTTTCTCAGGAAGACTCCATCGCCTGTTTCTCAGGAAGAGTCCATCGTCTGTCTCTTGAGATAGACAGAGCATTTCTTTCGGTAATTTCAAAGGTACTTTGACTACAATCTGTGACCTTGCAGGTATGCACACAGGTTCTGTTAAGATTACCTGATGCTGCCTTATTTCGCAGGCCAGATCTTTGGTAGTCAGTTCTTCCATATCCTACTCTTGTTAACGACAACCAGCATTCTCCGATTGAGATGCCTTGAGGACACTGCAGGTCGACAGTTTAACCACTACAGGTTTTGCTGTCCTACACGTGTCTCTTCTTCGGTTGCGTTCTCTGAACAGGGGTCATCCGATGCAAATGTTAGTGGAACATCGAATTCTTCCGGATTAATTTCCATGCGAGGAAATTTTAACGTCATGCTGGGGCCCTCAACATTGCAGTTTTTAGATAGGAAGTCAATTCCTAATAGGCCGTCGTCGGAAAGATCTAGGAGATTTTTCACAACCTGAGACTTACAGGGAATTTTTCTGTTTAATGTGAAATTTCCCTGGCAGGTGCCCAGTGTCTGTCCGGTACCAAATGATCCTTCTTCGGGGGATTTAAGGGCTTTTTTCTTACTTATACTAACCTCAGAGCCGGTGTCTACTACGAGTTGAGTCTGGCCGTTGAGGCCGATATCCAAAGGAAGAGAGACTGTAGGGACACAGGATTCGGGCGACTGAGGGTACCCTTGTTTTTTTTGTTGATGATTCATGGTCGAGTCGGGGAGTTTTGATTCGCCTGGTCGTCGTTTCCCTGATTTTTGGACTCCCATTTCTGTCGTTGGCGACAATCCTCTATTGAGTGACCGCGGCGACAACAGAATGTGCATTTCAACTTTATATTGAATACTCTGGGACCAGCCTTTGGGTCCTGTGGTCGTCGATCTTGGGTTCTTTAGGGATTACTAAAACCTGCGGTCATTGCCATACCTTTTGTCAATTCGAACACAGTGGCGTGTTTTTACTAGTGTAACACTCCTCGTAAGTGTGCCCCCGTTTTTGGCAAAAACTGCACTCGACGTTGAACCTGACAGTTTTGGAGCGCAGACCTTGCTAGCCTTCCCGATAATTCGGTCTTCTTTGGGAATTACGCCGTGGAGGGTAGGAAAAATGTGGTGACTGCCCCTGGGAGTTAAATACTGGGGGCGTCGCAGTGTGGGTCTGCACTGGTGGGCGATACGTAGTGGGAGTTCTTAATACCGCTCGAATGTGTGTACTTAGGTCCACTGTAGGTGGGGAAAAATAATCTGGGGCTGCTGGAGGTTGCACGAAATGTGTGCTTTGTTGTAGCTTCTCCATGTCCAATGCCTTTTGGATTAGATCTTCCAACGTGCTGTCTGTGATAGTCAACAGATATTGACATAAGTAAGCGTTTAGGACTCCGCTACGGAGCGCGTTTTCGGCAAAGTCCTCGAGCTGTACTTTGAAAACTGTGCTTACTGCGGCTCCGTATTTGGTCTCCGTCGCCTTCCTGAACTGCGCCAGCAGCTGTTTCACCCTATTGGCGAAGATATAGAGAGCCTCACGCGGGTTCTGACGCTGACGTTGTAAGTGAATTGTCGAGCTCTTGATATGTCTCGCGCGGCAGGTAGGCTCGGTTCAGCCTGTCCTCCACGTCCCGTATGTTAGTAGGCATGTCCGCGGAAAATAGTTGGAACTCACTTCCGCGTGGCCTGGTTGGAAGTATTTGAAAGAAAGTCGATTGTTCAGCTTCTCTGAGGCATTAGAGCGTCTGTCTACAACAACCCAGGAGTGGTTGTAAATCCGACATTAGGTTGTGACTATTTTCTCCAGAGAATAAGGCGACCAATTGAGCAGTTAATTAATTACTTTTGAATAATCGGTTGCCATGGTGAAGTTCTGGTTCGGACTCGTACAAATTCTTAAAATTATTTTTATTGCTTACTTGTGCTTGGTTTACTCGTTGGATGACGGACCCGCTCCTGAGGGTGCTTTTTGCTGAGCTTGTCCCGGGGTTAGTGTAGGTTCACTGTTCTGAGTTTGCTCAGTGAAGACCGATGTCTGGGAACCCTGTCGAGGTCTTGCTTGAGGCCACGGGGATTCTGGAGATTCCTCAGTGATGTCCTCCAATGTCAGTGAGGTTTCCAGGAGGTCTGCTGTCGACTCCTCGATGGGTGATTGTACGGTGGTGGAGTGGTTTTCCTCTGATATAAACTACTGCTAGAAACTGGGGTGTTGCAAGGGCGGGCTTTTGGCCTTCTTTACTTCACTTGTTTGCCGTCTGTTAGATTTGTGTTGGGGAAAAAGGGGGCTTGTGCCGGCTTCAGCGAATCCCCTTTTCCAACCTGCTACTGGTGATGTGTTGAGTGATGATGTTAGTTGCTCTCGACTTCTTCGGGCTGGGACGGAGCCCACACAGTTCCACCGGTGGTGCTAACTTGCACTTTACAGAAGCGTTGGATTTGACTTCTCAGAGCTATTTACTACCCGGGAGTGCTTAAAGGTACTCCTTTTTGTTCGACGTAGGATAGAGTTTTTTGAAGCTGTAAAGTTTATATAAAACACGCTTCCCCTATCCTACCGGCTGCGCCAATAGTTAAAGTATCTTTCTTTTATTTATTCAATTTAATAAAAACTTTTCTCCTGGTGGTACAATTTTTACATCACTACACAACTTAATTACTTAATAACTTAATAACAAATGGTTTTAGTTTAATTACAAATTGTTTGCACTTAATCCTCAACGGTATCTTATTAAATCTTTCACAATTCCAATAATTCTTACTGTCCATACACAAGTAACATACTTATTAGCTTAATTACAATTGTTTGCACATAAACCTCAACTGTATCTTATTGAATCTTTCACAATTCTAATAATTCTTACTGTCACTACACAATTTACTACTTATTAGCCTAATTACAATCGTTTGCACTTAAACCTCAATTGTATCTAATTTAATCTTTCAGACTTCTAATAATTCTTACTGTCACTACACAATTTTCTACTAATTAGTTTAATTACAAATTGTTTGCACTTAATCCTCAACGGTATTTTATTAAATCTTCCACAATTCTAATAATTTTTACTGTCACTACGCACTCTACTACTAATTGAACTCAACAAATTCAACCGCCAACCGACCTAACCCACTATCATTTTTCAGGTCCCCTTGTAACCACGGCTTTTTAATGAAAATAAGGAAACTCTTCGACACCTTGGCGATGTTTTTTCAAAAACTGTCTTCACTATTTCGCGGTTTAAGATAGCCTCTCGTGATTCTTTTTTCATAGAATCGTTGGTAACCGATCTACAGAAGAAAAGAACTTTCGCTCTTCTTCTTTGTTTTTCTACTTTGTCCTTCGTTCTTTGGACAAAGTTTCGTTCGCGATGATAAAGCAAACTTCTTTTGCTTATCGTATATTTGGCTAGCGTGTGAAAAGAATGTCGACGGTAACCCGAGCGCGTTGTTAATCATGCGTTTGGTTTGAATACATGGCAACTTTTTTGCAACGTAAGTCGGTGTACGAAATCCAACTCATTAAATATTTGTCGGTTTTTTTTTTAATTTTTGCATGAGTTGGATTTGAATATGTTGCAACTTTGTTGCAACATAATTCGATATATGAAATCCAACTCATTTAATTTTAACGACCAATGACAGATTGGATTCGATGAGTTTTGGCTTATCTTAGAATAAGCGAATCCAATCTGTAACAATTTGAAACCAAATGTTAAAGGTTTTTTATCCAGCAGAAATGATAACTTATCTGAAAATCTTCGTCACTATTATCATCATCATAATTTTCATCACTCTCGTTTTTATAGAAATCCTGTGTTATTAACAGACTTACATGTAAATCTCTAGTTTAAAAAGTCCTACTGAAAATTTATTATTATTTTTATTTAAACCAAAATCATTTATGAATATATTATTGACGTGCTAAAAATGGTTGATCTGCTTAACTGTTAAGAGAAAAGTAATGCCTTCCAACTTTAATACTATTGGCTAGTGTGAATAACTTGATATAAAACTGCCCAAACATAATAAGCATTGTCATTATTTTTTACAGTAATACAAGCAAATTTTTTAGTTTATAGCGGTAGATCAATGAAAGAAGATCCTTTAAATGCTCCAAATTTGTTTATATTAAAAGTAAGATTTATGATTGAAACTAATAACCAACCACTATCTCTTTCTTGAAATTCATGAAACTATTTTAAATTTTTATTTTTTTTTATCTTTTCATCTATACGTAGCGACATCAAACAAACGCTAAAAAGTACTACCTCAATGACCTTTCCAGATATGTCAACAATGTTGATCTCCCTAATTTTCTCCGAAATTTATGTAATTAGTATACCATTTTTTAATTTTTATTATATTGGGAAGGAAGACAAAGAATTAAAAATACCACATTTTTAGAAATCACTGACCACCTAAATATTTTATTGCACTTTAGGTAGCAAATTCTTTAAGTAAACAAAATTTTTATGATAAATGGTCGAAAATGTTGGTTTTGGGTTAACAGGTAATTAGTTTTAATTATTACTGCAAAAAAGTTATACATATGTTGGTGTATTTTTGTTTTATTGCCGATATTAGCATGTGTTAGCCAGAATTCACATCCTTGTATCCTGGTATTTTGTTACTCGTACCTGATGAAAATTTTGCTATAAAGTCAGTCAGGAAGAATACCTATCATAGTTGAAAAACAAATCAATAATATTTTTAAGCAAAAGTTAGTAAAATATAGCAGAATTTAGTTTTGAGGAATACGCGGATATTATTTACATTTATGGTGTAGTAGACGGAAACGAGAGAGCGGCTGTACTGGAATACCGAAGGAGATTCCGAAACCGGGGAGCACCCCAAAGAGGGTTATTTACACGGACTTTCCGAAGGTTAAGAGAAACAGGAAGTGTAACTTAACACGACAGGGAGACACGACCCGATACTTCGGGAACTTCTGCCGACGTCAAGCAGCAAATAACCACCATCATGAGGCAAGAACCTGAAACACGCACGAGACGAGTCGCAATGCGATTAGGAGTATCTTCATCTAAGGTTTGGAGGGTTATTCATAGAGAGCGATTACGTCCATATCACCATCACCCAGCTTAAGGGCTACTAGAAGGAGATTCCGAGAGAAGACTGGAATTTAGCACTTGGCTTCAGGAGCGCGACACTGACGATAGGGCGTTTCTGGACCGAATTTTGTGGACAGATGTATCTTAATTCACCAGGCATGGTATCACAAACTTCCATAACCTCCATAGCTTGTCGGAAACTAACCCACGCAGGACAAAGGTGACTTCATTCCAGCAGAGATTCAGTGTCAATGTTTGGGCTGGTATCATCGGCAACCATTTGGTAGGACCATTCATTTTGCCGCAAGTGCGTAATAGTGAAATTTATTCGGACTTTTTGGACAATAGACTGCCAAATCTAATAGAGGAGAACGCTATGGATAATCTTAGGGGAATGTTTCACCAACACGATGGAGTACCAGCACATACGGCTAACATTGTGAAGGTAATACTGAGTGAAAAATTTCCTAACTGCTCGATTGGATGAGGTGCACCGATTCCTTGGTTTGCTAGATCTCCAGACCTTATCCCATTGGACTTTTTCTTATGGGGAACTATGAAGGATTAAGTTTATTCAAGCCCAGTTAACACTAGGGATGATTTAGTTAGGAGAATTGAGAACACAGCGACGAAAATACGGGAGACGCTGGCTGAAATACAGCTTAAACAGGGACCTAGAAGGAGATTGTTGGCATGAATCCAAAGTGACGGTGGACATTTTGTAAGTTACTAAGGGTCTTTGTAATAGATTTTGAATTTAATAAAAATGATTTTTGAGTTAATTTGAGTTAAATTTTTTTAATTTGTTGATTTTTATAATATTCTCCGATAGGATTCCTACGTATAAATTTCTAAAGACTTTCCCTACGTAGACATGTTGCGCCTTTTTAGAAAGGTAATTGAAGTATCATTAAAACTATTACATTTTTATCAGGAACTATTAGAATCCCACATATTTCTAAACTACAACTCTAAGCACGATAATCCGCCTACTTCTTTCCTTTGACAGAACGATTCTCTCTCTCTGCTGCCAGACTTTGTAGCGTAAGGTTGTTTTTAACATTTAAATAAAATCCGTTTGAATCTAAGTAAAGTTTTATTCATCTCAAGTTCAGTAATTCTTTTATATTTCCTCGAGGGCAACTTTAGAAGGAAAACGGTTTATAATTCCACTAGTACAATTGGCGACGAGGATTAAAACTTTTAGTCATTAAATAAAACGTGCATCTGGTGTAAACGCTAACAAAAATTCATTCCGGGTTTCATCCGAAGGGTTATAGTCGTGGATGGAAAAAGTAAATTCGAATGAATATCCCGATAATAATCAGTCGACTGCGGATATTAAACCATTTTCGTTTGCACGTAAAATGTCCAGTTTCATCGGATCTATAGAACATTACCTTCCAGGTGATGACATAGCGGAATACATAGACCGGTTCGAGGAGTTCTGCAAATGCAACGAGATCTCAGAAGCAAAAAAATCGTCATTGCTGATTACGCTTGTTGGTCCAGAGGCGTACAAAACGATGAAGACAGTGTTGGCTCCAGAGACTCCCACCACTAAGCCATATAAAGATCTGGTGGATGCATTAAAAAAAGTCTATCCATCAAAAAAATTGGTAATAGTGGAACGTTTCAACTTCTATAAAAGAAACCAAAAAGAAAACGAATCGGTAACAGAATATGTAGTCAGCCTCAAGTTGCTTGCCTGCCACTGTAATTTTGGGGGATTTTTGGATCAGGCCCTAAGAGATAAATTTGTGTGCGGATTATACAACTCCAAGTGGCAAGAAAAATTGTTAGAGGATGACTCCACAACGTTTGAGAAAGTATGCAGTAAGGCATTAAGCCTTGAAACATTGTCCAAGCAGTCCAACAGCATGAAACCAACCAACATAAACGCAGTCAATAGCAAAAATTCTTATGCATCATATGTCAATCAGTCCCGTGTTGCTAACCCAACCAAGTTCAATAAGCACCAGAGGAGTCAGCGTAGTCAAACTCATCAAAATAATAGCCGTGGCGAAGACGGCAAGTTTGTATGCAGTCGGTGTGGAAATACATCACACAAAACCAAATGTCCAGCGATCAATATCGTTTGCCACACTTGCAAAACAAAAGGTCATTTCTCGAAAATGTGTCGTCGGCGAGGGAAAGTAAACAACCTTAGCAATTCGTCAATTCCATTAGTCACTGCCAATAAAGAAAAGCCATCCGAGTGTGCGAAGGAAGTCTGCAGTAGCATTCATAGTTTGAGGGAAGACCGACGGCTAATCGTGTCAGTGCAAGTGGAAGACTTTATCCTAGATATGGAAGTGGACAGCGGAGCATCACAGTCAGTTATAAGTTATGTAGATTTTTGCAAATATTTCAATAACAATTTTAAGTTAGAGTCTCACAAAGTTACTTTGCAGGTAGTGACAGGTCAGCAGGTAAACATTGTAGGAAAAGTATATATGAAGGTGAAATGGCCGAATGTTGGAGGTGGCAGTTGTGTGTTGGAACTAGTGGTTATCAAGGCGGAGAAATGTTTTATACCCATTATGGGGAGGTCATGGCTGGACACTTTGTCACCAGGTTGGCGTGTATGTTTATTAAAAAATTTTGAGTCAAGTAAGTCAGAAAATTTAAATTATGTAAAATCAATCGATATGAATACGTCGAACGCCAAAACAGAGTCTTCCGAAAGTTTGCCACACTCGAAACTAGTATATAAACTAAAGTCGGCGTTTCCCAATGCATTCTCAGGTGATTTAGAGGAACGCATTGCAGGATTCACTGCGGAAATCCGTGTCCAGGACTCTTACAAGCCAGTGTTTCACAAATCCTACACGATTCCTTATCATGTGCGTGAGAAAGTTGAGCGAGAGTTAGAGAGGTTAGTGAAAGTCGGAATTATATCTCCGATTAAGTATGCGGAGAACGCTAGTCCTATCGTCGTTGTACCTAAAAAGGACAACTCAATTCGAATTTGCGTAGATTTTAAAAAAACTGTCAACAAATTTATTTGCTTAGAGCATTATCCGTTACCAGTAGTTGAAGATCTGTTCGCGAACTTGAGTAATTGTAAATATTTCTGCATTATCGATTTGACTGGCGCATATCAGCAAGTTTCGGTGTCAGAGGAATCAAGAAAATACTTAATTGTAAACACACACAAAGGCTTATTCGTTTTTAATCGGCTTCCTTTCGGTATTGCCAGTGCAACATCTGCCTTCCAGAGCATTATTGATATAATTTTAAATGGACTTGATAAAGTGCACGGTTATTTAGATGATATAATTATAGGTCGAAGCTCGAGAGAAGATTGTGAAAAAAAATTGTTAGAAGTCTTGTCCAGATTAAACAAGCACAAAGTCAGGGTCAATATTCAAAAGTGCATATTTTTTGCAACCGAAGTCGAGTATTTAGGGCATGTAATTTCGTACAATGCCATGAGGCCTAGCCCTAAGAAAACTGAAGCCATCCTAAATGCTCCATCCCCAAAAGATGTAACCCAATTGCAGTCCTATTTGGGATTACTAAATTATTATAACCGTTTTCTACCAAACCTGTCTACAGAACTAAAAGAGTTATATGCACTTTTGCGCAAAGATTCAAAATTTATTTGGACGCCTACTTGTGAAAAAGCTTTCGGCAGAAGCAAAATCTTACTGTTAGACAACTCCTTACTTGAGTTGTACGATCCAAATAAGACAGTTGTGGTGGCGACAGACGGTGTAGGAGCCGTAATGTCGCATATTATCAACGGTTCCGAAAAACCAATACTTTTTGCGTCGCGTACCTTAAGTCCGTCAGAGAAAAATTATTCTCAACTACATCGAGAGGCTTTGGCCATCATTTTCGGAGTCAAAAGGTTCCATAAATATTTATATGGAAAAGAATTTATAATCTGCAGCGACCATCAACCATTACGTGAAATTTTTAATCCCAATTAAGCTACACCAGCAGTAGCAGCCGCTAGACTCCAACGTTGGGCGGTTATATTGTCGTCTTATAAATATAAAATAATTTATAAGAAAAAGTCGCAGATGCTTCATGCTGATGCAGTATCCAGGTTACCAATTGCGAGTCAAAGTGAAGATGAAGAATTTCTTATAAATTCTTTCAATTTAGCCGATGGTTTCTTTATTAATTTAGAAAAAGTAAAGCAAGCTTCTGAACATGATCCAGTTCTTAGACATGTATTCAAATATGTACAGTCCGGATGGCCTGTAAAGACGGCAATCAATAGTTCAGACATTCTGTTTTATTATAATAAATTAACGTCTTTATCTACAGAAAACGGATGTCTTTATTACGGAAACAGATTAGTTATTCCAAATTGTCTGCAAGATGAAGTTTTAAATCTAGTCCACTCTGATCACTTAGGGATTACTAAGATGAAGTCGTTAGCGAGGCAATATGTCTATTTCAAAAACATGGACACAAGAATTGAGGAATTAGTAAACAAGTGTGATACGTGTCAGAAAACAAGAAATTTTCAAAAACAAAGCACTGTTAAATGGCCTATAACAGAATCTGTATTCGAACGTATTCATATCTGTTGTATCCAGAAGAGGAAAATCGAGTAAAAGACACGGGTTAACAAATAACTAAATATATTCACTTAACAATTAGGTACAACGAAAATGCGATGCTAATCCATGGCGGCTTTGTACAAGACTCCACACTCTCTGACAGGAAATTCAATTCTTTTGGACGAGTATGTGTCTGTGTATTACAATTGTTATAAACTTCATCTGCAATAATATAAGGGTTACAAACTTCATGTACAATAGTATAATCGTTACAAACTTCAGGTATGAAAATATAACATAATTTTAATTTATGTGTTTTGAAACTTAATGCTAATATATCATTTCCTCCTCACCAATTTGGAATTCGGGGAGTGAAAACGAACTGACTTATCTTTCAGCCGTGCTGAGCGCCTGGGTTGTTCCAGTAGTCTGTCGGGAACAGTAATTGCTTCCGAGCTGTGTGGTAAGGGGGTCTCCAAAGTATGTCCTGGAAGGATCTCACTTGTTGGATGCGAAAAGCTGTCCGTCCAGGTGGGAGTTGTCTTGGATCGTCGGGACCCAACATCGGAAGTCGGACTGGCTCCTGATTGAACGGGATTGACTGGCTGCCTTGGCAACGGCTCTATATGCAGGGGCTCCCCGTCTATAGGACCTTCGCTTCCTGGGCTTCTACAAGAAGGAGTATAGTTAGTAGAATATTGTAAAAGACTGTCCTCTATGGGATAAAGTCTGGACGACTGTGTTTTATTTGAAGATAATGAACTCGTCTGGCGTGACCTTATTTGATTCTGATGCCGCTTCCAGGTGCCTCGTTCAACTTTGACTAGGTACAACATACGACCCATGTTCTTGATTATGGTTCCCTCAACCCACGCAGGCCCTCTTGCATAATTTCGGGTAAAGACCAGTTGACCTAACTTGAATCGAGGATTCTGCTTAACATCTGTCATTTGGATGGTTTTGTGTCGGCCTTGAAGCAGGGAAAGCAATGTCTTTGGTTGGCGACCATGAAGTACCTCCGCTGGGGATTTTCCTGTTATCGGGTTGGGTGTTGCTCGAAAAGTAATCAAATACGTCATGAGTGCTTTGTCCTTGTTCCTTTCGTCCACCATGATTTTAGTGAAATTCGATTTAAAACTTCTCACGAATCTCTCCGCTTCACCGTTGGAAGATGGATGGAATGGTGCTGTAGTTCGATGGTCTATTCCGTTGCTCGCGCAGAAAGATTTGAAGGCTTCTGAAGAAAACTGTGGTCCGTTGTCTGTAACTATAGTGTCTGGCAAGCCCTCCAACGTGAAAATATTCTGAAGAACTCGGATGGTTGCTTCTGCTGTCGTTGAATTCATTCTGACTATAAAGGGGTACTTTGAAAAGGAGTCTATGCAAATAAGCCACATTGCATCGAAAAATGGACCCGCGAAGTCGATATGTAAACGCTCCCAGGGTTTGCTGGGAGTTGGCCAGTTCTGGAATTCTCGCTTGGGGTTGCTTGCGTGTTGCTCACATATGTTGCACCTCTTGATTAGCGTTTCGATGTCGGTATTTATAGCTGGCCACCAACAGTATCTTCTGGCTATTTGTTTTATTCTCGTAACTCCCCAGTGTCCTATGTGCAGTAGTGCTAGGGTTTTGTCTTGGATACTACCTGGAATGACAACTCTATTATATTCGGTTTGTAGTAAAATAAGACCATTTTCGATTATCAGGGAATATCTTCGGTTAAAAAACGGCTTCAGATCTTGATCCTTGCTTACGAGACAGTCGGGCCACCCTTCGATAATATACTTCTGTACTCGACGCAAAATCTTGTCGTTGCTTGTTAATTT
This sequence comes from Leptarthrus brevirostris, assembly GCA_964036015.1. Lineage (NCBI taxonomy): Eukaryota > Metazoa > Arthropoda > Insecta > Diptera > Asilidae > Leptarthrus > Leptarthrus brevirostris. The sequence continues at coordinate 70,853,002 of OZ038371.1, forward strand.
GACTATAAGCTTGGAATCGATTGGAAAGCTTGCAATATCCTCTGCAAAATTTAGGTAGCTACATGACTCTTCGGATGTATCGAAGTTGTGATCTGGGCCAGCCGGGAGTCTAGACAATGCGTCCGCATTGGCGTGCTTCGTGGTTGGTTTATATCGTATTTGGAAACGATATGCCATGAGGATGATAGCCCAGCGCTGCAAACGTTGTGCTGTGGCGCATGGTAGCTGCTTGTCGGGGCTGAAAATAGACACGAGTGGCTTATGATCTGTATATAATAAAAAATTTCGACCGTACAAGTATTGGCGAAATTTTTGAATACCGAAAATGATCGAGAGAGCTTCTTTTTCGATTTGGCTATAACGCTTTTGGTGGGTTGATAGTGTTTTTGAAGCAAACGCGATTGGCTTTTCTATTCCGTCTGGGTACACGTGTGAAATCACGGCACCAATTCCGTGAGCAGAGGCGTCAGTAGCTAAGATTATTGGCAAATTATCATGGAAATACGATAGCCTGGTTGCACTGGTGATACGCTCCTTGAGAATTCTAAACGCGTCTTCTTGTTCCTCTTCCCATCTGAACTTAACGTTGATACGACGTAATTTGTTAAGTGGCGCAGATAGCTCAGCAAAGTTTTCGATGAACTTATTGTAATAGTTTATCTTACCCACAAAAGATTGAAGCTCCTTGAGATTTGAGGGGCGTTTCAGCATTTTAATTGCCAAGATATTTGTATCTGATGGACGAATGCCTTCACTATTCATTAAATGCCCTAAGTATTCGATTTCTGCTTTCATAAATGAACACTTTTGTCGATTGCATGTCAATCCTGCTGCTTGAAGCCTCTTAAGTAAGGTATCCAAGTTCTGAAGATGTTCTTCGTCAGTGCTGCCCGTTATGACGATGTCATCTAGGTAAGTTGCGCAATGTGGGATCCCCGCCGTGATTTGCTCTAAAAAACGTTGGAAAATGGCTGGAGCACTAGCGATTCCGAATGGAAGTCGCTGATACTGATATAACCCAAGAGGGGTGTTTACTACCGTCAACTGCTTTGATGAGTCATCAAGCGGTACTTGCAGGTAGGCTTCCGACAGATCTATTTTGGAGAATTTCTGTCCACCTCGCAGTTTGTGAAATAATTCTTCTATTCTGGGAATAGGATATTGATCGACATCTAGCTGTGCATTTAATGCTTTGAAATCGCCACAGACTCTTAACTTGCCACACTTTTTTGTTAGAACTACAATTGGCGCTGCCCAAGCACTAAACACAACTGGCTTCCAAATATTTGCATCTATTAAGCGTTTTACTTCTTGCTTAAAAGCATCCATCAACGCGAAAGGCAGTGGTCTTGATTTAAAAAACTTCGGTTTTGCATTTGGCTTCAAATGTAAATGTGCTTGGTATGAGGAGCATTCGCCTAGGCGTGAAGAAAAAATATGTTGACGCTTTTCGCATAAGTCATTTATATTTGAGGTTAACGCTTGAACACTATGAACTGACGTCGTTGGGCTCACAACTGTTAATTCAAATTCATCCATCCAATCTACGCCGAAAATATTTGCTCCCTCTGCCGCATCGCAAACCAGAAGTGATAAATTCTCATGAGACTTGTTACCTAAAGAAACTTGCACATTAAGCGTACCTAACACCGACACCTTGAAATTTCCGTAGCCCTTTAAACTGCAATCTGGCTTATACAATCTTGGGAATTTTAATTGTTTATATCCGGAATGACCGATTATAGAACGCGTAGCGGCTGTATCGATTTGAAATGTCATAGGAACTGAGTTTATTTTCACGTCAAGAAAAAATTTTTTTCCATCCCGACGTGGCGCCCTTTCGAGACTAAATACACTTTCAACTGATTGAATTTGCTCCTCTCTGTCAGCTAAACTTTCGGTGTTTACATTTCGAGAACGATGTCGCGACCGGGACTGACGATTTGTTTTGAATTTATTTTGATGCGATCGAGCAGATGATATGCACACTGGTGCAATGTGTCCCGTTTTGTTACACTTGTAACACACAGCTGAGCGAAATTTGCAGTTTTCTCGTTTGTGACTTTTACCGCAACCAGAGCAAGATTTAATGCAAAATGACTGATTGCCTGTGAATTGCTTGCCAACGCTATGAGAGCGACGTTTTAAATGTGATTTCATTTGACATACATCAGCTGGAATAGAATTGCTGGGTGGGTTATTGTTGTTTTTGATGAAGTCCATTGTGCTTTGGGTTGCTTCAAATGTCGTGGCAATATTGAAAACGTCTTCAAAAGACGGCTTCGATTTCTGAAGTGACGCAATACGAACAGCGTCATGCGGAGTATTAAATACGATCATGTCCCGCATTAAATCATCACTGTAGTCTGTATCGCAGCCGTTTTTTGAACATACGAATTCGCAATTTCGGGCTATTCCTCGAAGTTCGGCTATCCACTCTGAATATGTCTGGCTTGGTTTCATTTTGCATTTAAAAAATTCATATCGACTGGCAAGGGCATGCGTGTTAGATTTGAAATGATCAGATAATTTACCTGTAAGCTCCTTGAATGACTGGGTCTGTAGATCATTTTTTCCGGATATTTTTTGCAGTAGCTCGAACAAATCAGTTCCGATCCAGGACAGAAAAAATGCGCGTTTTCTATTATCGTCAATTTAGGAATAAGCGTTAAAATGCTGCGTTAACTGCTTAAGATATGAGCTCCAATTATCATTCGATTTATTAAAGGTATGGAATGGAGGCACACTGTCTTGGCTAACTGACGCCATTGGGAGGCTTTTTAATTGCTGCTCTATCCACATTTTTTGTGAGTCGATGATTGATTCCACCCATTTTTGCTGCTTCTCAAGCAATTTAGAGAAGTCTTCACTCATTTTTTCCTCTTTTAGGCTTTAAAATCACAAATTACTAATAACCTGATTTGTTGCCACGTGTTGAAGAAAATTTCAGCCCAGCCCAAAACCTTTATCCTCGTCGCCAATATGTTGTATCCAGAAGAGGAAAATCGAGTAAAAGACACGGGTTAACAAATAACTAAATATATTCACTTAACAATTAGGTACAACGAAAATGCGATGCTAATCCATGGCGGCTTTGTACAAGACTCCACACTCTCTGACAGGAAATTCAATTCTTTTGGACGAGTATGTGTCTGTGTATTACAATTGTTATAAACTTCATCTGCAATAATATAAGGGTTACAAACTTCATGTACAATAGTATAATCGTTACAAACTTCAGGTATGAAAATATAACATAATTTTAATTTATGTGTTTTGAAACTTAATGCTAATATATCAATATCGATTTTTTTTATTTCGGAAAATACGAATTTCTTGTTCTTGTCGACTCGTATAGCAGATGGGTGGAAGCACATCTATTAAAAAGGTCAAATGCAGAAGCAATAATTAAAAAATTAAAGATAGTTTTTTCCATTTTCGGAATACCAAAGGAAATTTGTAGTGACAACGGTCCTCCTTTCGCGTCGCTAAAGTTTGTAGAATTCTGTACAAACAACCAAATCAAGGTGACAAAATCTCCACCATACCACCCTCAGAGCAATGGATTAGCGGAAAGATATGTCGGAGGAACAAAACGAGCTCTAAAGAAATTTTTATTAGATAAAAAGTACTTATCCTTAGATATAGAGGAACAAATCTTACAATTCCTTTTGATGTATAGAAACACACCAACCACCATCAACAATCAGTCACCCGCAGAAATAATTTTTAAAGTAAAACCTCGTACGCCTCTTGATATGTTAAATCCTAAAATTAGGGAAATAAAAAGTGTCAAAACTAAGAATTTAAGTAATACTAAAATAGGGATTGACCAACAATGTAAATTTGATAAAATTAAAATATATCAAAAAGGGGAGAAAGTCCTATATGCAAATCATAACTTAAATAACTTTAAATGGATTCCTGCTGTAGTTTTAAAAATTGTTAGTCCATGTTTATATGAGATTATGGTTGAAGGCTCACGAAGAATTGTTCAGTTCTCTCAAATACGTAGATCTAAATTAGAAGATAGGTTTCATCCAGATATTTTCAGGAACACTGTAAGTAGCACTGTATCTAAAACTTTAAGTAAAACTGGAATAGATAAAGAAAAGTGTAAGACAAAAACAGGATATACTAAAAAAATATATACAAAGACTAGAAGTTCTGCAAGAATAAAATCTAAGAATAAGAAACAGGCAAAATGAAATACATACTCATAAGTTATAATCATTGTAAGGTAGAGAGAATGAATGCAAAAAGGGGAGAAGTGAAGTATCATTAAAACTATTACATTTTTATCAGGAGCTATTAGAATCCCACATATTTCTAAACTACAACTCTAAGCACGATAATCCGCCTACTTCTTTCCTTTGACAGAACGATTCTCTCTCTCTCTGCTGCCAGACTTTGTAGCGTAAGGTTGTTTTTAACATTTAAATAAAATCCGATTGAATCTAAGTAAAGTTTTATTCATCTCAAGTTCAGTAATTCTTTTATATTTCCTCGAGGGCAACTTTAGAAGGAAAACGGTTTATAATTCCACTAGTACAGTAATAAGACGGAAAATCCAATAAAAATAAAAAAGAGGTATACTACTTACATAAATTTTGGAGAAAATTTGGGAAAATGCTGAAATTTTGGTAATTTCAAAACATTTTTTAAATTTTGGCCGTTACTGTACCTGCAATGGCAATAGTGATATCAACATTGTTGACATTTTTGGAAAGGTCATTAGGATAGTAGTTTTTTAGCGTTTGTTTGATGTCGCTATGTTGTGTAGATCAAAAGATAAAAATAAAAGAGTAATGTGCATACCATGAAAAACTGAAATTTATGAATCACCCTGTAACTCCCAAACGGTTGAGATTGCCCCCACCCCCTGCCATAACATTTTTTGTTTGGCTATGTAAGATCTATCACCCTACTCATTTTAGCACGTCAGATCTGAAACACCCTGTATATAACCCAAATTAATTATTACTGCTGTCGAGATTATTGACTTGAAAGCAGTTTCAACGAATTCCCATGCAAATAAATTACCTTCGGCTGATTCACTCTCTCTACTGTTCTTTAATTTCCTGCAAAATCTTTTATTATGTGACATACAATTCTCGAAATGATGTCTTCTTCCGATAGATTTGCTTGAGAGCCTTAACGAACAACCTAAAAAATAATTTTTTTCTTTGTATGGCCTTGCACTCACTTCAGATTACTTTCACAATATATTTCAACTTTTCCTTCTTTATCTTTGAAGGTTCTTTAGAGAACTCAATTAATAACGCTTTCATATTATTAACAATTTCAGTACTGGTTTTAATTCCTGACTGATCCATTTTCTTATTGAAGTACATATGTATAACGCAGAAAATATATGACTTTATTCCACAAATTGTTAGAAAGAACGCCCAACGATGCTCAACTACGAATGCGTAAAACCAGAAAAAGCCATAAAATCAACCACATTTTATTAAAACATTGTTGCACATTAATTTAAAAGTTTATTTAATTCAAATAAAATTATTTTCCTCATCACTCGCCTCTTCTTCAACATAGTGTTCGAACTTTGAATTGGTATTCTTTTTTTTCTGATAACATCCAGAGCCAAATAATTGGATTTCCATGTCGCTCAGGAAGATATAACTGATTTTCTTCCAGTTGTAAAATGCATGATTCTCGGGACATATCTTGTAGTGGTCTTTCTTCCCAAAAGAAAAATACTATATACCACATCAAATGGCATACCTCTGATGCTCAGAGTATCTTTAATTTTTCCGGAATTGCACACCACAAGGAAGTCGTCATCAGATGTTAAATATACTTTGGACTTTTTCTGTTACGAAAACAATGGATCTCATAATAACTTTCGTTTAATATAAAAAAAACCGTTCAAAGGACTCCCACGCCTGATGATGATGATGTGATGACGGCATTGGAGTGACACGTTATATGGAGCTCCTAGTTTTTTGCTTCAAAACCGGTGATTTTCCGTGCAAATTGTGATAATTTAATTTTGGGCATACTTTATTTATTTATTTAAGCTTAATACAAGCTATTACATAATAATACTACAATTACGAGCTATAACATAATACTAACACTACAAGCTATAATAAATGATAACATAATAAATAAATAGTAAAAGCTACAATATTAGCTCTAATTAAAGTAGATACAGGCTGGAAGGAAGAAGAATTAAGAAAGGCGATCAAGATGGGGGGATCAAGATATAAGGCTTTGTGAAGGGATGATTAACTCAGATGGAAGTCAAAGGAGAAAAGGTCGTTGACCTTTCGTAGCATCCTGGTAATTGGCTCGCTTTGACCGTAGTTTGTGCGATGGCGGTCGAGTCGGAAAAGGGGAGTGGACCAAGGGTTGCGGGGATTGGTATAGATGGGTAAAGATTGCAGGATTGAAGGGCAGTCTATGGCACCACTTAATAGCTGATGAAGGAAGAGAATGTCGGAAACATCACGACGTTTACTTAATGGTTGTAAGTCTATCAGTTTCAGACGGTTTTCATAAGGTGGAAGGTTGAATCTGTCTACCCACGGAAGATCACGTAGAGCGAAGCGAATGAATCTACGCTGGACTGATTCAATCCTGTTAATGTGGGTTGTGTGTGTAGGTGACCATACCTGGCTGGCATATTCAAGGAGAGTTCTAACGAAGGAGATATAGAGAGATTTGGAAATATAAGGATTGGAGAACTCTCTGGGAACGTAAATTGAGTTCACTATCGCAGATTATTCCTAGGTCACACAAAGAGGTAACGATGAGGACAGGTACGTCGGTAAGCATGTAGACTTTGGGGGTGGTGGTAAGACGCTTGCGGGAATAAGAGATGGACTGTAATTTGGAGACATTGGGCACATAGTGTTTTGGAGACGAAGTCGGTAAGTTTGGTGGTTGCAGATCTTCCTTTGAGGAAGCCATGCTGGGAGAGGGAGAAGAAAGACTTACAGTGGAAGAACATGGAATCATAGACCAATTTTTCGAATAGTTCAGGTATGGATGATAATTTAGCGATGGGTCTGTAGTTGGTAACATCGTTCTTGCAACCTTTTTTGAAGATGGGAACAATATAAGAGTTTATCAATAAATGAGGGAAAACCCATTGAGTGAACGAGAGGCGGAAAAGCAAGGTAAGGGGTTGAATTAGAAGCATGGCACACTTTTTCAGAACGAGGGCCGGAATGCCGTCAGAAACCGGGTTGAAGTCGTCCTCAAGCCCGTTGATACTGGCGGCGATTAGTTTGGGATCAGGGTCGAAAGACGTAAACGATGTTTGAGTGCATTTGTCCAAGAATGAAAAGTAGTTAAGGTCTGGTTGTAGGGAATTGTCGTTGAAAGATTTACTGAAGCAGTGCGCAAAGAGGTTGGCGATAACCTTAGGATCAGACGAAGAGGTATTCTCAAGCAGATAGGTTGGAAGAATAGTCGGACTCGGTCTGGGATAGAAGAAAAGTTTGCCAACGTTTATTTCTCCTGTTGCGGAGAGAGCGTAATTCTTTGTCGTACCATACGGGGGATGAGGAGTAGTTTTTCGAGGAAAAAGGGGGATAGATTGTGTAAGACAAGCGTGTATTTCTGAATAGAACGCCTCTAAAGCAACGTCAACTGGAAGATATTGAGGGATAGTGGCAATGTTAGAGTTGAGGAGCAAGTGATTTAATTTTTCAAAGTCGCCTTTACGAAAATTGAAGGAAAGAGAATAATCGGAGCTTGAAAGGGCATGAGGGTGTTCGTAGGAGAAAACAAGGAGCAGAGGAGGATGGTGACGATCGAGAGAGGAAAGGATATGGTTCCTTTCCGCGACCGCCGAGTTAACTGGGTCTAAAGAAATGATTAAGTCTAATTGTGTGTCCAGAAAGTTCCTAACTCCACTTACTTGAAAGAGACCAGAAACGGAGAGCTGATCGGTAAGGGGCTGAAGATGCGTTAAGGGTGACAAAGTGAGAACTGTCCTCAGACAATGACCATTGAATACGGGGGAGGTTAAAGTCACACAATAAAATAAATTCATCGGAGGCGTTAGCGTTCTCAAGCAGGGCGTCGATCGCTTCAATTATGGGCTCGTAGGCAACTAGAGGTTGAGAGGGACAAATATAACAACAAGTGATGTACAGAAGACACTTATTTAGTGCTAATTTGATACATACAAATTCTGATATTGTAGAGACGCAGGGTGGCGTCATAGCGTTTGTAAGCAGCTATGAGAACCCCGCGACCTGGTGGATCATTGGTGCCTACACAACCGACGACACGGAAAATGGTATAGTTTGGAGGAAATAGTTCGTTGTCGAGAATTCCTGGTGTTAGATTGCTTTCAGTTAAGGCAAAGATATCGTGCGGGAATTTGTGGGAGTTTAGAAAAATATTGGATGTTTTTGTGCGAAGTCCTCTTACGTTCTGCTAATAGACTGACAAGCTGCTGGGGAGAGGTACTTGATGAGATACCGCATGTGCATTAGTGCAAGTAAGGTTTTTCCGTCGGTAATTTCCTCAAGAATGGATAAAAATCAGCAGCAGCTCTCTAAAGCGAATGGAGGCACCAATACACCAATACTCATCCGGATTTCAGAAAGTGGTCAAATTCCATGAGTTCAACGGACTCTTTTGAGTTTCTTGAGAAGAAGCTCACTGCAAGCCTCTCGAAAATTATCAACAAGAGACTTGACGAGCTGGAAGCTAAGTTTTCGCGCCATTGAGATGATATGCTGATGTTATTCAATGCGGAAATTGGTAAAATGAGGGAAATAAAACGCCTAGCTCCTCAGACGTGACATCACAGCAGCTGATCAAAAATATTTCCGAAGCTATCGGTCATTGTTTATCTGCCCACACAACTTATTTTCGACCCAATATCAAACATGGTAGTAAAAGCCGTAAAGAGGATCCGCTAATAGTAAAATTCTCATCCGTAAATGAACAGCGATCTTTTCTGCAGAAGTTTAGAGCACATGGTCATGTCAAGTTAAATGACATCAAGAGTGGTTTCGTATCAGACTCTAGGATAAGTGCATTTGAGAAATCCAATTTTAATCATAAAATATTACGCACAGCTCTGAGACTTCGGGGACAAAATGCAATACACTCTGTTTAGACCCGGCATGGTCTAGTATTCATACGCAGAACGTTGGATGGTCCGCCGTTAAAAATTATCTCGATGGATTTATTAAACGAAGCTGTACTAGAAGCAAATTTTGATGGAGTTCGTGTGTAAGAGTAAGTGTACATAGTTAATTTTTCTAAATTGTTTTTCTTTTCCAAGTTTATTGATTTTTGTTTACTTTCTGGTCAATTTTAGATATGAATTTTTTCATACTTTTTTTCTTTAAGATCGTAGTTGTTTTAGTGGGAACGATTGTTTTGCACCTGCATACCTGTGATATAGTTTCTCCGTTTTTAGTAGATTTAAAGGGGTTTTTTGGTACTTATTTTGCGATGACGGTTCATGGTTGGTTTAGTCGCAGCATCTTTGTGATTGATGAGGGGTAGCCTGGGATGTGGCCTGGACGGGATAGGAGTTGTTCTTAATGTCTTGTGCGTCCGGAATGTTGGATTAAATATTTATTATCTAAATGCGCGCAGCCTAAGAAACAAAATTGATGAACTGAAATCTATTTTCGAAAATTGTGATTTGCAGGTGGTTTTTATTAGTGAAAGTTGGTTAAACAGTAATGTTTCCTCTGAGGCGGTGTCTCTACCGGAATTTAAATTGCACCGCCGCGATCGTGCGGATATTGTAGCCATGTAAGAAACTGCCTAAAATCAAGAATGGTTATTTCTTCCCAGATAGACGGAATAGATTTCGTGTTTGTAGAGATAACGCAGGGTTATAGCAGGTGCTTGCTCGTGTGTGTGTATTGTCCTCAAAACTAATTTTCTACAACTAATGCTGCTGAATTGCAATCTACTTTGTCTCAGCTCTCACAATCCTATCAAGATATAATTGTTTGTGGTGATTTTAATGCCAATTTACTCCTCCAAAATGCAAATAGTAGCTCGTTTCAGGATTGGCTCATTTCACTTGATTTAAAGGCTGTAAATAACTTACCAACTTATTTCAATACCAGTTCACCTTCACAGCTGGCCCTAATTTTGACAAAAAACATCAAGAAAGTCATATCCCAAAATCAACTGAGTCCTCCTAGTATTATGAATCATGACATCTTATTCATGTACTATGAGTTTCAATTCGTAAATCGCATTCATCCGGAGGCTATAACATTTCGTGACTACAAATTCATTGATATGCAGTGTCTTGTTTCAAAGTGCCTCACTTTTCCCTGGGCCAACATTTATTACCTACCAAGCGCCGACGAAAAGGTTCATGTTTTTGAACAGTTTGTGCATCACTTACTCAACGATTTTGCTCCATTTCGTACGCGCATTGTTAGACCAGATTGCATCCCTTGGTTCTCACGTGAAATTCTCTGATTGAGGAGCGGGAGTTTCCCTACCGCCGGTTCATAAGGTCAAAATCTCGTGAGCATCTTAACACATATAAAAGGGTACGTAATCTTGTAATTTCTAAAATTCGGGCAGCTAAACGTAGGTATTTCAATCAAAAGTTTGATGTTAATAACTTGTCTTCGAGAAGGCTTTGGCAAAATCTAAGGCAGTATGACGTACATAGCAAAAGGACTGAATACGATTTTGATATACAGCCTGACATCCTCAACCACCACTTCAGTACAGCGCATATACCGCAGTCTTTCGCACCTTGATCAATTGAAGATTATTCAAACGTTGGTTTAAGTTTCCGATGTGTGACTCGCGATGAGGTGCACAGCGCTCTTTACAGTGTCAACTCGGAAGCAGTTGGCTCAGACAACATCCCGCCAAAATTTTTTAAAACCATCATACCGCATATCTTGCATATTATAACGCATATCTATAATGGTTGCTTGACAACGTCTTCCTTTCCCAGTGCCTGGAAGCATGCTGTTGTAAGTATACTCTGCTATTTGGCTTAAGCACTGGAAAAGTTAATGTGTAGTCAATTGATTGCTTACTTAGAAACAAACAGCCTTCTTACGCAGTGGTAATCAGGATACCGCAAACTAACACATTCACATGTATGCTGATGATTTTCAGCTCGATATGACCAGACCCATTGGATTGATCGAAGATTGTGCAAGCAGATTGAACGTGATTTGAGCTTAAATCCGAGAAAAACCAATTATATGATCATTGCTAAGCCGCACACAAATGTCTCGGATTTTCCCTCTATAAGACTGGATCAAATGCCATTGGCTCGCCTTTCTAGGTCTAAAAATCTAGGTATTTGGCTCAATGAGAACATGACATGCTGTGATCACGTCACAGCTTTATTGGGTAAAGTATATGGTACACTCAGAAGGATAGGGATGTTCGCTTCATTGCTTCCAATTTCAACCCGAATAAGATTTGTTAAAGCACTCATCTTACCTTTTTTTAACCGACTTCCCAAAAACAAAGAGGTTGTAAGTTTTGGGGGGATGGGGTGGGGGTGGAAAATAACTTTATAACGCGTGGTCCGATTTCGGTGGTTATTTTTCTGTTGTATAGAGTATGATTCCCCATTGCTAATAGGAGAAAAATTTGATCCTATGGTTAAAGGTGTGGGTGGGGGGAGGGGTAGTCTAACTTCGTAACGTCCACGCGTTGGATAATTCTTTTTCTATTGGGTAGAATATGATCCTTAGTTGATACTACGAGAAAACAAATGTTGCTGGGATGGGAGTGGGAGAAGGAGGGGTGGGACCTTTCTTTGTAACGCGTGGATCGATTTGGATGCTTCTTTTGCTGTTGTATAGAGTGTGATCCCCATTGCTAATAGGAGAATAATTTGGTCCTATGAGGGTGGTGGGGGAGGGGGAGGGGTAGTAACTTCGTAATGCGGGAACTGATTTCGATGATTCCTTTTCTGTTCGGTAGAGTATGTTCCTTGATTGATACCATGAGAAAAAAGGTTTAGCGGAATGGGGGTGAGGTAGGGGTTAAAACTAACTTTTAACGCGTGAACCGATTTGAATGGTTCTTTCTTCGTTGTTTAGAGTAGAAGACACTAAAAAGTGTAAAATAAAATAGTTTTTAAAAAAAAGTTGAACCGACTTCACAAAAAGCGCTTAAAAGCATAAAATAATTTTTAATTTTATATCTATTACAACATATTGAAGTCGGTCCAGAGCGACGGAGCTCCTCGTGCTGCCTTAAAGTTTAAGTCAACGATTAACTTTCTTCCCATTCCAGAGCTAATTACCTGGTTGCGGCCATAGTGGTGGTGCCGACGCACGGAGGAAGGCAAGAGGTAGTTATTGCCTGTATTTAGTTCCCTGGAGATTCGGACCAACCACCGATGAAGGTAATGCAACTATTATGCTACTGTAACAAGCAGATTCAAAAACTCACTATTGCATGCGACGCGAATGCCCACCACAGAATCTGTGAAAGTACCGGGATAAACAACCGAGGTAAGTACATCTAGACTAATTCATAAGCAATAACATTGAAATATTAAATGAGGGTAATGATGTGAAGCATATTCTCCACATCGCGTACACACGTGATGCCAGATTATAAATTAAATGGACACTTAATTGCATTTTGTCTATTTTTGCCTAATAAGAATAAACATATTTCAAACACATTCTTCACTTTCTTCAGTGTCCCAAGAAATGCGGAACATTCATTTTCTTTTACTAATTATCCTTTTATGTATTTCTGGTGTCTCAGATGACGTCTGATGTGTGGATGCCAAGTCATTGATAGCTGGAGCGCATTAAGCCCAGCAGAGTGTTACTCCGGTGTCGGTCGGTCGGATTTTTGTCTTCCAAATTAAAGAGTTTATTAATTGTACTATTGTAACAGTTTCGGTTCTTTATTATTATACAAATTTAACTATTGTAACAGTTTCGGTTTTCATTAATAAATAGGTCAGAATACGTGACATTTTTACATCCAGAATATTGACGACACTAGAATAAGCTTCAGTTAATTAAAAAAAGATTGATGAAAAAAAATTGTTATAATAATTATTAAACCAATTGTTTATAAACAAATGAATTTTTTGTTCGTTCTGGGGCTATTAAAAACCAACCAGTTTCATCACGGATTTGAATATGCAAGGAAGTATCCCAGAGAAAATCTCCCAAAGGATAATTACAGCTATCGAAATCTCTCAGCGCTGAATGACATCAGATAATAGATTTGCCTTCATTTACTTGCTACCATTGCGGATTTGCAGTTTTAACCATGTCGCTAAAGATGCTGTGAGTAATCAAGTTCATCACGCTAGATGCCAGATGCCGTTGATAGCTAATTACAATGAATCACTTTCTCTGAAAAAAAAATTATTTTTTATATTTTAAATATATTTTATTTTGTATTTTTGTTGCCACTCCTCTTTTGCCTTTTAACAAATAATTTACTTTCCCTAATAAATAAGCTAACAAATTCCTAGAATATCAGTGAAAGGTACTGCTCATTTTATAAGTGCGCCGCAATTATTTTGGTGAAGTCAAATGAAATAAGTGCAAACAAAATGAAATTATTACACTTCATTGTAATAAATCTCACGCATAAATACTTAATATAACCAAATCTCGTAAATGGTAGATGGAATACCATGAAATTTTCTTAATTTCCTAATTGTTTAATTATTATTTATATACCGTGATTCGTGGTGTTGTAACATTTGTTTAAATTCGGGTATTAAATTTTGATTCTAATGCCATTCAAAACAATTTTTTAGTTGTGTGGTAAACTATGTATGTTACAACGTTAGTTCGACTCTGTTATTTTTACTAGACGCCCTTTGCACCTTAGTTAACTTATCTCATACAAGCGATGGGATTATTTTTCTCTTTGCTACGAATTGTGTCTTCAACCAACTGTTTCACATAACAAATTTTTTTTTAATCTCTCGCCCTTTGCCCCTGTTATTTGAATCTGTGAAGTGAAAATAAAATAAAACGTAGCCATAGCTTAGACGACTGTCTGAAAGTTCTGACTATCTGAAAATTCTGACGTTGAGTCATCTTCTGATACATTCATTCCAACTTCTCAATCCCAAATCGATACACCTGAATCCAAATTCAACGTCGCAAATGCTATCAAGTTACCCAATACGCGAAAACGGCATTCCTGGACGTGATTAAGTCCAAGTTAACGGGAAAACCTTATAATAACTTACTCCATGATACGGACTACAACGATTGGCAAATTTTGAAATAGGACCTAGAGAAACACTTCCTTATATTTCGATCTCCTCGAGCCGTTCAGGCTGAACCATTCTCGGTTAAACAAGGACCCCATTACCCAGTGGCCATGTTTCCTGAGAAAATTTAAACCATCTTAGAGGAACATTGCTTGCACACGGAACCAGGATACCGCTGGGATTAAAATTACTAAGAAAATTAACGAGATCACTGCACTCAATGTCTTTCAAAGGGGATTTATAGTAAAATCCACTATACACGAATCTCTAAGTGATGCTATTAATAACTCTATTGCTGAAGAGCAAGTTTCTGAAAGTGAACAGAGAATCCTAAATCGTGTAGCTTTTGTAGTCCATCTGGTCGCACATATCTCGAATGCAGGAGGCGACTTAGGTTTCAAACCAACAACAGCTCTTTACCAAAATTTGGTGGTAACAGAACGCATAAATACCCTTCGTAATGTTCGGACATGCCGATATTATAAAAATATTGGTCACACTTTAGAAGAATGCTAAAAGATGCAATATAATAAATCTCAAAAAATGGAGGGCATCCAAACCACGCCTCTAGTCCTCAAACTACCACCCATACCGACATAAGGGTTCGGGCAGAAATTGTAGAGAGAGGTGTACCTCGCAATTAAGTCATCCGGCAAGTAACTGAACAACTCTCCTAAACCTAGGCAATAACAAAACCTTCCAACGCGAAATTAAAGCCACAATAAAAGAATCCGTCACTAATCTTGGCATACTACTACTTACTACAGGAGCTTTAATAAGTCTTAAACGTTCTTTAAGGCAAACCAGAAATTGATATAGATAATAAAACTCTAATCCAGGGTGTTTCGTCTTTCGACGTATGGCACTTTTATCCTTACGCTGATTTTGCGTAATAAAATTTCTTTTAAACACACATTTCATCTCGTAATCGAAAGCTTTCCTTAAGGGGGGAAGTACATAAAGAGGCCGAAAAAAAAGGACTTTTTTGGGATTTATTTTTGGGAAAATGAAAAAGGTCCACATGAAATCGATATTATGTGTACTTAGGGCAATGTTTTAAGAAGAGAAAAAACATTTTTTACATTTTGAAAAATGAAAAATTAATCAACTTTTGGAGGGTTTCGTAACTCGTGTCGCGGCTGACATCGAAATCGGCGTAAATTCTCCTGGCCGCAATTTTCATCTGAAATCAAAAAACCAAACATTTTTATACTCCAGTTGGTTGTTTATTCTAGATAAACTACGATCTTTTCGAAATTCGAACATTAACTATAAAAATCGGGCATGGAAAAAAAAAGTTGGCTTTTTTGGCAAAAATTTTGATTATTTTCGCGTCAAAAATGGTCTTAAAATGATTTTTTTGCTATGTCCGTAGTCTATCTAGAGTAGTTGTTTATGCCCTTTAAAATGAGTGCTGGATGAAGAAAATCGGTTCACTAGTTTTTTTGTAATCTTTTACGCCAATTTGAAAAACATGGTTTTGAGAAAACGCCGTTTAAAGTTTGTCCCGAAAAACTGACGAAAAAGATGCAGATAAGGAGAAGGAAGGTAAGAGGGGAGGGGTATTCTCAGAAAAATCGGTATTTGGACTGAAAACATCGAGAACGCTCTTTAACAAAGTCGCATTCATCACTCTAAATTCCAGAGCAGAAAAAAAATCCGGTAAGCGGAATCACGCGCGCAGCAGAGATCCTCGATCCCGGATCGGCGCCGACCACTTTCAAGTGGCATATCTTTCACAATTTTCGAGATAGGCTTTTGGAATTTTGGAATTACATTCTTAGAGCATATACTTATCGATTAAGACAATAAAAAAAAATCGATTTTTGAAAACGTCTTCATGTACTTCCCCCCTTAAGCTACGACGGCATTCTGGGCAAATATTTTTTTTTCAAAAATTAAGTCAATACTAAACTACGAAACGCGAAACCTGTCATTCATACACGGCGGAAATGAAGTCGTTCTGGATTTATTGTGTCCACGAAAGACCATTGTAGTCCCTGTTAGAACAAAACCAATTGTCAAATTCGGACTTTTCCAAGATAATGAACAAATCATACGTTTCCCAACCCAAGTGGCTCCTCAGGTATTCATAGGAGGCTGTTTGGTAACACCCGCAGAAGGGGAAATATTTCACCCTATTCTGAATTCTTCCGAAAACGATGTAAAAATTACGGAAGGGGTGCAGTTAAAATATGAAAAATTGCGGAACTTCGAATTGTATAATCTCCAATACATGAAAAATGACATTGAAATAAGTCAACTACTGGTACCCATTTCTACTCACTTCAATTAAAAATTGTTTACCTTTCTTTCACTTTGAGGTTAAAGGAGTTTGCATTAAAATCCATCTGTTCATTCAATTATTGTTTTTTTTTTCAAAAATTCTAAATCCACCATTAACACAATAAAGTTACAACTCCTTTATTTGCTTTATGCTTAAATATATCCTGAATAATCCCTACTCAGATTTAACAAAATGATCATGATATTATAAACCTCAATATTTTACCTTGCTACTTGCTTTACTAATTCCTTGCGGGGCCGTTACTGATTTCTGTATATTTATTTAAGCTTAATACAAGCTATTACATAATATTTATACTATAATTACAAGCTATAACATAATACTAATACAACAAGCTATAATAAATGATAACATAATAAATAAATAGTAAAAGCTACAATATGAGCTCTAATTAAAGTAGATGCGGGCTGGAAGGAAGAAGAATTAAGAAAGGCGATCAAGATGGGCGGGATCAAGATATAAGGCTTTGTGAAGGGATGATTTACTCAGATGGAAGTCAAAATGAGAAAGGTCGTTGACTTTTCGTAGCATCCCGGTAATTGGCTCGCTTTGACCGTAGCTTGTGCGATTTCGGTCGAGTCTGAAAAGGGGAGTGGACCTAAGGTTGCGGGGATTGGTATATATGGGTAAAGATTGCAGGATTGAAGGGAAGTCTTTGGCACCATTTAATAGCTGATGAATGAAGAGAATGTCGGACACATCACGACGTTTACTTAAAGGTTGTAAGTCTATCAGTTATAGACGGTTTTCATAAGGTGGAAGGTTGAATCTGTCTACCCACGGAAAATAACGTAGAGCGAAGCGAATGAACCCATGCTGGACTGATTCAATCCTGTTAATGTGGGTTGTTTGTAGGCGACCATACCTGGCTGGCATATTCAAGGAGAGGTCTAACGAAGGAGATATAGAGAGATTTGGAAACATAAAGATTGGAGAACTCTCTGGACCAGCGCTTCACAAACCCTAGCGCGGAGTTAGCTCTGTTAATTATGCTGTCAATGTGGGAACGGAAATTGAGTTCACTATCACAGATAATTCCTAGGTCACACTAAGAGGTAACGATAGGGACAGGTACGTCGGTTAGCATGTAGACTCTCGGAGTAGTGTTAAGACGCTTGCGGGAATAAGAGATGGACTGGCATTTGGAGACATTGAGTTCAAGAAAGTTTTTCATGCACCATGTGGTGAAGGAATCGAGATCTTTTTGCAGGAGAAGAGAGTCGGTTGTGGAGGAGATATATAAAATTATGTTCATGTCATCAGCATAAATGTACAGATCTGAGTGATTGATGATACATTTAACATCATTTATTGTAAGGATGCAAATTAATGGACCGAGGTGACTGCCCTGGGGGACGCCGGAACGAGCGACAATAGGGTTAGAAATGGATGAGCTGAAAAGAACTTTGTACCGACGGTTGTTGAGGTAGGATTAAATCCAGGAGATGAATCGGGAGGGGAAGCCTAGGCGATCAGGTTTGAACAAGATAACATTATGGGAGATCTTGTCGAAGGCTTTACTAAAATCTGTGGCGATAACATCAGGAAACCATGCCGGGAGAGGAAGCCATGCCGGAAGAGGGAGAAGATAGACTTACAGTGGAAGAACATGGAATCATAGACCAATTTTTCGAATAGTTTAGGTATGGATGATAATTTAGCGATGGGTCTGTAGTTGGACACCTCGTTCTTGCAACCTTTTTTGAGTGATTTTGGTAACTGGACTACTGCAGTTTCCACAAGTTCTGCATTTATCAACACTATCGCCGTTAAAAATCTGTCACGCCCTAATGCGTCACACGAGCCTACTACCCCTGTTTTAGTCGCCCCAGGTTTGAATCCTGTATCTGTCTCCGAGGCCGCTTCTCCTCCCTCCTCTTCAGTAGCGACGGAGGTTAGGAGTTTGGTCTCCAAAGCTTCTGCCCATCCGGCCGAGGTCTCTTCATTCGTCTGTGATCCCCGTAGTATCCGTCGCCCCTGACCCTCCCCCCTCTGCATCGAACCATAGTCGCAATCGCAATACCAGACGCCGGAAGCGTTTTATTACTAAGGACCGTGTCCGTGTGACCCTTGGTGACCGGTTGACCCCTGAGACTGCTAATGGTGTACCTAGTACATCCGGCGCTGCTTTGCGCTTTGCTACTGATGCCTCCAGTTCAGCCTTGCCAGCCGATCTTATTTCTCAACAGGATGCACCTCTGGTTGGATCTTTTGACCTAGCACAGAGAACGGACTTCACTCTGGGGACTGCCCCAATCCCTAGATTGTTTTTTGTTTCTCGGCTCGATGCTTCTACCTCTGTTTATGACATCCTAAATTATGTGAGAAGGAGGTCCAAGATTGATGACTTTGTACCTCTACGTTGTCAGCGTCTTAATTCTCGCCTGCCTCAGTATATGTTTCGTCTTTTAAGCTGACGACTTCCCAGGCTCTGTTCGATATTATTTCTTCTCCGGACTTCTGGCCTAAGAATTGCATCGCACACGAATTTGTGCCTCGAGGTATGTTTTCGAACGGTACACATGACAGAGCAATAGCTAATGCTTCGAAAAACTAAGTACGCTGTCCCTTTACTATCAGAATGTAAGGGGACTAAGAACTAAAACTAACCATCTATTTTAAGCATCCATTGCAAGCTGCTACGATGTTATCATGTTGACTGAGACTTGGCTTCATCATGGTTTTTGCGATGCGGAGATTCTTCATGACTCCTATCAGATTTTTCGTAGGGACAGACATTCAGAATCTCTGTGTCGGGGTGGTGGAGTTCTGGTTGCCTGCAGGTCGGACTTTTACTGCAACTTAATTGAAGTTCCTTCCTTCTCTGGTTCACTCTCTATTGAACTATTGGTTCTTAAGCTAGTGCTACCTAAGCTCAATGTCTTTTTGCTCTGCTGCTATATTCCCCCTAACCTGAGAAACTTCATTAATAATGAAGGGCGCACTCTTTACGATATTCTAACCCTTAGTTTAGACTTCATCCATAATATGACGAACCATGAAGATGAAAGTCTTCTTCTTGGTGACATTAATTTACCCAATATTTCATGGGTACCTAACTGTGAGGACGATGACTTCCTTCCCTCTTCTTATCCCACACCTATTGTTTCTAAATTTCTTGAAACCTTTTCTTCCTCTGGTTTGCACCAAAGGAGTGATGTTAAGAACTCTGTGGGAAGGCAGTTAGATCTAGTGTTTTCTTCTGATTCGACTAACACTATAGTCGAATTAGCTTCTGATCAATTATCTCCTATTGATAATTTTCATCCCCCCCATCTTTGTCTCTTTCTGTTACGATGGTACTAGTATTGTGGATCCCAATTTTGAACATCATGCTTATGACTATAGGAGATCGCACTTCTCTGATCTAACGTCTAATCTCCTTTCAGTCGATTTTTCGGCATTACTTGACAATAGTGATTTTGATGTCTGCGCCTCCCTATTCTATAACAAGATATATGATTTGTTTAACTCCTTTGTTCCATTAAAAAGGATTAGGTCTGCAGACTCCTCTTCCCAGTGGTACAATGCCGAACTCCGTAGTCTTAGGAACAGGAAAAACAAACTCTGGAAGAATTACTTGCGTTGTAACAGCGCAATAGCGTATTCTAACTTTGTGTCATGTTATGACATACGTTTAAGGCACTATTCTCCTCGCTCTATAAGGAATACCTTGTTAGTGTTCGCGATAACATGTATAATAACCCTCGCAATTTCTGTAAATTCGTCAATATGAAAAAGAACTCATGCAACTATCCATCTACGATGTGGTATGAGGGGTCTTCCAGTAATAACGTGTCCGACATAGCAAATAATTTTGCTTCATTTTTTGAGAGTGTTTCTTCGGATAACTTTGAGCCTTGTGTGAGTAAAATCAATGAACTTCAATCGGACTTTTCCTCTGGTCCTGACGGTATCCCTCCGGCTTTCGTCAAATCCTGTTCCGCTGCCCTTCTTACCCCATTAGCGATTCTCTTCAATAGGTCCCTTCAGGCTGGTAAATTTCCTGCTTTGTGGAAGTGCTCTTTTATAGTCCCTGTTCATAAAAAGGGCCACAAGAATATTATAACAAATTATAGACCAATCGCGAAGTTATCTTGCATACCTAAATTATTTGAATCAATAGTGTATTCGCAGCTTATAGAGCATTGTATTGGCTTAATCTCTCCCAATCAGCATGGGTTTTTGCCCGGTAGATCAACGACTACTAACTTACTTGAATTTACCTCCCACGTTATTTCTGGCTTCCAGCGTGGCATGCAAACTAACTGCATATAGACGGATTTCAGTAAAGCTTTTGATAAACTCCCTCACTCCGTAATTTTATTTAAACTCGGGAGGCTGGGTTTCCCCCCTGTTCTTCTTGACTGGATCTCTTCCTATCTAAGAGGCAGGTGATATCGAGTATCACTCTGTGGCGCTTCCTCTAGAATCTTCAAAAGGACTTAGATACGTTTCGTGAGTGGCGCGAGCATAATGGCTTACACCTCAATTTTGAGAAATATGGGGAATGGTCTTCGTCGTAACTGACCTTGGGGTAAAACTCGATAGGAGACTTGCCTTTACTCTGCATATTAACTATGTCGTGTCCAGAGGCAGTTTAATCTTGGGCTTTGTTAAGCGTTGGTCTAGAAAGTTCTCAAATATACCAACCTTGATTCATTTATACTGCTCCTTAGTTAGACCTATTCTTGAGTATGCATCTCAGGTCTGGTCGCCCTACCTCGCTGTTCAGTCCAAGCCTATCGAATCGGTGCAGCGTAATTTTCTTAGATTTGCGTTAAGAGAGCTCCCATGGGACGATCTGTTTCGACTCCCGCCCTAAACCGACCGCCTCCGGTTGATTGGTTTGCACTCGCTTGATAAAGGGCACAGGGTTGCTGACTTGGTCTTTATTCACCAGCTCTTGTACTCCAATATTGACTCAGGTTTGCTTATTAGAAAGTTTTCCTTCAGACAATCCCAACATAACCTTCAAAGACTGCCTTTACTGCATGTTGAACCATCGAGATCTAATTATGGCATGCATGAACCTATTAACCGTTTATGCGCTGTTATGTTATGTTATGCGCCTTCTGGCTTAGAAGGGTTAATTCCATAAAAAGATGGGAATAATATACGAATTTTTCCATACATGAGGGAAAACCCCTTGAGTGACTGAGAAGTGGAAAAGCAAGGTAAGGGGTTGAATTAGAATGGCACACTTTTTCAGAACGATGGCTGGATGCCGTCAGGACCTGGGTTGAAGTCGTCCTCAAGCCCGTTAATACTGGCGGCGATTAGTTCGGGATCAACGTCGAAAGACGTAAACGACGTTTGAGTGCATTTGTCCAAGAATGAAAAGTAGTTAAGGTCAGGTTGTAGGGAATTGTTGCTGAAATATTTACTGAAGAAGTGTGCAAAGAGGTTGGCGATAACCTTAGGATCAGACGAAGAGGTATTTTCAAGTTTTAGGGTAGAGGGGTAACCATTGGATTTCTTCTTGGAATTAATAAAGTTATAAAAACGCTTGGAGTCGAAAATGAGGCTAGTTTCCATCAGTTGAAGGTACTCATAGTAGAGGATATCACAACGTTCAGAAAAAGAGGTATAAGCAGATAGGTAGGAAGAATAGTCGGACTCGGTCTGGGATAAAAAAAAAGTTTGCCAACGTTTATTTCTCCTGTTGCGGAGAGAGCGTAATTCTTTGTCGTACCATACTGGTGATGAGGAGTAGTTTTTACGAGGAAAAAGGGGGATAGATTGTGTTAGACAAGCGTGCATTTCTGAATAGAACGCCTCTAAAGCAAAGATGTTGAGGGATAGTGGCAATGTTAGAGTTGAGGAGCAAGTGATTTAATTTAGGAAAGAGAATGTTCAGAGCTTGAAAGTGCATGAGGGTGTTCGTAGGAGAAAACAAGGAGCAGTGGAGGATGGTGACGATCGAGAGAGGAAAGGAGATGGTTGTTTTCCGCGACCGCCGAGTTAACTGGGTCTGAAGAAATGATTAAGTTTAATTGTCTGTCCAGAAAGTTCCTGACTCCACTTACTTGAAAGAGACCAGAAACGGAGAGCTGATTGGTAAAAAAGGCTTCTTTGGCTGAAGATGCCTTAAGGGGAGACCAGAAACGGAGAGCTGATCGGTAAAAAAGGCTTCTTTGGCTGAAGATGCCTTAAGGGAAAGTGAGAACAGTCCTCAGACAATGACCATTGAATACGGGGGAGGTTAAAGTCACCCAATAAAATAAATTCATCGGGGGCGTTAGCGTTCTCAAGCAGGGTGTCGATCGCTTCAATTATGGGCTCCTAGTCATCTAGAGGTTGAGAGGGACAAATATAACAACAAATAATGTACAGAAGACACTTATTTAGTGCTAATTTGATACATACAAATTCTGATATTTTAGAGTCGGAGGTCTTTAGCAGGGTGGCGTCATAACGATTGTGAGCAGCTATGAGACCCCGCGACCTGGCGGATCATTGTTGCCTACACAACCGTCGACACGGAAAATGGTATAGTTTGGAGGGAATAGTTCGTTGTCGAGAATTCCTGGTGTTAGATTGGTTTCAGTTAAGGCAAGGATATCGTGCGGGAATTTGGATGTTTTTGTGCGAAGTCCTCTTACGTTCTGGTAATAGACAGACAAGCTGCTGGGGAGAGGTACTTGATCGGAGACCGCAGGTGCAATAAGGGGGAAGTCAGAAATAGAAAAAGCGGGGGGGGGGGGGATTAGGAGCGAAAGTAGTTTAAGGAGACGTTGCGACTTTTTTGGAGATGGGAAATGCGGCGAGAACTGACGTACGCAGCATAGGTGGATAGATCTTCTGAAACCTTATGGGAAGGGATATTGAATGATTCATGGTACTTAGTGAAAAGTTGGTGTAAGACGGTTGGTTCTGTGGGCAGGCCTTCTTGGTGTATAACATGACGTTGGTGCTGGATTTACCGTCAATACAGCCGGAATTCGGTTTGTCGTGCAGATAGACTAGAAATAGACGAATATTTTCATAAATTCGGCGGTCACGTAAACGGGACAAGAGGTATCGTCCATCGTTGGAATCCGCAGAGCGCAAAGTCAATTTAACTGTAGGTGGGATTAGGGGATCGATAAATGAGTGATGTTGGGATGAAGTAGTTATGGTTAGTGGAAGGGGCAAATTAGTGGAGGTAGAAGTAGTTTGAGATGGGGCGATTGTGAAGGAGGATGATGGCTTGTAATTAGGTGGGCATGCGGAGGAAGTAGCGGGTGCCAGGTTTAGTGTATACAGTGGAGGGGTGGGACAGACGGAAATCGAAGCAGAGGTGGTGGGGTGGTCGGAAAATAATGGCTTGTGGCTAGGTGGACACACGGAAGAAGTTGGGAGTGCATGGTTAGGTGGATGCACTGGATATACAGCACTCAAAACAGTGGTGGTAGGGTTGACAGCTAGGATGGACGTATTCGAGGGCTTCGGTGTAAGTGGAACCGAGGGGTTAAGGGTGTGAGAGTATATAAAGTTAGGATACTTGATTGGGCTTCTTAGATTAAAGTTTTGAAATACTCCCATTTTGAGCTGCCTATTGGAGTTAGGATCACTAGGTTTAGGGCTAAAGGTGAGAGGTGCGGAAGAGTGATGAGAGATTATGTTGTTACTAGTGCTTATGTTCTTACGATTAGGATGAATACTAAATTTAGGTATGGGAGAAGGACGTTTGGAATTACCTTTGGGATAGTAAGTAGGATTTGGTTTATTAGTATTTAATTTAGGGTTAGGTGCACAGTGCTTTTTTCGGTGGCAAACCAAACATTTCTGGAGGCGTCCTTCTTTCTAGCTTGTCCCTTTATCCCTTCGCTTTGCTTACTAGGTTGTGGACTCCTGTTTCTGGTGGAGATGCTGGTGATACTAACGTGGAAACGAGGTAATGCGGTCTGGGCACCTGTATTTGATGCTGGCGATACTAATGCGGATACAATATGGCTCCTTACTGAGCACCTGCGTCGGTTGCTGGTGATGGTGATGCTGAAACAATATAGCTCCTTTCTGGACACTTGGGTCACAATATCGACTTCCTCATTGGCGATCAATACGGATTTTTTAATCCCAGCTAACTGCTGGACAGTTGGAACTAAACCTAATCTAATCTAATCGAAAATTCCCTATTTTAGTCAAACTAATAAACAGTTGAAACCAAGTCCTACCTTCACAACATTACTCTTACCCATTACTTGATTCAAATCGTACTGTTAAACAGCAAAGACTCTACTCTAATCGAAGACGAGTATGTACCAACCTTAACAGCGTGACGACAAAATGGCGCTCCAAATTTAATATAGAAATAATCAAACGGCTTGGTGAACAGCGAATGGAAAAAAATTTCCCAGAAAAGCATGATTGCCCCGCACGGGTCACGAACAGCAGGAATTATCTACTTGAAATAGCATCGTAAGGATTCCAAACTGAAAACTAACAAACGCTCGAAGCCTAGAAAGTAAATGAATATCCCCTCTGTTATGCCAGTGTCGAATTCCTATCTTCCTGATTCGTTACGATTTTATACCAGTACGACATATACTTCTATTCAAGAACAAAAATATTACAAATCTGCCAACTTTGGAAGACAGGATGCATGTATTCTTTCTCAAAACAAAACATGTCTACTCTAAGGTCGAGAGCATTTTATAGTGAAGCGTGTTGTGTACACAACCTACAAACCGTAGGTGATCTTTTATCAATAACTCGAGCTTTGGTAAATTTGGGTAGTGGCGACTGGCATCTGACAACGCCTTACTCCTCTTGAAGACTTCGTCGCCTTCTCTGTATACTTTATCATTGTCGAAATATGTCTTGTTTCGTTCGTATGTTCTCTTAATGCGCATACGCACTCCTTCATAATACCTCGTCTAATCCCTCGAGTGTTTTCAATCAATTAGTATAGGCTTCTGCTGGTTCCTTATCCGCACATAAATTGTGATCAGTGCGCAAATATTCTCGACCAAAGCTCAGGTAATATGGGCTATACCCGATCACCTTGTTCACATCCGTTCTTAGCGATATTCCAATATTTGTTATTTCCTTATCCCAGTGCGATGGTTTTCACCAACGTACTGCACTCCCAGTTACTCGGTTCCATTTTTCTGTAAAATTGCTCCTAGGATTATACTTGCAATTAAATCATAATTTTGGCACCCCGTATTCAGCTAACAATAACCCAGTTTGTTTTGGATCATGGCACTCATTTAGTACTAACGCTCGGGGAGAATTTGGCAAAAATTTGAGGTTTTGACCTTCCGTCATGAACGTCCGTGGTGGAAAGTGTAAGTACCACGCTGATGATGACCAGCTTACACTTTCGGGTCGAAACATCCATCAAAAAATTTTGAGCGTTACAGGCATAACACCATTGACTGAAGGAGGCGAACACCATTGACTGAAGGAGGGCTCTATGACGTCCAAGCTCAACATTCTCTCTCTTGGATTGCTGACAAAATTCGATAGCCCCTCTCTACTACTGGGATAGCGTTCCTGGTGCCAATCCAATGTTCAACCGTTTGTTTTCTACCTAATTTGCCACGACATAAAATTCTAAACTTAGAATTGAGTTTCTCCAGTCGATCTCTCTTCTCTGTATCAAGTGTACCCTCATCTTTCAATCCATAATCTTCTTTATCGTATAGCTCGAGACACTCCCATCTTCTCAGTATATGCTGCAGATTTACTTCGAATAATTTCCAGAAATCTATCCCCAATATTATCCTTTTATATTTTGTAGGCAGCGCAGCAACTCGCATTGCACGAACCTTGGGCCTTTTTTCTTCGCTCACTGTAACGTATTCATCACTACGGGACGGCTCACAGCTGAAGTTGGGCCGCTTTGCCCAACTTTGGACTCATTTCCCGACCTACACACATTGCATTACTAATTACGGGCTTTTTATCCCAGCCAGGTCCACCTCGCGCTTGTATTTGGCCTTGATTCCTGAAGGGATTGTACGCGGGTAAGGTACTATCACTTTCTACCCAGTTTTCTCGTACCAGTTTCTCACTGACTTCCACTCTTCGACATACTTCCTCTAACTCATCTACAGAATTTATCTCCATTAATGTAAGCGCTCTTATATATTGAGGTAGCAAGTTCCAGCGTATTATTCTTACTCTTTCCCTCTCTGGAGGTGGGTGTGATGTTCTCATAAACCAGTCTTCCACGAACGAAATATACTGAACAATTTTTTCTGATCTTTTTGTTTTCGTTTCTTGATATAATTGAATTCTGACCTATTCAAGGTTTCGAAGTCATTTAAGAATGTCTTTACAAACATTTTATAACTCGACATCCCATCCTTTTTTCGGATTGCAAGTCGATATCTCCTACACGTCGTGACTTCGCGAAATCAGCCAGCCTTTGCAAAAATTTCGAAGCAGACTGCTTAGTATTTAATAGGCCTCTTGTATAACTCTTAATTAGCACATCCTCCCGTCGTGTGACCTAACCTTGACTTACCTCCAGCTAACAACGAACTGCTCATCTCATCATCACTCGAGTCCTTTGTAGCGGAGGGGGTCCCCTTTGACTAAATTCTTTACGCTTAGAGTTAGTAATATCATCTTCTTCCTCCATATCTCCTACACTGTTTATTTTTTACATTTTACCCGACATTATCACCCGTTTTGATTCGTTTGAGCCTTTGCTCCAGAAATCCTAATCTGACCTGAACCCGTTCTAAAGTACTACTGTAGTCGTTGTCAATTATTTGATTACCTCGTCCATCGTGCACCTGTTTAAATCGGAGTGCTTCGAAGAAGCCTTCGTGAAAGTTTTACAGGCGAAGGTCGTTGACGCCTTCTGGGGGGGATGACGATGGCTCGCTGAAAGCACGCTCTGCCGACCAGTAGCGGAGGGTGGTTTGGGTCTTACAGACATGGTCGTGAAATTTCGTTGTCTGCAGGTACGGACATTCCAACGAGTGTTCTTTCAAAGAGATAACTTAATTTCGCAGCTGTGTGTAAGTTCTATGGGGGGTAGCGGCGCAGGGGAGCACTACTATCTGCTCTCGGTTCGTCCACCATAATATCCGCTTGACTGGTCCCAGGATATGATCTCCACGATTACAACCTGGGGCAGAATAAGACCAACATTTCATTTGCAATGGAATGAACTTGGGTACGGGAAATTCTCAGCAATTCTGATCAGGTTGAACCCTGAGTTAGTAGATTCGGTAATGCTCGAGGTGTAACGGCCGATACAGGACAACTCACAGTTCTTGGAGACATCCTTGATGCTTCCAAAAACACATTTATACACCCCCACACAACACAATTAAACGAATTGGTGGATACAGCACGAGAGCGTTTTAGTCGTCTCTTTATTAGGGAACCTAGCACTGAGGTGTTAAACGCTTTTGTAATTAATCGACCGCCGCACACGACATTCAGTGCACTCACTTCACGTATGCTGCGCGAGCTCTTCGTAGGAGTAAATCCTATTGATACCTTAGGGGTTAATAGATGGCGCACACATCTTGAGGTAGACTTGGGAGTAGTGGGGATTATACCTAGCAGAGTCATCTATAGTTACCTGTCAAATTACAGAGACTCTGATGTGGCATTCAAACTGCTCCGTCAGAGCCTCGTGCATCCAAACCAGCTGTCGCATATCGATCGACTATTTCAAAGATCCTGCATGGTTTGTGGTGGTGAAGGAACCCTGTTCCATCAATACTTCACATGCCCGACCTTGTGCGACACAAATAATCTTGTTCGCGATATGTGCCAGCATATCTGCTCGACATTCAGCATTACAAGAACGTCGTTTTTACTGGGGCCGAGGACATATAACCAGGTGAATTACTTAATAAGCTTTATTTTAACATTTGCTAAATCGACAATTCATCTGTACTGCATGCGGATCGAGCATGGGCAGCAGGCCACTAACCCACAGTTTCACACACATGCACTTAAGAACCACTTCATTGCCAGATTGAAGAGGCGATTACGTCTAGAGTTGATGGCAACGAAGGCCGACACGTTCAACTGCACCTGGCAACCTTTATCGTCGGTGCGGAACGGAAGCCTCGTCTTTCACTGGGAATAACAGGCCGCAAACTTGCAGCAGCTTGTCCACGAAGCCTCTCTTCGCTTTGGATGATGGGAGCAGTTTGCAGAAATCAATAACTCTGCAGACTGGTCCCACGGGACTCGAATCGGTTCGAAATTTTTATGCGTTCGTTTAGAACATGCTTAGATGAGTGCTCCCGGAGGACTAGAAAAGTGGCGAACGGGTCTACGCAGAGGGCATTGTGAAGGAACTTTTCTTAGAGCTGGCACTCGCTTGGAGGCATTTTGAAATTTGTTTATTTTCTTTTTTACAGGGTTTTTTACTATGTTTTTGCCTTCAAGTTTTAGAGTCATTTTACGAAGCATTTTTAGAGTAACGTACCGTATCATGTTCCTTTTGGTCGTTAATTATTGTGTCTTTTTGTTTTGAATATTGTACATTTGTTAGGGTAACTATAATTTTGTAGGATTTTTGTTTATAACGATTGTGCCAATAAAGTGCCATTATACATAAAAAAAACTATTCTTTTAATTTACTTCTGTCTTCAAATCGCCTAACCACGCTCCTACTTCATTTAAATCCATAGCCACGTCGAGATAGGACTTTATCTGTGTCGGTTCTATAAACTTTGATAAGCAAAGAAGCTTCTGTAGCTGATATAATTAGAAAGTTTTTAGCAAATGCTAGCAAAAATTGCAAAGATAAGCGTAACGGGGAATTTCTAAACGCTAGATTGCAATTATTGGCAAATTATTGGAGTGCATTTTGTAATGTTCATGATGAATTAGTTAGTGTTGCTTCTGCTGAAGAATTAAAGACTTCGGCATAATTAAAAAAGACACTTTCTCTGAAATTTTGTGTGTTTACATTGAGAGTCTAGGTTGGCTTAAGGAGCAACTGAAAACTTTTCAACCAAAATTAAATACAAATGAATCAACTTATCTGAACTCTATTGGTGCTTCCTCATCAGCTGCAGACTCAATCGTAAGACTACCAAAAATAAATTTACCAACATTTAGTGGTCCTTGATTCATGAAAATGATACTTTATCCGATTTACAAAAAATGCACTACCTGAAACCTGCGATCACAGGTGAGGCGGCGAAGCTATTACGCCACTTTTCTATAACGAGCACAAATTGTAAATCTAAGACTTTGGCATATCTCGGTCCCGTATCGTCAAGGTGAAGACGATCTTGCTCTCGTAGCTGATCCTGACTATGAAAAACCAGCTCGCATCGACCACATCTTAGGGGCCGAAGTTTAAGCTAATGTTCTCCTCAATGAAGTACACTGTTGTCCACAAGGAGCCCCTATTGCACAAGCCAGATTTTTTGATGGATTCTGTCAGGACATATAGATAGTACTAATAATAAGCCCTCATCAATATACAGCGTTCACAGTTCATCAGTCGAACTCAACGCACTCCTCAAACAATTCTGGGAGATAGGGGAACCGCATACTGCTACTAGACTTACACCTGAGGAATCAGAGTGCGAGGAATTTTTTCGTACGACTTACTGTCGTGATGACACTGGTCGATTCATAGTTCGTAGATGTTTCCATTATTCTTATGAAGTGGAGGTTTTTTCCGTATGTCCTCACTGCAGACGCCGAGAAAATGTTCCGCCAGATATTAGTGGATAAATCTGATGCTGACCTACAGCGTATCTTATGGCGCTTTCATCCTAATGATCCTATCAGGACATATCTGACAACTGTCACGTACGGCACAGCTTCTGCACCATACTTAGCCTTTAAAGTCCTACATCAATTAGCAGAAGATCATCGTAATGACCATCCTACAGCAGCAACCCTATTGAAAGAGCATTTTTGTGTTGATGACGCTTTATTTGGAGCTTACGACATCCAATCCGCAGGTAACTCACGTGATCAGATATGCACATTGCTGGAAATGGGAGGTTTTCTGCAGCAAAAGTGGTTAAAAAATTTGGACGATTTATAAGAAGGCGTTCCATTTGCTGATAGAGAGCAAACAGTTTCTTACAAACTTCTTAGTGACACTCAAATTAAGGCACTCGGAGTCCTGTGGAACCCCGCGAAAGATATATTTGCACTGCATACTGAGTTACCTCCTTGTAAAGCTATCACTAAAAGATCAGTGCTCGCAGATGTCAGCCGAGTCTATGATCCCCTTGAGTGGCTTTCCCCAGCAACGGTTAGAGCAAAACTTTTTCTTCAACGGCTATGGATGAATAAAGTAAGACTGGGATGATACTCTGCCTCAAAACTTACAGGAAAACTGGGTAAAACAGAAACATGAGCTACAATCGTTAAAGAACTTAGAGATACAACGATGGATTTGGGACACAGAATACTGAGCTTGGTCTTGAATTGCATGGTTTCTGCGATGCCTCGCTGCAGGCATATGGTGCTGCAGTATACCTGCGTGTTATTTACTCTCTCGGCGATGTTCAAGTTTCTCTAATTGCTGCTAAGACACAAGTGAGCCTAATCAAAACTGTACCGTTACCTCGACTGGAATTATGTGGTGCGACACTTTTATCAGAACTTATGTTCTTCATACAGTATTCGGACAAGACTCCCATTCGTCTGAATTTTCCTCACTTAATCCAGGAAACCTGAAAAAGAAGAGAAAACTATTTGACAACAAATAATCCTGTTCTTAATAAAAAAGAAAAACTTATCTGAAAATTCCATGATTATTCATAGATAAGATCCACTCATGAAGTTCCTCTAGTTAAACTGAAGTACCTAAAACAAAAATCAATTAAAAAACATTTCACGACACAAAAGTAATTAAAATCAAGCAAAACCTACAAATCAAAACATCTTGGTTACATGAAAATTCCAATTTCAAAATGTAAACAAAAAAAGCAACAACAACAAAATGCAGAATCACGAACATAAATTTTACATGAAAACATAAAACAAACATCCACGGGATGTTACTAAAATTAGCTATCAAGTGTTTTTGCATACTTTAGTTGGAATATTAATGTAATTAACACTAATGCTATTAAAATATTTCCATCTGAAATCTGCAAATGACAGCTGAACATAAGAAAACTTACCTGTGGTAAAAGTCTTATTTTTTGAGATTTCCAATCCCTGTTCGCGCAAAAAACAATTCCCAGACTCCCCCGAAGAGCTTTCACTATGCACCTAAAAGAGCAATACACTAAAACACGATTAAACACAGGTGAAAGTCACCTGTCGCGCACACGAATTAATTCATGATAAACAAATTGACAATGCCAATGACAATAACTTTATTGTTAACAGCAATACATATTCACTTATGTCCTAACATGATTTTTTTTTAGTATAATCCTATCAAAAGTACTTCGGATTGAAATGCTCCTCTTTTTACTAGTCTATCGTATATAACACAAAAAAACACATTTGATTTTCACTTGGAGTGTAATTATTTTTCTATAAATGTATTCCCAGCCAGTCACAATCCATTGTCTTTTTGCTGAGCTCTTTACCTCTTTTGGATGTGTGAATCTTAAAACTAACTTACGTACTACCAACCTAAAACTAAAAGAGAACCCAATACAGGTTCTTATTGCAGCTGTTTTATTGTGTCGGTGAGCCACGCCAGCGTGAGAACAATGCGAACTTGTTTTCGCAATGGCATGTCTAACCCACACACCAAAAGCGCTCTTATTTGTATTTCAGTTTTCTCTATCACGTGACATCACATATTGCTTGTTTCTTTGGCTTTGCCATCATTTACATTGCCTACTTCTAGGACTTTATTTTGTATATTTCCTTCCCAATATGAGATAATAATTTGTTATTTAAAATAAACAGGTTTTGATTAGATATTGATTAGCCTCTATAATTATTTTTATTAGCATGCTGATAGAAGATTGGAACTGTATTTTCTCTATCAAAGGTAAACATACATTCTTTGATTTCTCATTGATATAATTAAAAGGTGATAAATAATATACTAGCTTACTATTATAATGTTTTTGGCTGTCTACAGCTTCCCTAATTATGACATTGGAATGATTTTCACTCCTTACATTATTCTTATACATGACATTGATTAGATATATCATCAGGTGTACTATGCATGCCTCCCTCATTATATATTTGTTACTAAAACGTTTGTGTCTCGTTTTGTAATTTTTATTTATGCAGACTCTAATTATTTTTCTTTCAAAAACTGAAAATTCTTTGGCCACTGTTGGCGAGATTGTATGCCAGATAGGGAACGCGTATGTGATTATGGGTCTTATAAGTTGCTCGTACATTAATAATTTCGTTTTAGTACTTAATGCTTTGTTAAAAAATAAGCTTTTGAGAGAATAAAAGGCTTTTTTTGCCTTAGTTAGTGCAGCCTTTCCCTGTTTATTAAATTTGAGTCTAATTTGAAAAAGCACTCCTAGATATTTAATCTCTTCTTTCAGAGGTATAGTGTTGTTATCTATTTGCATTTTACCTACTCTGCTTTTTGTAATTATGTCCGTTGTAATTGTCTTCCCATATGCGTTTCTAATGCATATTGATTCCGACTTGCCTATGTTAATTTTTATGCGCCATGTTTTGTAATAATCATTAATTTCTTCTAAGTGTTCATTGACTGTGTTTGATGCCACCAATAAGCATAAGTTATCTGCATATACTAGGGTATCGTCCGCATATAACAATGCTTTTAAGACAATATTTCCATCATTATCCTGTTTGATATGTGGGAATTCCATTAAAAATAAGTTATACAGTTTCGGTCCCGTTAAGGAACCTTGCGGTACACCCGAAAAGATCTGTATAACCCTTGAAATGTGCTTATTAATGGAGACTGCTAAAGTTCTATTTGTTAGGAAGTTATCTATTTATAGTACAAGTCTATGTGGAAATCCGTAAGTTATTAATTTGAAGATAAGTGCTTCCGTCCCTACCGAGTCGAAAGCCTTCTCTATGTCAAGTGCACAGGCCACTGTGGATCTATAGTTTGTTAAACTGTGAATTATGTCCATATGGAACTTCGCTAGAGCGTCAACCGTAGAGTGGCCCGGCTTGAAACCAAACTGATACGCGGGTATCATTTCTTCCTCGTAAATGAAGTCATCTATTTAGTCCGCGAGTATTCTTTCCAGAATCTTCCTTAGCATTCGGCTTTTTAGGAATTGGTATGATTCTCGCTATTTTCCAAAAGTCAGGGAAATACGAATTGTTAATGCAATTATTAAAGATAATTGTTAAAAAAATTATCGCTGATTTTGGCAGATATTTTAAAAACCTATTTGGTATTTCATCCATTCCTGATGAAATCTTCCTATTTGTCCTGTAGCTAATAATATCTTCTACATTACACTATTGTACAAATTCATTTATATACACCCTAGGAGCGTCTGATGGATTACAGTCATTGAACTCTGTTATTCCTTTAACCTGATTATTTTCCCCTTCGTTTCTGTAGCTGTCTCTGAAACTTTTAATCCTTTCCTTAACCTCTTGATCATATGTGGGGTCCTTTTTGTCATATATAGTAATCAACAAAAGTTTCTGCAATATCATTTGCATCGTTGACTATCATCTGTTCATTATTTTGTCCGTTTACCACAATTCCATTTGTTGTGATTCCCGTCTTTCTTCCCGTGACTCGATTTATCTCCCTAAACGCTTCAGGACCAGGTCTAATCTTTTCAAGATGTTTACTGAATACTTTGTCATTGTACATATCTATTTTTATTCTGATAATGATCTTTAGCTGATTGACTCTATTCATCAGGGCAATGTATTCAGGATGGTTCAAGTTGCATGTTCTGTCTAGAATCCTCTTACTTTCCCATCTAGTTTGGCGTTTTTCCCTTATATCATTTATGATATCTTTTGGCATTCTTAGATATTTCTTTTTGGATTGCCTTAGAACCTTAGCATGCTCACTATGAACATCCTGAATACATTCCGTGAACAGGTGTATTTAATTAAGTAAATTTTGTTTGTAATGTCAGATTTAACCATGTTCCAATCAACGTTTTTGTAGTCTTACATGGTTTCGGGTTCACTAAATTCAATTGTTAGGCTTTTGAATACAATGTTTAGGATCACCGCATTGTGATCAGAGAATGCTGGTAAAACCTCCAGAGATCGTTTCGAATTTATGGAGAGTGCATTGCTGATTATAAACAAGTCAAGAATTGATCCGCTTCTAGGAAACGTAGGTTTCATTGGGGACACAATTTCGTAGCTAATACTACCCCTACCCCTCATCCAATCCGCTATCATTTTACCAAAGTCATTACATTTCGAGTCCCCAAAGGAGGTGTGTCTTGAATTAAAATCTCCTGCTATCATAATATCATTGAATGACTCCGCCAAGTCATCCAATGTTTTCAATAAATCTCTATATTGTTCCGCCGTTATAGAAGCTGAGACGTAAATGCACACCAGTAGTACATTTTTAGCCTCATGATCTTTCCATATTTTTATTTTTGCCGCCGTTATTTGCATCGTGGAATCAATAAAAACCCTTTCATATCTATTGGTATCTCTTATCCCTATTAATGTACTGCTATTGTTATCATTCCTGATTACGTTATAGTTGTCAATAATTACTCTGTGTTAAGCGTTTAAATTTATTTCCGTTAAGAAAATTATATCTACTTTTAGTTCATTAGCAAGCTCAGTTATTAGTGCCCTTCTATTTTGAGCCTTAAGGCTGCATAAGCGTTTCTGAATTTAAATATTATTGCAAATTTTTTTTTGTTGAATATAGTTAGCATTTTTAAAATATAATATATTTAATTTATTTACCATTGAGAGAAAGAATTCTGAAATATAATTTTAGACACTCAGTATTTGATTCTGCTTTTGGTCTGTTAGCATATTTTCTATTAAAGTTTTTAATGCTTTCGATAATTTCATCAAAATTATCGAATCGTTCATAGCCTTCATTCAAAAAATTTTCAAAGATATTGCTCTGTTTGTTGTTTTGATTATTATTATTTTCATAGTAAATGCTTTCGCTTGCCCTATTTTGTGGAACATTATACGTTCCTTTATTGAGTGGGGGATAGTTATCTCTAAAGTTGTCCGCGAATGACCTCCCCGGCGTCACTCATGAACTGCTAAACCTCTTGGTGTTAGCATTTAGGTTTTGAGTTAGTCTTTTTGTGTCTCTCATTTTTTCCACATATTTTTTATAGAAGGAACATCCTCTATAGCTTGCCGGATGCCCTATTTCTCCGCAGTTTGCGCATTTAGTCTTTTCCTCTTGCCTTAACTGGCATTCTCCCTGTTTGTGCGTTCCCGCACATTTTACACATTTCGCTACTCGGTAGAAATTGATTGCAGGGTGCCCATAAACTTGGCATCGCTTGCATCTTACAGGCGCTTCACTTTTGACCCCCTCCCAATGCACCTTACAGCGGCAAAGTTGAGTAATATTATTAATAATATCAGCCTTATTAGTTTGTGGACCGAAAACGATCCTAAAAATGTTCAAGTTAATATTTTCTTCTATTGACCTTTTAGTCGTAAATAAGCTAACGTTTTCTACGTCAGTGTCTGGCATGATCTCCTTTATTTCCTGTTTTATTTCTTCTGTAGGTATCAGATAATTCATTCCTTTCACAAGCATTACAACAGGCCTCTCGCCTTTCGGTGTATATGTATATGCTTCAAATTCACCACCTCCCACTTGACTATCATAGTCTATTACTTTAAGAAGTCTTTCTCTGGCTTCCCTATGGTCTTCCCTAATGTATACTTTTGATTTAAATCTATTAATTTTGAATATTAAAATTTGCATTGCATTTTTGTTTTAAGAATACTCTAATACTTTCAATTTTTTCCTCTGATATAATAATCGGAGGTAAATATTTTAATTTGTTGATTGGTTCATTGACCACTTTTTATTTAGCATGCACTTTATTTGGAATATTAATATTTATATTTTTATTTTGGCTTTTGCCATTTTTAATTAAGTTGGCCTCTGAGGGCTCGTTATTTTTTGGGGAGCATTTATTTGCATTTAAATTTTGTTTTAAGCTATTAATTTTTTTTAAGTTAATATAGTCTTCACCTACTTCTTTGCTTAACACCTCGTACCTGTTTATAGATATGTGCTTCTTATAGTTGTCCTTCGATGGCGTTTGGTGATGCGTCCTTTTGGTGTGACGCGAATAATGGTCCCATTTGCTTTGCATTTTTAATCTCGATTTCATCATCCAGAAAATTGCTATTTATGTACATGTCCGTTTGGCTCGGACTTATATTTTCCTTGTTTTGTGTTTTGTTTATATTTCCCTAAAAGGAGAAGCATTACTTTTAATTAATAAGTCCCTATGGGACGATACGGTAACCTTTTCGGCGCTTTGCATTTTTAGCTGCTGTTGCTGCTGTGAAACAATACATTTTTGCGTAATTAACAATTTGAAATTTAAATAAAGTAACGTAAAGAAACTGCATGATCGACCAAGCCACCATAACAATTCTACTGCCATGGTGGGAGACCTTCTTCCGGTTCGACAAAGTCTCTCAAGTTATTTTGGTGATCCGTCAGATATATTTTTGGCAAGAGAAGTTTCTCAGATTAAAAATAAAAATCCGGGTGTTTACATAGTATACAAATGTAGTTAAATCCCACATCTTAAACAGTGTTTATACCTATTAAAGTAAAAGTTATCAAATTAATGATAATATAACTTATTTAATAAGTGAACGAGAAACGTTGTTCAAAATTGCTTATCAGAAAATTTAAGAAAAATATTAAAGTAAATCGACGGATTTCATATCAAGGTAATGTAAGAATATTTGTAGTTAAAAAGAAAGTTAATTTAGGTCAAGATTAGTTTCTAGCAAGATTTAATTTATTGTCAATTTGAGAACTTGTGCATAAGCTATCGCACGTGGTCGAGAAAGGCCCCTTATAGGGTAAGATCTTTTATGTAATTAGACTTAAGTTTTCCTAAATTTTTATATTGTAATCTAGGGTTTCACGTTCTGGCGGGAAAAAAGAAAAAGGGAAGAAATAATCAAAAATCCCTAACCAAAAAGTGTCATCATTACTAGATTAAATTGTTTCATTGCCACATTTATAAATATAGCGGCGAAGTTAACCTCAGTTGGAACGACAAGACTACACAGCATGCCCTGTAACAAAATCATCATCACGTCAGATAAGTTTACATGGTATTATATGGTATTAAGATTGTTAATTAGTATTAATTAGAACTCCAGAGTTAATCATAGTGCTAAATTAAAAAGAAAGAAAAAAGGAAATAATAGGAAGTTAGTCAGGTCAAAAGCGGATGGTTTCATTCATTCAATCCTTCTGAATCTCTTGCCAAAACAAGCTCGAAATGTAAACAAAAAGTTAATTTCTGCACGCACCAGTGTTAGATTTGTTAGTGAAGTCAGTCAGAGAGATCATAACCTTAAGTAAAGATCAGCAAAAACAACCCGACGCTCAAACGGCTATCGGGAGATCGTGATAAAAATCAATAAATAAAAACAGAAAAATTAAAACGTTACAGCTGTATTTGCAGTTGCTGTTGCTGCTGTTGCTTTTGCAGTTGCTGTTGCTGCTGTTGGATTTGCAGCTGCTGTTGCACCTGCAGCTGGTGGTGGCCCCATTTTGCTGTCTTCTGCCACTAAACGGCTAAACTAATTACGGACTTTGCCGCGTCCATTTCGGTATCCATATATTTGTGCAGGTTTATTGCGGAGTCCTGCCGACTCTTACTCGCTTGCTTTGAGCTAACGAAGCCTATAACATCTTCAGTGGGTAAATCCTCTAATAACGAGCCTACAGGTACGTAACAGGGCTTTCGTGATAAGAACAATAGAAATTTTTTGCAAAACACTAATTTTTAACTTTTCCCACTTTATCACTGAGAATATATGCACTTTTGTGTTTATATAACTACTAATTACCTTACTGAGTCCCTATCTCTAATAATTATCAAATTTTTGCAAAGGGACGCCAAGCCGGCAAACCAACGCCACAATACGCAAGTGCAATGTTGCACTTTGCGTCTTTATCACTTTCCACTTTCTAATTAGCATAGAATTTGCTTATAATGCCTTCGCGAATGTGCACTTTTGTGTGTAAAACTTCTAATATCGCATAAGAGTCACTACCTCCGATATTGTCACTGCCACTTATTAAATTCCTAACTTGGCGACCGGAGCCAACACTTTCCCTAGATTCCCTATTGCACGTGTTCCGAAAACACGACCTAATTCGCTGCCGGCACGAACCGTACTCCATGATAAACAAGTTTCTTGACATTCCCCGATGTCAAATCACTACAGGTATGGTAGTATCGCACGAAAGCTCTTAATCGAAATGTCGATTACGTGACTTTATCGATTAATTAATTAGAAATTCGCAATTTTTATTAATTTATATTGCCACAATAAGAGGGAAAAAGAGAGGGAATGGGGAAGAGAGAAAAATTTAAATTCTCCAAAACCAAATCTAGTACCTTATTCGTGGAGTCAAGTTAACTTTCAAGTTTTTGATTTTTTGATAACAAATATTAATTTAATGAATGAAATTACTCCTAAAAATAAATAAAGGTAAATTTTCTGAGAAATTTTTCCGAAATCAATAGTTTAACCAATATTTATGCGGAAGTGCATATGAAATTATTTAAAAATTAATGTTATCCACATAGTTTGGTAGTTCTGGAGTCGCAAAATTTGGTCTCCACAGTGAAATGAGTTCAAGGATGATGTCCTTAATAAGAAAATAGAGTTCCTTAATGTTCAACAAAAAATAAAATCTTTCAACCACAAAAAAGGAAAATTGAAAAAATATTCTCCACTTTGTCTGGGCTTGAACCCATGTTTGCCAATTTCACACGCAAGCACTACTTCCACTGGACCAAACTGAAATGGGGCAACAAGTTAAAAGACATTCAAGTCCGATGTCATTAATTTATTCACAAAATATTTTTCTCAAATTTCCACTTCACAATTGTAATCAAAATACTGCGACAATTTAAATAATTCGCCTTTAAAGAAAACGATTTCGAATTTGCGACTTGTAATTAAATTCAACTTTGTCTAAAGATTTTCAAGAATTCACGATTTCAAAATTCTAGAGATTTCAAACTTTTTTGGATTTCAAATTTTTACAGAGTTCAAAGTTTTTGTCTTTTCGCGGCTCCGATTACTTGATAACCCCAGGATTCGAAACAAACCCACTTGTTTCTCCTCCTTGCAATGAAAATTACCATATTTGGTAATTTAAAAGGAAATTTAAGGAAAAATTCTAGAAACTTTTCCAAATATGGTAAAGTTTCTTTTCTATTTCCCCATGCAAATTATTCTTTTCACACATGCTATTTTTTTCTTAATCTAAATTCGCCCAGACTTATCGATAGCTTTTGGAGTGAAATTAATTATTAAAATGTTGGCACTAATTTACTCAGTCTGCCAGAGGAAATGTAATCAGACTAAAATGGTAAGTTAATATTTTTGTGAAAAATATAATGTGTTTAATTTTATTCGGGAATTGGTTCGTATGCGTTTAGTTATTGTGACTGTTTCATATGTTCTATGTTCTATGTTTTTGTCTTGGAAATCGTTTCCTATTTTGATAAGTTGAGTAGTGTTTCTGTTTACGTTTTTCGATGAGTTCTTTGTTTACATTTTTGTCTTGCTTGTAGTTTTACTACAACAATCAAAATAATTTAATTTGAGGAATAATTAATGAATTAAGAAAAGCTACATTAAAAAATGGAAGGTATTTAACAAGCTTTAGATAAGTACCACTTGAATTAAAAGTTTGAATATTTTCTTTTTGTGCATTCTCCCGTCCTTAGCATCTTTGAGGATTGAAAATGACAATATAATTTTCGAAGTCCTCTCTGGTGACGTCTTGGCCAAGAAAATCACTTCTCGTCTACTGCGTCTACTACGTCACTGCCTAAAAGAAAAAATCAACGGAAAACAAGGGAAGGGTTATAGTGCCCTTTACTCACTTTTAGGAGTGTAGGATGTGGGAAATAATGATATGGGCTTTTGCAACGGACAAAGGGTTTTTATTTGGATTGCAGTTTTGGGAGGTAACAGGGTTTATTAGGTAAGCATTAGTTTCATTTTTTAAATAATGAAAATTAGATTTTGATTATTAAATTTTTTTTTTTAGTTAATTTTTCTAAGCTTATGCATCAGTTCTTTTTCCCTCTGCATTCGCTCGTTCAGAAATTGGCAAGAGGCAAATTTTAGTTATCTGTAGGTCTCTTCAATACATTTTCCTTGGATTTTAATGTTACAACACGCACTAATCCGTTTGCCTCGATGAGTGTCTATTACTCGTGCTAAAATCCAACGACATGGGGGTATATTTTCCTCTTTAACAATGACCAAATCTCCAATTTTTACGTTTTCTGTCTTTGTTGCCCGTTTTGGTCTCTGTTGTAGTCTACAGAGGTATTCAGCATTCCACCGTCTCCAAAAATCTTGATATAATTACTGGAGGAATTGCCATTTATCCAGTCTATTTGATTTTTGGTCTAAGAGTGATGGTTCCGGTGGTGTCAACAAAACGTCTCCGATTAAGAAATGAGCTGGAGTCAATGGGTTTAAATCCTATGGTTCACTGCTTACACACGCACAATGGCCTAGAGTTCAAGCAGGCTTCGATTTGAGTCAAAATTGTGTTGAATTCCTCATAAGTGAGTACCTTGTTCCCTAGTACTCTTTTACTGTGATGCTTAGTTAATCGAACTCCAGACTCCCACAAGCCTCCAAAATGAGGTGATGCAGGAGGAATAAAATGAAATTTGATTCCTTCATTTTCTAAAATTGCTGCGATTTCTGAGTTCATATCTTCTACCATTTGCCGATGCTGCTTAGAAAGAAATTTATATCCTTCTATAAAATTACAGCCGTTGTCGCAATAAACTTCATTACATAAACCGCGTCTCGAAGAAAATCTTCTGAATGCAGCAATGAATCTTTCCGTGGCCAAATCTGTTACAAGCTCCAAATGTATAGCTTTCGTTGCCATACATATAAATAAAGCAATGTAAGCTTTATAAGTCTTCGGGTTCCGTCCTTTATAAGTTTTCATAATGAAGGATCCGCAATAATCTACACCTGTTTGGGAGAAAGGTCGAGACACACGTACTCTTGCTGTAGGAAGATCTCCCATTAGCTGCGTTTGAGAAGATGCCTTCTGTCGATAACATGGTATACATTTATGATTACACTTTCGAATTATATTTCTTGCATTTAATAACTAATATATTTTTCTTAAAATATTCATCATGAGTTGTGGGCCTCCATGCAAAGTATCTTTGTGAATCTTTTTAACTTGAAGTCTCGCCACATTGCCTTTATCGGAGAGAACAATAGGGTTCTTTTCATCGTACGGAAGATCAGTATGTCTTACTCTGCCTCATATCCACAACAAACCATTAGGATCGAAAAATGGATTAAGTTTGACCAGTCTGCTTCTACAACTTACGGGTTGCTTGGAATTTAGAGCTTTGATTTCCTCTTCAAATTCTTGCTTCTGTGCTTCCTTCAACCAAATTCGTAGTGCTTCTTGAATTTCACTTGATTTAAGATAACATGTCTTCTTTTCTTTAGACTTGTTTCGAATATTTTGAATAAAACGAAGACAAAAAGCAGTTATTCGTAAAAGTTTTGTTAAAGATGAATATCGACTATCTAAGTCTTCTGATTGTATGCTTACTCGCTTTCGAGTTCAGGCGATATTTCTTCATCTCAGTTCAATCCAGATAACCACAATTT
Source organism: Leptarthrus brevirostris (assembly GCA_964036015.1). Taxonomy (NCBI): domain Eukaryota; kingdom Metazoa; phylum Arthropoda; class Insecta; order Diptera; family Asilidae; genus Leptarthrus; species Leptarthrus brevirostris. Next base: position 70,895,241 of record OZ038371.1, read on the forward strand.
CTGTGGGTCGAATAATTTCGAAACTATTGATAAAATGCTTCTCTTTGTCCAAGGTTTTGTTTTGTCTTCAATGATAAGAGAATAAGAAAAGCAGTCGCTATGTGGATGCAAATATATTCCAAGAGTTTTCACAACTTTATCACGATTAATATCGAAGAGAGTACTAGTTTCAATATTTTCTTTTGGGATTGATTCCAGCAATTTCTCACAGTTAGAACTCCATTTTCTTAGTGAGAATCCTCCTGAATTCATCAAATCTATCAATTGGTTTTGAACCTCCATTGCTGCTTCTACTGTATCTGCTCCTGAGATGAGGTCGTCAACATAAAACTCGGTTAAAGCTACTTTATATTTTCTCCATCTTAAAAGTAAAGCTGCCTTCACAACTAACGAATCCGGTTCACCTTCTCTGACTTCACTACTAAGTGTCAAGCCCAATGCTGTTTTTTGAGCCACTGGACTTCCCTTAAGTCCCTTTATCAGACCATTCATGATGATGGAGCTATAAACATCCCAATTACGCCAGTTTAAGGTTTTCGTTGGCAAAAGATGCGTCAAATTTTTTAGAACTAACCTAGAAACCCCTATTTGATTCTCATTATTGAGAGCTTTGATCTTAAAATTCACTCTATAGGTTGAACGACTAATTTGACTTTGTCCAACTCCATGTATGTTTGCAATAATGGATTCTTTCTTTAGTTTTAGTTCTGTACTATAGATTCCGTAACAAAGATGCTTGTGAGCCTTGATCAAGTAAGGCTCTTGCTACTTGTTCTTGGCCTGATGGCGATATGATTTTCACTAATGCTGTGGCTAGGAGAATATGCTCTTTAAGAGTACGACTTACCAAAAATCAATTCAAGTTTGAAGATGTCGAAGGTATGGTACCAAGAATAAAAGCTGGCGTTGCGGTAGAAAGTACTTCATTCGGTGGTTTCGTAACTGTATCCGCTCTGTGCTCGACGATATTTGCATGGGAATTTTTATTCTTCACATTAATGGAATCATTCATACTATTAACTCGTTGAATTTCAGGAGACATTGCATATCCGCCTACACTTGACTCATTTGAAGTTCTATGAAGGAGTGTATGATGATTTTTCTTGCAATGATAGCATCTTTGTTGACTGGGACATTTCGAAGACATATGACCGGTACCAAGGCAATTAATACATAATCCTTTTTTCTTTGCAATCTCTAGTCTCTTTGTAGCATTAAGCGATGAAAATGTTAGGCATTGTCTAATATGGCTGCTTAAGCAAACTATGCATGTAGTTGTTGCTGAGATATGAAACGATTGAGATGTAGACTTACATGTTTTAATAAAATTCCTTTGCTGTCCAACATTCGATTGTTTTTTAGTGGAAATTGCCTAAAAAATTCGAAATCTAGCGTTCAAAAATTCTCTCAAGTCTTCCCAAGTTAGTAAATTTTTATTTCGGCTTACATTTTGTTCCCACAATTGATGCGTTTCGGATGGTAGCTTTTGGACGATTAAGTAAACAATAAGTGGGTCCCAACCAGCAGTATCCACACCTATATTGGTTAAAGCATTCAAACATTCAGTTGTATTATCCAATAATCGTTTTACTCCTTTCGCAGATTCATCAAATACCTTTCAATTCTGCATTTACTAGAACTCTCTTATTATCGTACCTATCCTTTAACAAATCATAAGCTGCCTTACAATTTTCGTCGGTAACTCGCAAATGACGCAGTAATTCACCAGCTAAATGTAATTTTAGGTACTGCAATTTTTGTGCGAGAGATAACGAATGATTTTCATGTACTAATGATTTAAATAAATCGTGGGTATTAAAAATTTTTTTTTTCCATATTTTTTAATTTGATGGTACAAGAGTATCTAGTTAAAATTTGAGGTCGATTGGAGCAAAACTTCCGGAGATACAGTGCCTCGGGTCTCCCTCCATCCGATACATCCCATATACAAAAGATCAGTGTTAAAACTTTAAACGCGTTTTTCTCACACTTAGCTTTTTCAGAGTCGGTGCCCACTGTAGCTAAAAATCTACTGCACCGATCCTTTTGAAATTGTGCACACTTTTTCTTTACATAAAGGTACTGACGTCGAGTTAATTTTTTTTTTAATTTTTACGTATTTTAAAATCACAATCTTTTCTATTTTTTTGATGAAAAATCGGCATTTTGACATCCAAGTGCTGTAAAAAATTGAAAAATCAATAAAAAAAAAACTCGACGTCAGTACCTGCACAAACTTATGAACTAAAAAAACCATTTTGGTTTTTTGATTTCAGATGATCCAATGATGAGTTATGAGGGGCACCGCAATCAAACTTTTTTTTTAAACGTCCGCGGAGATTCGCTGTCAATGGCTCATATCTTCATAAGAATTAAAAATTAATTTCACGAAATGTTCTTCAAATGTTATATTATTATGTAGTAATTATAGAAATAAATATATATTAACCGTGTTGCCAACAAAAATTTTCGAAAATATCCTTTTTTTTGTATCGAATTAACCTTACTCCCCTCTTAACGCGAAATTTGAAAAGTATGATGATTCTACACTCGTGAAGTATCTTTGTTTGCAAATTTTTTGAGTTCAGTTTTTCACTTTTCACTTGTGTTAAATTTTTGCATTCATCTTTTAAAATCCGGCTCGAAGGACCATGAAATGAGTTCAAGGATGATGTCCTTTACAAGAAAATAGAGTTCCTTAATTTTCAACAAAAAATAAAATCTTTCAACCACAAAAAAAGGAAAATTTAAAAAAATATTCCCCACTTTGTTTGTGCTTGAACCCGTGTTTACCAATTTCAAACGCAAGCACCACTTCCACTGCATCAAACTATCTTACAAAAATTGGGGCTACAAGTTTAAAGACATTCAATTCCGATGTCATTAATTTATTCACAAAATATTTTTCTCAAATTTCCACTTCACAATTGTAATCAAAATACTGCGACAATTCAAATAATTCGCCTTTAAAGGAAACGATTTCGAATTTGCGACTTGTAATTAAATTCAACTTTGTCTAAAGATTTTCAAGATTTCACGATTTCAAAATTCTAGAGATTTCAAACTTTTTTGGATTTCAAATTTTTACAGAGTTCAAGAGTTCAAAGTTTTTTGTCTTTTCGCGGCTCCGATTACTTGATAACTGCCCCAGGATTCGAAACAAACCCCCTTGTTTCTCCTCCTTGCAATGAAAATTACCATATTTGGTAAAACAAAAGGAACTTCAAAGAAAAATTCTAGAAACTTTTCCAAATATGGTAAAGTTTCTTATCTATTTCCTCATGCAAATTGTTCTTTTCACACATACTATCTTTTTCTTAATCTGAATTCGCCCAGACTTATCGATAGCTTTTGGAGTGAAATTAATTATTAGATGTTGGTCTGCGAGAAGAAATGTCATCAGACTAAAATGATAAGTAAATTTTTTTGTGAAAAATATAATGTGTTTAATTTTATTCGGGAATTGGTTCGAATGCGTTTTTGTCTTCGAAATCGTTTCCTTTTTTGGTAAGTTGAGCTGTTTTTGTTTACATTTTTTTTGTAATTTAACTACATCAGTCAAAATAATTAATGAATTAAGAAAAGCTACATTAAAAAATGGAAGGTATTCAACAAGCTTTAGATAAGTACCACTTGAATTAAAAGTTTGAATATTTTCTTTTTGTATTTTCTCTTCTCTTTTAGGTTGATCCAGTTGCTGCTACGTTCTGAACAACAGTCTATATAAACACGAAGAAAATCTCCATCGTCCTCTTTTACATCTGGCATTTAAAGAGAGTAGATCTCTGAGGCAAAAGGTTTGATTTTGGATACAAAGGAAGAAAGTCACTTTAAGGTGGAAATTTCTCCCTTGGTTTTTAATTTTTCTTCTTTATTTTTTTTCTTTTCTTTTTCCCTTTTTGTGCTGAAATTATTTTTTTTTTTTATAACCCAACCAATAAATCTGTCAAATATTTTTCATCTTCGAAAATTCGAATCAATTTTTTTTATTTGTTCGGCTATTTCAAATCGGCTTTATCTTCTTTTTCAAATCTGTGAACTCTGCAAATCAAACAACTTGGAAATCACCGAAAGAGACACACAATTACTGTGGCAACTTCATTCGTGAACAAGTGGTTTATCATTTGCAGTGTTGACAGTTTTCCTTTTTCCTTAATCCTTTTTCTACATATTTTTATCATTGAATTGTGTTGCTGAATTTAGTTTAGTCGTAGTAAACTACAAGGAATTAATGTTAAGAAAATTTTTGAAGAACGTTGAAATAAAATTAAAATTTTTGAAGTTTTCAATCTCGCATTTTTTTTAACCTTTTACTTCATACAATAACATATGGTCCTTCGAGCCGGAGAAGAATTTTAATAGCAAATATTTGGCGAACTTGTTCATATCCTTCCTTTTCAAGTGTTTATAATTTGTGGGTTAATGATGGAGGATTTGTGTATCAAACAATTAATGCTAGCTAAAAAATTAAATGAGTCCATAAGAAGGAGCAAAAAGACCAATTTTGAGAAAAAACTTACGGCTTCTATCAAAATAAGATTTCAGAAATGAAGAAGAGTTGGGAACAATTTGATGACGGTGACATCAAACAATGGGAATTAGTGCTTTCATCGAAGACCGAGTTTACACACGAATATTTTATTAGCGATAAGTATGATGAAGTCCAGTCTAGATATAATGAGTACCTTGCCGAATTAACAGATGGTTTAATTGAAAAATCGCGGAGAGATCAAGTTGAAAGTACAGCTCACGAAGGGCCAACTATTATCCATACGAATAGTAACTAATCACAGTTACCGCGAATAAATCTACCAAAGTTTGATGGGGAGTATGCATCTTGGCGATCATTTCATGACCTGTTTGTATCATTGATACATAATAATCCGCAATTGTCGGAGGTGCAAAAACTTCATCACTTGAAAGGATGTTTAAAAGGAGAAGCTGTGCGATTATTGAGGCATGTTCCTATCACCGGGCAAGACTATATTCCAGTTTGGAAAAAGCTTAACAGATATATGAAAATAGGAAATTACTCGTCAACACACAATTGAAATTACTCACCAATCAGCCAAAATTAGCAATAGAAAGCAGTATAACCATCAAATCATTTGTAGATACTACGGAGGAATGTATACAACAGTTAAAGACGTTAAATAACGACGTGACAGCCTGGAGCACAATATTGGTCTATCGACTTGTTCAAAAATTGCCCTACACAACGTTTAAGCTTTCGGAAGAAGAATTAGGAGATACTCAACAACTGCCAGAATTTGAGCATTTCCAAAAATTCTTAACGACGACATTTAGAAATTTGGAGTCTATGTCACATTCGGTGAATGTCAAACCCCAGGTTCAATCTACAAAAACATACTATGTTTCCAACATCGATAAATGCCCTGCATGTGATGGTACTCATTGTGTTGGTGTTTGCAAACGATTTTAAAAATTAGATACGCCAAGCCGCAGAAGGTGCATTGAATCCTCTAGAAGATGTTTTAATTGTTTCTCAAACAAGCACGCAGCTAGTTAATGTCCTAGCAATAAAAGGTGCAAGGTGTGTGAAGGATCCCATCATCACTTGCTGCAGTTGCCGTATCCTAACACCAATCAGCCGTGAAAGTGTGTGGAGCAACATAGGGAAAGTACTGAAACAAGCAAACCCATTGAAATAGCGTGTCAAGAAACGAATTCTGAAAAGGAAGACAAGGAGGTAAGGAGTTCCTTTCCAAATGAAATGCATAAGGCGTTATTGGCCACAGCAATGCTAAAGGTCAAAGACAGAAAAAACAAATTAATTTTATTACGATGTTTGGTAGATCCTGGATCAGAAACTTCTTCTGTAGTGCCGCTAGAAGGTTAGATTTAAAGGAAGAGAATACTAAAGTGAAAATTACTGGATTAAATAAAAGTTAAATGGCATGGTCAACTAAGCAAGTCCGTGTGGATTTAATTTCATGCAAAAATGACCAAACCTAACTGGAAGTAAATATGCTCATAATTAATAAGATTGCTGATACGTTACCAGGAGTACAGCTTAATATGGGGACCATTTAAAAAATTTGGAATTAGCAGACTCAGTTTATTGGAAACCTGGGCCAGTCGATATACTTTTGGGAGTAAAGGTTTATGCTCAAATATTGTTGGAAGAAATAAAGAGAGGACCGGGATGGTTGGTGTTGGGAGATAGCCCTGAACCATCGGTGCATGCTGTAGAGGCATTCACAACCATTAGCAGATCAAAAGCAAATTTAAATGAGCAAATGAAAATTTTTTGGGAAATTGAGGAATTTGACACGATATCAACTTACACACCAGTAGAAAGGGAATGTGAAGAGAATGTTAGCACCAACCATTGTAGATTAAAAAACGGCCAATATCAAGTTACGTTACCATTTATTATCGGATCTAACCCCAGCATTGGTCCTTTGAGAGAGATGGAACTAAAAAGATTTAATAACTTGAAACGAAGGTTAAGTGTTGACAAGAATTTGGAACAAGAGTACAGAAAATGTTTGGATGAAGATCTAGAACTAGGACACATTCAAGAAGTGGAACCACTTGCCGACAGCTGTACTGAAACATATCATATTCCACATCACGCAGTGTTTAAGGAGAGCACTACCACAAAGCTGCGCGTAGTATTTGAGGCATCGGCAAAGAACTTGAATGGCAAATCACTTAATGATCAATTGCTGGTTGGATCGACAATTCAACCAAAATTATTTTCTACGCTGTTGAACTGGAGAAGATACAAAATTGCAATGACCGTCCAGATCACCGGCAATATCAACGGATCCTGTGGAAAGATCCAAAGACGAGCAGTATAAAAGACTATCAGCACCCTTTTTAGAAATAAGGACATTGCAACAACTAGCAATAGACGAATCACTAACTAGGCAAATAGGCCATTTATTTTTCTTTACCGCTTTCTTCGTTTTCGTTTCAACTTTCTTCACTATCGGATTATTTATTTTAACTTATTTTGACTTCCACTGGTTTTATTTTATTTTTTTTCCTTGTCTTTTTAAATTTTGACTTATTTTTACTTTTTGTTTTTATTCTACTGGCTTACTTAAATTTTCTTTTAACTTTCACTTCTTGGAAGCTCAAACTTTCACTCTGGGGCTTAATTCGGAAAAGGGACCCTTCACATACCAAGGCTTTCTTTTATTAAAAATTGCCCCCAATTGGAAATTTGCGGAAAAATCTAGTCCGATTTCCAAAGCAGTCCGTACCGATTCCAATCGACTTGAAATTTTCATTAAAAATTTTTAAAATTTTCATTTAAAATTATCAATGTTTATTTATTTATTGTTTATTTATTATACTTTACTATTTTCTGTGGTATATTGCTCGCCATCCGAAAAATTCGTTTTCGATGTGAATTTTGCAAGAAAAGGTTTTGTTGACAGGTATCGTACACGTGCTCTGATTTCGACTATATTGTTTTCTTTTTAATTCTTATATTTGATCTTTGCCTTGCGCTGGGAACCAACCGAATATTTAATATATTTTGTCGGGAACATAAACAGTGAGTTGCAATATGTTTTTGTCGGGAATGCAAGGTTAGAAGTGTTGTGATCGAGGATTCCGAAAGAAAAGCTCAGCTCAGGTAAGTAATACTTCTTGATTTAATGTTCTTTTGATTATTTTTACTATACTTTTCTTACCCGATAAGTACTGCATAGCATTTAATTAATAATATTTTTTTTTTCTAGAAAAAGTCCCATTCATAGCCCTGTATGTTTCACAACATCTTGACAAAGGTAAGTATTCCAATTATTAAAAGCAAATTTCAATTAACTTAAACTATCTTAATTCTAGGTTAATACTTCTAGATATCCTATTTTCCTTGGATAGGATGTCGCAATTTTTAACGAATGTACCCTACCCTCCAATCATCTGGGACGGTGCATTTCGGTATACGTGCGCCTGAGGTGCAATTACATATTGTTCAAAATGTATTTCAGCTGGACGGTTAACGTCGTTAAAGTAAGTATCCTCTGGTATATCATATACTAAGGAATCTTTTGCAGATACATTCCTCGGGCAACTGACGTCAAATATCATATTCTCGTAATGTCCTCAAAAGTAGGTAATTTAACGTTATTTCTGGAATGTAATAAAATAAATTTACTTGCAGCATCATTCAACTACGAGAGGACACATAGTATCGGACATAGGACACAAGGATAAGTAACTTATTTTTGTATTTTTATTTTAATATAATTTCCAATTTCTTTCAGGTCGACGCATGTTTACGAAAATAAACAAACATAACAACTGGCCTCCAGTTTCCCAGCCTCTGACGATCTCCGTTCTTGGGTATAAGATACACAACGGATCTCCGCCAACTTGAGAGAAATTCGTTACGTAAAACCGCTGCAGAACTGAAGACATCTAATTGGTCTGGAATTAAAAGATTCCTGAAGCGTAGAAAAAATTCTGGAGTTAGACCGTCATAACCAGAAGAAGTATGACGGCGAAAATCCTTCGTTGCTGTGAACATATTATCGAGGATTAGTGCTCTGTCCAGGAATTCTTTACTTCCATGAGAGATAGCAGGAACATACTCGAAGAATTCATCAGTAGACGTAGATGTTGGCAACGTCGTTGCAGCATATAGCTGTGTGTAGTAGTTGCGGATATAATCCGCAACTTGTCTAGTTGTAGGGTTTCCCAGATTCGTCAAGAATCGAAACTACTTCACAAGAAGCGGAACGTCTTCGTGTTGTCTGGAAGCAGTATTTGGCCGGAGACTCGCCCTCTCGTAACCAGCGCGACTGGTTTTTTTGTAGTTTTATACTGTCTATTCGCCAACTAAAGATAACTCCAACTTTCATTATAACTTTCCGAAAAGGAAATCACATTACAAAAACTTTCAAAACAAATTCATACTTACATACTGCCCGACTATTTACATTTCTTTTGAGGCAGAAAATCAATCAGCTGTCGTCATGTAAATTCTAAATTCTAAAATGATAAGACTTGTAATATAAAGTGCCAGAGCCCTTATTTGCCAGTCACTGAGACTGTTGCCCAACTCACACCACGGGGAGGCCAAGGGTTGGTCTTTTTTAAGTTAAAATCATATTTACTTATCCCAATTTTTGCACTAAGCAAATAAAATTACCTCAAATTCACTACTATCACTTCACAGGAAAAAGCTTTAATTCGCTTTCAACACAAATTGAAGGCAATTAATGTTTGTTCACGCACTTTTAATAATAAACACAAAAACACAAGGACGTATAAAACTATTAAGCACTTTATTATTACTATGACATATTAACATTTTTCACAAAATAATATTTTTAAACACAACACTTTAAGCTCAAGAACAAAACGTTACCGATAACGAACAGAACAAATGTGAAATCGTAGTAGTCACATTTTTTATCCAAGTAATTTAGTATTGCCGCACTAAGCATTCGAAAACTTCATAAGCACCAGCAGTACTACACCTCACAACATTGCCCTGCTTGCAATCAACAAAATTAGGTCGGCTGGCATGAAGCTGATCACTTCTCTGATTTCAGTGGTAATGAAACTGAAAACATACAATTCTAGTTGAAAACTATTACGTCAATTTTAAAATTTCATAGGATGATTTTAAAAGTTAATATTTTTCAATTCTGTTATACTAACACAATTATACATTTATATAATTTCGTGTAAACGAAGTAATATAAATAGAGCGGCCTGAGCTCACAAAATTATTGTGCTCTGAACAATCATCAAGTTAACATCAGCGGTCTTGAATCTGAAACAATATTAAAAAAACTGTTTGGTCGATTCATTGAAACCAAAAGTATATTCCAATTAGAATTGTGCCATGAGCAATTCTCACCTCATCAGCCGTTTTGAAGCTGATAACTATAGCGTGCAAAACTTAACCACTTATCTAGTAACTAGTTTAGCAATCATAGCTAGTTGACTCACCTTCTTCCGGTGGATTTTTTTGAAACCGAAAACTCCGTCTTGTTGACAAATACTCCGTTCGGTACATATAAATAAACGTATTCGAGCCTACCTTAAGCATTGTGCTTTGAACAATCAACTCGTTCACATCTTGCAGTTTTGAAGCAAGTCTATAACATTTGATGAATTTTTTGAAACCAAAACTTTATCAATAGAATTTTGTCTTGAACAATTCTGACCACATCAGCTGTTTTGAAACTGATAATTACAGCGTACACGTAATTGCTAATCATAAACTTTTTCTCTTGCAGGTCACAGTTGAGGAGTCTTGATCCTTAACTTATTTACACCAGCGAAGTGAGCTGGAGTTACAAAAAAATTCATTTATTCCTTACAAAAAAATTAATTTATTCTTTTCTTTCACAGGAACTATTTCCAGCGGACTTATTCATTCATCAGTTGAAGTATTATTAATTTTTTTTGGTTTGAATTTTGATTTTTCTTTTCATTTCAGTATTTTTTTTCATTATTTTTTTTTATTTTATTATTTGGTTTCTTTATTTTGTTTATTATTTGAATTGTTTCTTTTTCGTTGTAGTATTTTGCTTTTGAATAGTTTTCTTGGTTACAATTTGAATTCTTAATAATAAGATCTAATTGTTGTTATTGTTACCCGGCAACCCTCCTTTTTTTGCTTGAGCCAATTTAGGGCTCAACATCGCTCCTTCGAGCCGGATAACAATTGAAGAGAGTAAATATGGATGCCATTAAGTTAGTTAAGGCACAATCAGCTCTTCACGAGCAACTCTCAGGGGCAGTCATTAATTACAAAAAGACTGTCAAGCCTAAACATACCGAAAGGTATTTTATTTCAAGCAGAATCCCCATCAACTGAGGCACCTTATATGAAAACACTGAAGGAATATACATTGAGTATATTTTCGAATTCAGTGAAGAAGTCAAAATTTTCACTCCTCTGGAAAGTAAACTAGAATGTAGCTCAGTACAAAGCAATACATACCCGCAAGAGAAATAAATCTCCCTAAAATTAATATACCAAAGTTTGACGGATCTTACAAATTCTGGAGATCATATCACGATCTCTTCAAGTCAATTGTTCATAGAGTTCCCAATCTCTCTAAGGTACAAAAATTTCACTACCTTAAGACTTTTCAAGTCGAAGAGGCTGAACGCCTGTTACGCCAGTTCGATATAACTGAAAGTAACTACCAACAGGCATGGGATTTCCTAGGTAATGGGTATAACAATAAGTGAGTATTAGTCAATACTCAGCTTAAATTCTTGTTGACACAACCAACCATAAAGGTTGAGTCTTCTGAGGCTATTAAACGCCTCATGGATCAAACAGAAGAGAGTTTACACGACCTCAGAGCTCTCGAGATCCAAACAAAAAACTGGGACGCAATCCTAGTGCACACACTAGTACAAAAACTGCCAAATGAAACACGTTGTCTTTGGAAACAAAAGATCAGGGCAACAAAACTAGTTTCCCATCATATACTAATCTAAGTAAATTCTTAAAATCAGGACTGCAAAAAACCCAATAACTCAGGAATGAATACACAGTCACCCAAAGCTCATACTCATTTATTCCTAAACAAATTCTATTCTTCTATCCTATGTAAAGAGAATCACATAGTATACAAATGCCCCGAGTTCAAGAAATTATCTATTAACAAAAGAATGGAAAAACAGTTATGTAAAAACTGTCTTTCCCTAAAACATAACACTCAAACATACTCAAGTAGATTCTCTCGCCTTAAATGTAAAAAAAGGCATAACACACTTCTACATTTTGAGACACCACAACTGGCACCTAAAGAAAAGAGGGAACAGCCAGCAAAGTACGATAATAGTAAGGATTTGTCAAGTGAAAAGGTACAAACCTTCATGACAGCAAATGTAAGGAGAGCATTACTGTCAACAGCGCTCGTCGAAGTTGAAGAGGAGAGAGGGCACAAGCAAACCTTAAGAGCACTGATAGACTGAGGCTCTCAAGTCTCATTTATTTCTGAACGTGTAAGTAATTTAGTACGCCAGAAACGACAGGCAAATAGCGCACACAAACGCGCAACTAAACTAAACTCCTTGCAAATGGATTTCACAACAGAAGCCGACGCATTAGTATTGAAGAGGATCCCTTATCTCATGCCGGATCTCGTCCCAACCCCTTGCGATCTCACTTTGATTCCTCGATCCAGCGCAAGCATTTGCTTAAAAGACACCTCTGCCATTCTTCCTTCTTCCATCCAGTGGTGTCCCATCAGCTTTCTTCTTCTGCTTGCCAGTGCAGGAAACTGGAACACTATGTGTGCCGCCGTCTCTTGCTTCTCTAGACACAGCCTGGAGGTATTACCCTCGAGAATGTGCATCTTCTTTACATGACACCTGAAGTTATCATGTCCTGTTAGTAGCGCTGTCAGCTGTAGCGGTAGCTACACGTATTATCATTTTTTATTGACATTAAAAAAAAAAACTTTAGATAATTGCTAAAAATTAAAATTAAATTATTCTAAGTCCACTTTGATTTTTTTAAACAAACTGTACCGTCAAATAATATTTTACCCAACCCGTACACTTTGATAAATTTTAAATTGTGTGAAATACAAACACTTTTTATAATCATTTCTTCATATACAGAAAATACCAAACCCAAAACAAAGAAAATTTTAAACACTTTTTTATTTTATTAGATTTAATGTGACATTCAAAATAATATTATAAAAAGTTATAGTTCTGGTGAATCAACCAACTAGGAAGCTTGTAATAATAATAAAATATATATAAATATTAAAATAAATAATTTTTTTTAAATTAAATTAAATTGTATCTATAAAGGAATTAGATACAACTAGGAGTGAAGGACTATTTGAAAAACCTCAATTCAAAAGGACTACGCCCTTATTCAAAAGGTGCCTCAAATGGTTTTTTCAAAGCCCCTCTACTCTTCATTGGTGACCCCCCAATTTTAAATAAGAGGTAAAAAAATAACTCCAAATGAAACACAACATAAAGAGATACCCCCACCAGCGGTAAGGTACACTCTTTATTTAAAAAAATAAAAGAACTCCGAAATAATTAAGAGGTACCCCCCACCAGCGGTAAGGTACACTCTTAATTTCTAACAAATAACCCCGCAACAAATAATAGGTACCCCCCACCAGTGGTAAGGCACACTATTAATTCTTGTTTTAAAAAAAAGCAGCAACGGATTCAGTCTTTTTCCAAGAAGGCGCTATCTTTCAAGTAGACGTTGTCTAGTCTCACAGACACAGCCTCTACCTCAACAGAAACAACAACAATTATTTTTTAATAAGAGGTGCTCCCACCAAAGGTAAGGCATCCTCGATTAAAAAAATATTTTAAATATACGCCACTTTAGCTAAAAAGAATAATAAGAAAAATAAAAGAAACCAACTTTAAAGAAGATTCAGCATTAACAAGAAAGAAAATCAATCAACATAAAGAAGAACACACAACGAATACAACAAATGATAAAATTTCAACGGTCAACATATGTGGTATGTTTCGTTTTCTATGTATGTAGTTTTAAGTAAAATTACAAATAAACAAATAAAGTTTAATAATTTTTCTTTAACAGAATAATTACAATTTTTTCTTACAATTAACCACTAAAAAAATTTATTTTTTATTGATAATTTATATAAAAAGGTTAAGAAAACACTTGATCCGCGAAGTTAAGTATGCGTTAAAATCAGTGAATATTAAAGTGAATATTTAATAAAAAAAACAATAATAATTAGTGAAGAGGAATCAAATACTTCTGAGCACAGCTTAAATGTTAGTGCTTCAAATCTAAATCAAAACAATTATGTTGCGACTACATCAATTAAACTACCAATTTTTTGGACACGATATCCAGAAGCATGGTTTATTCAAGCATAGGCGCAATTTGCCTCTAAACGAATAACGGTAGACGAAACTAAATACAGTCACGTTGTTCAGGCTTTACCAGTCGAAGTCATTACTAACGTTTTGGATTTTTTACAAAATCCACCCAGCCGTGATAAATATGAAAATCTCAAAAAGGTTCCATTAAAAAGGTTTACAGAATCGGAAGAGAAAAAGTAAGAACAACTTCTATCTACCACAGAAATCGGGGATAGACGTGCTTCCGCATTCCACAGATCTATGGAAATTTTAGTAGGCAATTCCACTTTTAGTAAAAATTTAATTAAAAAATTATGGATGAGAAAATTGCCAGCAAACATCAACATCGCCTTAATATCTTATGCAAAACAAGATATCAAGGATCTTTTAGATTTGGCAGATAACATATACGATATTTCTAAAATACAATATGTGTCTGAAATTAACAATGTACGAAACAGAAATAATAATTTTTTTGATAACGCTTTTCTTTTAAATAAAATAAACAATCTTGAAAATGACATTGAAAATTTAGAAATTTTAATAAGAGGATTAACAGAAACAGATCAAGAGACTATTCCAACTCTAGAAACAATTCATACCACAGAAAAGTTTCAAATACTAGAGATAACAATAATTTTCGTTGGTATTAGAATAAATTTGGTACCAAGGCGAATAAATGTACTTCGCCGTGTTCATTTAAATGTTATAATACTAACCCTATTAATCAAAAAAACTAAATACTCCCTCATAACAATAATATTTCTAAGCGTTTATTTATTTATGATAGAGAAAATGAATTTAAATTTCTAATAGGTACAGGCGCAGATATTTCTGTAGTTCCTAATGAATTCTTTAGAAAATTCAACAAAGACACTAAATTATACTTATCAGCTGCAGTCGGTTCTACCAGCAATACATATGGTACTAAACTACTCAAGGTAAATTTTGGTCTCGGAAGAGATTTCACATTTCCGTTGTAATATACCAAAATATATTACCAAAGTCATTAAATAACAGGACACGCAAAATAACGTAAATAAAAACCAACGAGCTTGTGATACACAAAGTGCTGTGCATAACTTCCTGACCTACGTTAACTGTAGTGTGCAGCTTTCGAAACTCCCCGACATAAAGTTTTTAACATAAGAAGACCGCAAATAGCATATTTCTGGCAGATACGTCAAGAAGACAGTGACGAATTAGCCTGCAGTTTTCAGTATTCCGCGACGATTAATATGCAGTTTTTGGAATTCACCGACATGAAGTTTTTAACTGCAAGCGAAGTTTACAAAATAGCACACAATAAATACTTCAAGAAGACCGCGACGATCTAAACTACGAATTCCACAATGATATTGAAAATCCAACCCAAAGCTTAATTGAAGACTTCAGGGATCATAGGAAATGTGACAAAGAAAGTTCTCTATATAGCATGACAAATAACGAATGTAACTAAAGAAACACAAGCTGCAAAAGACGGGAAGACTGCGTCATCAAGTCACGTTATGTATTAAGATTGAATTACAAATCGTAACTTTTTGTTGTCCAGAAGAGAAGCATGAATTATTTCACATGAGAAGCAGTAATTTCGAACATAATTACACAACATATCATCGGAATTCAGAGATCGAAATTCGAAACCGGTCGTAATACGAGGTTAAAGAAAACAACACACTCAACGCAATCCACGAACCAAGTACGAATCGAATGATGATGAATTCATTTTGGATCACAATTGATATTTAAATTTAAAAAAAAAAAAAAATCAATAATTTTTAAGTACATATTGTACTTCAAAACATACATAGACTGATAACTATATTTAAATCCGTGCTGAAAAGAGAGCTTTCACCGAATTCCGAGAGATAGTCAAATTTTATTATGTTTAGTACGAAGCAGAAACACAAAACGTTGAATTGCCTGAACAATAAAATTGGGAGAAAATCAGTGTTCCAAAATAAGTTGCTCAACCAGGTATTGGACAGACTGAACTGGAAATTTTTGAAGTGCTTAATAGAAATATCATCAGTTTACTTAGAAATATGATCAGTATGCTCAGAAGACCTTATACTTACATGTAAAGTAGCAACTACAATTTCAACATTCACAGAAATTTCTTAAATTAATTTTAAATTGAAAAATAAAATCGCAAAATGGGTGGCACTGAATCAAAGAATGCTAACAATAACGGCGAGGTGGTGAATAACCTAATCATTAATGACTCTATAAACGTCGAAAATAGGCAGATCGTATTCCTATAGCTCATAATAGCAATATTCAAAATAGCGGAACTCCTGTACATGCTATACAAAGATCACAAGAGGGGCATAAAGAAGAAAATTTTAACAACCCCTGCGGTTATAAAGGTTTAAAGACGAAAGGACTGAAAGAATAAAAATAAAATGGCAACAATAAAATCAAAAAATATATATATTATAGAAATTAATAATTAGACGTTAAATAAGATTTAATACTAGAAATGAACTTATTAAATGAATACACAATTTACAAAGAAAAATGTGTTGTAAAACATATAATACTCGAATTTCTTCTCTACCAAACGAAAAATTAAATACAGAGTGCATCTAAAACAGCATTCCAGGCTAGCTCGGTTCAAAAGAATTCACTCGATGGGCCACGAGATGGATTCTGTTATGGACAATTTTTTTACCGAAACAATTTAACGCGTTCATTGAAGCCATTGAACTGCTAGATAAATTGACACCAGCGGGATAAAAACAAAAACACAGATGTACACGACTACTATCAGATCAAACATAAGCTTCATAATACTGCAGTCTGATCAACTGCGCATAATGGAAGCAATATGTCCAACAAAAGTAGAACACTTAATGGACTTAAAATTAAAAAACTGTGGCTACAAATCTAAAATCGAAGTAAACATAGTGTACAACAGTCAAATAACAAATAAATGTTATAAATAAATAAAACAATCACTGGACCTCGCACTAGAGCAAGTATCCGAATAACTAAAAAAAAAAATAATATATATATATATATATATATATATATATATATATATATATATACATATATATATATATATATATAAATATATATATATATATATATATTGTTACACTTTCAGGATCTAGGCTTTACTCTGCGTAGTTTGATATCGACAAAGTCTAAATATAAGCAATACAGCGACTCGGATAAAATTTCTGTTATACAAAATAGCTACAAGATGACTGGCAACCCTAAACGTCTTTGATTGAAACTGACCTAACTCACACAAAGATTCGGTCGGCAAACAAAATTGTATTGGCTCCTGTACCACATTTAATTCATGCGTGTGTTAAAACTCGAAAAGAACCAGCCGGTAAAGAAACTGCAAAAGTTAATGTGACGTGCCAAAACCTGACGTGCCGATAGTGAAATGGTGTGAACGTGTCATGATGTGCGCTTTTCTCAATATATCGGACACACACTTATGCGGAGCGAACTTAGTTTGGTTTGGTTGAAACATAAGCACAAGATGAGGGCTTATGTATGCGAGTTTGTGACCGGGCCGGGAGGAACTGAAACTGGTGTAAACAAACAACAATCTCCGGCAACAACAGAAGTGCGTGCGCGATAAGCTTAAACTGTTTTGGTCGTGTCTTATAGTTCGTCGCGAATTTCCAGTAAAGTTTTGTGTTTGCCGTCGACGAGTGAATTAATTTTTGTTTACCTGTGCCAAGAGAGTGAAGTGGTGTGTGAAGTGCAGAAAATTGTAATCTAAACTTACAAGTGCCGTGACGAATTGGTTAGTGAAAATTATGTTGACGATTTTTAGAGTCTTCCAGAGGATGATGGATCTACCGTGATGACGTCTTCTGATTTTCGGAAGGAATTCGTACAGCACAGGAAGCAGTGGAGCCGGATTTCGAATCAGGTGAATTTGAATTTTATTGACAATTATTGGCTAGTTAAATCCCGAGTAAATTAGTTGGGAAAACCTGAGAGAGTAGTAATTAAATTAAAGGTCTGCTCCTTGGGTTTTCTTTACTATAATGCTCAATTCCACAAAGTGTTTCCGGAGAAAAAGTCTTACTTCGAGATATATCAGGTAAGTCGGAAGTTTTCTGTGTGACGGCAAATATCCGCTGGATCCAGGAAAGGTGAACTTTGGCCCTGGTTTTCAAAAGGTGACGTCTCTTTTTTGAAGTCCTGAATTTAATAAATTTAAACTGTTCCAATCAAAATTATGGAAGAAATCCAACCCTTTTTACACCTAACCTCTATTTCTGTTTTATCCTGCTGGCGTAATATTTTTATTTATTTTAGGCACAAAAGCAATGCAGAGGAAAAGAAAAGAAAATTAAAGCATGCAGAGTCCCAGCGGGGACTTAATAGAAAGAATTGGCCACTTACAGGAAGAAGGCACGTGCTGTCCAGAGAATTTTTGGTCAAATCCAGCACACTAAAGAATCTCACTTTCGGCAGGTAAAATTTTGTAAAAAATTCAATTTGTTCACTAACAAATTCTTTTTATTTATTCTCTTGAGTTCACAATTACTTTTTTAGATGTTCACACTTCGATTTACAAGACGGAAGAGAGTCAAATTCACCACACAAAAGCAAAACCAGCCTTGCTTGTCGGAAAAAGGAGGTAGTGTACTGCCATTAAGAATTTAGTACTTGGCGCGTTCTGCGTATTGTAAGTAACCAGTTACTTTTGTTTACAAATTCATTAGTCTAGCGAATAGTAACCTTTTTTACTTTTTAGGATAAAATTATGAGGAATACGAGATTCCGGCTAGCAGCAAGATTGGCTTTTGGTGAGTACAATTTCATTTCATTTAAAATTTAACAATTATTACTAACAATTTTGTTATATTGAAATATTTAAATAATTCTCTTTTACTAATAATAATTAACCATTGAGATTTATAAGTAGTTAGGATTCAAACCCGTTACAATATATATATATATATATATATATATATATATATATATATATATATATATAAAACAAAGAATAAAATTATACATGCGTTACCAAAAAATAAAACAGTCAGTAGAACCCACATTAGTGCAGGAATTCGAAGAACTGGACGAAAATATTAATAAACAAACCCAGACTTCGACTCTGAGGCTTTGCAGAAAAGTTATATAATTGAATTAATTAAAAACGCATTAAAATCCTAGGAAAACAAAAGTTAAAATGCTAAGAAATCTTAATAAAAAAAACAACAGAAATACTGCATAACTCATATTCAACCAGATATGATGTACAACCACGACTTGTAAAATTAAGAAATTAAATTACGAAAAGCAAAGAAAACCAAAAAAAAGATATTTAACGAAAATGACCGTAACACACTCATAAACGTGAGACCATTCTTATATAAAAAAAAAATAGTTCCTTTGTACAAAAGACCATATACTGTAATAAAAATTGAATCTGTAAATTGTATTATGGAAGATATTAATGGAAACATAATTAAAATACATAAGAATAGGCTAAGAAAAATATAGGAATAAATCATTATAGATCCTACTTAAGAAAAATAGCAATATAGACAGTAATACGATGTAATAGCTTAGCAATAAGCAAATAAAATGTATATATATAAATTTACAATATATTGTACAAACACATAATTATATGTATGTAAAATTATAGAATATTAAGGCACAATTTTACATATGTATTATAGAACTTCTCCTAGATGAAGTAAGAAATAACAATTAACTATGTAATAACAATCTAAATGTAATAGCATAAGAAGAGGCTACATTCCTAATTGCTGCAAAACGGAGCCCAAATAAATTTTTCTTAAAAAAAAGAAATAAATTTTTTTGACATTAAACAAAAATGAATTTTTCTTTTCTAAAAGGAAGAAGGTGTTATATACCAAAATATACAATCCCCAAATAAACCAAAATGTTATAAATTACCAAAGTCATTAAATAACATGACATGCCCAATAACGTAAATAAAAATCCACGAGCTGGTGATACACAAAGTGCTGTGCATAACTTCCTGACCTACGTTAACTGTGGTCAGCGACACTTCCATTGCATATGAGTAATTACTTAATGGAAAAAGCTTTTACAACTAACTCAGGCAAAACAATCTTACTTTTTATTCTTTTACCGGAACACTGCTCTAGGTAAACAAACAAGCACGTGACGCATCTACAGCGACCAGTTCAAAGCGGAAATACGAGCTCGTGCTGCATGATGTAAGTGGGCCATCGAAGAATGACAAAGTATGCAATTTAAAACGCTACTTTCTTTCCTAACAATTAATTACTAAAGGGGCCAAAATATTTAGCAATTCAGTAACAATTAGTTCTATAAAGAGTTTCTTTTAATAATATTCGTGCTATCAAAGCTGCTATTTCTCGCGGATCTATTAGCTTTGGAGCAATAGTGAATTTAGCTGCTCCAGTGGAGTTATAGCCTTGAGGCTGCTCCCAGGGATTAATACATTAATCGGCAACCGGTTTAATATTCAAACTTTACATGGCAAACGTAATTAAAACTGCGAACATTACACCGTTTATAATAGCAAATGTAAACAAACCAATTTATTGGTGCCGACTTTTTAACCAAATTCGATTTATTAGTGGATTTAAAAAACGAAAAATAACTAGATGGAACAACAACGTTAAGTGTGAGTGAAATCACGGTGAATGCAAATACTCCAACTCCTCGTTACTATGCGCCATGCGATCAGTAATGACTACGGTAAAATTTTGCAACGATTTCCCACATTAACACAGCCACCTCGTTATGATCTACCAGTAAAACATAATGTGGTCCATCACATACAAACTAAAGCACAACTTGCTTTTTTATGTCCAACACGTTTATATGGACTTAAACACAAAATAGCTACATTAGAATTCGATCATATGGTCAAATTAGGTTTGTGTCAATTATCATCTTCTCCAGTTTCATCCCCACTACATCTAGCGGCAAAGAAAAATTCTTCTGATTGGCGACCATGTGACCATGGCAGGTATGAAGTTGCCCCTTGCCGTAATTGGTATGTTTTCGGCATACCCTACGTTATGTATGCCTTCTTCCTCAAGTATACGAAGTAATGAGTCAACAGTATAGGATCTCGTTCTGCTATCTGAATTTACGCAAAACAGATAAGCGATTCTCTCCGGGAGCGCCTTTATACTCTTTCTGAATAGCCACGGTTCCGGCAGCAGCGCTATGTCCAGCTTCTCTTCCACAAAACAACAGCACAGCATATCTGATGCCGCCTTACTGTGATGCAGATTGAGTTGCCAAACTTTCAGGGTGCTCCCACCCATCTACCTCGGTACAGGCCCACATCCCTCCCTCCTGTCGTCTCCTTTAATTATTTAGGTTGACTGCCAGTCGCCCTACCGACTAACGGGTTTTCCACCTGACCTCTGTTGGCCGACTGAAATTTGACGAAGGCCGACTCTAGTCCACAGTTGAGTCCCCCCGATTTCCTCATCAGCTCTTCATCTTCAGCCCGACCCCATACCGTCATGGCGCTTCCGCCTTTTGTCTCGTCGCCATACCTGTCTACTCGAGACACTTTCCACTTGGAGGTATCTCTGATGCAGTAGTTCTATCTCCACAGCCTTTTTATGATGATGTTCCTGCCCTCAGGTTCAATCAATCCCATAGGTTGGACATTCCCCTGATGGTTTCACACAGCCAGGCTTTCACACACACCTTAGTGTGATTAACTCGTCCTATATGGCCACTTTGTTCACCGCGATGTCACCTGCGTTGCCAGAAAGTAAGTCAAAGGCCTCCAAATCTTTGCTTTTGATAGACTACGGTTTCTTGAGTTATTTCGCGATTTTGATCTTGAATTTATATGTTTAAATGTAGGTCTAAATGTTGAGCGGAAAAATTGTCTAAATTGTTCGGTAAGCTCGCTGACTTGATTTTGTAGTGCATAAGCAACAGAAACACTTGGTTCTAAATCAGTTTTTAAGGAATAAACTTCGGTTCGACCTGTAACTTCAAGAATTTTATCAGCCATCACTGACAACTCATCCGTTGTACCTGAGCTACAAGCCAAAATAGGTTGTACGTTCAGAGGTAACCGTTGCAGCCAAGGAGATTTTAAAATTTCGTCTGATAATTTTCCCGAATTTAATGTTTTCATTTCTCGTAGTAGTTGAGATGGTCGAGCATTGCCTAATGTCAACTCATTCAACAGTTGTTTGAGTTTGAAAATATCAGATGACGAAAGACGTGAAATTAACGTTTCTTTTAACTTTAAATATTTGTCAACCATTGATGGATTCGAGATGATATCACTTATGTCTCTAAACACACTTGCATACAACGTACTTAACAAGTGGTTGCATTTCGTCTGATCCTGGTTTATTCCTGCCAGGTCGAATTGAGATTCGAGCTGGAGGAACCATGCCAGCGGATTTGCTCGCCAAAAAGGTATGGTTTTGACAGCGACCGCATTTATGGACAACGAAGCAAGTCGAGTAAGTAGTGCAGCCAAATGACCCGGGTCAGTAGCGCACGGCTTATTGGTACTTTCACCGAACAAATTGCTCAATTCATTCACACTTATTCAAATGTTTGATAGTGCAGTTCGCCTTTAGCGTCCAACATAAGGACTTGTTAATTTTAAATATAACTTATGTTCAATATTAAAAATAATTTGAAGAAACTTAATTTTTTTGGATTTGATGTCGGAAACATCAATTTTATTTTTGTACTCTTTTGTCGATTTTTTGACCATTAGGAAGCCTATCGGAATAGATAAAAAATTTCAGGAACCCTAAGAGGGGTCGAATTTCCTAGAGGTGTGCTTCAAGGAGAGGACTCAACAAAAGAAGACTTCACATCACGCAGTTGTGACATTCCCACTTGCGGAATAATTTTCAAGATTAAGTTTTCACACCACACAGTTGTGAAATTCCACCTGCGGAATGATTGCGTGACAACAAGACTTCACATCTCGCAGTGGTACTATTTCCACCTGCGGAATTTTCAAGAAGAAGTCTTCACATTACGCAGTTTGAACATTTCCACCTGCGGAATAATTTATCAAGAAGAAAGCTTCACATCTCATATTGTGGCAACAAGACTTCACATCTCGCAGTGGTACTATTTCCACCTGCGGAATCTTCAAGAAGAAGTCTTTACATCACGCAGTTTGGACATTTCCACCTGCGGAATAATTTTCAAGAAGAAGTCTTCACACCACGCAGTTGTGACATTCCACCTGCGGAATAATTGTGTGGTAACAAGACTGCACATCTCGCAGTGGTAATATTTCCACCTGCGGAATTTTCAAGAAGAAGTCTTCACACCATGCAGTTGTGACATTTTCACCTGCGGAATAATTTCACACCACGCAGTTGTAACATTTCCACCTGCGGAATAATCAGTGGTGTTAAGACTTTTTATCACGCACTTGTGACATTTTCACCTGGGGAATAATCAAGATGAAGGTAGACCATCGACTTCTACATTGGTGACCCCGAGAACAGAATGCAGCAACATCTTTTTTAAGAAGGTTAGTTTAGAGTAGTTGCTAAAATCTCTTCTTATTTTAAATATTATAAATACACTTTTTTAATAGAAAAAATCAAAACAAAAAAAATGGAAAACAGTTCCGATTCAGAGTATGTTGACAGTGCTTCCAATACTCCCGCTGTCACTCCAACGCAACAAATTCGTGCGGTCGCGGTTAAACCACTGCTTTCTGGAGAAACAACCCAGATTTGTGGTTTAACCATCTTGAGGCACAGTTTGAATTAGCAAGTATTACACAAGATAAAACTAAGTACTTCACAGTTGTTAGCGCGCTCGACGAGAATATCGTTCGGCTTGTCAGTGACGTTGTGTCAAGCCCACCTACACAGGATAAATTTAAAAAAATCAAAGAAGTTTTGATTAATCGGTTGGCAGGAAGTGAGAGTCAAAAATCAAACAGCTCTTAACTGAACTGACTTTGGGTGATGCTCAACCTTCACAGTTAGTTAGAGAAATGCAATCTCTTGCTCAGACAAAATTAAATAGCAACATCCTCAAAACACTTTGGATGCAGAGACTCCCAATTAACATGCAAGCCATACTTACATGTAATCCAGGTTCTCTGGACGAGTTGGCTGCATGTGCAGACAAAATTGCGGAAGTTTATTGTTGACTTCCGCAATTTTGTCTGAAATATGTAACATTACCGAAATCAAAACACCACAAGTTTCTGAAATGGAGCTTTTAAAGAAACAAGTCGCACATCTAACAAAATTAGTCGAGCATTCGCTCAACAATAGACATCGCGCACGGGATTGAAGTCTTTCACGTAACAAACGTAAACTTTTACCAAACGCAAAATTTCAAATCTAAATTTTGCTGGTATCACACCAAATTCGGTGCTAACGCTCAAAAATGTATAACCCCAACAAATTATACCCCTCAAATCTTCAATTGGTAGCAGCTAATGAGTCTTCCATAAAAACATTTGCAAAAAAAATTCTAAGTCTGGACCTTGGTCTTCGCAGATCTTTCCAATGGCAATTTATCGTCGCCACCGTCTCCAAACCGATTATTGGCGCAGATTTCCTCTGCTACTTCGGGTTATTGGTAGATATACAAAGAAGGTCCATCCTAACACTAATCTAAAATCATCAGGTCGAGTATTAACTGGAAACTCATCAAACCTCGCCATCCTAGTCAGAACTTTTGATAATCCTATCATAACAAAATTATTATCAAAATTCAAATCAATCACAATGGACACACGTTTCATTAAACCAGCCAACCACAATGTAACACACCACATTATTACTCAAGGTCCTCCAATTGTCTCTAAAGTCCGCCGGCTCTCCCAAGAAATGTTAACCGCGGCCAAAACAGAGTTCGAATTCCTTTTAAAAACAAGGAATCTGTAGGCCTTCAGACAGTTGCTGGTCATCACCACTTCACATGGTCCGTAAGAAGAATGGTGAATGGAGACCATGCGGCGACTACCGCCGACGCAACGCGAAGACTGTTCCCGACCGTTACCCAATCACATTGATTCACGACTTTACATATCATCTTCAAAAGTGCAAATTCTTCTCAACTTTAGATTAAGCTAAAGCCTATCACCAAATCCCAGTAGAATCCAAAGACATCCCCAAGACTTTTCGAGTTCACGCGTATGACTTTCGGTTTATACAACGCTGCTCAAACCTTTCAAAGATTCATACACTCTGTCTTACAGGATTTATTTTTCAATTTTGTCTATTTGGATAATATCTTAGTCGCTTCCAATTCTCTCAAGGAACATAACGAACACTTAAACATCATTTTCGAACGCCTTCAAAAATTCGGGCTTATTTTAAATGTTGACAAATGTAACTTTGCTAAAAATGAGGTAAAATTTCTGGGCCATCTCATCTCTTCTCAGGGAATTAAACCTCTATCAGACAAAATAGAGGCTATCTCCAGAATACCAAAACCTAAAACCGTAAAAGATTTACGAAGGTTCATGGGAATGGTAAACTTTTACCGCAGATTTCTACCTAAGGCCGCTGCTAGTCAATCCTCACTAAACAAATTCCTCACCGGCTCTAAAAAAGAAGGCTCAAAATTAATTAATTGGTCCGATGAAGCAACAGAAGCTTTCGAATTAACGAAACAACATTTAACCAAAGCGACCCTACTAGCCTTCCCCAATTCTTCAGCAGAACTAGGTATTTGGGTAGATGCTTCAAATTTCGCAGTAGGCGCATCAATCCAACAAAAAGTCGGCATCGATTGGCAACCTTTAGGATTCTACTCCTGCAAATTCAATGATGCACAAACAAAATAAAGTGCTTATGACAGAGAACTTCTGGCAGCATACAAATCAATCAAATACTTCCGATTCCTTTTAGAAGGTCGCGTTTTTACGCTGTACACAGATCATTAACCTTTGATCTTTGCATTCAACCAATCCCCAGAAAACGCTTATCCACGTCAACTGCGACATTTGGATTACATCGGGCAATTCACTACCGATATCAGGCACATTCTGGGATCGCAGAATGTAGTCGCCGACACACTATCTCGTGTAGAGGAGATTAACATTCCTGGCATTATTGAACTTCAGCACCTCCGTCAAAATTCTAAATACAAATTTGAAAAACTTCCAATTTTTGGCACAAATAGTTCAATTTATTGCGAAATTTCCGAAAAAAGGTCAAGACCATTCATACCCAAAGCATTCAGAAAAGAAGTTTTTTACTCGGTGCACAACATGACGCATCTTGGCGTACGAACAACCAATAAAATGACCACCCAAAAGTTCTTTTGGCCTTCGATCAATAAGGATATCAATACATGGACACGTTCTTGTCTTTCCTGCCAAAAAAGCAAAGTGTCACGTCACGTCTTCAACAATTTTGGCACATTCCCAGCGACAACAGAGAGATTTGAAACAATTCACATAGATCTAGTTGGTCCTCTACCAATGTTCCATAACTACAGGTATTGTCTCACCATGATTGATAGATATACCCATTGGCCGGAAGCAGTTCCACTAACCGACATCCATGCCGAAACCGTAGCCGAAGCACTCGTTCGCGTTTGGATAACCAGATTCGGGGTACCCAAAACAATAATCACAGATCAAGGCACCCAATTCGAATCGGCTTTGTTTAACGAACTTTTGCAACTACTGGGTTTCAAAAGGAATAGAACCACATCATATCATCCTCAAGCTAACGGATTCATAGAAAGATGGCATCGTATTTTCAAAGCTTCTTTAATGGCAAAAGAAGAAACAAACTGGGTACGAACACTGCCAATTATTATGTTGGGATTACGCTCAGTGTTCAGAGAAGAATTCTTCGGAACTCCAGCGGAATTAGTATATGGCAAAGCTATCCGACTCCCTTACGATTTTTTGAGTGAATCAAAAAATAAGAAGTCTCTAGTCGAGTTCATAACCCAACTAAAACAAACGATTTCTGAATTTAAGCCAATGTCTAATACAAACCATGCTTACTCAAAATTTTTTAAATTCAAAAACTTAGACTCCTGTACCCATGTATTCGTTAGAAATGATGCAGTACGTACTTCGCTACAACCACCGTATAACGGGCCGTACCAGGTTATTAAACGCTTCGAACATTATTTCACCATCAAAATTATCGAAAAAGAACACAATATAACACTAAACCGCTTAAAACCTTGCTACAGCAATGCCCTTCCACTGAGCGATACCTCGTCCAACGAAACACAACAAACAACTACAAGTTCTCTTCAGCCTTTGACTGAAGAACCACCACATGATTGTCAGGACACCAGGTTACAGCCAGCGACTGTAACGGCCGACAACCAACACTTCATTCGAAACCACCTAATAAAGCTCGTAAAGAAGTAAGATTTTTCTCGGACGGAAACAGCAGTATCCTTAAACGAACTACTCGGGCTGGTCGAACCACAAATCCACCAATCAGATATCACTAAACCTCCGGTTTAACTGGCGGGGGAGTGTTGTGGCGACAGTCAATAAATCACTGTATTTTGAGAACCACTGAAACGAAATTAGCAGCATTTCATTACTATAATTTTAACTTGTTAGTTTGTTTTATTTTCACAATCACAGTAAGCCTTTCAGGCGAATTTTTTGTATAAAAGGAGCAGGGAAAGCTAGGGATAGTACAGTTCGCCTTTAGCGTCCAACATAAGGACTTGTTAATTTTAAATATAACTTATGTTCAATATTAAAAATAATTTGAAGAAACTTAATTTTTTTGGATTTGATGTCGGAAACATCAATTTTATTTTTGTACTCTTTTGTCGATTTTTTGACCATTAAGAAGTCTATCGGAATAGATAAAAAATTTCAGGAACCCTAAGAGGGGTCGAATTTCCTAGTGGTGTGCTTCAAGGAGAGGACTCAACAAAAGAAGACTTCACATCACGCAGTTGTGACATTCCCACCTGCTGAATAATTTTCAAGAATAAGTCTTCACATCACGCAGTTGTGAAATTCCACCTGCGGAGTGATTGTGTGGCAACATGACTTCACATCTCGCAGTGGTACTATTTCCACCTGCGGAATTTTCAAGTAGAAGTCTTCACATTACGCAGTTTGAACATTTCCACCTGCGGAATAATTTATCAAGAAGAAAGCTTCACATCTCATAGTGTGGCAACAAGACTTCACATCTCGCAGTGGTACTATTTCCACCTGCGGAATCTTCAAGAAGAAGTCTTCACATCACGCAGTTTGGACATTTCCACCTGCGGAATAATTTCACACCACGCAGTTGTAACATTTCCACCTGCGGAATAATCAGTGGTATCAAGACTTTTCATCACGCAATCAAGACTTCACATCTCGCAGTGGTAATATTTCCACCGGTGGAATTTTCAAGAAGACGTCTTCACACCACGCAGTTGTGACATTTCCACCTGCGGAATAATTTCACACCACGCAGTTGTAACATTTCCACCTGCGGAATAATCAGTGGTATCAAGACTTTTCGTCACGCAGTTGTGACATTTTCACCTGCGGAATAATCAAGAAGAAGGTAGACCGTCGACTTCTACAGGTTCATTAATTCTGAAATTTTTTTTAAACTAATGTATATTAGTAACGAGAAAAAAAACCAAGAATAATGTTTAATTAAAACTTACCTGTTGTTGTTAATGTCATTGTTTGATGTTGATGCTCCTTCATTGGTGTTCTTTATTCCCTTAATTTGGGCTGTTGACCGCAGGTGGTTGTCTACCTGATATTGTACGCGGTGCTCGTTGTAGCAGTAGCTACAAATTTAATGTTTAATTTTTTATTAAAATTTCATAAGTTTGATTATATTATTTCAGTAAAATATTTTTTTTAAATCCACTTTAATAATATTCAATCAGACTGTACAGATAAAATAACTGTCAAATATATTTTAGTCAACCTGTACACTTCGATAAATTTTGAATAGTGTGAAACACAAACACTTTGAAAAATATAATAATCATTCATTGACAATAAAATACTGTACTCTATACAGTGAAAATTATGAACAAACTATCTATGTATTAATTGTAAAGTAGGATACAAAAATTGTAAATAGAATTTTTAGTGTATCCAGAACAACCGAACTGGTAACATTAAAAATAAATAAAAAATAAAATTTTTAAATAATAAAAAATAAGAAATATTTTTTTTATTTCAAATATAATGTATCTCAAGGTCTTCAGATACAAAAGGAAGTTCTAGGATTTAGGGCTCTGAGACTACGCCACATATCAATTAGGAGCTCCATATTACATAACAACTTCATTGGTGACCCCGAAAATCTTTTTAAAAACAGAAGTACCCCCTACCCAAGGTAAGATACTTTCTGCTTTTTTAAAAAAAGTAAACAAGGAAAAACAACCAAGAATCAACAATCCTCAAAAAGCAACAAAATTTTAAAATAGAGATACCCCCTACCAAAGGTAAGGTATTCTCTCATTAAAACAAAAAAAGACAACGAAGATTTACCAACTCAAGAAACAAAATGTTCATAAGAGGTGCCCCCCACCCAGGGTAAGGCATCCTCATTATTACAAACCTTCATCAAGATACAACAAAAAAATTTTATAAGACCCCCACCCAGGGCAAGGCATCCTCTTTAAAAAATTTTTAAATAAAGTCAACAATCAAGATCAACAATATTTGAACTGTGAGGTAAAGCATCCTCTAGTTTAAAAATCATCAACGTATCAACACATCACAGAGAAGATTACATCTATAGAAAGAAAGAAGAAAAAACAACAACATTACAAAAAAAACCAAGCCAACAATGGTACGTGTTTTTATATTTAAAATTACTCTTATTGTACCACACCTACATAATTAAAAAATCATAAACAACATTTCCTCACATTTTCAAATTATTTATCTTAATAAAATATTATTTGTCTTTTCTACTAACAATAATATTTTTTTCTCAATATATAATCATTCTCGAAATATTAATATAACTTAAAAGTTATAATTAGGGGTTGTTCTTTCATTTTGTGATTCGCGAAGTTAAGTTTCGTTAAAATCAGTGTGCAATTAAAAAAAAGTGAAATTTTACTTTCAAAAAAAGTACATAAGAAGATGAGTCAAACTTTTCACAACAAATTTGACATACAAATTATACAAATTTGATTGAAAACAATTATGTAGCCACAACTTCAATCAAACTACCAAGCTTTTGGACTCCAAAAGCTTGGTTCATTCAACAGGAAGCCCGAATAACGGTAGACGAGACAAAATACAGTCACGTTGTTCAATCTTTACCAGTGGAAGTCATAACAAATGTCCTAGATTTTTTACGAAATTCTCCACTTCTCAATAAATATGAAAGTTTGAAGAATACTCTAATCAAACGATTTACTGAATCGGAAGAAAAAAAGTTAGAAAAACTTCTATCTACTACCGAAATCGGAGACAATTTATCCACATTTAGCAAATCTTTAATTAAAAAATTATGGATGAGAAAATTTCCGGCAAATATAAACATAGCCTCAATATCTTCCGGAAAACAAGATATTAAAGAACTTTTAGATTTGGTAGATAATATATACGATATTTCTAAAATTCAATTTATATCGGAAATAAACAAAAATCTAATAAAACCAAATTACAATTTTATCGATAACAATTTTCTTTTAACAAAAATAAATAATTTAGAAAACAAATTAGAAAATATCGAAAATTTGATAAAAGGATTATCATGTCAAAACCAACCTTCTTATTCACGTTCTAGAAACAGATCAAGAGAGCATTCATTCTCTAGAAACAATTCGCATAACAGACAAGTTTCAAAATCTAGAGATAACAATTCTTATTGTTGGTACCACAATAAATATGGTACCAAAGCGAATAAATGTATTTCACCGTGTTCTCATAAAACTATTAATAATCAAAAAAAATAATTAATCCCTCAGTGGATAATATATTTAACAATAATATTTCTAAGCGTTTATTTATTTTTGACAAAGAAAACAAATTCAAATTTCTTATAGATACAGGTGCTGATATTTCAGTAGTACCTAATGAATTCTTTAAAAAATTTAACAAAGACCCTAACTTATATTTATCCGCAACAAACGGTTCTACCATTAACACTTATGGTACAAAATTACTTAAAGTAGATTTCGGTCTTAGGAGAGAATTTATTTTCCCATTTATAATTGCTAATGTCAACAAGCCCATTATCGGAGCAGATTTTTTAACAAAATTTAATTTACTCGTCGATTTAAAAAACAAAAGATTACTCGACGGTACAACAACTTTAAGTGTTAGTGGAATCACGGTAAACGCAAATACTCCAACTCCTCGTTACTACGCAATCAGTAATGAGTACGGTAAAATTTTGCAAAGATTTCCCACATTAACACAACCACCTCGTTATGATATCCCAGTTAAACATAACGTTGGACATCACATAGAAACTAAAGGACTACTTCCCTTTTCTCGTCCAAGACGTTTAGATGGACATAAGTACAAAATTGCAAAATTGGCGACCATGTGGAGATTATCGCAGACTCAACGCTATCACTGTTCCGGATAGATACCCATTACCACACATACAAAATTTATCAATGAACTTAAACGGTTGCACCATGTTCTCAAAAATTGATTTGATAAGAGCTTACCGCCAAATTCCAATGGCTAAAGAAGACATACACAAAACAGCCATTACAACTCCATTCGGATTATTTGAATTCACAAGGATGCCATTTGGTCTAAGAAATGCTGCACAAAGATTAAAAATTTAGATTTCGCTTTTGTCTACATTGACGATATTTTAGTTGCCAGCAAATCTGAATCCGATCATCAAAATCATTTGAACCAAATTTTTAAACAGCTATCAGATTGCGGAAACATTATCAATCCATCCAAATGCATTTTCGGAGTTGGAACTTTGGACTTCCTCACAAAATAACAAAAGAAGGCATCTTACTTTCAGAAGACAGAGTCCAAATTATTAACAATTTTCCTTCTCCAAATTCTATTAATCAAATTCAACAATTTATAGGCATGGTTAATTATTACCATAGATTTATTCCAAAGCTTGCCAAATTACTTAACCCAATTCATACTCATTTGGCTCTACTTCTTAAAAAGAAACCAAATAACGCTAAAAAATTCTCTTGGCCAGTAGAATTTGAAGAACAACTTAATAAAAGTAAACAATTATTTTCAAAAGCAACTTTATTAATTCATCCTATTGAAAATGCAAAATTCAATTTAACCGTAGACGCTTCTGCTACCGCTGTTGGTGCAGTTCTCCAACAATCCAATGCAAATCATTGGGAACCCATTGCATTTTTCTCTAAAAAGTTAAAAGAAGCAAGCAGAAATAAAATATTCAGCATTCGACCGAGAACTTTTGGCATTATATCTAGCCATCAAACATTTTAGACATTTTCTAGAAGGTCGAGAATTTATAGCTTTTACAGACCACAAACCACTCATTGCAGCAATATGGTCTAAAACAGAAAGAATTCCAAGACAAACTAGATATCTGGATTTCATAACCCAATTTACCTCCGATATCAGACATATCAAAGGCAACTCAAATACAGTAGCAGATACTTTATTTAGAATTTCTATCAAAAATTTCGAACATTTAAAATATAACAATACGAAATTTGATTTAAAAACTGTTGCTGAGTATCAAAATACTGACGAAGAACTTACACATCTTTTGATAACTCAACATAACAGAACAGATAATTCAAAATATAAGCTTGTAAAAATTAAATTAAACACTTCTGAGTCTGACATTTGGTGCGAAGTTTCTACTGAAAATTCACTGTCATATATACCCAAAGAACTTCGAAAAATTATTTTAATACCATTTATAATTTATCTCATCCAGGAATTAGAACAACATGAAAATCTATTGTTTCGAACTACTTTTGGCCGAAATGAATACAAATATTAACAATTGGACTAAAAATTGTGTCAATTGCCAAAAAGCCAAAATAAAATCCGAAATTGGTAAATTCGAACTACCCAAAGCAAGATTCGAACATATCCATTTAGATTTGGTAGGTCCTTTACCCTCTTCAAATGGATATTCTTACATTCTAACAATAATAGATAGATTTACTCGTCGAGCGCCATTCATCCTATCATACCCTCAACAAACTTATAACAACTTATTACATATAGTTAAACTCGACAACTATGAACGAACTATTGATGGAATAGCAGACTCGTTAGATAATCTCCACGATCTCTACGAAGAAAATGACTCTGTTAACATTACGAAAATTAAACTATTAAATTTAAGACACAAACTCAACGCCATAAAACCAATAGAAATAAAAGAGGCCTAATAAATGGCCTAGGGACCATAATAAAAACCATAACAGGAAATATGGACACAAGAAACGCACATCGCTTGAATAAAGAAATTGAAAACTTGACAAAAAACCGAAGTAACATGAAATCAGATCTTAATAGGCAAATCTCAATAAATAACCGAATGCTAGAACAATTTGAGAATATTACAAATCATATTAATAACCAGCAAAATTCAATAACAAATTATTTAAAATATTATCAGGGCCAAATGGAGAATAAAATAAATTTCAATAAAGATCTAACAATACATGCTCAATATTTAAATCAAATTAATTATAATATCGATCTCCTAACAAGCCACCTAACAAATTTAACAGAAGTCAGGTACAATTACATAAATTCAAATTGTTACGAAAAAAAAAATTGGATTCTTAGCGCACATCGTGACTACAGATGGAGTGAGACCAAATCCTGATAAAATCCGAGCAATAAGAGACTTTTCCATTCCCCGTACGACTAAACAAATAAAGTCATTCCTGGGTCTGTTAGGATATTATCGTAAATTCATTAAAGATTTCGCAGAGCTCACGAAACTCCTTACAGAATGCCTAAAGAAAGGAAGGAAAATTGAACTCAACGAGAGATATGTGAAAACCTTTGAAATGTGTAAGGACATACTCACAAATGACCCTATACTTCAGTACCCTGAGTTTTCGAAAGAATTTATATTAACAACAGATGCCAGTAATTATGCTATTGGCGCTATTTTATCCCAAGGCAACATTAGCAGCGACAAGCTAATTTGCAACGCAAGTAGAACCTTAACTACGTCTGAAATAAACTATTCAACCGTCGAGCTACTCGCGATACTATGGGCCGCTGCTTTCAGATACACCGGGAGACCAACGCCTTAACAAATTATCATAAATTTTTTGGCGTGCCGTAACTGTGGATACTGCAGGAAGTCCGCATCTCCCTCCACATGGGGCGGCTGGTAACAGTCATGTAGTTTACTATAGACTGGCTAATGATGACGGGTGGAGAGACAGTCACTCTCTTGATCAAACTCCCCCAATCCAGGGTGTATGATGGACCTCAAGGAGTATGATGGACCTTCCATGGCTCTACCATGGTCGATTTCCCCAACCCCACAATATCTTGAGACCATGAGTAATGCCTTGTCGTGAAAGTGGGCGACTATGAAATGTGAATATGTACAAAAAACACCCAGCCTCGGATAAAACCGAGAATGCAACTTCGTCCACCCGAAAAGGGAGACAACCCGCCGTCTAGGCAGACCCAGCTCACGGGTTAAGTGGGCAACCTTCTGCGAGCATTGCTCGCTCCTCCTCCAACAATTCTCAGGCCAACACAGTGGCTCCCCCCAAGGAGTCCTGTGAACCCCTTTCCTCGGGGAAAGTACACGCCACTGCCAAGGACCCCAAACCCGGTAGTAGCAGTACAGTTCCTCCTCCCTCTGCGAAACCTGCGCGGGGTAGCACGTCCCTGTCCAAGGCTAAAAACCCGGACATAAATCTACCAACGCGCCTCTCAGGACATCCCAGTCCAACCCGGCGGCCACCACCAAGCAGAAGGGAAACACCTTAACGGTGGCCTTCAAAGAGAGACAGACTGCGCTCAGAATCCTCCGCAAACTGAGCTCCATCTCTCAGGAGAAACTTGTAGAGAAGGTCAAAGCCTCTCTGCAATGGGCAAGTAAGATTATTGCCCAAGGTAGCGCTTCGGCCTCTATAGGCCCACTACGAGCTGCCCCGAAGAGGTTGCACTCGCCTAACGAGTTGCAGCCATCTTCCAAAAGGAGTAAGGCGGCAGGCCCCCTCTCCTCCACCGCTAAGTCCTTCAGCGAGATAGCGAAGGACAGTCTAGTAAGGGCGATTATAGACAGCAACGCGGACGGCTCCATCACGCCTGATAAATGGAAGATGGTGGAGGTTGCGTTGCTGAAAGTTTATATGGAGGTTCTTTCACTGAACCCCGGCCCTGCCCCATGTTGTCTTGATGATGGCTGGCATCAAGGCCACATTAAACTACTGGCCTGCTCCGAACAACGGTCGGTAGAGCTTCTCGGCCAGGCGATTCCCGTCTCGATGAGATCTGGCCTGGTGCGAGAATCGATGCCGTTCCCAGGGATAAAATCCCCTGTAGATCCAGGTCAAGGGCCTGGATTCCGATCGAACCTTCGGATCCTTTGGAGGTCTTAAAGTTCATCCAAGTATCTAACGCTGGGTTACCCACCCATGACTGGAAAGTAGCCCAGGTAGGTGAAGTCAAGGGAAACTCTAGACAGGTCATTCCATGGTCCAACTTGCCGAACGCAATGGCATTATCTGCTATGGGTTCACCTCAATTAGCCTGAAGCTACTAGTAAAGAGGAGAATTCAGCAGCCCCCACAAGCACTACCGCGGAGAAAGAAGGAGAACAGAGTGCAACGACAGTTTCTGCCGTTGTCACTCCCTCACCAGAAGATGGTGATCCGGAACTCAACTCCACTATGGAAGTTGACACCCTTCCTTACCCCTGACCAGAGATGGAGAACCTACTTCTGGGTTCCTCGACGGATGAAGATGCCAGCAATGAAGGGGAGACTTCTGACATCACTGTGATAGAGGTATCCTCACCTAAACACAGTGATGATAAGAGTAGTTCAAATTAACCTTCATCACTCGAAGGCAGCGTCCGCAGCCCTCTTCCTTCGTCTTGCACAAATAGGAGAAGAGCTCATCCTTGTCCAAGAACCTTGGGTCGTCAGAGACAAGGTTTGCGGACTCAACATGAAGGGGTATAAGCTCCTCTACTTACAAGGTACAGGTAAACCAAGATCATGTATCCTCACTAAAAACATTATTAATGCCCTTATCCTTCCTCAGTTTAGTGATAAGGACACTACAACAGCCACTCTGGAATTCAAAACTCACAATATTTGAATTATCTCCAGTTACATGGCACATGATGTGGTGGACATTCCTGGTACAACAATCAGGAATGCGGTTAAAGAAGCCACTGAACAAAAGAAGACGCTGGTGATCCGAGCGGACGCCAACGCACACCATATAGTCTGGGGCAGCTCGGACATCAACGAAAGAGGTGAGTTACTTTTTGACTTTATTCTTGGAACTAACCTCCAGATTTGTAACGTGGGTGCAGAACCCACTTTTACTAACTCAATTAGGCGGGAAGTTCTAGATATTACAATAGTCTCGGAACACTCCGCACATCTAATAACAGAGTGGAAGGTATCCAAGGATCCATCCTTTTCCGACGAAGCCTACATCGAATTTGGGATTACACTTCAGAAACAGATGTGTTCTCCTTATAAAAACAGGCTCAGGACAAACTGGGACCTCTATAGGAAGGTCCTCAGTAATAACCTACCTATCACAGGTCCGCCGGTAATTGAAAACAGACAAACCCTTGACAAGGTGGTGGACACCCTAACGCTTGCGTGTAATGCGGCGACTAAAATTTCTTGCCTTGATATTGTCCCCCAAGTTAAACCCAAACTTCCGTGGTGGTCGAGTGAGATCATGACCCTAAGAAAGGAGTGTCGTAAGCTTTTTAACCAAGCGAAGAAAAATAATGTCTGGACTTCTTATAAAGAATGGCTCAAAAAATTTTAGAAATTGATTAGGAAAGCAAAACGATCCTCATGGGAGGGCTTTTGTAATAAAATCGAAAGCTCCTCTGAAGCGAGTCGTTTGCGGAAAATCCTCTCAATAACGCCCATCACCCCAAGCCTCCTGACCAAAAGTGTTGGTAGTTGGACTTCATCCAGTCTTGAGTCGCTGGAGTTACTTGTAAACACACACTTTCCGGGATGCTCGGCAACCAGCGGAATTGAGTTGCCGGATACTCCAAGCGACTATGAACTGGTTCACAAGATACTTGATGTGAGAAAACTGAAATGGGCGATACGAAGTTTGAAGCCTTATAAATCACCGGGATTAGATAATATCATCCCAGCTGAAATACAACTATCTTCCGAGATACTTATTCCATGGTCATCTATGAGGCTTGCCTTAACCTCATCTATACTCCATCCTCATGGACGAAGGTGAAGGTGGTCTTTATCCCTAAAGGAGGAAAAGCCTCACATTATAAGCCCAACGATTTTAGGCTCATTAGTCTATCCTCCTTCCTGCTCAAAACCTTGGATAGACTCTTAGATATCCACATTAAAGAGACAATCAATCATTCCAAGTTGTCTCTCTCGCAACATGCTTACACTAAAGGTAAGTCCGTAGAGACAGCCCTACATGAACTTACCACAATCATAGAGCATTCGCTACTACAGAAAGAATATTCACTTGCAGCCTTCCTTGATAGTGAGGGTGCTTTTAACAATATTAGATCAGAGGCGATAATGGCATCCTTGAGGAGGCTTGAAATCGACGATCCTCTCATCAAACTTATCGACCTCATGCTAAAAAGCAGGGTCATTATCTCCAACTTAGGAGAATCCAATATCCAAAGAGTGGTAACTAGAGGTACCCCTCAGGGAGGAATCCTTTCACCACTCTTATGGAACTTAACTCTGAATGAGCTACTCATAGACCTGGAGTTGTCCGGTCACAAGGTTATTGCCTACGCCGATGATTTTGTCCTGATATGTTGAGGTAAGCACCCCAGTACACTGGCTGAGGTGTTACAACACGCCCTCTCCAAGATTTCATCATGGAGTGATGGGTGTGGTCTGGGTATAAACCCAAACAAAACAGAGTTAATACTCTTCTCCCGGAGGCATAAAACACCTCCTATTAATTGCCCTACACTAGACGGGGTTAGGCTGGAACTGTGTAATCAGGTTAAGTATTTAGGTCTAGTCCTAGATAGAAAACTTACCTGGAAGCCTAACATCCAAGAAAGAGTACGGAAAACTACAGTAGCGCTGTACTCGTGTAAGAAGGCTATAGGGAAAAGGTGGGGTATAAAACCACGCATTGTGAATTGGCTTTATACAAGTGTCATACGGCCTATACTTATGTATGGGGTGATTGTCTGGTGGCCGGCACTAAATATAGCAACCCACCTCAAAGCAATGGACAAAGTTCAGAGGATGGCAGCACTGCTGATAACAGGTGCCCTGAGAACCACACCTTTAAAGCCCTGAACACTATTCTCCACCTTCTACCGCTGGATTTCTTTGGTAAGCAAACCGCATCATCAGCCGCCATTAGACTTAACTCAATCCAGATCTGGAAGCGAACTAATTTCGGTCACTCCAAAATATTGCACAGTAGAACTGCCAGCAATATCGACTACACCTCGCCCAAGACTTTCCTTGGAACAAAATTCGATTCCTTCTTTCCCACCAGATGGGAATGGGAGTAAGGTCCTTCCCAATGGGGGAACTCAGTGCATCTCTACATTGACGGCTACAAATTGGAAGGCAAAGTGGGTGGAGGAATATTCTCGGAACATTGGGAGCTCGATATCTCATTCCGCTTACCTGACTACTGCAGCGTGTTTCAGGCAGAAATCATGGCTATAAAGGTAGCTGCGGCCGCTATTAAATCCTTTTCGGGAGTATACACAACCTCCAAAACGGTTATAACATGTCGCTCAACACTAAATGACATAGCTGAGCATCTGAAAGTACGGCTCATCTGGGTGCCTGGACATAGTGATATTCGGGGCAATTACAGGGCCGACGAACTAGCGAGAAACGGTACCACACGTCCTCTTTCGGACAGCCACCAGCCGGATAAACCGCTAGCTACATGCAAACTGGAACTCTCACAGGAGGCTCTCAAGATTGCTAACACTAACTGGCAAGAGGAACACACCTGCCTGAATACCCGACAGATATGGCCAAAGCTTGACCCTTAGCGGTCAAGAGGGCTCATCCTACTCGGACGCAAAATAATAAGCAGTACAGTAGCTGTAATCACGGGTCATTGCCTCATAGGTAGATACGCCGATAGACTGGGCGTGCCTTCAAACGACTTCTGTAGGAGTTGCCACGACGAAGAGGAAGAGGAAACCATACTTCACCTCCTCGGTAACTGCCCGGCCCTAGCCAACCATAGGAACCGGTTTTTGGGCTCCCCCTTCTTTGAAGAGTCAACCGAGCTAGGCTCCACGGATGTCAGAGACCTGACTCGATTTATCAGGAGTTCAAATTGGACGACGAATTAAGGATGAACACCCTTCACAACCCAGTTAGAATTATTTTGACTTCCCGTGAACTGGTTCCACTGGATACAAGAAACTGGTTCGGTGCACAGGGGGCAAAATGTTAACCCTCTTATTCCTTAAGTAATTCTATGGGGTTGTTTAATTCAAGCCTCAACGTGGTAGTACAAAGGAATAGAAAAAGTGTAGTGTATAGGTAGTACAAAGTGTGCCTTCTTAGGCAGCCACTTTAACCTAACCTAACCTATGGGCTACTAAGCATTTTTGCCCCTATCTGTTTGGTCGTCCATTTACAATAGTAACAGATCATAAGCCACTCACATGGTTAATGAATCTGAAAGAACCCAACTCCAAATTGGTAAGTTGGTGGCTTTAACCAGAAGAAATCGATTACAAAATTGTATATAAGAAAGGCACACAAATACTAACGCTGACGCATTGAGTCGTATCAAACTTGATAACAATGAAAAGGTCGAAATAAACACTAATGAAATAAGAGAAATACTTCGACACAGAGTGTCAACCGTCCACTCAGCTGAAGAAGATTTAAATGACGTTATCCCGATCAATTAAGGAATTTAATATCCGACTTATTTTATAAAAATTCAGTAAAACACCAACTATAACACTTCAGGTAACCTTCAAAAATAAACAAAGACGAATAATTCATATGCCAAATTTCTCCGAGGAAAGTATTACCGATATCTTCAGAAAATACCTTCCTCCCAATAAATTAACAGCAGTCTTCACAGACGACGATACGTTCAAAATGATACAGGACGTTTACTCGAAATATTTCTCGAGATGCAAAACTTTCAAACTAATTCGGTGCACTGAAATGTTAAAAGACATAACCAATGATGATGATCAGGATAAATAAATTATTGATTGTCATAATAATAATAACTATAGAGGGATAAACGAAACCCTATTACATCCTAAGCGTGATGTATTTTTCCTCTTCATGAAAACCAAAATCACGAAACTAATTAATAACTGCGAAACATGTCAGCTATTAAAATATGATAGAAATCCCCCAAAACTTACATACGAAATTCCCGAAACTCCCGAAAAACCCTTAGATATTTTGCACATTGACATCTATAAAGTAGTAGTTAACAATAAACAAATCCTAACAATAATAGATAAATTGTCCAAATTTGCAGCAGCTTATACAGTTGCAGCCAGAAACAGCCTTACCATGATAAAATCACTTAAACGTTTCATTAGCATACACGGCATCCCCAAGAAATTAGTATCCGATCAAGGAGCAGAATTTACTTCCTCAATATTCCAAGATTTTGGTTAGCAATACAACATTTATCATCACATAACATTCTTTCAACAAAGTAGTAGTAACGCACCCGTAGAGAGGATGCACTCTACATTAACCGAAATTTATCGCATAATACGGGAAAAACAAAAAGAAATGGATCATGAACAGCAACAAATTTAATCAAAATCTTAAATATAACAACGTTCACGAATACTTAAGAAAACCTAATGAATTTCAAGAAAATCTATACCCTTCAATCAAAGCTAAATTAGAAGAAAACACTAAGGAAAATATAAATAAATTAAACAAAGATAGGAAAAAACCCGAAGAATTAAAAGTAGATAGTGTAGAATATAGGAAAGAATTTAGACGTAATAAACTAACTCCTAGATTCTCTAAGAAGAATAAGAAGAATTAAAAGTAGATAGTGTAGTGTATAGGAAAGAATTTTGACGTAATAAACTAACTCCTACATTCTCTAAACATAAAATTAAGGAAAATAGAAAAATTTCTATCATAACCTACGGACAGAAAAAACTACATAAAAGCAGACTAAAAAGAAAAGATAAATTACAGGTTAATAACGACAAATGCACAGAAACTGGAAATTCAAGACTTGACAGAACACAAAGTACTGACAATGGCTGGGGACGGCAGGGACAATACAGACTTATAACAACCTATTACATATAGTTAAACTCGACGACTATGACCGAACTATTGACAGAATAGCAGACTCGTTAGATAATCTCGACGATCTCTACGAACTGAAGGACTCTGTTAACATTACGAGAATTAAACTATTAAATTTAAGACACAAACTCAACACCATAAAACCAATAGTCGGAAATAAAAGAGGCCTAATAAATTGCCTAGGGACCATAATAAAAACCATAACAGGAAATATGGGCGCAAGAGACGCACATCGCTTGAATAAAGAAATTGAAAACTTGACAAAAAACCAAAGTGACATGAAATCAGATCTTAATAGGCAAATCTCAATAAATAACCGAATGCTAGAACGATTTGAGAATATTACAAATCATATTAATAACCAGCGAAAGTCAATAACAAATTATTTAAAATATTATCAGGGCCAAATTAAGAATAAAATAAATTTCAATAAAGATCTAACAATACATGCTCAATATTTAAATCAAATTAATTATAATATCGATCTCCTAACAAACCACCTAACAAATTTAGCAGAAGCCGTAATACTCACTCGATTGAATATTATTTCCAAACAAATATTAAATCCAGAAGAAATTATAGAAATTTATAATAATTTAAAAACCCAATCAGTCGATATAAGTTCAGATATAATTTTTAATGTCAGAGTACCCGTACTATCCGTAGAAAAATATTCCATGGTACACCTAATTCCCTTACCCATAAATAAAACCAAATTGATATCCGCAAATCCCTATATAATCCATAACCCCAAAAACATCCAATATTTTGACGAAGTGTATCCAAAAATTGAGGAAATATACTATTGCAAGGAATCACCATATTGAGAGATCACCAACAACTCTAGATGCATTGGGTACCTTATGCAGAACGCGCCAGCAGAATGTAAACTTATAGAACAACTCTACATTTCGGAAATCATACAACCAGAACCAAATTACATTCTACTAATTGAAACTCCTGTGAATTCAACAAACTCAAAATTAAGGGAACGAAACTGATACACGTCGAAAATTGTTCAATAGAGATAAATAATGTCATCTATCTGGATCACATCAGCAGTCATTGGGACGATATCCACATATATCCTTCGATGCCCATCAACGTTAACTACTCATCAACAATAGAAAACCTGAAACTTCAAAAATTGAAATGCTACCACATCGATAACAGGAAAGCAATCGAACTACTCCAAATTGAGCAGAAACAAAAGGAATATACCATATATGCGATCATCCTAACCAACGGAGTCATTAGTTTAGCAATAATAAAAAATTTAGCAATAATAACAAATTTCTACAAGAAATCTTCAGAACGTCACGTCAGCCCTCACTTGTTCTTTAGAGAAAAAACATCGGAAAACCTACACAACATCCGTACAGGAGAGATTCCCAAATCACAATTTTTATGGCCGTCGCTTCACACTAAGGGGGAAGGAGTTACGGTTTCACCTTAACATTTCAAGTACATTGTAAATTTGCTGACCATAATTAAAATTTCTCATAAATGTTATTCACCTGTCTGATTAGTTTAATTTACAAATAAATGTTTTCCACTTTAATTGCCTATCATACGTAATTTTATAGAACTTGTAATTCAATAGTCTACATGTGCAAAGTAATTTCTGATTGTTAAGCGAAAGGTAAAAATTTCGTAGAAGTTAAAGAAACCAGTTGTAAATTCGTGAAATAAAAGTTAATTTAAATTCCGTCTTTTATTTTTTTTCTATTTGACTTACCAGCAAACTTAACTGGCGCAGTCGGTAGGATCCAAAAGCGATCCTTTTTTCGGTTCTTAAAAAGTGTATTTTGTGGTAGGTCGGAATTAAACGCGACGGATTATTGCTAAAGTAATTCTCGATTACATCAACGGTTAATTGATGCAAAATCCGGCTACACAATAGTGCAACAAAATTTTTCGAAAGATTATCGAAGAACGCAGGATTTCTACCTCAAATCAGGATCGTTGAGTTTTTACTCTTTATATTGGAAGAACCTTGGAGACGATGGTGACACCGTTCCTCATAATAGTGTGCATGTAAGTCAAATATTGGTATTTCCCCCAATTCAGTTCCTATTCATTTCCCTATGTTTAAAAAAACCCAACAAAAGGGCCGCAAACTTAAAATTTTACCTTTTAATTTAAGAAGTAGTGTTTAGTCGAGCAAGTAACGAATCTTTAAATATAGATACACAGTTCAGGGGAAAACACTACAGTTCAGTGGTGAAAATAGCAATTTAAGCAGTGAATTCTCCATTTAGTGCTTCCGATAATAATTTAAATACATTTAGCAGAGAAGAAAATATTTATTACTCAATCGATATTCAAGTTAACAGTTTAGCAAGTGAAGCAAATATAATTCAATTAAATAGTGAAAATAAAAATTTAAGTGAATACCTACATTCAAATAGTTCTAGTGATTTAATTGTTTATAAAATAGAAATATGGTTGACCCGAATCTTGACCAAATAGCACAAGATGCAGCTGCACAAATCGCAGCAGCACAAGCTGCAGCTGCAACAGCTCGTGTAAATTTAGCCAATCAAACGGCTCAAACAGCTTCTCAAGTTTTCAATTGTCTTAAAATTCCAGACACCGTTAAAGATTTGCCAAAATTTGACGGCAACCCCAGACTCTTACACGACTTTATAAACAATGTGGAAGAAATTTTGTGTTTAGTTAATGTCGTGGACGGTACACTGTACAGTAAAATTCTGTTAAGGAACAAAACCGACGGTCCAGCAAACGAAGTATTGAACATGTATGGTACTCCCTTAGACTGGGGCCATATAAAGAGAAATCTCGTACTGCACTATTCCTATAAGAGGAATGAAACTTCTCTTATTCGAGATTTACATAACTGAAAGCAATTAAGTAAGCCCGTAGAAAAATATTACAGTGAAATAATAGAAATACAAGCCACTATCTTTAACCACATACAAATACATGAAATTGACAGTAATGTTATCAAAGCAAAAAAAGACTTATTCTCAGCTTTCTCATACTGTATAAAGGAACAAAATATTTTCTACGTAAAAAGTGAAGTACCCAAGTAACCCA
The DNA here is from genome assembly GCA_964036015.1 of Leptarthrus brevirostris. Classification (NCBI taxonomy): domain Eukaryota; kingdom Metazoa; phylum Arthropoda; class Insecta; order Diptera; family Asilidae; genus Leptarthrus; species Leptarthrus brevirostris. The sequence goes on from OZ038371.1 coordinate 70,939,503, forward strand.
AATAGACCGAAACCAAAATTTTCAAGACCATTTAATCAACAGCAACCCACAAATTTTTCTTATTTACAAAGAGTGCCCTTCCAAACTCCGCAATTTCGCAATATGACCAACCTCAAGCCTCAACAAACGAATAATCAGATTGGACCATCCTTCAATACACAACAAAGACAATTTTCACCTTTTAATCAACAACCTAGGCCATTCGCCCCCAATCCTTTTAACAGACCAAATCTGCCTAAACCAGAGTCTATGGACACTAGTTCAGGCCATACGAATTTTAGACAGCAAGCCCGCTACCAACCTCCTAAATTTAATAACAACTTTGGCTAACATAATCAGCAACCAAGATTCACTAGTAAAGAACTATTTAACATAGGCGAAAGAAATGTCTATCAGACTATTTATGACAATTATAATTATCCTAATGAAAGCTATCGCACTATCCTAGACAGTTATTGCAATAATTATACTGATTATAATAACTACGACCGAGAATCAATTCCGCGAAAGAATGAAAATGAAAATTGCAAAACTTCGAAATTTATGATACAAATTTTCATTTAGCTGGCCTAACGAATCCATTGGATACCTAGACATAAATAAACACGGTAAACTTCTCCTCTATATTCACATATCTTCCCCTTTTGGCCGCCTATTAAAATTCCATTCATAGATACAGGAGCCTCATTATCCTTTATTAACCCTGAATTTGTACACCCTCAAAATCTAATACAAATAAAACCAACCGTAATCTCAACCATACCTAACAAACACACTTTGGACAAAGAAGTCATTCTCCCAAATTTCTTAGAATTTAAACAACCAGGCAAATCACAATTCTTAGTATTCAAATTCCACAATCCAATTCGATGGCTTATTGGGATTAGACACACTCACAGCACTTGGCGCTTACGTCGATTTAGTTAATTAACAACTTATCACTAAAAATGCAGTAATTCCCCTCTTTTCAAAAACCAATTTTATGTTAGAAAAGTATTTAATCCCCGGAAAAACTAGATTTGTAGCTAAACTTCCCGTCGATGTAGAAAACGGTGATATTGTTCTGCCCGTAACAGGACGAACACGCAAAATAAGTGAAAAAGAAAAGAAGATTTCGGAAACAGTTCTATATATATATTTTTATTCTCCCTATTTTATCACAGACTTCACTTACAATAACACTATTAGTTAACTAACAATCTAATCACTTTAATTCACTAAGATAAATTCACTAATATTCGCTCGAAACAAATTCATTAAAATACTGGAGTATAAAATAGTGCAAGAAATTTCAAGACTGGAGCAAGTATAAATTCAAGAAATAGAAAAGTTCAAATATACGGTGAATGTGTTAATATAGTCGCTTAGATAATAAAGTAGTATAACTAATAGTATATTGCAATTTGATCGTTTAAGTCGTATACTAAAAATGATGGACAGGAAATCCTTATTCTGGTCGAAAACCCAGAATAAAGTGATAGGAAATCTTTATTCAAGTCAATACCTTGAATAAAGTGTAAGGAAATCTTTATTCTAGTCGAAGACCCAGAATAAAGTGATAGGAAATCTTTATTCAAGTCAATACCCTGAATAAAGTGTAAGGAAATCTTTATTCTAGTCGAAAACCCAGAATAAAGTGATAGGAATTCTTTATTCAAGTCAATACCTTGAATAAAGTGTAAGGAAATCTTTATTCTAGTCGAAAACCCAGAATAAAGTGATAGGAAAACTTTATTCTTGTCAATACCAAGAATAAAGTGGAATAAAATCTTTATTCTTGTCAATACCAAGAATAAAGTGGAATAAAATCTTTATTCTTGTCAATACCAAGAATAAAGTGGAATAAAATCTTTATTCAAGTCAATGCCCTGAATAAAGTGGAGTTAAATCTTTATTCTAGTCAATGCCCAGAATAAAGTGGATATTACTACGCAAATATATTTTTTAATGTTTACTCACCGAAAGCCAAATGATAAAAGAGAAGGATCAACGGAATTCGCAGTCCTTTTATAGATGAAAAGCTAGCGGCACTATGATTTGCCATCAATGACGTAATTTCTTTAGTGTTACCACTTTCCAATTCTTGAAATCTTTACCCACTCATGTCTTTTACAAAATTATTACAATAATTTGTGATATTTATTTCCTATCTATCTTTATATAATAACAAATTCTATTTATTTTCATAAACATAAAAATTTAATTCCTTAGTATCATCGTTTTCGCGCAGTTGAATTAATTTTATAACATTTGTAAGGTTTTGTTGCGTGTGGAAAAGATAATTGGTCCAAGCCGTCTAGCCGTTTAGCCGTGTAGCCGTGATAAATTTTTGTTACTGGCCATCTGTCAAGATGTGTCAGAAAGTGTATTTGTTTTGATCACTTCTGGATGGCTGTGGGAACATTAAATTTTATTAGGTAAGTTTTTATAAATAATTTCATAAAATAATATGATTCTTTGTGGTTTTGTTTTTCTTCTTTTTCACGGCCGGAGCTGGACAAATGGACTGGATATCACTGGATAGAAAATGCAATGTCTGTTGCATGTAGACGGGATTCTGGAGTTTTAGTAAATGCCGTCGGCATTATGAAGTGGTAAAAATTATGTTTGATTGAATTGTGTTATTAATGATTTACTTTTAGGTGTGCTGATATTAATCTAGCTGGCGAGGAAGTTTTCGGGACCCCGAACATGCTGCCCCCCTTGAAAGGTTGCGCCTTTCAAGAAGGATGTTTTAGTTTTAGGATTATGTTAGTTTTAGGTTAACAAAGTTTTAGTGCCTTTGTACAATTATGTTTTTATGTTGTATTTTGGTTTTGAATAAATGAAAATTGAGAACTAACTACCTGTGAGTTTAATTTTGAATATGTGACATACCTTGAGGGAGTAGGTTATGTTGATAACGTAATGCTGTGTTTACCTTTTGCTGTAGCGACTATGTGTGAGTGTACACTTGCCTTGAACATCATCTTTGTAGGAAAGGTGATCTTATGATGTAGTAGAATTTTTACGCTGTGATCTTAGAGAAGTTGCCATGTATGTGTCCACTATATTGGAAAATTTAAGGAAACCAGCTGAAACTGAATTAAAAGTTTTTTTTTTTTTTTTTTTTAAAAAAGGCTGAAATTAAAATTTAAATTGAAACCAAATTCGAAAAATTTCAAATAAAACGAGAATTTCAATAAAAGTATTTTATTTATAGGAAACTTTAATATTTCCAGTTGCCAGTAATTTTACATTTACTCGAGTGCCTGCTCTAGTAGTGAGTCTTTGCTTCCGCTTTTTCGACCGTCGCAATGCCGTCCATGAAACACGAATTGTTTCAGAATTCGACGTGTTGTTTTCATCGACCAAATGCACGAACAGATCGTCACTAGAACTTGTGGCTGGTACAAGTACTATATTCTGCAGAATTTGTAATTTCGGTGGAGTGCGAGTAGATGGAGTTGGAACTTCGTCGTCATCAATAACAATAATCTCTGGATCTACCTTCATTTCTTCCAACTTGATTTTATTGAATCTTCTCCTCAGATGGTCGATGTTGGGTGACTGTTGTGTTGAATGCGGAAGTTGTCCAGAGAAATTTCCTTCCGTTGTTGTCTGTTCGATATTATCTAGAAAATCCTCTATTTCCCTCAATAGCGTGTCATCATCGGAATTTCTCAAATTATCTTCTCTCTCCTTTCCAGGTGTTATAGGTCGGTTCAACTCCATTATAATTTGGTCAATTTCTCGTTCCCGTGATGTAGGAGAATTCGCTTTAGAATTTAATTCTCGCGATTCCATATTTCACTTTTAATTACACTTTGTTTTTGATTTTCAAATTCAAACGCGTTTACTGATTTGCAGCGATCGAACTAACATTTAGTTGTCGTGCGAGCAGAATATATATAAATGTAACGGACGATTTGTCTCTGATTTGAGATTTGTTTTAACGGATTCGTTTGTAAATTTATTTTCAAATGGAAAATACAGTTTAATTTCGGAATCTTTGTTAAATTTGATTTGAAGAATTTTCAATTTTGAATTTTTTTGAAAATTTTGATTTTGAATAATTTAGGATTTTGAATTTTTGAGCATTGGAAAAATTTTAATTTAGTTAATTTTAGAAAATGAGCCTTTTGATAAAATTGATTTTTGCTTTAAGAATTTTGAGTTTGAAGTTTTTGTACTATTTGATCTAGATTAATTTGATTGTGGAAATAGACATATTTTGGAAATTGGTCTTTTTAATTCAGAATTTTTTGTCTTGACTGTTACTACCCTAACTAAATTATCTGCACCTGGATGAATTTTTGTAATTCTGCCAATTAGCCAACGAGAAGATGGTAAATTATCTTCTTTAATGATGACTAAATCTCCAATTTTGGGATTCAAAATTGGTGTTTTCCACTTAGGACGATTTTGTAGCAAATTTAAGTAGTCCTTAGACCATTTCGACCAGAATTGTTGTTGTAACAATTGCAGGTGATTCCAGCGAGATGTTAGGGATGTATGCTTTACAGTAGATGGTTCTGGAGGTGTAATTATTGAATTACCAATTAAAAAATGACCGGGTGACAGGGCGTCCAAATCATCAGGGTCATCGGATGATGGACATAATGGCCTGGAATTAAGGCAAGCTTCGATCTGAGCCAAGACTGTTGCAAATTCCTCAAATGTTAAGAGTGAATTGCCTAGAACCCTTCGAAGGTGAAATTTTATAGATTTCACTCCTGCTTCCCATAAACCGCCGAAGTGAGGCGTAGATGGAGGATTGAAATGCCATTCTATACCTTCAGTTGCTATACTTTCAGCAATTGCCTTATTTGCTTCGTTTATTGCAACTTCGTATTCAGTTTGCAGCACCTTACTAGCGCCAATGAAATTAGTGCCACAGTCAGAATATATGTGGGAGCACAGTCCTCTTCTGCTGCAAAAGCGTCTGAAAGCCGCAATAAAGGCTGCTGTGGACAGGTCGGAAACAGGCTCTATATGAATGGCTTTGGTGGCCATACATATAAATATACAGATATAGCCCTTATATGATCGATTACCCCTGTGTTTCGACATTCTCAAATGTATCGGTCCTGCATAATCAATTCCAGTATGTTGGAAAGGACGAGATATGTTGACGCGATGGAAAGGTAGATTTCCCATGAATTGATTTGATGTTTGAGGAGATTGCTTGAAACAAGTAATGCATTTATGGATTATGTTTCGAACAGTTTTTCTTCCTTGAGGAATCCAAAATTCGTTTCTTAAAGTAGTAAGCACTAATTGGGTTCCTCCGTGGAGCGTTTGATTGTGAAAATGTCTTATAATTAGGGAAGTAAAGTGGCTATCTTTTGGTAATAATACTGGGTGTTTTTGAGAATACGGAATATTTGCATTTTGTAGACGACCTCCAACACGTAAAATGCCGTTTTTGTCTACAAACGGATTGAGAGATAGAAGAGTGCTTTTAGCGGGTAGTTGGTGGCCCTTTTGAAGGGTTTCAATTTCAAATTGAAATGAAAATTTTTGGACCAGTTTTATTAACGCCAATTTTGAGTCTTGTATTTCGCCTGTTGAAAGAAAATCCAATTTTCGCTGATGTTTTTGTTTACGACAATTATTAGAAAACCTTATACAATAAGCTACTGTGCGTATTAATTTAAAGTATGACGAGAATCTGATTGTAACTTCGTCTTGCATTGATTTTACGTTTGCAACATGTGTAATCCTTTTTTCTTCAATTTCTTCAGATACATTTCCTAGTACCTTAGCCTTTGCCCAATTTTCTTCGTGGTCCTTTAACCAGTTAGGTCCATGCCACCAAAGATTATGTCCGTTTAAAACAGACGTTTTAACACCGCGAGAATTGCAATCTGCAGGATTATCCTCAGATTTCACATGTTGCCAAGAATCAATTTCAGTGCATTCTTGTATCTCTGCAATTCTATTCGCGACATATGTTTTGAATTTATTTGCGTGATTGCGAATCCATGACAAAACAATTGACGAATCAGTCCAGGCGAAAATTGGTACTCGGTTTAAATTTAGATCAGTTTTTACACGTTTAATTAGACGAGTTAATAAAACTGCGCCACACAACTCTAATCGGGGAAGGGAAACCGGCTTCACAGGTGCTACTTTGCTTTTTGCGAAGAGCAAGTTTACATGAATATTATTTTCGTCGTCGATGACTCGAATATAAATCGCGGCAGAATACGCATGAATTGAGGCGTCTGAAAACCCATGAATTTGACAGCCTTGAAAATTACTTTTGGTGTGCAACCATCTTGGAATGCGAATCTGGTCAATGTACTGTAATTCGGTTTTGAATTGTTGCCATTGTTTATTGATGTTAGGTGGAATCGGATCATCCCAGGAACATCCGCAGAGCCATAAGGCTTGCATCAGAATTTTCCCGGTTACGACTATTGGAGATATCCAGCCAAGTGGATCAAATAATGTGGCAATTTCCGACAGAATAGAACGCTTGGTGGGTATGCGATCTATTGTTTGTCGGTGTTGCAATGTAAAATAGTCGCCGACTGGGTACCAAAAGATACCCAGAGTTTTAACCGCATCATCACTTGCGAAGCGCAAAGGAAGTTGAATTTCCCTGTAATCCTCTGGAATGTTTTCTAGGAGATCCGATGAGTTGCTAACCCATTTCCTTAAATTGAAGCCTCCGCCATTCAATAATTGAAGAAGTTCCCTTTGAATTACCAGAGCTTCTTGTATAGAGTCTGCACCTGTCATCAGATCATCAACGTAAAAGTCTCTGGTGGCAATCTTAGCAGCAATTGGATACTTCTTAGCTTCGTCTTTGGCTAGTTGATGCAATGATTTTATAGCCAAGTAAGGCGCTGAAGTAGTTCCGAAGGTTACAGTGGTTAAAATATAGTCTTTAATTGTGTCTGACGGGTTATTTCTCCAAACTATTTTCTGATATTTCTGATCTTGATTTTGTACATTGACCATTCGATACATTTTTTCAATGTCTGCTGACATTGCATACTCGTATTTTCTCCATCTTAATAACAGAGTGAAAAGTTCTGGTTGCAGAACTGGACCTGCGTGAAGCTGTTCGTTCAAGCTTTTCCCATTGGTAGTCTTCGCAGATGCATCAAATACTACCCTGACCCTAGTTGTTGTGCTTTCTTTAAGCACAGCATGGTGTGGAAGATAATAACTGTCCTTGTGATTATCATCCTTTGTAGTACGTCTCATGGGTCCAAGAGTTTCATATTCTTGGAGACATTTATTGTATTCATTGCGAAGGTTAGGGTCTTGATTCAGCTTTCTTTCTAATGCATAGAATCTGCGTACTGCCATATTTCGCGAATCTCCCAATTCTGGCTCCCCATTCTTGAATGGTAGGCGAACTTCATATCGACCATTTATATTCCGAGTGTGCGTTTTTTCATAAAAATTTTCACACTCTTTTTCTGGTGCTGGCTGTTTAGCCTGATACACTACTTCTTCACTTTCCCAAAATTTTTGCAATAAGGTGTCAAGTGAACTATCTTGTTCGAATCTCGCACTTATTGTTAGGGAAGAAGCCTTAAGACAAGGAGCATTAGAAGAGAGATTACCAAACAGAATCCAGCCTAAGGTGCTGTTCTGAGCAGTAGGTGTACCTGGAGAACCTTTGCGTAATCCTTCAAGGATAATTTCACTATAAACATCCGCTCCTAATAAAAGATCAATTTTTCCAGGCTTGTTAAAGAAGGGATCAGCAAGCTCGAGATTATTTATGTGATCCCACTTTGTATCCTGAATAATTGCAGGAGGTAGCAAATCTGTAATAGTTTGTACAACTAATGCAGTGACAAGGGTTGGCTTATACCTCGGAGTTTGAGGAAGTATCTGAATTGAGGTTTGTCTTTGTACATTTGTAGCTTTAGACTTTCCCAATCCAGTGATTTGAACAGAAACATTATCTGTTTTTAATTGCAACCTGCGAGCAGCAGCTTGTGTAATGAATGATACTTGCGATCCAGAATCGATTAATGCTCGCAATTTGTAAACTGTCCCTGATTTAGACGTGACGTTAACCAAGGCAGTTGATAATAAGGCTTGAGCGGTGTGTTGACCATGTTTCGTATAGAATGATTGTACTGGTGTTCCTGCATTGTCAATAGATGTGGAAGATGTTGGTTTCGAGATTGAATTTTCACAAGGAATTATGCCTTGTGATGCACGTGATCGAGAATTCTGAATTGAATTATTTCTATGAAGTAGCGAATGATGTTTTCTTCCACAACGTTGACAAGAGAATTTGCTTGTACAGAATTGCAGTTTATGATTTCTCGATAAGCAATTCACACATAAACTGTTTTTCGACACAATTTTAAATCTTTCGTCGACACTTAATTTAGCAAACTTTGGACATTTGAATAGTTGGTGCGAATCATTACAAACGGAACATTTTTGACTTGATGAAGCAAAATGTGATGCAGCCTTAATCTTGTACTGATCAAGGCCTTTACTTGTGGATCCGGTTTTAGACTCCATGATTGCCTCCAAAGTACGGAATCTTTTTCCCAAGAAACTCTTAAATTGTTCAAATGTCGGTAGGCCTTCAGAGCTACTTATTTCTTGTTCCCACATTCGGTGAGTCTCAGAAGGTAGACATTGTACCAATATGTAAATGAGAATTGGATCCCATTCTTTCGTCGAAATCCCTAATGCTTCGAGCTCATATATGCACTCTAAGGACTTGTCTAACAATGACTTAATTCCCTTTGCTGACTCAGTGGTTTGTTTTTGAGTATGACAAAGAATTTTTAGTTGCGCGTTAACTAAAACTCTCTTATTGTCATATCTGTCAACAAGAAGTTTCCATGCATTATAATAACTTGCATTTGTTATGGGGAATTGTCGTAATAAGTGTTCTGCTTTTCCAGCAACACTTGTTTTTAAGTAATGGAGTTTCTGCACCGGAGGCAGTGAGGGATTCGTGTGCACTAATGAGTGGAATAAATCGTGGAATGATCGCCACGATTCGTAAGATCCTGAAAATTTAGGAAGTGTGATTCGAGGCAACTTGAGAAACGAAGAAGTTGATTCGGAGACTGACTCATTGCTTATTTGAGATTGATTATAAGAAGGTGACGGTGGAGGTTCGAGTGCAATTAATGCATCTTTTAGATAACCGATAAATTCGTAATATTTTTCCTCCATCTCCGAATATTGGTCACTCACAAAATATTCATGCGCGACTTCTTCAGGTTTAGCACTATGAGCCAATTGCGTAATTTTATAATGATTTTTAGTATAATCTGCCCAAAGTTTCTTTATGTCTGTCTGCCGTTCACTTATAACACCCTTTGTACGCTTGTTTACTGAAGTTTTCTTGAAATTTGTGATAAATTTGGAGATGATTTCAGCCGCAATGGCTTGTTTGACAAGACTATCACTTAGTGACATCTTGAGAAATTAAATATATGTTGTAGAACTGTTTATCCGGCTCGAAGGACCATTAAATGTTCTGCCCGTAACAGGACGAACACGCAAAATAAGTGAAAAAGAAAAGAAGATTTCGGAAACAGTTCTATATATATATTTTTATTCTCCCTATTTTATCACAGACTTCACTTACAATAACACTATCAGTTAACTTACAATCTAATCACTTTAATTCACTAAGATAAATTCACTAATATTCGCTCGAAACAAATTCATTAAAATACTGGAGTATAAAATAGTGCAAGAAATTTCAAGACTGGAGCAAGTATAAATTCAAGAAATAGAAAAGTTCAAATATACGGTGAATGTGTTAATCTAGTCGCTTAGATAATAAAGTAGTATAACTAATAGTATATTGCAATTTGATCGTTTAAGTCGTATACTAAAAATGATGGACAGGAAATCCTTATTCTGGTCGAAAACCCAGAATAAAGTGATAGGAAATCTTTATTCAAGTCAATACCCTGAATAAAGTGTAAGGAAATCTTTATTCTAGTCGAAAACCCAGAATAAAGTGATAGGAATTCTTTATTCAAGTCAATACCTTGAATAAAGTGTAAGGAAATCTTTATTCTAGTCGAAAACCCAGAATAAAGTGATAGGAAATCTTTATTCTTGTCAATACCAAGAATAAAGTGGAATAAAATCTTTATTCTTGTCAATACCAAGAATAAAGTGGAATAAAATCTTTATTCTTGTCAATACCAAGAATAAAGTGGAATAAAATCTTTATTCAAGTCAATGCCCTGAATAAAGTGGAGTTAAATCTTTATTCTAGTCAATGCCCAGAATAAAGTGGATATTACTACGCAAATATATTTTTTAATGTTTACTCACCGAAAGCCAAATGATAAAAGAGAAGGATCAACGGAATTCGCAGTCCTTTTATAGATGAAAAGCTAGCGGCACTATGATTTGCCATCAATGACGTAATTTCTTTAGTGTTACCACTTTCCAATTCTTGAAATCTTTACCCACTCATGTCTTTTACAAAATTATTACAATAATTTGTGATATTTATTTCCTATCTATCTTTATAAAATAACAAATTCTATTTATTTTCATAAACATAAAAATTTAATTCCTTAGTATCATCGTTTTCGCGCAGTTGAATTAATTTTATAACATTTGTAAGGTTTTGTTGCGTGTGGAAAAGATAATTGGTCCAAGCCGTCTAGCCGTTTAGCCGTGTAGCCGTGATAAATTTTTGTTACTGGCCATCTGTCAAGATGTGTCAGAAAGTGTATTTGTTTTGATCACTTCTGGATGGCTGTGGGAACATTAAATTTTATTAGGTAAGTTTTTATAAATAATTTCATAAAATAATATGATTCTTTGTGGTTTTGTTTTTCTTCTTTTTCAGGGCCGGAGCTGGACAAATGGACTGGATATCACTGGATAGAAAATGCAATGTCTGTTGCATGTAGACGGGATTCTGGAGTTTTAGTAAATGCCGTCGGCATTATGAAGTGGTAAAAATTATGTTTGATTGAATTGTGTTATTAATGATTTACTTTTAGGTGCGCTGATATTAATCTAGCTGGCGAGGAAGTTTTCGGGACTCCGAACAGATATATATATACCAAAACCTTAGAAATTTCACCCAATCTTTATATATCAGAAGGAGTTTACAGATCGAATAATTGGTATAGCCTCATGGAGGTTGTCAACGAATCCGATCATGATCAAATAGTTTTCCTAGAGCAACCCTTAAAAGTTAATACATACCAGTCAGAAATCAATACTCTAAGTATAGAATGTGCAGCCAATTCTAATGTCTTTTTTAAGGAGATTACTGATTTGATTGGAACATCTCACCTAAATAATGAAGAGAAAAATTCACTCTTGAAAGTATGTAAAGATCATGAAGAAGTGCTCTTCAAAGAAGGGCAAGACCTTACATTAACTAATCAGATAAAACATCGTATACGCACAATCGACTATGTACCAATCTATGTAAAGTCTTATAGATACCCATATATACACAAAGAAGAAGTCCAACGACAAGTAAGCGATATGCTGGAGCAAGGTATCATTCGTCACAGTTACCCACCATGGAGTTCACCAGTCTGGATTGTCCCAAAAAAACTGGACGCCAGCGGGAAAAAGAAATGGCGGTTAGTTATAGACTACCGTAAACTAAATGAGAAAACTGTCAGTGACAAATATCCTTTACCTAATATAACTGAAATTTTGGATAAATTAGGTTAATGTATGTATTTCTCTACTTTGGATCTTGCAAGTGGGTTTCATGATATCGAGATGAATCCAAAGCACGTTCAAAAAACAGCCTTTTCAGTAGAAGGAGGACATTACGAATACATCAGAATGCCCTTCTGGCTGAAAAACGCTCCATCAACTTTCCAACGCGTGATGGACAATGTCTTAAAAGATCTTGTAGTAAAAATATGTCTGGTTTATCTTGACGACATAATTATTTTCTCAACATCGTTACAAGAGCACTGTGAAAATCTACGAAAAGTATTCGACAGACTTCAGCAAGCAAACCTTAAGGTACAACTAGATAAATCCGAATTGTTACGAAAAAAAATTGGATTCTTAGGGCGCATCGTGACTACAGATGGAGTGGGACCAAATCCTGATAAAATCCGAGCAATAAGAGACTTTTCCATTCCCCGTACGACTAAACAAATAAAATCATTCCTGGGTCTGTAAGGATATTATCGTAAATTCATTAAAGATTTCGCGCAGCTCACGAAACCCCTTACAGAATGCCTAAAGAAAGGAAGGAAAATTGAACTCAACGAGAGATACGTGAAAACCTTTGAAATGTGTAAGAACATACTCACAAATGACCCTATACTTCAGTACCCTGACTTTTCGAAAGAATTTATATTAACAACAGATGCCAATAATTATGCTATTGGCGCTGTTTTATCCCAAGGCAACATTGGCAGCGACAAGCCAATTTGCTACGCAGGTAGAACCTTAACTACGCCTGAAATAAACTATTCAACCGTCGAGAAAAAGCTACTCGCGATACTATGGGCTACTAGGTATTTTCGCCCCTATCTGTTTGGTCGTCCATTTACAATAGTAACAGATCATAAACCACTCACATGGTTAATGAATCTGAAAGAACCCAACTCCAAATTGGTAAGTTGGTGGCTTAAACTAGAAGAAATCGATTACAAAATTGTATGTAATAAAGGTACACAAAATTCTAACGCTGACGCATTGAGTCGTATCAAAATTTATAACAATGAAAAGGTCGAAATAGACACTAATGAAATAAAACACCAACTTCAGGTACCCTTCAGAAATAAAAAAAGACGAATAATTCATATGCCAAATTTCTCCGAGGAAAGTATTACCGATATCTTCAGAAAATACCTTCCTCCCAATAAATTAACAGCAGTCTTCACAGACGACGACACGTTCAAAATGATACAGGACGTTTACTCGAAATATTTCTCGAGGTGCAAAACTTTCAAACTAATTCGGTGCACTGAAATGTTTAAAGACATAACCAATGATGATGATCAGGATAAATTAATTATTGATTATCATAATAATAATAACCATAGAGGGATAAACGAAACCCTATTACATCCTAACCGTGATGTATTTTTCCTCTTCATGAAAACCAAAATCACGAAATTAATTAATAACTGCGAAACATGTCGGCTATTAAAATATGATAGAAATCCCCCAAAACTTACATACGAAATTCCCGAAACTCCCGAAAAACAGCCTAACCATGATAAAATCACTTAAACATTTCATTAGCCTACACGGCATCCCCAAGAAATTAGTATCTGATCAAGGAGCAGAATTTACTTCCTCAATATTCCAAGATTTTTGTTAGCAATACAACATTTATCATCACATAACATTCTTTCAACAAAGTAGTAGTAACGCACCCGTAGAGAGGTTGCACTCTACATTAACCGAAATTTATCGCATAATACGGGAAAAACAAAAAGAAATGGATAATGAACAGCAACAAATTTAATCAAAATCTTAAATATAACAACGTTCACGAATACTTAAGAAAACCTAATGAATTTCAAGAAAATCTATACCCTTCAATCAAAGCTAAATAAGAAGAAAACACTAAGGAAAATATAAATAAATTAAACAAAGATAGGAAAAACCCCGAAGAATTAAAAGTAGATAGTATAGTGTATAGGAAAGAATTTTGACGTAATAAACTAACTCCTACATTCTCTAAACATAAAATTAAGGAAAATAGGAAAATTTCTATCATAACCTACGGACAGAAAACACTTCATAAAAGCAAACTAAAAAGAAAACTAAAAAGAAAACATAAATTACAGGTTAATAACGACACACGCACAGAAACTGGAAATTCAAGACTTGATAGAACACAAAGTACTGACAATGAAGCTGGGGACGACAAGGACAATACAGACAATACAACTTATAACATATAGTTAAACTCGACAACTATGAACGAACTATTGACGGAATAGCAGACTCGTTAGATAATCTCGACGATCTCTACGAACTGAAGGACTCTGTTAACATTACGAAAATTAAACTATTAAATTTAAGACACAAACTCAATACCATAAAACCAATAGTCAGAAATAAAAGAGGCCTAATAAATGTCCTAGTCAGAAAAAAAAGAGGCCTTGGGACCATAATAAAAACCATTACAGGAAATATGGACGCAAGAGACGCACATCGCTTGAATAAAGAAATTGAAAACTTGACAAAAAACCGAAGTAACATGAAATCAGATCTTAATAGGCAAATCTCAATAAATAACCGAATGCTAGAACGATTTGAGAATATTACAAATCATATTAATAACCAGCAAAATTCAATAACAAATTATTTAAGATATTATCAGGGCCAAATGGAGAATAAAATAAATTTCAATAAAGATCTAACAATACATGCTCAATATTTAAATCAAATTAATTATAATATCGATCTCCTAAAAAACCACCTAATTAATTTAGCAGAAGCCGTAATACTCACTCGATTGAATATTATTTCCAAACAAATTGTTGGAATTAATGAGGTGCGTGTTCGTGAAATAAGCAAACTGTTTTAGATAAATTTAAAGTAGTATAATTTAATATATATATATATATATATATATATATATATATATATATATATATATATATATATAGGCTTTACATTATTTACATAAGACGAGCAACTGCTCAGTGATACAAAACTACTGATCTCTGCTAGAGTACGTGAGCGACTGGCTTACTGCCTTACAATAAGTCGCGCATGTATATGGAAACATACGTGTATAACTAAACGCTGTGTGTATAGTTCATGATAGACGAGACTGTACTAATTTACATATATTACAACACGCCTCCTTAAATTTACAGTCTTGTCCCTTTATGTAAATATAATTTTTTTTTCTTTTATTCTCATATTAGTTTTAACATTTTTCTATTCATTATAAATTTTTCTTTATTTAAACTTTTTGTTAGAATATCTGCTAAATTATTCTTAGAATCAATTTTTATTATATCAATATTTCGGTTTTCATAATTTTCATTTATATAGTGATACTAAACTTAGATGTGCTTCGAATTTTTTGTTAAATTACCAAATTTCGATATCGCAACCGCACCTAAATAATCTTCATATATATTAATAGGCTTATCACATTTTACATCAAACATTTCGCTTAACAAATTTTTAATGAACAATACTTTATTGACCGCTTCTGATAATGCTGTGTATTCCGCAAAAGTTGAACATTTTACATTGTTTTGCTTATGAGTTTTCCAAAATATTACATTATCATATAATCTTATTACGTATCCTGTTGTGGATTTCCTATCAACATTATCTCCAGCATAATCAGAATCTACCATACAATCTAGGATTTCATTTTTTTATTACAGTTGAATATTAGTTTCATCGCTTTCGTTTTAACTAAATATCTTAAAATTCGCATTGCATATTAATAATGCGTCTCATTATAACAATTTTGGAACCTGCTTAAATAATTTCTAAATTGTATTTGTTCTTCACAATATTCAGCTTTTTCTAACTTTAAATTTGTTTCCATAGGTGTGTTGTACAATTTTGAATTTTCTAACTTATATTTTTGTGTTAATGATTCAATATATTTTTGTTGACTTAGTTTCATAACATGCTTATCTTTCTCATAATCAATTTTGATACCAATGTACTTTTTAATTCTTCTCAAGTCTTTCATAGTAAATTTTTTCATCATTTTTGGTTTTATTAATTTTATCTTTTCAAAATCCTTACAACAAATTAACAAATCATCTACAAAAATTAATACATAAATTGGATTTAATCCTTCGTTATTAACATAAAGAGAAAAGTCGTAATTGCTTCGTTTAAAATTTAATTTGTTTATGAAATGTAAATGAAATGAAATCTTTCATACCATACTCTTGGACTTTCTTTTAATCCATACAACGCTCGATTTAATTTACAGACTATGTTTCTTGTTTTTTATAACCTTTAGGTTGATTTACATATATTTCTGATTTAATTTTTCCATTTAGAAACGCTGTTTCGACATCCATTTGTTCGATAAATAAATCATTTTGACAACAATATGATCACAAGACTTTTCATGATTGCATTTTTCTACTGGTGAATAAAAACCTCTTACTACCAACCTAGCTTTATACGTATTGTTATCTTTTTTCTTATATATCCATTTAACGTCTAGAGTTTCTTTATCAATTGGTTTTTCAACAATTTCCCATGTATTATTTTTATTTAAATTTTTTTATTTCAAGATTCATAGCTTCTTGCCATTTTTTACTTTCTTTTGAATTTATCGCCTCCTCGAATGTTTCGGGTACATTAGCATTAATATAATTCACATAAATAACGTGTTGATTGGATTACCGTATCTTTCAATTGGACCTTTTTTTCTTTCTGACTGTCTAATTGGTAATTCATTCTTTTTGTCTGTTTGTCTAGGATTTAATCTTTGTTGTTGATTTTCATTTTCAATTATAATTTCATCATTTTCTTTTTCGGACTCATTTTCAGAATTTTCATTTGCGAAATTGTTATTTAAACAAATTAATTTTATTTTATCTTCAACTACTTCTACGTGTCTAGCAACGATAACTTGATTATTTAACAAAACTCTATAACCATTTTCTGCATAGCCAACTAAAATTCCTAATTGTGCTTTTTCATCCCATTTACTTTGTCTTTTTTGTTCTGGCTTTCTTACAAATACTCTACTGCCATAGATTTTCAGATGTCTTACATTAGGCTTTTCGCCAAAAAATATTTCATAAGGTGTTTTATTTTCATATGTATTAGCAATTATTCTGTTTTTTAAATATGCAGCTGTCTTCAAAACCTCTGGCCAGTATCGTTAATTCATTCGTGCCTCTCTCATTAGGCATCTACCCATATCCGTAGCTGACCTATTGTATCTTTCTGCAATACCGTTTAATTCGTGTACATATGGTGGGCATGACAATAATTCAATTCCTTTATATTTAATGAAATCATACATGTCTTTGTTAAGATACTCTTTTCCATTATCGCAATTTAATTTTTTAATTTTTTTACCAAATCGATTTTCAACTAAATTCACATAGTCTATAAAACAATCAATAGTTTCTGATTTTTGTTTAATACAATAAATTCTTCCACACTTGCTGTACTCGTCAATAAAAGTTAAAAAATATTTTTCTCCTTTGTAACCTGTTGTTTTGTGTGCCCCATTCAAATCAGTATGTATAACTTCTAAAATTTCTTTTGCCTTTTTTCTATTATTTTCAAATTGTTTATTTGCCATTTTGCTTTCAATACAATTTGCACATTTCATTTCAATATTTTCTAGTTTATCTGGCATACCATCGATCATTTTATTTTTAACTAATTTATTTAAATATTGAAATGAATTTGTTTGCAAATATTTCATTATTTATATTGTTTTTATTTTTCTTAGTACTGTTTACACATTTTTTAGCATCTCTATTTACAAAACTTTTTGCATAATACAAGCCGTTTTCTACTTTAGCTGTAGCCATTAGTTCGTTCTTAGACTTAGAATATACTTTTGCAAAATTTTCCATTACTACAATTTCACTAGCTTTAGCTTTTTTCGATACACTGAGCATATTCCTCTCTAAGCCTTTTACAAAATAAACATTGTTTAACTCTACTTTCGACTTATGTGTATAATTATCAAAATACATAAATTTTTTTTTCCTATCTTTGTGGCTTTTATTTTCTCTCCATTGGGAAAACTAACTTCGACTGGTTTCTCTATGTTTATATACTCGCAAAAATATTAAGCAATATTTATTAAATGATCCGTACTACCACTATCTAACAACCAATTTATTACATTATCTATTTCGAGATTGTAAACTCTCTTGTCATCTGCTTGATGAATTTGCGTAGTCCAGGATTCCGATGATTCTTGTTGTTGTTGTTGTTGTGATGATGATCCACTTGGTCTGCCTTGGCTTCTACCTCTGTTGCCATCTGATGTGTACGAATATTAGCCTCTGCCTCTGATGTTTCCTCTTTGTTGATATTGGCCTCTGCCTCTGCTTTGATGCGTGTATTGTTGACTTGCAACCTGTTTATGGTTGGATTGACCATGGGTACATTCTCTAGCTACATGTCCCGTTCTTCCGCACTTGTAGCATTTGCTGTGAATTCTAGTATGGAATGTACTAGAGTCATTTTTGGTTTTATTTTCGGAGCCTTTTGTTAAACTATTTTCTTTAATTTTTGACTTTACATATTCTACTGTCCTTTGTTCTTCGGGTATTACATCTATAAAATCTCCGATGTAGCTTAACGGCAATGCTCTAAGAAGATAAGTCATTTTTTCAGCTTCTTCAATATTTCCTCCGGCAGCTTTAAAATCGTTTACTGCTTTCTCAAAACTTGCGAAAAATTCCTCAACATTTTCAAAGCTATTTAGTTTAATTTCTTCGATTTTGCTTCTGTTTATTATTTGCAGAGCTGTGCTCTTTGCTGTATATAATTTATCAAACGTTTTCATCATATCATACGCTGTCTTGCACTCGGATATATACTCTAGCTGTTTATTGTACACTGCGTTTGTTATTATTGCTCAGGCCTTTTGATCTTTCTTTTTCCACGCTTCTTCTTCGTCTTGATTTGTCCTTGATTTTGTCGCTTGATCTTTACATCCTTTATATTCTAGGAAAATCATCAGTCTAAACTTCCAACTTTTATAATCTGCGCCATCAAATATTGGCATACCTAAATCGTTGTTCTTTGTTTGGTTGGCCATTTTTTTTCACTTTTCACGTTTATAATTGCTTTCAAAATTAATACGTCCCTTGTAATTTTCGTAAATCTTTTTCTCAAATGTTCAATATCCTCCTTTTTTAGTTTGTACTCACTTTCACTGGGTTTATCTAGTTTAGTTTCCATTTATTTAGTTCGGCACTGAATTTCCACTTTTTCTTAGTCATTGGATTGATGACTGTATTTTTCAAAGCTTCACTAAAGTTAACCACGCTCTGCTACCATGTTGGAATTAATGAGGTGCGTGTTCGTGAAATAAGCAAACTGTTTTAGATAAATTCAAAGTAGTATAATTTAATATATATATATATATATATATATATATATATATATATATATATATATATATATATATATATATATATATATATAGGCTTTACATTATCTACATAAGGCGAGCAACTGCTAAGTGATACAAAACTACTGATCTCTGCTAGAGTACGTGAGCGACTGGCTTACTGCCTTACAATAAGTGGCACTTGTATATAGAAACATACGTGTATAACTAAACGCTGTGTGTATAGTTCATGATAGACGAGACTGTACTAATTTACATATATTACAACACAAATATTAAATCCAGAAGTAATTACAGAAATTTATAATAATTTAAGAATTGAGAAATATACTATTGCAAGAAATCACCATATCGAGAGATCACCAACAATTCTAGATGCATTGGGTACCTTATGCAGAACCAGCCAACAGAATGTAAACTTATAGAACAATTCCAAACCAATTATTCTACTAATTGACGCTCCAGAAACCGAAATAAACTCTTCCTGTGAATTCAACAAACTCAAAATTAAGGGAACGAAACTGATACACTTCGAAAATTGTTCAATTAAGATAAATAATGTCATCTATGTGCATCACTTCAGCAGTCATTGGGACGATATCCACATATATCCTTCGATGCCCATCAACGTTAACTACTCATCAACAATATAAAACCTAAAACTTCAAAAATTAAAATCCTACCACATCGATAACAGGAAAGCAATCGAACTACTCCAGACTGAGCAGAAACAAAAGGAATATACCATATATGCGATCATCCTAACCAACGGAGTCATTAGTTTAGCAATAATAACATATTTCATCTACAAGAAATCTTCAGAACGTCACGTCAGCCCTCCATTGTTCTTTAGAGAAAAAACATCGGAAAACCTACACAACATCCATACAGGAGAGATTCCCAAATCACAATTTTAATGGCCCTCGCTTCACACTAAGGGGGGGGACTTACGGTTTCACCTTAACATTTCAAGTACATTGTAAATTTGCTGACGAAAATGAAAAGTTCTCATAAATATTTGGAACTTAAACTAATCAGACAGGTGAATGTCTGATTAGCTTAATTTCCAAATAAATGTCTTTCGCTTTAATTGCTTATCATACTTACATAATTTTATAGAACTTGTAATTCAATAGTCTACATGTGCAAAGTAATTTCTGATTGTTAAGCGAAAGGTAAAAATTTCATTGTTACAATTAATTAGCTAAAAGTCAGTTCGATCGTAGAAGTTAAAGAAACCAGTTGTAAGTTCGTGAAATAAAAGTTAATTTAAATTCTGTCTTTTATTTATTTTTTCTATTTGGCTTACCAGCAAACTTAACTCGCGCTCGTGACGACCAAAATAATTGGGTCACACAATTACCTGCAGTCCTCTTAGATTTCCGAACCACGATTAAAGAAGACTTGCAATGTTCTCCAGCAGAACTTGTCTATGGACAACATCTTCGCGTTCCAGGAGAATTTATCATTAACAACAATTCAACAATTCAAGGTCCATTAAATTTCTTAAGTAAAATCAATCTTGCATAAATAACTTCAAACCCACACATTCTCGAAAACAAAATTCTAAAATCTACGTACCTAAAGATTTAAAAGATACAGAATTTTTTTTGTTAGAATCGACAGAAGCTAATCTTCTTTACAAAACCCATATGAAGGTCCTTTCAAAGTATTAAACAAACTTGATAAATATTATCAAATCGACTACCATGGTAAAGCAACGAACATTTCAGTTGACAGACTAAAACCAGCATTTATCGAACACACAGAACAAACAATTACACCAATCAAACACAAGACAAAAAAGAAAGTAAAATTTCAATTATAACTTTTTTATTACTAACAATATTATTATTCATCATATTCTTAATTTTACGATTCACTTAAAATGAACGTTTTCACTGAGGTCGGAGATACAAATTTAATTTTTAATTAAAATTTCATAAGTTCGATTATATTATTTCAATAAAATATTTTTTTTTAAATCCACTTTAATAATATTCAATCAGACTGTACAGATAAATAACTGTCAAATATATTTTAGTCAACCTGTACACTTCGATAAATTTTGAATACTGTGAAACACAAACACTTTAAAAAATATAATAATCATTCATTCATTGACAATAAAATACTGTACTCTATACAGAGAAAATTATGAACAAACTATCTATGTATTAATTGTAAAGTAGGATACAAAAATTGTGAATAGGATTTTTAGTCTAGCCAGAACAACCGAACTGGTAACATTAAAAATAAATAAAAAATAAGAAATATTTTTTTTATTTCAAATATAATGTATCTCAAGGTTTTCAGATACAAAAGGAAGTTCTAGGATTTAGGGCTCTGAGACTACGCCCCATATCACTTAGGAGCTCTATATTACCTAACAACTTCACTCGTCTTTCTGCTATTGACCGCAGGTGGTTGTCTACCTGCTATTGTACGCGGTGGTCGTCTTTGTGCTATTGACCGCAGTTGTTGACTTCTGGAGCCAATAAATCGTCCTTGTTAATTTTTAGAGGATGCCTTACCACTGGTAGGGGCACCTCTTGCGATCGTGATTTGTGCTTGTTGAAGAGATCGTACTTTACCACTGGTGAGGGGCACCTCTTTCAATCTTGATTTTGTGTTTGTTTTTTTAAATAAAAAATTAATTGGTAAGAGCGTGCCTTACCACTGGTGGGACGCACGTGTACGGAAGTGTGTGTATATTTTTGATACGTTTCTCTCTCAAACTCCCTCAGCGAGGCTCCACAACCTTGGAGTTAGGGGATTAATTTAAGAGGTTTACTCCTCTCGCGTTGTGTGTTAGCTTGAATGGGTATAACCCTGCAATTACCAGAGGTGCCTCTTAAAGGTCATAGATACAATTTCATTCATGACACCAGAGTGGTTTACCACCGTCGAGGCACATGCTTACTGACATAAAGAAATAAATGAAGTGATGCTCCAAATGCGCTATCGCATCCCCAAACGAATTGTCACCGATCAGGGAAGCAATTTCCTGAGTGATTTATTCAAAAGGATATGTAAATTGCTAATTTTGAGCAAACCCCAAACTTAAGGCCATTAATCGAATACCTCCGAATTATAGTGGACGAAAATAACAAATCTTGGGACCATTACCTGCGAACCGCTGCGTTCGTGTACAACAACAGTGTGCACGATGGCACGAAACTAACTCCAATGCAACTCCGTGTATAACCACGAAAGCTATCACCATATATTACGGTATAAGCTTCGAAACTCTAACGTAACGGTTCTGAAAAACATATTGGCCAGCAAACAACGCTCGACAAAACTATTCGCCCTATAGCCTTCCATATAGGGTACAGGGTCTTCCTTAAGAGCGAAAACCGGAAACATCAACTCTCCAAAACTTGGGTAGAACCCTATTTAGTAACTGGCGTCCTCAGCTCAGTAAATACCACGAAACGAGTTGGTGAGAGAATAGTCACAGTCCATAATAACAGGCTAAAGCCTTATTATGACTTAAACCAATAAATATTCCTTAGATGTTAAATACTTCAATTCCATTATCCCTTAAATAATACATTTAATGTAACAGTTATTAATATTTAATATTAATCCAATTAAGACATCAGTACATTTTTCCAAGGGAGAAGGATTGTTATATGCCAAATATAAGTGGTTGAATAATTAATAAAATTAAAATTGCCTTCACGGCACATTAAATTAAGTGTTAATTTTAATAATTTTATTTTACACTCAAGCCTACAGGGCAATCATTATTTTTGCGACAAACAAATCACTCAGGTTTCTACGCATTCCTTTCTCACAAAAATTGTGGTGCGCCGGAAACCTTAAAATGCTAAAATGCTGAACAAAGTTAAGTTCCCAGCCATAAGGTGACGGATCATCAAATTCCAACAAAGTACATCGCCTTGTACAAGGTCCACTGTTGCTTGAACTTGAACGAACAAGAAAGTAAGAGAAAAAGCTTTTTTCACACACCCGGCAAAAACTTGATTAGTGTTTAACGACTGAACGGAAATGATCCGATCGAGAGCAAAAGCTTAAAGCTTTCTACCTCCATCGAGAAAGTTCAGTCCAACAAGCAAGAAAATGGTCGTGGAGAAAATCAAGTGAGTTTAATTTTGGTTGCACGAAAAACAAATCAAGTCGGATGTTTAGAGTACGGTTGGAATCTGTTCAGTTGCGTGATAATATCAATTATTAAAACCTCAGTATTTACACAGATTAAAGATAAATAAATTAAACTAAGTTAAGTGTTTACATCAATTGAGGTTTGATTAGCTACCAAGGACTGTCAGATTAAAGTATAGTGAATTAAACTAAGTTAAGTGTTTACATCAATTGAGGCTTGATTAGTTACCAAGTGTCAGACTTAAGATAAGTGAATTAAACTAAGTTAAATGTATACATCAATTGAGGCTTGATTAGATACCAAGGACTGTCAGACTAAAGATAAGTGAATTAAAGTATATTAAGTGTTTAAATCAATTGAGGCTTTATTAGTTACCGAGGATTGTCAGATTAAAGGTAAGTGAATTAAACTAAGTTAAGGGTTTACATCAATTGAGTCTTGATTAGTTACCAATGACTGTCAGATTAAAAATAAATGTGAATAAATTCACATAATTGAAAGCATCCATAGTGTTATTGTTACCCACTTGAACTTAACAGAAGAAAACTTGTGTTTTGCGACCCAGCCATTGTAATTTTACTTGTATTGTATCTATAACCCCATGTAAAGTAACACAACAGATGGCACTGTTTTGTAGTTTTCTTACATCTAATTGGCGTGGAAGCTACTGAGTCTTTGTGACCGGTTAGAGTAGGCTTATTAAGGGGTTATCCATCGCTAGTGTTCTGGCTCATTTTTCGTGTCTGTTTTTATGTAGTTTTATCTGGTTTGTTTTACTGTGGTCCGTTGGCAATTGGGACGGCGGTGTAGTCTTTGGTAAGGATAATATTTATGTCAAGGCTTCTCAGGACTATTTGAAAATTGTTAGCATTGAGGATTCCAATGAGCACCGCCTTGGTTCCCGTCGAGAGTAAGCTGTTTGCCAGAAAGATCCATCGTCTATCTCTTGGGATAGACAGAGCATTTCTTCCGACAATTGCAACGGGATTTTGAGTACGATCTGGGATCTTGCAGGTATACAAAGAGGTTCGTCTAAGATTACTTGATGCTGCCTCATTTCGCAAGCCAGATCTTTGGTAGTTCCTTTTTCCGAATGGTGTTCTTGTGAGTTGCAGCCAGCATTCCCAAATTGAGATGCCTTGAGGACAGTGCAAGTAGACAGCTTGACCTGTGAAGCCTCTGCCTTATCTATTAGTGTTTCTACTTCAGCTGCGTTTTGTGAACATGCTTCGTCCGATGCAAATGTTAGTGGTGCAGCAAACTCTTCGGGGTTAGTTTCCGTTTATTTTGACCTTCAATATTCCAATTCTTCGTTAGGAAGAACAACAACCTAACAAACCGTCGTCCGTGAGACCTGAAAGATTTTGGATGACTTGGAAATTGCAGGGTATTTTGTTCTTCAATGTGAAGTTTTACTGGCAGCTTCCCAAAGTTTTTCCAGTGCCAAACGGAGTTTGCAGTGTTTATATATCCTTGATATTGAAGACGTCGAGGGACTTTAATGCTTTTTTCTTAATTATGCTAACCGCAGCGCTATTATCCACTACTAATTTGGTCTGCCCGTATAGGCCTATATCTAATGGAAGTTCTACGATAGGGATACAAGACTTGGGGGTCCGAGGGGACCCTTATTTGTTTTGTGAAGGGCTTATACTCGAGCCGGGGAGTTTTGGGTCGATTGAGACTCCCATTTTTGTTTTGGTTGACAAATGTCATCTTTCGATCGTATAATTTCCGTTCAGTCGTTGAACACTAAACAAGTTTTTGGTCGTATGCGTGAGAAAAGCTTTTTTCTACCACTTCCTTGTTTGTCCAAGTCCAAGCAACGATGGCCCTTGGAGAAGGCGATGTACTTCGTCTTAGTTTGCTAACTAGGCGCTTTTGCCGCAGAACTTTGATTTTCATTCAGGTTCCTCGCCATCATTTTTCGTCTACGTCGACTTGGTTTTGTTTTATATGAAAATCTACCCGTGAGCCACTTCGTGGACGAGTATATGTAATTTCCTCTGGAATTTACGAAGTGGCTATTTGTGGGTAAGTTTTGGGTTGCTTTTAACCGACTTCCCAAAAACAAAGAGGTTCTAAGTTCGACGCGTATTTTTGTTTTGTTTATTTTCATTTTTTTTTTTGGTAGAGTATGTTCACCGATTGGTACCATGTCAAAAAAATTTTTGGTAGGGTGGGGGTAGGGGGTGGGGGTGAAACCTAACTTTGTAACACGTGGTCCGATTTAGATGGTTCTTTTTCTGTTGTATAGAGTATGTGATCCCCCATTGCTAATAGGAGAATAATTTGGTGCTATGGTGAATGGTGAGGGTGGGGGGGGGGGGTAGTCTAACTTCGAAACGCGTGGACCGATTTGGATAATTCTTTTTCTATCGGGTAGAATATGATCCTTGGTTGATACTCCGAGAAAGCAAATGTTGCTGTGGTGGGGTGGGAGAAGGGGGGTGGAACCTAACTTTGTAACGCGTGGATCGATTTGGATGCTTCTTTTGCTGTTGCATAGAATGTGATCCCCCATTGCTAATAGGAGAATAATTTGGTCCTATGGTGGTGGTGGGGGAGGGAGAGGGGGAGGGGTAGTAACTTCGTAACGCGTGAACCGATTTCGTTGATTCCTTTTCTGTTCGGTAGAGTATGTTCCTTGATTGATACCATGAGAAAAAAAGTTTAGTGGAATGGGGTTGAGGTAGGGGGTTAAAACTAACTTTTAACGCGTGGACCGATTTGGATGGTTCTTTCTTCGTTGTATAGAGTAGAAGACACTAAAAAGTGAAAAATAAAATAGTTTTTAAAAAAAAAGAGTTTAACCGACTTCACTGTAACGAAGTTACAAAATTTCAAAACCTGTTAACAGCAAACCTGTTAACAGTAACACATCGCCCAAGTCAAAAATTGTCGAAACGCCTCCGCCGGGCTATAAAAGAGGACCGGCTCAGAAGCAAGAGGCATTCAGTGTCTAGTAGTCGACCGGACCAGACCGACCAGAAGAAAAAGGCATTCAGTGTCTAGTAGTCGACCAGACCAGAGGCCAGAAGCAGTGCAGCAGTCGACCAGACCAGACCGACCGAGCAGAAGCCAACCAGAGGTAATTACAGCATTGGCAGAACAGTGGACCACGGTCATATAAGTCCGACCGGCAGAGGACTTAAGCCAGTTGCCGTCTGGTGGTCAAGGAGACCACAACCAGCTCAACGAGTGGAAGCCAGCAGAAACAGCCGCCCAAGTTAAAAGGTAATATTTCAATTTCAGGTGACTGAGCACTCGGGGCTATATAAGTGAGCCCGGTGAGGCATTTCAGTCAGTCCCTGACTAGCCACCAGACGGACCACATCGAGCAGCGAGGGAATCCCCCAGTGGTAAGAGGTATAAAGGTAATTTAAGTTTTAACTAACCAGTGCGCTTCCCTGGTTATCTAGTTATCGCCCTCACCAGTGCGCTTCCATGGTGTTGGCCACTATACCGTTCTCTCTTGCACCAGTGCGCTTCCCTGGTGCAAGACACTCGTTTAACCAGTGCGCTTCCCTGGTTATCTAGCTATCGCCCTTACCAGTGCGCTTCCCTGGTGTTGGCCACTATACCGTTCTCTCTTGCACCAGCGTGCTTGCCTGGTGCAAAACACTTGTTTAACCAGTGCGCTTCCCTGGTTATCTAGCTATCGCCTCACCAGTGCGCTTCCCTGGTGTTGGCCACTATACCGTTCCCTCTCACACCAGAGCGTTTCCCTAGTGTGAGACGCTCATCTAACCAGTGTGCTTCCCTGGTTATCTAGTTAACGCCTACCCAGTGCGCTTCCCTGGGTATCTGGCTTCCGCCCTCACCAGCGTGCTTCCCTGGTGTTAGCCACTCAGACCGTTCTCTCTTGAACCAGCGTGCTTCCCTGGTGTGAGACACTCGTCTAACCAGTGTGCTTCCCTGGTTATCTAGTTACCGCCTACCCAGTGCGCTTCCCTGGGTACCTAGCTATATAGGTAGTCCCCTCTTACTAGTTTATCGCCCAATCGTAATAACACGTCCTACCTTGCTAACAACATCGTACTCTAGACCTTATTTTCTCCGCACAGATTGATCCTGCTCTGTCTCTTTCTCTCGTAGGAAACTTTCTTGTTTTTCCCGAAGGTAAGGCAAACAAAGCCGAGACGAGTTCAGCGATACCGCACCGACCGACCGAAAACAGAGTAAAGCAGCTGCACTCTCCTCTAGAACCGTATTCACCGTGGGACAGGAGCAGATCAACGACATAGCAAGGGGGTACGAATCATCCACGAACAGGGACCCGTCAGACAGAAAATAGTGTTTTAAGAAACTAGAACTATAGATATAAAGTGTACCATAAACTTAAAGTGAAATAAAACTAGTATAAGTGTATGAAGTGACTAGAATATAAGTATAAGTGACTAGAAATTGACATTGAATAAACTGGAATTGTATTAAGGCAAAGGTTTTGTTTCTTTCAAAAGCCATTGACCCTGGATCCGGCGAGCTTATCCCCTGACAGAAACCAGTAACCGCCGATCTACGAGGAATACCACATCACATCACAAAAAGCGCTAAAAAGCATTAAATAATTTTTAATTTTATATCTATTACGACATTTTGAAGTCGGTGCAAATTAAACAAATAAAACAACTACATAACCACAATTGAAAATAATACATGAACGTTTCAGCTTACGGGATCATAAGAAATGACGATTAAATATTTTTGTTGTAGTTGTTTGGTTTGTTTGATTTGCACCGACTTCAAAATGTCGTAATAGATATAAAATTAAAAATTATGTTATGCTTTTTAGCGCTTTTTGTGAAGTCGGTTCAACTTTTTTCTTAAAAACTATTTTTTATGGTCATTTAAATAAATAAATAAATTTTCTTGCTGGTTACAGTACACAATATTAACAATCTTTTCTACGTAAGTTAAAAAAAAGAAATTAAATACAAAGCAATTACCTACTGATGATTCCATACAATGATCAGATGATAAGAATTATAAAAAATGATCTTTAACGAGTGCCTCGAAGTTGCTGATGGTGCCCGATGTTTGGATGTTAAGAGGGAGACTGTTCCAGAGGCGAATAATTTGGACAGGATAGGAATCTTCCATGACCGATCTGTAGAAATGTGGTATTAAAAGATTTCTGTCAGATTGTACAAGAAAGCAAGAGCCCTTTGCTTTAGATATGAAGATAGTGTGCAACCCAGCACTTTCATCCGGAACGGTGAAACATGATCGTACCTCCGTAGTCCGAAGACAAATCGAATGCAGTCGTTGAAAGCAACTTCTATTTTACGCGCGCAGATGCTATCCAGCTTCGGGAAGATCATACTACCAAAGCTAAAATGGGGCATAATTAACACCTTAACTAATCTTAAACGTGTGTTAACGGGTAAAATGCGCGCCGAGAGCCACAGCCTACG
Source organism: Leptarthrus brevirostris (assembly GCA_964036015.1). Lineage (NCBI taxonomy): Eukaryota > Metazoa > Arthropoda > Insecta > Diptera > Asilidae > Leptarthrus > Leptarthrus brevirostris. Next base: position 70,968,055 of record OZ038371.1, read on the forward strand.
AAGGCCACCATAAATCATGCTAAGCTTCCTTTTAGTATTGTCACAGCACTTCATATGTTGATTCATAGTAGTCCCGAGATTCTTAACTTTTCTAGAACTGGTAGCGAATACCCGTTTAAGACCACCGACGGAATATTAGACGGATCAATTACGCTGTTGGAGAAGATGATAAGTTGCGATTTCCTAGCGTTAAGCTGCAATCGATTATAATGGGACCATGTACATATACTATCAAGGTCAGAATTAATACGTGCTACACAGTCCTCAATAAGTCCCATCGGGCGGCTTAAATATAATTGTACATCGTCCGCATAGAGATGAATAGTCGAGTCGCGGATCACCGACGGCAGATCATTAATAAATAAACTGAACAATAAGGGACCCAAAATTGATCCTTGAGGCACGCCTTGCCTCAGATATAGCCGCGAGGAGAATGTGTTGTCAACCTTAACCTAATGCGAACGACCCGAGAGGAAATTAATAACCATTTTCACTGCCATTGTGTCAAACCTAAAATATGAAGAAAGTTTGCGAACGAGAATAGAATGATCAACACAATCAAAAGCCTTAGAAAAATCAAGAAGAATTAGGGTAGTTAATTCATTTCTATCAAGAGCGCTTCTTATGTCTGAAGAAACTTTGAGAATGGCAGTTTCACAGGAGTGATAGGCTCGGAAGCCACACTGCCAACATGTTAACAAGTTATATTTTTCCATATATTCCTCCAGAACTTTAGACAAAAAGCTTAGTAGGCTAATAGGGCGCAGGTCCGATGGTGATTCTGGATAGGATTTCTTAGGTATCTGAAGAACTATAGCAGTCTTCCAGACAGTTGGGAACGTAGATCTGGTGAGACAGGAATTTATTATGTGGAGAACATACCTACCGACCATAGGGAATATAAGTTGTATAAAGCGTGGTGAAAGGTTATCTGGCCCTGTTGCACCTGATTTGATTGAGCTAATAGCTGTTACGAGTTCATTCAGATCGACCGCACGAAAAGAAAACACGTTTGTAGAATTACCGGTCACATGACGACTTGATGGGTCATCAAAAACGGTGGCCTGAATTGGAGCTACTGTGGGGACATAATTAACGGAAGTGAAAAAAGTATTAAGATCGTCAGGTTTAAAGGTGCATGGAATTCGGTCCTTGCCGTATACTCCGGCCTGCCTTAGATTGCGCCATAACGTACTAGAGTCAAGATCCGTGCTCAGTTTGGTGCTAAAAAATTGTCGTTTGGCACTTCTTATCGCCGTATTAGTCCTGTTGCGCGCAAGTTTGTACAATGATCTCGCCTCATTAGTTCTGAGCCTTCTCCGGCGTTGGTATAAATATTCCCGCTCGGTGGTAAGGGACTTGACCCTAGCTGAAAACCATGGACAACGAGCTGCAGCAACACATTCCGATCTTAGGGGGACATACTTGTCAAATAAATATGACGCTAATGACGTAAACAGCTCGACCTGGTCGTCAACTGAGGTAAAACAGAGTATGGTTTCCCAGGGCAGAAGCAGACATTCGTCACACATGGAAGCATGGTCGATGTTGTTAAAAGAGCGGTACGTAAAGTTAATAGGGGGTGGACTAGAGTTCACAGCAAGGTCATAAGCTAAAAATAAGAGATCATGATCGAGAGTGCTAGGTGGTTTGATCTGATTGTGTAATAAAACTTAATCGCGGTCTGACACAAGAATTAAATCGAGAAGCGAGGGATTTTCTGAATTAAAGTATGTCGGATAATGGTTGACTACAGTAAGGTTAAGGGACTGAAGAAAATCCAAAAAATTATGTGCATAACTATCTCGTTTACGAAGGTTAACATTAAAATCCCCACCCACGATAACATTAGAATAGCGCTGAGTTAGGCGGGATATTACATTCTCGAATTCACGGGCGTTGTCACAATCAAAGCAACTAGGAGGACAGTACGCAGAAGTTATTATGCACCTATCATTGTTTGCGCAGATCTCGATGCACAAAAATTCAACAGGCTGGCCGACTGAAGAGTAAATTCGTTTGGGTTTTAACCAGTCCCTTGCGTAGATGGCTACGCCGCCACCCCGGCGTCCAATCCGATCATTGCGCAAAGCAGTGAAGCCCTGCAATGATATAAAAGAAGTTGGGATTTCATCAGTCAGCCATGTCTCACTGACCAAAATTACATGTAAATTTGGATCAGAAAAAATATAGCGGAGCTCGTCAATCGTGTTTCGAATACTTCTTGCATTCAGCGTACAAACCCTTAGACCAGAAGACTGATTACATATTATCTTCATCAAAGTTCCCACCCTGTCCAAGCCAGGAAAATTATCCATACTCATAAGAGAGTGGGGCACGATCAGCATAGTACGGCAAAACAACTTGATTCTGTAAAGTAATAAGAAAACGATTAAAAACCCCAGATCATCGTAGTGGAACCATCATGAACTAATTTACAAAATAATATCGTAAGAAAGTAAGAAAAAATTTAATGTTTAATAGAGATAAAAATAGAGAATAATAACGCAAAAATATAATTAATATTATTGCAGGTATAAAAAAAGAAATTTATTAAGTTAGCAAAATAGAACCGCAAAAATAAAATTTAAGAGTTACTGTTAGCAAAAGAGAGTTATTATCAAAGAAAAATTATTAATTTGAAAATTGTTGATTTGAAATATTTGATTTGAACCAAAAATACTCATCAGACTGTCACACTCTGCTCTTTCGGTAAATGGTAGTGGTGTGGTATCAGATTACGACCTTCTGCAATTCTACATGATTAGTAATTTTGATCTCGGAGTCATCTTTTTTCTTCTTAATATATAGTAATCCATTCCTCGTTCTGGCTGAAGACAATTTCCCCTGATTACGAAGTTTTATTGCCTCCTTGAGTAATGCATTATTATGCGGAGTCAAGCTTTCTGAAATAAAGACTGGGCTTGCTGAACCAAAATCGTCCAGATCAGATAATTTAATGCCTTTTCGCCTCCGAAAAGCAGTCAAAAACGCCTTTTGCTCCGAACCGCTGGAAAAGCGTACAACTATCGGCGAGTTTAATCCGGGAGATTTAGGCTTAATGCGGAAAGCATCGGTATATGACGAGATAGGGTGCTGAATCACTACAGCGATGGACTTTACCAGTGCAAGAGCATTTTCCTTTTCCAGCTTTGGAATACCTCTAATTATTGCATCACTCGAGCGCTGAATGCGTTGAATATCGTGGTAGTTGCGACTGCAGTAAGTTCTTGTTCTGCTGGATTTTGCTTAGAGCACTCTCACAAGTTGCAATTTTGTTGTTGAGGCAACTTATAGCATCATCAATTTATGCTATCCGATGTTGTTGACAGTAAATGTTTAGCATCGGATTTCGGTTTTTTTGAACCGTAACACATGTATTGCGAAACAATACCTTCCAATAAAGGCTTTTTAATGCAACTTGTGCTCTATTAGAACAAAAAATGGAAAAGGGCTGTTACATTCGTCATCATGTCGTTCTGTAAAGCGATTTCGAAGCAAAAATTAACCAAGTCACCAAAAGCCCAGATATTCTGCTTTTAATAAAGTTTAAAGAAAATTGGAAGAATATTAGTGCGGATGACATTTAATTGTGCACTGATTTTATGAAACAACATTTCAGAAACTGTTTAATTGACGAACTTACTGGATTTTACTCGAAAGACCTAAAAAAGTAAATTGTGAGAGATGACTACCGCGAGCTTATTGAACTGTCTGTAAAACTAAAAATCAAAACAACACTTGTTAATATCGAGCAAACGTAAGAAATGTAAGAATTTCTTAACACGGTCGGCGTTTCTAATGAAGGAAAGTTAAGATCCCTTGGCTCGTTATCAACAGCAGCACCAAAGGGTTAACTTTCCTTCAGCTGCTGGACGCTTTCGCGACAAAACGAAAACTAGATGAAAATCCAACAAAATTTAACACCGAACTAGACAATTTATGATCACTTACACCGTCCCACTAACCTTGCGGTAAAATATTCTCAAAAATGCACAAAATATGCAGGAAATATTCACATGACCCGAGTGGGCGGTTTCGCTAATCTTTTTGTATATTTAACGTGTTCGGAACTTTTCAGAATTTGTTGAATTCGTCGAACAGAGACCCTAACCTTCAACTTTGCCTTAATTTTACTTGCTGGCATATGTTGTCGTACCGCAGCATTCACAATTCATCGCTTCTCCCTGTCCGTAACAGTCGATTTCCGACCAGAGCTTCTTTTTGTTCCGTACAAATCGCCATATTTTACAAATTTCTTGACGACAGATGGTGTTCTTTTAATTGTTTTTCCAATTTGACGACATGACATTTTTGCCTCTGTAGCCTCTGTATTTGGGAGGAAGTGACCTGTATTCATTATTTGTAGTATTGAAGTGACAGTTGCACTTGCGAATTGGCACTTCCGCATAATATGCCTCACCTTGAAAAGATTTAAAAAGGGCTGAGGAAGGTTTCTATACAGGGTGTTTTAGATCTGACATGCCAAAATGAGTGGGGTGATAGATCTTAACTATACAAACAAAAAATTGTATGGTAGGTGGGGGGGGGGGCAATCGCAACCGTTTGGGAGTTACAGGGTGATTCATAAATTTCAGTTTTTCATGGTATACAGATTACTCTTTTATTTTTATCTCTTGATCCACCCAACACAGCTACATCAAACAAACAGTAAAAAACAACTATCCTAATGACCTTTCCAAAAATAGCAACTCTACTGATCTTACTCTTACCATTGCATGTACAGTCACTTCCAAAACTGAAAAAACCCTAAAATAAATAAATACCTAAGATTCAGAATTTTCCCACATTTTCTCCGCAATTTTTATTAGATTATTACCTCTCTAAAAAGGTGCAGAGAAAATATGTAGAAATTTAATAGTAGAAATCCTATGGTAGAGTATTATAAAAATCAACAAATTAAAGAAATTAATTTAAAATTAATTCTAAAATGCTTTTTATTGAATTTTAAAGTAATTACAATTAATACTGATACGTAACAAAAGCATATTGGTGAAACGTTCCCCTAAGATTATCCAAAGGGTTCTCTTTTATAAGATCTGGCAGTGTATTGTCCAAAAAGCCAAATACCAAATATTTCCGATGATACCAGTCGAAACATTGACACTGAATCTCTGCTGGAATGAGGTCACCTTTGCTGTGTGTGGGTTAGTGTTGCACCAGGTATGGAGGTTTTGGAAATTCGTGATATCATTCCTGGTGAAGTGACATTCATCTGTCCACATAATTTGGTCCAGAAACGCTCTGTCATCAATGTTGCGTTCCAGAAGCCAAGTGCTACATTTCAGTCTTCTCTCGGAATCTCCTTCCAGTAGTTCTTGAGCTGGGTGATGGTGATATGGTCGTAATCCCCCACGATGAATAAAACTTCAAACCTTAGATGACTACTCTCCTAATCGCTTTGCGACTCGTTTCGTGCTTGTTTCAAGGTCCTGCCTCACGATGGTTATTATTTGCTGCTCGACGTCGGCAGAAGTTCCCGAAGTTTCGGGTCGTGTCTCCATGTCGTGTGAAGTTACACTTCCTGTTTCTCTTAACCTTTGAAAAGTCCGTGTAAATACCCCTCTTTGGGGTGCTCGCCGGTTAGGCAATCTCCTCAGATATTTCAGTACAGCCGCTCCCCCTTTTCCGTCTACTACACCATAAATGTAAATAATATCCGCGTATTCCTGAAATGTAAATTCTACGATTTTTTAATAATTTTTGCTTAACAACACCCATACTTATTGATTTATTTTTCAACTATGATAGGTATTCTTGCTGACTGAACCTTTTTAATAGCAAAATTTTCATCTGGTAGGAGTAACATAACGCCAGGATACAAGGGTGTAAATTCTAGCTAACACAAGCTAATATCGGCAATAAAATAAAATTCCCCTAACATTTTTATAGCTTTTTTACAAATAATTAAAATTAATTACCTGTTAACCGAAAACAAACATTATCGACCTTTTATCTTAAAAATTTTGTTTCTTTAAAGAATTTCCTACTTAAAGCGCAATAAAATAATTAGGTACTCAGTGAGTTCTAAGGATACGGTTTTTCTAATCCAGTGTGTACCTTACCATGTTGCACCTTTTTAAAAAGGTAATAACATGTGCAATCCAATACAAACAAAAAAGAGGTATAATAATTACATGAATTCCGGAGAAAAATTGGGAAAATGCTGAATTTTAGGTAATTGCAAACCATTTTTTTTTCACTTTTGGAAGTGACTGTACCTGCAATGAGAGGAGTTAGATTAACATTGTTCACAATTTTAGAAAGGCCATTCAGATAGTAGTTTTTTAGCGTTTGTTTGATGTGGCTGTGTTGGATAGATCAAGAGATAAAAATAAAAGAGTAATGTGTATACCATGAAAAACTAAAATTTATGAGTCACCCTGTAACTCCCAAACGGTCGTGGCTAATATTAGGGAAATTTGACTGGTTCCTCACATATATGTCAATGATTGTCCAGCTATCGCCACAATCTTAACCTTGATGCCCGTCGCTTCTGAAGATTTCAGATTACTCAAATATAGATATTTTCTATATTTGAAAATGAACAAGAAAGAATGCCAGTCCCATGATTTGGGCCGCCTTTATCGTTCTTGGTGAACGTGTACTTATCAATGTGGATTTTGTTTCTAGGTGTGAGCCTTGTTTCGCTCAAACATAAAACATGGGGCTAACATTCCTTTATTAATTTTAGAAGTGAGATGCGTTTAGAATGTGAATAAAGGGAGTTCGCATTGAGAGCCATTACTTTCAACACATTTATGTGCTTTATTTGCATAATTCAAAGACGAAGCATAAGTAGGCCACCTGCTTTTCATTTTTATTTTTCAAAGAGTTATACTTTGGCATTAATTCTCTAATTTTTTCCATTAGCGAAAACATATTCATGCCAAAGAGGTCTTGGCATTATCTGGTGACAAAGCTATTTGCCGAATGGTTAGGCACCTTAGGACTATGCTTGGTATCTTTTTGTGTATTAGTGTTATTGTGTATATTGTTAGTCTGAAATAAGCTAAAAAAAGACTTACCCTCTTGTATAAAATTGTTGACTCTCCTTTCGGATTGTCGCTACCTGGACTCCACTTCTGCATTTTCTGCAGACTCTGCTGGATGATGCGCTTGTATTTTGGACATCCACGGTAGTTACTGGTGTGCCCGTCCTTCTTACATAGGACGCAGTAGGGTGGTGTCGGTTCCTTCTCGACGATTGTTGAATTTCCAGGGTTCTCCGATGGCTTCGATCGACTGCATTCTCCAGGTAGATGGCCTCCTTTGCACTTCATGCAACGGTATGGGGCAGAGCAATTTGCCACAACATGACCGTAATGCTGACTGTTTTTACACTGCGTCATACCTTTTGGCTTAAGGTTCTCCCATGTCACTTTCTGGTTCAACATATACTTAATCCGCAGGAGTTCCATGGTATCCGATGCGGCAGTTGTTTGAGCCAAGAAAGACTTCAGATTGATATTCTTCCCGCGGCTATACGGAGTTGAAAAGCATGTAACCTTGAGCATCTGCACTACAGGTAGTGAGTCCTTGATGGCGTCTGTGAACGTAAGTGAGTTATATTTCTTTGACTTTAGCAGTTCAAACAAGACTTTCTGGTCGTTAACAGTTGCTGGCTTTAAAATTGTCTTCGATTTGTTTACATTAATGACACTGTAATTTGGCCCGCCTTTCAGGGACTTTAAAATCCGACTTAGGTCCATGACGTCAAGACCAAAGCAAACAATAGGTGGCACTTTTGATGAATTTTTCAGAATTTTTTCTTCATGAGCACACTGGTTGGGTTTTGAGGGTATATTAACCTCCACTTCACTAAGTTAAATTTCGTTGTCCGCCAGAGCCGCGTAATAATTTGCTTGCTCTTTTTCACATCTTAACCGTTTTTCTTGTTCACAATTCGAAGTTTGCGTTTCGAAATCACGCCCGAAGTTACTGACACCATATCACAGTTCTCAACATCACTGTCCACTTCGTCAAATAGTTCATTATTTGAAATGTGTCAAAATTTAATCGCGAGTATATATCTTAATTTCGCTGTCTTTAACTTTCTTTCTCATGTCTAGCACCATGGTTTCAAAATGCACGAAAAGCCGCTCCTCGACGGGATCATAATTCTCACTTGCATTTTGCCAGAGTCCTATCTCGGCATATACACAATACACTTGCACTTCTATTTGACAGAGGCACTGTCTCACTTTGTACACACTTATATTAGTCAGAGTCATTTTCTCTAAAATTCCAAAAGATACTTTTTCTGATCACAGAGAACTATTAACAAATTCCAGTTTTCTTCTAGAGAACATTCCTTAATGTCCTTAAATGTCCTTACAACAAAACACTCTTAGCAACTTCAATAGTTACTCTTAAAAGTAATACAGGAGTTTCTTTGTCTCTTCGTGGTCTTATCGATTTGGGTTCTTAAGGTTCCTTTATAACAGAGGCAGCATTTCAAGCACTACTATACAAATAAAAGGGAATCCAACTTATTTACAAATAGCAGGGCTTGGATCAACCAAACTCAATACTTCAAAAAAGGAGGCTTCGTTTACAATTCATTCAAATACAACAAAGTTTGAACTGCCAATGAAAGCTTACGTAATTCGGCAAATAACGAGTGTGGTGCCTCCAGATTATCTTTCCTCAATGAACTTAACTCATATTGAGAATGTTCAACTGGCAGACCCACAATTTTTAAAATCAGGCAATAGTGATTTACTTCTGGGACTAAACGTATGCTTAAAAATAATATCCACAGGAGTCATCCAAGGAGAAATCGGATCACCAACTGCTGAAAATACTAAACTGGGAAGGATCCTATTTGGAGAAATGTCATCAAGTTATAATATACAAGAACGGTCCAGCTTTTCAGCTTTCATTAAAGAAGATCCATCGTTAAAAACACTTTAAAAATTAAATCAGCTGTCTTGTAACAGATACTTCTGTGACTCAAGTTAAAGTGAGCAACAATTCGACAAAAAAGCCGCCTATACTTCAATAGCTAAACCTTTAATTTAATGTTCAGTGCAATCTTGCTCTGTCGAACTAATTGACAGCAATGCTGCGCTATTCACTCCTTTAGGAGAAACATTGTATAAAAGCCGCTGCAGTAGCTGAAAAATTTACTTCTGGTATCGACCGAGTTCGAGGCAGGTATTCACTTCAAAAATTCCTTTTCCTATTTTATTCTGGTTTACGCCGAATAAACTTTTCCTATTTTATTTTGGTTTACGCCGAATAAACTCCTTTCTATTTTATTCTGGTTTACACCGAATAAACTCTTAAATTTATTCTGGTTTACACCGAATAAACTCTTTCCTAAAGTTATTCTGGTTTGCACCGAATAAGCCTTTTTCATATTTTATTCTAGTTTACACCGAAACAACTCCTTTTCATTTTTTTATTCCGGTTACCACTGAATAAAGGCAAACAAAATCTTATTCTCGTACATTTTGGTATTCACCACGTTAATCTCTATATTAAAAATTATAATTGTACTAACAATTATTCTGGTGTCAATCGAATAATTATTAAGCGTGACGTCAAAGCTAAGAAATTTGCATCAAGTTGCTAATTTTGAGGTTTCTACCCAAAAAAATAACTTGAAGTAAGTTTAAAGTTAAAAATATATATTTCGGAATTAAAGTAATCGGAATACTATTTACTATTGGTTTAACCCATAGTTTAAATAGTCATCTAATCAAATTATTTACCATTAGTAAAATTTAAAAACTGTGAATTGCCTTAAAAGTAGATCTTACATCTTTTTTTTCTCTTTTGCAAAAAGAGTTGTTTTCAATTAAAGTGTGTTTTAAGCCTAGTCACCCCTTATAGTCCCGGCACCAACATATATATTTTTCAGCTACAGCTATAAGAGGCTGTTACAGGTAATTATCCTTCATTTCACATTATTTTCTGATTCGATCCTGTAATTGTTAATTCTTATGATTCTGCAGATTACTCTTATAACTTTAACTGACTCTGTGGCTTAGGCTTAACAAATGCTCTTAAGAAACGCGTCTTTTAATTTTTATCACTATTTGAAAGTTTGTTGTTCTCAATTTGTTCCTATTTCTAATAATTCTGAATAGCTCTGTAAAACATATTAAGAATTAAAAAATAAGGCTTGGGAGAGGTTCTAAACTAAATTAAATTGAAAACTGAAAATAGAGATAGGTTTTTAAACAGAGAAAAGTTAAAATAAAAATTAGTGGAAACTGAAAATATAAAAATTAGAATTATATAGAAAAAAGGAAATTAAAATTACGACGTAAGAAAATCAACGAAAAGTGAAAACAGTTAAAAGTATGTACAAGTAAAATTAAAACAGAAAGAACGAAAGTGTAAATAATTTAAAAATAAAAGTGAAATCAAAACTACGACAAAAGATCATCAACGAAAAGTGAAAACAATTTAAAATATGTATAAGTAAAATTAAATCATTTCAGAAAGAATGAACTAAAGTGCAAATAATTTAAACATAAAAGTGAAATCAAAATTTCGACAAAAGGAAATAACGAAAAGTTATAGAAAGGACGGGAATTAAAACTACGACAAAAAAAGAAATAACGAAGAGTGAAAATAAGTTAAAGAAAAAATAAAATGAAAACTACGAAAAAAAAATCAACGAAAAGTGAAAAAAATTAACAATAAGTAAAATTAAAACATTTAAGAAAGAAAGAACGAAAAGTGCAAATAATTTAAACATAAAGGTGAAATCAAAATAACGACAAAAGAAAATAACGAAAACTGAACATAAGTTAAAGAAAAAAAAAAGAATTAAAACTACGACAAACAAAGAAACCAACGAAAAGTGAAAACAAAAGAAAGAAAGAACACAAAAAAGTGCATATAATTTAAAGATAAAAGTGAAATTAAAACAGTTATGAAAGTAAGAACGAAGATAACGAATAGTGAACATAAGTTAAAGAAAAAAAAAATAAAGCTACGACAAAAAGAAAATCAACGAAAAGTGAAAACAATTTAAAATATTGTTACGAAATTTTATTTATTCTCCCATTAAATTTGTGTTGGCCGAGCGAAACCAAATTTTTGTGACGTAGCTGTCTTGTTTATATTTTGATACAGTGCATCCACTCGGGATATGGAGATTATTTGTTCCAAATAAAGTGTGAAGTGTTTGGATGAGGTTGCCTTAGTTTCCGAACGAATATTTGGTATAGTGTCGCGGAAAGGTTATTATTCTCGTGTGGAATGCAAATACAAAATCGGGTGTCGCAGGTGTTATTTTTATAAAGTTTTGTATTCTGATTGTGTAGTTTTTAGTTATAAATCAGTGAAGCAAGTCAAAGTAATAGAATTGTGTGTACTTACAGGTGTACTGTGAGGTGTTAAGTTTGATACCTGAAGGAGCTGCTGTAGTGATACCTGTGCTACGTGAATTGCGTAAATTTCTGCCGTTTACTTTGCCGGTAGGAGTTTTCGGGAGACGCCTGAGTATTTAATCCGGGTGGCCCTATAAAGCTCCTTGCCCGCTGAGTTAACCTCTTCAAAGATTCCTGCAAAATTTGTTCCCTTTTTTCCACCTTTTTCTATTGTTCGGAGACAAGACAAGCCAAAAGCAGGTAAGCGCACAATAATTAAACCAACTTTAATTTTGACAAATTTTTATTACACTTATGTTTTCCACGTAGTTGCAAGGGTAACACAGACAAGAGAGAGCGTCCTACACCTGACGTTTTATTTATAGATTTCTTGTACTTTTCTGGAAAATTCTTAGTCAAATTTCTAGAAGTTATGTCTTTTTCCTACACTAAGTAATTCGAGCGACATCTTCAGGTAATTTTTTATCTAATTATAATTCAAAATTTCAATTAACTAATAAACCTTAATTTTTCTAATTTCATCTAATCTTTGCTGAATACATTTAAAGGTACTAATTTACAATTTTCAAAAATGTTAGGTTAGGTTTTTGTTTACTCTTTCTGTACGTTATTTTAAACATTTCTTTAATTTTTTCTTTAATTTCAGGATCTCCAGGTCTTCCAGATGTGTTTTCCTTGGTTGACCCTCGCTGTAGTATGGAGTTCGTAGGCCGTCTAGGATGCTGCAATTCTCGACATGAGTCTTCCCAGGTAGTAATTTTGTGTGTACTTTGTGATTGTTTTGGTGTCGCTCTTCTCCTGTGATCCTGTAAATATTTAGTGTGATATTGGGTGTTTTTTTTTTCGTTTTAGGTAGGAGCCAGAGCTGAGGATTGGAATTGGATGCCCTGTGGAGGATGAGGAGCAGCTTTTAGGGGAAATGCTGATCGGCTGTAGTGTGGAATCTGCTGGAATAGGTGAGTTGGGAACTGGAGGCGGATTTGCTTTGTTTTGATTTTGGTTATGTTCTTATTGTGTTTCTTTTCTGTAGCTGTTAGTTGCAATCTTTTCTTGTGTGATTTTGTTGTTGTCGCTTGTGTCATTGGATATTCCTCGTCTGTCCTGCTACTTGTTGTAATGGTTGCTTTCTACCTGCTTATTTTTAATAATCTTTCTGATTTTACCGGAGGCCATAGGAAAAGCCTCCCTCATATATTTCCGGCAGATCATAAGGGATTCAAACTAATAAGCCAAGAATTCGAAACAAAAGCCGGCAACGAGGGAAGAATGCTGTTTTCGACGAGGGATTCTTAATCTGAGTTCAGGAAATCAGGTGAGTACTTTCGTTACATTGCTCCCTTCTTTGAAGCTTGAAGTTCCATCCAAGCTCATAGAAAATATTAGCTTCGTAAAGAGTGTTTCAGTTTTAAATTGCTAGGTGTTCGCTGGCTAATTTGTTATGCTTAATCTCCTCTCCTTTCGTGATACGGCGCCAATCTGTCCATGTGGACTGTTCGAAGTTTTCCCCCACGGCACTTCTTTATTTTAAACACCACGTCAGTTACCGCTTCAATAATCTTATATGGTCCGTCCCAGTTACATTGCAACTTCGGGCATCGCCCCACCGTTCTTTGGGGGAAGTAGAGCCAGACGAGCTGATCTATTTCGAAATTTCGTTTGTGTGACCGTAAGTCGTAATAGTTTTTCATGTGGCGACTAGCGGAATTGAGTACTATGCGATTGTGTTCATGTATCTCGTTCAACTTGCTGACGAGTTTTTCTATGTACTCGCTTATTGGTGTGGCGCTTGTTGGTGGGCTGCCCAAGACCATTTCGAGTGGTAAACGTAGTTCCTTGCCAAATAGAAGTCGAGCTGGGGTCTGCTTGGTGCTATCGTGGACGCTGGTACGGTAGGACAAGAGTAAATATGGCACATACTGGTCCCAATCTCGTTGGTGCTTGTCAAGAAACTTGGCTAGATAGTTTAAGATGGTACGATTAAACCGCTCCACCAGACCGTCAGACTGCGGGTGAAAGGCTGTGGTGCGCGTCTTCTCTATTCCAAATCGATTCATAACTTCTTGAAATACAGCGCTCTCAAAATTTCTGCCCTGGTCCGAGTGTAACTGAAGTGGGGCTCCAAAACGACTAAAAACTGTCGCTATCAAGGCATCAGCCACTGTTTCAGCTGTCTGATCTGGGACCGGGATGGCTTCGGGCCACTTTGTAAAATAGTCCATACAAACTATTAAATATCTGTTGTTACGGTTCGTCCGCGGAAGCGGCCCCAATATGTCGACGGCGACTCTCTCGAACGGGGCGCCAATGTTGCATAGCTGAAGTGGAGCTTTCGTCCTTGGCTTAGGTCCTTTGCGGGACTGGCATGGAAGGCAACTAACACACCAGTCTTTAACATCTGCACTACATCCCACCCAGTAGTACCGCTGTTGGAGCTTGTTAAGGGTCTTATCCACTCCATAGTGTCCTCCAGAGGGGGCATCGTGTACCTGTCTCAGTACGAATTTTCTCAGCGACTTTGGTACTACTATCTGCTTGTGGCTCTTATTACCCCTGTCGAGCGTTCGGATCACTACTTCATTCTCTAAAATCAGCGTGGGCCACATGGACCAATACGCTTTCGTTTCTGGACTGTGGTCTTTTATGGAGTTCTTTTCGGGTCGATTTCCGGATCGCAGCCAATCTCTTATGCAGCGCAGAGTTGGATCGTCTTCTTGGTGTTCGGCTATGCTTTCCTGAGCTGTGACGATGCGAACGGTGACGGTATCCTTATCATCTCGGCGTTGGCAGTAAGTGCAGTTTAGGGTGGAACACGGGCGACGGGACAGGGCATCAGCGTTGAGGTGTTTATTCCCCGAGCGGTGTAGGATCTCGAACTCGAAAGCTTGCAGTCGTTCAATCCAGCGTGCTACTTGACCTTCTGGGGACCGGAAGTTCATCAGCCATTTTAGTGAAGCATGGTCGGTGCGAATGGTAAATCTCTTGCCTAGCAGGTAGGGCTGAAAGTGAGCGCATGCTTTAACGATTGCGACCAACTCCTTTCGGGTTACGCAGTAGTTCCGCTCTGTCCGGCTAAAAGTTTTACTGTAATATTCTACTACGTGTTCTACCCCATTCTTGCTTTGCGATAACACGGCTCCCCAAGCGTGTTGGCTAGCATCTGTGTCGAGGATGAACGGTAGAGACTCGTCCGGTTGCGTTAAAATAGGTGCTGTCGTTAGGCTTTCTCTGAGGCTTTGGAATGATTCTTCACATGCTGTTGACCAGGCAAATTTTTTGTTCTTCTCGGTCAGTTCTGTAAGCGGCTTTGCCATGGCTGAAAAATCTTTTACGAATCTTCGATAGTATGCGCAGAGGCCCAGGAATGATTGCACATCCCTTTTCGTCCTAGGTACTGGCCAATCGCGGACGGCAGCTGTCTTTTCTGGATCCGTTGCAATCCCCTTTTCACTAATTACGTGGCCAAGAAATCGAACCTCCTGCTGGCATAGCTGACACTTCCTGGGAGATACTTTAAGGTTAGCTGTCCTCAGTCGTCCCAAAACGATACGAAGGCTCTGTAGCATTGCCTCAAACGTCGAACCATGTACGATGACGTCGTCGAGATACACTAAACACGATTCCGGTGATATACCCTGTAGAACTACTTCCATAAGCCGCTGGAACGTAGCCGGAGCGTTGGTAAGTCCGAATGGCATTACGGAGAATTCCCAAAGGCCGGTGCCTGTGGTGAAAGCAGTCTTCTCTTGGTCAGTTTCCTCCACTTCTACTTGCCAGTACCCAGACTGCAGATCTAGTGTAGAGAACCACTTGGATCCCCCCAAGGCGTCGAGTGTTAGGTCTATTCGTGGTAATGGGTAAGAGTCCTTTTTCGTAGCTTCGTTTAGACGTCGGTAGTCCACGCAAAATCTCGTAGATCCGTCTTTCTTCTTAACCAGGACTACTGGAGAGGTCCAAGGGCTGTTGGATGGATGGATTATGCCTAAGTCTTTCATTTCCTGCAACAACGCATTGGCTTCTTCGTGCTTGGCAAGTGGAAGTCTCCTCGGTGGCTGCTTTATCGGCTTATGGTCCCCAACATCTATGCGGTGGCGTAGAAGAGCTGTTCGTCCCAATTCGTTTTTAGTCTGAGCGAAGACATCATGATGTTCTTGGAGTAGGCTTCTTAGGGCAAACTGTTGTTCACTATCGAGGTGTTCCGTGGCTTTCTCGAACAGGTTGAGGAGTTCGTATCGTAAATCATCCGTCTGTTTAACTTCTCCTGCGGCATTGATCACCTCGGCGTGAGTATCGACATTAGCCAAAAAGGTGTCGGCGTTCAGTTGTACTGGCTGTTGGGACAAGTTGGTGACCCGTGCAAGTACGTTCCCATTGTGCGACGAGCAGATTACTGGTTCCATATAAAGGTAAGATGGAAGACCTTTTGGCGAGAGCAACACAGTTTTTCGATCGCCTAAAAGTGGGTTAGAAAGAGGGATGAAATGTGTGGATGCTGCTGGTAAAGTGTGTACCTGCAGGGTCCTTACTCGCATTTCCACTTCCTCCTCAACTATTGGGATGTTATCCTTGCCTACCCTGAAGTTACACTTTGCTAAATCGATTGAACACCGGTGTCCTGCAATAAAGTCCATTCCAAGAATACAACTGTCAATTATGTTCGCAACGTAGAAGGTGTGAGCTGATCTGAAGTTCCCAATTTCCACGCTTAGATCCACCATTCCTTCAATCCGACTTGTTTCCCCTGTGACATCTCTTAAAAGCGTTAAGCATGGTCGCATTAAGGGGCGGCATGGGAAGCCTTCGAGTAACTGTGTGCGTAAGATGGAATGGGTAGCTCCGGTGTCCACGATCATTGTGGTGGGTTCCCCTTCTATTCGGCCGCAGAACCGTATAGAGCTACATACTTTGCTCCGGGTTACAGTGATGACTGCTGGTGGGGGAAGTGTTGAGAGAGCGTCTGTTGTAGCGTCGATGTCATTACTCATGGCGGTAGGTGTTACCTGTGTGACGAAATTATTTCCGTTTACTTGCGCTTTGTGTCCACTTTGGCTCGGTTCTGTTATATTAGCGTTAAAGTGTCGGCTTGTGTCTGGCGTGTTCGATAGTGATTCGGTGTATGTATTTGAGATGCTGAGCGTGCTGAGTGGGTTGTACCCATTATTTGTGTGTTGTATGGTATATGTGTTTGCCGTATGGTGTGTTGAATGTTTGTTTCGAGTGTTTAAATTGCGGTGCGTATTAGGTGAGTTATTGGTATTTGGGTTGTCCACATTCTGTGTGTGGTGTATGTTATGTGTGTTTGCCGTGTTCCATGTAGTGTGTGGGATTGTGTCATCGACATTAAATTTGTAGTTATGCTTGTCAATTCGCGTTTGGTGGGGAGCATACGTCGACTTCACTGGTCCCCGCTCCGCAGGATCAGCGCACTGTCGTTTAAAGTTGCGTTAGAAGTCTCCCCTATTTCGTGTTTTGCATTGTAAGAGCCTGGTTGAAGTCGGCAGGTGGACGGTAGCGAAGGGTCCTGTTTTGTGGACTTACCTTCATTATTGGGATCGTGTCCTGGAACTTGAAACTCCTCTTCGGTATTTACGAATTCGATGTTTGCTGCCTTATTAGTCGGGTTACCTTGGAACAAATCGAACTTTACTGTGACTCCAATTTCTACGTGTGGAATATGGAGGTCTGGAGTCCTTATATTTGCGACATGAAAGAAGACATCCTCGTGATTATCATATCTTTCGATGAAGCCAAATCTACGCTGGGCATCGAACCACCTGACCACTCCGTGCAAATCTCGTGCCAGGATTCGATGTGGAAGAAAGGTACCATTTGCTGGGGCATTTTGACTGTGAGCTAGCTCTGGCCCCCTTAGGCTAGCTCGTTGGCGTTTCCCGACAGTGTGCCGTTCGTAACAGGCTCAATTCGATTGCTTTGGTTGGTGTCGTTTTCACGTTTCCCCGTTGGGCGTCTGTTATTGGTGGTGGTGGCCACGGAAACTCGAATATTTCGCCTAGCTGCTCTCGTCGCTCGATGGTTCGCTTCGATTCGTGTCGCTGTTTGTAAGGCCTCTTGTAAGGTAGCCGGAGCAGAGTCTCGTACTCTCTCCTGCACGTCCAAGTCCCAAATCCCGTCGAGGAATTGCTCTAACGCTATCCGGTCTTTTGCACTTTCCGGACAATCTGAGAACGTTAAGTGTGTTAACCGTTGTAGATCTGTGGCATATTCGGCGAAATTTTCTCCATTCTTTTGTACTCTAGCGCGCAGTTGAATGTGGCTTACTGAATACTGGTAGTCGGCGTTAAAACGTATTCGCAGCGCACTGCTTATTTTTTCGTAACTCTCCCGACTGTCTATGCTTAACGTTTCATAAAAAGTTAATGCCGCGCCTCGTAGATGAGCAGCTAAGTAAACGGCTTTAGCCTTGTCCTCCCAATTATTTGCTCTTGACACAGCATCAAAATGTATCTCGTATCTATTCCAAGGGACTTTACCGTCATACTCCGTCGGTTGCAACATGACTCGTGCAACAGTGTACCATGGAGCTGGGTCTGCTTCAATCCTCCCATTTCGAGCTGGTGCAAAAGTTACTTGGCGATGTTCTTCACTACGTGCATTACCTACCGGAGTACTTGTAACGCCGGCGTCACCTTCAAAACCTGCAGCGGCAAGGTTTCTTTGAATTTCATCATTTTTTGGAGTGGGGGAGGTCGATTGAGGAGGGGGTGGCTGATCAACCCCGTCTACGCCCCGTCGGGTACTGCAGTGAACATGGAGGCCCGTCTCCAAATTTTGAGCAAAGCTGGTTGCCCCCAGAAAAGACAGATTTGTCATTTGCTTTTTAAGTGCTCTCACATCTTCTTGAACGGCTAGATGCTCTCCTTTAATGGCATTTAACTCGGTTCTGACTTCCAATACTGACTCCGTTTGTTGCTTGAGGGTGTTATTCATCATTTCCAACTGTCTTAAAATTTGTTCCAGTTGTTCCTCCATTGTGTTTGTTAAGTGTGTCCCCTTTTTAAATGAAACAATTTACTCGTCGAACCGATTGACTAACTTTTCTTAATTATCGTAGGTATACCGCTGAGCTGACCCGAACAAACTGAAAACTATTAGACAACGCTAAAGAATTAAACAATTCTTACGTCCGATTATTTACGATTTTATACTCAATAATCTCTAATGTGTTTTCGTTTTAAGTAGTATAGACGAGAATTAATAAATTGAGTACCCGAATCGCCGCTCTAGCTAGACTTTGACACCAATTAGCTTTTAATAAAAAATACGCGAAAATATTTCCGAATCGATTAGATAGTCTAGAGTTCACTTTTCAGATTTAGTAGAAGGTTACACTTAAGTCTAGTAAATTGCAATTGAAATGCTTTGGAAATAAGTCATTCGCACTATGTGTCGCACAATCTTAATTCTAATATTATAGAGATACTAAAAATTCAAAACTGACTTTTCAATATTTATTTAATTAAATCATTTATTTGAAACAAGATCGGCGTAAATTGTCTACAGTCGCACATTCAAGTTCAGTTCGCATTCATTTACACACTCTCGCACCAAAGTAGTTTGTAATTTATTAACAATAGAAGCAAATTATACGATATTCAAAAGTTTCCAAGTGTGTTCAACAAAATGTTCGCTTAATTTCGATATTCTGTAAAGTTCAATTCAAATTCGATATGTCTTTTCATTTAGTGAAATGCCTTTCATTGTACTTTTGGGGAATAAATTATTAATTAAGTAATTAATTTTCAACTCCGTTCACAATCAGGGTAAATTTTGCTAAAAAGTCTTTTTGCAAGACCCCACACCTGGCACCAATGTTACGAAATTTTATTTATTCTCCCATTAAATTTGTGTTGGCCGAGCGAAACCAAATTTTTGTGACGTAGCTGTCTTGTTTATATTTTGATACAGTGCATCCACTCGGGATATGGAGATTATCTGTTCCAAATAAAGTGTGAAGTGTTTGGATGAGGTTGCCTTAGTTTCCGAACGAATATTTGGTATAGTGTCGCGGAAAGGTTATTATTCTCGTGTGGAATGCAAATACAAAATCGGGTGTCGCAGGTGTTATTTTTATAAAGTTTTGTATTCTGATTGTGTAGTTTTTAGTTATAAATCAGTGAAGCAAGTCAAAGTAATAGAATTGTGTGTACTTACAGGTGTACTGTGAGGTGTTAAGTTTGATACCTGAAGGAGCTGCTGTAGTGATACCTGTGCTACGTGAATTGCGTAAATTTCTGCCGTTTACTTTGCCGGTAGGAGTTTTCGGGAGACGCCTGAGTATTTAATCCGGGTGGCCCTATAAAGCTCCTTGCCCGCTGAGTTAACCTCTTCAAAGATTCCTGCAAAATTTGTTCCCTTTTTTCCACCTTTTTCTATTGTTCGGAGACAAGACAAGCCAAAAGCAGGTAAGCGCACAATAATTAAACCAACTTTAATTTTGACAAATTTTTATTACACTTATGTTTTCCACGTAGTTGCAAGGGTAACACAGACAAGAGAGAGCGTCCTACACCTGACGTTTTATTTATAGATTTCTTGTACTTTTCTGGAAAATTCTTAGTCAAATTTCTAGAAGTTATGTCTTTTTCCTACACTAAGTAATTCGAGCGACATCTTCAGGTAATTTTTTATCTAATTATAATTCAAAATTTCAATTAACTAATAAACCTTAATTTTTCTAATTTCAGGTAAAATTCATCTAATCTTTGCTGAATACATTTAAAGGTACTAATTTACAATTTTCAAAAATGTTAGGTTAGGTTTTTGTTTACTCTTTCTGTACGTTATTTTAAACATTTCTTTAATTTTTTCTTTAATTTCAGGATCTCCAGGTCTTCCAGATGTGTTTTCCTTGGTTGACCCTCGCTGTAGTATGGAGTTCGTAGGCCGTCTAGGATGCTGCAATTCTCGACATGAGTCTTCCCAGGTAGTAATTTTGTGTGTACTTTGTGATTGTTTTGGTGTCGCTCTTCTCCTGTGATCCTGTAAATATTTAGTGTGAAATTGGGTGTTTTTTTTTCGTTTTAGGTAGGAGCCAGAGCTGAGGATTGGAATTGGATGCCCTGTGGAGGATGAGGAGCAGCTTTTAGGGGAAATGCTGATCGGCTGTAGTGTGGAATCTGCTGGAATAGGTGAGTTGGGAACTGGAGGCGGATTTGCTTTGTTTTGATTTTGGTTATGTTTTTATTGTGTTTCTTTTCTGTAGCTGTTAGTTGCAATCTTTTCTTGTGTGATTTTGTTGTTGTCGCTTGTGTCATTGGATATTCCTCGTCTGTCCTGCTACTTGTTGTAATGGTTGCTTTCTACCTGCTTATTTTTAATAATCTTTCTGATTTTAGCGGAGGCCATAGGAAAAGCCTCCCTCATATATTTCCGGCAGATCATAAGGGATTCAAACTAATAAGCCAAGAATTCGAAACAAAAGCCGGCAACGAGGGAAGAATGCTGTTTTCGACGAGGGATTCTTAATCTGAGTTCAGGAAATCAGGTGAGTACTTTCGTTACAATATGTATAAGTGAAATTAAAACATTTAAGAAAGAAAGACATGTACATGGCATGAACACCACCGGGAGCCTCGGCAATGGCACCTTGTTTAAGCACTGTTTGCATGGAAGACGTAAACCCATCAGACGCTACTCTGACCAGCTGTGGACACGAATTCCACGAAAAGTTTACAGGAGTGCCTTAAAACTAGTTGTAACTGCCCTATATGCAGGCAAAAACTTGCTAATCAGGATTCCGCAACTGGAGCAATCCCCAGAAGATACAATACAAGGCGTGTAGCGCGAGAACACATGGTCATATCCTCACAACCTGCTGGCAGGCCTGAGCCACACGAAGTTCACCACATTAGACGGACACTTCAGCTTGATCGTCGACAACTTGCATATTCTGCTGGGAGGGAGAGTCAACAGTTGGTTCTGGACGCTTCAAAGACAGAACCCATCACCGCCATGGACGCTTCAAAGACAGAACCCAGCACCGACGAAAAATTTTGAATCAGCAACAACGGCCTAACGAGCCGAGCCGTTTTCCACGTATTGCCAGGACATGACCAGACTTTGGAATCAGCTCCGTGCGCCCATGAGGGAGATGGAGTTCGTCGAGAGTGTCCGGACCAACTTGTTGCCTTCCACTCAAGAGCACATTTGTCTACACCGCACTACATCGGTTGGACAGCTTCGAGCTTTAGTTATGGAAGCACCAGAGCCCGCATACGTTCGTCCCTGCCATCTATATATAACAGATTGCAACTTGAGGAATATTATCTGCCGGAAACCCCAATGAGTTAGGATGAGGAAACGACTGAGTACACGTCAGAAGACGGACAACATATAGCTGCCATCGAGCCTGCCCAACGGCTGACGCCCATCTGCTGGAACTGTGACCAGCCTGGACATTATTACACCGATTGCGACAAAGATCCTCAAGGTTACTTCTGTTATGGATGCGGAAAGAAGGGAACCGTGAAGTCGAGGGCAACAACAACAGTCCTCGACCAGCAGCGTACCAGAGGAGGCCTGCAGAGCAGAGGGACTATGGACCGCGGCCGAACCCAGTGCATCAATCCCGACGAGACAGCTACCGTCAGCATCCCAACAAAAGTAGACCAGACTTTGACTAACGCTCCCAACTCCACAAAGGAGCAAACACCACACTGTCCACTAACTCCAGAATCATCGTTACTTCTCGACTTATCACCAGAAGATGACCTGGATCTGCTGGAAATGTGCACATCCAACTTACTGGACCAGTTGATGGATACACCAGATTCAGGCATTCCAATACCATTGGTGCCCATTAAAATTGCACCACCCAAGACCCAGCTATTGTAGGCCGAAGTGACGCCATTGAATTTGCTACAGCGAACTCCAGTACCTGTTGAAGAGCGTACAACACCGACAGCTCGACCTCTGAAGCCATACCATCAACGACTCAGAGAATATCAGGAAGCTAGACAGCATATCGTACGAAGCTCATGGTAGCCAACGGAGAGACACCCGAGGTACTGGGCCACGCGGACGTGCAGATCACTTTTCGGGGTGATACCAAGGCTGTACGTCTGTACATTGTGCCCAGCCTGACCCAAGACTTATATCTCGGTGTGGATTTTTGGAGGCTTTTCAATTTGGAACCTGACATTATTTGTCCTGTCTCACCATCCGTGCAACAGTTGATGGATGCTGAACTTCGCCGAATGAAATAACTTGGCGTAATAGAGGAAAGCCAGAGCCCATGGAGTTCGCCCGTGGTCGTAGTACGGAAGCCAGGCGAGGTCACGCTGTGCTTTTATGTGACCAAGAAGGATGCCTATTCACTACCGCATATAGATGGAATCCTTACTAGGCTTCCTCCATCAAGGTACATTACCAGCCTAGACCTTAAAGACGCTTTCTGGCAGATTCCACTGGACCAACCATCGCGCGAAAAGACAGCTTTCACGGTCTATTATCATTATACGGTGATGCCGTTCGGGCTGTGTAACGCGCCACAGACCATGTGCCGGCTGATGGACAAGATCATCCCCTATGATCTTCGAGACCAGGTGTTGGGGTATCTCGATGACCTGTTGATACTGACGGAGGACTTCGACTCCCACCTATCGCTCCTCGCTAAGGTGGCGGAATGTTCGAGGAAGGCTGGACTTACGATAAACGTGGAGAAGAGTAAGTTCTGCTTGAAGGAAGGGTAAATAATCGGTAACGGAGGGATCAAGACGGACCCCGGCAAGGTCGCAGTCATCATCGAATACCCTCCCCCTAAGTCCGTTCGTCAAGTGCGTCGGTTTTTGGGCATTTCAGGCTGGTACAGGAAGTTCATTCCGACTACGCCGAGCTATCAGCATCCATTACGGATACGCTGAAGAAGTCCAGCAAATTTGTCTGGACCAGCGAAGCCCAGTCTGCATTTGAACAGCTTAAGAAGCAGCAGCATCCAGTGCGATGCGAGTAAACAGGGTTTGGGCGGAATCTTGATCCAGCTGGACGACGAAGGCAATGAAAGATCACTTGCATACGTGTCAAAGAAGTTGAACTCAGCACAATGTAACTACACGATCACAGAACTGGAATGTTTGGCAGCTATCATCAGCATCGACAAATTTAGGGCTTACGTTGAGCTAACGCCGTTCAAGGTGGTGACGGACCATGCGAGCTTGCAATGCTGATGTCCCGAAAGAACCTCAATGGCCTGGCTCGGTGGAGTCTGAAGCTTCAGAATGTCGACTTCACCATAGAACACCGTAAGGTAAACCGTGTAAACTGTGACGAAATATCCGCAATAGACCAGCTAACTATACAGGAAGAAGGCCCGCAAGTTGACTTGGATGCACCAGACTTCGACTCACAAGAGTATCAGGACCTTCGGAACCGAGTCGAAAAACATCAGTCATCCTTGCCAAACTTAACTTTGTGCGACGGCTATGTGTACATTCGGACGCAGCCCAGAACTGGTGATCCAGTTCGGGAGGAAGAAGCCTTGAAGCATTGGATTCCACGGCGCTTGGTACCAGACGACATTGCGAGGGCGCATGATCCACATGGAGGCATAGGCAAGACCTTAGAGCGAATACGACGACACCTGTATTGCCT
The DNA here is from genome assembly GCA_964036015.1 of Leptarthrus brevirostris. Taxonomy (NCBI): domain Eukaryota; kingdom Metazoa; phylum Arthropoda; class Insecta; order Diptera; family Asilidae; genus Leptarthrus; species Leptarthrus brevirostris. The sequence goes on from OZ038371.1 coordinate 70,992,033, forward strand.
TAAGATAACTGCGTACGATGACACCTGCAAGGTCATCACAATTCGTCAATCTTTTGGAGAAATGCGGCATACAACACCTTCGTACAGCACTCGCCGCAAGCAAACGCCTCCGAAAAGGTAAATAGATCCATCCTAGTTGCGATCAGAGCTTATGTTAAGCATGAGCATGGCAGATGGGACGAAAAGCTCAGTTGTATAGCCAGTTCTCTTCGGAGTTCATTCCAGCAGGTTATTGGCTTCTCGCCTTACAAAGTTTTGTTTGGCCAGCAAATGATCGAGCATGGCTCTGCATATGCGCTATTAAGACGGCTAAAGGCTGTGAGTGAACCAATAGACTTAGAAACTTCCGACAAACTCTATTTGATTCGCGAACAGGCCCGGAAAAATTTAGACAGAGCTTTTTATCAAGGTGAGCGGACCTACAATACGCGTTCCAAGCCTGTAAACTTCAAAGTCGGGTAGGAATTCTATGACCGGAACTTCAGCCAAAGCAGCTTTGCGAAACAGGCCAGCTGTTCCTCTTCCGTGACTTCGACCTGCCGGTACATCTTCTCTATATTGGCGGTGAAAACAAACCTCTTAATTCGGAATATTAATAATATGGACAACAATTCGTCCTGTGTGGTAGGGCCCTTGTAAAGAATTTAATTTAATGACAGGTTTGACGATGTCTTTGATGATGCGTCAAACACAACCCTCAATTTCGTGGTACTGCTATGTAGTTTAATGACACAATGGTGTGACAAGAAGTAGTGTGGGCCTTTTATTTCAGACAATCTCGTCTGTTTCATGTGTCCCGAAGCTTAATATTCCTGCATAAACTTAATATATTGCTGCTTGATGTCTTGTTGACGAAGAAACCTACTTTCCAAGAAATAGAATCGTTGGAGAGCGCAAGTTCCTTGAGTCTCCGAGCACCATGGGATCTTGTACAAATGAAAGCTTGACTACGAACCTGCCTTGATCATTTCTTCTGATAATCTGATTGAAGTGCTCTACACATCTTTCTTCCGCTCTGGTTAGGGTACAAGCTTCATTTCCTGAATCGAATTCCTCTAGTTTCCAGAAATTGTTGAGTTGCTCCGTGATTCTGTCATCTTGATCTTGTCACTCGATAGTAGGCCGTTCCTTACCTATTCATTGAACGTACATTGTATCTGGAATTTGAGACGGGTTTAATCGCCTTGATAGCTCGGCAGTGATGAAGTTCAGCTATGACCCTGAATCCGGGAAGGCTGGGCAATGTGACCGTCCTCCTTTACCATTGCTCACCCCAATTGTTACTATGCTCAACATTACGTAGTTTCGCCGTATTGTTGTACTCTGAATAGTCAGTGCCGTTGAATTCTGAACTGTGGCGTTGCTGATGATGGTTGACTGTGAGGTTGCTACCCATTGTCCTTGTGTTGCCACCTTGTGAAAACACTGGACAAGTATACAGCGTGTTAAGGAATAGGTCACTACTAAGGTTTTAAAAGGATTAAAACAACGCGAGCACGTTATAATCAGTAACCGTTTATTGATTTGATTAGGTGAACAAATAGATCAAAGCTGATTGCTGTGTTCTTGACGGGTATTGAGCAAGGACTCATGTAATATCCAAAAGAGATTTCCAGTGCCAGTTCAAAACGGTGATTAACTGTTGTTGCTGTTTGGTATAATGTTGTCACTGCAGTTTTACTGATGACTCGGTGATTGTGTACCGGTATTGATATAATCACCAGAGCAATTATTTGTTTGAAACTTGTACATCCCGCCCGCCTCGTGTTGACACGAAATCAGATTTTAAAGATGGACACCGCTCGCCAAGCCAAGTTAGTGATGTTTAAGAGTATATTGATAGACTAATGAAACATTGAATAAACTGCAATGATAAAGAAAGACATTAGTTTTGACAGGCAACACACAGAGCTTAGTTATAGGTCGGACACTGGTTTCAGTTTTGCGTTTTAAAGTAACGACTCGAATGGGACTATCCGACTCTGTATGGATGTTTATAATTCTTCCTAAATCCCATTTTTCTGGTGGTAATTGGTTGTCACTGATGAGCACTAAATCATTTAATTTGACAGGTTATTCTTGCTGGCGCCATTTATTACGTAGTTGTAAGTTATGCAGATACTCTTTCTGCCAGTGATTCCATAGGCTTTCCTTCATTTGTTGTACTAAGTCGCCCATAATTTGTGTTTCCGTTTTATCTCTAAAGTGATAGCAAACCACGCATTGACGCACAAATTGTCGAACCCTGCTTCTTCCCTGTAGAATCCAGTGTTTGTTGCGAAGACAGTTGTTGTATATCGGATTTCACTTATAAACATAAGTCATAAAAATCCTAATCCGATATACAACGGAAAGTCAACAAGGCTATGCCGCATATCGGATTCAGCTTATCCAACAAGATAAGCCATAAATCCGAATCCATATGCATTCGGTTGAGCCAGCGTAAAAATTCAAGTGTAACAAACAAAAATATTAAATTACACTCACTGACTCAACCAGCATACAAACCTTCGTAGCATGTAAAATGCTACATAAACATATTCCCGATAAAGCGTAAGAACGAAAATAATTCGTTCACACGGAAAAGTGCTGACCAAACATTCCAAGTACCCATGTACAGTACCTCGCCCTGATATACATGTGTAAGGTACAAAGAAAGCAAAAAGCTCTAACGATGTACATGGAACGCGACGATGATCTCTCCCTACATCGAAAGAAAAGCTTAAAGCTTTCGTGTAGACACGGTTAATGGAATTAACCGAGAGATCAACACGAAGAGTCTGTTTTTACAATTCGTAGAGTCTGGTCTGGGTCGACGTTGGAAGAGTATTAATTAAATCAAATAAGTTAAATAAGAAATTTTTAAGTGTTAAGTAAATTAATCAGTGGGACTTAAGAAAAAAGAGTGTAAATAAAGTATAACAAATTAACAAGAATAAGTCGTACAAGAAAGTTTTAAGTGTTAAGTAAATTAATCAGTGAGACTTAAGAAAAAATAGTGTAAATAAAGTATAACAAATTTACAAGAAGAAACTGTTTTATTGGTGTCAGGCGTTGAGAGTCCTTGTTGGTTTGTCAACAAAAAGGTAAAACAAAAATATAACAAATTGGCGCAGCCGGTAGGGTTGAGGAAGCTCTGTTCGCAGAACTGTAAAGGCCTTAAAACCCTCAATCCTGCATACGAGTCTACGATGGGGAACCATTGTCCCCTGCTGAGTCGTTAATTGCTCAGCAAGTCACCCCCAACGCTCGGGGATTAGTCAGCTCTAACTGCCTCTGTTCCAGGCGAACATGCAGCTATCCCCCTCAACAGCACCCAGTGCCAACGCGGGACTCTAGCGGGCTTCATCCCTGCCCAGAAGACGCTTGAAATAAAACCCGAATCTTAAGAACAACTCTTTTTCGAGACGAGCGGGAAGTTAGTAACGACCCTCCTCAAACGGACGACTCAAGGGTCAACTCGTCCGCAACAAGTTAGCAGCATATATCAACAAGGGCTACTCAAGGGACAACCGGCCCAGAACAGCAGATCTACTCCAGAGTTTGGGAGGATTCTGAAGACGGCATAAAGCCCCCTTCCAAACTTCATCGACAGGGAAACCTAAAAGACGGTTGAGGAAACCCCCCCCCCCTGTCTTGACAAATACCGGCAAGGAAACCCAAAAGAAGGCTTCCAGAACCTGAAGGACGTCGACTTCGCAGCGGCACTGTTTTGCCTGTTCCGTCTGCCATCAAAGTAAGCTTAAATAACTATTTAGATAAGATGTTAGAGAAAGCGCGAGAATGTGGCAAGTTTTCCGCTCCTCACTGTGAAGCGCTAGATTTAAAACTAGACCGAAATCGCGAGGAAAGACTCGCCTTAATAAAATACTTCAAATCAAACACAGAGGAGTTTAAAGCGGACATCGCTAGATTTGCAGGATTCTCGCCTTCGCTCGATTTAGATAAGAGTTTAATTAGGGATTTAAATTTAAAAAATTATAGTGAACCAAGTGTCAATAATAGTGACGAGGCCAGTGCTTTTGTAAGAGCCTCTAGTGTAGAAAAGGAATCGACCAAACCGACCCAGCTTGCGACGACTCAACTTCCGTGCAAGATTTATTACTAGACTGGATAGAAGCATCCTTAACGGACACCAGTCTAGAGGAAAGTTTAAATAACATAGTCTGCCCGAGTCCAAATTGTTAGAAAAACTAACCCCTACAATGGCAGACTATTCTAAAGTAGTGAAACTTACTGCACAACTAGTTCCTCTCTTTTCGGGCGAACTCAGCCCCAATTTGAGCCAAGAGCTCCAAACATTTTTAGGCTGCTGCAGACAAACGCAGCAATTTCTCGAAGAGGACGAAAAAATGGCTTTCCACCAGATCTTGCTCAGGTGAGGCATACCAAATTTATGCGACCTCCACAGCCACTTCCCTAACAGAATTAGAGGAAAAACTAAATCGCGCGTTCCTTCCACAGGAAACATATCAAGAACTAGTAAACAGACTGATAACGGCAAGACAAAGCCCTTGAGAGGCTCTCACTGCCTTCACAACGAGGGTGAAGCAGTTGCTGACGCTTTGCAAGGAAGCAGCCCCTATCAAATACGGAGCCACAGCAGCCCCATTTGTAAAGACACAATTGGAGGACTTTGCTCGAAATGCACTCCGCAGTGGGGTTACAAATCCTCACCTATGTCAGTACCTGCTGACTATTACTGAAGGAACGCTTGACGATCTGATCCAAAAGGCCTTGGATATGGAAAGGCTGCAACAAGGGGCCAATTTTTTACAAGTCGCCTTGTCGTATTCTGCAGCTACCATGCCACAAATCGACCCCAACTTGCTGGTAAGAGCGGCCAAAAGGTCTCCAGTGACATACAATTAGTCGCGCCAGCCGGGAGTCGCTGTAAGGCCATTAAACTCTCAAAGTTTTCGTCCCCAACCCCAAAAGCTGTCACCCCCGCACAGCAACACATACCAGACGGCACGGCCCTCAATAGCATGTAGTTTCTGCAGGAAACTACAGTGTTAGGAGTGTTACAAACGTAAGAACACCCCCTTCTGCATGTCATGCAGAAACTACGGGCACGATATAGGCACATGCAGGGATAACCGTCCAGGACCCTCAAATTTCCCCCAAGAACAGACCTCCTCAGTCAAACCAGAAAACGGGTGGCCAACAAATGTACAATCTGCATCAGAAATTTGACATTAAATGTAAATTCTGTATTCGCAGAGGCTACTCCCTGGAGGAGTGTAGACAAAAAATCAAATGGGAAAATAAACAGTCGGGAAACGACAAGAAGCTGTCGCAACTGCCGCCCGACAAGAAACAAAATTAAATAAAAAGGAAAATAAACCCTCTCCAGCGCCCGAATCCGGTATTTCTACAGTAAATTTAACACTAGACATAAGCCTAAACGGCAAAACACGTCTCGTAGTGGATACCGGCGCAGACTGGAGCTGGTTGTCAAGGAAAAGGACAAAATTTGGAAAAGTTGGCTGATCATGATCGGACCTGCGTAATGAGGCAGCAGCAGGTAATCCTAAGGGAATCCGCTTGCATACCTGCACGGTCTCGAATCATAGTCAACACTTCGCTAATGGTGCCAGAGGAAATGCTCTGTCTATCCCAAGAGATAAGTGATGGAGTCTTCTTGGCCAACAGTTTACTTTCCTCCGGAAACACAGTGTCAATTGGAATCCTCAAATCAACCAGTTTCCCAGTGGTCCTGACTAACCCAATCGCCCTACAATGGCAAGCTAATACCGAAGGCTAAGAAAACCCCACAACAAAAGAATGACCAAAATAAAATAGGCTCCTCAACTCACCGGCTAAAAGTAATAACACACCATAATAAAGGCAAAGCGGATCAATACAGCGACGTTTGTAAGGTCAGACAAACGTCCGGCGTAAGTGAAAACAACAAAAGGAGGACACCAAAAGGTTGCATTACTCGAAATTTTTCAGCGTCCTTTGATACCGGGCATCGTAAAGGAAGAAACCTCAACACTTCAGAAGAGCCGAAAACAAACGGTGAGTAAGTCAATTAAAACTAAAAATCTAAAAGGCAGAAGGCAAAGCGCCGAAAATATGGCCGCTCTGCAACATATTAAATATATATTCCCGGACTACGAAGAACCGGAGGATACTCGTCTAAACCCGCGTCACGTCAGGTTAAGGCAGGTTAAGGCAAGAACTCAACCTAGATGAATCCTTAAACGCGAACGAGAAATACCAAATTAAAAAACTTTGTCATGAATTCGACGACATATTTTTTCTTAAAGGTGATCGGCTCTCATATACAACAGCCATCACGCACAATATTCCCTTGGTGCAAGATCAAGCACCCATAAATCAAAAGATGTATAGACTACCCGAAACGCAGCGAAATGTAATTAATGAACAGCTCAAAGAGATGTTGGACAATGACATAGTCCAACTGAGCAAAAGCCCTTGGAATTCACCTCTCCTAGTCGTCCCAAAGAAGGCGGGACCAGACGGTGAAAAAAGGTGGCGCGTCGTCGTCGATTTTCGGAAATTAAACGAAAAGACAATCGGAGACGCCTTTCCGCTACCCCGGATCGAAGACATTCTTGACCAATTAGGTCATTCACGATATTTTACGACCCTCGATCCCGCCAACGGCTACCACCAAGTCCTAGTCGATCAAAATGATCGACCTAAAACAGCTTTTAGCACCAATTACGGGCAATATGAGTTTAAACGTATGCCGTTTGGGCTAAAAGGCCTACAAGGTCTAGAATCTAGTCATCTACGGGAAAAATTTAGCGGACCATAACACAAAGCTCCGCAAAGTCTTCAATAGATTGAGAGAGAATAACTTGAAACTGCAGCCAGAGAAATATCAGTTTCTCAGGAAGGAAGTAGTTTATTTAGGACATAAACGTTCTAGCCAAGGCGCACTCCCAGACCCAAGTAAAACGGCCTGCGTCCAAACTGTCCCAGTTCCACCAACTGTGCGGCAAGTACAGTCCTTTCTAGGTCTTGCAAATTACTACAGAAAGTTCATACCTGACTTCTCCAAAATAGTGCGTCCTATTACCAATTTACTCCGCAAAGATGTTAAATTCAATTGGACCGAGAAGTTCCAGGAAGCTTTTGAGGAAATCAAAACTTCATTGGTTTGACCCCCACTATTAATATATCTCGATTTCTCAAAGCCATTCAATTTAACCACGGACGCCAGCAATGAGGCTTATCCCAAGGCGAAGTGGGAAGTGACCAGCCTATTGCTTACGCCAGCCGCACACTCATATCATATCATCATATCATATCATTTATTAAACAATTTATGTACACAAGATTCTTAATCTTATAATAGTACAATATACAGAAGGTAATAATACTCTAAAGGCAAAAAAAATAATAATTCAAAAACTAGATCAAAACAGTATAAATAATCCAAAATAAATAACTAAAACACACCAATCGAGATACACAAAATTAAAAAGAAAAATAGGAAAACAAGGCGAACGTAAAAGAATCACGGTGACAAAAGGAAGAATGAGAATTAGAAATAAGAACATTAAATACTACACAATTCAAATTTAAAGCTCACACTTACAAATTGAATGCTTAAATTCATTGACAGAGACAGCGCGTTGTATATTGGGAGAAAGTGAATTCCAAAAACGAGTAACCTGGACAAAGTAAGAACTCTCGTAGGTAGTTGTATGAAATAGAGGGACAAGTAAGTTACGACCTCTCGAAGACTGCAAAAATTGAATCTTATCGTACAGATATTTAGGCTCTCTGTAATGTATCAAATGGAATAGAAAGAGCAGTGCTTTACGTTTTAAATAAATATCAAGAGGACATCCCAGTAACGATAATCTGAAAGGTGTTATTATGCAATCATTAAAAGCAACTTCGAGCTTTCGTCTACAAACAGAGTCGATTTTAGGAAAAACTAGGCTTCCATAAGTGAAATGAGGTAACAAAAGAGTTCTGACAAGTCTCATACGCAAACCTGTTGGAAGAATATCAGCAGACAGCCATAGTCTTCGTAACCCACCATATATTTTACCAGTCATGGCTTTAATTTGATCACAACATGTCAATTTACTGTTGAGCTTGACTCCCAAGTTAGACAAACTATCAACAAAAGGTAACATAGTACCATTGAGTAGGACTGAAGGAAATTCGTCTAGGTCAAGGGAAGAGCTGCAAAGGACCATACACTTAGATTTACTTGGGTTGAGAAGAAGCTGATTTTCTACTGACCAATTAACAATTTCCGCGAGGTCAGTATTAATCCTGTCGATGCAATCCTCGATTAATCCAAGAGGACGACTTAAATACAACTGAACGTCATCAGCAAAAAGATGGAGATTAACATTATGAACAATATCACAGATATCATTAATATATAAGCTAAAAAGGAGAGGACCTATTACTGACCCCTGTGGTACCCCTTTGAGCAGAGGCAGGAAGGAGGAAAAAGCTCCATTCACATATACTTGCTGAAGTCTATTTGACAAAAAACTTTTTATTAACTCGACAGCTGAAGAAGAGAAACAGTAACAGGTGAATAGTTTGCGGAGAAGTTTATTATGTACAACACTGTCAAAGGCTTTCGAAAAATCTAGTAAAACTAACACACCAAGATCTCCCACATCAAGAGCCTCTCGTAAATCAGATGTAACTTTGAGCAAGGCTGATTCACAGCTGTGCCTCGCGCGAAAACCGGACTGATACTTTGACAGTAAATTATATTGAGCCAAGTACTCCGGCATCTGAATATACATAACCTTCTCCAGAACTTTTGCCAAGAAACTAAGAATGCTAATGGGTCGATAATCAGACAAACTCATAGGAGAACCGTTTTTTGGTACAGGTATGACCTTAGCTATTTTCCAAATGTCAGGAAAATATGAAGACATTAGGCAATTATTTATGATGTGCAACAGATATGGCGAAATGCACGGGAAAATTAGCATTAAGAAACGAGGATTGACTTCATCAAAACCAACTGCATGAGATATTATTGTCTTGATTGATCTATAAAGTTCAACATACCCAATGCAACGAAAAGAGAAACAATTCATGTACTGTTCACGTAAGGGAAGAAAACTGTTACAAGAACTTTGCAGGGCAGGCGCCGCAATAACAGGACAGTTCGTAAAGTGTTGATTTAACTCCTCGGGATCAAAGGTGCATTTAGGACTTTCATCACTGTAAACCGCAGCTCTCCCCACAGTGTTTTAGAGGGTAAGTTGGGGTCAAATTTGGAAATATAATACTCACGTTTAGCCTTTCGAATCGCACAAGTAACCTTATTACGTGCTTTCTTATATAGAAAACGATAATAATCCGTATGCAGCCGCTTCCATTGACGATATAAAAATTCCCTTTCCAAAATTAGAGAGCGAATTTCCTGACAAAACCAGGGACAATGACTTTCCCGAACACGTTTGATTTTAAGCGGCACATACTTGTTAAATAGGTGGGATACTAATTCGTTGAATTTGTGCACCTGGGAATCTACAGAGGAGTAGAAGAATAGATCAGTCCATGGCAAGGATTCACACTCACAGAAGAGACTAGAAGTGTCAATCTGATTGAAGTCACGGTAAGTAAATTGTTTAAGCTGATCACAGGTATCAATCGACACGCTGTACGTCATAAACAGCATATCGTGGTCAAATATACTCGGCGGGCTAAGCTGGTTATGAAATAAAACTTTTTCTTTATCTGTCACCAAAAAGAGATCAAGAAGGGAGGGGTTAGAGCAACTAAAGTAGGTAGGGAGGGAATTAATAGGCTTGAGGTAAAGTGATTGTATAGTCGATAAGAAATTAAGAGCCGAAACATTACTGCGGAGAATATTAACATTTAGATCACCACCCACTATGACGTTATTATAACGATGCGCTAGACGCGATATAGCGTCAGAGAACTCCTCCGCACCCTGATCAATAAAGTTTCCTGGAGGCCGATAAGCAGCACATAAAATACACTTTTCAACACCCAGATCAACCTCCACACATAGAAACTCAATCTCACCACCCGACGAAAGTTCAACTACTTTTGCCTTTAACGTATCCTTTAAGTAAATGGCTACGCCACCACCAATCTGATTTTTCCGATCATTACGCAAAAGATTGAAACCAGGAATAGATACAAGCGAAGACGGTATATGTTCTTGTAACCAAGACTCAGATACAAGAACAGCATGAATACTGGAATCCCTGTAAATCTGGCTAAGTTCATGCACTTTGTTTCTAAGGCTTCTAGCATTAAGAGTGCAAATATGCAATCCCCGAGAACACCCACAGAAAATATTAAATAAAGATCTTACCTTGTCCAACTCACAAAAATCATTAACCGAAACCATCAGGAAGCACATCTCTGTCAAGAAACAAAAACAGGAAAATACAAATCACAAAGCCAATAGAAAAAATTGTGCAGCATTGTACAAAAGAAACTAAACTACCAAACTTTCCTAAGAAGAAATTAAAACTAAAAATTAGAAAATACTGTCCAGAGGAGGAATTTACTGAATACAAAAATAAAAAGAATGTAAATAATACTGACAAAAGACAAAGGAAAGAGAAAAAGCGAATATATACAAATAGGAAAGCAAAATGAATCTGAAAAATATTAAACATATTAGCGCAAAACTTAACACAGAAATAAATTCATAAAACTTAGCTAGCTCCTACTCCTACAATATCACTATCGGTTTCACACAATATTACGCATATGGCTTAAACTAAGCAATTTAAGAGAGCGGTCTTCGGGTTTGAGTTTGACGTACACAAATCCATTTGATGTAAACACAGATGCCACTTGACCAGCTTTTCGTAGACGCAGCACCTCTCGAAAAATTTTACCATTTTTTGTTGACAGACTCTCATTTAAGTAGATGGGACTAGCGGATGAAAAGCCGCTAACCTGATTGAGTTGGTATTTACCAAAGCTCTTAAAAGCGGATATGAAAGCACGGCGCTCGTTCGAAGAAGAGAATTTAACAATAATTGGCCGATCTGCAGTACTCTTTCTACCACTTGATTTTTCCAGATTACTACTGGGTTGGGATGCATTTTTTAATCGAAAGGCATCAAAGTGAGGCGATAATGCATGACCAATCTTAGTAGAGATGTCGTGAATAATTTCCTTGACATTCTCGTCATGCCTGCTTGGAATACCTCTTATGACTGCGTCTGGTAAACGAGCAATACGCCGAATGTCATCACACTCTTCCTCCAAAACAGAATGCTTTTGCTGCATCGCCAAAATTTTGACTTCCAAATCATTCACCCGCGATTTTAAACCGTCCAGAGCATCATGGAAAGTTGCAGTCATACGACTTTCAAAATCTGCAAGCATACCCTGAATTTTTTTCAGCAGCCTGTCCTCAACTTCGGGAGACAAATTAGCATCAGTTTTCCCACTGACCAACTGATCACTTTTGCTGGAATTTTTTGCAGAACTCCGGGTTGTCACTGACGATGAACCATCAGAAGCAGATACTGACCTCTCTTTGCCGCTTTTAAGAGAGACTCTTGTCACTTCACCATTTCCACCAGCCATTACAGATACAATATAATAAATCAAGAAAATATAAGTCCAACTGCGTGAAAATTCCGAAAGTAATTACCGAAAAAACACAAATAACACTAGTGTGACAAATTTGTAACTAATAAAGCACTATACGGCAGTAATTACTAATCGAAATCGGAACAGAAATCGGAGCAACAGCAGAAAACGTGTGCTAGCTAGCTGACATGTGACACAACCCAAGCCGAACGCAATTATTCTACAATAGAAAAAGAATTGCTAGGCATTGTCTGGGCTACAAGAAATTTTAGGTGTTACCTTCAAGGCCGTAAATTTACGGTCTATACAGACCATAAACCTCTCAAAGGAGTCTTTAATGTAAAAGACTCCACTGCCCGTCTGGTGAGATTTCACCATAAACTTTCCGAATTCGATTATCAAATCGAATACAAACCCGGAAAGTACAACACGAATGCAGACGCAGTAAGCCGCATACCACAAGAAAATACGGAAGACGACAACGGCCAGACCCTCAGGGTAAAGGCTCAAGTCCACCACCAAATGGACTCAGACATTGAAGAGGGAAACACCTCTCTAAGCACTAAAAGTGGCCTAAAATGTAACGCAGTGACTAGGGCTCAGGCTAAAAACGCCGATACAAATAGCCCCAAGAAACAAGATCACTCTTTAAACGACAGAGACGAAACGAAATCAAGTGAAGGGAATAAGAAATCAAGCCCCATAATTACCTCCCCAAGTACTGATCCAGGCAAATTAAATAAACCAAAGCCCGAAGTCATCACAAGCCCCGAGGAAATAAAAAACAATCTTAAAAGATTATCACGATTCTAACGGAGCACTAGAGCGTGCCCATAGACCACTAATAAAGTATTTGCGTACAATAGTGGACGACAACAAAAATCCTGGGATCAGTTCTTGCGAACCGCTGCATTCGTGTACAATAATAGCATACACGAAGGGACAAAATTAACCCTATGGGCTGCCTATATGGCTTCACAGCGGATGTCCCGTCTAATCTAAAAAGAGATCCAGAACCGGTGTATAACCACGAAAGTTACTATCACCTTCTGAAGTATAAGCTCCAGAAAATGTATGCCACGGCAAGGCGAAACATCTTAATAAGTAAAAACCGCTCAAAACAGTATTATGATAAAACTGTTCGCCCCATCATTTTCCATATAGGGGATAAGGTATTACTCAAGAGTGAAAGTAGGAAACACAAACTCTCTCAACTTTGGGTAGGACCTAACATGGTGATCAAAATTCCAAGCACTGTCAACACCACTATCCAAATTGGTAAAAGAACGGTTACGGTTTATAATAACCGTCTGAAACCATTTTATGAATAAGCGAAATGGTATTAGAATTGTACATACATAGATAAATTATTTTAAGTACACACGACTAACACGGGGAAACACAACACTTAGTATTATCCTAAGAATTAAAAGGCAATTTACTAAATAAAACCTTTTTCGTTTCCCCCGACAGGATGCTGTCCGTCGTAATAATTATTATTGGAACCCTACTGCTTCCACATCGAAAATGTGTCGCAGAACCCTACACGGTAAAACCGCTCAACAACAGTGGTATTATATTCGAGGACATTGGAAGTCTCATGGCCTATCATGACACTTGGAGCATCATCACGAAGTTGGACCTATCAGAGTTAGAAAATCAAACTAGGTTAGCAGAATGCGCTGAGCATTATGTTCATCAGCTCTGTGGCCAAGCCTCACTAGGTAATTTATGTGAACTCCAAACTAAACACGTCCACGCCTTAATGGAAAATATTAAGAGAAGAACTAGCGTCATAAGGGAAGCAGTGCCAAAATCACGCAAACCTAGATCCATCTTTGACGGAATAGGAAATGCGATGCACTTTTTGCACCTTTTTGGTACTATGGACAGTGAAAACGAGCATGAAGCGTATAGTCGTCTCGAAAAATTAGAGACAAACACTTAAGCTCTGTTTGATTTAGAGAAACATCAAATCAGCGTGGTAAGAACCACCTTCTCTCAAATCCAAAAACTCCTGACATCCCTGGCTGAACGGCAACGTCTTCTTAGTGGCCAAATAAATAATTTGCTAAACACTGCCGACGACCTAAACAAACGTCAATTAAGACAAGAGATAATCTCAAGCTTATTGCTGCAAATGGTGGAGATCGAATTTCGGCAACAAGCCCTGTTGGACATAATAGTATCCAGCCGTAATAAACAAATCCACCCGCTCTTGATCTCCGCAAATACTTTATTATACCACAAGTCACACTCGACTTGTCCTAATCCCCAGAACTGCTTATCAGTCCTCTATCAAACGGCAGATCTTCGAACCCACCTATTACAGGAAAAACTTGTAATTCGTATCCGTAAAATAATAGAATATTTCCCAAATATGGAAGTAAAATCCCCCATGTACTCTCGGTAACTTCAATCTCTTTAACAGAATTCATTCTGTTGGTCGTGGCAATATATGCTGCAATTCGGTACGTGGTTCCAACGATCCTTAAGGGATCCAACCAACGTAACCACCAACAAACCCCAGCTACCGATACCCCTCTTGAACCAATTTATGCAGCCCCCCCAAACGTCGCAAAAGCGACCAACCACTCTTCCTCGAACTAAATCGATACAATTGGTCGACAAGTAGGCCCGGAGGAAGAGAGACTGCCAATATAAGACGAACCACAAAAATTTTTAATGCCTGCACACAAAACACAAAAACAAAAAACACGAAAAACACAGCACAAAAAAGGAAAAAACAACGGAAAGACCAAACAACTACAAATAAAAAATAAATTACACAAGAAAAGTTTATTTATTAATAAAGTCAGAAAATACATTTAATACAAGAAATTAAAATAAAGTTTTGGTATTGAATAATAAAAAATATTGAATAGTAGTAAAAATTAGAAAAAAAGAGGAGAGACACTCTAACCCCAAGTCTCCTCCTCCTCCGACGCTGCTTCAGCAACAGGAGTAGCTGCCTCCCCTCGTCCAACTCGAACGCCCGGAAAATAGGGGGCCCGACGTAGTAGCTGCGTCCAACGACAGAGATAGTTCCCACTGTAAAAATACAATATTTAGAAGAAAGAAAAAGTAATTAATGAACCAAACTTACCACTAACCACCCAACGATCTCCTTGCGCCATCCATAGGGCTACCACATGAGTGGTCATAACCTGGGCAGGTCCTGTAGAAATGGTTAAGGGGAGCGAGTCCTCACGATGGCAGCACAAGGGTATTGGCCCCTTCCAGCCCGGCACCACATGGAGGATGTTGATACTGGTTACCTCCACCGTGTGCTCGGAAAGCACACGGAGACCAGCGCGGGTAATGGCCTCTTGAAAATGCATGATCCAAAAAATAATAATATATATTTTTCTATAATATGTAAAACCGTCGCGTAAAAAGGTCGGATGCAGACTGAACCTTTCCTACTGGACCTTATTAGTCCCGGTGATTATTCCTCTTCCAAGAATAATCACATTTTTGTGGGAGGAAGGAATGTTGTATATCGGATTTCACTTATAAATATAAGTCATAAAAATCCTAATCCGATATACAACGGAAAGTCAACAAGGCTATGCCGCATATCGGATTCAGCTTATCCAACAAGATAAGCCATAAATCCGAATCCATATGCATTCGGGTGAGCCAGCGTAAAAATTCAAGTGTAACAAACAAAAATATTTCTTTACACTCACTGACTCAACCAGCATACAAACCTTCGTAGCATGTAAAATACTACATAAACATATTCCCGTAAGCGTAAGAACGAAAATAATTCGTTCACACGGAAAATCGCTGACCAAAAATTCCAAGTACCCATGTACAGTACCTCGCCCTGATATACATGTGTAAGGTACAAAGAAAGCAAAAAGCTCTAACGATGTACATGGAACGCGACGATGATCTCTCCCTAAGTCCCTACATCGAAAGAAAAGCTTAAAGCTTTCGTGTAGACACGGTTAATGGAATTAACCGAGAGATCAACACGAAGAGTCTGTTTTTACAATTGGTACAGTCTGGTCTGGGTCGAGGTTTGAAGAGTATTAATTCAATCAAATAAGTTAAATAAGAAATTTTTAAGTGTTAAGTAAATTAATCAGTGAGACTTAAGAAAAAAGAGTGTAAATAAAGTATAACAAATTAACAAGAAGAAACTGTTTTATTGGTGTCAGGCGTTGAGAGTCCTTGTTGGTTTGTCAACAAAAAGGTAAAACAAAAATATAACATAGTTGTTAGAGCTATGAGGATTTACTCACTAGCTCTGAGGCTTGATAAAATAAAAAACAAGAAGGCTTCCTTCTTAATCGAGAATTTATTTCATTCTGAAAATACAATTAATCGAAGTGATATTTATATGAATCTTAAAGCTAACTAATCAATATGAAATTTGCGATATTTACAGAGTTTCAGAAAAAATGTGCAGTGTCAAAGTATTTACCGGCAACAAAGATGAAACTTGACTCTAGAGGAAGTTGTCGACTGGTAATTTTGTTTATTGCTCCAAATTCTGGGTAATTGATGTTTTAAGAATTTGGAATGTTAAATGCTTAGGCAAATTGAGAATTATGAAATTTAAATTGCTGACTTAATTTCAATATTTTATGTTTAGAGACTTAAACATTCTCCCCGCCTTGAGTTGGTATCCAACACAAATTTGTCATCTAGGTTCTGCTGATGTCGTTCCTTTGGGATTGGAGGTAGAGGCCCCTTCTTTGATGGCTGGGATAATTTGATGGTCTTCGTTTTCTTGCACCGGGAGTAGGCTAAGTAGCTGGCAATTGTTAATAACACAGTAATTATTACGTAGCTCACTGTGTGGTGATGAACATCATGCGATCTTATTTTGTTGGGGAAGGCGGTTGCTGTCTTCAGATCTTCAATGCTTGTCGTTAATTCTTTAATTGTTTGTGCGTTTGTTTCTAGATGAATTTCGGACGAAGTTAGCTGTGGTGGTGTTTGGTTTGATTGCAGATATTTCTGGATAAGGTTACTGATGTTAATACGTGGAATAAATGCAGCTGTTAGTTTACTTTCATAACGTCCATGGCCGCTAATTGTCATTGATGTTTGTTTTATTAGGCATTCTGGACGTAGTTTGAGAATTCCACTTCCAGTCAGTGTTTTCAGAAAAACTTGAGTTCCACAGACCACATTGAATGTAGTTTCTATGTCCATTGAAAATAACCAATTGTTGGGCGAGTGAAGCTGTATCCATACCTTCGATGATTTTGTTGTTCGAAATCGGCACCTTGGAGCTAACGTTTTTCGATGGTTCAGTGGGTCTATTTTACACTTACTGACGTTCGATTTTAAATTATAAATTGGATGATTCTGAAGACATAAATATTGTTCATCGTCTACGACTTTGCATTTATCCAATTCAGTTTGAGTCATTGGGTAATATCGGTCTCTTGGTAAACTGATGATGAGGTATTCAGTCGATGGTTCCATTAAAATAAAATTATCTTGATGTGGAGTAGGAATCGGAATTAACTTGAAAAGCTGAAAGTACTCATCTTGCTGCAATGGTTAAATAAAACATACGATTCTGTCACTCTTGTCGCTGCTGTCATCAGATTATACAGCAATATGCCATTATTCTCTCCATTTCCAATTATAGTTAAGGTAGACGGAATGTGTGATTTAATTAGTGCGATCTGATTCTGAAGTTGCGTTGGAGACAAGAGTAGGGGGTTGATCTTACTATGATGGAGATCTGTTAATACGTCAAGAAGTGCTGTTTGCCTTCTATGAAAATTTTGTAGAACCAATGCAGTTAATATAGATAGTGAATTTAAGGTTTGTATATGTTCATTTTCGTATTGGACACTACCCATATATTTGTGCAAGGCCTTGATGTGGTTTTCTATGATTGCGAACTGCTGTTGAATGTAGTTTTCTCTTTCCCTTATGATATTTGCGGTCGCGTCCAAAATTGAAGTTTGATTCTTTAAAAGCTGCATTAAGTAATTTTCGTTGCTTCGGCTTTTTTCGATCTGCTCTTCGATGTATTTAGCGAAATCTGAGTCAAGTACTCCAAAGAGCTTGTTTGCAATATTTCCAATAACATCCAGCGGTGATCTTTTGTTAAGGGTCCTATAGTTTCCACTTCGCTTGTGTAAAATGTCATTGGCGTCTTGAATTTGGCTAAACTGATGATAGAACTGATTGTGAATTTCGTGGCAGTGATGTTTCCTGGTAGCTGTTGAGTTGCAGAGATGATCAATTTCCTGTATACATGCTTTTAAACCTTGGAATTCAGTCCAGTACTCCTTTAAATTGAAATATACCATGATGTTCCATTCGCTGTTAAGCATTTGAGCTCGGCCTAAAGATTCGAAGAATAGTCCGGGATTGCTTGTGAATGGTAGCACTTCCACTGGATTTACTGGAATGCTTGATGTGCTTCCTAGTGTAGGCAAGACTAATGCCGTCAACATTAGGAGACTAAGAGCTGCCGAGCCACTTCTTCGTAATGTACCTTTGGCTTGAGAATGCTGCGTCTTACCTTGATTTCCTTCTGATGATGAAGTAGGTACTTCTGAGTGTTTGTTGAACTCGTTCTTGTTTATCTGCCCCGAGGAGCATGTTAACCAGTTTGGATTAATTGGCAAGAACCTCCCCTTTAGTGGATGAGCAACCCTTTTATATGGATTCAACCTTCTTCTTTTGGCAGGAGAGTTTATAGGTGTGTCTGAGGTTGATGCACTTGTTTCTGATGTGCTTTGGTGCAATAGTAAACATATACCTGATTTTTCGTCGTAGCATTCAGTATAGTTTACCTGCTGGCCTGTGAGTTTATCTTCTTCGGGATTTTCAATCACCTCTTGGATTGGTAGTGGACAAAGGTTGTGTATTGCTCTTTTAAATATTCCTGACGAAGTTTTTACACTCACTACTCTGGTGTGGTTGTCTGGTCCACCATACGTGTCTACTACGCGACCAAGTGACCACTTCAAAGGTGGTAGATTTGTATCCTTTAGCAACACTAGTGTGTCCTTTTTTATGTCATTTTGTGCATTTTTCCACTTGTACCGTAGTTGAAGCTCCTGAAGATACTCTGATGACCATCTTTTCCAGAATGATTGCTGTATGTGTTGCAATCGCCTAAATCTTGTGAGGCTATTAATATTTTGAAGACTTACATCTGGTTCTGCAAAGGCTGTTAGTGGCGCACCTATCAAAAAATGCGCTGGAGTCAGCGCCTCCAAATCGTTTGGGTCGGATGACATAGGTGTTATGGGCCTTGAATTCAAAATGGCTTCAATTTGCGTTATTACTGTGTTCAACTCTTCGTGTGCTAGACTTGCATTTCCAGTTTGCCGGATTAGGTGTGTCTTTGCCGCTTTGACCGCAGCTTCCCACAGTCCTCCAAAATGAGGTGATCGTGGGGGTATTGGTTTCCAGTCTATATGGTTTTGAGAGCAAAATTCGTGGAGTGATGATTTCAATTCCTGAGATTTAAATAAGTCCTCCAATTCCTTTAGCTCCGATTTGGCACGATGGTTTCACAGAGTCCACTGCGAGAAATGAATCGCTTGAGGGCGTTTAAAAATGCGATGGCGCTTAAGTTGCTTACAATCTCCAAATGAACTGGCTTTGTCACAAAACAGACGAACACTGCTATGTACGCCTTTTCAGGAATCTTTCTGCGTAGCATGTGGTGAATAATGACTGGTCCACAAAAATCCACTCCAGTTGTGTAGAAAGGTCGCGCTGGTGTTACTCGTCTCGCTGGAAGGTCTGACATAACTTGTGTAATGGTTTGTGGTTTACATCAGAAGCAACGGATGCATTTATGTACTATTTGGCGCGCTAATCTTCTTACGTCTATCACCCAAAATTGTTGTCTTACGATAGCCGTTAACGTCTGTTTTGCTGCATGCATATGCTTTCTGTGGAGAGAGCTGAGTAGTAATTCACTAAATATGTGGCATCTTGGTAGCAACGTTTGATTTTTTGTTGCAGCGTTTAGCTGGGAATGCTTCAACCGTCCTCCTACGCGAATAATGCCAGTTGCCTCATCCATGTATGGGTTTAATGATTGAATTGAACAATTTGCATCAAGTGGTTTGTTATCTTTGAGATGTTAATATTCCTTGACGAATGTTGTGCGCTGTACGTTCCTTACCAAACCGTTTAATGCTAAGTCCATTTCCGTTATTGTCAGTTGGCCGGTGGTCCTATGTTTCTTTGCCATTCCGCAGTTTTTTATAAATCGGACACAATAAGTAAAGATTCGTTGTAGCTTTGAAAACGAGTTCTTGTGATTGACTGTTGAGATAATGTCCGTGTACCTTACAGTCCTCACATTAGCTGAAAATGCGAGTTTTCTATTTATAGTTTCTGGTACATCCTTTAGCGGCTTAATGGTATGTTTGGGCCATCTAGCTGCAGGCTTTTGTAGGAATTCCGGTCCTTGAAACCACAGGGTGGATTGATTCAGACTGTCTGGAAGCATTCCTCGAGAAATTATGTCTGCAGGATTTTTTGTACCTTCTATGTGCTGCCATTGATTCTCTGATGTTAATTGTTGAATTTTCTCCACTCGATTGGCAACGAAGGTACTCCACGTGTAAGATGGTGCACCGATCCATGAGAGAACGATTTGGGAATCGGTGTAATAACAAACACTTGACAAGGTTTTCGGTAAGCAATGTCGTATACGATCAACTAATTCCACCATGAGGAGTGCAGAACATAGCTCCAATCGTGCCAACGTCGTTGTTTTTAGGGATGCTAATCTGGATTTTGCACACAGAAGACGAACTTGTATTTGTCCAAAATTATCTACCATTCTGATATAACAACATGCACCATAGGCTACTTCACTGCTATCTGAAAAAGCATGCAGTTGAAATTCGACTGGGTCAGTAAACGAAACGTGCCTTGGAATCTTGAGATGACTGAGTGTTTTGAGTTGGTTTTGAAAGAGCCGCCAACTTCTCTTCAATCTATCTGGAAGATCTTCATCCCATGATATATTTGTTTTCCATAGGTCTTGAACAAATAACTTTCCGAGGACTGTCACAGGCCCTATTAAGCCGAGTGGGTCGAATATCCGAGTGATGGCTGAGAGGACTGTTCTCTTAGTTAGCTTGTCCGGTTCGTAATGCGATGTCTTGAACTGGAAGATGTCATCCTTAGGCTGCCAAATCATCCCTATTGTTTTAACCACCTCGTCTCCTTGAAGAAGTAATAATTTTTCCTTCAAATCGTCAGGAGTTCCTCGCAGTACATCAGGATGATTCGAGCAAAACTTTCTGAGTTCAAAGTTTCCAGTTTTGAGAAGGGCAATTAACTCTTTTTTTAGTTCGATCGTTTCTCTGACGGAATCTGTTCCGGTTAAAATGTCATCAATGTATGTGTCGTCCCGTAGGACATTTGCTGCTCTAGGGAAGTTATCTTCTTCTAGGAGAGCTAATTGATTTAGACACCTTGTAGCAAGAAACGGTGCAGCAGCAGTACCATACGTTATGGTATTTAGTTGGTAGGTTTGCGGGGGTTTGTCTCTTTGCTCACGCCACAGAATGAGTTGATACCTTCTTTGTTTTGGGTCGATCTGAATTTGCCGGTACATTTTGCAAATTTCGCCAGTAAATACATACTTATGCATTCTAAATCTTATTAGAATGGAGAATAAGTCTGACTGTACTGTTGGTCCCACCTTAAGAATGTCGTTGAGAGATTTACCAGTGTTGGTTTTTGCTGATGCATCAAACACTACGCGAAGTTTTGTTGTGGAGCTTTCAGGCTTTATGACGCAATGGTGTGGTAGATAGTAATTGTCGGATGGGACAAGCTCGTTTTTGATTACTTGCATGTGTCCTAGCCTCCGATATTCTTCCATGAATGCATGATATTGCTCTTTCAGTTCTGGAGCTCTATCTAGTTTGCGTTCTAAAGAGTATAATCGTTTCGTTGCCATCTCAATTGATGATCCTAAGTTTTCCGGTTGCTCTTGGAATGGCAGTTGGACAATGAATTCACCGGACGGAGACCGTTGGAACGTTTCTTGAAAGTGCTGCTCGCATTCGAATTCTTCCTTGGTCATTCGTTTTGTCATTGCATCGTGTTGGTCCAATTCCCAGAATTTTGCTAATTGTTTTTCTAAAGTTGCTATAGAAGGTTGTGTTACAATACTACATTGAAAGGCATTGTTTGAAGATTCTGCTGCTCTTCCTGCCACGATCCATCCCAAACGTGTATTTTGTAAAAGCGGATGATCATTGGGTAATCTTATTTTGCCCGTTTCTAAGAGTTCGTAATATAACTCAGCACCTATTAGCATGTCAACTTGTTGTGGCTTGTCGAAGTCAGGATCGGCTAATTGGATGTTTGTTGGTATCTCCCAGTTTGAGGTGCACACGTATGTTGATGGTTGATAGTCACTTATTTTTGAGAGTATGATAGCTGTTATTGCGGCACTGAACTTATTGGTTCTGGATTTTATGACCAGCTTAGTTTCATGTTTTGCTGCAGTTTCTATTCCGCCAATACCAATTATAGGAACGCTGGCTTTCTGTCGTTGTAGACCCATCAGGTGAACGAAACTGTCCCGAATGAAATGCAGCTGTGATGCTGAGTCGAGGAGTACTCGGCATGGAACTAAATCTCCTGTTGCATTCACCGCATTTACTACCGCTGTTGCCAATAATATATGTGATCTAGATGATGCTTTCAGACTTGTGGAAGCTGAGGTCTGATTTGAACATGGTAATGCTGCTTTGTTCTGTGCCGGTGCCTGGTAAGAGTTAGCAGCATCCTTTGTGTCGCTATTGGACCTGTGAAGCAAGGTGTTATGTCGACCCTTGCAAAGAGTATAATTTCTTGATTGGCACTTCTGTGAATTATGGCCTGATTTGAGGCAATTTTGGCATAGTCTAAGTTGCCTTACCAGTTGGAACTTGTCATCCAATGAAGAATTCAAGAACTTCCCACATTTGTAAATTTTATGATTCAATTTACAAATTGGGAGTGATTGACACTAGCGTTGTAGGTTTCCTTCGGTCTTCCTTTGTATGTATGGTCTCCAACATTTGAAACCTAGTTTCAAGGAATGTAAAAAGGTCATCTATCGGCTGGAGTTCACGCCTAGATTTTAAAGACTGTTCATACAGCCTTCGTGACTCTTTATCCAGCTTCTGAAGTTAGATGTGAATTAATATTGGGTTCCACTCTGTAACTTTAATTCCGAGGTTTTGAAGAGAAAGCAGGCATTCTTTGCTTACATCATGAATTCTTTTTATGCCTGCACTAGACTCAACTGATAATACGCTTTGCGATAGCAGGTCGTTGAGAATTTCAGTAACCTTGCATCTTGTGTTGTTAAATCTGTCGGTGAGTATCTTCCAGGCTGTATTGTAATTTTGATCTGTAGCTTGGAGATGCCTTATAAGTCTGCTTGGTTCTGCCGTAAGATGAGCTTTCAGGTAGTACATTTTCTCAGCTGAACTTAAAGGTTGTTTATGAATCAACTGAATGAAGAGATCCATGAATGGTTTCCATTTTGCATATGCTCCGTCAAAGATGGGAAGCGATATTTGTGGCAATTTGACATTCATACCATTTGCAGGAAGTTGTTGATCTAGCCTTTCTTGTAATTTGATTGCTACATCTTGATACCTGTCCTCAATATATCTGTACTCCTCTTCCAAGTCTTCAGTGTTGAGTGATTCTAAGACGATTTCTCGATGAAGTGAGACAATTTGAGCCCAGTATTCATTAATTGACTTCAGTTTTTGCGTAAAGTAAGCCTTTGAATGGGGATCATCAAGCTCTCTTTCAATTGATTCTAAATGTCTGGCCAATGTTTTCATTGTTACCTCGAGAAATCTAATAGATTTGGTCGTTTTGCGTCTACAGACGTGTATGCTTGTGCAATCTGCTGCTGTTTGCCTGCAGGATTATCCTCCAACCTTTGTTTTATTTTGAGCATAAAGTCAGTGTAGGTATCTTCCACCTGCTTCGGATAAGCCTGTACGAAGTACGGGTGTTCTGGTTGCAGTTCTTTAAGCGATTCCAGCTCTTCGTGATTTTTTTTTAATTTACTGACGAGTTAATTTAGGGAAGACTGGAATTTAGCTGTATTTTCAGCTGTTCTCCGATCTATTCTTTCTTTCTTGAAGTTGTCGAATAGCTGGTTAATGAACCGACCAAGCTCTGACTGAGCATCAGCAAGTGCAACGAAGTTTTCCATTGGGATTTACACTGCCTGAAAATTGCTTAGAGACCAAACATGCGCAAGAAAGCCAAATGTAACTTAAAAGAGTTATGCTTCTTACCACCAGATGTTTTTGCTTGTCAGTATACTGCTACTTCGGAGTATCTGGACGATGATGGCTCTAGGTTGGTTGCTAATAACTGCGCAGGCTTTGAATGCTGCTAACCTTTTATGTTAATTGTAGACACAAAGTGTGGTCCAAACGATGTTCTAGATTTACTTCCGTGACGTATTCCAGTGGCTGCTACTTCTATGGTATTGCTTGCTACTACAAGCAGAATCTGATTACTGCTGAGTGTTGTATCCCCTTCTGCCAGCTGTTGCTTGTGGATATACGCTCGAACCGGGTTCTTACTTTGACCTCTCTTACAATAGAGAGTTGTAGTTTATGATGGTGATTTAAAGCACTACTTATGATGCACAGGTAGTGTTAATCACGTCGGGGTCACCAGTTTGTTAGAGCTATGAGGATTTACTCACTAGCTCTGAGGCTTGATAAAATAAAAAACAAGAAGGCTTCCTTCTTAATCGAGAATTTATTTCATTCTGAAAATACAATTAATCGAAGTGATATTTATATGAATCTTAAAGCTAACTAAGCTAAAACTAACAATATGAAATTTGCGATATTTACAGAGTTTCAGAAAAAATGTGCAGTGTCAAAGTATTTACCGGCAACAAAGATGAAACTTGACTCTAGAGGAAGTTGTCGACTGGTAATTTTGTTTATTGCTCCAAATTCTGGGTAATTGATATTTTAAGAATTTGGAATGTTAAATGCTTAGGTAAATTGAAAATTATGAAATTTAAATTGCTGACTTAATTTCAATATTTTATGTTTAGAGACTTAAACAATAGTTAAGAGTTAATTTTATGCCCCATGAATAGTTTTCGTGTGAGCATAATCCAATAACAACTGCGTTAAGTGGCTGGTTTTCGGTACAATGATAGGGTGTTTTTCATCAAACGATAAGAATGAATGCTTTGTTGGGTGTGTAGCGGCAAATAAAAAATAACAACCAAAATAAGAAAAGAAAATCAACCAACCAAAAAAAATACAAAATCAAAATAGTCCTGAAATTTGAAAAGGTTTTTTCGAAATAATAAGTCGTAAATTTGCGGCTTTAATTCAAATTAATTTATTCATAAAAGACTCAAATGAAATTATAAAAACAAGAAAAATTCAATAACAAAAAATATAAAGTTAACTTCTTTTAATCTTTATCTAATTATTCGCAATTATTTCAAACAAACAAAAAATTAATAAACCAAAGGAAATTATAGTTCACAAAATAATAATCATAAATGAAATGAAACGAAATGAAGAAAAATAAAATGATAGCACTTGCTGAAAAAGAAAATGATTATTTAAAAATTGCAGAACTGCACGTGGTGGTCAAAATGCCATCTTTGGAATTTCTTGACCACTGTAGCTAGTTCACTTACTTTGAAAAAAAATAAATTGTCGTAGATGTTGCCTCGCTGAAAACTCACTAAGAAAAGAGAGCGATCTCCTCAGGAACACTGCTTTTATAAGCTTGTCAGCCATCTTGTACAAATTAAGTTCGTCGCCATATGCTTTTCTGTCATTTTCGTGGAGACTTTCATCGGCGCCATTTTTTCTCGCGGTAATTTTAAATAAATATGTTGTCCATAAAGAGTTTTTCCGCATGTTGTTATGACTGGAATGACGGAAACTCTTTTCTACATATGAAAATTTCATTAAAATATTTTATGCAATTATCCACATTGGTAAATTTGCACAAAATTGGGATTAATTGTAGTTTTAACGTTTGTAAGAGATGGCGCTGCTCAATGTTTATCTCCATTTTGAAGTCTCCCCTGAAAGAGTATTTTATTTATCTCTTTCTAATATAAATTATATATGTTTTCTCTTTCCCACTCGTTTTGGGTATAGGAAATATAAATAATTAAAAGTATCTCGATGGGGAATCGAAATTGGTAAATTTAATTATCACCAATCGATTCCTCATCAAATTTTACATCAATTTGATGTGCTGCATGTTGGCAGCACATAAAGTTTGACAGTATTTTTAAAGGTGAAGTTTCGGCAAAATGTCATTCGCGAGTGAAGTGAAATTATAATAAATACTTGGTAAGTATTACTTATGGTGCCTTTAATTGTGTCTTAAATTGTTATTTAAGTGTATTTCTGTGTATGTGCAGTGTTAGTTCCATGAAATTAATGTTTTCTTCTCATTAAGGAAACCGCGGAAAAAGTCGCGGATTCGGAGGAATATCATCGCCTGGCTGCTGGATTTCACAATAAAAGGTAAGAAAACTCAAATTTGTTATATACTTGTATATTTCATGAAAATATCATATCAATTGTCATTTCATGTATACTAAAAATAGTTTGTAGTGTATACTTTTTCTAATATATTTCATTCTTCTTTAATTTCAGGTACATATGTCTTCATTTTGGGAGTAATTCAGGTACTTCAGGTAAGTATTTAGGTAATAGGTAATTTTGTGTCGTTCCATTCTTTGAATGAATACTAATTTGATTCTTTTTCAGGTGAGCTTGGCGAACATTCTCCCCCCTGTTGAACGTTCTTGTTCAATAACCTCATCATTTGTTTTTTAGTTCCCCTTTTATGATGATGATGGAATATGATCGTTCGGTCAGCCTTCACACGAAGACAGATTTGATGTCGATCAGGCAAATTAATGGTCTTCTCTTTGTTTCTTCTTCTCGTAATATCATCAAAATCAATTCGCCTTAGTATCTCTCTTGAGAGATAAAGATTTTGCCCTTCACGTGTTATGAAGTGTTGATGACTGTTGGTTGCTCTCATTTTAAGCTCCGCTATTGTTCTTGTTGGTCTTAGGGTGTGGATTGAATGCACTTGAGCACCGTTTATCATTGCAGGCTTTGACAATATTGGCACTGGAGGCGGAAGACTGTAGTTATTTTCGTTTGGCTTATCTTGAGGTGCTGACTGTGATGAAATCGGACCGCTGCATTCAGAACAGGAGCAGGAATCCTTCGCAGTAGAGGTGCTCGGCTTAGGATCTTGTATGCTGGATGCTGGTGGTAATCTATTCTTCGGTGGATCTCGTCGCCGGCCAGGGACATCGCATTCTTCGTCTGATAGAAGCACAGCCAAATCAGGAGTACCAGGAGGAGTGAACTCGATGTCATCGAAAATCATCAGTACGTCTTCATCAAATTCTTTAAAATGACTCACTGAAATGGAGAGACTAGTTACCTCTTGGTATATTTGACACTTAAGGAACACTTAAACAGAACAGCATAACATAAACGAAACAAGGGTTATTACATTATGTTTCTGCTGAACTACTATGAATTGGCAATCGGCAAATTTTTGATACAGGTCGCTCAAACGTGCTGGTTTTAGTTCGTACTTGAACAACTCGTACGAGTCCGTCCTTTCCTGGATATACTTTGTCCACCAACCCAAGAGGCCAAACTGTGGGAGGCATGTTTTCATTTTTAATGAGGATGACTTCTCCCACTTGGATATTGGATTGTGGTGAACGCCATTTAGGTCTTTGCTGTAATTGGTTAAGGTTATCCTTAGACCATTTATTCCAAAACTGTTTTGTCATATTTTGTACCATTTTCCATCGTTGTGGCAGTGAAATACTTGTACAGTCTGCTTCTGGTATAGCGTTAAGTGCCTGTCCAATTAAAAAATGCCCCGGAGTAAGTGAGAAGAGTTCCTCTGAGGTATCTCTGATACGACATAATGGCCTAGAGTTAAGGCATGCTTCTATTTGCGGAAGTATTGTTGCATATTCTTCGAAGGTGCATATAGTATTTCCCAAGGTTCGTCGAAGATGATGTTTTATAGATTTGACACCCGCCTCCCACAATCCGCCAAAGTGTGGCGAAGCCGGTGGGTTGAAGTGCCACGTTATACCTTTTGATGCTAGGTAAGTTGTTGCTTCTGGTTCAGACTCTTTCATTGCTTGTTTCAGAGTTTTATTAAGCAGGGAATATCGGAATATATGTTGCGACATAGACCTCTTCTGGACACGAATCTTTTTAATGCAGCGATGAATGCCAAGGATGTCAAATCTGATACAAGCTCTATATGAATTGCTCTCGTGGCCATGCAAATGAAAATGCAGAAATAGGCCTTTTGAATCTTGGCATTACGATGAGTTGATTCCTTTATAGAAAAGGGTCCAGCATAATCTATTGCAACTTCGGTGAACGGTTTTGTTATATTTACTCTGCATGCTGGTAGACTGCCCATGAGTTGAGTTGTGATTGCATGCCGATGTCGAAAGCAAGTTATGCACTGGTGTAGTCTACTGGTTATGCATCGACGCGCATCAAGAATCCAATATTGATGCCTGATGGTGTTTAATACTAAGGATGTTCCACCATGCAACGTCTCTTTGTGCGTTCTATCTATAATGATTCTGGAAACATGACTATCTTTTGGTAAGATTATTGGATGCCTTCTGGCATACGGAAGATCAGTGTTTTGCAATCGACCACCTAGACGTATTAGACCATCGTTGTTCATGAATAGATTAAGTGTTAGAAGCCGGCTCTTAGGTGATATTTGAATTTTGTTGCATAAATTGTCATACTCTTCTGGGAAGGCATATTGCTGTACTAATTTTAAAACAGTATGTTCCGCCGATTTCAGATCTGTACTTGTTAGCACTGTTGTTTGTTTCTCTTGATTGTTTCGACAATTGTAAATGAAACGTTGGATTGTTGCGATTATCCGGAGTAGACGTGTATATGATGAATAGCGAAAAATTATATGGTCAGAGGACAATGCTAGCAAAGAAACTACAATAGGTTTTCTAACTTCTAAGTCTGTTTGCTGATCTGGTTTGCGAGATTGGAGCCATTCTGCTTCAGGCTTAATTAACCAGCTTGGTCCATGCCACCATAAATTGTTGTCTATCAGATTGGATGCTACAATTCCTCTGGATGCTAAGTCCGGATTGTCCTTGGTGTTGATATGACGCCAGTGATCGTATCGTACAATGTCTTTGATCTGAACTACACGATTGGCCACGTATGGATGCCATCGTGGTGGATGTTCCTTGATCCATTGCAGCACAATTGTTGCGTCTGTCCATGCAATCACGGGTACATGCTGCAGGTTCATGTCCTTCATGGTTGTTTCGAGCAGTTTGGCTAGCAGTAATGCACCGTTCAATTCTAGGCGAGGAATTGTCGTGGGTTTTAGAGGAGCCACCTTTGTCTTTGATGTTAATAGAATTGAGGTCACTTGTCCAATTTCATTTCGAGTACGTAAATACAACACAGCTGCATAGGCCTTTCTCGACGCGTCGCAGAAACCATGAATTTGCACAGTTGATTGTGGAGAATAGTGCACCCATCTCGGAATTTTTAATAGTTCCAGCCTTTACAGTTCATGCTTGAATAACGTCCATTGACTACTGATGGCTTCGATCACCTGTTCGTCCCAGGATGATCCAGTTATCCACAGAGCTTGGATGATTAGTTTAGCTATGATGATGACAGGTGAAAGCCAGCCCAAGGGGTCATATATGGAAGCGACTTCTGATAGGATCGTGCGTTTAGTTATCTTGGTAGAAACTGGCGGTTGTTTAATGACGAAGGTGAAGTAATCAGGTCCAGGATGCCAACGAATTCCTAATGTTTTGACTGACTCGTTGTCAGTGAATGCTAAAGATTCCTTTAGTTCGCGATGTTCCAATGGAAGATTTTCAAGCAATTTATAATTGTTACTGCCCCACTTTCTTAAATTAAACCCTCCAGACTTCATCATATTATTTAATTGGTGCTGTAATTATTTAGCTGTTGTTATATCATGAGCACCGGTAAATAAATCATCTACATAAAATTCAGAAAGAGTGATCTTCGATGCTAAAGGCCAGTGTTCTGCTTCATCATGTGAAAATTGATGCAAAATACGTATTGCTAAATACGGAGCGCACGATGTTCCAAAGGTGACTGTCCTTAACTGATAGTCTTGTGGTTGTAGAGTTTTTGGATTTCGCCATATGATTCTTTGAAATTTTCGTTGCTCCGGATGGACTTCTATCATTCTGTACATTTTCTCCAAATCGGCGTTCATTGCTATTTCGTATTTTCTGCAATTCAATAAAATTGCAAACAGTTTAGCTTGTAGAGTTGGACCTGTTAGGAGCATTTGGTTGAGCGAGTTACCATTTGTAGTCCTGGCAGACGCGTCAAATACTACTCGCAGTCGTGTATTTGTGCTGTCCTTGAACACAGCATGATGTGGAATGTAATAGTGAGGCTCATTATTGTGCGGAGGATTGACTCGTTTAGACATGCTGTATAAGCCGCCTCTAGTTGTGGATTGTTTTTTAGCCGTTGTTGTAAATTGATGAATCGTTTGAACGCTTGAGGTCGTGATTCTCCCAAGGCGGGTGGCTCGTTAGCGAATGGAAGTTGTACCTGGTATTTTCTTCTTCATCTTCTTTAGTAAGAATGATTGTTGAGGGAACCTCTTCTATGTCCCAGAATTTTTTCAATTGTTGGTTCAGATCTGTGTCAGCTGTTGTGATTGTAAAGGCCTTAATTTGCTTGCTTGATGCCTCTGTATTTGATCCTAAGAGGATCCATCCAAACATAGTGTTTATTGCGATTGGAGAAGTCGCTGGTCCTCGTCGTATCCCTTCTCTTAGTATTTGTGTGTATATGTTTGCTCCTAATAAAGCGTCTATTCTATTTGCTCTCCAAAACATGGGGTCGGCTAACTCGAGATTGGTTATATGCTGCCAGTCATGTCGTGAGATTGGTGAGGTTGGCAAGGGATCTGTGATGCGCTGTAATACAAGGAAGTCCTCTTCAATTAAGTTGTTGTCTGAGTTGCATGAAGACAGTCGTAGTCTCACTTTATGACGCGCGATGGCATTAGAACTGGTATTTAATCCGATGACTTCCACTGATGTTAAGGTCAGGTTGACACATAGTCGTTTACATGCAGCTTCGGTAATGAAGGAGGAATGTGAACCTGGATCCACAAGACACCGCAGCGTTTGAGCTTGTCCGTGATTACCGTGGGCAACAACTAATGCTGTAGCTAATAGTGCGTGTTTATTCTCCATGGCGATGAAACTTTGAGTGGTGTTTGATTGATTAGCGCTGTTGGCTGCAAATTGTTGTGAAGCTGCATTGCTATTTGAATTGATGCTGCTTTCGTGTTTAGTGAAATTAAAGAAATGTTTATTATTTTGATAGCTTGAGAGAGGTTGCTCTTTCTTAGTTTGTTCCTCATGAATGCTAGTGTGATGTTTTTCATTGCATTTGAAGCATTTAAATTTGCTAGTGCATTTGTTAACCGAGTGACTTTTCGACAAGCAGTTTATACAGTTGCCAGCAGTGTTTATTAACTTCCGTCTAGCAGGAATGTCCATTTTTAAATACTTCGGACATCGTTGTAAGAAGTGATTACTAGAACATGCCGAACATTTGGATTGTTTTAATGTGTGATACGATTGAGTTGTTGCTCTTAAAACTGGCTTAGGTTGCGTTGGTTTTGGTACCAAGGCATCTGCGATGGACTCTAAAACCTTCAAGCGTGTATTGAATTCAATTCAATTTATTGTGGTTTGTTAATTTACATAAAGTGTATAATATCTTAAATTATTTCAAACCAGCATTTCACATAAGCTGAGCTTGTGTGTGAAGTGTCATGACAGTTGAACTAAATTTTTTCCTATATCTATTCCTGTCCGTATTTAGTTAATCACTCTAATTGTTCATGTTATTACCTTTCTTGATATCCTAATTTAACGCTTATGTACTACAGGTACAAAATAAGACTTATCTAACAAATATTCACAGTACATAACAAATCAATTATTTGAAATAAACTGAATATAATATGTTACAAAAGTAAAATTCGCAGAATTTTCAGGAGAAACAGTTATTAAATATATCGGAATTACACAATAAGAATTATTTAAGGATTACTTTATAATTTTGATCATTCAAACAATGCTTAGTATTAATGGGAATCATATTATACATTTTTGGCCCTAATATGCTCGAATGCCTTTGTGTTAAGCTTTTTTTGCATCTTTTTGTGGCCAGAGGATGACTAGCCTGTCTTCTGGTTTGGTAACTTGTTATGTGTAGTTCAAAACTAGATTTGTTAGCATACATGAATTTTAAAAGCGTGTATGAGTAGATCTGTCGTATGTTCATGACGTTAAACTGGGAGAAAGCTAGTGTAGTGGAGTAAAATTTAAATTTTTTTAAACATGCCTTAATTATCTTGCTCTGTAAATTAGTAAGAGACACAATAATAGAGGTATAAGTGGCACCCCAAACTAACACTCCGTATTGTATGACTGATTGTACAATTGCAAAATATATAATTCTCATAAAGTTGATATTGAGTATATTGCGTAATTTTCTCATTATGTAAAGGGTTTTTCTCAGTTTTTTGCATAAATATATTATATGCTTGTCCCATTTCAGCTTATTATCGAGAGTAACGCCTAGATAATTATATTCAGTCACTTTCTCGATCGCTATGTGGTTTATTTGGATGATATGGTCTGCAATATTTTCATCACTTTTATTCCCAAAATATAAAACCTTGGTCTTATTTAGGTTGAGATCTAATTTATTTAGCTTTAACCAGACGTAAATTACACTTAAACCATGATTTGTTAAGCGGCAGGTTTCTGCCCAGCTATTGCTCTTAAATAAGACCACAGTATCATCGGCGAATGTAACAATATGTCCTTGTATAACGCTTTGTTCTAATTTGCATAAATTATTTAAATAAATTAAAAATAACAAGGGGCCCAATACTGTTCCTTGCGGTACACCGCACTTAATAAATGCTGGCTTACTTAAAACTTGTCCTATTCTTACATATTGTATTCTCTCTTGTAGATATGATTTAAGCAGAGAAAACAAAGTGCCAGATATACCAATGCTCGCCAGCTTGTTAAATAGAATCTTATGATTGACCGTATCGAAAGCTTTTTTTATATCAATGAATACAGCACAAACTTTATCACCTTCATCCATTGCTGAATATACATAAGTGGTGACGTCATATAAAGCATCGGAAGTACTACATTTACTTTGAAACCCGTACTGATTATGAGCTATTATGTTATTACCATTAATAAAAGTTAGTAGTCTTTCCTTAATGCATTTTTCCAGAAGTTTAGATATGCTTGATAATAATGATATCGGTCTGTAATTATGAGGATCAGTTTTGCTCCCTGTTTTATGTACGGGCACTATAATAGAAGTCTTAAGTTTTTCAGGAAACTTCCCTTGGGATAAAGCAAGATTGAATATATAACAGAGAGGTGGGGTAATATACTCAGCAATTCTTTTCAGCATATTACTTGAATAACCGTCGTGCCCCATTGCAGCAGTGTTTTTTAAGCTCTTCAAATGCAAACGGATTTCACTTTCAGTAATAGCAGGCACGTTAAAAGAATCAAATTCGACCCGGTCACTTGAAGTACATTCAATTTCATCCTCATCTGATGCTATCGCTATGTTCACAAAATGTTCATTGAACTCGTCAGCGATCTTCAATGGCTCTATTATTAGAATTCTATCCGCTGTCAGAATTTCATTTATATTTTGAGTCTTCTTCCCAGAACTTCCTGTTATCTCATTTATTTTTTGCCATACCTTTCTGGGGTTATTGGAAAAGGTATTGATAATATGTGCATAATATGATTCTTTTGCGACCCTAATGATTTGATTAAGCATATTTCTGTACGTTTTGTATCTAATTTTTAGAATCTCATTAAATGGTTGTCGTTTTACTTTCTTCGCCATGTTATTTCTTACTCTGATGGAGGTGATTAATCCTGCAGTAATCCACTCCTTGATAGGTTTAACTTTTGAGTTAATTTTAGTTTTATGGATGTATGATGCATTACTAATATATTCGTCCAATTTCTCATAAAATTTATTTCCTGCAACTATAAACCGCTGTCCATCTTTCCTGAGTAATATTTTCAATTAGAGAATTGTAATTTATTCTCAATACCTCATTGTTAAAATTTTTATGGCAATCTGAATGTCTGATAGTTTCAATGTCTTTAAAAGTCAATCTAGCTAGCGTCGTATAATGGTCAGTTATGAACGTCTCATAAATTGCTGGCGAAAATTCAATATTCTTGTTAATTTTACAGAAGATGTGATCCAAGCAAGACCTTTCACGGGTTTCCCAATTAAGGATTGGTTAAAACCATGTTCTGACAGTGTATTGAGATAGTCATTTCCAATAGAGACTAAGTTCCCTTTTATAATGTCAATATTTATGTCACCCACTATAATATGATTTTGGTTATTATCTCAGGAACACAAATAGTCATCTAGGGAATTAATAAAATTATTGGGATTTAAACTTGGGGATCTGTATACGCCTGTAATGTCAATTTTTACATTTTCATGGACTGAAATTTGCAAGTGTAGGGCATTTGCTTCAATAATTTCACAGCCAACCTCACTAACATCAAACTGATCTTTAACATAAACGACAATTCCATCACATTTGTTATAGCGCGTAGGTTTTTCAAATCTATTATAATTAGGCAAATTGAAACAGCTATAATCGTCTTGCCAGGTTTCTGTTAACACTATTACATCATAAGCAACATCTAAATCATCTAAAATTATGTTTAGTTCATCGAAATGTTTATTTATACTCCTAATATTCATGTGAAAAATATTAAATGTTCTACTTTGCCCAATAAAAAAATTCCTGCATTCTATTTCATTTCTTATCACTAAAGTAGATACATCATCATATAACTCTAGTGTTTCCATTAAATCATTCATCTTTAATTAATAATTTCTTAAATTATTTCCTAATCTTATTTTACAGCTTAACTTAAATTCGATAAATCTTCTTTACGATGTCCCGTTTGGTATTCATTAAAAGTTTTGCCGTTTTCGGAGTCAGATGCTCACTTATAAATATCCGACCTTCACCCAGTTCTTTGTTTATAGTTTGAGCCGCAATTCCCTGGCCCGCTTTGTTGGTTCGAACTGTTTCTCTATAAGCTGCAATCATTTTGTCTCTGGTGGATCTTCTAACAAATTACACAATGACGTTGCTGTTATAATTACCTGACCGATTATTGTTCTGTCTGTAAACATGACTCAGATCAGTGTCATCAAGCTTGAGGTTAATAGCCTCTGCCACTGTTTTGACCACCGCAATAGCATTTTCGTTTTTTGTTTCCTTTACACCACTGATAACAATGTTTTCTTTTCTAATTTCTCTGAGTAAAAAATGATTTTCTTCTTTCAGATTGTTAATTACTTCCTTAAGCTGTAAATTTTCTGTCTTTAGTTGCTTTAATTCAATCAGTAGTTCATCCGTTTTAGCATTACACTCATCGAACTTGTTTGACATAAATTGCACCGAGATTTTAAGATACGATAATTCACTGTTTATCACATTTTTTGATTTGTTCAATTCATGCTTAAATCTTTCAAAAACACCATTTATCAGATCTTCCATATTAACGTTCTTTTCTCCTGTGATTTTGATTGATTTGCAACTATCACATTTCCACTGTTCACGTTTTTGACCCAATTTTCTCAAATTTTCAATTGTTTTAATGCTAGTGCATCTCGAATGATAGTAGTTTTTGCATAACGCGCACAAAATAATATCCTTAGGATCGGAAAATATTTCACTACAATTGTGCGGGCTGTGCGCAAATAAGGGGAGGTGCCGGAATTAAAAAATGCCCAATAAAAAATTCAAATTCAAAATGTTTATTAAAATTCAGTTATTCAAAATAAATAGTTCAATATAACACTTAATCCTAATTATCACAGTCAATTCATTTCAATAAATAATTCAAATTCAATATAAATAATAAATTCAAAAAAAAAAAAAAATAAGTAAATAAAATCAAAAAAAATCCACGGCTAGTTCGATTTTGGTTTGGTGCCTTCCTGACAGAAGAAGAAGAGAGAGATTTATAAAATGCAATTCAAAATTAAGTTTTTGAATTGAAAAATAGAATTAATTTTCTATTTTAATAAAATGCAGAATTAAGTTTCTGCAGGAAAAATTACAGAAGTAAGTTTCTGCGATAATATTTACAGAAGTAAGTTTCTGTGGTAGGATTTGCAGAATTAAGTTTCTGCGACAGGAAATTTTCAAATTAAGTTTTGAAAATCACGGGTGGGATTGTTTCAGTTTGAATACTGAACAAGGAATGAGGTGCCATACTGAAAATCTCGCCGGTTTATATAGCTCCAGGTTAGCGGATTTAAACACTTTTCATTCATGAGTTCGCCTGGTAGTACTATTTTACTTTAAAGTTAATGTCATTCACAATGGAAATGTAAAGTGACATTTGTAGAAGTGAAAGGATGACAGCTGTTTTGGTGGCAGAAATTCTGGTAAGTTTTTATTTTGTAAAATAATTATTAATTTATTAATTTCTTGTTTATTTCAGCTTGATAATTTTTGTTGGAGTGATGGTCGGAGCAGATTAGGAGAATAATATGCACTTCCCGTGCATTTAGATAAGTTTTCTCAAATTTTAACCAAAAGTTTGTTTACTTTGTGGTTTATTTATTTACAGATTGGATAATTCATAGGACGAGGAAAGGAGCACTAAGGAAGAAGCAGGACGACATTTAGACAACGAGGGATTGTTTTATAAGTATTAATTTAATGAAATTAAGTTTTCATTAAATATTTTTCTTTTCAGGCAATAATTTTTTGGAGGGACTGAACATCCTCCCGCCTCCAACAAAATTAGATTTTTTGTGTGATATATATGTATAGTTTAGTGGTTTAAATAAATGAATAAACAAATATATGCCTTTGTACTTTTTGCCCCTCTTAGTGATGAGGTTTTCATGTGATTTGGGCCTGCATAATCGACGCCAGTGTGTTGGAAGGGTAAGGACGTGTTGACTCTAGCAGCTGGGAGAGAACTCATTAATTGAGAGGAAGGTTTAGCATTGAATCGAAAACAAGAATGCATTTATGAATGCGATATCTAATTGTGTTGCGGGCATCAAGTAGCCAATAAGAATTACGTAGTGTGTTTAATACAACTTGAGTGCCTCCGTGCAGAGTGTAATTGTGAATATAATCGATAAGGATATGAGTAACATGATGTTTATTTGGAAGGATTATGGGATGTTTTAGGTTATAATTTAAATGTGCTTCTGTCAGCCGACCTCCTACACGTAGGATATTTTCAGAGTCTAGTATTGGATTGAGCGACAGAATTCGACTTTTTTTAGGAAGGGGCAGATTTTTTTGCAAACATGTAATTTCGGTAGAAAAAATTATGTGTTGGAGAGTTTTTATTAGGCATCGTTCTGCCTTCTTGAGTTCGGAGACTGATAAGTACTGAGTAGTTGGGTGTTGTTTGCGCATACTGTTTATAAATCTAAGGCAGTATGCGGTTATACGAATAGTTTTCTGGAATGATGAGTATTTGGTAAGTAAAACTATGTGTTCGTTGATTATATTAGTGAGTGTTTTTGATTTTTTGGATTCCAATGCAGTTTGGATATCTGTGTTTTGTTGAGACCAAAGTTCCTCATCGTTATGTAACCAATCTGGTCCGTTCCACCATATTGGAGTTGTTAATAGTGCTTTTGTCAAAATTCCTCGTGAGGCTATGTCTGCAGGGTTTTGTTTCGATGGGACGTGTTTCCAAATTGCATTTGGTATGTTCTCGTGTATTTCGGAAACACGATTGGCTACGAATGTTTTCCAAGTTGATGGATGTTTCCGCAACCATGCCAGAGCTATGTTAGAGTCTGTCCAGGCTGTCACTTTAATCTCTTTGAGCTCTAAATTGATTGTGACTTGTTTTATCAGTCGAGAGAGTAAAACAGCGCCACATATCTCTAGACGAGGCAAAGAAACTGGTTTGATAGGAGCGACTTTGGTTTTTGCTGTAATTAGTTGAACTTTGGAATTGTTGTGTTCATGTATTTTTAAATATAGTACAGCTGAGTAAGCGTTATTGGAGGCATCGCAAAAACCGTGTAGCTCTATCGCTTTTATACTGGGCTCATATCCCAGCCATCTTGGAATTTGAATATCTTGCAATGTATTCAATTGAGCCTTGAAATTACTCCATTCTCTTGCAATTTCATTAGGTACTATGTGATCCCAGTCACATTTTGTAAGCCAGAGTTTTTGTATTAAAATTTTGGCTGTTATAATACATGGTGCCAGCCATCCTAATGGATCAAAGAGAGATGAGACTTCAGAGAGTATTATTCGTTTTGTGTATGCATTAGTTGGTTCAGGAATTTTAACTTTATCATCCTTTGATAACTGCTGCAATGTTTTAATGGCGAGGTATGGAGCTGGTGCGGTTCCGAATGTGACTGTTGTCAGAGCGTAGTCCTTTAATTCTTCATTTGGAGTATTTCTCCAGATTATTCTTTGGAAATTTTGGTGTTTAGGTGCCATTTGGATCATCCTATACATTTTTTCAATGTCAGCTGTGAATGCGTATTTATATAATCGCCATCGTAATAGGGTGGTCCAAAGAGTTGGTTGTATAGTTGGTCCAATTAGCAGTTGCTCATTTAGAGACTTTCCATTTGACGTGCGTGCTGAAGCGTTGAACACAATTCGAAGCTTTGTTGTTGTACTCACTTTGAGTAATAAAAAGGGAAATTGGAATGGTAGTTGTTCTCTGTTTGTAATTGTGTTGGGGGAATTAATTTCATGTGTCCAAGCTCTGCGTATTCATTAATGCAAGTTTTATATAGATTATATAGCTCTGGATTATTAGAGAGTTTTTTCTCTATTTGTAGAAATTGCCTGACTGCCATATTTCTTGACTGACCGAGTTGCGGTGCAATTTGCTCCTTGAATGGTAATTGCACTTCGTATTTTCGGCAGGGCAAACGAGTTGTTGGTTCTTTATAGAGTTTTTCACATAGCTGATCTTCTGGTGATTGTTTAGAGCTAATGTGACACTCTTCGATTTCCCAAAATCGTTTTAACTGATTATCCAACTCAGTTTTTATTGAAGTATGAGTGGTTAATACTGTCGTGAGGATATTCTTTGTTTCTGGGATTGCTCCCATTAAAATCCATCCTAGCTTTGTATTTTGAGCTGTAGGTGTGTTGAAAGTTCCCCTTTTGATTCCATTTATGTCAGCCATAATGTCAGCTCCGAGAAGAATGTCGATCTCTGCTGGAGTTGAAAAAGTGGGGTCAGCCAGAGGAAGGTTATGTATGTGTCTCCAATTTGAGACTTTAAATGTTTGAGATGGTAGTAAGTCGGTGATTTTTTCGATTATCAACATGTTAACCTTCATTTTAAAATTCGAGTGTAGTGAATTGATGCTGACTGTCGTTTGTTTTGAGCTTATATTAGTAGGATTTGTGCCAAGCCCAATTAGTTGGTGATTTGTTGGTAATCCTTTGAGCTGTAATCGTTTACAGGCTCTTTCTGTTATAATGGATACTTGTGATCCAGAGTCTATTAATGCTCGAAAGATCATCGTAATTCCACATGGGGCAGTAATATTTATTAGAGCTGTAGAGAGTAAAGCTCTTTTAGTATTAGAAGGGATAAAATTTTGAACTTGTTGTTCATTAGCTTCGATGGTGGATGGAGACTTTGATTTTTGAGTAGATTCGGTGGTTGAATTTGTATTTGAAAAGTTTTGTTCATAGTGAAGCAAAGAATTGTGATTTTTGCCACAGTGCTAACATTTTTTGTTACTAGGACATTTTGAAGTTGTGTGGTTGGACGAGAGACAATTTTTGCACAAGTGTTTGTTAGTAACAATTTCATGTCGTTGTCGAATGCTTAAATTTGTAAATGTAGGACAATGGAAAATTATATGGTTTCCTCTGCAATGGCAGCACGAGGTTTTTATATTCTTAGGTGAATATGGTTTTTGAATTGGAGCTGAACTCTTGCTTTTGTTTAAGAGTCCATACGTTGGTTTAGGGGGAAGGTTTTTCTTTCCTTCGGTTAGAGCTTCAAGCATTCTAAATCTCGTTTCGAGAAATGTAGTGAATTCTGTATAAGTTGGGAGTTCAGTATTGTTTCGTAACTCTTGTTCCCAATGATAATGAGTCTCTGGTGGTAATTTCTGGATTAGTATGTGGATCAAGATGGCGTCCCATTTGTCCACGGGTAATTCGAGAGCTTGTAGCTCATGAATACATTCCTCAGTTTTATCTAAAAACGATTTAATATTGGTTGATGTCTCAGTTTTAATTTGAGACTGGCTTAGGAGATCCTTCAATTGCTGATTTACGAGAGATCGTTTATTATTGTATCTCTTCGTGATATAGCCTTGTCATAATTGCTCTCAATGATGTCAAATTGTCGCAGAAGGCTTTCTGCTTCTCCAGAGACATTTGCTTTTAAATAATGTAATTTTTGGACCTTGCTCAGATTTTTATTTAAATGTATTAGGGCGGAGAATAAATCATGGAAAGATCTCCATGTTTTGTAGTTGCCATCGAACTTGGGTATGGCAATAGGTGGTAGCCTGATTGAATTTGACTGTGATGGATTATTTGATGGATTAGTTTCGGGAGAACTATTGCTTTTAATGTACTCTTTAAGCCCATCATTAAGATCAGTTAAGAGATCGAAATATGCCTCTTCAGTGATTTCGTATATATTTTCGGAGTTGTATTTGTTCACCTTTGCATCCGTGTATGCCCATATATCGATATGGTTTGCAGAGAACTGTTCCCACAACTCTTAAATAAAGGCGAGACGGGCTTCAAAATAGCCCTGGTTTCGTCTGCTTTTACCGGCCTTTTTATGGTTGATGGCGGCTTTATTTATTTGTTCCTTTAAAGCATATTGCTTAGTAAGGATTTTTTCGAGTGAGGACATTTTGAACTTAGGGCAAATCCGGCTCGAAGGACCAATGTGCGGGCTGTGCGCAAATAAGGGGAGATGCCGGAATTAAAAAATGCCCAATCAAAAATTCAAATTCAAAATGTTTATTAAAATTCAGTAATTCAAAATAAATAGTTCAATATAACACTTAATCCTAATTATCACAGTCAATTCATTTCAATAAATAATTCAAATTCAATATAAATAATAAATTCAAAAAAAAATAAGTAAATAAAATCAAAAAAAATCCACGGCTAGTTCGATGTTGGTTTGGTGCCTTCCTGAAAGAAGAAGAAGAGAGAGATTTATAAAATGCAATTCAAAATTAAGGTTTTGAATTGAAAAATAGAATTAATTTTCTATTTTAATAAAATGCAGAATTAAGTTTCTGCAGGAAAAATTACAGAAGTAAGTTTCTGCGATAATATTTACAGAAGTAAGTTTCTGTGGTAGGATTTGCAGAATTAAGTTTCTGCGACGGGAAATTTTCAAATTAAGTTTTGAAAATCACGGGTGGGATTGTTTCAGTTTGAATACTGAACAAGGAATGAGGTGCCATACTGAAAATCTCGCCGGTTTATATAGCTCCAGGTTAGCGGATTTAAACACTTTTCATTCATGAGTTCGCCTGGTAGTACTATTTTACTTTAAAGTTAATGTCATTCACAATGGAAATGTAAAGTGACATTTGTACAAGTGAAAGGATGACAGCTGTTTTGGTGGCAGAAATTCTGGTAAGTTTTTATTTTGTAAGATAATTATTAATTTATTAATTTCTTGTTTATTTCAGCTTGATAATTTTTGTTGGAGTGATGGTCGGAGCAGATTAGGAGAATAATATGCACTTCCCGTGCATTTAGATAAGTTTTCTCAAATTTTAACCAAAAGTTTGTTTACTTTGTGGTTTATTTATTTACAGATTGGATAATTCATAGGACGAGGAAAGGAGCACTAAGGAAGAAGCAGGACGACATTTAGACAACGAGGGATTGTTTTATAAGTATTAATTTAATGAAATTAAGTTTTCATTAAATATTTTTCTTTTCAGGCAATAATTTTTTGGAGGGACTGAACAACAATAGTTGCATTTGTCACTCATGATTTTAATTTATCTTTAATACTTAGGAATCGAGATAGTATCAGCTATCAGAAAAAACACGTCCGTTCTCTTCAACCGTCACACAACCTTTTTTCAAAAGGTTTTAAATTGTGTGAATGTTGGCAATATCTGAGAAGCTCCTTGCTCTTCCTCCCAGGTTGAAACGTTGACTTCTAAATTTTTAAGTTGCTGTATGCATTCATCGGTGGTGTCAATTAATGCCTTTATGCCTTTCGATGTTTCATTGTTCAGCTTCGGTTGATTAACTAAAATCTTAAGTTGATGGTTGACCAGTATTCTTTTATTGTTGTAGCGCTCCTGCAATTTTTTCCAGGCTGGGTCATAATCATTATCAGTTACTGGTGTATGCCTTAAAAGCTTCTCTGCATCCCCAATTAAACATCCCTTAAGGTAATGCAACTTTTGTACCGGTGTTATTTTGGTATTGTTGTGAACCACTGATGTAAACAAATCGTGAAATGAACGCCACATGTCATAGTCGCCGTTAAATTTGGGTAGCGTAATCCGTGGTAACTGTGCTTCCTGCTGAACAATGGTTGATGTAAAAACCTGTGGATTTGCATTATTAGCAGATGAAATTGTTGCTGGTAGAAATTTCCTTAATCCGTCCATTAATTCGCCCACATATTCTGAATATTTAGTTTCGAGTTCGCTGTAGTAATCCTTAGTGATGTAATCCTCTGGATCTTGCGTAGTTTCTTCTAACACAAGCTTACTAATTTCAAAATCATTTTTGTTGAATCATCCCAAACTTTCTTCAGCTCTGCTAACTTGTTTTCGTAAAATCCTTGTGTTCTTTTGTTGAGATTTGTCTTTTTTTCGCTCTCAATTAGTTTTTCTATTCGAGACTTTAAAACCGCTTGGGTTACAAGTAATGTCTTCAACGATGTCATATTATAAAGATGCGTTCCTTTTGGTATGGTTTATCGTTTGTTTAAATGGATTAAAAACGATACACAAACGTACAAAATTGCGAATAATAATAAAGTATAAAAAAATATAAATTAATTTGAATGAGCACGCAATTCCTGGATGGAACCACCAAAATGTTGGGTGTGTAGCGGCAAATAAAAAATAACAACAAAAATAAGAAAAGAAA
Source organism: Leptarthrus brevirostris (assembly GCA_964036015.1). Lineage (NCBI taxonomy): Eukaryota > Metazoa > Arthropoda > Insecta > Diptera > Asilidae > Leptarthrus > Leptarthrus brevirostris. The sequence goes on from OZ038371.1 coordinate 71,034,870, forward strand.
ATCAACCAACCAAAAAAAATACAAAATCAAAATAGTCCTGAAATTTGAAAAGGTTTTTTCGAAATAATAAGTCGTAAATTTGCGGCTTTAATTAAAATTAATTTATTCATAAAAGACTCAAATGAAATTATAAAAACAAGAAAAATTCAATAACAAAAAATATAAAGTTAACTTCTTTTAATCTTTATCTAATTATTCGCAATTATTTGAAACAAATAAAAAATTAATAAACCAAAAGAAATTATAGTTCACAAAATAATAATCATAAATAAAATGAAACGAAATGAAGAAAAAAAAATTATAGCACTTGCTGAAAAAAAAATGATTATTTAAAAATTGCAGAACTGCACATGGTGGTCAAAATGCCATCTTTGGAATTTCTTGACCACTGTAGCTAGTTCACTTACTTTGAAAAAAAATAAATTGTCGTAGATGTTGCCTCGCTGAAAACTCACTAAGAAAAGAGAGCGATCTCCTCAGGAACACTGCTTTTATAAGCTTGTCAGCCATCTTATACAAATTAAGTCCGTCGCCATATGTTTTTCTGCCATTTTCGTGGAGACTTTCATCGGCGCCATTTTTTCTCGCGGTAATTTTAAATAAATATGTTGTCCATAAAAAAAAACATATGAAAATTTCATTAAAATATTTTATGCAATTATCCACATTGGTAAATTTGCACAAAATTGGGATTAATTGTAGTTTTAACGTTTGTAAGAGATGGCGCTGCTCAATGTTTATCTCCATTTTGAAGTCTCCCCTGAAAGAGTATTTTATTTATCTCTTTCTAATATAAATTATATATGTTTTCTCTTTCCCACTCGTTTTGGGTATAGGAAATATAAATAATTAAAAATATCTCGATGGGGAATCGAAATTGGTAAATTTAATTATCACCAATCGATTCCTCATCAAATTTTACATCAATGCATGTTGGCAGCACATAAAGTTTGACAGTATTTTTAAAGGTGAAGTTTCGGCAAAATGTCATTCGCGAGTGAAGTGAAATTATAATAAATACTTGGTAAGTATTACTTATGGTGCCTTTAATTGTGTCTTAAATTGTTATTTAAGTGTATTTCTGTGTATGTGCAGTGTTAGTTCAATGAAATTAATGTTTTCTTCTCTTTAAGGAAACCGCGGAAAAAGTCGCGAATTCGGAGGAATATCATCGCCTGGCTGCTGGATTTCACAATAAAAGGTAAGAAAACTCAAATTTGTTATATACTTTGTATATTTCATGTAGTTTTCGTAGAATTATATTGGTTCGTTTATGTTTGTTTACATATTAGCATTTCATGTTTAGTTCATTGTTTTGATTTTGATTTGTTTTTGTTATGTTCATTTGTTGAAAATATCATATCAATTGTCATTTCATGTATACTAAAAATAGTTTGTAGTGTATACTTAATCTAATATATTTCATTCTTCTTTAATTTCAGGTACATATGTCTTCATTTTGGGAGTAATTCAGGTACTTCAGGTAAGTATTTAGGTAATAGGTAATTTTGTGTCGTTCCATTCTTTGAATGAATACTAATTTGATTCTTTTTCAGGTGAGCTTGGCGAACATTCTCCGCCCTGTTGAACGTTCTTGTTCAATAACCTCATCATTTGTTTTTTAGTTCCCCTTTTATGATGATGATGGAACATGATCGTTCCGTCAGCCTTCACACGAAGACGGATTTGATGTCGATCAGGCAAATTAATGGTCTTCTCTTTGTTTCTTCTTCTCGTAATATCATCAAAATCAATTCGCCTTAGTAACTCTCTAGAGAGATAAAGATTTTGCCCTTCACGTGTTATCAAGCGTTGATGACTGTTGGTTGCTCTCATTTTAAGCTCCGCTATTGTTCTTGTTGGTCTTAGGGTGTGGATTGAATGCACTTGAGCACCGTTTATCATTGCAGGCTTTGACAATATTGGCATTGGAGGCGGAAGACTGTAGTTATTTTCGTTTGGCTTATCTTGAGGTGCTGACTGTGATGAAATCGGACCGCTGCATTCAGAACAGGAGCAGGAATCCTTCGCAGTAGAGGTGCTCGGCTTAGGATCTTGTATGCTGGATGCTGGTGGTAATCTATTCTTCGGTGGATCTCGTCGCCGGCCAGGGACATCGCATTCTTCGTCTGATAGAAGCACAGCCAAATCAGGAGTACCAGGAGGAGTGAACTCGATGTCATCGAAAATCATCAGTACGTCTTCATCAAATTCTTTAAAATGACTCATCTGAAATGGAGAGACTAGTTACCTCTTGGTATATTTGACACTTAAGGAACACTTAAACAGAACAGCACAACATAAACGAAACAAGGGTTATTACATTATGTTTCTGCTGAACTACTATGAATTGGCAATCGGCAAATTTTTGATACAGGTCGCTCAAACGTGCTGGTTTTAGTTCGTACTTGAACAACTCGTACGAGTCCGTCCTTTCCTGGATATACTTTGTCCACCAACCCAAGAGGCCAAACTGTGGGAGGCATGTTTTCATTTTTAATGAGGATGACTTCTCCCAGTTGGATATTGGATTGTGGTGAACGCCATTTAGGTCTTTGCTGTAATTGGTTAAGGTAATCCTTAGACCATTTATTCCAAAACTGTTTTGTCATGTTTTGTACCATTTTCCATCGTTGTGGCAGTGAAATACTTGTACAGTCTGCTTCTGGTATAGCGTTAAGTGCCTGTCCAATTAAAAAATGCCCCGGAGTAAGTGTGAAGAGTTCCTCTGGGGTATCTCTGAAACGACATAATGACCTAGAGTTAAGGCATGCTTCTATTTGCGGAAGTATTGTTGCATATTCTTCGAAGGTGCGTATAGTATTTCCCAAGGTTCGTCGAAGATGATGTTTTATAGATTTGACACCCGCCTCCCACAATCCGCCAAAGTGTGGCGAAGCTGGTGGGTTGAAGTGCCACGTTATACCTTTTGATGCTACGTAAGTTGCTGCTTCTGGTTCAGACTCTTTCATTACTTGTTTCAGAGTTTTATTAAGCAGGGAATTTGCTCCAATGAAATTGGTGCCGCAGCCGGAATATATGTTGCGACATAGATGGCGATGAATGCCAAGGATGTCAAATCTGATACAAGCTCTATATGAATTACTCTCGTGGCCATGCAAATGAAAATGCAGAAATAGGCCTTTTGAATCTTGGCATTACGATGAGTTGATACCTTTATGCCAGCATAATCTATTCCAACTTCGGTGAACGGTTTTGTTATATTTACTCTGCATGCTGGTAGACTGCCCATGAGTTGAGTTGTGATTGCATGCCGATGTCGAAAGCAAGTTATGCACTGGTGTAGTCTACTGGTTATGCATCGACGCGCATCAAGAATCCAATATTGATGCCTGATGGTGTTTAATACTAAGGATGTTCCACCATGCAACGTCTCTTTGTGCGTTTTATCTATAATGATTCTGGAAACATGACTATCTTTTGGTAAGATTATTGGATGCCTTCTGGCATACGGAAGATCAGTGTTTTGCAATCGACCACCTAGACGTATTAGACCATCGTTGTCCATGAATGGATTAAGTGTTAGAAGCCGGCTCTTAGGTGATATTTGAATTTTGTTGCATAAATTGTCATACTCTTCTGGGAAGGCATATTGCTGTACTAATTTTAAAACAGTGTGTTCCGCCGATTTCTGATCTGTACTTGTTAGCATTGTTGTTTGTTTCTCTTGATTGTTCCGACAATTGTAAATGAAACGTTGGATTGTTGCGATTATCCGGAGTAGACGTGTATATGATGAATAGCGAAAAATTATATGGTCAGAGGACAATGCTTGCAAAGAAACTACAATAGGTTTTCTAACTTCTAAGTCTGTTTGCTGATCTGGTTTGCGAGATTGGAGCCATTCTGCTTCAGGCTTAATTAACCGGCTTGGTCCATGCCACCATAAATTGTTGTCTATCAGATTGGATGCTACAATTCCTCTGGATGCTAAGTCAGCCGGATGTCCTTGGTGTCGATATGACGCCAGTGATCGTATCGTACAATGTCTTGGATCTGAACTACACGATTGGCCACGTATGTCTGCCATCGTGATGGATGTTCCTTGATCCATTGCAGCACAATTGTTGCGTCTGTCCATGCAATCACGGGTACTTGCTGCAGGTTCATGTCCTTCATGGTTGTTTCGAGCAGTTTGGCTAGCAGTAATGCACCGTTCAATTCTAGGCGAGGAATTGTCGTGGGTTTTAGAGGAGCCACCTTTGTCTTTGATGTTAATAGAATTGAGGTCACTTGTCCAATTTAATTTCGAGTACGTAAATACAACACAGCTGCATAGGCCTTTCTCGACGCGTCGCAGAATCCATGAATTTGCACAGTTGATTGTGGAGAATAGTGCACCCATCTCGGAATTTTTAATAGTTCCAGCCTTTGCAGTTCATGCTTGAATAACGTCCATTGACTACTGATGGCTTCGATCACTTGTTCATCCCAGGATGATCCAGTTATCCACAGAGCTTGGATGATTAGTTTAGCTATGATGATGACAGGTGAAAGCCAGCCCAAGGGGTCATATATGGAAGCGACTTCTGATAGGATCGTGCGTTTAGTTATCTTGGTAGAAACTGGCGGTTGTTTAATGACGAAGGTGAAGTAATCAGGTCCAGGATGCCAACGAATTCCTAATGTTTTGACTGACTCGTTGTCAGTGAATGCTAAAGATTCCTTTAGTTCGCGATGTTCCAATGGAAGATTTTCAAGCAATTTATAATTGTTACTGGCCCACTTTCTTAAATTAAACTCTCCAGACTTCATCATATTAATTAATTGGTGCTGTAATTATTTAGCTGTTGTTATATCATGAGCACCGGTAAATAAATCATCTACATAAAATTCAGAAAGAGTGATCTTCGATGCTAAAGGCCAGTGTTCTGCTTCATCATGTGCCAATTGATGCAAAATACGTATTGCTAAATACGGAGCGCACGATGTTCCAAAGGTGACTATCCTTAACTGATAGTCTTGTGGTTGTAGAGTTTTTGGATTTCGCCATATGATTCTTTGAAATGTTCGTTGCTTCGGAAGGACTTCTATCATTCTGTATATTTTCTTCAAATCGGCGTTCATTGCTATTTCGTATTTTCTCCAATTCAATAAAATTGCAAACAGTTTAGCTTGTAGAGTTGGACCTGTTAGGAGCATTTGGTTGAGCGAGTTACCATTTGTAGTCCTGGCAGACGCGTCAAATACTACTCGCAGTCGTGTAGTTGTGCTGTCCTTGAACACAGCATGATGTGGAATGTAATAGTGAGGCTCATCATGTGATCGAGGTCAATGTACTCGTTTAGACATGCTGTATAAGCCGCCTCTAGTTGTGGATTGTTTTTTAGCCGTTGTTGTAAATTGATGAATCGTTTGAACGCTTGAGGTCGTGATTCTCCCAAGGCGGGTGGCTCGTTAGCGAATGGAAGTTGTACCTGGTATTTTCCATTGCTTAGCCGTTTATAGGTCTTCTGGAAAAGTTGTTCGCATTCTTCATCTTCTTTAGTAAGAATGATTGTTGAGGGAACCTCTTCTATGTCCCAGAATTTTTTCAATTGTTGGTTCAGATCTGTGTCAGCTGTTGTGATTGTAAAGGCCTTAATTTGCTTGCTTGATGCCTCTGTATTTGATCCTAAGAGGATCCATCCAAACATAGTGTTTATTGCGATTGGAGAAGTCGCTGGTCCTCGTCGTATCCCTTCTCTTAGTATTTGTGTGTATATGTTTGCTCCTAATAAAGCGTCTATTCTATTTGCTCTCCAAAACATGGGGTCGGCTAACTCGAGATTGGTTATATGCTGCCAGTCATGTCGTGAGATTGGTGAGGTTGGCAAGGGATCTGTGATGCGCTGTAATACAAGGAAGTCCTCTTCAATTAAGTTGTTGTCTGAGTTGCATGAAGACAGTCGTAGTCTCACTTTATGACGCGCGATGGCATTAGAACTGGTATTTAATCCGATGACTTCCACTGATGTTAAGGTCAGGTTGACACATAGTCGTTTACATGCAGCTTCGGTAATGAAGGAGGATTGTGAACCTGGATCCACAAGACACCGCAGCGTTTGAGCTTGTCCGTGATTACCGTGGGCAACAACTAATGCTGTAGCTAATAGTGCGTGTTTATTCTCCATGGCGATGAAACTTTGAGTGGTGTTTGAGTGATTAGCGCTGTTGGCTGCAAATTGTTGTGAAGCTGCATTGCTATTTGAATTGATGCTGCTTTCGTGTTTAGTGAAATTAAAGAAATGTTTATTATTTTGATAGCTTGAGAGAGGTTGCTCTTTCTTAGTTTGTTCCTCATGAATGCTAGTGTGACGTTTTTCATTGCATTTGAAGCATTTAAATTTGCTAGTGCATTTGTTAACCGAGTGACTTTTCGACAAGCAGTTTATACAGTTGCCAGCAGTGTTTATTAACTTCCGTCTAGCAGGAATGTCCATTTTTAAATACTTCGGACATCGTTGTAAGAAGTGATTACTAGAACATGCCGAACATTTGGATTGTTTTAATGTGTGATACGATTGAGTTGTTGCTCTTAAAACTGGCTTAGGTTGCGTTGGTTTTGGTACCAAGGCATCTGCAATGGACTCTAAAACCTTCAAGCGTGTATTTAAAAAGGTTTTAAATTGTGTGAATGTTGGCAATATCTGAGAAGCTCCTTGCTCTTCCTCCCATAGCTTTAACGTCAGAAACGGAAGTTTTTGCACGAGCAGAAAAATTAACAAGGCGTTCCAGGTTGAAACGTTGACTTCTAAATTTTTAAGTTGCTGTATGCATTCATCGGTGGTGTCAATTAATGCCTTTATGCCTTTCGATGTTTCATTGTTCAGCTTCGGTTGATTAACTAAAATCTTAAGTTGATGGTTGACCAGTATTCTTTTATTGTTGTAGCGCTCCTGCAATTTTTTCCAGGCTGGGTCATAATCATTATCAGTTACTGGTGTATGCCTTAAAAGCTTCTCTGCATCCCCAATTAAACATCCCTTAAGGTAATGCAACTTTTGTACCGGTGTTATTTTGGTATTGTTGTGAACCACTGATGTAAACAAATCGTGAAATGAACGCCACATGTCATAGTCGCCGTTAAATTTGGGTAGCGTAATCCGTGGTAACTGTGCTTCCTGCTGAACAATGGTTGATGTAAAAACCTGTGGATTTGCATTATTAGCAGATGAAATTGTTGCTGGTAGAAATTTCCTTAATCCGTCCATTAATTCGCCCACATATTCTGAATATTTAGTTTCGAGTTCGCTGTAGTAATCCTTAGTGATGTAATCCTCTGGATCTTGCGTAGTTTCTTCTAACACAAGCTTACTAATTTCAAAATCATTTTTGTTGAATCATCCCAAACTTTCTTCAGCTCTGCTAACTTGTTTTCGTAAAATCCTTTTGTTCTTTTGTTGAGATTTGTCTTTTTTTCGCTCTCAATTAGCTTTTCTATTCGAGACTTTAAAACCGCTTGGGTTACAAGTAATGTCTTCAACGATGTCATATTATAAAGATGCGTTCCTTTTGGTATGGTTTATCGTTTGTTTAAATGGATTAAAAACGATACACAAACGTACAAAATTGCGAATAATAATAAAGTATAAAAAAATATAAATTAATTTGAATGAGCACGCAATTCCTGGATGGAACCACCAAAATGTTGGGTGTGTAGCGGCAAATAAAAAATAACAACAAAAATAAGAAAAGAAAATCAACCAACCAAAAAAAATACAAAATCAAAATAGTCCTGAAATTTGAAAAGGTTTTTTCGAAATAATAAGTTGTAAATTTGCGGCTTTAATTCAAATTAATTTATTCATAAAAGACTCAAATGAAATTATAAAAACAAGAAAAATTCAATAACAAAAAATATAAAGTTAACTTCTTTTAATCTTTATCTAATTATTCGCAATTATTTCAAACAAACAAAAAATTAATAAACCAAAGGAAATTATAGTTCACAAAATAATAATCATAAATCAAATGAAACGAAATGAAGAAAAAAAAATTATAGCACGTGCTGAAAAAGAAAATGATTATTTAAAATTTGCAGAACTGCACATGGTGGTGAAAATGCCATCTTTGGAATTTCTTGACCACTGTAGCTAGTTCACTTACTTTGAAAAAAAAGAAATTGTCGTAGATGTTGCCTCGCTGAAAACTCACTAAGAAAAGAGAGCGATCTCCTCAGGAACACTGCTTTTATAAGCTTGTCAGCCATCTTGTACAAATTAAGTCCATCGCCATATGCTTTTCTACCATTTTCGTGGAGCCTTTCATCTTTCATCTTTCTTCATTAAAATATTTTATGCAATTATCCAAATTGGTAAATTTGCACAAAATTGGGATTAATTGTAGTTTTAACGTTTGCAAGAGATGGCGCTGCTCAATGTTTATCTCCATTTTGAAGTCTCCACTGAAAGAGTATTTTATTTATCTCTTTCTAATATAAATTATATATGTTTTCTCTTCCCCACTCGTTTTGGGTATAGGTAATATAAATAATTAAAAATATCTCGATGGGGAATCGAAATTGGTAAATTTAACTATCACCAATCGATTCCTCATAAAATTTTACATCAATTTGATGTGCTGCATGTTGGCAGTATTTTTAAAGGTGAAGTTTCGGCAAAATGTCATTCGCGAGTGAAGTAAAATTATAATAAATACTTGGTAAGTATTACTTATGGTGCCTTTAATTGTGTCTTAAATTGTTATTTAAGTGTATTTCTGTGTATGTGCAGTGTTAGTTCAATGAAATTAATGTTTTCTTCTCTTTAAGGAAACCGCGGAAAAAGTCGCGAATTCGGAGGAATATCATCGCCTGGCTGCTGGATTTCACAATAAAAGGTAAGAAAACTCAAATTTGTTATATACTTTGTATATTTCATGTAGTTTTCGTAGAATTATATTGGTTAGTTTATGTTTGTTTACATATTAGCATTTCATGTTTAGTTCATTGTTTTGATTTTGATTTGTTTTTGTTATGTTCATTTGTTGAAAATTTCATGTCAATTGTCATTTCATGTATACTAAAAATAGTTTGTAGTGTATACTTAATCTAATATATTTCATTCTTCTTTAATTTCAGGTAGATATGTCTTCATTTTGGGAGTAATTCAGGTACTTCAGGTAAGTATTTAGGTAATAGGTAATTTTGTGTCGTTCCATTCTTTGAATGAATACTAATTTGATTCTTTTTCAGGTGAGCTTGGCGAACATGCTTTATTCTACCAAAGACACGCAAAATGTTCTGCTCGTGCAGAAACGGGTTTAAAGCGCTTAGCCGGCTGCGAGAAGGAAGTATACCCTTACTTGATAGACTGGTGATTTCAGCAGACACCATTAACGACATTTCGATTTCCTCTTGAGTCAGAGGTCCAAGGAGACACCGTGATTGCTCAACTGTGGTGTTTGCAATAAATTGGCGGCAGTATGCAGTTGTTGTGAGGAGTCTCCCTAAGTTTTGGGTAATGTAGGCAGAACAAGATGTAGATGAAGTGAGATTTCCAGTAGGAGTGTGCGTTGTAGCTTGTAGTCTCCTTTCTGGCATCAATTCAAAATTGCACTGGGGTGACTTGTTTGGCCAGTGGGTGGAGTGTCGTGATAACCAGGTGGGCCCAAACCACCACAATTTGAGTGTTTTCAACTCAGCTGGACTCATTCCTCTACTCATACAATCTGCAGGTGCAACGACTTTTGTACAGATGTCATTAACTCTACCAACAAAGCGGCGCTACATAATTCCAAGCGAGGAAGAGGGATGGTTTTCAGCGGTCTAACACGCGTTTTGGCAGCAATCAATGATAATTGAGCGTTATTGACGTCGTGGAGAATGCGAAGATAGACCGCCGCTCCATATGCTAATTCCGACGCGTCAGAGAATCCATGTAGCTCTACTGCACAATTGATGGCTGTGACACCATTCCAGCGATCAACGGAGATGTCAGCTAAGCTTTTTAGGTCATCCCGATAATCTAGCCACTCAAATAGCATGTATTTTTTGCATGAAAATTTTGGCTTAGATGGTGACTGGTGAAAGCCATCCGAGCGGATCATACAGACGACTAATATCCGACAGTACTTGAAGGTTGGTTGAGCTTCGGCTTACTGGAGTCGGAAGGTAAAATGATCATGTAGGACTCCACATGATCCCTAAAGAAGGAGATATCTCTTGGTCTTCATCTGGAAGATCCGCCAACATTTAAGGACAATTTGACAGCCATTTTCGCAACTTGAATCCACCTCGTGATAGTAGAAGGCAAAGTTCGTCTCTAACTTCAATAGCAGACTTTTAATCGAAGGATCCAAAGAGTGCGTTGTCGACGTAGAAGTTCTCTCGAAGAAGAGAAGCTGCTAAAGGAAATTCCGAATCGTTGTCGTTTGCTAATTGATGTAGTGTCTTGTTGGCAAGATACGGTGCGCTTGCTGTGCCGTAAGTGACGGTTAGAAGACGGAAACATTGGATGGGAGAACTAAGATCGCTTCTTCAGAGAATACGTTGAAGATTTGTGTCTTGAAGCTCAACAAGTATCTGACGGTACATTTTTTCTATATCCCCACAAAATGCAAATGGATACATTCGCCATTTCATTATGACTTCGGAGACGTCGTTCTGTAATTTTGGTCCCACATGCAATACCGGATTTAATGAAAAGCCCGTGCTTGTTTTCTGTGAAGCATTAAAAACCACCCGCAACTTAGTGGTTGAACTGTTGGGCTTAAGTACTGCATGGTGTGGCAGGTAATAGATCTTGTCAGTGTCCTTGTGTTCCTCGTTGAGTACAGGTTAAATATGATGAAGTTTGAGAAACTCATCCATGAACGACTTATACATAACGTGTAGCTGTGAGTCTTGAGAAAATCTTCGTTCCATTCTTGTTAAGGCAGAAAGTGCTGCTTGTCTGGATTCACCTAATTCTGTGACTAAAGGTATAGTTGGCAGCCTTACCACATATGGGCCAGTAGCATCTCGTCGTTGAGTCTCTTGATATAGTTGCTCACAGTATTCTTCGTCAGGAGTAAGATGTTTTACCTCGGAGATGGTCTCTACTTCACAAAACCTTTTTATAAGCATATGAAGATCATTCTCAGCAGTACAATGAAGGCTAAGCGTCTTTTTTTGTTTTTGTTTTTTGTTTTTTTATACGATGTGGTCAAATCCTAGGGGACAACCCTTTGATGCGTGAGCATGGTTTTGGCCGGAAGGGAATTAGGATAAGGGAAGTGAGGAAACTTGAGTCTTGTTTTTGCATTGCTGCGAGCTAGACAACAGCCCAGAGACGGAGTGGATTATTTTAATTTCTTAATAAAAGCTCACGGGGTCATCTGGTCTCGAACCCATGGCATGTTGGTCTTGTCGCTTTGAGCAACGCATCCTGAGAGGATCCATCCCATCGCATTTCGCTATGCTACAGATGACCCAGCAGGACCTTTGCAAATATCATTCATTAAAATATGCGAATAAACATCAGCTCCTAGTGTTAGGTCTAACACAGCTGGCGTGTAGTAGTTAGGATCAGCAAGCTGTAGGCCTTCGAGATGGGGCCAAGATTCCTTCTTTATAGGCTGAGACGGAATTGGGTGAGTAAGGGAGGGCAAAACTAATGAGTGGAATTCAAAGACTTTCTTACAATCAGTCGTAGAGATGATGTTGTACGTTACGTGTGCTTCTGCTGTGTTGGCTTTGCAACCCCCTATTCCTAGTACGAGTACCCACTGTTCTTCCATTGGGTGATTGCACGATGACATTAGCAGTCGCCAATAGTATTGCGTTTGAAGGAACTATATTGTGTGAAAGATATGTGTTTGTACTTTCCTTGTATAATGCGTTGGAATGTTCAGATGCTGAATAGCTGGGTTTGTCATTGGGAGCAGATGCAGCATGACCTTTCGTTAGTGTTTTTGACGAGACACCTTGATCTCGGTGCAACATTGAATGATGCTTGCCACTGAAATGTTTGCAGCGATTTAATGAGGGACAATCATGAATTGTGTGTTTCTGTTTCAGGCAATTAAAGCATAATTTGTTGCGTTGAACGAATTCTACGCGTTTACAAGTCGAAAGTGCTCTAAATTTTTGGCAGAACAAAAGGATGTGTTTGTCAGGACAGCTGATGCACTTTTTAGTAGTTGATGAAGCATGATGACTGCGCACAGTTGGCTTACTTAAACGTTGTTGAGTAGACAGACTCAGTACAAGGTATTAGCTTGATCGCATCTAAAGCGTGCACCCTACCCTCCAAAAATATTTTTAAGCTTTCAAATGACGGTATTGCAGTAGTTGTACTGATTGTCATTTCCCAATCTTTTCTGGTGGATTGATCTAACTTGTTTGCAAGGAGATAAGTTATCCAATCATTCCAGTCACACACAGGACGTTTCAAATTTTCAAGAGCTCGAACCGCTTGAGTGAAGTTATCTAATACACGGCGTATTTCGGATGAAGACTCAGCTGACATTGAAAGTAGAGACAACAATGTATTTAAATTCGCGCTTACTAAAAGTCGCATATTTTCAAATCAGTTTGACAAGATGTTCCACGCTGCTACATAGTTAGCACTACTTACTGATAGATGTTTCAACTGCAAAACTGTTGAAACATCTATCAGTAAGTAGTGCTAACTATGTTATTCGCCTGTTATTGCTGATTTGAGGTAGTGCTATTTTTGTATGTTGGACAACGTTGTATTTTCATGAATGAGGCTACACACATGGCGAAAAGATTGCCAATCGAAGTAGGTTTCTGTAACTGTAGGCAAATTGATTTTATGTAGCCTTACTTGTATCGATAACTGCTCGTTTGGTTTGACGAAAGTGAACATACCCGAGTTATTCTGAAGAGTAGTGTTTGATCTAAGCTCATTTATTTCATCATTGAGCCAGGTCAGTGTTTCTATGTAAGCACATTCAACATTCGAAAACATGTCTTTTGCAAAGTAAGGATCTTTACATCTTTCTTGCGCGGAAGCTATCTGAATTAACTCATCATGTAACGTTTGGTATGATTTCCAATAATTGTCTAGAAGTTGTACACGAGCGGTTAAAAAGCCTTCGGTGCGTTTTTCCTTGGCTGTTTTCTTCGCATTACTAGAAAAGTTCGAAACTCTTTCCATCGTCGTGTTAAGCTTTAATTTAATGTGCTCCATTGTCATGTATCTGCTGAAATAGTTTGCTCGTTATAGAAATTAATTTAAATTTATGTTAAGGCAAAATTACTAAATTACGAAATGACTGTTGTAGCCCGCTAGGGTTTATATGTATGTCTTAAGTTCACTAAATCTGGCAACGCCGTACGGAATCGAAAAAAGTACTTTCAAGTTCCTCGGCTAATATTTTTCCAAAAAGAGACTTTTAAATTGTTATTAAAAGGCGCGAGTGGGTCATTTGTATTTATTAAACATCTGTTCTCGGTTATCACAAAAAGTTTAAATTTAAGACGGTCGATCATTCCTTTTTGGAAACCTGATTCTCACCTGTAGGATTTCTGACAGCTGAAGCGGTGGACACTGGCACATTTCTACTTGAAAAAAGAAGATTGGTCTGGTGATGACTCCCGTTTTATGGAGGTAAATAAATGCACTACCCGCTATATATGATCTGTTTTTCTCATTTAAACGGGAGAAGTATCAGGGACCGCAATACACATAACCTATAAAGGGTAGCCAAATATTAGCACGGTAAATTTTGGCGCATAGAAATCTATTCACTGTATTATAAGAGAAGCGGTTGATCACACTTCGGCAACTCTGAGCATTATCCCTTCACGGTGGAGCAAACATCAGTCCAAAACACGGGCAAAAGGCGCAGAAACTTAAGTTCTCCAGAAACAAACACTCCAGAGGGAAAGAAGTTTCAGGCGGATCTGCGAGCAGAAATGGCAAGAGTAGGCGATATACCAATGCAGCATTTGCTACAGTCAATGCAAAATCTTATAGCAACACAGCTGAATACCTTAACTACAACCTTGGCAACAAAGGAGGACTTAAGAGATTTAAAAACTGAATTATTGTGTATCCAAAATAAATATACAGAATTGACGGCTACGGTGCAAGATCTGCAGAAGCGTGAAACGAAACTGCTTGACAGAATCGAGCACTTGGACAGATCAGCAAGAGCAAGTAATCTGATTGTGTGTGGACTGTGCGCAGATAACAACCCCGTGAATGCTGTGGGAACAATGTGCACAGATTTGCTCGGCCTAACGGAGGCACCTAGAATTCGAGAAGTGAAAACAATTGGCAAGGCACTTGATAATACACCTAGATTATTAATCCAATTCGAAAATGCTTCTAATGTACGTGATATTTTAAAGCAGACAAAACGGCTAAAGCGTACTAAGATATACATCAATAAGGACTTAACGATGACAGCGAGAGAAAACCGTAAAATGTTGTGGCGGGTGATGACCAAAATCATGTTGTGTGGAAATGACGATGGGCTAGGAATATTGAACAACTTATACGGTTTGAACTATAAAAATATTAATGATTTAATTGTAGACGCAGTTGGTACGGGTGGAAAACCTTTATAGGTGGATGTTGATGTCGTCTGTTCTGAGCGTAATGTCGAAGGTGTAGAAAATAAATTATATGAGTGAACATTTCTGTCTTATAATATCGCTGGTATAGCAAAAAAAGTACTTAGTCCTTCTTTCTTCACTTGCGTAAAAACATTCGATGTCTTTTGCTTGTATGAATCGCATTTGGAAGAAGGCAACATTGGTAAATATAATAATTATTTTGGTGGCTACAAATTGCATTATACTCCTGCTACGAGAGAGTCAAGATTTGGTAGAGCTACGGGGGGTTGTATATACGGAATTAGAACTAATCTAAGTGTGGACTTATGCTTTCGGGTAGTAAATGGAAAAGCATTAATAGAGGTAAAACATGTCCCAAATAGTATTTTTGTGTTACCTGTGTATATAAGCAGTACTAAGTGGGATGAGGACTTTAACGAATTGGTAAACTTTTTAGAGGATTTTTCGGGAAAAAGCATCGTTTTAGTAGGTGACATCAATGCTCGTTTGGGAGAGCTGCAAGTATTTGAGGAGGAGCTCGGTCTGCAGACCTTCGATCTCACATTGACACGAAAATCCAGGGATTTAGAGGTCAACAGTAGAGGTAGAAAACTACTTGATCTTTGTGCGGACATAGGCTTGGTATTATTGAACGGTAGAAGTAGAGAAGATAGGGAAGGTCATTATACCTTTATCAACAGCTTCTGGGCATCTGTGATTGACATTGCGGCTGTATCCTTGGACATCTTGGGTTGCGTAAAACAGTTCAGAGTAGACGCTCGTAATCACTCTGATCATATGCCATAGAAAACAAGAAATTTAAAAAATTGTGCAGGGAAAAAAAGAGCACCTACTTCCGAAGTCTGAGTCGAAGGCTATCTCAAGTGTCCGACAGTAAAGAGTGGTGGTCAGTTAGTAAAGAAATTCAAGGTAAAAAATACGTCATTGGCTCTGCAATTTCGGCTGGTGAGCTTGTTGAGCACTTTCGTCTACTCTTGAATCCACAAGTGAGCCATGTAAGCATACAGTATGCACAGCCTTGCGCACGGGATGAACTTCTGGACGAACCAGTGGTGGCGGAGGAAGTCTTGTGGGTCTTGAATAGAGCCAAAAATGATAAAGCACCTGGACATGACAGGGTGACTTACGAATTCTTTAAATTTTCTACCAGCAACTTTATCGACGTATTAGTAACTGCTTTCAATAACATATATGAGAAGGAAATTGTGCCTGAGTCGTTTTTAAGAAATATTATATTCCCTATCCATAAGAAGGGAGACCCGAATATGGCAGGCAACTATAGAGGAATCTCTTTCATAGATGTGGTGGCAAAATTTTTTATAGGGATTCTAGTTAACAGGCTGGAACAGTGGGAACGGAGAAATATATATATATAGAATATTAACGGAATTCCAAGCCGGATTTAGGAGTCAGTATTCCACCATAGACAATATTTTCAACATTGTAAATCTGATCAATTTAGCCTGGAACGTAGGAATTAAAAAGGTTTATGGATGTTTTATAGACTTTAAAGCCGCTTTCGATACAATTAATAGGAATGCGATGTTTCATAAGTTATATAATTTAGGTGTTTCATCAAAATTTATAAAAACCTTCCAGAACCTTTATGGGAACACAAAGGCAGCTATTTGGGATGGCAACAAATTATCGTCATGGTTCGAGACTCAAATAGGACTGAAACAGGGTTGCCCTGCGAGTCCATTACTTGTCTCTCTGTATACCAATGATCTGCATGAGGCGGTGGGAGGGGGGATTACTGTTGAGGGGGTACACATCCGGCTTCTTATGTATGCTGACGATTTGGTTATGCTTGCTGATAGTCCGGTAATTTTGCAGCAGATGATCGACAATCTGCTTGCATATTGTAAGTTATAGTCTCTGCAGATTAACCTAAGCAAATCAAAAATTATGGTCTTTAGCAGGGGAGGGAGAAGGGGGAGAGCGGAAAACTGGACGCTGGGCGGGGTTCCAATGGAAGTGGTAGGTGCATACAAGTACTTGGGAGTAAAACTGACCTCCGGCCTATCAATGAAAAAGCATCTAGTAGAAAACCTCGAAAGTGCAGAAAATGCCTTAAATATTACATGGGGCCGCTTCATAGGCAATAAAACTGTAGCGCTTACGGCAAAATTACGGCTTTTCGATGCAGCCGCGCGCTCGGTTATGTGCTATGCTTGCCAAGTTTGGGGATATAATATGTATGAAGAGGTTGAGAAATTGCAAAGATCTTTCCTGAAAAGGTTACTGGGCCTTCTACCCCGAATTACATCCTCGGCTTGGAATTAAATGCTTCTGACCTATATCTTTACACCCTACAAACTCACTTTAACTATATGGTAAAAGTTTTAATAAAAATGCCAGATGACAGATTGCCAAAGATATTACCTAGGAAAATAATAGAGAAAGAACTCTTATGGTTTAAAAAGTGGAAAGAATACTCTGATCAGTTTAACGTCGATATAGACTTAATGAATAATATAACTCCGGCGTTACAAAATATTCAAGACGAGGTGGCTGAGTTCCTTAAAAAACTTACAATTGATAAAGGGCGACAAAGCATAAGGCATGAGTTATATAATCTACTAGATTATGATCTTGCAGATAGATTCTACTTCAAAGACTCGAACACCTTGGAAAAAATCAGGTATATTATAAAATGCAGAGGTGGTCTATTAAGTTTAAATGCTTCTGCGTGGAGCACGTCAAGCAGTCGGTTATGCTCATTATGCAATAGAAACGAAGAAGAAAATTTATCACATTTTCTAGCTATGTGTCCATTACTATCTGAGTTCAGACGCTACTATTTCAACAAGAATATCCTAGCCCATAACGAAATCTTAGCGCTTTTAAATGGTGAAAACTGGGAATCTTTACATCAATATACTAAATCGGCCCTTGAATATAGAAATATGATGGTAGAGGAGTTTAATGAATAATAGTTGTTATTCTGTAGTGCTTCACCACATCTGTTCCTGTGTTGTGTCTATGGATTTGGAGTGTTGCTTTCTTCTAAACCGATGTTTGTTGTTGTTTTTCCTTTTGTTTTATTTTTTACTTTTTGGTTTTTCTTTTTTGGCATTTTGCAGTTTACTTTGGACTAAACGTAGCATAGTAAGGAGGGAAATTTAAGAATCTACCTAATAATTAAGTAGTTAATTGATTTGTCAGATGCAGACAGACGACATCAAGTCATTGTCTTAGTTTATTTGTTAAAACACAGAAAAATTGGTTGGTAATTAATAGCTTAAGTATGTCAAATTTATCTATCACATTGTATCGGGATTTACACTATTTTTATTTGCTCTTTAGAAAGTAATTGTTTGTAAAGGAAATTATTCGAGAAAGTGCCAAAGAGTCAAGACGCATTTTTGTGCCGGAATAATTTTAAAGCGAATAAGCAGTAATTTACGCTAAAATTAGTATCTGTTACATTGTTTGTTCGTGTTCGGTTAATTTTTTTGAGTTGTGTTCATCATTCCGTTTACAATTTGTGTCGTTATATACAAACACTTTTGAAAAAGCCACCCAATATAAAGATAAAAAGAGGGCGAGGACAGAAGATGGATCTCGGAGAGTTACTAACACCTAAAGAGCCCACAGAAGAGGCGTTGACAGCATGCCTGAGGAAGACCAAATCTCATGAAAATACATCATCAAATTTATTGACGGATAATGTGCCGAAAGGTCCGACGATAACCATAGCAACTTCTTCAGCAGCAACAGCAGGAAGTACCTCCTGCAATAATATGGAAAAAGCGACTTCTACTGCAAGAGCATCACCTGCAAAAATTGCAGCGGCATCCACCGTCATAGTGCCAAAACTGACGGACGTAGTGCGAGCTGCTTCAATGGCAGCCCCACCGCCAAACCCACTGATTATGCGCCCGAAGCTGACTGGCAACAATAAGATTGAGACCAGGAAGACAACGCCAAGAGAAGCAATTACCGCAGCTTTAGTGACAGGGACTAGCTACGCCCAGCAGGTGAGTGGTAGCTCTAGAAAAAGTTCATCAAACATTATAATTCAGGGAAGCTACGTAACTCCACGTCAGCCGCCGGCTGACTTGGGCAAGTCTCGGCCTAAGACAGTCGCGGGGCTTTAAGGTCTCTTTGACTGTCAGTGGCAGGATGAACGCTATGGTATGCACTTTGAGCACCTTCGAGGGTGCACCCAAAGTGCATACCTTAAGGCCTTGTCACTGGTGGTCCCGTTGGAGAATATTTTCTCCTTCGGACTGGTTGGCCGCGGTATGGTGGAAGTCTATACCACTACCATCGACGCAGCCACTAAGCTGATGCTTGAGGGCATCGACGTGGGTGGTAGGCACCTCCAACCTTACCCGGTCTCAGTGAAGCCGACGAGAGTCTGCTTTTCTCGGGTCCCCCTCCGGGCCAGGTCTGAGGATCTTGAGGCCTTCTTAGGAAGGTTCGGAAAGATCTACGGCAAGGTCCGGGCAGTACCACTCAGAATTGGGGACGAGGGACTCGGTCGTGGCATCTTGAGTTTAAGCCGTGAAGCACACATCACTCTGAACCAGGGGTGTGTGCTTCCAGATGGCTTCTACTGGAGTGTTGCTGGATCGATGACCTGGATTGAGGTGAGCACTGAAGCGAAATGCCATGCTTGCCATCAGGCAGGGCACTTTATTGCGGACTGTCCTAAGAGGCTCAGGAAAGTGGCTAAGGTCACTGTGGAGGAAACATCTGCCCCAGCAGAGGTTTCCAAACCAGTGACTTCGCCCAGTGTTGCGCCTGTCCTCTTGGAGCAACCTGCCACTAAGGTGCCTAAGGAGCCACTCCCTGAGGAAAATCCGACGCCGGCTGTAAACAGTGCCACTCCAACACGGGAAAAAGTAGACAGTTCGGACGAGGAGGTTACAAGTGGTAGCCAAAAGAAGAAAAAGAGGAGGATGAAGAGGAAGACGAAAGGAAAGCCTGACCAGGAGGTGATGCCATCACCGAAGAAGGCAGTGAGCACTGGGAGGGTCTCGGGGGAAGAGGCTTCACCTTGCGCTCCGAGTGTACCTTCAGTAACTCCAATGGATGTCACTGAAGTTCTCTCGGACGTAGAGGTTGTCTCTGCTCTCGAGACGGCCGGTCCAACTCAAAGCGGCTATGAATCGTGTGGAAGTTCCATTTCGATTAGTAGCCGCTTTGAAATGGATCCTGCTTTGGTGGAGGTCCCGAGGGAGAAGCTGCGCTCGCTCCTCGATAGCCTTCACTATTAGAGTTCGGACAGGATCCTGACCATTCTCAGGCGTGAGCTTGGAGATCCAGCCAGGATCTTGCCACAACTGAAACTCCTCATGGCAGAGCCCAAAAAGAAGGCCAAGTACAATGAGGTGTCGAGGTGTGAGCGCCTCTTTAATAAAGTCTCGGGGATCCTTGAGGATCTCCAACTGGACAGGACTCTTCATCATTAGAGTCGTACAGTCATTGTCTGAGTTCTTGCGATTTCTTGAATGTGTAGGATAACATCGATAAATGCAGGGGGCTTAAGTGCACCCACTAGACTACACAGAATTTTTGAAGACATAAAACAATGGAACACGGACATTGCACTTATACAGGAGACAAATTTTACACATGACACATTTACACGTCTTGAACAAAATTCCAATTTACACAAGGGTTACACAGTTTTTGCCACAGAAACAGCCCGTAGAGGTTCCGGTGTGGCAATTGCTGTGTCCCACAGCTTTACACTGATGTCTCCTGTATACACAGACATCTTCCCAGGTTTCGCGTCTTCCTTGGATTTCGTCTTAGGGGACAAAACGCTAAGGGTAGTAAACGTGTACCTGCCGCATGACCAGGATACTGCAAGACAGGTGTTGGACTCAATCCTGTCGCATATTACGAACTTCGGTGGTGAGGTTATCCTTGGTGGTGACTTCAACTGCACACTAGATTCTTCAATCGATCGTCATTCTAGAGTTGAATTCAACTCGGTGAACGCCGCGCGATTATCGAGCCTAGTCAGACATAGCAACCTTGTGGATGTCTACCGTTGGCTTAATCCAACGACTAGGTCATACACAAGGGTTTCCCGAAATGTCCTGGGTAGCTTTTCGGGTTCGAGGATAGACAGACTTTACGTTTCGTCTAGCCTTCTTAACTTTTTCGTTAGTGTCACTGATGAAGTGTGTTCATTAAGTGATCACCTTCTTGTTGTGGCGACAAGCACTTTGGTCGAAAAGCGAACTGCTTACTGGATTTTCAACAATAACTTGTTGAATTCAGAGCAGTTCATCGAAGAATTCATTCAGTTTTGGCACCAATGGCGTGATAACAAGAATATTTATTCAAACCTTAGCCATTGGTGGGATGTTGAAAAGCTTCAGATTCGCTCATTTATCGAGACGAGATTCAATCGGAGCAGATATCATGCATCGAGTTTGACGGCTGAAGTCACCCGGATTGGTACGCTTCTGCCCGCGCAACCAGAGTTACTCGCACAATACGAGAGACTTGAAGAACGACTGACAGCACAAAACTACAAGCATAGCTTGGAGTTTGTGCTCCGAAACCAGTCGCGCTGGTTGCGAGAGGGCGAGTCTCCGACCGAGTACTTCTTCCAGACAACTCGACGTCGTACCGCTTCTTGTGAAGCAGACTCGATTCTTGCCGAATCGGGCCAGATCCTATACGGAGAGGAACTTGCGAATTATATTCGCAACTACTACACGCGGCTTTATGCTGCATCAACGTTGCCAACATTCTCGTCCAACGATGAATTCTTTCATCATGTTCCTACTTTCTCTAATGATAGTAGAGAATTCCTGGACAGAACGCTTACTCTCGATGATATGCTTACCGCAACGAAGGATCTTCGACGTCATACTTCTCCTGGTTATGATGGTCTAACTCCAGAATTCTTTGTTCGTTTTAGGAATCTTTTGATTCCGGACCTTTTGGATGTCTCTAATTCTGCAGTGGTTGGACATACCGAATTTCCCTCAAGTTGGCGAAGATCCGTTATGCGTCTAATACCTAAGAAGGGGGATCTTCAGAGGATGGGAAACTGGAGGCCAGTTACTCTGTGTAATGTCGACTACAAAATAGTTTGCAAAACACTGGGAACTCAATTTCGCTCAGTGATTGCCTCAGTAATACACCCGTCACAGTCCTACTGCATTCCAGGTCGTAGTATCTACGACAACATCGCCGTAGCAAAGCATCTTTTCGCCTACCACGAAAAAACTGGTTCGCAAATGGCCATGATCTCTTTGGATCAAGAAAAGGCGTTTGATAGCGTCTCGCATGAGTATCTACTGAGAGTGCTCGATAAATTTGGGCTTCCGTCCAGATGGATTGAGATCATCAGTGCTCTGTATAAAGATTCAGTGATACTCATAAAGCATAATGGGCATATATTGTTTCCTATTCCGTTTCGTCGGAGTATCAGGCAGGGATGCCCGTTGTCAGGAATGCTTTATGACTTTTCACTGGAGCCGCTGTTAGTAAATCTTCGTCAATCGTTGAGACAATATTCAATTCACTTACCATACACTACTATAAGGCCACTTATTCTAGCGTATGCGGACGACCTGTCTATATTTGAAACGAAAAATGATGCATTTCCAGTCGCTCGTAGGGTTTTCGAACAATATGAGCGATTAGCGGGCGCTAGGGTTAGCCTAAGCAAAAGCCAAGGCCTATGATGTGGGAGGTGGCGGAATCGTTCAAATTCTCCCCTCGGCATACAATGGACGAATACTTGCCTGAAATATTAAGGTGTATATGTGGGGCTCGATGGTAAAACATATAATAGCCGCATGGCTCTGAAGAAACTCCCCGGAGCTGTGAATTCGTGGCGGACTAGACTGCATCCACTTTCGCTGAAAGGACGTGCAGTCGTTGTCAATTATTTGATTACCTCGTCCATCGTGCATATGTTAAAATCAGAGTGCTTCGAAGAAGGCTTCGTAAAACTTTTACAGGCGAAAGTCGTTGACGCCTTCTGGGGAGGAAGACGATGGGTCGCTGAAAGCACGCTCTGCCGACCAGTAGCAGAGGGTGGTTTGGGTCTTACAGACATGGTCGTGAAATTTCGTTGTCTTCAGGTACGGGCATTCCAACGAGTGTTCTGTCAAAGAGATAACTTAATTTCGCAGCTGTGGGTAAGTTCTATGGGGGGTAGCGGCGCAGGGGAGCACTACTATCTGCTCTCGGTTCGCCCACCATATCCGCATGACTGGTCCCAGGATATGATCTCCACGATTACAACCTGGGGCAGAATAAGACCAACATTTCATTTGCGATGGAATGAACTTGGGTACGGGGATTTCTCAGCAATTCCGATCAGGTTGAACCCTGAGTTAGTAGATTCGGTGTTCAGTAATGCTCGAGGTGTAACGGCCGATACAGGACAACTCACAGTTCTTGGAGACATCATTGATGCTTTTGGGAACACACTTATACACCCCCACACAACACAATTACACGAATTGGTGGATACAGCCCGAGAGCGTTTTAGTCGTCTCTCTACTAGGGAAGCTAGCACTGAGGTGATAAACGCATTCGTAACGAATCGACCACCGCACACGACATTCAGTACACTCACTTCACGTAGGCTGCGCGAGCTCTTCGTAGGAGTAAATCCTACGGATACCTTAAGGGTTAATAGATGGCGCGCACATCTTGGGGTGGACTTGGGAGTAATGGGGACCATAACTAGCAGAGTCATCTATAGTTATCCGTCCAATTACAGAGACTCTGATGTGGCATTCAAACTGCTCCATCACAGCCTCGTGCATCCAAACCAGCTGTCACATATCGATCGAAGAATTCAAAGAGTCTGCACGGTTTGTGGTGTTGAAGGAACCCTGTTCCACAGATATTTCACATGCCCGATCTTGTGCGACATTAATAATCGTGTTCGCGATATGTGCCAGCATATCTGCCCGACATTCAGCATTACAAGAACGTCGTTTTTACTGGGGCCAAGGACATGTAACCAGGTAAATTGCTTGATAAGCTTTATCTTAACACTTGCTAAATCGACAATTCATCTGTACTGCATGCGGATCGAGCCTGGGCAACAGCCCAC
This sequence comes from Leptarthrus brevirostris, assembly GCA_964036015.1. Taxonomy (NCBI): domain Eukaryota; kingdom Metazoa; phylum Arthropoda; class Insecta; order Diptera; family Asilidae; genus Leptarthrus; species Leptarthrus brevirostris. Next base: position 71,058,455 of record OZ038371.1, read on the forward strand.
TAACCCACAGTTTCACACGTACGCACTTAAGAACCACTTCGTTGCCAGATTGAAGAGGCGATTACGCCTAGAGTTCTTGGCAACGAAGGCCGACACATTCAACTGCACCTGGCAACCTTTATCGTCGGTGCGGAACGGAAGCCTCGTCTTTCACTGGGAATAACAGGCCGCAGACTTGGAACAGCTTGTCCACGAAGCTTCTCTTCGCTTTGGTATTGCTGCAAGTGCTGCGGGAAGGACAAGTCTCACGTTGGAATCGTAGAACTGAGAGGATGATGGGAGCAGTTTGCAGACGTCAATGACTCTGCAGACTGGTCCCGCGGGACTCTAATCGGTTCGAAATTTTTGTGCGTTCGTTTAGAACATGTTTGGATGAGTGCTCCCGGAGGACTAGAAAAGTGGCGAACGGCTCTACGGAGAGGGCATTTGCTTGGGAGCAGTGGTTCCCGAAGTAGGAACTTCGCCCGGTGCTGCATCTACCCTCTGGGAACACTCAAACAATCATGTTCCAGTTTAAGTTTTCGGTTTCGGTTCATTGTGCTCGTTCGTTTTAGGTTTAGCTCTAGGTTTAGTTTCGGAATTTTTTCAAAATTTTTAAGGAACTTTTCTAGAGCTGGCACTCGCTTGGAGGCATTTCAAAATTTCTTTGTATTTTCTTTTTACAGGTTTTTGCCTTCAAGTTTTAGAGTCCTTTTTATTTAACCTACTTACAGTAACGTAGTCTATTGAGGCATATTTTGCTATGTTCTTTTTGTCCTTATTACTGTTAGGATTTTTACCCTTTATAACGATTGTGCCAAATAAAGAGCCATATACACATAAAAAAAATTATTATTATTATTATTATATTATGGCAAAGTGACCGGACGTGTGATTTAAAGCGACAAGTAAAGTGCCGAAAAAAGTGCCTTAATCAAGAGCAGAAATTACGGAAAAATATTATTTGTACCAAGGACTTATCTGAGGATCTTAAAAGATCAAAATTATCGAAATATTTGTGAACAGTGGAAAGAAAACTGAAAAAGTTCAAATTTGTGAAGTTTTGATATACATCTGACATTTTACGTTCCGTTGCGTTTTGTTATATTCCTTCATTTCGTTTCTTTTTGTTGTTGTGTTTGCCGTGCCAGTATATACTGAAGAAGTTTTAAAACTTTGTTCGTTTTTTAATGACATTTTACGCATTTTTGCAAATTAATTAATTAATTTCGAAGAGTCACTTTGTCATCAAGTCGGCTAGAAATTTTCAAAGCTATATAGATTCGCTCCTGTCCTCAGTATGAGTGGCAGTAGCGAAAGTGAATCTGGGGGGAAGCAAAAACCTCCCAACGCAAGGAGAAAAAGAAACCGTGGTTTAAAAGTTGACCTCGCATCGATTATGAAAACCTCTGAGCCCACTGAAGAGGCTAGAAAGTACCAAAAAGAAACATCCGTGTCCACCCAAAAGGAAGCTGCAATACCTGTAACTTGCACCTCGGCTGCAGCAAAAGAAGTTCAAACGAAAGAATACAAGCAAGCGATGACATCCGTTATCATCACAACGGCACCCGCCATTGATAAGCCGGAGACATCAAAAGTCACTAAGGACCAAAAACAAGCAGCACCAACTACTAACGCAAATGCGACATCTCTCAGAAATCACACACCTACCAGTGTGCCAAAATTAAAAGATGTAGTAAAAGCCGCCTCAAAGGCTGCTCCGCCGCCCAACCCAGTTATAATGCGCCCGAGCCTCTCTGGGACCAAGAAGATCGGGCTAAATAAGCAAGCGCCTAAAGAGTCAACGCCATCCAGTGCAGGGATAGTAGCTGGGACTAGCTATGCCCAACAGGTGGGAGCTCTTTTAAAAGTTCCCAAATCGTAATTATAGGTGAATACGTGACTCCTCGTCAGCCTCCGGCTGACTTGAGTAAGTCTCGGCCCAAGTCTGCCGCGGGGCTTCAAGGACTATTCGACGCCCAGTGGCAGGATGACCGCTATGGCATGTATTTTGAGCACCTTCGTGGGTCTCCTCAAAGTACATACCTACGAGCCCTGCAACAGGTCATACCATTGGAGAATATTTTCTCCTTTGGTCTGGTTGGCCGAGGCATGGTGGAGGTGTATACCACCACCATTGAAGCGTCCACAAAGCTAATGCTTCAGGGCATCGACGTGGGTGGTAGACACCTTCAACCATATCCGGTTACAGCGAAACCGACGAGAGTCACCTTCTCTCGAGTCCCCCTCCGGACCAGGCCTAAGGACCTTGAAGCTTTCTTACGAAGATTCGGAAAGGTCCACGGCAAGATCCGGGTAGTTCCCCTTAAAATTGGGGACGAGGGTCTCGGTCGCGGCATTTTCAGTTCCAGCCGTGAAGCACATGTTACCTTGAATCAGGGGTGTGTGCTTTTACTTGAGTATGTTGGGGTCGAAATCCTGGATTGAGGTGTGCACTGAAGCGAAATGTTATGCTTGCCATCAGGCAGGGCACTTCGTTGCGGACTGCCCCAAGAGGAACAGGAAAGTGGATGAGGACGCTGTGGAGGGCACTCCAGCACAAGCGAAGGCACCCGAAACAGTTTCCTTACCCGGTGCTGCGCCTGCCTTCGTGGAGCAAATCGCCGACAAGGTGCCTGAGGTAAAACTCCCTGAGACAATTCCGACGCCGGCTACAAACGGTGCCACCCCAACACAAGAGATGATGAGCTCGGACGAGGAGGTTACAAGTGGCAGCCAGAAAAAGAAAAAACAAAGGATGAAGAGGAAGACGAAGGGAAAGCCTGACCAGGAGGTGATGCCACCACCGAAGAAGGCAGTGAGCACTGGGAGGGTCTCGGGGGAAGATGCTGCGCTCGCTCCCCGATAGCCTGCACTATAAGAAGAGTTCGGACAGGATCCTGACAATTCTCAGGCGTGAGCTTGGAGATCCAGCCAGGATCTTGCCACAACTGAAACTCCTCATGGCAGAGCCCAAAAAGAAGGCCAAGTACAATGAGGTGTCGAGGTGTGAGCGCCTCTTTAATAAAGTCTCGGGGATCCTTGAGGATCTCCAACTGGACAGGACTCTTCATCATTAGAGTCGTACAGTCATTGTCTGAGTTCTTGCGATTTCTTGAATGTGTAGGATAACATCGATAAATGCAGGGGGCTTAAGTGCACCCACTAGACTACACAGAATTTTTGAAGACATAAAACAATGGAACACGGACATTGCACTTATACAGGAGACAAATTTTACACATGACACATTTACACGTCTTGAACAAAATTCCAATTTACACAAGGGTTACACAGTTTTTGCCACAGAAACACCCCGTAGAGGTTCCGGTGTGGCAATTGCTGTGTCCCACAGCTTTACACTGATGTCTCCTGTATACACGGACATCTTCCCAGGTTTCGCGTCTTCCTTGGATTTCGTCTTAGGGGACAAAACGCTAAAGGTAGTAAACGTGTACCTGCCGCATGAACAGGATACCGCAAGACAGGTGTTGGACTCAATCCTGTCGCATATTATGATCTTCGGTGGTGAGGTTATCCTTGATGGTTACTTCAACTGCACACTAGATTCTTCAATCGATCGTCATTCTAGAGTTGAATTCAACTCGGTGAACGCCACGCGATTATCGAGCCTAGTCAGAGATAGCAACCTTGTGGATGTCTACCGTTGGCTTAATCCAACGACTACGTCATACACAAGGGTTTCCCGAAATGTCCAGGGTAGCTTTTCGGGTTCGAGGATAGACAGACTTTACGTCTCGTCTAGCCTTCTGTTATGCACTTTCTTCGGTGCATAAATCACCCCGGCTAGAATTGGTGAAAGGGGTGGGTAAGAGTGGGCGACTTTCACACCTATTGGGCGCCACGTGGTTTTCCTTGAGTCCACGAACTCAATTATCAATCGAAACACTTCCCTTTTTAAAGAAACAAATTCAGATAAATTTATTTTTGACTAACCTACTAACATTGCAAAATCACTCTACAATTCTCAACTCACTTAACTCACTATATATGTCATTAAACCTCAAGAAAAATATATTTCAAAATTAAAACAAAAAGAAAAGCAGGGCAAGTAGCGCATAAAAATTTTCTAAACGAAATAAAATAAAATTTTACCTGAACAGAATGGTACTTATCTTTATATTCCCAGTTTAATTCACTCCTCGAAACTTAATCCTGGCCAAATGTCCTCCACCTTCTGTTTCTATGTTCTGGTTCCCATTAAACTCCAATGTCCTTTACTGCATACAGCATAAAAAATCTTTCTTTTCCTTTTTCTTTTTCAGCACACTATCTGGGCAAATTGCTTTATTTTATTTTCGATTCTCTTTTTTTTCACTTTCACTTTCTAAAATTAATTCCTTTTCACAACTTTCTTTTCGACGTCCACCATGCTTTCACCAAGAAGACTGAATACAGAGAGAAAAAGAGGCCATCCGCTTCACATACCAAAGCTTATATAGAAAATCCTCCACTATTGTGACTTCCGCCCCCTATTTCTAGCAGCTTTTTTGTATCGGTTAAAAACGGTTCGATTTTATAAATAATTTTTCTTGTCTTAAAATTTTCGGCATTATTCGTGGATAATTCTGGTATTTTCAGAAAAATTCTATCTTCTCTGGAACTTGTAAATTTTGGTAAAAATGTCTTGACTTGACAGTTCCGTCATCACGATATTTTGATTTTTCGTGTTTTTGTTTTGGGGCGATTTGCCTCCTGCTCGATTTTCTATCCCTTGCTTTGGGTTACGGATGACCTACTGAGCTCCTTGGCGTTTTCGGGAAGTTGAAGTTCTTCGGTAAATTCGGGTTTCCTTATGTCGGTGTACAGGTTATGTTATGTTTTTAGTGCGAGTTCTTTGGAGATGTTTAGGAGGAGAAAACTGGACCAGGTAACATTTTTTTGATTTATTTTGTGCTCTACTTTACGCTTAAAGATAAATACCATTAATTAATTTGGTTTATGTACTTTTTCCATACTTCAAACTTCATTTTGTGCGGTACCCGTTCTGCTGTACATGATCTTCACAAAGGTAATTGATTTATATTTAAATTATGAAAATAAAAGAAATAAACTTAACACTACTTAATCCTAATCCAGGTAATTACATAAATCCGGCGACGAAATCCAGGTAAGTAAAAAAATGCTATCCAGAACTTGATTGAGGCGGGTGCCATACAGGTGGTTTATTTACATGCGGCGTAATGAGGAATTAGAGCTCCAACTCATTAACTAGCTCTGAACGGGTACAGCAAGTCTATTGTGTGCTTCGATCCAGCTCAGGTACAGCTGATTGTTGATAACCAGTTCACTGGATCAATTTCGTAGACCAGGTAAATTTTGAATAAATTTGGTTTATATGATCATTCAATCGGCTTCGTACTGTAGGATTGGATGGGAAAGGCTATTGGGATCATCGGTCAGGAAAGGTTTCAAAGGAAATATCCTTAAAAGTAAATCTTCTCGGGTCAGAAAGTGTGAAGGTAATCATTTTTGTTCCTTTAACCTCTCGTTGTATCTGAAAATAAAGCAGAGTTCTTTGCAGCATCATTTAATTCGCACGGGGATGGAGACAAACACGAAGAACATTCAGGTAATTCCCTATACAATAAATAAAATCATTTTTCAAATTCTTTTCTGTTTTTAGGCCACCACATCCCCTATGGTATTGATTGACAACATAACACACCTCCTCTTCCTCCGGGAGATTTCGAAGAAATCTTATATCCAATAATAATTTATTAACCTTTTTTTTCCATAAAAAGAAAAGAAAAAAAAACAATGAACTTCATTCATATGACCTTTATTGGTCGCGATCCGCAATCATTTTCGTGGCAAGCATGTAAGGTTTTCCTAAAGTTAACTATTCACTCGTGGATTTCCCGCATCTCAGCCGTTGGATTCCATACTCTTCATGGTACGAAGCCCATTATCATATGTCAAAAGGTTTCAACTACCAATTAACTTTCGTTACCGTATTCCACTAATATAGTTCTCGTGCTACCTTATTCTAATTCTTTTTGCCTTTTTATCTTATCTATCTAATTCTTCATCGCTTATATATGCGTCTTAAAATAGCTAGCAATTTGCTCATGAAAAGTGATCTTTGTATTTTGAGACCCATATGAAACAAGAAGGTAGCAATCGCCGTGAGCTTAGGTGACTATTATAGACTCTGTAGTTACTTGTGGAGACTGATCAGGTGCCCTTTTCTTTTCTGTGACCGAACGAAGTGTTAGTCCTTGTCAGAATAGTGTGCTTTTAAATTCTTGGCATGCCATATACCCGCATCTTTACCACTATTATCTTCTAAACTATACGTCCATGGTGACACTATTCTAACGACCCTAAATGGTCCAATATACTTTGGTGCAAGTTTAGCGTTAAAGTACTTGGCTGCATCCGACAAAACGTAGTTCTTCCTCCAAACCATGTCGTTAACCAAAAATCGCAGATCCCTCCTTCGAAGATCATAAGTTCGTTTGGAAGTTTGCGCAGCCTTTGAAAGCCTATCTCTCACGTCTTTTATCACCTCCTCAAGGGCTAGTGATCTTAATTCCGGGTCATATATATCGTTAGAATGAGACTTCCTATGGCCTTTTCCATGTGTAACCATTTCCCGTCCGAAGTTGATGAAGTAAGGTGTTAGCTTTGTAGCTTCATGCGTCGATGTGCGGATAGCGCATGCAATTTTTGCTAAGTGCTGATCCCAAACCCTATGGTTGTCCGACACGTACGCGCGAAGCATACTTTTAATTATCTGATTAATCCGCTCAGACGGATTCGCCTGTGGGTGATACAAGGCCGTATACCTGATTTCAACTCCGTAACTTTCGCACAACTTCTTAAAGTCACGACTCCTAAACTGGGCCCCGTTATCGCATACTAAAACTCTAGGTATGCCAAAAAGTAAAAATACATGGTCTTCTAAGGCCTGGGTTATAGAATTAGTGGAGGCCGCCCTTAAGGGAAATAGCATAGGAAACTTACTCAGTTGATCTACAATTGTAAGGATATAGACGTAACCACGTTTTGATCTAGGAAGAGGACCAATAAGGTCCATGCTCAGGCATTCCCAAGGTTTACCTACCAAACGACGAGGTGCCATCAGTCCGGATGGTTTTTTTCTCCCGGTTTTATGGCCTGACAAGTTATGCAATTTTTGACGTATTTAGCAACATCGGACTTCATTTTAGGCCAGTAACAACTACGCAAGAGCCGATCGTACGTTTTTTGGATGCCACAATGACCCGCGGTTGGGATATCGTGTGCTTTGTACATAAAATCTTTCCTTCTATTTTTAGGGACTACCTCTTTCCAGAATTCCGATTCCGTGGCTAACGATGGATACCTAGGTTGACAATGTCGCCACAGAATTCCGTTTTCTATTCTCCAATCAGGGAACTTAGATGGAGCCTCACTAACACTTCTCATCATTTTCTCGTACCACTTGTCTGACCCATTGTTGGACCCATTTATGCAATCCAAAACCGGGACCGAACGAGACAACCAGTCTGGCAAAAAATGCTCCTTGCCCTTACGATGCACAATCTCGAAGTCATATTGCTGGAGCTTCATGGCCCACCTAGCCAGCCTACCAGTCGGGTCTTTCAAGCTGTGGAGCCAAACAAGGGATGCGTGATCCGTCACAACCGTAAATTTCGTTCCCTCCACATAGGGTCTTAGCTTATCGACCGCCCATAACACAGCCAGGCACTCTCGCTCTGTAGTTGAATAGTTTCTTTCGCACCTATTCAATGAGCGACTCAGATATGCAATCACGTTGTCTTCACCATTTATGTTTTGAGTCAGTACAGCTCCTACTCCGAATCCTGAGGCATCAGTATGGATGGTAAAAGAATAGTCAAAATCCGGGCAGTTCAGAATTGGAGCGGTTACTAAACTTTCCTTTACATGACGGAAAGCCTCCTCACAATCTGAAGACCACACAAACCTCTTTTTCTTTTTCAGAAGATCTGTGATTGGAGCTAGAATCGATGAAAAATGAGGTATGAATCTACGATACCATGCTATTGCACCAACAAACTTGCGCACTTCAGAAACCGTTGTAGGATGGGGAATATCGAGGATACACTTTACCTTATCAGGGTCAACTTGAAGGCCCTGTTCACCCACTACGTATCCCAAATATTTTAGTTTCGACCGGCAAAACTCACATTTTTCGTAATTTATGACTAATCCTGCACGTAGTAGCCTATCAAGCACTTCTCCTAAAATACGTTTGTGTTTTTCAAACGTTTGTGTGACGACAATCACATCATCCAGGTAAACAAACACGTGGCTCTCCAGATTCCCTGACAGCACCCTATCTATTAAACGATGCCATGTAGCTGGGGAATCGATATGTGCCGTCCTTCTTTTTCGCCATCACCACTGGAGAGGACCAAGCACTGTCCGAGGGTTCTACTACACCTGCTTCTAACATTTTGTCAGCTCAGCGTTTATGATCCTTTGTATTGCCGGTGATACCGGATAATACCGCTGTTTAATCGGAGGAGAGTCCGTCTGGATGATGTGCTCTACTTGATTTGTGCAGCCTAAACTTTTTCCCATTTTCTGCTCGGTTTTTTTAATTATCTCAGTTAATTCGTTCTGTTCGTCGGCTGTTAATCTAGAATGACTGTGCAGGGCATCTACGCGAAGATTATCACTACCAAACCTCCATGAGTTTTCCCGTAAATTTGCGGATATATCCATAGTCTGCCAGAAATCCGTCCCCAATATCAGTGAATGAGGAAGTTCGGGTATAATCAAAACATCGACAACTACTAAGCGGCCCTCAAGCTCTATCGGTAAACTTGTTTCACCCAACACGCGTATGCTTTTACCATCCGCTAACGTTACTGTCTCAGATACTGTTTTCTGAATTTTAAGCGCTGACTTTCCGAGTAATTCCCAGCCAAATTTTCCTATTATTGTCCTGGATGCGCCTGAGTCCAGCAAGCCACACATTTTAAACCCGAAAATAGACACGGTTAGGTGGGGACGCACATCATCTTTTACTTTTGAAAATATATAACTCACCAATGTGTGAAGAGCGACGCTACCTGTTTTATTTTCTGTGGTCTTACTATAAGAGGGACAGTCGAAACGGGCGACTTTATGGGAATTACTAGAGCTCGAACCGCCCTCTACATCCGAACTCCATTGGCGTTTCCCGGAGCCTGACTACTCTGGCTTCGAGACGGATGCGATTGGGATTGATCGGCTGATCGGTTTTGGTTTATTCGGTTAGGCGTGGTATCTTGTTGGGGTTGGCTGGTGGGTCGGTTTGAACAATTCCTGCATTCGGGGCGCGTAACACCCGGGGTTCCGCATCCATAGCACCTTATGCTTCTTGCTCTGCTCTGACAGGCTCGTGCAATGTGACCATTCCGACCGCAGCGGAAACATTTTATTCTAGACTGGCCTTCCGGACCTGGATGGGATATTTGATTTGCGACGACGGCTACCGCGGGACGTTCAGCTGCGACATAGGCTAAGTAGGGTTCTAACAATTGAGTACTTCTCTTAGAAGGTGGTGGCGCGTAAGACTCGACAGATATTCGAATCGATTCCAGTCGGCGTCCCAACTCTATCAGTTCTGTTACCGTGTCGACTTCTGTTAATCCCAACTGGGTTTGGTAAAAAGGACTGATGTTCCTTTTTAATACGCGCAATTTTTGGCCCTCTGTTAACGGCTCTGATAATCGATTAAACATATTGGTCATTACAGCTATGTACCTGCCAATCGATTCGTCTTTTCCTTGAGTTCGCTTTTTGATCTCGTCCATCAACCGATCATCATAGTCATAAGGGAGGAACTCTCTCTTCAGACCCTTAGTCAGATCATGCCATGAATGGAACTTGGACTTGTTTGCTCTGTACCAAATAAGTGCCTTGCCTGAAAATAAGTCCAAGGCTGAATGAAACATTTGGTACTTAGTGATACCTCGGGCTTCGGCTAATTCATCCACCCTTTCTAAAAATGAGTTAAGGGATTGACCGGACTGACCTTGATCGCCAGAAAATTTTACGTCCCATTTATGAATATCAACCCTAGAATAGGCATTGTTGACGACTTTGGCTGTTGTGGATAGGTCAGCCTCCTCGCAGGAAGAATCGCTTTCATCGTAACCTCCGTCCGCTTTAATTTTTAAGGACCCCAAGGATAAAAATAAATTTGCCCTCATTTTAGACTTTTCCCCTTTCTGTTCGTCCCCGACTGGGAGCAGACTGTCTAATCTTCGTAGAGCCCACTCAATCTTGGCATGAATCTTCTTGTAGTCACCACTACTGGAATCCCCGCAAAAAGTCTTTAAAAGTTCCCCTATTTCTTCCACTTTGTTGTTGATAATTTCACTATCTTCCTCGTAAGTAAAAGGATAGGGTTTCAAAATCAAGGACATATCCTCTTTCTCCACCTTTAAGGCTTCACGCAAGCTTACGCGCATCTCGTCGACCTTTCCGGTCGGCAACCCTCTCAACCTAAGCTCATACGACAACTCCTCTTGATTCAGTCTATTTATATCCATATTTACTTTATTTGTCTCGAATATCTACAAAAAAAATGGGGATGTACCACCTCGTAACAGTAGGTTGTGATCGTCATAGTGATCGGACGTGCTTTTGGCTTTGTTGCGTTTTGTGTTTGATTTGTTGAAAGTAAATCTTTGATTTTGTAATAATAATTACGGATATTTGTGCTTGTTTGCTTTTTGTATAGTGTTGTTTTATTTTCCGCTATAATCATTTAATTTTTACTGAGGTCAATAGTGTGATTGGGTTGATCCATTCCTGTCTAGTTTTGACTCTACCTGCGTTCGCGAGTGTGCTTTTCTTTTTTTCTTTTGTCATTTTATCCAATTTGTATTATCGTATCTATTTTGAGTGTAGATGAATTGTCGTTTCTTGTGTTAAATTTGGTTGATTTCATAAATTGCAGCTCGATCATTTCCCGTTTGAACCGCTGGGTTTTGCTGGTGCGATCTTGGTATGTGTTTGTTTACTTGACTTTCTTTGTGCTCTCACGGGCATTCCAATGCATAGTCCACCGGTGCATTTTTATTGTGTTATTGCCTGATTGGGGTCATTGCTCGAATTTGATCCCGTTGGTTGTGCTTTCATATTTTCTGTGATATTGTTTATATTGTTAACGTTTGCGTGTACTTCGTTCTCACTGCTTCTGCCTGTGCTTTTTGTTTTATTCTTTCATTTTAATTTTTTGCGCGCTCCCGATCATTTGTTTCTACACACCAAACTGTGTCTCTAATTAGCTTTGTTTACGCATTTTATATTTATTTTGTTTGTTTATTTATTTATCTATTTGATTTTTTTTTTTCAAAATTTTTAATACTTCTTTTGCCTTTGAGCGCTTGTTTTTATTTTTATTTTTGTTTCTTTCTGATTTGGGATGTCTATTTGCTCGGCTTGTAGGGTTCCTATTGCCCGTGATGGGATCAACTGTGATGGGGTGTGTGGCCACCTGTTTCACGCCGCTTGCTTAAAGGGTGGAACCAGATCTTCATCATCCTACACGTGCCGGGAATGCCTCGATATAAAACCTTGCCACGTGTTGAGATTAGTCAAGGGTATTACCGAGGCCCTCTCCGGTGATATGACTCTGATTGCAGATAAGGTCATGTCTTTTTCTTCCCGTTTGTGTGAAAGTCAACTCTTGTCTGATGACTTAAACATTCTTACCACTAAGATAGATAAGATTGTTACTATTGTCGGCACGCTTCAGGCTGATTCTTCTGCCTTGCTGGAGAGGTCTCATGAGCTATCCTCAAAGGTTGCGTCCGTATCTGATTCGCTCGTGGATATCCAGGCTTCGGTAGTGAGCCTTGACCCTGGCCTGGTGTCCTCGTTGGGCCCTTCGCCGATCTTACCAGTCGTGGATGACATTCGCCGAGTTGTCAAACAGGTGAAGCTCGACCTTTCCTCATGGTCGTCCGCGGTTTTAGCCAATGGTGACCTTATTGGTTCGGTTGCCGCAGATGTCAGGGCTCTCTCTGCTCATGTTAATGTTCCTTCAGCTGTCTCTGTCTCTCTTGCTTCCCCTGTTGCTCCTGTTTTCCCGGTTTCCTCTGCATTTTCTGATGCCTCTGCTGCGTTTCCGGCTGTTTTGGATCCTCCTGCTCCCTCTGTCGCCCCTGTTTCCTCTGTCGCTCCTGCTTCCTCTGTTGCCCCTTCTTCCCCAGTTGCCCCTTCTCCCCTTGTTGACCCTGCTTTAAATTCGGTTCGACTTGAACAACCATCCGGCGATGGCTCGACTAGCCCTCATGATGTTCGCGACGTTGCATCAAAACGTTCTCGCAATGCCCGTCGGCGAGGCCGCCGTACGTGTGCTCCTGTTGCCCCGCCTCGTCCGCTTATTACTGTGTCTAGAAATGAGGGTTTTAATCTGAGGATTGCGCAACCACCTAAGTCTTTCTTTGTTTCTCGACTTGATCCGTCGACCTCTGTTGATGACGTTATTGGCTATGTGAGGGAGAGGAGTGGTGTTGATGACTCTGCACTCCTCCGTTGTCAACTTCTTGGATCTCGTCATTCTCAAGGACTCATGTCGTCTTTTAAGTTGACATCGTCCCCTGAACTTTTTGTGATAATGTCTGCCCCCGATTTCTGGCCCGAAAATATCATTGCACACGAGTTTGTGCCCCGTCGTAGGGTTGCGGGAAGCACTCATAGTCGAACCATTGATAACAACCAAAAAAACTAAGTATGCTATCCCTTTACTACCAAAATGTAAGGGGATTAAGAACAAGATCAAGCCAATTATTTCAGGCTTCTCTTGCCTGTTGTTACGACGTTATCGCTCTGGCCGAAACCTGGCTTCATTGCGGTTTTAATGATGCAGAAATTCTTGACGAGTCCTATCAGATTTTTCGTAAGGATAGATACTCTGACTCCATGGCTCGTGGTGGTGGCGTGTTGGTTGCATGCAAATCGCACTTTGATTGCAGCCTGGTTGATATCCCTGCCTTTTCCGACACGCTCACAATCGAGCTTTTAGCTCTTAAGATAGATTTAGGGAAGATGCACATATACCTGTTATGTTGCTATATTCCTCCAAACTTGACAAACCTTGCTGATGCAGATGGTCGTAGTCTCTACGAGATTTTAATTCTTAGCCTAGATTTTATTAATAATATGACAAACCCCGAAGACGAAATAATTCTTCTCGGTGACTTTAACTTACCCAGCGTTCAATGGGTATTCAACGATGATGACGATGACTACCTTCCTTCAAATTGTCTTACTGCTAAAGACTCCCATTTTCTTGACGCCATCTCCTCCTCTGGTTTACACCAAATGAGTGATGTAAAGAACTCTATGGGAAGGCAGTTAGATCTTATCTTTTCTTCCGATTCGAGTAACACTATAGTCGAATTAACTTCTCGTAACTTATCCGCTATTGACAGTTTACACCCGCCCATTTCCATCTCTTTCTGCTACGATGGTTCTAATATTGTCGACCCCAACGTAGATCAGTACGTTCTTGATTTTAAAAGGGCGGATTTCTCTGATCTTTCAAACAGGATCCTCTCAATCGATTTCACATCCCTTTTTTGTGATAGCGATGTCGACGCTTGTGTTTCCTTGTTTTATGATAGGATATATGATCTGTTTAATTCATGTGTACCACTCAAGCGGTCCAGATCATCATGTCATTCTCCCCCGTGGTATACTAGGGAACTGCGGAGTCTTAAGAATAAAAAAAATAGGCTATGGAAAACCTACTTGCGTTGTAGAAGCACGTTAGCTTATTCTGAATTTGTTTATTGTCACGACTGCTTTTTGGCGTTATCTTCATCCTTATACAGTGAATACCTTGATAATATTCGCAGTAACTTGCATAATGATCCCCGTGCCTTTTTTAAATTTGTTAACCTGAAGAAGAAAACTGATAATTATCCATCTACAATGTGGTATAATGGATCCTCCAGTTGTAGCGCGCCCGATATAGCCGATAACTTTGCATTGTTTTTTGAGGGCGCCTTTTCATCAGGCAACTTTGTGCCTTCTCTGGAAGTGTTTCGTCATATCCAAAATCGTCCTGCTACCTCCATTGCCTTGCCCATTATATCTCGGGATATTATCATGAATGGTATCAAGGAGCTTAAACTGGACTTTTCTTCTGGTCCTGATGGTGTTCCACCAGCATTCTTGAGATCCTGTTCTGATGCCTTACTCACTCCATTGGAACTCATCTTCAACAAATCTCTTCAGGCTGGCAGATTTCCTACGTTATGGAAGAGCTCCTTTATAATTCCTGTTTATAAGAAAGGGCAAAAAAACTTCATAACAAATTATAGGCCAATCGCGAAGCTTTCCTGCATACCCAAGTTATTTGAGTCTGTTATTCATTCACAGCTTGTTGGGCAGTGTAAAAGGTTAATCTCATCTAATCAACATGGCTTTCTGCCCGGTCGATCGACGACAACCAACCTGCTTGAACTTACATCCCACATTATCTCTGCCTTCCAAGAGGGTATCCAGACCGACTGTGTTTACACTGATTTTAGCAAGGCATTTGATAAGCTCCCTCACTCTGTGATTTTGCTTAAGCTTGAAAGGTTGGGTTTTCCACCTTTACTGCTCGATTGGATCTGCTCTTACTTAAAAGATAGGACTTACCGAGTCTCTTTCCGTAATACTTTATCTAGAGTCGTTAGGGCTTCATCTGGTGTGCCGCAGGGTAGCCATTTGGGACCGTTGCTGTTTATTCTTGCCATTGACGACATTGTCCCTCTGATTAAGCACTCCAAACTTCTAATCTACGCAGACGATATGAAGATTTTCTCATGCGTTAGAAACAGTTATGATTCTTCCTGCATTCAGGATGATTTGAATACCTTCAGGGTTTGGTGTGCCTCAAATGGACTGCAGCTTAACCTGGATAAATGTGAAGTTATGTCTTTTTCTAGGAACATCAATCAACTCGTCTTTGATTATACATTTGCGGATACTACTATCCATCGTGTGGAGTCCGTTACTGACCTTGGTGTAAGGCTGGACAGAAAACTCGATTTCACTCTTCACATAAATCATATCGTATCTCGGAGTAATTCCGTCCTGGGTTTTGTTAAGCGGTGGTCTAAGGAGTTTTCTGATCGACAGACCCTAATTCACCTATTTTGTTCTTTAGTTAGACCAATTCTCGAGTACGCATCTCAGGTTTGGTCTCCTTGCTATGCTGTTCACTCTAGACGCATTGAGTCGGTGCAGCGGAACTTTGCTAGGTTCGCACTATGGGACCTCCCGTGGATTGATCCATTAAGGCTTCCTCCTTATGAGGATCGCCTCCGTTTGCTTAATATGCATTCGCTGGGTGAACGTCGTAGAATTGCTGACCTAGTATTTATTCACCAGCTTTTGAACTCGAATATAGATTCTCGTACTCTCGCGAGTTTGGTTACTTATAGGCAGACCCCGTACAGCTTAAGGAGATTGCCTTTACTACATGTTACCCATTCTCGGTCTAACTATGGTATGCATGAGCCTATTAACCGCATGTGTAGAGCCGTGAATATGTGTCCTATTTTTGACCTGGCTCTTAGTAAGGATTTGCTTAAACGATCTTTGTTGTCTTTGCACCCCTCATTGTAGTGTTTGGGATTGTTGTGGATTTTTATTATTTTTTATTTTGTGTACTAATATTTTATTGCATGGGTTGTGGGAGCCTCATTCATCTGAATATATGTTATATTCTGGTGAATAGGTCAATTGATTCCGGGCCTCAGCCTGTGAAGTGCGCCTTCTGAGTTAGAAGGGTTAATTCTATATGTAACTACTTGAAGCGAAATCAAAAGTTAGTGAAAATATATTTCCTTATGCCTTAATGTAACGATCAGCCCCCAGATCTCAAAAAAACAATATTAATTTAAACAATTAATGGTAGGAAATATTTACCTTAACGTCTAGTTCCCTTGCGAAAAAACAAAAAAAGAATTAACTTCAGAAGTTTATACTCAAACCAATAGGATTTCAATGCAGGATCGTCTGAAATAGATAAAACTCTCCCGGCAGCAAATATTTTATTTATTCCCCCTGAATGAACTATAATCCAAAAATTCAATATAATACATAAGTAACTAAATCATGCGAGCAGCGAAATGGTTGTAATTCTCCATAAAATCTTCAAGATTCTTAAAAACAGCAAATCTAGATTTTCTTTCAACAAATCAAATTTCAAATTCAATCGAAATCAACAGGCATATTATGAATGCTAGTTAATCTTTAATCCAATAAATAACATAAATTCCGCAAACGATAATCAGGAAATCGAGAAATCCACAAATTTTTCTTAACAATTAACTTGCTTGATCGAGGTTAAATGCAAGGTAAACAATTCAGAACTACGCATGCATGCTGTCAACCGATTGCAAATACGAAATTCAGTTAAATAGAAATGCAGAGGAAGTACTGGTACTCGAAATATAAGCAAACTTGTGTTTCGATACATTCGCTTATAAGAACAATATTGCTTCGACTATAAGTGTCGCAACATCTGGATTATCATATTTTGTTTTTAAAGTTATTGAGAGAATTCATCGCCGAGAAATTAGGTCAGATATTGAGGAAGGTCAGCATTGGGCTGCCCAGCAACTCTGTTTGATTTTTTTTTTTTAAATTCATCATCACTTGGGTTGTCTCTCTTTAATGAATTCTCCGATGGCTTTAATAATTTTTGTTTTTGTAAACTTAGCCGGATGAACAGTAGTAAAAACCGACGCTTTATACACGTTAGACGCGAAATTATTTTGTTTTCGGTTAAATTTACTTACAAAAATAAATATATTCAAATATTCGAAAGTTCTTTAAATTTCGAGTCGCGTTTTAATATTTTATGACCATAATACGTGAAATACGATAAAATTGTTAGGTGCAATGTGCGTTATGTGTAAAGTGCAATTCAGAGGAAAGTGTGAATTGTTTCAAAATAAAAGTATTGAAAGCAAAACGAAGTGATGCTGAAGTGAAATTCAATAAAAATTAAAGTGAAAATTTATAATTTATAATCTGAAAAAAAGAGTTCAATGAGGAGATATGGTGTACCTGACAAAAGAAATTAAGTATCGGAAAATATAAAACAAGTGAGTTTTCTAAAAATTTCATTATATTTTTACAGAGATTACTTCTATAAGCGGTACGTGTATATTATTTACGTAAACGAACGCTACTTGCCCATTTAGATTTTGAGATTTATGCTAGTAACGCGTTGCAACATTCGACTTGCGTTGGTTTGGGTTTGCAACAAAAGTTGAATAGCAAGACATTCAATATTGACTCGTTTCGAATGACATTTGCATTTTGAATAAAATTATGTTCTCCTTTTTGTTTATATATATTTATTTTGATTCAGGTGCTTCGCCCCACGTTGGTTGCCAAATTTGTTATGCACTTTCTTCGGTGCATAAATCACCCCGGCTAGAATTGGTGAAAGGGGTGGGTAAGAGTGGGAGACTTTCACACCTATTGGGCGCCACGTGCTTTTCCTTGAGTCCACGAACTCAATAATCAATCGAAACACTTCCCTTTTTAAAGAAACAAATTCAGATAAATTTATTTTTGACTAACCTACTAACATTGCAAAATTACTCTACAATTCTCAACTCACTTAACTCACTATATATGTCATTAAACCTCAAGAAAAATATATTTCAAAATTAAAACAAAAAGAAAAGCAGGGCAAGTAGCGCATAAAAATTTTCTAAACGAAATAAAATAAAATTTTACCTGAACAGAATGGTACTTATCTTTATATTCCCAGTTTAATTCACTCCTCGAAACTTAATCCTGGCCAAATGTCCTCCACCTTCTGTTTCTATGTTCTGGTTCCCATTAAACTCCAATGTCCTTTACTGCATACAGCATAAAAAATCTTTCTTTTCCTTTTTCTTTTTCAGCACACTATCTGGGCAAATTGCTTTATTTTATTTTCGATTCTCTTTTTTTTCACTTTCACTTTCTAAAATTAATTCCTTTTCACAACTTTCTTTTCGACGTCCACCATGCTTTCACCAAGAAGACTGAATACAGAGAGAAAAAGAGGCCATCCGCTTCACATACCAAAGCTTATATAGAAAATCCTCCACTATTGTGACTTCCGCCCCCTATTTCTAGCAGCTTTTTTGTATCGGTTAAAAACGGTTCGATTTTATAAATAATTTTTCTTGTCTTAAAATTTTCGGCATTATTCGTGGATAATTCTGGTATTTTCAGAAAAATTCTATCTTCTCTGGAACTTGTAAATTTTGGTAAAAATGTCTTGACTTGACAGTTCCGTCATCACGATATTTTGATTTTTCGTGTTTTTGTTTTGGGGCGATTTGCCTCCTGCTCGATTTTCTATCCCTTGCTTTGGGTTACGGATGACCTACTGAGCTCCTTGGCGTTTTCGGGAAGTTGAAGTTCTTCGGTAAATTCGGGTTTCCTTATGTCGGTGTACAGGTTATGTTATGTTTTTAGTGCGAGTTCTTTGGAGATGTTTAGGAGGAGAAAACTGGACCAGGTAACATTTTTTTGATTTATTTTGTGCTCTACTTTACGCTTAAAGATAAATACCATTAATTAATTTGGTTTATGTACTTACACCTGCCATACAGGTGGTTTATTTACATGCGGCGTAATGAGGAATTAGAGCTCCAACTCATTAACTAGCTCTGAACGGGTACAGCAAGTCTATTGTGTGCTTCGATCCAGCTCAGGTACAGCTGATTGTTGATAACCAGTTCACTGGATCAATTTCGTAGACCAGGTAAATTTTGAATACATTTGGTTTATATGATCATTCAATCGGCTTCGTACTGTAGGATTGGATGGGAAAGGCTATTGAGATCATCGGTCAGGAAAGGTTTCAAAGGAAATATCCTTAAAAGTAGATCTTCTCGGGTCAGAAAGTGTGAAGGTAATCCTTTTTGTTCCTTTAACCTCTCGTTGTATCTGAAAATAAAGCAGAGTTCTTTGCAGCATCATTTAATTCGCACGGGGATGGAGACAAACACGAAGAACATTCAGGTAATTCCCTATACAATAAATAAAATCATTTTTCAAATTCTTTTCTGTTTTTAGGCCACCACATCCCCTATGGTATTGATTGACAACATAACACTTCTCAACGTTTTCGTTAGTGTCACTCATGAAGTGTGTTCATTAAGTGATCACCTTCTTGTTGTGGCGACTAGCACTTTGGTCGAAAAGCGAACTGCTTACTGGATTTTCAACAATAACTTGTTGAACTCGGAGCAGTTCATCGAAGAATTCATTCAGTTTTGGCACCAATGGCGTGATAACAAGAATATTTATTCAAACCTTAGCCATTGGTGGGATGTTGGAAAACTTCAGATTCGCTCATTTATCGAGACGAGATTCAATCGGAGCAGATATCATGCATCGAATTTGACGGCCGAAGTCACCCGGATTGGTACGCTTCTGCCCGCGCAACCAGAGTTACTCGCACAATACGAGAGACTTGAAGAACGACTGACAGCACAAAACTACAAGCATAGCTTGGAGTTTGTGCTCCGAAACCAGTCGCGCTGGTTGCGAGAGGGCGAGTCTCCGACCGAGTACTTCTTCCAGACAACTCGACGTCGTACCGCTTCTTGTGAAGTAGACTCGATTTTTGCCGAATCGGGCCAGATCCTATACGGAGAGGAACTTGCGAATTATATTCGCAACTACTACACGCGGCTTTATGCTGCATCGACGTTGCCAAAATTCTCGTCCAACGATGAATTCTTTCATCATGTTCCTACTTTCTGTGATGAAAGTAGCGAATTCCTGGACAGAACGCTTACTCTCGATGATATGCTTACCGCAACGAAGGATCTTCGACGTCATACTTCTCCTGGTTATGATGGTCTAACTCCAGAATTCTTTGTTCGTTTTAGGAATATTTTGATTCCGGACCTTTTGGATGTCTCTAATTCTGCAGTGGTTGGACATACCGAATTTCCCTCAAGTTGGCGGAGATCCGTTATGCGTCTAATACCTAAGGGGGGATCTTCAGAGGATGGGAAACTGGAGGCCAGTTACTCTGTGTAATGTCGACTACAAAATAGTTTGAAAAATACTGGGAACTCAACTTCGCTCAATGATTGCCTCAGTAATACACCCGTCACAGTCCTACTGCATTCCAGGTCGTAGTATCTACGACAACATCGACGTAGCAAAGCATCTTTTCGCCTACCACGAAAAAACTGGTTCGCAAATGGCCATGATCTCTTTGGATCAAGAAAAGGCGTTTGATAGCGTCTCACATGAGTATCTACTGAGAGTGCTCGATAAATTTGGGCTTCCGTCCAGATGGATTGAGATCATCAGTGGTCTGTATAGAGATTCAGTGATTCTCATAAAGCATAATGGGCATATATTGTCTCCTATTCCGTTTCGTCGGGGTATCAGGCAGGGATGTCCGTTGTCAGGAATGCTTTATGACTTTTCACTGGAGCCGCTGTTAGTAAATCTTAGTCAATCGTTGAGACAATATTCAATTCACTTACCATACACTACTATAAGGCCACTTATTCTAGCGTATGCGGACAACCTGTCTATATTTGTAACGAAAGATGATGCATTTCCAGTCGCTCGTAGGGTTTTCGAACAATATGAGCGATTAGCGGGCGCTAGGGTTAACCTAAGCAAAAGCCAAGGCCTATGGTGTGGGAGGTGGCGGAATCGTTCAAATTCTCCCCTCGGCATACAATGGACGAATACTTGTCTGAAATATTTAGGTGTATATGTGGGGCTCGATGGTAAAACATATAATAGCCGCATGGCTCTGAAGAAACTCTCAGGAGCTGTGAATTCGTGGCGGACTAGACTGCATCCACTTTCGCTGAAAGGACGTGCAGTCGTTGTCAATTATTTGATTACCTCGTCCATCGTGCATATGTTAAAATCAGAGTGCTTCGAAGAAGGCTTCGTAAAACTTTTACAAACAAAAGTCGTTGACGCCTTCTAGGGAGGAAGACGATGGGTCGCTGAAAGCACGCTCTGCCGACCAGTAGCAGAGGGTGGTTTGGGTCTTACAGACATGGTCGTGAAATTTCGTTGTCTTCAGGTACGGGCATTCCAACGAGTGTTCTGTCAAAGAGATAACTTAATTTCGCAGCTGTGGGTAAGTTCTATGGGGGGTAGCGGCGCAGGGGAGCACTACTATCTGCTCTCGGTTCGCCCACCATATCCGCATGACTGGTCCCAGGATATGATCTCCACGATTACAACCTGGGGCAGAATAAGACCAACATTTCATTTGCGATGGAATGAACTTGGGTACGGGGATTTCTCAGCAATTCCGATCAGGTTGAACCCTGAGTTAGTAGATTCAGTGCACACACTTATACACCCCCACACAACACAATTAAACGAATTGGTGGATACAGCACGAGAGCTTCGTAGGAGTAAATCCTACGGATACCTTAGAGAGACTCTGATGTGGCATTCAAACTGCTCCATCACAGTCTCGTGCATCCAAACCAGCTGTCGCATATCGATCGGCGAATTCAAAGAGCCTGCACGGTTTGTGGTGGTGAAGGAACCCTGTTCCACAGATACTTCACATGCCCGACCTTGTGCGACATTAATAATCTTGTTCGCGATATGTGCCAGCATATCTGCCCGACATTCAGTATAACAAGAACGTCGTTTTTACTGGGCCAAGGACATGTAACCAGGTAAATTGCTTGATAAGCTTTATCTTAACTCTTGCTAAATCAACAATTTCAACTGTAATGCATGCGGATCGAGCCTGGGCAACAGCCCACTAACCCACAGTTTCACACAGATGCACTAAAGAACCACTTCATTGCCAGATTGAAGAGGCGATTACGTCTAGAGTTCATGGCAACGAAGGCCGACACATTCAACTGCACCTGGCAACCTTTATCGTCGGTGCGGAACGGAAGCCTCGTCTTTCACTGGGAATAACAGTTGGAATCGTAGAACTGGGAGGATGATGGGAGCAGTTTGCAGACGTCAATGACTCTGCAGACTGGTCCCGCGGGACTCTAATCGGTTCGAAATTTTTGTGCGTTCGTCTAGAACACGTTTGGATGAGTGCTCCCGGATTACTAGAAAAGTGGCGAACGGCTCTACGGAGAGGGCATTTGCTTGGGAGCAGTGGTTCCCGAAGTAGGAACAATAAGGTTCCAGTTTAAGTTCGGTTTCGGTTCATTGTGCTCGTTGGTTTTAGGTTTAGCTCTAGTTTTAGTTTCGGAATTTTTTCAAAATTTTTAAGGAACTTTTCTTAGAGCTGGCACTCGCTTGGAGGCATTTCAAAATTTCTTTGTATTTTCTTTTTTACAGGTTTTTGTCTTCAAGTTTTAGAGTCCTTTTTATTTAACCTATTTACAGTAACGTAGTCTATTGAGTCATTTTTTGTTATGTTATTTTGATCCTTATTACTGTGATTTTTTTAATGTTTATGTGATTTTTTAGGGTAGCTAGTTTTTGTAGGATTTTTACGCTTTATAACGATTGTGCCAAATAAAGAGCCATATATACATAAAAAAAAAATTATTATTAAGTTCACTAAAATGTGTTCACTTAAAACAGTGTTTATTTAAACTCAGATTTCTTACGGCGTTTTTATCACTTAAATTCAATTCATATTTAAAAAGTAATAACTGTAATCTAATTTCATGTATGTAATTTTAAAATTTATGTACGGAGATCATTAAAAATTCAGATGCATGCAGTTACAAAAGGAACGGACTTACAGTATAATCCAATTGTTCTTTGTTCATCGAGCAGCAATGTTTTGTATAAGTGGATTTGGCTTCCATAAAGATCCCGTTTGGTTGATAACCGATATTTTCCTGAAGATAAAATTTAACTTTGGAGATGCTGATGTTAGATTTATGATGTGAATTATTTGCACGTAATGTAGTTATTGTTAATTGCACTTAATTATATGTATACACTTTACGATCCGATTGAGTCCACGCGCTGGCTATTGAATCCAATGAAAACTAGTATGCTTGTAAAAGAATTTTGCACTGAATCGAGTTTAAAATGAGTCTGCACCGCAATTATTCAAAACGACAAAACACGTTCACTTACTGACACTATTCACAATTTTCACCTGTTAAGACACAGATATTTTTGTTTTTTAAATACACTAGTTCGAAGTATTATGAGTTTATATATATTTACGCGAGCACGATGTCCAATCCGCTTATCCGGCTCGAAGGACCAAATTTTATGTTAAGGAATATGTCACTACTAGGGTTTTAAAAGGATGAAAACAACGCGAGCACGTTATAATCAGTAACCGTTTATTGATTTGATTAGGTGAACAAATAGATCAAAGCTGATTGCTGTGTTCTTGACGAGTATTGAGCAAGTACTCATGTAATATCCAAAAGAGATTTCCAGTGCCAGTTCAAAACGGTGATTAACTGTTGTTGCTGTTTGGTATAATATTGTCACTGCAATTTAACTGCAGTTGGTTCAAATGATGCCAATTATTTGTTTGAAACTTGAACACAGCGGATGAAACTTAGTCTTGCATACTATGCATGGCATCGTTGCATCTATTAGAGAGGACTGTGAATGTCCTTGAAATTTCTTGTTGGCTTCATGTTCTCTTCCAGATGTGTGGTTTTTGCTTCCAAGAGATTCTAGTGTCTGGAACCTTTCCTCTAAGAAGCCCAATAATTCCTTAATAGTGGGGAGAGCTCTTGGTGAACAACTCAAACAACGTGTATGTTGAAATGATTGGATTTTCTTTCTTTTTTTTAATTCACTCTTCACAATCCCTGCTCTAAATATCTAGGCACGCAAGCATGCCAATGTTTGAGATAATTGCACCTATGGATGCAGAAGTTTCAAAGCAGGAATTGCAAAAAGAATCCGGAGTGGATTGAAATGCTGCAAGTTCCTTGATTAAAATTGAACTGACTTTATTTGATCTAAATCGAATATTTATACAAATTTTGACTTACAGTCTAAAAGAATATCTAAAATTTTAGTGGGGATTATGTTATAAAGTTCACTTACCTAAAGAATTTCACATAAGCATAATTCTAAATATATTTGCAAATCCAAATCCGGTTCTTGTTTATTGAAAACATGGGTCACTGTTTTCAAATATTGTATGGCCAACAATTTTCTTTTTACTTTCGCTTTTCTTCGTTGCTTCAGGTGACATGCAATGAAACGTCATTCACGTGACGATTTAATAAGTACGCTCATAACCTGAGACTTTATCGTTACCAAATGTTTACTTACACTCGTGAATGTTTTTTTTTGAGATATTTTTAATTTATTTGGTTTATTAATTGTTTTCATGCTCGTACAATAACTCTGGAATGTTTTGTAACTCAATCCGAATGCAGTTCACAGAGTTCACGAGCAATGGCAATGAGATTTGATAACATTTGCCTCATCCTTTGGACCAGTGTGGCTTGAATCTTCGCTGAATGATGTCTGAGGTGCACTTGGCTTGTTTGCTGGGAGTTGGATGCTTGCCGCATCTACTGCTGCTAACATCTGTACTAAACGTTCCGTATACTGGATATATATCTGCTTAATCGTAGCATTATAGTCCCTGGTGAAGTATTCGTTATCTTCCTGAACGGATTGTAGTTCAAGTAATTGTTGGTGGTTAGCCTGCAATTCTGCCCATAATGCCTCGAGCGATTCCAACCGTATTGTGAAAGACTGTCTTGTACTCTTCCGACTGTGTAGATCCTCCTTAAAGTTGCGGTAAGTGGTTTGAATTTGCTCCCCAAGTTATGCTTGGGAGTCGAGAAGATTTTCCATGATACAGGTAGTTTTCAATTCGCTAACGCTGTTGTTGACAACTTAGTGGATCCAATGTATTTCTTAATGTGATTCTTGCGACGAGATCACATATATCAATGTATTTTATATAGGGAAGTAGCTCCTTTGCTTCTTCGCTGTAATGTCTGAGCCAAGGTGTATCACCTTGATGTGTAGTACTATAGGTGTAACACCTAAGTACCCCGAAGTAGTAATAGCAAGACTAACAATTAAACACAACAGAAATCCTTGACTTTAAATACAAATCACTTCGCGATTGAAAACACACTGTTCGACCCTCTGAATATAAAAGAGCATTTCTTTATTGTATCGTTACTATTAATATATTTCTTACAATTAAATGGCAAGACTGCATACGCTAAATATAATGTAGTGAAAAAAAAACCACTCCATGCAAGATACTCATTACAAGAGTTAAACTTGCGTGCACATTTTTATTTACGGCAGGACATCACATTTCGTTTGACTGATATGAGATGCCTTGCTTAGCGTGAGACGAATTTTTAGGTTGAAGTTATAAGAATTTATTACTGTGTACTTAGAATTGAGTTTGTTTTTAAATGAAATTAGATAAGTGCTTACTGTGCACTAAGAAATTAATTTATCTTGCATGGAGATATAAACAAAGTTTGCAAAATAGAATTTTATGTAATTAGATTTCTTAACACCCTCTCAAGTGTCCAAACTTTTTCTTTTACTACCCAAATTTGAAGTAGTAAAAAATGTCTTTAAAAAAGTGTGATTTAATTAAATCAATTAATTAATTTAAATCAATGCTTTTTCAGGAAATAGTTTTAGGGTACCTTATTCTATGTATTATTTTAATACAGTTAGAAAACCGAACAGTAAAGGAAATAAAAATTGAATCGAAAATTTGAATTTAAATTACATTTTTTCTAAGCTTTAAAAAGAAATTTTTTTTAAATTAGTAGTTAATATAGATAAAGAATTTTAATTTAAAAGACTTAAGATAATTCAAAATTCCAAGCACATGAGCTTAGAAACTTGGAGAATTTCATAAATTCTGTTCAGTTGCTTGTAATTTTAATATTTTAAAGTTAATATTATTTATCTAGATTCACTAGGCTTAGTAATCTCAAGCAAAAGTTTTATTAAAAGTAAAATTTTCGATTCCAGTATATCAACCGACCTTAACAATTTTTGTTTTAATTTACATCTAATAGGTTCAAGTTTCAACACAGAAATAAAAGTTCAGCTCTAACGTCTGGGATAACCTATTAACATTTATAATAAAGTGCGAAATGTTACTTTAGGGATGACTTAAAATAAGTAGCTTATTGAATTTAAAACAAAACCAATTATTTCTTACATAATGCCCAAGAAATGTAAAACGTTAAGATATATTTATGCTAGGATAATGCCAGAGCTCAGGGGAAGCCCTATGATGCTAAAGCACAACCTTTGCAGGAAAGGAATTTAGGAACGGGAAATAGGTTTAGAGGTGGCATGAGGGAGGAGTTGATATACGCCTCGTTTGAAAGTGTCGGGCTTATAAGACCGGGGAAAAACAGAGGATGGTGAACTGTTCCCCATTCGTGTTCTTGTGCTTAGATATGCTTGCTAAAATTTGACCGTGCGGCTAAAATATCCTTGAGGGTCTAGGAATGGGAGCGACATGAAGCTCTTGTATCGCGCATTGTGATGCGTATGCAAGCAGAGACGCCAGACGGTATGGAGCAAAAGTCGCCGAGCCGTGATGTTGAAGTCGCCCAAAGTCGTCGCGCCAATATTTGAAATCGCCCAAAAATCGCCTTTTGATTTTATATTCATTGAAACTGTTGCTTTTACAACTTTAATGTAATATTAATTACAAAATAACAACAGCAGATACAAGTAACACAAATTTAAAATTTTGGTAGAGGCGTCGTGAAAAACAAAAAATACTCTTAATTATTTAGTAATCGAAGTGACTATTTGCACTAACGTGTACTTTTGTATTCGGGGAAGTTCCGCTTTTATGGTACTACTATACAAATATATTCCCTTGCGGGAGGACAGTTAATGAAGTAACTAAAAATGAACATATTTCAGATATAAACACGACAGCATTGAGCATACTTTGAGCTTGAGCGAAAAAATGCCGTTGCGATAAATATCAGTTTGGACTTGTTCGGAGTTCAGTTAAGAGTTATTCGCGCAAAACTAGAATTCGAGATGACTCGCTAGCAAAAATGTTTCTACTGTGACAGCAAATAGCCCAAAGCGCCCAGAAAGAATTGAAAAAATCGCCGAAAAGCGCCCAGCACGAATTAAAAATCGCCCAAAAGTGCCTAGTCGCAGAGAGCAAAATGTTGTCGCCAAACTGATGGCTCAAGTATCCCAATCGGCGAGAAATCGTTCGAATTGGCAACTCTGTATGCAAGGATTTATACAAGCAATTTCGTTATAAGTAGTATAAATATGAGGTTTCTAAATCAAATGAGTAATGAGCACAGCAAAAATGGTCAAATTGTGAGGAAAATCGGGGTCTGACGTCACATTTTTGCACATTGATTTAGAAACCCCATAACAATTCTGGGGGGGGGGGGGGTTTTCGGTCTTGTAGGATACAATTGAGAGATAAGGAAAAGAGATAAGGATTCGGTCTTGTAGGCTACAATTGAGAGATAAGGAAAAGAGATAAGGATTGTCGGCCATCTTGGATTTAGAGTATTCGGTCTTGTAGGCTACAATTGAGAGATAAGGAAAAGAGATAAGGATTGTCGGCCATCTTGGATTTTCGGTTTTTGGTCTTGTAGGCTACAATTGGTCTTCTTCTTTGGTTTGCATCTGGACTTAGATCTAAAACTTGGATCTGAACCTAGATTGTTTAGTAAGATAAGGCACCTGTCGGCCATCTTGGATATTGGGTATTCAGTCTTGGAGGCTACAATTGATTTTGTTCTTCTTTGATTTGCATCTGGACTTGGATCTGGACCTGGACCTGACTGGGAATTCTCAAAGGGGATTCCCTGTTGACTAGATAACATCCGGTTGCATGACGTCATAGGAGGGGATTCCCTGACGTCACATTTTGGCTAGTCATCTGTTGACTGTTGAGTGTGAAATTGTATTTAAAAAAGCAGAGATATCTGGATTTGAACAGCGGACGCTGAGTTTCACAGAAAAGTGCTCTAACCATAGGGTCATCAAGCTAATTGGCAATGATACTTCTAAGTCGGTGAATGTTGGAGCTAAAAATAGAAAATTGGATTTTTACTTTAATTAGTGGAAAAAGCGATTTAAAAATAACATCAACAATTTTGTTTAAATTCATTGATAAATAATTAATAAATATCTGGCTCAATTTCTTTTAACATAAAAAATCCGCTGATAAGCAGTAGTAAACATTTGGATTCAATTCGTTAGCGTAAGAAATTTACCGATAAGAGTTGAATGGCCCAGAATGTTTTGGGGTGATAAGAAAAAAAAAACGATTCGCTGTAGTAACCTCGAACTTCAAAAGATTCTCATGCAATTTCTTTTACAGATCTAAATATAGACATTAATTCGAGGTCATATTATTAAATAATTTCGTGTTTATGAAACTAGCAAGTAAGTCATTCTACCGAGTACGTCATCTTGACCTTGATTACTAGTTAAAATAACACCGTTGAGGAATAGCCAAAAGAATTTCTGTAATTAATGGAAAAAATCTGATGTTTAAAAATAACATGCATCGCTTTGCATAAATCCGTTGATAAGTAATAAACGTCTAGTCAAGGTAGCTAGAATGGCTTCTTTCGGTACTTTGGAGAGGTTTATCATGTGAAGAACTTGCAAACAAAATAAATATCTTTTCATAGCCTTAAACTTCGTTTCTTTATGGTTCAGCCGTAATAATCTTAATAAGGGAAACCATTGATTCGTAATTATGCTTTAACTTTATACCAAACTAGCAGCTAACAAACCCATATAACAACCTTGAACTTAAGATAGGAAGAAGAAATTAACATGATCATTGCGGTCGTTGTAGCACTTTCTAAAAATAGCCTCAAAACTGTGAATTTAGACTAGAACAAACAAAATCGAGATAGCTAAAATTTCCTCTTTCGATGCTTTAAAGAGATTTATCATGTGAAGAACTTAAGAAATTAAATTTTTTATATGCGTTATATAACAATAGACCCAAATTGTGATCTCACCGAGTTCAGTTTACTTTGAGTCCATATTTTTTTTTGAATCGTAATTATGTTTTAAATTTAAACCAAACTGACAGCTAACAACCCTATATGACATTTAAAATTTAATTTTTGTATGCGTCATGTAACCTGCGACCCAAATTGTGAGCTCACAGAGTCAAACGAACGAAAAACTACTATCAAAATAACCTTTTCAAAATTTATAGAGAAATGCAGCTGAACCAATTGAAAGAAATTTAAAGCGCATTAAACAGGGGCTTTAATAATCGTATTGAAAGCTTTCTATTGGAAAAGGATGATGAAGGAATTTTGGATCTAAAACAATTTTTCTACAAAATCAAACCTCAAGTTATAAATCTTCTTGAAGCAAGTTTACAGAAAGGAAATTGATATGTTACTTAGAAGATGCATTTCATTATATAATCCATTATAGAAATCTCCAAAAAGTAGTTTAAAGTATGAATTGAAGTTTTCATGCATTCATAGAGCTCTTTGATTCAGACAATGGAATTGATTAAAACAATATATTGATCTTAGTACTTTGCATAGATCAAAACCTGTTAACACTTTCCGATCTTAAGCTCTTGTGATGGAATTTGTATTTATCACGATGAATGATACTAATTTTGTGTTCTTAAGTATATTCAAATGTTCAACAGATGCTTACTATTGTCAAGACTTATTCTAATATCGTCATTAAATCTTTTGGTTGTAGCACAGTTCATATTACTAAAATTATCACAGTTTAAAAGATGGTTTGTCTTTTACTTTCTTTGCATTTTTAGATTCATATAGATTAGATTTCTCTAGCGTAGAAAAATTAGCGAATAATTCATCTGATGAAAACTTAATATTAACCATAGAGAAATGCAGCTGACCCAATTGAAAGAAATTTAAAGCGCATTAAACAGGGCTATAATAATCATATTGAAATCTTTCTATTGGAAAATGATGATGAAGGAATTTTGGATCCAAAACAATTTTTCTATAAAATCAAACCTCAAGTTATAAATCTTCTTAGAGCAAGTTTACAGAAACACAATGCTATAAAGTTCAATATTGAATTATTTTGTGAATTTATGAAATATGCTAGAACTGATGATGTAGATGAAAACGAAGTAGCTTTAGATATAAAATCTTCTCAGGCGAAGATGAACATAGCATCCGATAATTTTCAATTTCCAGACATATTCGATAGAATGATGAAACAAATTATTGTAAAATCTGAAGAATTTCAAGAAATTGATAGCGGCTGGGTTCTTCTAAGAATCATCCACATTGAAGTGGAAGTATGATTATCGTTTATTTATTAAAGCCTTAGATGTAATATTAAAGGTGCAATAAATATTAAAACGTTAAATAAGGAGCGCTATGTGTCAATCTCGAAAAGAATTTATGTTGCAAGAAATCAAAGTATAGAAATACGATTTTTAGATTCATACAGATTTATGTCCTCTAGCGTAGAAAAAATGCTCTTTGATTTAGACAATCGAATTGGTTAAAACAATATGTTGATCTTAATACTTTGCATAGATCAAAAGCTGCTAACACTTTTCAAAAATTTTTTTTTCAAATTAGATAATAATGCTGTCTACGGCAAAGCAATGAAAAATGTTAATAAGAGTTGAGATATTAAAATAGCTACGGAATAGGAAAGTCGAGGTAAACATTTAGGTCTTCGAGCTTTAATTGCAAATCCCAATTTTCACAGTATTGCGAAATTTACAATAAATATGGCTGCAATAGAATTAAGCACAGTAAAAGTGACTTATAACAAACCAGTTTATTTAGACTTTGTAGTTCTTGAAATATCGAAATTTAAAATGTATCAATTCCATTACGACTATATAAAATCAAAGTATGAAGATAGAGTTAAGTTAAATTATATGGATACAGGTTCCTTTATTTATACAATTAAAACTATTAATTTTTAAAGTGATATTTCAGATGAGAGAAATGAAAGATTTGATACTTCAGAATCCAGTCCAAACAAACCTTTTAGTCTTCCACTAAAAAATAAAAAAGAAATTAGGTTGCTTATCTATACAAAATTTTGAATCTATAAGAAAGCGAAGGGTGTTAAAAAGACGTCTGTTAACAAGTTAACTCATTAATTCATCACTCAAAGCCTCAACAGATTTTTCTGCATATAGTTGACTTTCAGTTTTTCCCTTTTCCCACAGTAAGCTTAGGAAGTCTGACGAATAACTTATCTGATTCTGAATTTAAAAATTAAAACTGTCATTAGTAAGATTACGTTAGAATGTATAGGATTTAAATCTAAGATCTATTCTTTACAAGTAGGCAGCAAGAAAGATATTATGAAAGCTACATTTGAAACTAATTGTTAGATTAAGTAGAAATTGTGAAAATGAGAATCATTAAATTGAATCAAATGAATATAGAAAAATAAAAAATTACATTGGTAAGATTACGTTAGAATGTATAGGATTGCAATCAAAGATCTATTCTTTACGAGTATAAAGCAAGAAAGATATTAAGAAAGCTACATTTTAAACTAATTTTTAGATTAACGAGAAATTGTGAAAATGAGAATAATTAATAAATTTATGTAGAATGAAAAATAAATGACTAAATTAATAAAATGCTATTTTAACATTACCAGAAAGACTTTTATTAGTATAAAATAGACATTTAATTCTTATTTATAACTATTGTTTTTCTAGGAAATTTCTTAAAAGGTAAACATTTTCCATCGCGCTTTATACAATAATTTAAGAGAGGATACATTTGGACACTGTAATTCTTCTTCCATATTATATACCACATATGGGAGTGTTTCAGAATTTAACCTTAATTACAACAAGTCTTCTTATACAATTTTTTCTGGTTGGTTTATGAAGTTCATTAACTACTTGTATTTCATTCATTTTGTAGTTGTCAGAGATTCTATATTAATCAACGCTATTAAAGTGTCTTTAATTTTGTTCTATATGTAGAACTATATATTTCATCAACTTCTGCTGAGCATCAACAATTCATTCATTTGTATACAAATCGTATGCTATTTTCAGTTTTCCTTGTAGAGCCGCAATTGATTCATTTCTAAGTAGCTCAATTTAATAACATACAGATGGATCCACTGATCAAGAACTCCTCAAAAAATCATCCAAATTTGCCAACACTGTATGATTAGAGGGTTAACAGCTATATTGAGATATTTATACTATAATGTCAGCTTCTCTCAGTTTTTTAATTATTAACATTATTTCATTGTTATGACTGTTTTGCTGCTATTGCCTGTTTTGATGCTATTAGCAGGCGTAAACGATCAACTAATTCATTAGGATTTTCAAAGTAAGTATAGCCAGTATTAGTCTTTGGTATTTGTATTAAACCCTGACCTTTTGGGGATGTGAGATTCTTAATGATGGTTTTATACTTCTTGCTTCTGTTTCCTTTTATTCGACCATCATCCATATAATTGCGTTTATAAGCATTAGTGTCATTCATAATGTTTCTGTAGTTGTTCATATCATCTAACGTGTATAGTTGTTTAGGGGTTTTTATGAAGAGCAATTCGAGAAGTCCTGGAGTAATGCTATATACTTTTTCTTTAAGAATGATATTGTCACCATCAACTTGAAGAATCGAGTTGCCAATTTTCCAGTTGTTACCATCAAAATAAACCCCAAAAGATTTATCAATTTTTGTGCTCTTGTTTTCATATAATTTAATGTATTTCGAAATTGAAGGGTTATTGGGCAAATCATCGATAGAAAGCGTCTTTGTTAGAGTAGATGAATTTGGAGGTGTAGCAAATTCTTCATTATCATCATCTTCACTATTAGTAGAGCTATCGGGAAGTCTAGAATAATCTCCAAGTTTACTTGAAGTACTAGCTGGCTCTGCTTTGAAGTATTTATGTTTAGGTTGAGGTGTTAAAATTTCACTGTTATTATATTTATCAATACCAGGATCCATTTTCAAGAGTTCAATCCCAGGATCCATTTTCAAGAGTTTACGTTTATATGAGTTTATTGAAGCATCGCTCTTTGACTCATCCTTGATTTGTGCAACAAGTGTCTCAAGCGGCTTGGTGATGGACTTAAAAGTTTGCTCTAGCTGAGTCTCTATTTCCATTTTTCCCTTCTTAAGAGCTTTAAACTTTTTTCTGATGGCATTTCGCACCCTCGCTATTTCCTTAGTAAGCTTCTCATCCATATTGATCTTATTTAAGAACCAAGTCTAAAAGACATGAAACAGTAAACAATAAACATGAATCATAAAACAATAAACATGAAACATGAAACAAGAATCATGAAACATGTAACATGAAACAATAATTACCTATGTGAAGTATCCTCTGAACCATTTCCATCAAAGTGTTAGTATTAGCTAATAAATCATTGCTCATCCCTCTCCTTTTATAGTACGTATCATGAATACATCAAATCCCTTTTCGGTAGCACCACTTACACATTGCGTTGTTTTTATTAATCACCAAAAATCCATATTTATACTTCCAAAATTCAGCACACGCATTACGAAATTTTCCAAACGTCATATCTGTACCCACATGATCATAAGATATATGTAATAGCTACGGAATGGGAAAGTCGAGGTAAACATTTAGGTCTTCGTGCTTTAATTGCAAATCCCAATGTCATTAGTAAGATTACGTTAGAATGTATAGGATTGAAATCTAAGATCTATTCTTTACAAGTAGACAGTAAGAAAGATATTATGAAAGCTACATTTGAAACTAATTGTTAGATTAACTAGGAATTGTGAAAATGAGCATCATTAATAAATTTATGTTGAAGGAAAAATAAATGCCTAAATTAATAAAATGCTATTTTAACATTTACAGAAAGACTTTTATTAGTATTAAATAATAAGACATTTAATTCTTATTTCTATCTTCTATTACTTTTCTAGAAAATTTCTTAAAAGGTAAACATTTTCTTCTTATGAATTAAACAGCATGGGGTTTTATACAAAAATTTAAGAGAAGATAAATTTGGACACTGCAATTCTTCTTCCATATTATATACTATTACACCTTCATCAAATGTATTTTTGATCCAGCAAACCTTTTCACAGCCTTTCACATAAAGTACTTTGTTTCTTATTAAAGGAGTCACTATAGTACGTAATTGATGTTAGGGGATATATCCATCGTTCCAATTGAATCCATGGTAATTATGATGCAATCACTTCGCTTCTTTCTGTCTTTTCAGTTGTGAAATCCTTAAATCTAAATGGAGTTTGAAAAATAAAGTGCTGCATTTGGTTTCCATTTGTCAAAATTGCCCCTTCCTTCACAATAAACTTGCTATGTTCGTCTTCACGATTTTACTCTTTCAATAAATGTATTGACCGTCTCTTATGTCTTAAAAGACTATCTCTCCGGCTAAAGAATTTGTTGCATTCTATGCATTTAAACATATTGGTGGTTATCTAAACACTAAAAATGATCTGTTGAAGTCGATATTTATAACCCTGTATTCTCTTCTAAGATATCTTGATAATCTTTCAACTCATCCTTACTATACAAAGTTTTACAGGTTGTTTCATAAAAAGCAATTTACATAGACCTAATCTAATCTTCCTCAATTGCAATCTTTGAATTTCCAATTTTCCATTCGTTATCGTCACCTAAGTAAACTTCATAAGTACTATTAATTATCGGGCTTTTTTAGGAGTTGAAAAGTGAACTGTATCTTTGAATATATGAGAAAAATAAGAACTTTACAGCTACAACTTTGTGATACTCTGTGCAGCGTTCCTTTGCAAAAAGTATTTGCAAGTGATCACTATTTTAAACATATATCTTATGATCATGTGGGTACAGATATGACGTTTGGAAAATTTCGTAATGCGTGTGCTGAACTTTGGAAGTATAAATATGGATTTTTGGTGATTAATAAAAACAACGCAATGTGTAAGTGGTGCTACCGAAAAGGGATTTGATGTATTCATGATACGTACTATAAAAGGAGAGGGATGAGCAATGATTTATTAGCTAATACTAACACTTTGATGGAAATGGTTCAGAGGATACTTCACATAGGTAATTATTGTTTCATGTTACATGTTTCATGATTCATGATTCATGATTCTTGTTTCATGTTTCATGTTTATTGTTTTATGATTCATGTTTATTGTTTACTGTTTCATGTCTTTTAGACTTGGTTCTTAAATAAGATCAATATGGATGAGAAGCTTACTAAGGAAATAGCGAGGGTGCGAAATGCCATCAGAAAAAAGTTTAAAGCTCTTAAGAAGGGAAAAATGGAAATAGAGACTCAGCTAGAGCAAACTTTTAAGTCCATCACCAAGCCGCTTGAGACACTTGTTGCACAAATCAAGGATGAGTCAAAGAGCGATGCTTCAATAAACTCATATAAACGTAAACTCTTGAAAATGGATCCTGGGATTGAACTCTTGAAAATGGATCCTGGTATTGATAAATATAATAACAGTGAAATTTTAACACCTCAACCTAAACATAAATACTTCAAAGCAGAGCCAGCTAGTACTTCAAGTAAACTTGGAGATTATTCTAGACTTCCCGATAGCTCTACTAATAGTGAAGATGATGATAATGAAGAATTTGCTACACCTCCAAATTCATCTACTCTAACAAAGACGCTTTCTATCGATGATTTGCCCAATAACCCTTCAATTTCGAAATACATTAAATTATATGAAAACAAGAGCACAAAAATTGATAAACCTTTTGGGGTTTATTTTGATGGTAACAACTGGAAAATTGGCAACTCGATTCTTCAAGTTGATGGTGACAATATCATTCTTAAAGAAAAAGTATATAGCATTACTCCAGGACTTCTCGAATTGCTCTTCATAAAAACCCCTAAACAACTATACACGTTAGATGATATGAACAACTACAGAAACATTATGAATGACACTAATGCTTATAAACGCAATTATATGGATGATGGTCGAATAAAAGGTAACAGAAGCAAGAAGTATAAAACCATCATTAAGAATCTCACATCCCCAAAAGGTCAGGGTTTAATACAAATACCAAAGACTAATACTGGCTATACTTACTTTGAAAATCCTAATGAATTAGTTGATCGTTTACGCCTGCTAATAGCATCAAAACAGGCTGGTAATAACAGTCATAACAATGAAGTTGGCTATACTTACTTTGAAAATCCTAATGAATTAGTTGATCGTTTACGCCTACTAATAGCATCAAAACAGGCAATAGCAGCAAAACAGTCATAACAATGAAATAATGTTAAAAATTAAAAAACTGAGAGAAGCTGACATTATAGTATAAATATCTCAATATAGCTGTTAACCCTCTAATCATACAGTGTTGGCAAATTTGGATGATTTTTTGAGGAGTTCTTGATCAGTGGATCCATCTGTATGTTATTAAATTGAGCTACTTAGAAATGAATCAATTGCGGCTCTATAAGGAAAACTGAAAATAGCATACGATTTGTATAGAAATGAATGAATTGTTGATGCTCAGCAGAAGTTGATGAAATATATTGTTACGATTTCTGAAATTGAATTAAATTAAATCAAGAAATCTAATTACCTGAGCCCAGACGCAAACCAGGATCAATGTCCCAAGTCGAACGCTGTCTTTTCTAAATATTTCCATCGATGACGTATAGAGGGCTTCTCCTGCAAAAAGTAAAAATTAGAATGGAAAAGGTCAACAACCTCAAAATGTACCAACCTCCAAACGGACATCCATTGACGTCACACAAGGCCAGCGGTCATATAAATGTTGGTCCGTAACAGCTGTTCCCTCTCTTTTTGGTTTCATCTGGTTCAGCAGCAGCAGTATTAAGAATCCTAAAAGAAAAAGTTGTCAAGTGAATTAGAATAAATTGGATTTAACAGTGAGTTCTTAGTTTTATTTTAAACCGAAGTAAAGTGTGGAATTATTCGCCAACGAACGAAAACCGGGCGCAAGAAAATGTCGCCGGTAAGTGCCACTTTCATTTCTTTACTTGATTTTTGCACTAATTTATAAGAAGATACCACTGTGTCTAAGCAAATTTTAAACTGATTGAAACTCGCAATATCAGCGGGTCCTTAAAAGATAGTTGGTGTGAAATAATTCATTAACCGAGTAACCCAAACTTCGCCGCGATTATTTACGCGACTTCGAGAAACTGCCCAAAAAAGTGTACTTTGAGTTATATAACACGACAGGGGCTCACACTTCTGAAAAAGTAACTACGGTGCGAGGTAGATTTTATTACACATAAATTCACGTTCTTCTTAGTTAATCGAAGAAATCCGTCACATCCCAAGAAACCCAGCGAGGTGTTGATCAAATATAAAACACCTCAACCAGGTATATCGGGATAATTTAGGACTAATTTTTCACTATTCATTCACGTATTCACGGAAAACTGAAATCTATCCCGCACTTCACATTATCTTAACCCGGAACAAGAAAGAGTCACTGTAGAGTATCAGCGAAACCACAGAAAATCCGACAGGGCGTTGAAATACCTCATAAAACAACCCCCAAATCAGATGTTCCGCGGTATCTTATCACAAACACCGCACATAAAGTTCACAACCATTTTTTCACATTAATTCACAGCACTAAACCACTCGATTAAGGTAAGCCGCGCACTTGACAGATTGTAAAGAAATTAACTTCAATTAAACGTAAACAACGCGAAAACATTTGTTCAGCTACTAAAAGCCAACACTTTTATAAACCCGTCACTACTACACCATTCCACGCCAGTGACGAACACAACACGGTGTCGGTATACACAATTTGTCAGCGTTTCAGCTAAAGTCAGCTATCCAGCGGCCATACACAAGTGCGCCACTTTCTTAAGTGTGCATGGTTGAATACCCCTACGCGCACATTCACAATAGCAAAGTTATCTCTAGCGACGATTGTGACATTTTGTTTACTTATTCTGCTAGAAATAAGAATCGTTGTCTTGGCTAAGGCGAATTATTTCCATTGCCCCAAACGTTGCAAAATTATTAATTTAAAGCAAACCAAAGCCAAAAATCCCTCTCGGACTGCTCGGCACTTATTCGTTTCCTAAGCGAAAAGTGTAACAATT
The DNA here is from genome assembly GCA_964036015.1 of Leptarthrus brevirostris. NCBI lineage: Eukaryota > Metazoa > Arthropoda > Insecta > Diptera > Asilidae > Leptarthrus > Leptarthrus brevirostris. The sequence goes on from OZ038371.1 coordinate 71,096,430, forward strand.
GGTGTCAGGTGTGGGGTTGCGATCGAATTTCGAAAGAATTCACCTCCATTCATTATTTAAAATGGATCCTACACCACCACATAATTTTGTTGCTGCTGCACCTCCATCAATGAACCTGGGTCAATTAGAAAAATGTTTATACGCACAAGCAAGACAAGTGGATAAACTTACCAATCTAGTGGAAACAATGGTAACTCGCATTCACCAATTGGAACTTGGTCAAAGTGAAGCTGTTCAGCGAGCTATCGACGATCTCGCAAATTGTCCGACCCCAACAACTAGGACACAAACCACATCATCCGCTCAAGTTAATGTACCCGAAAACTGCAATCTGATTTCCTTGCAAGATGATGAATCAGGCGAAACCTTGCTAGATCCAGGAATGCGGATTTCAGAACCTATTTCTTCGACTCTGCTACCTCGTCCACAATGCTACGAAGAATCTGGTGGAAGTCGGCAACCAAAACCATCATCCTCTCACGAAAATCCCGTATTACCACATATGTCGCCTGCCCGCATATCAATTACACCACGGGATTACGCTGGTAAAGAACCCTGGTCTGTGTATCGCCGACATTTTGAAGCGATAGCTAGAGCCAACGGATGGTCTGCTGAGTTGAAAGCACTGTATTTAGTACCCTACCTTCGAGGTACAGCGTTGGCATTCTCTGATACCCTACCTGACCATGTTCGAGAAAATTTTATCTTGCTCGACAAAGCGTTTTCTGACCGATTTAGCGACGAATATCAACAGTCAGTCGCTCATATCCAGCTTAGAGGACGCACACAGAAACCTGGGGAAGGACTAAATGAATTTGCGACAGACATACAACGGTTGACTTATATCAGCTTCACCGATTGTCCTGAATCAGCACGAAACAGGATCGCCTTAGGCCAGTTTCTGGATGGCATTGCCGATGCTGACATCCAACAACGAGTACGTGACTCAATGCCGAACACACTGGAATCTGCTCTCGCCCAGGCCATTCGTATTGAAGCGAGCAGAGATGCTACGAGAATTAGTCGTCGCTATATAAGGAACTCGGATTTTTCAAACCCACCAAGGAGAGCCAACCGAGCCAGTATGAACTTTTCTTCCAGTTCGGGAAACTAGATTCGCCCAGACTTAAGGAGCGGAGACTGGGCCCTCTTTCACCAAAAGCTCCGGCTACTTCATCTATTAACTGTTTCCATACTAAGCCGGTAGATGAAAAAATTTCTAAATTTCCATCTAAAAGGAAAATTATTAAAAATAATAATAAAACAAAACCTAAACATCAAAAAGATCACCAAACCTCTGTCTATCAGCCTACTAATTCTGAACAGATTTCTAAATTAGAAAGGTCAGTAAATGGGACGGTCAAATGGTTTAATTGTCGACAGCGTTATGGCTTCATTGTCTGCGAGAATACTTCGGAAGAGGTATTTGTTCACGCCTCCAGCATCAAAGCCAAGAATCCCCAACACAAGAAACCAACCCTTAAGGAAGGAGAAGCAGTTGTGTTTGACATTATTCCCGGTGAGAACAAAAGTCGTATGGCTATCAATGTAACTGGACCAAATGGCAGTCCAGTAGAAGGGAACACATTAACTGCTAAGAAAGATAGCCACCCATCCACTTCGGCTGCAGATCTTCACACCGATTTCGGAGAATCGAACAGTCTTATTATTGGCGATTCGGTAATTCTTCCACCACCTGAAGCATTTGCTAATAGCCAGCCTTTAATAAGACCACCTTCGTTAAACTAGTTACCACCGAGTTTACGGGGCAGAAATCGGTGGAGAAGGTAGCCCCAAAAAATCCAGTCTTGAAGATTTTTATTGGAGCCAGTCAAGCGACGAATAACCTTTCCATCACAGGTACTATTAATGGTGTCCGCTGCCAGCTGATAATAGACACGGGAGCAAGTCATACCATAGTGCATCCCAGAGTACTTCAGCAGAACCATCATCGCTACCAACTCAGTCCATCAAGCGCTATCATCCAGGCTGTAAATGGGGAAGTATTTCCTGTAGATGGCGTAGTAGACGTGTCGATCACAATACAAACTTTTTCCTCCACCCATTCAGTTTTCATCGCCAGAATTTCAGACGACTGCATACTAGGTGTCGATTTCCTGTTGAGACACGCCTGTAAACTTGACTTTGAGCTACGTTCCTTGGAAATCGGCGGGGACACATTTCAGCTTAAGTCCTTGGAGAAGGAAAACCTAGAAGCAAAGACAATTAAAGCAATAACATTATCAGCTTATGACGAGTGTATAACACAATTGGCTTCCGAATTATCTACTGAGAACAATGTCCTTATCTACAGCAGTACCGCAATCCCACCGGCTATCCAGATTATTCCAACGTTGTCTACGGTAAATAATGGACACGTCATCGCTAGAGTATGCAATATCTCCACGGAAAGAGTCATCATACCAGCTGGTACTCCTATTGCATTACTGGATCCAAAACCTAAATTAATAAAAAGGAACTCTGCTATAACACAAGATATTGAAACTTCACCTGAGCTCCACCAACTGCTTGAGCGAAGTTCCCAGTCGCTAACGGACGAACAACGCATGCAATTACGAAAATTACTAACAACTTTCAGGGACGTCTTCTCTCTTTCCAAAGATGACTTAGGACGGACCAAGCTTCTTCGACACAAAATTGACGTAGGAGATACTAAGCCCATCAAACAACCTCCAAGAAGACTACCACTTTCTCGTCGTTCAGAAGCTGAAAAACTGCTGAAAGAAATGATCAGTCAAGGAATAGTTCGACCATCGAAAAGCGCATGGAGTAGCCCTGTAGTCCTTGTACGAAAGAAGGATGGTACAATTCGATTCTGCGTAGATTACCGAAAATTAAATGAAGCTACGAGAAAGGATTCTTACCCTTTACCGAGGATAGATTTGACGCTTGACGCATTAGGCGAATCCAAATGGTTTAGCACGTTAGATCTCCAATCCGGATATTGGCAAGTCGAGGTAGAGGAAGACGACAAAGATAAGACAGCGTTTAGCACTGGAATGGGCCTATATGAGTTTAATGTCATGCCATTCGGGCTTACCAACGCGCCCGCAACGTTTCAAAGGCTCATGGAACTCGTCCTAGAAGGCATCCCTTACACCACATGCCTTGTTTACCTGGACGACATAATAATCCATGGAAAAACTTATGTAGAGATGCTCGACCACCTGGGATTAGTACTACAACGACTACGACATGCAGGCCTTAAACTTTCGCCTTCAAAATGCTACATGTGCCGCGACGAGGTTAAATTCCTTGGACATGTTGTCTCCAGCGAAGGAATAGCTACCGACCCTGACAAAATATCCGCAGTCCAAAATTGGCCTACACCAAACAATAAGACTGAAGTGCAATCTTTCCTGGGTTTATGCGCTTACTATCGACGCTTCATCAAGGACTTCTCGACGATTGCTAAACCAATGACGGCGTTAACAGAGAAGAAAGCTCGCTTCCAGTGGACATCAGATTGTGCAACGGCCTTCAATTCCTTAAAAGAGAAGTTAACTATCGCTCCGATTTTGGTTCAACCTAATGAGACAGGAACTTTCATCCTGGACACCGATGCAAGCAATTTCGCCTGGGGTGCCGTACTTTCTCAGGTACAGGACGACACTGAGAAAGTCATAGAGTATTACAGCAAAACCTTGAGTAAGCCGGAAATCAATTATTGCGTGACGAGGAAGGAATTACTTGCGATAGTGAAGGCTGTAACCCACTTTCAACCCTATCTCTTAGGACGTCACTTTATCCTAAGAACTGACCACGCCTCATTACGATGGCTAGTAAATTTCAAAGAACCGGAAGGACAAATTGCTAGGTGGCTTGAAAGACTGCAAGGATACGATTTTACCATCCAACATCGAGCTGGAAAGAAGCACAATAATGCCGACTCACTTTCTAGACGACCTTGCATATCCACGAACTGCAAATATTGTGCGCGCCTTGACAACCAACAACAAGTAAAGGCCCGAGTTGTTACCATCCAAAACGATATGGCAGATTCCCAGGACAAGGACGACAAACTAACAATTCTAAAGAGATGGCTTTCCAAAGGCGAACGCCCAACGCGAGAAGAAATTAGTGATCTACACCCAGTTCTCAAGTCTTACTGGACAATGTTTCCTACATTAGTGCTCAAGGACAACATGATATGTCGCTCATATATAAGTACCGCGGGTACTCACTACCAAATAATCGTGCCAGACTCAAAGAAAGATGAGATATTACATTATTTCCACAACAGCTCTACCGGCGGCCATCTTGGGATTGAAAAGACGCTGCAGAAAGTCAAGTCCAGATATTATTGGATAAACTGTGCAGAAGACGTAAAGACTTGGTGCCAACAATGTGCCATTTGTCAGCAAAGGAAAGGACCACCACGAAAACAAAAGGCTCAACTACAAGTTTATAATGTAGGCGCACCATGGGAGCGCATTGCTATAGACATTCTTGGTCCTTTACCAACCACCACTAAAGGTAATCGATACATCCTCGTCGCTATGGATTATTTCACTAAGTGGCCTGAAGCTCTACCACTACGAGACCAGACGACCGAAAGAGTAGCCGAAGCGTTAATCGAGAATGTCTTTAGTCGATTTGGTATGCCCCTGCAACTACATTCCGACCAAGGCAGAAACTTCGAGTCAGCCACCTTTGCTGAAGTATTGAAACGATTTGGAATTGAAAAGACCAGAACTACTCCCCTGCACCCGCAATCGGACGGAATGGTTGAACGTTTCAACAGAACAATCTTGGACTATCTATCAAAATTCGTATCGGACAATCAACTTGACTGGGATGAATATCTGCCCTTGCTACTTCTAGCCTATCGCTCATCAATACATGAAAGCGTACAACAAACACCATCGATGCTCACGTTTGGCCGAGAACTTCGTCTACCCCCGGAGCTACTCACTGGAATACCACCATACCAACTAATCCACACCAACGACTATGTTAATCAACTAAGGAATCGCTTAGAAACTGTATATGAGTTTAATCGTAGCAACCTAAAAAGAAGTAGTCAGTCCATGAAACAACGCTATGACCTGACAGCACGAGCCAATCCCTTTAAAGTTGACGACTTGGTATGGTTATACTACCCCAAGAGGACAAAAGGAAAAAGCCCCAAACTCCAAAGAAATTGGGAGGGTCCGTACAGGATATTACAAATTCTAACAGATGTGACGTATAAAATCAAAAAAGAAAGTGGCAGGCGAAAATCAAAACCTGTAATTGTACACCGGAATAGACTAGCATCTTACCACGAACCTCGAGAAGTGAGCCCCTAATTCGATTAAATCGCGCACGTAATACCGACACACAGTGCTTAACGTTGATACACGAAAACGAGTTTCGTAAGGTACGCACAATAACGCGCTATCGTCGCGGGCGAGTAAGAGGCGCCCTAAAACCTCTTCCGTTCCTGAGTTAGGATGAGCTGGTCGATTCGTAAACGCGTCGGTGGGCGGAAATGCCAACGGCTCTACCCTAACGCTACCGCACAGAACAATACATCCCAACGTGAGACTTATCAAGCTTATCAACGAAGCGGAGGAGTATACTGATACCCAATACGAATAGGCAAAGTTAAAAATTTAAATAAATGAAGTGTAACATTTAAATTGAATTACCTAGAATAAGTATCTCTTCTAATTAAATTTTCCTTTCTTTTTTTTCGTTTTTCCTGTGATCCTTGACGAAGAGAACAACAAGCATGCCAGGAAACTTGGAGCACCCATCTTTTCCTAACTATATTTGGAGATGACAACCAGCACTCTTCGGAGACAACTTTCTTCAATTCCTTCTTTCTTGGAATTTGGTCGCAGACCTCAAGAATATGGTCCTGTTTCTCCACTTAAGGCTTCAATGGGTCATCATCACTACTGAAACTTCGGAGCTGAGGACAGCTCCTTCCATTGGTAGAGGGCAGTGTTACGATTTCTGAAATTGAATTAAATTAAATCAAGAAATCTAATTACCTGAGCCCAGACGCAAACCAGGATCAATGTCCCAAGTCGAACGCTGTCTTTTCTAAATATTTCCATCGATGACGTATAGAGGGCTTCTCCTGCAAAAAGTAAAAATTAGAATGGAAAAGGTCAACAACCTCAAAATGTACCAACCTCCAAACGGACATCCATTGACGTCACACAAGGCCAGCGGTCATATAAATGTTGGTCCGTAACAGCTGTTCCCTCTCTTTTTGGTTTCATCTGGTTCAGCAGCAGCAGTATTAAGAATCCTAAAAGAAAAAGTTGTCAAGTGAATTAGAATAAATTGGATTTAACAGTGAGTTCTTAGTTTTATTTTAAACCGAAGTAAAGTGTGGAATTATTCGCCAACGAACGAAAACCGGGCGCAAGAAAATGTCGCCGGTAAGTGCCACTTTCATTTCTTTACTTGATTTTTGCACTAATTTATAAGAAGATACCACTGTGTCTAAGCAAATTTTAAACTGATTGAAACTCGCAATATCAGCGGGTCCTTAAAAGATAGTTGGTGTGAAATAATTCATTAACCGAGTAACCCAAACTTCGCCGCGATTATTTACGCGACTTCGAGAAACTGCCCAAAAAAGTGTACTTTGAGTTATATAACACGACAGGGGCTCACACTTCTGAAAAAGTAACTACGGTGCGAGGTAGATTTTATTACACATAAATTCACGTTCTTCTTAGTTAATCGAAGAAATCCGTCACATCCCAAGAAACCCAGCGAGGTGTTGATCAAATATAAAACACCTCAACCAGGTATATCGGGATAATTTAGGACTAATTTTTCACTATTCATTCACGTATTCACGGAAAACTGAAATCTATCCCGCACTTCACATTATCTTAACCCGGAACAAGAAAGAGTCACTGTAGAGTATCAGCGAAACCACAGAAAATCCGACAGGGCGTTGAAATACCTCATAAAACAACCCCCAAATCAGATGTTCCGCGGTATCTTATCACAAACACCGCACATAAAGTTCACAACCATTTTTTCACATTAATTCACAGCACTAAACCACTCGATTAAGGTAAGCCGCGCACTTGACAGATTGTAAAGAAATTAACTTCAATTAAACGTAAACAACGCGAAAACATTTGTTCAGCTACTAAAAGCCAACACTTTTATAAACCCGTCACTACTACACCATTCCACGCCAGTGACGAACACAACACGGTGTCGGTATACACAATTTGTCAGCGTTTCAGCTAAAGTCAGCTATCCAGCGGCCATACACAAGTGCGCCACTTTCTTAAGTGTGCATGGTTGAATACCCCTACGCGCACATTCACAATAGCAAAGTTATCTCTAGCGACGATTGTGACATTTTGTTTACTTATTCTGCTAGAAATAAGAATCGTTGTCTTGGCTAAGGCGAATTATTTCCATTGCCCCAAACGTTGCAAAATTATTAATTTAAAGCAAACCAAAGCCAAAAATCCCTCTCGGACTGCTCGGCACTTATTCGTTTCCTAAGCGAAAAGTGTAACAATATAGTTCTACATATAGAACAAAATTAAAGACACTTTAATAGCGTTGATTAATATAGAATCTCTGACAACTACAAAATGAATGAAATACAAGTAGTTAATGAACTTCATAAACCAACCAGAAAAAATTGTATAAGAAGACTTGTTGTAATTAAGGTTAAATTCTGAAACACTCCCATATGAGGTATATAATATGGAAGAAGAATTACAGTGTCCAAATGTATCCTCTCTTAAATTTTTGTATAAAGCGCGATGGAAAATGTTTACCTTTTAAGAAATTTCCTAGAAAAACAATAGTTATAAATAAGAATTAAATGTCTATTTTAGTAGTATAAATATGCGGGTTCTGGCGCAAATGAGCAGGAGCACCTTAAAATTGGTTAAATTGTGAGGGAAATCGAGGTCTGACGTCAGATTTTTGCTCATTTTTCATGCGCCAGAAACCGCATAGCAATTTTTGGAGGAGCAGTTTCGGTCTTGTAGGCTACAATTGAGAGATAAGGAAAAGAGATAAGGATTTTCGGTCTTATAGGCTACAATTGAGAGATAAGGAAGGGAGATAAGGATTGTCGGCCATCTTGGATTTTGGGTTTTCGGTCTTATTGGCTACAATTGAGAGATAAGGATTGTCGGCCATCTTGGATCTTGGGTTTTCGGTCTTATAGGCTACAATTGAGAGATAAGGAAGAGAGATAAGGATTGTCGGCCATCTTGGATTTTTGGTTTTCGGTCCTGTAGGCTACAATTGGTCTTCTTCTTCTTCTTCTTCTTCTTTGGTTTGCATCTAGACTTAGATCTAAACCTTGGATCTGAACCTAGATTGTTTAGTAAGATAAGGCACCTGTCGGCCATCTTGGATATTGGGTATTCAGTCTTGGAGGCTACAATTGATGTTGAAGATAAGAGTTTGTTGTTTTGAGTCTTTAATTTCGAAGTACCGCTTTATCAGCTAAATGAAATAACATGAGGCGAATTTAATTGGATTGAAGATAAGAGTTTGTTGTTTTGAGTCTTTAATTACGAAGTACAGCTTTATCAGCTAAATGAAATAACATGTTGCGAATTTAATTGGAAAAACAGAATATTGCGTAATAAAGATTTCACCACTTTGAGTAAATAGATGAAGATTATTTTTTATTTCGTTTGCAAATTCTTATTTCTATGATATCATTTGTTTTCAAGCAAGTTTTAACATGTTTTTCTGGTCGAGCTGTGATTGATAAGCGAGCTGGTGACTGCGTTGAAATTAATAATTTGGCGGCAATGTTAAGGTCGTTGGGTGATAAGGTTTTGTAGATGAACCTGACCTCTTGCTGAAAATAAGAGGTTGTTGTTTTGAGTTTTTAATTACGCAGTACAGCTTTATCAGCTAAATGAAATAACATGATGCGAATTTAATTGGAAAACAGAATATTGAGTTCTTGTATAAATATCAAGCGTTCTTAGGTAGTCTTTTAGTATTCATAGTGAAGTCAACCAGTGAAATTCTTATACTTAAAATTCAGGTTCTAAGACAGATTGAAATAATAAAAAATTTAAAATGTATCAGCAACCGATCAACGAAGCAGTCATCGAAGACTTCGGAGTATTGGAGGAGTTAAATTCTGCAAATTTTAAGCCTGCACTCGCTGTTAAAGATATGGAAGAGTCTCAGAATTTCAAAATCATAAGCTGCAGAAGAACAACAACAAAATATGGACCCAGGATCCTTTTAGAACTGGAGAAGTACCATGTTTTTTTGCCGCCTAGGTTCGACGCTAAAATTTCTGATCATACAATTGAGAAAATGAACGATGGAGGTTTCTTTGTTGAAAGAAAAGCAGCAGGTGGCAGCTATTTTAATTTAATGTTTTCTAAGATAGCACCTAGCACTGGCTATTATTTAAATTTATAAATAAATAAATAAAAGTACTTTTATTAAATATATGTTTTTGTTTCATTTTACCTCCTCCAATTCTCTAGCTAAAATTAAAAAAGTCCAACAATTTTGCTTGATTGAGATTTGAATCTGCAAAAAAAATACTTTAACAAGTCGCCAGCGGTCTAATAATTTCCTAATCTAGCTGCTGAACCGCGGGGTCAGTGGAATACTTTTAAAAGCCACAATTCTTAAGAGATTTTGAATGGATGCTATAAATACCTGTATCTTCATAAAAAAAACGTCAGTCTAGAAAAGATGTTTTGGTCTGAAACAGTAAAGGCAGACAGTAAATTTTGTGTCTGCGAAGGAGGGTGGAACAATTTTAGAATTGTTAATGTAAGTGTGGATCCTAATGATGTTTTAGAAGTATACATGACTCCAGAAGATGGAAACAGGAGTCTAATATTACGCTTGAGATCTGGCGAGCCAATTACTTCCACATTTCATTTTGATTTTAATTTTACGCCCTGGCAGCATGTAAAGTTAGAAGTCTACGGTAATTGAATTGATATAGAATCAAGCAAATATCTCTCCTTATATTGATTTTAGGAGGTGACATTGTATTGGTTGGTGAATCACAAGATCGCACAGTTAGATATAAAGCTACAAATCATTTCCCCAGGAACTGTCCCTTTGGTGATGAGGATGATTGGAATTGGAATCATCCTATGAAAATTAAAATGGAAAATAAAAAAATTGAGGGAGATGCTATAAATATATCAACATCATAAAATTCATTTAGTTCTTGAGTTCAAGTCAACATATTAACATTAAAAATGGCTAGACGTTCAACAAGTCTTTTGCTTTTATCACTATGCATCTTACACATCAATAGCTTACAGATCCCGTTAAGTGTAAACCTAATGGATCAAAGTAGTAGCAATTTAGATTTTGCACTAACTCTACCCAATAACGATACTATACAAATTGGCTTATCTTTTAAATTGATGACTTACAGTAACGCTAGCAATCCCAAAGAAGATGTAGTTTCTACTTCAAAAGAAAGTAATGACGAGCCAATTCCTACTACCACATCAAGGATCACTACGAATGATAATCCTAAAAAGAAATTTGTGTCTATTGACGAGGCCATCGAAGGTTTCAGGCAAGAACTATTAAAGAAAGAATTGGATATTGCAGGAATTATTGAGAGCAAAGATATCTTTTATAGGCACTTTAAACTTGAATTCGATGACGAAACTATGCTAACCATTCGTTGTACATATGACAGTAATTACGTAACTCGCTCATTGAAGATATCATGCTATGAATATCGCGAGTTTGAAACTGAAAGAATTCTAAGTAGTGGTGAAGTAGATATGGTGAAACAAGTTGATGCTAATTATAAAAGCGATGTGGAATTAGTGAATTTGAGAGGAATGAAACAAACATATCAAATGAATATTTCAAAATAAGCAGCTATAAAAGGAAGTGTAATTAATTTTTAAGACAGTTCAAAATGGAGCACATTCATACAAAAATAATTTGGGATAATATTTGCAAATTAATCGAATTAACAGATTATAATAAACTTATTGCTGAATATAAAAAGCGAGATTTATTGACTCCTGCTATCAAAGAGGTTATAAATGTAAAGCCAACATCATTTTTCATTTATTTATATATATTATAATTATTTTTTTGATAGAACGAACTTTTGTTTGACGATTATCAAAAGCATGGGAGGTTCTTTCTTAAGATTTCTAAATCTGATTCAGCAGCATATAAAGAATTCAAGGATATTTGTAGGAGTTTGGACCTTCAAGATGTTTTGCTTTTGCTACAAAAAGAAGAAGAGAAGGCCAAAGTAGTTGGAGAAAAAGTAGTTCAATTCAATATCATCCCAAAGATACATTTCGTTCCAATATACGATCGCAAGGGTCCCTGGCAAACATTTGCGTTGGACAGATTTCGATTTCAAGAGCGAATTCGAAATATGAAGGATATTTTGGATCCCATTTTATTCATCTCGCATAGAAATAAAATTTATAGGTTAAGATTTAAAAATTTTAAATAAAGTAATAAAATAAGAACTCAAGTACTTTTAATATAAAATATATATTTGTATAACAATATTATAATACATTATCTTTCTTAATCCAAGAGTTGTGTTTTGATGAAAATCCGAGCCATTTAACATAAACTTTATCTGCGGTTCTCTTCAATATTTTTTCTACGAGGTAAACATCAGGATTCTTCGTCTTTTGGAGCTCCATTTCATAAAAACTACCCTTTATTGCGGTTCCTTCATGATCTTCCAAGAGATATGTTACAGGATTCGTTATCTGAATTTTTGCGATCTTGAAGATCTCTGTAGTCCAGTTTGGTGTATACCCCTTTTCAAATACATGTTTATATTTACTAATGCGAACAAAGTCTCCCATCTTAAATTTTGGCAAATGAAACGTCTTTAAATGATTGTAAACTGTTGATAGCAATTTCTTCTCATTCTGCTTTGTTACATCACGTGGTCTCATTTTTATTGTTCGATGATTACTTGAGTTATATTTTACGAGTAATTTCTTAACCATATCTATCCATCGGTATGAGCCCTGCATACTAAACTCTTTCCACATCATGCTTTTTAATGTTCGATTAAATCGTTCAACTATAGATGCTTTTAAAGGGCTGTATGTAGAAAAATGATTAATGCAGGAGTTTTTCATTAAGTTTTGAAATGAGCTATTGAAAAACTCTTTTCCATCATCAGTTTGTAAATTTGTGGGAGTCCGACCTTCTTTTAGTATGGATTTCATAGCTTGAGTAACTTCGACACCGGTCTTTCTTTTAATAGGAATTGCCCAGGCATATTTAGAAAACCCATCTATTACAGTTAATAAAAAATTATGTCCATTATTGCTTGAAGTATAAGCACCCATTTCAACTAAGTCGGCTTGCCATAGATCATCTATTCCCTTAATTATAACACGTCTTCTTATGAAATTTTTTCTGGTTGGTTTATGAAGCTCATTAACTACTTGTGTTTTATTCATTTTGAAATTGTCAGAGATTCTACATTAATTAACGCCTTTAAAGTGTCTTTCATTTCTTGTATATTTAGATCTATATATTTCATCAACTTCTCATTAACGTCAACAATTGCTTCATTTGCATATAATTCGGCTGCTCTCTTCAATCGCTCTTGCAGATTCGTAATTGTTTCATTCGTATACAATTGACTAGTTTTTTTATCTTTTTCACTTGTTATATTGATTATGTTGTATAACTCCTTTAATTCTCTTTGTAGTACAGCACTTTCCTTATGTATTTGCTCAGTTAGATTGTTGCTGACTAACTGGATTTTTTCATTAACGTAGGAATTACTTAAATGTATGATCTTGTCAGCTACATCGTCAACATATGTTTTATTGGTTGCATCATCCCTATCTAGAGGGCTCTTAAGGTATTTCAAATTTTTAAAACTTATATTGAAATCTCCACTTTCAGTGAGCTTAAAGCCCACGCCACTTAGACCTTGTATTCCTTGTTCTCCTTGAGGACCAGGTTCGGCTGGTAAGCCTCTAGGACCACGCTTGCCAGTAGATCCTAACTTTACCTTTTTAGAATATCTCCCAAACTTGTCGACACTCATTATTACATTAAAACTGAATATGATTAAAGATGTTATTTATACTATAATGCCGCCTTCTTTTAACTCTTCAATAATTGATATAATTTCATTGTTGTGATTAGTATGCCCAGCACTTTGTGATGCTATTAAGAGACGAAGTCTATCCACAAGTTCATTAGGATCATTCCAATAAACATAATCAATATTATTCTTGGGTATATGCATCAAACCCTTGCCTTCATGAGAAACCAGTTTACTTATAATTTCTAAGTACTTTAAAGCTCTACTTCCTTTTATTTGACCAGCCGCTTTATGATCTCTTTTATAGGCGTTAGTTTCTTTTAAGATAGCTTGATAATTTTCCAAGTCATCCTTACTATACAAAGTTTTTGCAGGTTGTTTCATAAAAAGCAATTCACATAGACCTCGCGTTATTTTATACGATTTTCCGTTAATAAGGAAAAAATCTTTCTCAATTACAATCTTTGAATTTCCAATTTTCCATTCGTTATCATCATCTAAATAAACTCCATAAGTGTTGTCAATTATCAAGCTTTTTTTAAGGTATAGATCTAAATATTTATCAACTATACCGCTTGATAAATTAAGAGGAGAATCTCTCTTTTCCATCAAAGTTCTAGAATGTGTAGGTGTTGCAAAGTTATCATCTTCCGACATTAAGGAATAATCTGAACGTTTTATAGGTGTACTGGTCGGCTCCATTTTCATTTTCGGAAGTTTCATTTTAGGAGTAAGCTTTATATTACCATAATCATCATCATCATCATCTCCATATTCTTCTTTAATTTTAGTCTCATGCTTTGCTTTTGTTATGAACTCATGAAGTGGTTTTGTTATGGGCTTAAATGTCTCCTCAAGACGAGTTTCAGTTTCAACTCGTCCAGTTTTCACAGCGCGAAATTTCTTCTTAATGGCATTTGTAGTTTTGATAAGATTTTTTAATAGTTCGTCTCTCTTTTTAACCATCTTTGTAATAAGATTTGAACTGGTCTGTGAACTGGGTTATACTGATCTAAATGGGTCTATGGATGGCTCTTATCAGGTCTGTGAACAGCTTTTGACAGCTCCGTACCAGCTCTATAAAACAGCTCAAACGGGTTTATGAACAGCTTTACCAGGTCTATGAACAGCTTTACCAGGTGTATGAACAGCTATATCAGGTCTTCTACCAGCTTTAACAGATCTATTACCAGCTTTAGCAGGTCTATGAACAGCTTTAACTGATTTTCTTTACTAGATCTTCTAAAATTATAGCGAAATGTATGTATCGATTCCTTTTCGATAACGTCCTTTGTTCAACAAACTATCTTTATCGATTACTAAAAAGCCATAATTGTCTCTCCAACAAACACCGCAAATACTACGAAATTTTTCGAAGGTCATGTCTGTGTTAACATGATCATTATATATATGCCTAAGATTCATATCATCTTGTTTAAATAAAATAAGAAAGTTAGCGTTGTCACGTATTAAGTGCTTCGGTATATGGGTATAAGTCTGACAGAGATAGAAACTATCAATATTATTATGTCGTCCCATGCAAAAATAATCACGTATGTTATTTTGTTTCCCACATGCTACATCATCGAAAATAAAAATTGAATTCTGTTTAGCTTCCTCAGGAGATATAACTTCGCAATTATCAGAAAACGTGTAGTAGCCCAGACCAACAATAGGACTTATCAACTGTTCTAGATACTGATATTTGGGTTGATGTAGTGATTTTGAGTAGATGTAAATATTCTTGAACTTGAGTCCATTTGGATGTTCTATAAGACCAATCATAAGATTGGTTTTACCGCAGTTTGAAGGTCCCACAAGAATACCTCTTATATTATTAGGTATAAGCGAGCTATGTCTTTTGAATTCATTTGTAGATTTAATATCAAGATTTTTTATTGATAAAGAGTCCTTCTGCTTCACGAACTTCATTATTAGAACTGAAATATTTATTACACAACACTGAACTTTTATATCAGTCATCAACTCAATGTGCTGTTGTGAGGACGTCTAAAAGGTTTATCTTATCAGTTGAATGATTGATCATTCAAAGAATCAAAATCGTTCTCGCCAACGTAAATGTCGAAGAGGAGGCGTTTTGTTAAATACAGGAATTAGCAATTTACCATTTGAATTTCATTTGCCTGGATATCAATATTGCGGTCCTGGTACTAAACTACAAAAAAGATTAGCAAGGGGTGACCCTGGAATTAATCCTCTTGACGCAGCTTGTAGAGATCACGATATCGCATATTCTCAACATAAAAATATCGAAGATCGTCATATTGCTGATCGTATATTATCCGGCAAAGCTTGGGAACGAGTGACATCTTCAAACGCATCCCTTGGTGAACGTAGCAACGCCTGGCTTGTAACAAACGCTATGAAGGCGAAAGTAAAATTTGGAATGGGGTTAAGAAAAAAACCTAAAATTCACTCTAGGAAGCCAAAAAGAAAATTAACTCTACAAAAAGGAGTTCATGAAGCAAGAAATATTTTAAAGTTAAAAAAGCCTGATTCCTTAAAAGGATGTAAGACCCCCTCGAATTATTCCGATTCCAAAGGCTGGAGGAGTGCTACCTCTAATTCCTATTTTTGCTGGTCTTTCAGCACTAGGTGCTTTAGTGGGAGGAGTATCAGGTGTCGCAAAGGCTGTTAATGCTGCAACAAATGCTAAAGAACAGCTAAAGGAGAGCAATCGACATAATAATACGATGGAAGCTATTGCATTAGGAAAAAAGGGAAGCGGCTTATATTTGAAGCCATACAGAAAAGGACTTGGTCTATTCTTAAATCCGCCTCCAAAAAACGTCTAAAACTGCTACCTAATCGAGCATTAAATGAAATCGATTTATATAAATATGCGAATAATTTACCACATTTTAGAGGTGTTTTTATGCTTGATGCTCTCCCCAAAAAGCCTAAAAAATATGAGTGTGGAATAGTAAATTTGGACTCTATATCAGGTCCTGGTAGTCATTGGGTAGCATATTACAAAAGTGAATCCAAAAAAGAATACTTTGACAGCTTTGGAAACTTGCAACCGCCAAAGGAAATATTAAGCTATTTAGGAAAAAACATTGTTTACAATTATAAGTCTTACCAAAATTATAATATGATAAATTGCGGTCATTTATGTTTAGAATTTTTATATAATCATTACAATAATAATAAGTAACTATAAATTTAATAGTATAATTATACCTTGTAAGATAACAACTATAAATAAACTTTACATAAAATAACATCTGCATTTCACTTTGAGCTACTATGTCATTAACACTGACTTTGACTGGGGATTCATCTGTGCTTACAGTTGAATACTTTCCTCCGTTGGACTTAAGTTCAGAATACGTTTGCGGACTTATTGATTTACAGACATATAATTCAATTCCTAATGTGGATAATAGAAATAACTTACTTCATCTGGATGATGATGATGATGATGATGATGAAATTAAAATTCCAGAAGGCTCCTATGAAATTGATGATATTGCAGGATTTATCAAAAAGGAGCTAACTAAGACGAAAACTAAACCTATAGTACAAATAACAGCTAATAATAACACCTTGAAAACAGAAATCAAAAGTTCTACCCGAGTATTTTTGAAGAAAAATAACTCTATTGGATCATTATTAGGATTTAGTAAACGCGTTCTAGAACCTAATATTTCATATCAATCTGATTTACCAGTAAATATAATAAAAGTTAATGTGATTCGAGTTGAATGTAATATAGTATCAGGCTCTTTTATAAATAATCAACAAGTGCATACATTACACGAGTTCTCTCCTACGGTAGGTCCGGGATATAAAATAATTGAAGTTCCCAAGAATGTCATTTATTTGCCCCTGAACATCAAACGGATAAGTTCTCTTACGCTGAAGTTCGTGGATCAAGACGGTGATCTTATTAATTTTAGAGGAGAAACGATTACAGTGAGATTGCATTTGAAGCCGCAGCATGTTAATATACAATAATACCATTGATAATAAATACAAACACAAAAGTGTTAACTCTTCTAGTCAGCCTAAAGCCACGCAACAGTCAGGAATAAAGCTAACAGTCGCTAACAAGCAATTCTTAAAAACTCTTGGTCTTAAGTTAAAAAATGAGTGAAATACTCGATATTACTCAAGGTGCTACCTATGATAATAGTATTACAAAAGTTGAGTATCACAGCTACTCTCCGTTTTTAGCATCATATAAGAATAGCGATGAAGTTCGAATATCATTACAACATCAGGATTTGTATATTTTACCAAGTGAAAGCTCCTTATATATAGAAGGTGCGATAACAAAATCAGATGGATTGGCCTCAACAACGGCAAAATTAACTAATAACGCCATAGCTTTTCTATTTGACGAAATTCGCTATGAATTAAATGGCGTAGAAATTGATCGCACGAGAAATCTGGGATTTGCTACAGCAATAAAAAATTATATATCTTTAAATCAAAATGAAAGCAATGTGTTACTAAATGCTTCCTGGTCTCCAGATAATTCAATATTACCTACAAGAGGATTTTTCAATTTTTGCATTCCTTTAAAGTTGTTGCTCGGCTTTGCTGAAGACTATAAGAAAATTGTTATAAATGCTAAACATGAACTTATATTGATTCGAAGTAGAGGCGATGAAAATGCTTTTATATCACCAAACGATGAAGTTAAAATAGATATTTTCAAACTACAATGGCGAGTACCCCACATAAGTGTAGCTGATGAAGAAAAACTATCGCTGCTTAAGTTAATCGATACTGGACGACCAATACAAATGAGCTTTCGTAGCTGGGATATATACGAATATCCTATATTACCTACAACTGTCGATCATAATTGGACAATTAAAACATCTACTCAGTTAGAAAAATCTCGATATGTAATTTTAGCACTTCAAACGGATCGAAAAAACGAGAAGAGTAAAGATGCAAGCAAGTTTGATCATTGCGAACTTTCAGATGTGAAGCTTCACTTAAATTCTGAAACATTTCCATATGAAGACTTAAACATTAAATTTGATCGTGAGAGATATGCTTTATTGTATGATATGTATACGAAATTCCAACAATCGTATTATGGGCGGATGCATCAACCGCTGCTTACCCGAGAGAAGTTCAAGGAAAGCGCTCCAATTGTTGTTATCGATTGCTCACATCAAAACGAGGTGATCAAATCAGGACCAGTCGATATTCGTATACAGTTTAAAACACTTAGTAATATTCCTGCAAACACAACAGCTTTTTGTTTACTTTTGCATGACAGAATAGTCGAATATAGTTCATTGACGAGTGAAGTTAGAAAAATAATTTAAGGCAACAAATGGCTGCAATTGTGGATATCCAAGGATTTAAAGACGATCATAACAAGTTTATTGTGAAGGAATTGGCAATTTTGACAAACGGAAACCAAATACAGCACTTTATTTTTCAATCTCCATTCAGATTTAAGGATTTAACACCTGCAAAGAGAAGAGAAGCGAAATGGCTGCATGATAATTATCATGGATTCAGATGGACCGATGGATATATTCCCTATCATCAATTACGTGCTATAGTGATGCCTTTAATAAGAAACAAAATATTGTATGTGAAAGGTTGTGAAATAGTTTGCTGGATCAAAAATACATTTGGTGAAGGTGTAATAGTATATAATATGGAAGAAGAATTGCAGTGTCCAAAATTATCCTCTCTTAAAATTTTTTATAAAGTACCATGCTGTTTAACTCATCAGGGACAATGCGCTCAAGAAAATGTTTATCTTTTCAGAAATTTTCTAGAAAAATAATAAAATTTAGAAATAAGAAATAAATGTCTTATAATTTTATACTAATAAAAGTCTCTGTTTCTGTTAATGTTAAAATAGCATTTTATTAATTTACTCATTTATTTTCCTTCTACATACATTTATTCATAATTCTTATTTTAACAATTTTTAGATAATCTATAGTGTCCCCAAGCGTATGTTTGAATACCATCTTCTCTTATAAATCTTTTATCGTCAAATGGACTCAACGCTACTTTATTAATATATTCCGTATATATTGTATGAAATTTACTTCTAAATCCTAACATGTTGACATAAAATAATTTTTTCTTATATAAACAATCTCTGTAATTATCTAGAGTTAAAGTATTTACAGCTGTTTTTTTAATACCTTTAGCTTTCTTTATTTCGGGTTTTTCTTCAATACTTAAAGAGTATAGCTTAGATCGTAAACCCATAAACTCAGTTATAATTCTTCCTTTATTCTCATCTTTCATTAAACCTAAAACCTTTTTATTTACTAACGGTATATTATAAGGATTGTCGTGGGGATATTCTGATGTATCGAATCTTAATATCTAAATAATATCTAAAATAATATCATTATAAAAATCGTTAGCAGAAATAGAATATATAAAAGAATCTGTGTCCATATAGTTTAAGGAGACCATATCTTTGTATTTAGGTTTCATATATTCATAATGAAAGTTATACATTTTTAGCTTTGATAGCTCTAAGACTGTAAAGCCTAAGTAAATTGGTTTATTATAAATTGTGTAAACTCTTTTTAATTGAACTGCAGTCATATTTGATGTAAAATGAGAAAGACTATGAAAATTAGGTTTTGCTATAAGAGCACGCAATCCCTGATGTCTACCACGGCTTTCCCACTCTGTTGCAATTTTTACATCTTTCCTTTTATCTACATTTTCCATAGTCTTTCCATACACCGAATTATTTAATAATTTAAAAAAGTCTTTTTCAAAATTATTTTTTGCGGCAGTTCGATGGAAATTATTTAAATCAATGTAACTCTTTAACCAATTTGATTGTTTAAACATTAAAACTCGATGAATACGCTGCAGTTCTAATCCGTGCTTCACACACTGTTGTAAATTTCTATAGTGTATAACATAATTATATTTATTTTCTAAATCAGCAATCAACTTTTTAATCTTGGCTTGAGGAGGTAATTTATTTTCAGGACAAAAGGGAAGATCATTATGATCGTCATGAGATAAATCTGGATAAATTAAATCAACTTCTGAAATATATCCTACCTCTGAATTTTCAGGAATTTTCATGAAATCTATATTATCAAAGTTATCTACCCAAACAAAACCTGCATATGGAAGTGATTCCGACATAGCCCATCCATATAAATTGTTAGCATCAAGATAAACCAAGTATTTTGAATCGATTGCAGGATTAAACTTTTTCATATATTTATTATTAGCTAGAGAATGTCTTAAGGAACATTGTGTTAAACCTCCTCGAATACCTCTTTTCATGAAATTATACATATTTATATCTGTTAACAATTCTAATTTAATTTGAGTATGTTTTAACATCGCATCCCACGACAATCCTGGTGCTGTGTAATAATGACATGGGTCCAACTCATAGATATTTATGCATACTCTTCTAAAATTCTCAAAAATGTCTGCTAGCAACAAAACATCACACTTTAAATATAAAAGTAAATATTGGGAAATATCTCTACAATTAAATCTGTTCCATACGTTAACAGCATGTTGATATTCTCCTTCTGTGCATTCATTGTTTGTAAGTTTATTAAAAAATTGTTCGCGAGGAGGTAGACATGTTTCATTTAATTTATCAAAAGAATTAAAGTAATCATATGGAAAAACCCCCTTTCTCCTTATTAAATTAAAATATTCATCATCTTTAAATTCATTACGGATTATTCTAAAGTCTTCATCAGGTAGATTTTTTGCTAAAGTATCTAAACTTGCAGGCATAAAACGAATGGAATCTAAAAACCGTAATTCAATCGTTTTATACTCAAAGAAAATTTTCTTTGACATTGATATATATACCTCTTTATTTAAGGGAATAACGTTAATAGAACCTTCAATTTCATTTAATGATTTAATAAATAAATGACTGTCATAACCAGAAAAATTGTGTAGAAAAACTGGGAAAAATGTTGGAACTCTATACCTTAGATTGCATTTATTATGAGCTGGACCCCTATACTTTCCGGTAAGATGACAATGATCAATAACCCTATCATTCGCTAATAATTGCTTACAAATATGACAGTATTGCTCTTCTCGTTGCATCCTTATTTCATTTGGTGACATGGGAACAAGCGGCTTACACTTTGAAACATGATTTTTATAGATGTCTTTCACGTCGTCTGCTAATAAATGTACAAATCGACTAACAGCATCTTCACCTTGATAAATCCTGAACTTGCTTAAAGCGTCATCATAAAGGCAATGGATAAAATAAGAGAAAGCACAGGGTATGTGCTCTTGAGTGTTGGTTGTTGAAGACAGCATAGGATTAGGTATGCACGTTTTAATTTCCTTTAGCACGCATTCAAAGTCAGCATAAATAACAAATGGCACACTTAACTTGCGTTCATACTTCTCAAATTCCAAAAAAGCTTTTTCCGAGGTAGGCATAGAAGTCACTATTTTACAGCATTCATTTTTATGTTTAGCAAAAGATTCTATATTATAACAATGTTGAAAACACGAATTACAAAAGTAAATTTGTTTTTTATGATGTGTTAGTTGCTCGTTAAGCAATCTTGAAATATTCTTAATCCAGACATAATGATTTAGAGTTTCATCTTGAAGAAGCAACAAATTTATGTGATTTTCTTTCTCATTTGATGTACAATAAAAAGGTCCCACAATTTGACAACTACCTTGTATAAAATCGTAGCCGAAAACATTCACGCTTATATTTGCATTGATCTCTTCGAATACTTTTATATCACGCAAAGTCATGGGGAATTCCAGCCCAGTAAAATCTAATTTCACTCCATTTATAAGCTCTATTTCGCTATCTGATATATCAGAAACTGAATATGAAGATGTTCTATCAGAATCGCGAGTTGGTTGGTGTAGAGCTGATATAACAGCCCACTTAAAGCAGTAAATATCATTATTTTTTACATTAATGCATGCTTTCTTGTCCATTATAACCTTTGGTAAAGGTATGTAGGAAGAACCTCTTAACGGGTGATATTGGTTAATGTTGATTTCTAAATGAATTATTCGAATCAACGACCATCCACTATCTTTCTCCTGAAATTCTTCTGATTTGGTGTTAATGCAGTTAATCATATTCTTACATAAAGTTGATAAATCGCTGTTGTTGAATATGACAATCATTTTGGATTGAAATGATTTTATTGAAGAAATAATTTCATTTTCGTCTTCTGAGTTTACAACTTTGATATAATATTGAACTTATAAGAAATATGCTTTTCTAACGACATATTTAACACTTCCAAAAGTTGTTGTTTAGATTCTTGTAAGAATTTATTTATATCGAGTAATCCTTCATCTCCATTTTCAAGAATAAATGTTTCAATTCGTTCCCCGAAATTTTCCTTAACACACCTAAGATGTTCCTTTATAGGTATAGACGCTTTCTTTTTATGAATATTGGTACGTACATGATACGTCCAGTCTTTTACTTTAATTTGTAAATTACATGCCTGACAAAACATATGTGTTAAAGCGTCCGTTAATGATGTTTTTAATGATGATGTTGATGGTGAAACTGAAACCGATATAGATGTAGACATATCCTTAGTATCTTCTTTTGGACGATGTGATCTTGTATCCAATGTGCTGCTGTGTATACTTTTTATATGCCTCTGTAGGTTGAAACCCCTTTTAAAGGTCTTCCCACACACTTCACACAAAAAGCACTTCATTTCTATTATATTTCACTTCTTGTACAATTATAAAGAGGTCTTAAGTAGTCTTTTAGTATTAATACACACTTTAAAAGTTTAAAATAAAGTTTTCTTATTCTTTAGAAAACACAGTCTTAAAAACATTTAATAAACCCCGCTTGATTTAGTTTACAAAACTCAGATATGTTGCAAGAAATCAAAGTATAGAAATACGATATTTAGATTTATATAGATTTATGTCCAACTCTCATCTAATTAGAAATAGAACTAGAGTGAAATGTCAGCAGCACGCGTCTTTTATTAGGCGAATTTATCACATTCAATTATAATTTAGGAAACCGCAATATTCTGTTTTCCAATTAAATTCGCATCATGTTATTTCATTTAGCTGATAAAGCTGTACTGCGTAATTAAAAACTCAAAACAACAACCTCTTATTTTCAGCACGAGGTCAGGTTCATCTACAAAACCTTATCACCCAACGACCTTAACATTGCCGCCAAATTATTAATTTCAACGCAGTCACCAGCTCGCTTATCAATCACAGCTCGACCAGAAAAACATGTTAAAACTTGCTTGAAAACAAATGATATCATAGAAATAAGAATTTGCAAACGAAATAAAAAATAATCTTCATCTATTTACTCAAAGTGGTGAAATCTTTATTACGCAATATTCTGTTTTTCCAATTAAATTCGCAACATGTTATTTCATTTAGCTGATAAAGCTGTACTTCGTAATTAAAGACTCAAAACAACAAACTCTTATCTTCAATCCAATTAAATTCGCCTCATGTTATTTCATTTAGCTGATAACCCGGTACTTCGAAATTAAAGACTCAAAACAACAAACTCTTATCTTCAACATCAATTGTAGCCTCCAAGACTGAATACCCAATATCCAAGATGGCCGACAGGTGCCTTATCTTACTAAACAATCTAGGTTCAGATCCAAGGTTTAGATCTAAGTCTAGATGCAAACCAAAGAAGAAGAAGAAGAAGAAGACCAATTGTAGCCTACAGGACCGAAAACCAAAAATCCAAGATGGCCGACAATCCTTATCTCTCTTCCTTATCTCTCAATTGTAACCTATAAGACCGAAAACCCAAGATCCAAGATGGCCGACAATCCTTATCTCCCTTCCTTATCTCTCAATTGTAGCCTATAAGACCGAAAATCCTTATCTCTTTTCCTTATCTCTCAATTGTAGCCTACAAGACCGAAACTGCTCCTCCAAAAATTGCTATGCGGTTTCTGGCGCATGAAAAATGAGCAAAAATCTGACGTCAGACCTCGATTTCCCTCACAATTTAACCAATTTTAAGGTGCTCCTGCTCATTTGCGCCAGAACCCGCATATTTATACTACTTATTTTATACTAATAAAAGTCTTTCTGGTAATGTTAAAATAGCATTTTATTAATTTAGTCATTTATTTTTCATTCTACATAAATTTATTAATTATTCTCATTTTCACAATTTCTCGTTAATCTAAAAATTAGTTTAAAATGTAGCTTTCTTAATATCTTTCTTGCTTTATACTCGTAAAGAATAGATCTTTGATTGCAATCCTATACATTCTAACGTAATCTTACCAATGTAATTTTTTATTTTTCTATATTCATTTGATTCAATTTAATGATTCTCATTTTCACAATTTCTATTTAATCTAACAATTAGTTTCAAATGTAGCTTTCATAATATCTTTCTTGCTGCCTACTTGTAAAGAATAGATCTTAGATTTAAATCCTATACATTTTAACGTAATCTTACTAATGACAGTTTTAATTTTTAAATTCAGAATCAGATAAGTTATTCGTCAGACTTCCTAAGCTTACTGTGGGAAAAGGGAAAAACTGAAAGTCAACTATATGCAGAAAAATCTGTTGAGGCTTTGAGTGATGAATTAATGAGTTAACTTGTTAACAGACGTCTTTTTAACACCCTTCGCTTTCTTATAGATTCAAAATTTTGTATAGATAAGCAACCTAATTTCTTTTTTATTTTTTAGTGGAAGACTAAAAGGTTTGTTTGGACTGGATTCTGAAGTATCAAATCTTTCATTTCTCTCATCTGAAATATCACTTTAAAAATTAATAGTTTTAATTGTATAAATAAAGGAACCTGTATCCATATAATTTAACTTAACTCTATCTTCATACTTTGATTTTATATAGTCGTAATGGAATTGATACATTTTAAATTTCGATATTTCAAGAACTACAAAGTCTAAATAAACTGGTTTGTTATAAGTCACTTTTACTGTGCTTAATTCTATTGCAGCCATATTTATTGTAAATTTCGCAATACTGTGAAAATTGGGATTTGCAATTAAAGCTCGAAGACCTAAATGTTTACCTCGACTTTCCTATTCCGTAGCTATTTTAATATCTCAACTCTTATTAACATTTTTCATTGCTTTGCCGTAGACAGCATTATTATCTAATTTGAAAAAAAAATTTTTGAAAAGTGTTAGCAGCTTTTGATCTATGCAAAGTATTAAGATCAACATATTGTTTTAACCAATTCGATTGTCTAAATCAAAGAGCATTTTTTCTACGCTAGAGGACATAAATCTGTATGAATCTAAAAATCGTATTTCTATACTTTGATTTCTTGCAACATAAATTCTTTTCGAGATTGACACATAGCGCTCCTTATTTAACGTTTTAATATTTATTGCACCTTTAATATTACATCTAAGGCTTTAATAAATAAACGATAATCATACTTCCACTTCAATGTGGATGATTCTTAGAAGAACCCAGCCGCTATCAATTTCTTGAAATTCTTCAGATTTTACAATAATTTGTTTCATCATTCTATCGAATATGTCTGGAAATTGAAAATTATCGGATGCTATGTTCATCTTCGCCTGAGAAGATTTTATATCTAAAGCTACTTCGTTTTCATCTACATCATCAGTTCTAGCATATTTCATAAATTCACAAAATAATTCAATATTGAACTTTATAGCATTGTGTTTCTGTAAACTTGCTCTAAGAAGATTTATAACTTGAGGTTTGATTTTATAGAAAAATTGTTTTGGATCCAAAATTCCTTCATCATCATTTTCCAATAGAAAGATTTCAATATGATTATTATAGCCCTGTTTAATGCGCTTTAAATTTCTTTCAATTGGGTCAGCTGCATTTCTCTATGGTTAATATTAAGTTTTCATCAGATGAATTATTCGCTAATTTTTCTACGCTAGAGAAATCTAATCTATATGAATCTAAAAATGCAAAGAAAGTAAAAGACAAACCATCTTTTAAACTGTGATAATTTTAGTAATATGAACTGTGCTCCAACCAAAAGATTTAATGACGATATTAGAATAAGTCTTGACAATAGTAAGCATCTGTTGAACATTTGAATATACTTAAGAACACAAAATTAGTATCATTCATCGTGATAAATACAAATTCCATCACAAGAGCTTAAGATCGGAAAGTGTTAACAGCTTTTGATCTATGCAAAGTACTAAGATCAATATATTGTTTTAATCAATTCCATTGTCTGAATCAAAGAGCTCTATAAATGCATGAAAACTTCAATTCATACTTTAAACTACTTTTTGGAGATTTCTATAATGGATTATATAATGAAATGCATCTTCTAAGTAACATATCAATTTCCTTTCTGTAAACTTGCTTCAAGAAGATTTATAACTTGAGGTTTGATTTTGTAGAAAAATTGTTTTAGATCCAAAATTCCTTCATCATCCTTTTCCAATAGAAAGCTTTCAATACGATTATTTAAGCCCCTGTTTAATGCGCTTTAAATTTCTTTCAATTGGTTCAGCTGCATTTCTCTATAAATTTTGAAAAGGTTATTTTGATAGTAGTTTTTCGTTCGTTTGACTCTGTGAGCTCACAATTTGGGTCGCAGGTTACATGACGCATACAAAAATTAAATTTTAAATGTCATATAGGGTTGTTAGCTGTCAGTTTGGTTTAAATTTAAAACATAATTACGATTCAAAAAAAAATATGGACTCAAAGTAAACTGAACTCGGTGAGATCACAATTTGGGTCTATTGTTATACAACGCATATAAAAAATTTAATTTCTTAAGTTCTTCACATGATAAATCTCTTTAAAGCATCGAAAGAGGAAATTTTAGCTATCTCGATTTTGTTTGTTCTAGTCTAAATTCACAGTTTTGAGGCTATTTTTAGAAAGTGCTACAACGACCGCAATGATCATGTTAATTTCTTCTTCCTATCTTAAGTTCAAGGTTGTTATATGGGTTTGTTAGCTGCTAGTTTGGTATAAATTTAAAGCATAATTACGAATCAATGGTTTCCCTTATTAAGATTATTACGGCTGAACCATAAAGAAACGAAGTTTAAGGCTATGAAAAGATATTTATTTTGTTTGCAAGTTCTTCACATGATAAACCTCTCCAAAGTACCGAAAGAAGCCATTCTAGATACCTTGACTAGACGTTTATTACTTATCAACGGATTTATGCAAAGCGATGCATGTTATTTTTAAACATCAGATTTTTTCCATTAATTACAGAAATTCTTTTGGCTATTCCTCAACGGTGTTATTTTAACTAGTAATCAAGGTCAAGATGACGTACTCGGTAGAATGACTTACTTGCTAGTTTCATAAACACGAAATTATTTAATAATATGACCTCGAATTAATGTCTATATTTAGATCTGTAAAAGAAATTGCATGAGAATCTTTTGAAGTTCGAGGTTACTACAGCGAATCGTTTTTTTTTCTTATCACCCCAAAACATTCTGGGCCATTCAACTCTTATCGGTAAATTTCTTACGCTAACGAATTGAATCCAAATGTTTACTACTGCTTATCAGCGGATTTTTTATGTTAAAAGAAATTGAGCCAGATATTTATTAATTATTTATCAATGAATTTAAACAAAATTGTTGATGTTATTTTTAAATCGCTTTTTCCACTAATTAAAGTAAAAATCCAATTTTCTATTTTTAGCTCCAACATTCACCGACTTAGAAGTATCATTGCCAATTAGCTTGATGACCCTATGGTTAGAGCACTTTTCTGTGAAACTCAGCGTCCGCTGTTCAAATCCAGATATCTCTGCTTTTTTAAATACAATTTCACACTCAACAGTCAACAGATGACTAGCCAAAATGTGACGTCAGGGAATCCCCTCCTATGACGTCATGCAACCGGATGTTATCTAGTCAACAGGGAATCCCCTTTGAGAATTCCCAGTCAGGTCCAGGTCCAGATCCAAGTCCAGATGCAAATCAAAGAAGAACAAAATCAATTGTAGCCTCCAAGACTGAATACCCAATATCCAAGATGGGCGACAGGTGCCTTATCTTACTAAACAATCTAGGTTCAGATCCAAGGTTTAGATCTAAGTCCAGATGCAAACCAAAGAAGAAGACCAATTGTAGCCTACAAGACCAAAAACCGAAAATCCAAGATGGCCGACAATCCTTATCTCTTTTCCTTATCTCTCAATTGTAGCCTACAAGACCGAATACTCTAAATCCAAGATGGCCGACAATCCTTATCTCTTTTCCTTATCTCTCAATTGTAGCCTACAAGACCGAATCCTTATCTCTTTTCCTTATCTCTCAATTGTATCCTACAAGACCGAAAACCCCCCCCCCCCAGAATTGTTATGGGGTTTCTAAATCAATGTGCAAAAATGTGACGTCAGACCCCGATTTTCCTCACAATTTGACCATTTTTGCTGTGCTCATTACTCATTTGATTTAGAAACCTCATATTTATACTACTGTTATAACACTGGCCGTGGAAATAGCGATAATAGAGTGAGAGACAAACGACTAGACAAGCCGCTCAATGCTCTCAGAGATAAGCTTTGTAGCCTTTCTGTGAACTTTGTCTAACACGGACAGTACGGTTTGTCCGGCTCTGCCAAAAATTGGAATTATATTCGAAGTTTAGTATGATATGGCACTCAAAATCAGATGGAGTGAAATATCGCACCTGCTTAAATTGCTGGATATCTTAATATCCAAAATTTTTAAGACGGACGAATTGGGTATATTCAGTCCGTCGACTGAAATAGGTTGAGAGTGGCCTCGGTGTTTTTTAAGGGACATTAAACAGCATTGAATGTGAAACTATGAATGAATGACAGCATACCATGCTGTATTAAAAGCTTTTGAAATATTAAGTGCGAGGATTTGCTACTCTAGGAAATTATGAAGACAATAATTCCATCGCTCCATCAGAGCAGTTAGTAAGTCTCCGGTTGAGCGGCTAAGTCGGAAACCGAAATTGCAGTCGTTGATTAGATGGTTACATTTTAGATATTTCATCAACTGAGAGTTACTGAATGTATTAAAAACCTTAGATAAAACCGAAGTAGGCGCAATTCGCCTGTAGTTAGAGGGATCGCTTGCCTTTCCTTTATTAGGTATCGGCTGATGATGAGCACGGTTCCATGCAGACAAAAAGACTTATGTTGAGTATGACTGATGAAATACCGCACGCAGATGTTTAGCCAAAGCAAAGGCACAGCATTTTCAAACCAATGCAGTGGCGATAAACAATCAACTGCAGTAGCTTTGGACATGTCGAATTTAGAGAGTACTTTAATAACTTCAAAGTGTAACGTCTTTTACTTTTTAGTATAAAATGGAAGTGGCTGCGATGAAAGTGGCAAGAAGTAATTAACAGAAAACAGGTTGGCTTTGTTCAATGAGCCAGTATGTAAGTGATGGTACTTAGAAACATGTAAAACTGTTCTTTACGGTTTTTGCTATAGAGCAGAGTCCTTTACTGTCCTTTTGTGTAGCTAATACATTTTGTCTGACTTTCTGGTCCAAGGTTACCTTTGCTTCCTACCTTTATAATAGTTTCTTTTGTAGGCCGAAAATAAGAGACGTAAATCAATAAAAATTAGGCTTCACTTATTATTAATTTATTGTAAATTACTTAACAATTAACACAAAAATAACTTTAACAAATTAACACTGTTTCTTTTTGAGCAAAATTATGAAACCGGCTGTTCTTTTCGTCGATCGAAATACAAGTTGTCCAACGCCTGCATAATATTTATGACTTTAAAATTAAACTGGATGACCCGGCGAACTTCGTAACACCTAAGATTAGTTTGATTGTAACTCTTCATAAGCGATTATTAATAATAATCAACCTTCAAGCTCCAATTCATCGAGATCGATAATATTGGCCGCAGCGTGTACGGCTTGAGTTTCGTTTGGTTACTAAATGAAAGTCCTTTGTAATTCAAATGAATTCATGGTTCAAATGAATTACATAATGAAAGATAAACGCAGTTAACATTCACCACAAAACTTTTTGGTAAACTATGTTTTTCGTTTTATTTTTCCGGCGTTTTCCGCGTAAAAGATGATGGATATCCGACCCGCGAACAGGCGACATACAGTTTTCCATGCGCGAAACACAACAATTCCAAGTTAATTCCGCAAACTTCCAATGAATGGACTTCTGATTTGCTGACGGTTATCGCGAAGGCCAGATGCACGGGGAAATTCACCCGTTTAAAATCGAATGGCAAGTCCGTTGGGATCATCGGGATGCGCGGAAGCAAAATATCCTCTCCTTTCCCTTGATAATCGTCGCCTCGATGACGTTGTTAATAAGCTTTTTCACAACCAGTCTCGTTCCATTGCATACATGATGATGACTCAGCCTACTTTAAATTGCAAATTGTGAGGTGGTAATCCAGGCTGTTCGTACTTGTGTCAGTGACATTGGCAAAGAAAAATCAAAATAACTACGAACGACCTTAGAATTAAGTTATGACATAAATTATAATTTAGTATCATTTAAGTCACGTAAACTGACGCATCAAATTTCTTGCGAAAATAAAATTTTCATCGCAGGTAATTTGATGCTCACTAAGCGCTTTTAACGGAAATGATAAAAAGAGAAATTTCAATGAAAAGTTTAATCGTTCGAATTACTAGTCAGCAATTCGAGGTCATACAATTTTCAATGTTGTAAACGTTTGCAAAAATTTTGTACAAATTATATTTATCATTAAAGAAAATATAGCCTTGTTTTGTTATCAGTTCAGTGAAGTTTCAATTTAAATTAAGCAACCATTCTCCTCAAAAATCACCTTGATTCCAGGTACCAAGCGAGTTCACTAAGAGTGTCACATCAGAATCTTTATAAGGGAGTGTTATCTCAGAGCTTGTACACAAGAAGTCAGGTTGTATCAACTTGCCTATCGTTACTTTTGTATATTGTTCTTGGGTCAGGGTGTACCACTTTGACTCTCCTGCACAGGTAAAACAAAAGAGTTTTACCTTTAACATTTATGTCCGCGACGTGATTTAAGTGCATCACTTGAATCACGTACTGCAACACTACCTTCATTCACTGTAACCTTAATTCATTGTCATCTTGACTTCATCATCCCCGCAACTATGGATGAGCCCACGAGATAGATCGCATCATCGCGAATTACAAGAAAAACAGACGGTCCATCTAGAAAAACCACCCCGGAATATTATAAACGGGTCTTGCAAAATCTAGAAGAGTCAGGGTCTACCTTTGAAACCAAGGACAACCAAATCAGATTGTTAGACGATCCAAGATTAAGTCATCCTTAAATTTTAAAGGATTATAATAACGTCGTCTTCAAGATCTACAGCGACCACCGAGATCAATTATTGCAGAAGAAGGGTTCTGTCGAAAAAACAATTGCCGCAACTCAAGACTTGAATACAGAAGCCAACACCGTAGCCACGCGGTAGACGAAACCCAATTCGTATGACCTGAAAATTACCGCATCAAAGGACTCAAACACATCTAAGATAACGAGAATCCTACGTCGACAAGTCAGTCATTACACCGCATCATTGAAGGCATTCAGTGGAATTGTAATCATCCCCGACAATTAGTAGTAGTAGTAGATGATGACCCAGCCGACGCAGGCTACGATGTCAACGAATACATAAATTTAGAAGAGAAGGTTAAAAATACCTTAGTGCAACTATCACCGAAAATTGAGACACTTACTACCCCGTATATGGCGAGCTCCGCACAACAAGCTACCAATCTGATCCTTAAGTTATCTATGATAACTCTTCCCAGATTCGATGGTAGTTACCTAAAGTGTCACCAATTTTATGATTTATTTACTCAAACGGTACATAGTCAGCCACTATCGAACTGTCAAAAGATGTGGTATTTAAAAACAAACCTCATATGTGAAGAAAAGCTAATCAGACATTTGTATTTAACGGAAGAGAATTATACCACAGCATGGAAAATGTTGCAGGATCGCTACAACAACAAAAGAGTCCTGGTCGCTGCCCTTATAAACAAGATATTAGGACAACGCAGTCATCCTGCCGATAACACTTCAGCGTTCCCCATCAAGACCTTGCACGGTACGACCCAGGAAGGCTTATTGGCATTAGAAAACATAGATATCCCACCTAAAAATTGAGATCCTCTGCTTCTTCACATTCGCGTAAGGAAACTAAATAAGGTTACTCACACCCTATATGAGCATCACTATCTAATCCCAAGGATCTCCAAACCATTAGGGATTTCTTGGTATTCCTTGAAAAACGCTATCAATCAAGGATTGCGGAAGGCTACCAAAGGAAAACAAAGGAAAACACATCAAAATCAGTAACTTCCGAAGCTACAACAACACCAAATTGTGCTTCGTGCAAGGGCAGACACCAACGTTGCACAACGTTCTTAAAAATGACTCCTTCAAGTCGACTTAATTTTGTGAAACAGCAAGGTTTGTGTGTCAACTGTTTGTGAGCTCGTCATAATGCAGACAAGTGCAGTTTACGGGGCTGTACAAAATGTAATAAAAGTCACAATACACTTGTGCACCTTAAAGCAACTGAAGAAACACGATCACATAGTTCAACAACTATAGCAACGGATATCACAGCCACGGTCCAATCAACCCATCCACCTTCATCAATTAACAACAGACTCAATGAGTCACCCACAGTAGTGACAGCTCTGAGCAATACACATAAACGCAGCTAAATTCTCCTGAGCACGGCAAAAGTCAAGTTAACGAGTCCTACTGGGAAGAGCCTAGATTCTCCTGCCATTCTCTATTCATGTTCCCACATAAATATTATTAGTCAACAAATGGTAAAGAAGCAAGGCATCACACCGAAGATTGATTCACTATTTATAGAGGGTATTGGTCAAGGAAGACAACGAAGTCGACAAATGGTAAACGTCTTATTTCAAATCCAGATTGAATGGCTATGACGCATTCGTTCTACAGGACATAATTTCATCTCAGCCGACTAAATTAATAGATATCTCTACATGGGCCATACCACAAAACATTCCACTGGCAGATCCAAACTGCATTCAACCAACAGTCGCAGCCAGCTGAGGAATTTGTACCCAATAGGAAGCACTTGACGATGCTATTGAAAGGTTTTGGAGATTGAAAGAAGTTGAAGACCCCAGTACCACACTAACGCCAGGAGAGGATCGTTGCGAAATATACTTTAACCAAACAGTTTGCCGAAATAGCACTGGACGATTTGTAGTCAACTTTCCATCTGTAGAGGACCTTGCTAAATTGGGAGAATCCAAATCCATAGCGCCGATTTTTCTCTTTGGAACGAAAATTCGCTAGACACAGTGAACAGTATACAGGGTTCATGGAAGAATATCTTCGATTGGGCCAGATAGAGGAAATAAACGTTGAAGATATAACACCTCCATACTACTTTTTACCTCATCATGGTCCACAAGCTCATCATAGCTCCACAACTAAATTAAGAGTAGTTTTCGATGCGTCTACGGATCCAACTATACACGACGATTTATTCTCAATTTTACTGCGTTTTGGAATGTCGCGATTCGTCTTAACGGTGGACATTGAAAATATGTACTGTCAGGTACTAGTTCAACCCAAAATCGTAGGTTAGGTTCGTTTTGCCGTCCTGAAGGACATACTTAGACCTCAAAAGTCCCATTTTGATGCCACGGGAATGTAAGAATTCCAACCACCTCCTCACTGGAACCATCCGGAGCTATCCATGAAGCGTCAGAGATCTGCAACGTCAGTCGCCTCCAGATCAATAAGGCTATCGAGGAAATAGTCACCCAAGAAAGACTTCCGCCTGCGTGCCAGTGCAGGGCACTGGCAAAGAAATTGGAAAATAGCTTCCTCCTACTCCTCGTCCATACAGCTTATGCAAAAGGCATTTGAGAAGATGCCCAGTCTCTTCGCGTGTAAGCCAATATGGCAATGACCTGTGATAACCCCAGTAATTATACCAAGGTCAGATCTGCCCCTCCAAATCAGACACTTTGAGCACCTAAGATCCAGTTTAGGCCAGATCTGTCTGGACAAATAGCACGTAGGGCCATCTGTAAGGATACAGATGTCTTTTGCAGGAACGTCATTCCCCTTCAACCAAAACAAGGCTTCCTGAATAGCCATGACCTCTGCCTGAAACACACTGCAACAATCCGGAAGACGGAAGGACAGGCTGATGTTCAGTGATTCTGAGAAAACCCCAACCCCCACCTTGCCCTGTAGTTTTGAGCCGTCCCTGTAAATCTGAGCGGATTTCCCAAAGGAATTGTGTCACCGTCCCAGTCAAGCCTGTAATACTGGACCACTGAGATGCGGCTGTAAGCCGAACGGCGGCATTAGCAGCCATCTGTTTAGCCACCAGATCTGATGGAAGTAAATGAAGAAGTATCTCCAGAGCATCGGTAGGAGTGGCCCGTAGTGCCTCGGTGATACAGATGTAGGCCTACCTCTGTACCTTTCTTAAAACGTTGAGGTAAGTGGCCTTGTCCAGTGATGGCCACCAGACAACCACACCATACAACAGGATTGGCCTAATGACTGCAACATATTCATACATATTCAACATTTCATGAATATTAGGCTTCCAGCTGAGCTTCCTATCCAGGATGATACCCAGATATTTAGCTTCCTCGGTAAAAGCCAGGCGGGTGCCATTTAGATACAGCCCACACCCTCTCGCCTAATTGGTGAGCTTAGTGAGGGTATTCTGCATAAGATCCCTTAAAGCAGGCAGGAATTTGCCCGAGATAGCTATAGCAATGTCGTCCGCGTAGGAAAACACTGCATAGCTCTCTCCATCCAGGATTGCAAAGAAAAGGAGACAGGACCCCACCTTGTGGTGTGGCCGTACTCAAAGTCCTGGTAGCATGAGCTTCTCCCAGCCTTGAGCTGATAGTCCTGCCATAAAGCATCTGACAAATCAGCGACAAAAGATTGGCATTCACAAACAGAGAAGCGAGTGCTTCCATGATTGCCCCCGGGCTAACATTGTTTAAAGCTCCCTCAATGTCCATAGAGGACACCAAAGTGAAATCCTTGCAATCGAGGGACGCAGATAGTAGATGCTGAAGGATAATACAGCGTAGATTAATGTCAACCAATCTCTCAAAAGTTTCGAGAAGAAAAGATGATAGATTTATAAGCCTAAAGTCCTTAGGAGTGGCATGCGAGCTTTTGCCCGCCTTGGAAGTAAACACTACCCTGACTCGTTTCCACAGTGCCAAGATGTAGGCCAAGTCAAGGCATCCCTTATGCAATACCATCAGCCACTTCAGTATAGGATCGCAGCTGCGTTAAAGCTCGGCAGGAACAATACCGTCAGGACCCGGATACTTGAATGACATGAAGCTCTCTATAGCCCACCAGAGTTTGGACTCCGTAGTCACATCCGCCAGCTCGAGAGAAAGAGGAAGGTTACATATGGGGTGCATCTCCCCCCCCCCTCCCCGAGCATCCTGAAAAATGGGCTCCTAAGAGAATCTCCAGATATTCTGCGTTTGATGAGGTCCAAGTACCTTCCGCCTTAAGCAGATGGCTAGGAATACTTGGATTGGTAGCTAGGATTTTCCTTAGTCTGGAGGACTCAGAGGTTTTCGATATTTTATTGCAGTAGATCCTCCACGATTTTCTCTGAACCCTTCTGAGTTTCTTGTAGACTTTCAGTCTTATAGCAGTCCCACGAATGCGTATCCCTATTGCCTTTTTCCAGGTTTAACCTGTCCATTGCCTATCTTCGTCCTTCAACACTCCTTCCTAACAGACCCTAGGTGTGCATCCCACCACGGAGGTTTCTGCTTGCCCTTGGGTCTCCTAAGGGGACAGGATTTAGTAATTGCTCCATTTAGGATCATATAAGTTTATCAACTAGCCTGTCCAGCTCCTCTTTGTTATTTTAAGGAATAGGCGGCTCAGAAGGCAGTGAGGCCTCCACGGAAGCGCTGTATATATTCCAATCAATCTTTTTGTAATATCTAAAGACTGGTGGTTTCGAAGTACGGTCATCTTGATCGAACTAGATGTACCTATGGTCGGAGAAGGAGTGTTTGTTGGAGACCCTTCAATTCTTTATAAGTTATCTGACATTATCCGAGGTCAGGTCTAAAACTTCTTACCTGTTCCTTGTGATAAAAGTGGGCCCCACATTACATATGAGCAAGTTAGTGTTTAAGAAGAAATTATAAAGAGCCTCACCTCACTCGTTGATGTCGGAGCTACCACAAACCGTATGATGTGCGTTGGCATCGCACCCCAGAATCAGTCCAGCTTTGAGTCGTTCAGCATCAGCAACAAGCTTCTTCACAGAGTCGGACGGTTCTTGGACTGAAACAATATCTTCTCCGTCCTTTATCAGACGGAGAAAGGCATCAGATGCTGTTTTGGTATTCTGTTGTAACCGTAGCATCAGAGGCACACTCACTCCTAATCTCCACCACTGTGTTGTTGAGCTTCTCTGAATCAGAAGCTAACAGCTTATCCTCATCCAGAGATTAATTTAGGAGATTGCACGACAGCTCCGTCTCGGACATGATGTCCTTCTCTAAAGCTTGTATAGGCAGGTTTTTAGATTCTGGAGGGATCTCATTTGCCACCACCGCTGTCGAAGTAGTAGTGGTAGCAGATGATTCCTTTTGGCTTCCTCTTCGTCCTACTTGTACACCTTGAAGGTGACGGACGAGAAGCCGTAGTCCACTGCCCCGTTTGCCTTGGCCAGAGGTTCCAGAGACTCTTTTTTAATCACAAGGATCACTGACCTCGAGTCCCCTTTGGGTTCCTCCAGCTTTCCAATCTTCGGATTGGGGTATGGTAGCTCGGGGTTGCTGCACTTAATGGTGCCTAGAATGGAGGCCGAATCGGGGGGTTCTGCTGGGATCCAAGCCCGGCCCTCGGCCTTCTTGGGATCTCGTCCCGTGATATGGCTTCGAGCCTGGCGCCTGGCCAGACCTCCCCTACTCTAGATATCGCCAGCTTATAGAGATCAAAGGATCTCTGATTCGCACAAGCTATAAGCTTTATGTGGCCCTGATGCCAACACCCATCTCGAGATGAGGGGGAGGACCTGGGATCTCTTTCATAAGAGGGAGGAAACCAAGCACCAGTTTGACCTCCACTTTCCTCCATTTGTCGGAGGTAATGGAGCCGTCTTTGTTGCTCTTGTCGACAACAGCCAGATCGAGTTGGCCCTTGAGGACCTCACTATAGGGATCCGACTTCCCAGAGGGGCTTCGCACCTTGGCTCTCTTAGCCACCGGTTGGGGCTGTTCCTCCGTTGACCTCTGTCTCTTGGAAACAAGGGACAGATTCCCAGCTCCACCGACATTCAAGATGATATTTTGCGCCCACTCCAGGGATCTCACTAGCAGGGCTGCTAGTGAGATCCGATGCCGGAATTCTCGTAGTCTCTCTAGGAGCCTATGAGCATAGCGTCTATCCGTGTTCTTGGCCTTAGAGGGCGGGGCATGCCGCTTGCTAAATGCAACACTGTCAGCCTGCCCTTTAGTAGCAGAATTGCTACTGGGGAGACAGCTCCACATCTGCCCGCCTCCAGCGCCACTCGGACCAGGCTCAGCTTCCAAAGTCCTTGTGGACCCTACCCCCGAAGCTTTGAAGGGAAAGATCTGCCGCCTGCTCGAGGCAACACGGCTGGCCTTCCCCTTGTGTCCTTCTTTGATTCCAGGAAGACGGCCGTGCACCAAGCCGCCCACAGCACCACTCGGACCAGGCTCCCTGTCCATAGTCCTCGCGAATGCTTCTCCAAAAGCTATTTGAACCAAGCTACTTGCTCGGTTTTTCGGTTTTTTAAGAGATCCGGACTCTTTGATGTTTTTTTTTTTTTAAGTTAAGGATTCATGATTGGTCCCACGAGTAGCGGAGAATAGGGGGTCCACCTGCGCAGAGGTCTGCTATACACAGGTAAGGCTGGCTAATCCGTAGGTCGCCAGGTATCCGGATACTCCCTTCACGACTAAGCTTTTTTTCAACTGGGCCTTTAGCCAGGCTGATTCTCGGCACGGGTCGCATAACACCTTAATTCGGCAGTAGTATAAATATGAGGTTTCTGGCTCAAATGTGCAATGTGCAGGTCAAAGGTCAAGGTTGCTGGTTAGGTTTTCGGTCTTGGAGGCTACAATTGAGAGATAAGGAAAAGAGATAAGGATTTTCGGTCTTATAGGCTACAATTGAGAGATAAGGAAGAGAGATAAGGATTGTCGGCCATCTTGGATTTTGGGTTTTCGGTCTTATTGGCTACAATTGAGAGATAAGGATTGTCGGCCATCTTGGATCTTGGGTTTTCGGTCTTATAGGCTACAATTGAGAGATAAGGAAGAGAGATAAGGATTGTCGGCCATCTTGGATTTTTGGTTGTCGGCCATCTTGGATCTTGGGTTTTCGGTCTTATAGGCTACAATTGAGAGATAAGGAAGAGAGATAAGGATTGTCGGCCATCTTGGATTTTGGGTTTTCGGTCTTATTGGCTACAATTGAGAGATAAGGATTGTCGGCCATCTTGGATCTTGGGTTTTCGGTCTTATAGGCTACAATTGAGAGATAAGGATGTCGGCCATCTTGGATTTCGGTGTTATAGGCTACAATTGAGAGATAAGGATGTCGGCCATCTTGGATTTCGGTGTTATAGGCTACAATTGAGAGATAAGGATGTCGGCCATCTTGGATTTTTGGGTTTTCGGTGTTATAGGCTACAATTGAGAGATAAGGAAAAGAGATAAGGATTGTCGGCCATCTTGGATGTTCGGTTTTTGGTCTTGGAGGCTACAATTGGTCTTCTTCTTCTTTGGTTTGCATCTGGACTTAGATCTAAACCTTGGATCTGAACCTAGATTGTTTAGTAAGATAAGGCACCTGTCGGCCATCTTGGATATTGGGTATTCAGTCTTAGAGGCTACAATTGATGTTGAAGATAAGAGTTTGTTGTGTTGAGTCTTTAATTACGAAGTACAGCTTTATCAGCTAAATGAAATAACATGAGGCGAATTTAATTGGATTGAAGATAAGAGTTTGTTGTTTTGAGTCTTTAATTACGAAGTACAGCTTTATCAGCTAAATGAAATAACATGATGCGAATTTAGTTGGAAAAACAGAATATTGCGTAATAAAAGATTTCACCACTTTGAGTAAATAGATGAAGATTATTTTTTAATTTCTTTTGCAAATTCTTATTTCTATGATATCATTTGTTTTCAAGCAAGTTTTAACATGTTTTTCTGGTCGAGCTGTGATTGATAAGCGAGCTGGTGACTGCGTAGAAATTAATAATTTGGCGGCAATGTTAAGGTCGTTGAGTGATAAGGTTTTGTAGATGAATCTGACCTCGTGGTGAAAATAAGAGTTTGTTGTCTTGAGTTTTTAATTACGAAGTACTCCTTTATCAGCTATGATGCGACTTTAATTGGAAGCAGAATATTGTAACCTCGAACTTTAAAAGATTATCATGCAATTTCTTTTCCAGATCTAAATATAGCCATTAATTCGAGGTTATATTATTAAATAATTTCGTGTTTTATGCAACTAGCAAGTAAGTCATTCCACCGATTACGTCATCTGGACCTTGACTACTAGTTAATTTAACACCATTGAGGAATAGTTAAAGGAATTTCTGTAATTAGGGAAAAAAATCTGATGTTTAAAAATAACATGCATCGCTTTGCATAAATCCGTTAATAAGTAATAAACGTCTAGTCAAGATAGCTAGAATGGCTTCTTTCGGTACTTTGGAGAGGTTTATCATGTGAAGAACTTGCAAAGAAAATAAATATCTTTCCATAGCCTTAAACTTCGTTTCTTTATGATTCAGCCGTGATAATCTTAATAAGGGAAACCATTGATTCGTAACTATGCTTTAAATTTATATCAAACTAGCAGCTACCAAACCCATATAACAACCTTGAACTGCAGAAGAAATGAACAAGATCATTGGCGTTGTTGTAACACTTTCTAAAAATTGCCTCAAAACTGTGAATTTAGACTAGAACAAACAAAATCGAAGTAGCTGAAATGTCTTCTTTCAATACTTTAACGAGATTTATCATGTGAAGAACATAAGAAAATAAATTTTTTATATGCTTCATGTAACAATAGACTCAAATTGTGATTTCACAGAGTTCAGTTTACTTTGAGTTTGTCATCTAATTTTGGCAAATGTCAGCTTCCGGGTTTGTTGCCGTTGCAGCACTTTATAAAAATAGACTCAAAAACTTTGAATTGGGCCGATAGAACAAACAAAATGCAAGACTGAATAAAACCTCGAGTTATAAATCTTCTTGAAGCAAGTTTACAGAAAATCCTCTGAATTAGGCTCAAGGAAATTGATATGTTACTTAGAAGATACATTTCATTATATAATCCATTATAGAAATCTCCAAAAAGTAGTTTAAAGTATGAATTGAAGTTTTCATACATTCATAGAGCTCTTTGATTCAGACAATGGAATTGATTAAAAATTTCATTATATAATCCCTTATAGAAATCTCCAAAAAGTAGTTTAAAGTATGAATTGAAGTTTTCATACATTCATAGAGCTCTTTGATTCAGACAATGGAATTGATTAAAAATTTCATTATATAATCCCTTATAGAAATCTCCAAAAAGTAGTTTAAAGTATGAATTGAAGTTTTCATACATTCATAGAGCTCTTTGATTCAGACAATGGAATTGATTAAAACAATATATTGATCTTAGTACTTTGCATAGATCAAAAGCTGTTAACACTTTCTGATCTTAAGCTCTTATGATGGAATTTGTATTTATCACGAGGAATGACACTAATTTTGTGATCTTAAGTATATTCAAATGTTCAACAGATGCTTACTATTGTCAAGACTTATTCTAATATCACCATTAAATCTTTTGGTTGAAGCACAGTTCGGTTTACTAAAATTATCACAGTTTAAAAAATTATTAAATTTATTTTTGGTTTGTCTTTTACTTTGTTTGCATTTTAGATTCATATAGATTAGATTTCTCAAGTATAGAAAAATTAGCGAATAATTCATCTGATGAAAACTTAATATTAAACAGATCCTTTTATAAAAATGACGATTTATTATATAGATTCAGGATAATTTTGGGGTGCTATGCTTAAGTATTGAAAGATTGAATTACAATAATTATTAACTGACGTTAATGTGTATAACTTTATATGTTCTCGCAGGCATTCTACTGCTAATAATAAGTGTATGGAAAATGTTATCCCATCACAAAGCTCAACATATTTAATTTACTTCGACTGCAATAATTTATATGGGTGAGACATTCATTAGAGCCTTAATCTGAAAAAGAATTTATATTGCAAGAAATCAAAGTATAGAAATACGATTTTTAGATTCATATAGATTAGATTTCTCTGGCGTAGATAAATTAGCGAATAATTCATCTGATGAAAACTTAATATTAACCAGATCCTTTTATAAAAATGACGATTTATTTAATTTAATGAATACCTTAATTGCTTTGAAAAATTTAGTGGAAATTCATTGTCTATGCAAAAGTAGTTTGATAATAAATTTACAGATACGAAGTGTTCTGATAATGATTATGCGCATTTAACAAACGTGTGGAAAGCATTTGAATGTAAAATATTTGTATACTATTTATATTGTCATTATTACATAGCACCAGGATTATTTTGGGATGCTATGCTTAAGTATACAAAGATTGAATTACAATAATTATTAACTGTCGTTAATATGTATAACTTTATATATTCTCGAGGGCATTCTACTGCTAATAATAAGCATATGGAAAATGTTATCCCATCACAAAGCTCAACATATTTAATTTACTTCGATACCAATAATTTATATGGGTGGGACATGTCTGAATTCTTACTATATGAGGAATTTCAATGGGATAGAAAATACGGATATCGATATAATGAGCATTCTTCAAAGTTCAGAAATTGAATATATATATTTGAAGTAGATTTAACTTATCTAGAATCACTTCATGACTTATACAATGATCTATCATTTTGCGCAAATAATATAAAAATCCCCCTGAATTAGACTCAAGGAAATTGATATATGACTTAGAAGATGCATTTCATTACATAATCCATTATAGAAATCTCCAAAAAGTAGTTTAAAGTATGAATTGAAGTTTTCATGCATTCATAGAGCTCTTTGATTCAGACAATGAAATTGATTAAAACAATATATTGATCTTAGGACTTTGCATAGATCAAAAGCTGGTAACACTCCCTGATCTTAAGCTCTTATGATGGAATTTCTATTTATCACGATGAATAACACTAATTTTGTGTTCTTAAGTATATTCAAATGTTCAACAGGTGCTTACTATTGGCAAGACTTATTCTAATATCACCATTAAATCTTTTGGTTGGAGCACAGTTCGGTTTACTAAAATTATCACAGTTTAAAAAATTATTAAATTTATTTTTGGTTTGTCTTTTACTTTGTTTGCATTAGCAAGTATAAACATGTATTTGAAAAAGGGTATACCCCAAAAAATGTGATTACAAAATACCAAATTTCTTCGAAATAAAAACACTCGTAATTCAGGTAATCAATTTTTATTTAAAATCGGCAGAGTTCTATTAACTCTTCCTGACATATCATTATTTTATATAATTAATTTACATATTTCTAAATCCTGGTATTTCGTCCATTTTGTTTTCGATAACTTTTAAATTGTATTCTTCATCCATCTCACAGCATCGCGCTTTATACAAAAATTTAAGAGAGGATACATTTGAACACTGCAATTCTTCTTCCATATTATATACTTCATATGGGAGTGTTTCAGAATTTAACCTTAATTACAACAAGTCTTCTTATACAATTTTTTTCTGGTTGGTTTATGAAGTTCATTAACTACTTGTATTTCATTCATTTTGTAGTTGTCAGAGATTCTACATTAATCAACGCTATTAAAGTGTTTTTAATTTTGTTCTATATGTAGAGCTATATATTTCATCAACTTCTGCTGAGCATCAACAATTCATTCATTTCTATACAAATCGTATGCTATTTTCAGTTTTCCTTGTAGAGCCGCAATTGATTCATTTCTAAGTAGCTCAATTTAATAACATACAGATGGATCCACTGATCAAGAACTCCTCAAAAAATCATCCAAATTTGTCAACACTGTATGTGGTTAAAAGCTATATTGAGATATTTATACTATAATGTCAGCTTCTCTCAGTTTTTTAATTATTAACATTATTTCATTGTTATGACTGTTATTACCAGCCTGTTTTGATGCTATTAGTAGGCGTAAACGATCAACTAATTCATTAGGATTTTCAAAGTAAGTATAGCCAACTTCATTGTTATGACTGTTATTACCAGCCTGTTTTGATGCTTTTAGTAGGCGTAAACGATCAACTAATTCATTAGGATTTTCAAAGTAAGTATAGCCAGTATTAGTCTTTGGTATTTGTATTAAACCCTGACCTTTTGGGGATGTGAGATTCTTAATGATGGTTTTATACTTCTTGCTTCTGTTTCCTTTTATTCGACCATCATCCATATAATTGCGTTTATAAGCATTAGTGTCATTCATAATGTTTCTGTAGTTGTTCATATCATCTGACGTGTATAGTTGTTTAGGGGTTTTTATGAAGAGCAATTCGAGAAGTCCTGGAGTAATGCTATATACTTTTTCTTTAAGAATGATATTGTCACCATCAACTTGAAGAATCGAGTTGCCAATTTTCCAGTTGTTACCATCAAAGTAAACCCCAAAAGATTTATCAATTTTTGTGCTCTTGTTTTCATATAATTTAATGTATTTCGAAATTGAAGGGTTATTGGGCAAATCATCGATAGAAAGCGTCTTTGTTAGAGTAGATGAATTTGGAGTTGTAGCAAATTCTTCATTATCATCATCTTCACTATTAGTAGAGCTATCGGAAATTCTAGAATAATCTCCAAGTTTACTTGAAGTACTAGCTGGCTCTGCTTTGAAGTATTTATGTTTAGGTTGAGGTGTTAAAATTTCACTGTTATTATATTTATCAATATCAGGATCCATTTTCAAGAGTTCAATCCCAGGATCCATTTTCAAGAGTTTACGTTTATATGAGTTTACTGAAGCATCGCTCTTTGACTCATCCTTGATTTGTTCAACAAGTGACTCAAGCGGCTTGGTGATGGACTTAAAAGTTTGCTCTAGCTGAGTCTCTGTTTCCATTTTTCCCATCTTAAGAGCTTTAAACTTTTTTCTGATGGCATTTCGCACCCTTGCTATTTCCTTAGTAAGCTTCTCATCCATATTGATCTTATTTAAGAACCAAGTCTAAAAGACATGAAACAGTAAACAATAAACATGAATCATAAAACAATAAACATGAAACATGAAACAAGAATCATGAATCATGAATCATGAAACATGTAACATGAAACAATAATTACCTATGTGAAGTTGAACCGTTTCCATCAAAGTGTTAGTTTTAGCTAATAAATCATTGTTCATCCCTCTCCTTTTATAATACGTATCATGAATACATCAAATCCCTTTCGGTAGCACCACTTACACATTGCGTTGCTTTTATTAATCACCAAAAATCCATATTTATACTTCCAAAATTCAGCACACGCATTACGAAATTTTCCAAA
Organism: Leptarthrus brevirostris; assembly: GCA_964036015.1. Classification (NCBI taxonomy): domain Eukaryota; kingdom Metazoa; phylum Arthropoda; class Insecta; order Diptera; family Asilidae; genus Leptarthrus; species Leptarthrus brevirostris. Next base: position 71,141,005 of record OZ038371.1, read on the forward strand.
CGTCATATCTGTATCCACATGATCATAAGATATATGTAATAGCTACGGAATGGGAAAGTCGAGGTAAACATTTAGGTCTTCGTGCTTTAATTGCAAATCCCAATGTCATTAGTAAGATTACGTTAGAATGTATAGGATTGAAATCTAAGATCTATTCTTTACAAGTAGGCAGCAAGAAAGATATTATGAAAGCTACATTTGAAATTAATTGTTAGATTAACTAGAAATTGTGAAAATGAGCATCATTAATAAATTTATGTTGAAGGAAAAATAAATGACTAAATTAATAAAATGCTATTTTAACATTTACAGAAAGACTTTTATTAGTATTAAATAATAAGACATTTAATTCTTATTTCTATCTTCTATTACTTTTCTAGAAAATTTCTTAAAAGCTAAACATTTTCTTGAGCATTCCCTTATGAATTAAACAGCATGGGGTTTTATACAAAAATTTAAGAGAAGATAAATTTGGACACTGCAATTCTTCTTCCATATTATATACTATTACACCTTCATCAAATGTATTTTTGATCCAGCAAACCTTTTCACAGCCTTTCACATAAAGTACTTTGTTTCTTATTAAAGGAGTCACTATAGTACGTATTTGATGTTAGGGGATATATCCATCGTTCCAATTGAATCCATGGTAATTATGATGCAATCACTTCGCTTCTTTCTGTCTTTTCAGTTGTGAAATCCTTAAATCTAAATGGAGTTTGAAAAATAAAGTGCTGCATTTGGTTTCCATTTGTCAAAATTGTCCATTCCTTCACAATAAACTTGCTATGTTCGTCTTCACGATTTTTCTCTTTCAATAAATGTATTGACCGTGCTTCTTTTGTCTTTTCAGTTGTGAAATCCTTAAATCTAAATGGAGTTTGAAAAATAAAGTGCTGCATTTGGTTTCCATTTGTCAAAATTGTCCATTCCTTCACAATAAACTTGCTATGTTCGTCTTCACGATTTTTCTCTTTCAATAAATGTATTGACCGTCTCTTATGTCTTAAAAGACTATCTCTCCGGCTAAAGAATTTGTTGCATTCTATACATTTAAACATATTGGTGGTTATCTAAACACTAAAAATGATCTGTTGAAGTCGATATTTATAACCCTATATTCTCTTCTAAGATATCTTGATAATCTTTCAACTCATCCTTACTATACAAAGTTTTACAGGTTGTTTCATAAAAAGCAATTTACATCGACCTAATCTAATGTTTCTCAATTGCAATTTTCCAATTTTCCATTCGTTATCGTCACCTAAGTAAACTTCATAAGTGCTGTCAACTATCGGGCTTTTTTAGGCGTTGAAAAGTGAACTATATCTTTGAATATATGAGAAAAATAAGAACCTTACAGCTACAACTTTGTGATATTCTGTGCAGCGTTCCTTTGCAAAAAGTATTTGCAAGTGATCACTATTTTAAACATATATCTTATGATCATGTGGATACAGATATGACGTTTGGAAAATTTCGTAATGCGTGTGCTGAATTTTGGAAGTATAAATATGGATTTTTGTTGATTAATAAAAACAACGCAATGTGTAAGTGGTGCTACCGAAAGGGATTTGATGTATTCATGATACGTATTATAAAAGGAGAGGGATGAACAATGATTTATTAGCTAATACTAACACTTTGATGGAAACGGTTCAACTTCACATAGGTAATTATTGTTTCATGTTACATGTTTCATGATTCATGATTCATGATTCATGATTCTTGTTTCATGTTTCATGTTTATTGTTTTATGATTCATGTTTATTGTTTACTGTTTCATGTCTTTTAGACTTGGTTCTTAAATAAGATCAATATGGATGAGAAGCTTACTAAGGAAATAGCAAGGGTGCGAAATGCCATCAGAAAAAAGTTTAAAGCTCTTAAGATGGGAAAAATGGAAACAGAGACTCAGCTAGAGCAAACTTTTAAGTCCATCACCAAGCCGCTTGAGTCACTTGTTGAACAAATCAAGGATGAGTCAAAGAGCGATACTTCAGTAAACTCATATAAACGTAAACTCTTGAAAATGGATCCTGGGATTGAACTCTTGAAAATGGATCCTGATATTGATAAATATAATAACAGTGAAATTTTAACACCTCAACCTAAACATAAATACTTCAAAGCAGAGCCAGCTAGTACTTCAAGTAAACTTGGAGATTATTCTAGAATTTCCGATAGCTCTACTAATAGTGAAGATGATGATAATGAAGAATTTGCTACAACTCCAAATTCATCTACTCTAACAAAGACGCTTTCTATCGATGATTTGCCCAATAACCCTTCAATTTCGAAATACATTAAATTATATGAAAACAAGAGCACAAAAATTGATAAATCTTTTGGGGTTTACTTTGATGGTAACAACTGGAAAATTGGCAACTCGATTCTTCAAGTTGATGGTGACAATATCATTCTTAAAGAAAAAGTATATAGCATTACTCCAGGACTTCTCGAATTGCTCTTCATAAAAACCCCTAAACAACTATACACGTCAGATGATATGAACAACTACAGAAACATTATGAATGACACTAATGCTTATAAACGCAATTATATGGATGATGGTCGAATAAAAGGAAACAGAAGCAAGAAGTATAAAACCATCATTAAGAATCTCACATCCCCAAAAGGTCAGGGTTTAATACAAATACCAAAGACTAATACTGGCTATACTTACTTTGAAAATCCTAATGAATTAGTTGATCGTTTACGCCTACTAAAAGCATCAAAACAGGCTGGTAATAACAGTCATAACAATGAAGTTGGCTATACTTACTTTGAAAATCCTAATGAATTAGTTGATCGTTTACGCCTACTAATAGCATCAAAACAGGCTGGTAATAACAGTCATAACAATGAAATAATGTTAATAATTAAAAAACTGAGAGAAGCTGACATTATAGTATAAATATCTCAATATAGCTTTTAACCCTCTAATCATACAGTGTTGACAAATTTGGATGATTTTTTGAGGAGTTCTTGATCAGTGGATCCATCTGTATGTTATTAAATTGAGCTACTTAGAAATGAATCAATTGCGGCTCTACAAGGAAAACTGAAAATAGCATACGATTTGTATAGAAATGAATGAATTGTTGATGCTCAGCAGAAGTTGATGAAATATATGGCTCTACATATAGAACAAAATTAAAAACACTTTAATAGCGTTGATTAATGTAGAATCTCTGACAACTACAAAATGAATGAAATACAAGTAGTTAATGAACTTCATAAACCAACCAGAAAAAAATTGTATAAGAAGACTTGTTGTAATTAAGGTTAAATTCTGAAACACTCCCATATGAAGTATATAATATGGAAGAAGAATTGCAGTGTTCAAATGTATCCTCTCTTAAATTTTTGTATAAAGCGCGATGCTGTGAGATGGATGAAGAATACAATTTAAAAGTTATCGAAAACAAAATGGACGAAATACCAGGATTTAGAAATATGTAAATTAATTATATAAAATAATGATATGTCAGGAAGAGTTAATAGAACTCTGCCGATTTTAAATAAAAATTGATTACCTGAATTACGAGTGTTTTTATTTCGAAGAAATTTGGTATTTTGTAATCACATTTTTTGGGGTATACCCTTTTTCAAATACATGTTTATACTTGCTAATGCAAACAAAGTAAAAGACAAACCAAAAATAAATTTAATAATTTTTTAAACTGTGATAATTTTAGTAAACCGAACTGTGCTCCAACCAAAAGATTTAATGGTGATATTAGAATAAGTCTTGCCAATAGTAAGCACCTGTTGAACATTTGAATATACTTAAGAACACAAAATTAGTGTTATTCATCGTGATAAATAGAAATTCCATCATAAGAGCTTAAGATCAGGGAGTGTTACCAGCTTTTGATCTATGCAAAGTCCTAAGATCAATATATTGTTTTAATCAATTTCATTGTCTGAATCAAAGAGCTCTATGAATGCATGAAAACTTCAATTCATACTTTAAACTACTTTTTGGAGATTTCTATAATGGATTATGTAATGAAATGCATCTTCTAAGTCATATATCAATTTCCTTGAGTCTAATTCAGGGGGATTTTTATATTATTTGCGCAAAATGATAGATCATTGTATAAGTCATGAAGTGATTCTAGATAAGTTAAATCTACTTCAAATATATATATTCAATTTCTGAACTTTGAAGAATGCTCATTATATCGATATCCGTATTTTCTATCCCATTGAAATTCCTCATATAGTAAGAATTCAGACATGTCCCACCCATATAAATTATTGGTATCGAAGTAAATTAAATATGTTGAGCTTTGTGATGGGATAACATTTTCCATATGCTTATTATTAGCAGTAGAATGCCCTCGAGAATATATAAAGTTATACATATTAACGACAGTTAATAATTATTGTAATTCAATCTTTGTATACTTAAGCATAGCATCCCAAAATAATCCTGGTGCTATGTAATAATGACAATATAAATAGTATACAAATATTTTACGTTCAAATGCTTTCCACACGTTTGTTAAATGCGCATAATCATTATCAGAACACTTCGTATCTGTAAATTTATTATCAAACTACTTTTGCATAGACAATGAATTTCCACTAAATTTTTCAAAGCAATTAAGGTATTCATTAAATTAAATAAATCGTCATTTTTATAAAAGGATCTGGTTAATATTAAGTTTTCATCAGATGAATTATTCGCTAATTTATCTACGCCAGAGAAATCTAATCTATATGAATCTAAAAATCGTATTTCTATACTTTGATTTCTTGCAATATAAATTCTTTTTCAGATTAAGGCTCTAATGAATGTCTCACCCATATAAATTATTGCAGTCGAAGTAAATTAAATATGTTGAGCTTTGTGATGGGATAACATTTTCCATACACTTATTATTAGCAGTAGAATGCCTGCGAGAACATATAAAGTTATACACATTAACGTCAGTTAATAATTATTGTAATTCAATCTTTCAATACTTAAGCATAGCACCCCAAAATTATCCTGAATCTATATAATAAATCGTCATTTTTATAAAAGGATCTGTTTAATATTAAGTTTTCATCAGATGAATTATTCGCTAATTTTTCTATACTTGAGAAATCTAATCTATATGAATCTAAAATGCAAACAAAGTAAAAGACAAACCAAAAATAAATTTAATAATTTTTTAAACTGTGATAATTTTAGTAAACCGAACTGTGCTTCAACCAAAAGATTTAATGGTGATATTAGAATAAGTCTTGACAATAGTAAGCATCTGTTGAACATTTGAATATACTTAAGATCACAAAATTAGTGTCATTCCTCGTGATAAATACAAATTCCATCATAAGAGCTTAAGATCAGAAAGTGTTAACAGCTTTTGATCTATGCAAAGTACTAAGATCAATATATTGTTTTAATCAATTCCATTGTCTGAATCAAAGAGCTCTATGAATGTATGAAAATTTCAATTCATACTTTAAACTACTTTTTGGAGATTTCTATAAGGGATTATATAATGAAATTTTTAATCAATTCCATTGTCTGAATCAAAGAGCTCTATGAATGTATGAAAACTTCAATTCATACTTTAAACTACTTTTTGGAGATTTCTATAATGGATTATATAATGAAATGTATCTTCTAAGTAACATATCAATTTCCTTGAGCCTAATTCAGAGGATTTTCTGTAAACTTGCTTCAAGAAGATTTATAACTCGAGGTTTTATTCAGTCTTGGATTTTGTTTGTTCTATCGGCCCAATTCAAAGTTTTTGAGTCTATTTTTATAAAGTGCTGCAACGGCAACAAACCCGGAAGCTGACATTTGCCAAAATTAGATGACAAACTCAAAGTAAACTGAACTCTGTGAAATCACAATTTGAGTCTATTGTTACATGAAGCATATAAAAAATTTATTTTCTTATGTTCTTCACATGATAAATCTCGTTAAAGTATTGAAAGAAGACATTTCAGCTACTTCGATTTTGTTTGTTCTAGTCTAAATTCACAGTTTTGAGGCAATTTTTAGAAAGTGTTACAACAACGCCAATGATCTTGTTCATTTCTTCTGCAGTTCAAGGTTGTTATATGGGTTTGGTAGCTGCTAGTTTGATATAAATTTAAAGCATAGTTACGAATCAATGGTTTCCCTTATTAAGATTATCACGGCTGAATCATAAAGAAACGAAGTTTAAGGCTATGGAAAGATATTTATTTTCTTTGCAAGTTCTTCACATGATAAACCTCTCCAAAGTACCGAAAGAAGCCATTCTAGCTATCTTGACTAGACGTTTATTACTTATTAACGGATTTATGCAAAGCGATGCATGTTATTTTTAAACATCAGATTTTTTTTCCTAATTACAGAAATTCCTTTAACTATTCCTCAATGGTGTTAAATTAACTAGTAGTCAAGGTCCAGATGACGTAATCGGTGGAATGACTTACTTGCTAGTTGCATAAAACACGAAATTATTTAATAATATAACCTCGAATTAATGGCTATATTTAGATCTGGAAAAGAAATTGCATGATAATCTTTTAAAGTTCGAGGTTACAATATTCTGCTTCCAATTAAAGTCGCATCATAGCTGATAAAGGAGTACTTCGTAATTAAAAACTCAAGACAACAAACTCTTATTTTCAGCACGAGGTCAGATTCATCTACAAAACCTTATCACTCAACGACCTTAACATTGCCGCCAAATTATTAATTTCTACGCAGTCACCAGCTCGCTTATCAATCACAGCTCGACCAGAAAAACATGTTAAAACTTGCTTGAAAACAAATGATATCATAGAAATAAGAATTTGCAAAAGAAATTAAAAAATAATCTTCATCTATTTACTCAAAGTGGTGAAATCTTTTATTACGCAATATTCTGTTTTTCCAACTAAATTCGCATCATGTTATTTCATTTAGCTGATAAAGCTGTACTTCGTAATTAAAGACTCAAAACAACAAACTCTTATCTTCAATCCAATTAAATTCGCCTCATGTTATTTCATTTAGCTGATAAAGCTGTACTTCGTAATTAAAGACTCAACACAACAAACTCTTATCTTCAACATCAATTGTAGCCTCTAAGACTGAATACCCAATATCCAAGATGGCCGACAGGTGCCTTATCTTACTAAACAATCTAGGTTCAGATCCAAGGTTTAGATCTAAGTCCAGATGCAAACCAAAGAAGAAGAAGACCAATTGTAGCCTCCAAGACCAAAAACCGAACATCCAAGATGGCCGACAATCCTTATCTCTTTTCCTTATCTCTCAATTGTAGCCTATAACACCGAAAACCCAAAAATCCAAGATGGCCGACATCCTTATCTCTCAATTGTAGCCTATAACACCGAAATCCAAGATGGCCGACATCCTTATCTCTCAATTGTAGCCTATAACACCGAAATCCAAGATGGCCGACATCCTTATCTCTCTTCCTTATCTCTCAATTGTAGCCTATAAGACCGAAAACCCAAGATCCAAGATGGCCGACAATCCTTATCTCTCAATTGTAGCCAATAAGACCGAAAACCCAAAATCCAAGATGGCCGACAATCCTTATCTCTCTTCCTTATCTCTCAATTGTAGCCTATAAGACCGAAAACCCAAGATCCAAGATGGCCGACAACCAAAAATCCAAGATGGCCGACAATCCGTATCTCTCTTCCTTATCTCTCAATTGTAGCCTATAAGACCGAAAACCCAAGATCCAAGATGGCCGACAATCCTTATCTCTCAATTGTAGCCAATAAGACCGAAAACCCAAAATCCAAGATGGCCGACAATCCTTATCTCTCTTCCTTATCTCTCAATTGTAGCCTATAAGACCGAAAATCCTTATCTCTTTTCCTTATCTCTCAATTGTAGCCTCCAAGACCGAAAACCTAATCAGCAACCTTGACCTTTGACCTGCACATTGCACATTTGAGCCAGAAACCTCATATTTATACTACTTTCGGCCCAGGGGGAAAGGGATCGGATGCACCGGATCAAGAGGGGTAGGACTGAGGCTGGGGAGTGCCAGCTCTTGGTACACTGCTCAGCAATGGTCTTTCTGACATGGGAGACCCTACCAGGACAGGTCCAGTTGATCCAAACTTACACCGTCAGTATAGCTGAATTGAGTGCCGCAACTTAAGCCCCACCACCACGCAAGGTGTCTGCTGAGGGGAACGAGAATCGTAAATATCAATTAATCTTTTGGCGAAAAGATCCGAAGCAAAGGCTGAGATGTTACCAATTGCGCACAGTCACGTATGGCAGTTCGCCCGCCTCATATTTAGCTACAAAGTGCCTTCAAAGATTAGCGGAAGACGAAGTCACTAACTGCCAGCTAGGAGGAAGTGCAATTTTCGTAAATACTTCCGTAGAAGACACAATCACGAGCAGCAATAGTCTCACAGGCTATCCAGATCCATGCTAAACTTAATTCCCTTCTAAGGAAAGGATGCTCCAAACTTAAAAAATAATGCACAAACCATCCCCGACTGCTAACAGAAGATCAAGCAATTCAATTTAATTTCTCCGGAGATGAAGATAAAACAACTAAAACATTAGGCCTAACTTGGTTGACAAAATCCGACCAATATTGCATAACAAGCAATTGGGAAAACTCGCACAAGATTACAAAGCGCATCGTATCATCTCACTAAGCTCGTCTATTTGAACCGCTTGGTATTATATCACCAATCGTGGTTACTGGAAAAAAATTTCTTCAGCAGCTATGGCAACTCCAATTAGATTGGGACGTTGCTCTCCCAATGACCCTGCACACCAAATGGATCCAATTTCAAGAAGATCTAACGCATGTGAATGCTTTGCAATTTCCCACTCATTTATTCGCAGACGCGTCAGAAAAAGTGTATGGCGCCTCTATATTTATACTCGGTCAGTTAACGCAAACGGAAGAATAATAGTTTTGTTGAATATTAAAACTAAAACTCAAAGGAAAAATGTTTTCTTAATTAATTGGTATCATTGGTTGCAAATAAGTTCTCTAAATTTTGTACTCTTCTACCATTTACTTAATTCATTGCACAGTTACTCAAATTTTGTTCTCTTAAATTGCTTGAAATTTTGTTACTCTACCTTAGTAAAATAAAGTCAGTGATCAACTGGAATTGAAATACAACGGACGCGTTTTCTTTAGTTCTTGTTCTGTGGAAATATTATCGGGTTTTCCTTCCTAGAACAAGACTTATCGCAAAAGAACTTTTTAAAATGGAAATTTCGACGCGTGCCGTTTATCGTGGTCAGATCACGAAACTCGTGAATGCTATAGATGTAGCCTTACAGAAATGTACCGTTAACGCTGAAAGTGATATGGATTTTTTAATAAGCTGTGAGGAAGAACTTAACGTGTTTTTAGATCGTTTGAAAGCCGCGTACGAAAGTCTAAATAAAGCAAATATCTGCGTTAAACCCAAGGCGGAAGATTTTGTTAAAGAAGCGGAATCCATAGCGGAATATGATGATAAAGCAATTACCGCTATATCTCTTCTAAATCAACGTTTGAAGAGCATAAAATATTTTCAGGAGAGAATAAATCCCACCACTATACCATCAGCGACACCATTATCTCCATCTGCGCCGAAGCCCCTATTACATTTGCAAAAGCTTCAACTAAAGAAGTTTTCTGGCAGTTTTAAGGATTGGATACCTTTCTGGGAGCAATTCCGCTCACTTGTCCATGAGAATTGCACCCTATCTGCAATTGATAAATACAATTATCTAGAAACTGCGTTGACTGGAAAGGCAGCGGAAACTATCGCGGGTTTTACCCCTTCAGATGCTAACTACAGCAGTGCTATAGCATTGCTGAAAGAGGAGTATGGAAATACCGACAAAATAATAGACCATACCATGCAGCAGCGTCTGGCTATTACTCCTATAGCGAGCAAATCAGATGTGAGTTCTTTAAGGCAATTTTACAATACGGTAAGATCAACCACAAGGTCATTGGAGCATATTGGTGTGTCAACTTCAACTTATTTTGTGATGCTAAAGGGAGTTTTGCTGCGCTGTCTACCGAAGGAACTGAGGGTCGATTTTCACAGGTATTGTGATGATAATTTAAAAACCGATGAAGCTACGGCTTGTGAAAATGCAGATGATTGTGTTTCCATTAAAACTGTTTCCTCCTCTTCAGTACAAATAAGCGACAAGCAAGTCAATTTTCTCTTAAAATTTCTCAAAAGAGAAGTTGAATCTCTAGAAAAGGCGAGCGAAGCCAAAACTAATACTAACAACGAGATGGCGGTACAACGTAAAACAACCAGAACAGCTATCGGATTATATGTTGGAACGAACGAGAACTGCTGTTTCATATGTAAATCATCCGACCATGGGATCAAAGAGTGCGATAGTGCAATGTCTCTTGCAGAGAAAAAGTCGATATTACAGAAAGATGGCCGTTGTTTTAAATGCTGTAAACGTGGGCATAGTGCTAAATTTTGCAAAGTTCGCGTAATGTGCCGAAAATGTAAGTAGTATAAATATGAGGTTTCTGGCGCAATGTGCAATGTGCAGGTCAAAGGTCAAGGTTGCTGATTGGGTTTTCGGTCTTGGAGGCTACAATTGAGAGATAAGGAAAAGAGATAAGGATTTTCGGTCTTATAGGCTACAATTGAGAGATAAGGAAGAGAGATAAGGATTGTCGGCCATCTTGGATTTTGGGTTTTCGGTCTTATTGGCTGCAATTGAGAGATAAGGATTGTCGGCCATCTTGGATCTTGGGTTTTCGGTCTTATAGGCTACAATTGAGAGATAAGGAAGAGAGATAAGGATTGTCGGCCATCTTGGATTTTGGGTTTTCGGTCTTATTGGCTACAATTGAGAGATAAGGATTGTCGGCCATCTTGGATTTCGGTCTTATTGGCTACAATTGAGAGATAAGGATTGTCGGCCATCTTGGATTTCGGTCTTATAGGCTACAATTGAGAGATAAGGATTGTCGGCCATCTTGGATTTTGGGTTTTCGGTCTTATTGGCTACAATTGAGAGATAAGGAAGAGAGATAAGGATTGTCGGCCATCTTGGATTTTCGGTTTTTGGTCTTGGAGGCTACAATTGGTCTTCTTTGGGTTTTCGGTGTTATAGGCTACAATTGAGAGATATGGAAAAGAGATAAGGATTGTCGGCCATCTTTGATTTTCGGTTTTTGGTCTTGGAGGCTACAATTGGTCTTCTTCTTCTTTGGTTTGCATCTGGACTTAGATCTAAACCTTGGATCTGAACCTAGATTGTTTAGTAAGATAAGGCACCTGTCGGCCATCTTGGATATTGGGTATTCAGTCTTGGAGGCTACAATTGATGTTGAAGATAAGAGTTTGTTGTTTTGAGTCTTTAATTACGAAGTACAGCTTTATCAGCTAAATGAAATAACATGAGGCGAATTTAATTGGATTGAAGATAAGAGTTTGTTGTTTTGAGTCTTTAATTACGAAGTACAGCTTTATCAGCTAAATGAAATAACATGATGCGAATTTAGTTGGAAAAACAGAATATTGCGTAATAAAAGATTTCACCACTTTGAGTAAATAGATGAAGATTATTTTTTAATTTCTTTTGCAAATTCTTATTTCTATGATATCATTTGTTTTCAAGCAAGTTTTAACATGTTTTTCTGGTCGAGCTGTGATTGATAAGCGAGCTGGTGACTGCGTAGAAATTAATAATTTGGCGGCAATATTAAGGTCGTTGGGTGATAAGGTTTTGTAGATGAATCTGACCTCGTGCTGAAAATAAGAGTTTGTTGTCTTGAGTTTTTAATTACGAAGTACTCCTTTATCAGCTAAATGAAATAACATGATGCGACTTTAATTGGAAGCAGAATATTGTAACCTCGAACTTTAAAAGATTATCATGCAATTTCTTTTCCAGATCTAAATATAGCCATTAATTCGAGGTTATATTATTAAATAATTTCGTGTTTTATGCAACTAGCAAGTAAGTCATTCCACCGATTACGTCATAACACCATTGAGGAATAGCCAAAGGAATTTCTGTAATTAAGGGAAAAAATCTTATGATCTCACCGAGTTCAGTTTACTTTTAGTTTGTCATCTAATTTTGGCAAATGTCAGCTTCCGGGTTTGTTGCCGTTGCAGCACTTTATAAAAATAGACTCAAAAACTTTGAATTGGGCCGATAGAACAAACAAAATCGAGGTAGCTGGAATGGCTTTCTTTTGGTAATTTAGAGAGATTTATCATGTCAAGAACTTAAGAAAATAAAACTCTTTTCATAGCTTTAAACTTGGTTTCTTCTTTTTTCAGTCGTAATAATCTTAATAAGGAAACCATATTTTTCCTGAATCGTAATTATGGTTTAAATTTATACCAAACGGACAGCTAACAACCCTATATGACATTTAAAATTTAATTTTTGTATGCGTCATGCAACAATAGACCCAAATTGTGATCTCACCATTATGGTTTAAATTTATACCAAACGGACAGCTAACAACCCTATATGACATTTAAAATTTAATTTTTGTATGCGTCATGCAACAATAGACCCAAATTGTGATCTCACCAAGTCAAACAAACGAAAAACTACTATCCCAATGATCTTTCAAAATTTATAGAGAAATACAGCTGAACCAATGAAAGAAATTTAAAGCACATTAAACAGGGCTTTAATAATCGTATTGAAAGCTTTCTATTGAAAAATGATGATGAAGGAATATTGGATCCAAAACAATTTTTCTACAAAATAAAACCTCGAGTTATAAATCTTCTTGAAGCAAGTTTACAGAAAATCCTCTGAATTAGGCTCAAGGAAATTGATATGTTACTTAGAAGATACATTTCATTATATAATCCATTATAGAAATCTCCAAAAAGTAGTTTAAAGTATGAATTGAAGTTTTCATACATTCATAGAGCTCTTTGATTCAGACAATGGAATTGATTAAAAATTTCATTATATAATCCCTTATAGAAATCTCCAAAAAGTAGTTTAAAGTATGAATTAAAGTTTTCATACATTCATAGAGCTCTTTGATTCAGACAATGGAATTGATTAAAACTCATACATTCATAGAGCTCTTTGATTCAGACAATGGAATTGATTAAAACAATATATTGATCTTAGTACTTTGCATAGATCAAAAGCTGTTAACACTTTCTGATCTTAAGCTCTTAGATGGAATTTGTATTTATCACGAGGAATGACACTAATTTTGTGATCTTAAGTATATTCAAATGTTCAACAGATGCTTACTATTGTCAAGACTTATTCTAATATCACCATTAAATCTTTTGGTTGAAGCACAGTTCGGTTTACTAAAATTATCACAGTTTAAAAAATTATTAAATTTATTTTTGGTTTGTCTTTTACTTTGCTTGCATTTTAGATTCATATAGATTAGATTTCTCAAGTATAGAAAAATTAGCGAATAATTCATCTGATGAAAACTTAATATTAAACAGATCCTTTTATAAAAATGACGATTTATTATATAGGTTCAGGATAATTTTGGGGTGCTATGCTTAAGTATTGAAAGATTGAATTACAATAATTATTAACTGACGTTAATGTGTATAACTTTATATGTTCTCGCAGGCATTCTACTGCTAATAATAAGTGTTTGGAAAATGTTATCCCATCACAAAGCTCAACATATTTAATTTACTTCGACTGCAATAATTTATATGGGTGAGACATGTCTGAATTCTTATCATATGAGGAATTTCAATGGGATAGAAAATACGGATATCAATATAATGATCATTCTTCAAAGTTCAGAAATTGAATATATATATTTGAAGTAGATTTAACTTATCTAGAATCACTTCATGACTTACACAATGATCTACCATTTTGCGCAAATAATATAAAAATCCTCTGAATTAGGCTCAAGAAAATTGATATGTGACTTAGAAGATACATTTCATTACATAATCCATTATAGAAATCTCCAAAAAGTAGTTTAAAGTATGAATTGAAGTTTTCATGTATTCATAGAGCTCTTTGATTCAGACAATGGAATTGATTAAAACAATATATTGATCTTAGTACTTTGCATAGATCAAAAGCTGTTAACACTTTCTGATCTTAAGCTCTTATGATGGAATTTGTATTTATCACGATGAATGACACTAATTTTGGGTTCTTAAGTATATTCAAATGTTCAACAGATGCTTACTATTGTCAAGACTTATTCTAATATCATCATTAAATCTTTCGGTTGGAGCAAAGTTCGGTTTACTAAAATTATCACAGTTTAAAAAATTATTAACTTTATTTTTGGTTTGTCTTTTACTTTGTTTGCATTAGCAAGTATAAACATGTATTTGAAAAAGGGTATACCCCAAACAAAATGTGATTACAAAATATCAAATTTCTTCGAAATAAAAACACTCGTAATTCACTTAATCAATTTTTATTTAAAATCGGTAGAGTTCTATTAAATCTTCCTGACATATCATTATTTTATATAATTAATTTACATATTTCTAAATCCTGGTATTTCGTCCATTTTGTTTTCGATAAATTTTAAATTGCAATCTTCATCCATCTCATACACAGTGTTGTTGATCTCCACTGTTTGAAACTCTGACTGCGGTTCCACTGATTGATGATTTTCGAAAATGAATTTTACAAAGCATATTGTCAATACAAGAACATCTTTTTGTCTCTGAAATTCCTCCATTTTCTGAATTATAGGCTGTGTTACTTTATTTAGATATTCCTGTTTAATATCACCATCCTTAAGATTTGTATTAAGTTCGATGTTTTCAAATTTGTATTCATTACATCGATTGATGTATTTGAATCGTGTTATAACCCGAACAGGTTCATATGCACCATTTTTTAGATATTTTTGAATGCGTTCTTGAAATTTGTTTAAGTAATGTTCTTCCAGTAAATACTTCAGCGCATTTATTCCGAAAGCCAGTTGATTATTCACCGCTAATATCATTTCATCCCATACTGGGGTAAATTGTATCTTAAAAGTATATTGCTCGCGAGGAGTCTTTACGACAGATTTTCCTTCCATTTTATTTCTGTAATAACATTTTTTTATTTACTACGCATATATTAATTACTCTGCAACATACCTGATCTTCCTTCCTTTCCTGAATCTGGTCTATCTAAATATTTGCCTCAGCTTTTATAGCAAGTATTTTACCCCCCACTGGAAATTTTTAAAACTTGAACTGCTTAAAATTAAATTAAATTGAAGATTTCATTAACGTTATTCCCTTAAATAAAGTGTTATATATCAATGTCAAAGGCAATTTTTTCATCTGAGAATAAAACGATTGAATTACAATGTTTAGATTCCATTCGCTGCGAGTTTAGATGCTCTAAAAAACAAAACAAAAATCTGAATGATGAAGACTTTAGAATAATCCATAATGAATTTAATAAGAAGAAAGGGGGGTTTTCATATGATTACTTAAATTCTTTTGATAAATTTAAAATGAAGCATGTGTGCCCCTCAGGATTTTTTAATAAACTTAGCAATAAGAAGAAGAATATCAGCATGTCGTTAATGTATGGAACAAATTTAATTCTACATAAATATCTACGAGTTTAACCCGAATCATTATTACACAACACCAGGATTGTCATGGGATGCTATGTTAAAACACATCCAAATTAAATTAGAATTATAGAAATAATACATTTCTAATTCATTTCATTTCAAATTTCATGAAAAGCGGTATTCGGGGAGGTTTAACACAATGTTCCTTACGATATTCTCTATCTAATGAGAGATTTTGATTTTTTTAAAAGGGTTAAAATATTTGGTTTAGATTGATGTTATTAATTTATATAGATGAGTTATTTCGGAATCACTTCCATATGCAGATTTTGCTTGGATAGATAATTGTGATATTGAAGATTAGGATTGAGAAATTTTCCAAATATCTTTAAACGTGTTCTCAATACAAGTGTCTCAAGCGGCTTGGTGATAGACTTAAAAGTTTGCTCTAGCTGAGTCTCTGTTTCCATTTTTCCCATCTTAAGAGCTTTAAACTTTTTTCTGATGGCATTTCGCACCCTCGCTATTTCCTTAGTAAGCTTCTCATCCATATTGATCTTATTTAAGAATCAAGTCTAAAAGACATGAAACAGTAAACAATAAACATGAATCATAAAACAATAAACACGAAACATGAAACAAGAATCATGAATCATGAAACATGTAACATGAAACAATAATTACCTATGTGAAGTTGAACCGTTTCCATCAAAGTGTTAGTATTAGCTAATAAATCATTGTTCATCCCTCTCCTTTTATAGTACGTATCATGAATACATCAAATCCCTTTCGGTAGCACCACTTACACATTGCGGTGCTTTTATTAATCACCAAAAATCCATGTAAAATAATGATATGCATACCGTGAAAATTGGTGAAATTGAAAGGTTGAACCCTTGATCTAGGTTGATACTTTTCGATTTTTTCTGACCTTTTGTAGATCAAGTTAGATCTAAAAGGTAATTTTTGCGATTTTTCCCAAATATACGTTAAGCTTCCATAGCTCCGGAATTGGTTTAGATTGATGTTATTAATTTATATAGATGAGTTATTTCGGAGTCACTTCCATATGCAGATTTTGTTTGGATAGATAATTGTGATATTGAAGATTAGGATTGAGAAATTTTCCAAATATCTTTTAACGTGTTCTCAATAATATAAATTTAATATTTTTTTTATTTCCCCAGCATGTTTTAACATGTAAAACAGCTTACATTTAAACGGAAATTGCGGTTATATAAATTTTGTTTGTTAGGGTCTTATCTTTGATTAAATATAAGTTCGAGTATAAAAGCCAAGTATTTTTAGTTAAATTTTTTTAGTTTTCAATGTAAAGTCAATCAGTGAAACTGAAAATACATGAAATTCGTGTTCCTAGTGAAATTAAAATAATCTAACATGTCTCAGCTACCAATAATCAATGAAGCAGTCATCGAAGACTTTGAAGTGCTCGAAGAACTGAACTCTGCAAATTTTAAACCTACGATTGCAGTTAAAGACATGGAAGAGTTGTTAGAGTATAAAATCATAGGATGCAGCAATGTAACAACGAAGTATGGGCCCAGGATCCTTTTAGAACTAGAGAATTACCAAGTTTTTCTGCCGCCGAGATACAGCGCTAAAATTACTCACCGCACAATCGAGAAACTTAACGATGGAGGCTTCTATGTTGTTAGGAAACTAGCAAATGGGAACTATTTTAATTTAATATTTACAAAAATAACATCTAGTAATGGATATTACTTAAATTTGTAAATAAATGGAAAAAAGTTCTATTAAATATATGTTTATTTTAACTTCACCTCTCCCAATTCTCTATATGGATCCAAATGATATTTTATAGACTCTAGTAGATGGCAACAGGAGTCTAATATTACATTTGATATCTGATGAGCCGATTTCTTCTACATTTCATTTTTTGATTTCAATTTTATACCCTGAATGTACTTGGTGTATGCAATTAGTGGATCCTAACTTCGCTAGGAGATAAAGTAATAGATCGATTTCTGACAATAACAGATAGCATGTAAGAAAAACAAAATCGCGATTAATCATATTATGATTCCCATGACTTTTAATTAAAACAATTTAATTAATTTTTATATCCCGTGTCTCCAGGGAGCCGGCTTTGTCTAACTGTTTTCATTTAGTTGATAAGCAACATAATTTGCAGTGTTTGCTGGAAAGACAATTATGGCTATTTAGTAATCGATAAAGATAGTTTGTTGAAGAAAGGACGTTATCGAAAAGGAATCGATACATACATTTCGCTATAAATTTAGAAAATCTAGTAAAACAAATCAGCTAAAGCTGTTCATGACCTGCTAAAGCTGGTAATAGATCTGTTAAAGCTGGTAATAGACCTGATATAGCTGTTCATAGACCTGCTAAAGCTGGTAATAGACCTGTTAAAGCTGATAGTAGACCTGATATAGCTGTTCATAGACCTGCTAAAGCTGGTAATAAACCTGTTAAAGCTGATAGTAGACCTGATATAACTGTTCATAGACCTGCTAAAGCTGATAGTAGACCTGATATAGCTGTTTATAGACCTGATATAGCTATTCATAGAGCTGATAAAAGTTGTTCTTCGACCTAATAAATGAGAATCAGGTATTTGACCATCCGCTCTTGCCGTCATGATAAATCAGTTAACTTATAATTTATGCATACTTTGAAGCTCTAGTACCTTTTATTTAACCATCAGTTCTGTATTATCTTTTAAGTCATATTTGCTGTACAAAGATTTACAGGTTGTTTCATAAAAAGCAATTAACATAGACCTATCATTATATTATAAAATTTTTCGTTAATAAGGAAATAATCTTTCTCAATTTCAATCTTTGAATTTTGCTGTCAATTGTCGGGTTTTTTAGGCGTTGAAAAGTGAATTATATTCGACTATTCTGAGATATAAAAAGCAAACAAAAATGATGTAGCGATAGCGCAATGTGTAAGGGGTGCTACGGAAAGGGACTTCATAATACAATAAAAGAAAAGGGATGAACAATGATTTAATAGCTCAAACCAACACTTTGGTGGAACCGCTTATCTCTATTCATTTTTCACTTTTTTTTTCTCATCTATAAAACTTATTTGTTGATTACCCATGAACCTCTCATAAAACTTATTTTTTGATCATTCCATAAAACTTCCTTCAAATTTAATTAAACGATCCCCCGCTTATCTCTATATAATTTCGGTAGCAGCTAACTATCGATAAGCATGGGATGAATAATGATTTAATAGCTAATACCAACACTTTGGTGGAAACGCTTATCTCTATTCATTTTTTTTTCTCATCTATAAAACTTATTTGTTGCTTACCCATGAAACTCTCATAAAACTTATTTTTTAATCATTCCATAAAACTTCCTTCAAATTTAATTAAACGATCCCCGCTTATCTCTATATAATTTCAGTAGCAGCTAACTATCGATAAGCATTTTTCATATTTTTTGGTCACCACAATTCCTTTCAAATCATATGTAAAGAATTTAAATTTAGAATTCTATAAAGATAAGCGGAGGTCATTTAATTAAATTTGAAGGAAGTTTTATGGAATGATTAAAAAATAAGTCTAATGAGAGTTTCATGGTTAATCAACAAATAAGTTTTATAGGCGAGCAAAAAATGTGAAAAATGAATAGAGATAAGCGGATACTATTTAAGCAATGAATTACTTATGAGTTTTAACATTCACCAAAATGGAGAGAATTATAGAAGAAGTTCTTAAGGTGTTAAATATCCCAGAGGATTACGAGGATCCTCATGAGCGGCTGCAGGAGCTGGTAAATTCTCCGCTAACCCCGATAAACCTGGTTTATAGGTTAGGATGGGAGTCTGAGTGGTGTGAAGTGGCCACTCCATATTCGGAGAATTTGACGGGGTTGCGAACGGTTAGTTTTTAAAATTATTTTACATGGTATTTTTATTATTTTCTTCTTTATAGATTAATCACTCAGTTAGCGGAAGGAGGTGTGTTATATCAGTTTTCAGCGTCGAAGCGCTGGCCCTCGAGATGAGGACCCGGCTTGATGCTGCTAATCATTTAGAGGAGGATTGGGATAGCCCGGACGATGTTAGACTTTAAACCTATAAATTCTAATTTAATTTTGATATTTCAAAAACTATAAACCCTAAATAAACTGGTTTGTTATACGTCACTTTTATTTTGTTTAATTCTACTGCAGCCATATTTATTGTAAATTGCGCAGTACTATGAAAATTGGGTTTTGCAATTAAAACACGAAGACCTAAATGGTTACCTCAACTTTCCCATTCTGTAGCTATCTTAATATCCCTTCTCCATGTTAAAACATGCTGGGGAAATAAAAAAAATATTGAATTTATATTATTGAGAACACGTTAAAAGATATTTGGAAAATTTCTCAATCCTAATCTTCAATATCACAATTATCTATCCAAACAAAATCTGCATATGGAAGTGACTCCGAAATAACTCATCTATATAAATTAATAACATCAATCTAAACCAAATATTTTAACCCTTTTAAAAAAATCAAAATCTCTCATTAGATAGAGAATATCGTAAGGAACATTGTGTTAAACCTCCCCGAATACCGCTTTTCATGAAATTATATAATACATTTCTATAATTCTAATTTAATTTGGATGTGTTTTAACATAGCATCCCATGACAATCTTGGTGTTGGGTAATAATGAGTCGGGTTAAACTCATAGATATTTATGTATACTATTCTAAAATTCTCCAAAATGTCTGCTAGCAATTAAGCATCACACTTTAAATATAATTGTAAATTTTCTCAGATATTTCTAGAATTAAATTTGTTCCATACATTAACGACATGCTGATATTCTTCTTCTTATTGCTAAGTTTATTAAAAAATCCTGAGGGGCACACATGCTTCATTTTAAATTTATCAAAAGAATTTAAGTAATCATATGAAAACCCCCCTTTCTTCTTATTAAATTCATTATGGATTATTCTAAAGTCTTCATCATTCAGATTTTTGTTTTGTTTTTTAGAGCATCTAAACTCGCAGCGAATGGAATCTAAACATTGTAATTCAATCGTTTTATTCTCAGATGAAAAAATTGCCTTTGACATTGATATATAACACTTTATTTAAGGGAATAACGTTAATGAAATCTTCAATTTAATTTAATTTTAAGCAGTTCAAGTTTTAAAAATTTCCAGTGGGGGGTAAAATACTTGCTATAAAAGCTGAGGTAAATATTTAGATAGACCAGATTCAGGAAAGGAAGGAAGATCAGGTATGTTGCAGAGTAATTAATATATGCGTAGTAAATAAAAAAATGTTATTACAGAAATAAAATGGAAGGAAAATCTATCGTAAAGACTCCTCGCGAACAATATACTTTTAAGATACAATTCACCCCAGTATGGGATGAAATGATATTAGCGGTGCATAATCAACTGGCTTTCGGAATAAATGCGCTGAAGTATTTACTGGAAGAACATTACTTAAACAAATTTCAAGAACACATTCAAAAATATCTAAAAAATGGTGCATATGAACCTGTTCGGGTTATAACACGATTCAAATACATCAATCGATGTAATGAATACAAATTTGAAAACATCGAACTTAATACAAATCTTAAGGATGGTGATATTAAACAGGAATATCTAAATAAAGTAACACAGCCTATAATTCAGAAAATGGAGGAATTTCAGAGACAAAAAGATGTTCTTGTATTGACAATATGCTTTGTAAAATTCATTTTCGAAAATCATCAATCAGTGGAACCGCAGTCAGAGTTTCAAACAGTGGAGATCAACAACACTGTGTATGAGATGGATGAAGATTGCAATTTAAAATTTATCGAAAACAAAATGGACGAAATACCAGGATTTAGAAATATGTAAATTAATTATATAAAATAATGATATGTCAGGAAGATTTAATAGAACTCTACCGATTTTAAATAAAAATTGATTAAGTGAATTACGAGTGTTTTTATTTCGAAGAAATTTGATATTTTGTAATCACATTTTGTTTGGGGTATACCCTTTTTCAAATACATGTTTATACTTGCTAATGCAAACAAAGTAAAAGACAAACCAAAAATAAAGTTAATAATTTTTTAAACTGTGATAATTTTAGTAAACCGAACTTTGCTCCAACCGAAAGATTTAATGATGATATTAGAATAAGTCTTGACAATAGTAAGCATCTGTTGAACATTTGAATATACTTAAGAACCCAAAATTAGTGTCATTCATCGTGATAAATACAAATTCCATCATAAGAGCTTAAGATCAGAAAGTGTTAACAGCTTTTGATCTATGCAAAGTACTAAGATCAATATATTGTTTTAATCAATTCCATTGTCTGAATCAAAGAGCTCTATGAATACATGAAAACTTCAATTCATACTTTAAACTACTTTTTGGAGATTTCTATAATGGATTATGTAATGAAATGTATCTTCTAAGTCACATATCAATTTTCTTGAGCCTAATTCAGAGGATTTTTATATTATTTGCGCAAAATGGTAGATCATTGTGTAAGTCATGAAGTGATTCTAGATAAGTTAAATCTACTTCAAATATATATATTCAATTTCTGAACTTTGAAGAATGATCATTATATTGATATCCGTATTTTCTATCCCATTGAAATTCCTCATATGATAAGAATTCAGACATGTCTCACCCATATAAATTATTGCAGTCGAAGTAAATTAAATATGTTGAGCTTTGTGATGGGATAACATTTTCCAAACACTTATTATTAGCAGTAGAATGCCTGCGAGAACATATAAAGTTATACACATTAACGTCAGTTAATAATTATTGTAATTCAATCTTTCAATACTTAAGCATAGCACCCCAAAATTATCCTGAACCTATATAATAAATCGTCATTTTTATAAAAGGATCTGTTTAATATTAAGTTTTCATCAGATGAATTATTCGCTAATTTTTCTATACTTGAGAAATCTAATCTATATGAATCTAAAATGCAAGCAAAGTAAAAGACAAACCAAAAATAAATTTAATAATTTTTTAAACTGTGATAATTTTAGTAAACCGAACTGTGCTTCAACCAAAAGATTTAATGGTGATATTAGAATAAGTCTTGACAATAGTAAGCATCTGTTGAACATTTGAATATACTTAAGATCACAAAATTAGTGTCATTCCTCGTGATAAATACAAATTCCATCTAAGAGCTTAAGATCAGAAAGTGTTAACAGCTTTTGATCTATGCAAAGTACTAAGATCAATATATTGTTTTAATCAATTCCATTGTCTGAATCAAAGAGCTCTATGAATGTATGAGTTTTAATCAATTCCATTGTCTGAATCAAAGAGCTCTATGAATGTATGAAAACTTTAATTCATACTTTAAACTACTTTTTGGAGATTTCTATAAGGGATTATATAATGAAATTTTTAATCAATTCCATTGTCTGAATCAAAGAGCTCTATGAATGTATGAAAACTTCAATTCATACTTTAAACTACTTTTTGGAGATTTCTATAATGGATTATATAATGAAATGTATCTTCTAAGTAACATATCAATTTCCTTGAGCCTAATTCAGAGGATTTTCTGTAAACTTGCTTCAAGAAGATTTATAACTCGAGGTTTTATTTTGTAGAAAAATTGTTTTGGATCCAATATTCCTTCATCATCATTTTTCAATAGAAAGCTTTCAATACGATTATTAAAGCCCTGTTTAATGTGTTTTAAATTTCGTTCCTTGGTTCAGCTGTATTTCTCTATAAATTTTGAAAGATCATTGGGATAGTAGTTTTTCGTTTGTTTGACTTGGTGAGATCACAATTTGGGTCTATTGTTGCATGACGCATACAAAAATTAAATTTTAAATGTCATATAGGGTTGTTAGCTGTCCGTTTGGTATAAATTTAAACCATAATTACGATTCAGGAAAAATATGGTTTCCTTATTAAGATTATTACGACTGAAAAAAGAAGAAACCAAGTTTAAAGCTATGAAAAGAGTTTTATTTTCTTAAGTTCTTGACATGATAAATCTCTCTAAATTACCAAAAGAAAGCCATTCCAGCTACCTCGATTTTGTTTGTTCTATCGGCCCAATTCAAAGTTTTTGAGTCTATTTTTATAAAGTGCTGCAACGGCAACAAACCCGGAAGCTGACATTTGCCAAAATTAGATGACAAACTAAAAGTAAACTGAACTCGGTGAGATCACAAGATTTTTTCCCTTAATTACAGAAATTCCTTTGGCTATTCCTCAATGGTGTTATGACGTAATCGGTGGAATGACTTACTTGCTAGTTGCATAAAACACGAAATTATTTAATAATATAACCTCGAATTAATGGCTATATTTAGATCTGGAAAAGAAATTGCATGATAATCTTTTAAAGTTCGAGGTTACAATATTCTGCTTCCAATTAAAGTCGCATCATGTTATTTCATTTAGCTGATAAAGGAGTACTTCGTAATTAAAAACTCAAGACAACAAACTCTTATTTTCAGCACGAGGTCAGATTCATCTACAAAACCTTATCACCCAACGACCTTAACATTGCCGCCAAATTATTAATTTCTACGCAGTCACCAGCTCGCTTATCAATCACAGCTCGACCAGAAAAACATGTTAAAACTTGCTTGAAAACAAATGATATCATAGAAATAAGAATTTGCAAAAGAAATAAAAAATAATCTTCATCTATTTACTCAAAGTGGTGAAATCTTTTATTACGCAATATTCTGTTTTTCCAATTAAATTCGCAACATGTTATTTCATTTAGCTGATAAAGCTGTACTTCGTAATTAAAGACTCAAAACAACAAACTCTTATCTTCAACATCAATTGTAGCCTCCAAGACTGAATACCCAATATCCAAGATGGCCGACAGGTGCCTTATCTTACTAAACAATCTAGGTTCAGATCCAAGGTTTAGATCTAAGTCCAGATGCAAACCAAAGAAGAAGAAGACCAATTGTAGCCTCCAAGACCAAAAACCGAAAATCAAAGATGGCCGACAATCCTTATCTCTTTTCCATATCTCTCAATTGTAGCCTATAACACCGAAAACCCAAAGAAGACCAATTGTAGCCTCCAAGACCAAAAACCGAAAATCCAAGATGGCCGACAATCCTTATCTCTCTTCCTTATCTCTCAATTGTAGCCAATAAGACCGAAAACCCAAAATCCAAGATGGCCGACAATCCTTATCTCTCAATTGTAGCCTATAAGACCGAAATCCAAGATGGCCGACAATCCTTATCTCTCAATTGTAGCCAATAAGACCGAAATCCAAGATGGCCGACAATCCTTATCTCTCAATTGTAGCCAATAAGACCGAAAACCCAAAATCCAAGATGGCCGACAATCCTTATCTCTTTTCCTTATCTCTCAATTGTAGCCTCCAAGACCGAAAACCCAATCAGCAACCTTGACCTTTGACCTGCACATTGCACATTGCGCCAGAAACCTCATATTTATACTACTAATGTAGTGGCCGACATGCTAGCTGTGTCTGTGATCCATCATTTAAAATGTCTGCTAGGAAGTCCGTGCAACAATTGCATTCTTCAGTATCAAAGCCGCTTGTTGAAAAGGATCACTCATATAAATCTAATAGAGATTCGTTCGGATTTGCTGAAAGTGGGTCGCTAGCGAAAAACGCTGTTAATTTACATTCTGCATCATCAAGACCGAACGATGTTTTGTTACAGACCGCCTGTGTTTACGTGAGTAAAGAGAATTCAATTCAGAATCGTCAATTGTTTACCAGGATAGTTATTGATGGAGGAAGCCAAATGTCTTTTATTAAAAGAAGTGTATCAAGAGTTCTCGATTTACCAGTAATAAATACTCAGAATCTGAGTGTGTTGCCTTTCGGTAGTGAGACACAAAGCCCAGTTAAGCAATATAACTGTGTGCGTTTAACTCTTCGCAGTCAGTGGAGTGATAAAGCAATAACACTCGACGCAATTGAAGTTCCTGAAATTTGTGTTGATGCGCTTCCTACACCGGGAAATATAGACATAAACAAACTATTTCATGGGTTAAATCTGGCAGATAATAATATAAAAAATGTATCTATCTCCGGTATTTCTATTTCGATAGGTGCTGATAAATATTGGTCAGTGGTCACCGGTGAATTTAGAAGAATCTCAGGTGGGTTAACAGCTGTCAAAACTATTTTTGGCTGGACACTTCAAGGCCCTGTCACAGAAGGTAATTCAAAAAATGATGCGGGAAAGAACGCTGTGTTAAATGTATGCGCTTGCATGGACGTAGAACGTTTCTGGCAATTAGAATCTATAGGAATCTCACCGGAAAACGTAAATAGTGATAATGGAAATGTTAGTGAACTGGTCCAATTGTCAAATAATCGTTTTATTGCGCAGATTCCATGGAAGACTTCTCAGTTAAAACAATTGAAAGATAATTATAATATTGCCCTTATTCGATTGAAGAATTTAGTTCGAAATTTAATTAAGGCTAAAGGTTTGCTCGATTATGATGACGCTATACAGGAAATGCTATGTAATGGATTTGCCGAAAAGGTGGCTGACGGAAATTGTTCTCAAACGAAATTTTATTTACCCCATAGAGGTGTTTATCGTGAAGATAAGGAAACAACAAAACTACGAATCGTGTTTGACGCCTCGTCGCATGCAGCTGACGCACTTTCGTTAAACGACTGCATTGAGGTAGGTGATAATTTTCTACCTGAAATTTTGACCGTACTTTTAAATTTTCGCTCTGGAAAATTCGGTATTAGAGCTGATAGAGAGAAAGCATTCCTGCAGATACTTCTACATGACAACGACCGGGATAGTCATCGTTTCTTGTGGTTTAAAACCAAATTGAATTCAGAAGATGTATCTTTCTCGGAAATTGTGTCTTACAGGATGACAAGAGTGACATTCGGTATTGTTTGTAGTCCTGCCTTATTAGGAGCCGCTCTTCAGAAACTTTTAAAGATCGGTAGCAAACTTTTCCCACAAACGTATAAAAGATTAAAAGATGCATTTTACATGGATGATTTGGTGGTTAGCTGTGATTCCCCTAATGAAGCAAAGATTTTATTCAATGAAAGCAGCACTTTGATGCAAATTGTAAGCATGAATCTTCGAAAATGGCGTTCTAGTTCTCCAGAAGTGCAAAATTTTATAGATCCTGCGAATCTCGCTCCTCAGATTCAGAAGATCCTAGGATTGCGATGGTGTCTAGTTTCCGATGAGTTGCTTGTTGACTTAGATTCTGTTGTTAAGGAGTTTTGTTTCAATGATTCGTTTATGACGAAAAGAAAGCTTTTACGAATTATTTCAAAGATTTATGATCCATTTGGGGTTCTTGGGCCATGGACAGTTAAATTAAAAGTAATTTTTCAGCAAACCTGGAAAAATTCCTTACCGTGGGATGAAAATTTACCTGGTGATTTAATGAAAGTTTTGAGGCAAAACAGCTTCGAGATCGAACGACTTCAAGAATTGGCTATTCCGAGCTTGACAAAGAAGTAGCTACAAGAGAAATTCATGTTTTTGCAGATGCTAGTAAACATGCCTATGCGGTGCGGTGGCATATTTGCGTGCTATGTCAACAAATGGTAGGATTTATCTCAGTTTTATTTGCGCAAAGAATCGGATCGCTCCTTTAAAAAGAAAAAATATGGATAGCATCGTCTCTGAACAGATCGAACATCAGCTCACTTTACCGAAGTTAGAATTGACGGCAGCGTTGTTAGCAGCCCGTTTACTTGCATATATTAGGCAAAATGTAAAAATGAAATTTGATCGGGAATTCTTATGGTCAGATTCTCAGATTGCGCTCCATTGGATCATAGGTACCCAAAAACGTTGGAATCCTTACGTGGAAGGTAGAGTACGGGAAATACGATTGAAAACGGATATAAGAAGTTGGAGACATTGTGTTGGCAGTAAAAACCCTGCGGATTACTTAACTAGAGGTGTTAGTCCAAAAGAGTTAGTGGAATCAGCAAATTGGATAGGTGGTCCTGAATGGTTGCTAACAATTGATGGTGTTTTTATCAGTCACATTCAAAACGAAAGTGAGGCAGAATCCTCTCTCTCAATTTTAACCGAAAAAACAAGTTCGGCGCTTGAAACAAAAAATGTGTCGGAACCTATCCTTCAAGCCGAAAATTTTAGTTCCTGGAGAAGATTACTTCGCGTTACAGCATATATATTACTTGCAATAGACATTCTTAAGAAACGAAAGGCTTCATCAGGTCCTCTACTACAAGCGGAGGAAATTGAACGAGCTGAAAATTACTGGATACTTCAAACGCAAAATAGTTATTCTTCTGATGAAATCTCGGCTTTGAAGCAATACAAAGGTATATCGTTTCAATCAACAATTCTTACTTTAAATCCGTTTTTAGATAAAGAAACGAAGATTCTAAGAATTGGTATTCGGATTCCACAATTATCTGCAAATGAAAATATCAGCCATTTAAGCCGAAATCAAGTCACATTTCAAAACTAATAGTAGTTGATATTCATACCAAATTGTTTCATGCTGGTATATCTGCAGTAGTAACGCGATTAAGATCGACATTTTGGGTCATTCGAGGTCGACAATTGGTGCGCTCCGTGATCGCTAGTTGCATGATCTGCAAGGTTCTGAAGGCTAAAGCCGCAACTCAACCATTCGCTCCAGTGCCAAGAAGTCGGATTGCTCTTTCCCGTCCATTTGATGTGACCGGTTTGGATTTTGCTGGGCCTTTATACATTATAGGGTCAGATTCTTCGAGAAGTAAGGTTTATTTTCTGCTTTTCACTTGCGCGGCCGTTAGGGTAATCCATCTGGAGCTTACAACGAGTTTGTCAACCGCGAGTTGCTTGTTGGCTATTAGACGATTCATCGCCAGAAGAGGTGTTTCCTCCACATTTTATTCAGACAACGCAACTACCTTCAAGAAATCGGCTGTTGAGCTTCGTAAGTTTAGTACAACGATAGCTAGTGAGCATGTTTCAAATTTTCTTTGTGGCAATAAAATACGCTGGAAGTTTATTGTTGAACGCGCTCCATGGTGGGGCGGATTCTGGGAGCGGCTGATCAAGGTGGTGAAAGAGGCACTTAAAGCAGCTATTGGTCGTTCCACTCTAAATTTTGAACAACTAAATACCTTTTTAGTTGAGGTAGAAAACGTCGTGAACTCACGTCCGCTTACGTATGTAAGCGAAGACCCTTTCGACTTAAACCCACTTACTCCAGCGCATTTTCTTACAACGCCAGCTTCTACGGAAACCGCAAATATTAGCTCGATGACAGGTAAAGGATTACGAGAAGGATGGAAAGAAAGATGCAGAGCCTTATCAACATTTAAAAAACGATTGTTCTCGGAGTACATCAAGCAGCTTCGATCCTTGCATCACAACCCTCAAAAAAGGTCATCGACTTTTACCAAGGGCGCCGTTGTACTGGTTCACGATCCTGCTCTTCCTAGGACGTTTTGGCATTTAGGCGTTATTGAAGTGGTATATCCGGGCCGAGATAATAAGGTTCGAGCTTGTGAAATTAGATTGAGCAGCGGAAGGGTGCTACGCCGACCGATTCAGTTATTGTATCCCCTAGAAATAACGGAGGATTCATCGCGCGGGCCCGAGGATGTTGAATATTAAAACTAAAACTCAAAGAAAAAATGTATTCTTAATTAATTGGTATCATTGGTTGCAAATAAGTTCTCTAAATTTTGTACACTTTAATCATTTACTTAATTCATTGCACAGTTACTCAAATTTTGTTCTCTTAAATTGCTTGAAATTTTGTTACTCTACGTTAGTAAAATAAGGTCAGTGATCAACTGGAATTGAAATACAACGGACGCGTTTTCTTTAGTTCTTGTTCTGTGGAAATATTATCGGGTTTTCCTAACGTTTCCTTTATAACTTTTATTCAAGTTTGACTTCTCTGTGCCAAATCCAGAGTAGCACCCGTTAAAAAAATCACTTTACTAAGACTCGAGATCTGCGCAGCCAAATTAGCAGTAGAACTAACACGACGAGTTAAAAAGGATTTGAAGAAGGACGAAGCCATCACTCAATACTAGACTGTAAAAATAAAATAAAATCGTGAAATAATTTTCAATGCAATCTGACTGCGTTTTCCATTTATAGGAAATTGAAGAAATGTCACGTATGTCGTAACATCCCCCCCCCCCCCCCCGCTAAGGATATATGAAATGTCGACAAGAGCTACGCCAAATACAAACCCAAGAATTATTACTAACAACAATAACTAAATACAAAGTTAATTAAGTACGATTAATGTAGTAACAAAAGATTAAATACAAATAGAAATGCATTAAACTTTTAGAGGATCGATCTATGATATGATTATGGATTCTAAGTTAGATATTTCTAATGTAAATGCATAATGATGAAATAATTATGAATTCTACACCTATAGTTTCTAAAATCGCACTAAAATCTACGTTGAAATCAGAGTTTGCAGTTGTTGGACGTTCTGTTTTCAAATGCCGCGGAATAGGTTTTGGTTTTCTGCTCAGTCCTCTACAGCAATTGGTATAGTGTTTCCAGACAGCAAATATTATAGCTGCGGCTAATATGAGGCCCAGTCCACTGTATTCAATCGCGAATTGGTGTTCATCATGAGGTTGGAGCTGTGGGTTGAGTAGTTTGGTTTTGACATGCGTGATTTGTTTCCTTAATGATTCCAATTCCTCAGTATGTGAGGAGTAATTGGCTATATATTGAGGCAGTGGTGAAATCCCTGAGAACTCCACTAGG
This sequence comes from Leptarthrus brevirostris, assembly GCA_964036015.1. Taxonomy (NCBI): domain Eukaryota; kingdom Metazoa; phylum Arthropoda; class Insecta; order Diptera; family Asilidae; genus Leptarthrus; species Leptarthrus brevirostris. The sequence goes on from OZ038371.1 coordinate 71,171,226, forward strand.
TTTGAGAGATCGACCGCTGGGACATAGGTTGTGCTGGGGAAAATATTGTGTCTTCGAATGGTTACCATAGGCTGCCTAATTATGTAGTTCCCAGAAAGTTTCAAGATCCCGGAACTATCCAATACCTGCTGTGTTGTACTGTTGTTACACACGATGATTATTAGTACGTAAATCCAGTGATTTGGATTATGGAGCTGTATCCAGTGAGGAGTATTTCCAGTTTCGACAATCTTACATGCTGTTATGTGTGGAGCGTTATTTAACATATCCAGCTCGCATGTGCTATATGATACTCCTCTGTGATAAACAGGGTGCCTCTGTTTACATAAGTGATTACCTCCTGAAGTTATGAGTCAAAAATGTAGTTCATCTTCAGTCAAGTGATAATATTGATCTCTGTGCAAAAATGGTTTATCCACTAGTGTAGGTATAGGTATGGCACGAAATAAGTCATAATCTTCTCTTGCCAGCAAGGGCAGTCTTATTCCAAAGATTTCGTATTTTGAGGTGGCTCTCCCTTTACCATTGGCCAAGTTGTACAATTGTAATATGTCGTTTTGTTGAATAGGAATTTTAGGTGTTGATGGTAAATTCTCTTTTATTTGAACTCTGAGGGAGAGATAAGTTGAGGACTCAGTTTGCCATGTTGTGTTTCAATAAGGATGTTCAAAATCGAATTCCCTAATCTTTGAAGATTGGCAGCGATGACTATTAATTGAATAGTTAATAGACTGAAGAGCTGTGAATGCCTTTCTTGGTACAATATTTTGTCTGTGTCACTAATGTGGTTTATTATCTGTGTCAAGTGCTTAATGTTAAAGGTTTCTTGGTCTCTTTTTATAATTTACCAAGTTTTCGATGTCTTCGTCATTTTGATGAAATTCGTCCATAGTTTTCGCCATTTTTTTACCGTACTTATCATCTAGAACGCCATGTTTCCTATAAGATTGATAGCCCCTCTTTTCGATCTTCTAGGTTCGGACTCGGAGAGCATCAGGAGCTCACTTCGCTTTAGAAGTTCTTCACCCATGCGATCAAGTTGTCGAACAATGCTGATGCAAATTCCAGAATTAATCATAGAGTCACACAGAGGGAGAAGTTTTTTACTTTGGATTCTAAAGAACTCAAACTCTTGTTGAAAGGGTTGCATGCCGTAATATGCGATGAGATTCCATTCATCGGAAAAGATGTTAACTCTCCCGAGGTTCTCGAAGTAAATTCCTGGATTTGATTTAAAAGGAGGGATTTCAACAGGAGTACTGTTTGCTATAGGTGTTAGCGCTGTTAAGCATGTTAACAGCAGAGTTACGACAGATGACCCAATAGTCGGTCGAATTCGTTTTCTTGGTCTTTCCGCTTGAATGTTGATGCCTTAGTAATATCATGCTGCTCCCTTATTGCGCTTCAAATTAATTGTTTGGGTATAATTTGAGGAGCTTAACGAGTTATTGTCTGTTTCTACTGGAAGTGGTGCCAAATTATGTATGGCTCGACGCAAACCTCCTGTAAATATTTGAACATCGGCCACTCTTACCATTCCATCGTTTCCCTTGAAGGTCCTAATTATTCGCCCTAGTGGCCATTTCAAGGGCGGGCGGTGATCTTGCTTCATTTTGACCAATGTCCCAGGTTGTGAATTCTGGCATTGGTGCTTCCATTTATAACGATGTTAAAGTTGATTCAAATATTCACTAGACGCCAAAATTCCCCTCTTATGTGTGTAACCAGCTTCCAGCGCGTAATTAGCTTGATATTTTATGTTGCGGCTTCTGAATCAACAGAGCTAGTCATTGGTTCGCCTATTAGAAAGTGCCCCGGTGTGAGAGCTGTTAGGTCATTAGGATTTGGAGATAGTAGTGTAAGCGGTCTGGAGTTAAGGATAGCTTCAACTTCCACAACTGCAGTTTCAAATTCCTCGTAGGTTAGAGAAGCTGCGCCTAAACTGCGTTGTAGCAAATGTTTTGCTGACTTGACAGCTTCCTCCCACAAACCGCCGAAGTGTGGTGTACGTAGGGGGATGAAATGAAAGTCAGCTCCTCTTGCAGCACAGATTAGTTGAATTTTATTCTTCGAGCCCAATGAGAAAAGTCCTTCCTTCAATTCATGAAGCTGGTTCCTAGCACCAATGAAATTGGTTGCATTGTCGCAATATATTTTTCGACATTGACCTCGTCCTTCCATGAATCGCTTAAGCGCTCCTAGAAAGCCTTGGGTTCACAAATTTGTCACTAATTCCATGTGTACTGCCGTTGTGGAAAAACAACAAAAAACAGCAATATACGACTTTTGGGGTCGCTTTCCCTTAATTTTGTAATTATCCATAAAGGTCCACAGAAATCTACGCCACAGTTTATGAATGGCCTTGCTGGTTGAACTTTATCTCCTGGTAGATTGCCCAGGCCTAGCCTTGGTACATTGAATGCCGTGATTCACTACTGAACGAACTAGCGTCTTTCCCTTTATTGGCCAACCTGTTTGTCTAGCTATTGTAAGCAGAGTTTGGGGTCCGGCATGACCGTTTTCCTTATGAAGGTCTTCGAGGAGAAGCCTTGTACATGGGTGTGCATACGGGAGTAGAATCGGATGTTTCGCATTATAAGACATGTTTGCTTCTTCTAATCTACCTTCTACTCTTAAAAGACCGTCTTCATCTATAAAGGGTGTAAGAGAGCTGATTTGATTATTTTTATGCGTCTCCTTGTGACGCCTAAGGTAGGCGATGTCATCTCCAAGCTCTTGTCCTTGCATCGTTTTTAGTATAATCTTTCGGGACCCAGCAAATTCTTGAATACTAAGAGAACCACCTGTATTGCTAGTACATCTTTCAGCTGTTCTATTTCTATTGGTGAACCTCAACACGTAGGCAATGATTCTCTCTAATTTCCGCAACGAGTTCTTGTGTTTTATTGAGTTGAAGAAACTTGTTTCCTTAGTCTCCTTTGTTGTAGGCAATGCTCTACCTGTAGGGCTCTTATCACATCATATGGTTGATGCCATATATATCCGTGTAGGAAAGTCGGTTCAAAGAACTACATAATACACTCCTCCAATTTGTCTGGTGGAATCCCTCTTGTGAGTAAATCAGCTGGGTTCTCCTTTGTGGGGACGTGCTGCCACTGTTGTGGTGCTGTCAGCTGTTGAATCGCTGATACTCGATTAGCAACGAACGTTTGGGAGGATGATGAATCTGAATTGATTCATTACAGAACAATTTCCGAATCTGTCCAAAAGGAAAAATTGGGCATTCTTCAATTTAAGGTCTGATTTTACACGGTGTGCGAGCTCAGCTCCTTCTCGGATGAATCAGTAAAAATATGAAATTATGTTGAAGTGCGGTTTCGACTTCACAGTCAAAAAACTTGCCAGCCGGGTCTCCGTCCATTATGCCAACGTGACCGGGTTGCGTTCTAAAACCGCGCAGCTTTTCTCCTCTTCCTTTGCGTCCAATGCCGACATTATCTGCCTGACTGAGACCTATTTGTGCGCCGGAATCTCTGACTCTGAACTTTTCGGCCCTGAGTTCCAGGTCTTTCGTCGGGATTGCCATTTATCTGACCCGTGTTCACCTGTTGGTGGCGGGGTTCTGTGTGCGGTTAGGGGGGGGGGGGTCTCTCGTGTTCGGTTGTTGACATCTCGGATTCCCGCGATCTCGAGCTCTTATGTGTGGTAACGAGATTTCCCACCAGAAGCTTGTTTATTATTACTGCTTATATTCCGCCTTCTTCACCCTCCATTGTGTACGAGCTGTTTGCGGCGGCTGTCGACAGTTTGTCCGACTCCTTGCTTCCCTAGGACAACCTTGTACTCGTTGGTGACCTTAGCTTGTCCTGCATTAGTTGGGTACATTCTCCTGACGCTGATGGTCTCACTCCCTCGTTCATGTCTGCTCCCCAATTTGCTTTGTCCTTTCTAGACTCTTTAGGTTTTTGAGTCCCTTGTCAGTGACGTACTTCGATTCCACTGTAGTCCTTTTTTGAGGTCTTTCCAGCATGGCTTCCTTAAGGGAAAATCGACGACTACAAACCTCCTTCAACTGGTTAACTATTCTCTGCCGACCATCGAAGCCGGTAAGCAGGTGGACTGTGTATTTACAGATTTTAGTAAGGCCTTCGATCGGATTGACCATGGTATCCTAATCTATAAACTGTCTATTCTCGGGTTTCCTCATTGCTTCGTCGACTGGCTGTCCTCTTACCTGTCTGGTCGCACACAGCGAGTCCTATTTCGTGGCGCTCTTTCGAGTCAAATTTTTGCCACCTCTGGGGTGCCTCAGGGTAGTATCCCTGGCCCGCTCCTGTTTATCATATACATTAATGATGTTTCGCTCCTGCTGTCTAACAGCAAAATTCTGTGTTACGCAGATGATGCTAAGATTTTTCGTACTGTTACCTGTGAATCAGACTGCAGTCTCCTGAACTCAGACTTGGCTTAATTCTGTGACTGGTGTTCGCGCAACCGCCTTCCTTTAAACACCGGAAAGTGCACCGTTATGACCTTTTCCCGTAAAAGATCCCCTTTCCTCTTCGACTACACTGTCGATGGTGTTGTCTTGGATAGGGTTGACAGGATTAAGGACTTGGGCGTGGTCCTTAACTCTCGTCTTGCTTTCGACGACCACGTGGACTCGATCGTTTCTAGGGCTAGTTCGATGTTGGGTTTTGTTAAAAGATGGTCTAAGGAGCTTGATGATCCCTACTTAACCAAACTTGTCTACTGCACATTCGTCAAGCCATTTCTGGAATACGCCAGCCCTGTTTGGTCCCGCTACTTTGCCGTTCACGTCAATCGCGTCGAGGCTGTGCAGCGCAGATTCCTTAGGTTTGCTCTCCGTGGACTTCCCTGGATTAATCCTTTGCTTCTTCCCTCTTACCCCGATCGTCTATGTCTCATTTCTCTCGACTCCCTCGAGAAGAGGCGTAATATTGCTAAAATAGTATTTTTGTTCGATTTATTGCAGGGAACGATAAACTCGCCTGAATTGCTGGAGGCCGTTAATATCTCGATCCCGCAGCGCTCCTTAAGAAATCGAGACTTCCTGTACATCCCAGGTCATCGAACTCTATATGGGATGCACGAGCCCATCACGTCGATGTCTCGTCTCTTTTGTCTCGTCTCTTTAATCAACATTTTGCCGAATTCGACATGGACTTCTCTAGGCTCCGCTTGAAGTGCTTGTTCAGGCAGCGCCTAGTTTGATGCTGGCGATATGAGCTGACTGCTTCCCTGCAGTTATCTTTTTATTTTTAGTTTTAATTATAATTTTGTATACTCCTGTATTAGTCAGTTTTTGACGAACCTGTTTTGAACAAATAAACAAATAAGTTGGGATATGTTTAGAATAGACACATCGTGGAAACTTTATATTGTTCAGCTGTTTTAAGCCTTCTCTAAATGTTGTCCATGTTGTATGCAGATCTTGTGGCAGTGATGCATCCCATGCGAGTTTGAGCCTCTAAAATTTTTGGAGAAATATCTTGACAGTAATGATCACTGGTCCTATTATGCCCAGTGGATCAAATAGATGTGCAGTATCGGAATATATTGTTTTGTAACCCGCTGCTTATCTGTTCAGAAAGTTCTAACGCAAAAGTTGTCTGATTTTGGTAGCCATGTGAGACCGATTGTCTTTATATATTCCTCTACCTCTTTTTCAAAGTCAAGTTGCACTTTCCTTTCTGATTCATGAATGCCTTGAAGTAGTCTAGGGTGGTTTGCGCACCACTTTCTTAGACAGAATCCCCCGGATGATTGTATCTGTCTCTGGATTTCAAGCTCAGTTATTAAGCTATCATAGCCTGTCATTTAGTCATCGACATAGAAATCACATGCTAAGACTTCTGAACCTAGCGGATGGCTGTCAATATTTTCTTCTGATAGTTTTTTGAGGCATCTTGTCACCAGATTAGGAGCTGAAGACGTTCCATATGTTACCGTCGAGACTTCAAAACATTTCAACCTTCGAGATGGATCCTCCCGCCACCAAATTAGCTGGAATTTTGTATCCTAATGGTTCATCTTAATTTTCCGGAACATTTTCTGTATGTTGGCAGTAAAAACGAATTTTGGAAACCGGAATCGTAGCAGTATTGTAAGCACATCGTCCTGAATTGTGGGTTCGGTAGTCAGTATATCATTCAACGAAAGATTTGTTGATGTTTTAGCAGACGCGTCAAATGCCACTCTCAATTTCGTTGTTGTACGTTCTGGCTTCACAATGCAGTAATGCGGGAGGAAGTTATATGGTTTTTGAATTTCGTTTAGGTTGACTTCACGCATGTGCCCAAGTTTGATATATTCAATCATGAACTTCACGCATTGCTTTTATAATTGTTCGTTCCGACCCACCTTCTTTTCCAATGTAATAAATCTTTGATATGCAATGTCCTGCGATTCATCTAATTTGCACGGGTTTTCTAAGAATGGGAGTCTAACAATGAAACGTCCGTGAGAGTTCCTTTTTGTCGTCTCGGAGAAGTATAGTTTACATCGTCGTTCCGAGATTGTGAATAGGTTATTGGCTTGCTGTATTTCCTCCAGGCGCCAGAATTTTTCTATTTGGAGGTCAAGCCTTTCAGCCTCACTACATATTCCGCAGGACGCTGTTATTTGTTATTTGGGATATTACAAATTTTTCCAGCAATTGCCCAACCGAACACTGTGTTTTGGAGAGTTGGTAAAGTAGAACTCAATTTGATTTGACCTATCGACATGATTGAGTAATAAATTTCTCCTCCAATTGGTAAGTCGACGTTTTTTGGCTTGTTAAAATCTGGATCAGCCAAAGTAATGTTGTGTAATTGTTTTTTCTAAAGCTTTCATGATGAACTGTTGTCTGCGAATCAGAGCATTAGTATTACATGCTTGCTTGTTTACACTTCCCGCTACTGCAGGTTTGGTATTGCCTGACTTAAATTCTTCTGAAGATTTGGTCCCTGCTTGACTTTCTGTGGCCTTTATTCTGCTAATTATTGTAACGAGCGATTGCTTGTGGCGGACAATTGAAATAAAAGTAACACCGAAAAAAAGGAACGCCTTCGGCCGACGGGTCTTGATGCAGCGACCTCCAAACTGGACATGGAACGCGCGATTTTTTTTGCGATTTAGAACGTTTATTAAACCAAATTTTAACAATAACGGAACTTACATGCTATTAACAAACAACTAGCTTAAATTAACATTTACATAAAGCTTACTGACTTATACATAAGTACTATAAATATCTTCTTTTTTATACTTACAGGTCAAATCTTACAGTCTATCCCACATACTACTTTATTAATTCTTAATATTACCTATTGTGCTGCGTTATAAGAAAAATGGCTAAAAAAAACTTATATACTAACTAAACCAAGGAGATTCCGATAAGACCGCCTTGCTTTAATATCTCTTTCTTATGTTAAGTGCATACAATAAAAATAATAAAATAAATAAAATTTTGTTTAACTATTAATTTTGAATTTCATTTTCTAACCACCAGAATTTATTGTCTTTAATTTTTTCAAAGTCCGAAATATCTACACTGGAAATTTTGATATGAAATCGAAGAGGGATGTCAATGTCTGTCGAAAGTGTATGAGGTGGGTACTCAATTTTGTTGTTGCTGGAATTTCGATGAATATGATAGAGTATAAGTACGCCAAATGTGTCCTAAACCATTCCATTTGAATCTAAAAATATGAAACTTTCTGGAGGGACAAATCCAGAATTGATGACTCTCGAATGGTATTCCGGACATGGACAGGTCGGACCTTTAATTAATAAATTTTCACTTTGTGAGGCTCTTTCAAAATGATTTCGAATTTGTGTTATTATAAAAATATAAATTCTATTAATTTTGCCCGCGTCGTATAATTTTTTGTTCGAAACATAGTGTAAGTTATCGGACTTTAAATTTCTATATAAACTTAAACACGCCCCTAAACAATGTCTCCCGAAAACTCGAATTCTTTCCATGACTACTGTTAAACCAAATAGGGCAACCGTCTCACTAAAGTTTTATAAGAAATAATTTTGACTTTGTTATCTAAATGTTTCGAGAAAAATAACCGTCTAATTTTGTTGAATGAATTTTTCGCTTTTTCTAATTGTGTTCTAATGTGTTCGTTGTAACACAAATATTGGTCGAGAATAATGCCTAAATATTTTACCAATAATTTTTGTTGAATTTCTTCACCCGTTGAATTTTGCACGATTTGTAAGTTTTTCCAATTTTTCTTTATATTTCGAGAGACTTTGCTTAAAGGCGGTCGGAATAATATTAGGTCGCATTTGTTTACATTAATTTTGAGTTTCCAATCGTTACAATAATTTTGAATTTTGTCGAAATTATTTTGTAAGAGCCTCTGAATTTGTTCATAAGATAAGATAAGATATTGAATTTTATAAACCCGTAGCCAAATCATTTGTAAAAATATTAAATAGTATAGGCGAGTTTACCATACCTTGTTGGAGCCCGTTCCAGACTTTAAACTGCAATTTTGATTTATTTTTCCCGTCCGTTATTATAAATTTTTTGTCCGATATCATGTCCGAAATTATTCTAATTAAATGTTTTGGTAACCGAAAATTTATTAATTTGTAAATTAACCCGTCAATCAAAACCGTATCAAAAGCTTTCTAGAAATCTATCAACAACGCGCCCGTGCAATAATTTTTATTAAACTTCCAATGAATGTCCGAAACTAATTTGTTGATGCCGTGCACTGTCGAGTGTTGGCGTTTAAATCCAAACTGATTTTCCCGAATGATACAATTTTCGTCGCAAAATTTAATTAATTTAGTATTAATCACGGATTCAAACACTTTACTTATATTTGGCAGGAGATTTATTGATCTCAAATTTGAGGGATCACTATGGTCCTTTCCTTTTTTCGGGATCGGGAAGGTTAACGCAGTTTTCCAAGTCTGAGGAAAATAGGTGTTGTTCAAGGCATTATTGAACAGTGCGCAATATTGCTCAATAATTGCATCAGACAGATTCCTTAGGACAATATTAGGTATACCGTCATTTCCAGAAGATTTTTTGTTGTTGAGTCGCCGAAAAATGTCGTTCAGTTCAGTGAAAGTAACAAAGTAATCGTCCGTTTGTTCTATCGTTAGGTAGTTTGACTTTTTGTCATCGTTTAATGTCGCCACTGTTTCGTTTCTGTCATGACTGTCGTCCGTTTCAAGTCTAAACTGATTAGCGCTGGAAATAACTTCATGGTCGAGGGATAAATTTGGATAACGTACCGAGTTAATAGTGTAAATTTGTTCGAAAGCGCGCCGATTGTGTCTAATTTATTTTCGTCTTCATCAATTACATAAAAATTCTGTTCATTTAGTATTAAATTTCCCGGATTAATTTGTGCCCGCTCGATAATTCTAATGTTGTCCCTCGAAATTTTAATTCTTTCAATTTTAACTTTTTCTTTAGTTCTAAAAATTGTGTTTATCATTGGAAACATATTTGACTCATTTGATCTTATACTTCTAATATAGTTTTCTCAATATTTATTTATCGAAAGCCGAAAATTTTCCTTAATGAGTTGATTAATATTATTCAACATTGATTTTAACCGGACAAGATATTGATTATTATAATTTTGAAACCGCCGATAAATAGTTTTAATTTTAGTTAAAATTTTGCTCTTCAATACTTGTAATTTTTCTATAGTTTTAATTAAGTAACATTTGACCGAATTTTTACTTTTAATTTTTGGAACCGTTTTATCAACCGAGTTTAAAATTGCTTCGCTCAAATGAGTCAAATATGTTTCTATTTCCAGATTTGTTAAATTCTGATTGTTTGCGACCGAAAGACAATTACTATTTTCTCTAAAATATTTTTCGATTTCCATTTTAAATTTTGACCAATCCGTACAACGATAATTTAATTTTGGGATGTCTTCTTTTGTAATCAGCCGAAAGGGTGTGTTAGCTCCAACGCAAACAGCATAGTGGTCACTGTCGTATGGTATCATGTGTAGACAGTTGATATTGTTTCCGTCAAAGTTTTCAATGTTAAGTCTTGTGTCAGTGATAGAAATGTCGAGGTATGAATTTCCACTAGGAAATGACGGCATATCTATAGCCAACAAATTTGCCTTGAACAACACACTATTCTCCTCTATTCATCGGTTCAACTGGTTTCCCCTTGTATTGCTCGCCAGATTTCCTCATCTACCATGGCGAGCATTTAAATCTCCTGCCAAAATATAATAATTTTGATCCTTTTCTAATTGCAAAATTTTGAATAATTTTCCAAACTCTTCTTGAAAAACTCCCGAATCATTAACTTTTGGAGCGTAAGCCGAAATAACAAATAATTTATTCGAACTTGAGATTTTGAACTCAACGACCGAAACTTCCAAACATTTAAAGTTGTTGATTACACTATTTTTTATGATTTTGAAGTTATAGGGATTCTTCACCAACACCGCAGTGCCGCTACCCTGCTGAGAATTTGGCCTATCTCTTCTATGAATCTCGTAATTTTGAAATTCTTAGTTGTGTTTCCTATTTAATTTTGTCTCCGAAAGTAAAACAATGTCTAGATTTCGAGCATCCAACAAGTTCAATAAACTCGCCATCCTCCGATTAGTTACTAAAGAATTTACGTTAATAGAAATTATGTACAAAGAATTTTGAATCGAATGACAACCACTGTCCGATCTACTCATGCATACCGTCTGAGCCGATGAGGTCGAAAAGAACATCAATTCTGGATTTTTCCTCCTCCAGAATAACTTTGAATGAACTTAATTGATTTTGTATATTTGCTAACATTGATTTTATTTCACTCATAAAATTTTGATTATTTTCTTTATTATTACTTAAATTTTGAATGTGGTCCGAAATATTTGCCGCTGCTTTAGCATATGAAACATTTTTATTAATAAAATTCAAATACATTTTGGCTTGTTCTTTTTTATTTAATAATTTTTGTTTCAATTCAAGATACTTTGGACAACTCCATAAGAGGCAGGGTGTCCGTAATTTTTACATAATGTACAAAATAATTTTTCTTTGCTGATAGCACTGCCTGCTGATAGCACTTACCAGGTTCATGGTCTTGGGCACATATGACGCATCTATACTTCATCTGGCAATTACTTTCCGTATGTCCGAATCGCTGACAGCGCCTGCATTGTAGCGCATCTTTCCGTTCAATCCTTTCCCACTTCACCACTTGATGGTTGACGTATTTAACATCCCTTAACTTACTAATTTGGCTGTCACTCGAAAGCTGTACAATAAAAATTGGAAATTTGAAATTTTTTTCTCTACTCACACGAGTTTTGAAACGTGTAACACTTATAAATTTTAAATCACTGTTGTTTAATTCTTTTAACTCACCTAAAATTTCTTCAGTATTACTATCCGGATCCAAACCTTTTAACAAAAGTGTATGCACTTTATCACTTTTCGGAGAGTACGTATAATGCTCCGCGGAAACACTTTTCAAAACCTCCTTGGTTTTAACAAAATCCTATCTATCTAATAATATCGCATGCCTATTTGAAATTTCTTAATTTTTAAAACAAATTTTAACATTTTTAAAGTATCACTAACTTCCTGCTTAAATACTACGATTGGAGGCACTTTTTCTCTCTTAACACTATTACTGCTAACACTATTTAAATTTTGATTACTTACATTAGAATTTTCTGTTGATGGTTTCCCTGTTGCCGAAATAATTGCCAGATTTCTTCCAGTGTTCTTCATCGCGATTTCGCTCAAAATTTGGTTTTCTGTTTGCAGATCTTGCATCTCATCATAAGCTAGGACATTGTACCTATTTCCAGTTCCGCTGTATCTGCATTCATGCTCTGTAGTCTTCATCTTCTTATTTTCCATATTTTCTCCTTTTGATAGGCTGGAATCTCTACTTTCATTTTCGAATTCGCGGCTGCATGTACTACATCATTAGTCGTCTTCGGATCCACTTCCATCCTGCTAGAGGACGAATCAGCCCCTAGGGGCTCCTTACAGGCTCCTACACAAATATTGCTTTAAAACAAGCACAACACAACGTAAAAGTAAAAAAACTGATGAATGAAATTAAAAGTAATAAACCAACAACAAAACGCGTAACTATTTTTGTAAATAAACGAAAATTATTCAAAAATCTCAAAACTTCCAAAAAATTAATTAATTAAATTTACGTAGCTCGGATACGGAACGCGCTAACGCGTTAGTATACTTGTTCTCGTATCAAAAGTTGTCTTATTCTCAAGTAAAACTTAGCTCAGTAGGAGCATATCAATAGTAAACGCATTTTGAACCGGGTAAACTTAATTATTATAAATTAACGTAATCCAGCCAGAAAACTACAGCCAAACCTCCGAATTACTGGAAATTAAATCATATTACCAACTAAGAAAACTTATTAAAAATTATCCATTTAATATTATTATTAAATTAATAGTGAAATACCTAAATAGATCTCAGTAATATAGTAGTGCATTAAATTAAAGTATTAGTTGCATTATTCGTGAGTGATAAAGGAAAAGGAAACCCAATATTAAGTTTGAAGTCGAAAGGAATTGAGAGAAGGTATAATTGAATTTTTTTTTTGGTAAAACTAAAATTGAAGTGAAATTACCACAGAACTTGGGCTTAAAACAAAATAAGAAATTAAAAAAAGGGCTGATCATGGCAAACAGGGAGGGACGATGAAAAAAAAGCGAAGAAAAATTTTAAGCTACGTCCGAGGAAGCTTTCCTTAAATTAGGTGAGTTCACATTTTTAATTTTGCTATTCGGTTCACATTAAGTCATTAGTTTACTTAGACTCAGGCATAAAGCAAATGTGCAATTGTTCACCTAGATGGATTGGTTCGGGCCATCACTTCCAGGAAGGAATTGGTCACATCCCAGCTTTAAAAAAAAATCAAAAATTATTATCTTAAATTTCTTAAGATCCCGATAAAAGTTAGGAAGTTCTCTCTCTTCTTGTAATTATCAAGGAGAATATTTCGAAATTTCACCAAGTTTTAAGGCGGCCGAAACCAAATGCACTTGGATTACAGCCGGTAATCTTAGTAGTGACGGGAGAGAGATATATAAATTTAATTTAATTAACAGGGTACCTGATTAGGAAATTAAAAATTTTTATTAATGATTTACCAATTAATAGTCGGTTCACAAATTTTTTTTCGTTTTATAAGAAAACAAGTGTAAATTCGCAAGGAGTAAATTCGCAAATAATCAAAATTTGTGAAATTTTGAAGGTCAGGCGTGTTAATGTTGTTCAAAATTATATTTTCCATAAGGTGAACAATTGTTATGATACAGCATTAGATGACATTAATAATCTTTTAATCATTTATGAATATACGTATATATATCATGTTGTTAGGAATATTAAAATTTCGGTGTTAGTAGAAATATTCATTTGTCAAAATTTCTTGCCGTTTGCATTGTTTATGAAGTTGTTAGGTGATATAGAGCTCCTAATTGATATGGGGCTTAGTCTCAGAGCCCTAAATCCTAGAACTTCTTTTTATATCAGAAATCCTTGAGATACATTATATTTTAAATTAAAAAAAAATATTTCTTAATTTTATTTATTTGAAACTTTTTATTTTAGTTGTTTCCAGTTTGGTTGTTCTGGCTAGACTGAAAGTCTATTTACATTTTTTTGTATCCTACTTTACATTTAATACATAGATAGTTTGTTCAATATTTTCTCTGTATAGAGTACAGTATTTTATTGTCAATGAATAAATGATTATTATATATTTCAAAGTGTTTGTGTTTCACACAATTCAAAATTTATCGAAGTGTACAGGTTAACTAAAATATATTTCATAGTTATTTATCTGTACAGTCTGATTGGATATTATTAAAGTGGATTGTAATAAAAGTATTTTATTAATAATATAATCAAACTTATGAAATTTTAATTAAACATTAAAAATTAAATTTGTAGCTACTGCTACATTACTCCCCCCTCAGTGAAAACGTTCATTTTAAGTGAATCGTAAAATTAAGAATATGATGAATAATAATATTGTTAGTAATAAAAATGTTATAATTGAAATTTTACTTTCTTTTTTGGCTTGTTTTTAATTGGTGTAATTGTTTGTTCTGTGTGTACGATAAATGCTGGTTTTAGTCTGTCAACTGAAATGTTCGTTGCTTTACCACGGTAGTCGATTTGATAATATTTATCAAGTTTGTTTAATACTTTGAAAGGACCTTCATATGGGTTATGTAAAGAAGATTAGCTTCTGTCGATTCTAACAAAAACAAATTCTGTATCTTTTAAATCTTTAGGTACGTAGATTTTAGAATTTTGTTTTCGAGAATGTGTGGGTTTGAAGTTATTTATGCAAGATTGATTTTACTTAAGAAATTTAATGGATCTTGAATTGTTGAGTTGTTGTTAATGATAAATTCTCCTGGAACGCGAAGATGTTGCCCATAGACAAGTTCTGCTGGAGAACATTGCAAGTCTTCTTTAATCGTGATTCGGAAACCTAAGAGGACTGCAGGTAATTGTGTGACCCAATTATTTTGGCCGTCACGAGCGCGTATTGCTGCTCGATGTGAACCTAAAATTTTTGTAAATTTTTCGAATAATTTGGATTCGAATTGAGTACCCTGATCTGTGGTAATTTCTAGTGGAATACCAAAACGTGGAAAATATTGTTCGTATAACGTGTTGATAACTGTGCTTGCCTGTATATCTTTGATTGGATAAGCTTCTGGCCAACGAGTTAATCTATCTATTATTGTTAAAATGCAAGAATATCCATTTGAAGACGGTAAAGGACCTACCAAATCTAAATGGATATGTTGGAATCTTGCTTTGGGTAGTTCGGATTTTGTGTGCTTGGTTATTTTGGCTTTTTGGCAATTGACACAATTTTTAGTCCAATTTTATTAATATATGTATTCATTCCAGGCCAAAGGTACTTAGAAACAATGGATTTTCGTGTTGTCCTGATTCCTGGATGAGATAAATTATGAATGGTATTAAAAAAAAAAAATAATTTTTCGAAGTTCTTTGGGTATTTAAGACCGTGAATTTTTAGTAGAAACTTCGCACCAAATGTCAGACTCAGAAGTGTTAAATTTAATTTTTATAAGCTTATATTTTGAATTATCTGGTCTGTTATGTTGAGTTATCAAAAGATGTGTAAGTTCTTCGTCACTATTTTGGTACTCAGCAACAGTTTTTAAATCAAATTTTGTATTGTTATGTTTTGAATGTTCGAAATTTTCGATAGAAATTCTAGATAAAGTATCTGCTACTGTATTTGATTTGCCTTTGATATGTCTGATATCGGAGGTAAATTGGGTTATGTAGTCCAGATGTCTAGTTTGTCTTGGACTTCTTTCTGTTTTAGACCATATTGATGTAATAAGTGGTTTGTGGTCTGTAAAAGCTATAAATTCTCGACCTTCTAGAAAATGTCTAAAATGTTTGATGGCTAGATATAATGCCAAAAGTTCTCGGTCGAATGCTGAATATTTGATTTCTGCTTCTTTTAATTTTTTAGAAAAAAATGCAATAGGTTCCCAATGGTTTGCATTGGATTGTTAGAGAACTGCACCAACGGCGCTAGCAGAAGCGTCTACGGTTAAATTTCGCATTAATTTTGCATTTTCAATAGGATGAATTAATAAAGTTGCTTTTAAAAATGATTGTTTAATTTTATTAAGTTGATCTTCACATTCTACTGGCCAACAAAAATGTTTAGCGTTATTTGGTTTCTTTTTGAGAAGTAGGGCCAAATGAGTGTGAATTGGGTTTAGTAATTTGACAAGATTTGGGATAAATCTATAGTAATATTTAACCATGCCTATAAATTGATGAATTTGTTTAATAGAATTTGTAGATGGAAAATTGTTAATATTTTTGACTCTGTCTTCTGAAGGTAAGATGCCTTTTTTGTTATTTTGTGACTGAGGAAGTCCAAAGTTCCAACTCCGAAAATGCATTTGGATGGATTGATATTGATTCCGAAACATGATAGTTGTTTAAAAATTTGGTTTAAATGATTTTGATGTTCGGATTCAGATTTGCTGGCAAATAAAATATCGTCAATATAGACAAAAGCGAAATCTAAATTTTTAATGATTTGTTCCATGAATCGTTGAAATGTTTGTGCAGCATTTCTTAGACCAAAAGGCATCCTTGTGAATTCAAATAATCCGAATGGAGTTGTAATGGCTGTTTTGTGTATGTCTTCTTTAGCCATTGGAATTTGGCGGTAAGCTCTTATCAAATCAATTTTTGAGAAAATGGTGCAACCGTTTCAGTTCATTGAAAAATTTTGTATGTGTGGTAATGGGTATCTATCCGGAACCGTGATTGCGTTGAGTCTGCGATAATCTCCACATGGTCGCCAATCTGTAGAATTTTTCTTTACTACTAGATGTAGTAGACAAGAAGGGGTACCACCCTGGAGATCCAACCGGAAATGACTACTCTTGGAAGGCCCCTGGCAACCTGTAAGATGTTGCTTAACACGAGGGAAATTAACTTAGCGAATCACAGATGGGCAAATGGTACTACGTGCCATACGTCCAGGCAGATCTGGCCTAAGCTGGATCTTAGGCGCTCCAAGGGTCTGCTTTCGAAGGGCAGATCTGACCTTAGAATAGCTATTTTGGTTATCACGGACCATTGCCCTATTGGCTTACACGCGAAGAGACTGGGTATCTTCTCAAACGATTTTTGTAGAAACTGCATGGACGAGGAAGAGGAGGAAACTGTTCTCCACTACCTCTGCACGCAAGCGAAAGTCCTTCTTGGGTAACTATTTCTTTGATACTCTCTGTGATCTGGCGGCGATTGACGTTGCAGATCTTTGGCGCTTCATTGACAGCTCCGGATGGTTCCAATGAGGAGGTGGAGGGAATTCTTCGGATTCCGTGGCCTCACAACGGGCCTTTTGAGGTCTTAGTGTGCCCCTTTAAGGCAGCCACATAAACCTAACTTAACCTAACCTAGATGTGGTGGAGAAGATACTGAAGAAGATGACAATTGGCACAGACCTAATTTAACCATGTGATCAAATTCTAATTTTGCAATTTTGTATTTATGTCCATCTAAACGTCTTGGACGAGAAAAAGGTAGTAGTCCTTTAGTTTCTATTCGATGTACTACATCATGTTTAACTGTAATATCATAACGAGGTGGTTGCGTTAATGTGGGAAATCTTTGCAAAATTTTACCGTACTCATTACTGTTTGCGTAGTAACGAGGAGTTGGAGTATTTGCGTTTACCGTGATTCCACTAACACTTAATGTTGTTGTACCGTGTTGTAAATGGGAAAATGAATTCTCTCCTAAGACCGAAATCTACTTTAAGTAGTTTTGTACCATAAGTGTTAATGGTAGAACCGTTTGCTGCGGATAAATATAAGTTAGGATCTTTGTTGAATTTTCTAAAGAATTCGTTAGGTACTACTGAAATATCAGCACCTGTGTCTATTAGAAATTTGAATTTGTTTTCTTTGTCAAAAATGCATAAACGTTTAGAAATATTATTTTTAAATATATTGTTCACTGAGGGATTAATTAGTTTTTTTGATTATTAATAGTTTTGTAAGAACACGGCAAAATGCATTTATTCGCTTTGGTACCATATTTATTGTTATCTCTAGATTTTGAAACTTGTCTACTATGCGAATTGTTTCCAGAAAATGAATGATCTCTCGATCTGTTTCTAGAACGTGAATAAGAAGGTTGGTTTTGACATGATAATCCTTTTATCAAATTTTCGAGATTTTCAAATTTGTTTTCTAAATTTTTTATTTTTGTTAAAAGAAAATTGTTATCGATAAAATTGTAATTTGGTTTTGGTAGATTTTTGTTTATTTCCGATATAAATTGAATTTTGGAATTATCGTATATATTATCTGCCAAATCTAAAAGTTCTTTAATATCTTGTTTTCCGGAAGATATTAAGGCTATGTTTATATTTGCCGGCAATTTTCTCATCCATAATTTTTCAATTAAAGATTTGCTAAATGTGGATGAATTGCCTGCAAGAATTTCCATGGAGCGATAGAATTCGGAAGGCCTTCTATCTGCGATTTCGGTAGTAGATAGAAGTTGTTCTAACTTTTTTTCTTCCGATTCAGTAAATCGTTTGATTAGAGTATTCTTCAAATTTTCATATTTATTGAGAAGTTCAGGATTTTGTAAAAAATCTAAGACATTTGTTATGACGTCCACTGGTAAAGATTGAACAACGTGACTGTATTTTGTCTCGTCTACCGTTATTCGTTTAGAAGCAAATTGGGCTTCGGCTTGAATGAACCAAGCTTCTGAATATGGAGTTCAAAAGCTTGGTAGTTTGATTGAAGTTGTGGCTACATAATTGTTTTCATTGTAATTTGTAGCGTTTGTATGTAAACTTTGTTGTGAAAAGTTTGACTCATCTTCACTAGTCATCATGATTGTATTTATGTACTTTTTTTGAAAGTAAATTTTAACTTTTTTTTTTAAATTGCACACTGATTTTAACGAAACTTAACTTCGCGAATCACCAAAATGAAAGAACAACCCCTTATTATAACTTTTAAGTTATATTAATATTTCGAGAATGATTATATATTGAGAAAAAAATATATTATTTTTAGTAGAAAAGACAAATAATATTTTATTAATATAAATATTTTGAAAATGTGGGGAAATGTTGTTTATGATTTTTTAATTATATAGTTGTAGTACAATAAAAGTAATTTTAAATATAAAAACACGTACCATTGTTATATTCGTTTTTTTTATGTTGTTGTCTTTTCTTCTTTCTTCCTATAGATGTAATCTTCTCTTTGATGTGGTGATACGTTGATGATTTTTAAACTAGAGGATTCCTTACCCTGGGTGGGGGGCACCTCATAGTTCAAATATTGTTGGACTTGATTGTTGACTTTATTTCAACATTTTTTGAAGAGGATGCCTTACCCTGGGTGGGGGCACCTCTTATTAATATTTTATGTTGAATCTTGATGATTGCTTTAATAACGAGGATGCCTTACCCTTTGTGGGGGGCACCTCTTATTAAAATTTTGTTTCTTGAGTTGGTAAATCTTCGTTGTCTTCTTTTTTTTTAAATGAGAGAATACCTTACCTTTGGTAGGGGGTATTTCTATTTTAAAATGTTGTTGCTTTTTGAGGGTTGTTGATTCTGCGTTGTTTGTCCGTGTTTACTTTTTTCAAAAAAAAGCAGAAAGTACCTTACCTTGGGTAGGGGGTACTTCTGTTTATAAGAAAAATTTTGGGGTCACCAATGAAGTTGTTAGGTGATATAGAGCTCCTAATTGATATGGGGCGTAGTCTCAGAGCCCTTAATCCTAGAACTTCTTTTTGTATCTGAAATCCTTGAGATACATTATATTTTAAATAAAAAAAAAATATTTCTTAATTTTATTTATTTTAAACTTTTTAGTTTTATTTTAGTTGTTTCCAATTTGGTTGTTCTGGCTAGACTGAAATTCTATTTACATTTTTTTGTATCCTACTTTACATTTAATACATAGATAGTTTGTTCAATATTTTCTCTGTATAGAGTACAGTATTTTATTGTCAATGAATAAATGATTATTATATATTACAAAGTGTTTGTGTTTCACACTATTCAAAATTTATCGAAGTGTACTGGTTGACTGAAATATATTTCACAGTTATTTATCTGTACAGTCTGATTGGATATTATTAAAGTGGATTTTAATAAAAATATTTTATTAATAATATAATCAAACTTTTGAAATTTTAATTAAAAATTAAATTTGTAGCTACTGCTACAGTTTACAAGGAAATTTAGTATCGTGACCACGAGATCGATTTATTATGACTTAGGGCTTAGAATACTTAGTTGGTGTATAGGAAGTGCAAAAATTTATTTATATTGAACTGCTATAACATAAATTTAATAATTTTTCTTTTGGACAATTATAACATAATTAAAATTTTCTGATCTTAGGATTTGAAATATTATAACGTATTTAAAAATTTTTTTCAGCCCACGAACCAACCGACGAGCATAGCTGTACCTTGTTAGGAGGTTCTGATGGAGTTGGGAAATTTCACCTTTTGTTGACACTGGTAGTTTCCTTTTATATAACTTTTGGTTCCGCTTGCTTGGTAAATATTGATTTTTATAAAATTATATGTCCGGCAATGACATCTGCGGAATAATGATTCTCAAAGAACCTGGCACCCGCTGCATCTGGTTAGATGTAACGGAGTTACAATTTGACGCAAAACCTTACAACAGCACCGGAGGGAAGGAATGTTTTTTTAGTGCTGTTGGACAACTCCGGGCGTCAAACTAGGCCAATCGTACCGATTAACCACCCTCCGCACTCGCCGTGACAGTCTAAACGGTCCAAAACCTGTCAACGACAGAAGGCAAAACCTGTCAACGGCACCGGAGGAAATTACGGGCTTTAAGCATCCCCGGATCATCCCCGGCACTACCCTCACGAAATTACTATTACTAGTTAACATTCCGTACAATTAGCAGGCCATATTTCCCCGAAACAACGGGGGAAACCCAAACTCAAATTCGATGCCATAGCCCCCCGGCACTATATAAGCAGTGCCGGCACCACAGAGCAGGGACTCTTCAACCAGCAGTCAACCGGAGCAGACCTACTAGGAGCTGAGTAAAGGTAATTAACATTCTTCTTTTGCAGAATAGCTTGGAGAACCAAGCAGTAGCCGTCATCCGGTGGTCAACCGACCGACCCAGGCCAACCGAAGCAGCCGTCATCCGGTGGTCACCCGACCAAAACCGAGGCCGACCGAAGTAGCCGTCATCCGGTGGTTACCCGACCACAACCGAAGCAGCCGTCATCCGGTGGTCACCCGACCACAACCGAGGCCAACCGAAGCAGCCGTCATCCGGTGGTCACCCGACCACAACCGACCGACCTAGGACCGAAGAATAGTGAACAACACGAGGTAGCTCGAGTGAAGAGCTGCCGTCAGGGGCTATATATAAGCAAGCCAAACGTCGTGCTGGAATCAGTTGTGGACCAGCCGTCAACTGGAGTGCAGTGACCAGCGCAGGAGCTCTTCAAACTCAGCAAATTGGTAAGAATACCCAAGTTAAACATAATTGGGCAGTCGGCGTGATTCCCGACTACCACCGAACTATTGTGTGGATCACAGTGGACCCACTGGTGTTGGGTAGGAAGTAAGTTCGGCTATTTCTTTTAATAGTATTATCTAGCTTTCTCTCGTATTGGCGCGATTCCCAATACGATATACTCTGACAACTAGCGAGATTCCTGGTTCACTTACTCTTACACTAGCGTGATTTCCTAGTGTAGGACACTCGTCCAACTAGCGTGATTCCTAGTTACCTAGCTTTCTCTCGTATTGGCGTGATTCCCAGTACGAGACACTCCGACAACTAGCGAGATTCCTATTTCACTTACTCTTACACTAGCGTGATTTCCTAGTGTAGGACACCCGTCTAACTAGCTAGATTCCTAGTTCAATCACTCTTACACTAGCGTAATTTCCTAGTGTAAGACGCTCCTCTAACTAGCGTGATTCAGAGTTATCTAGCCCCTTGTATTGGCGTGATTCCCAGTACGAGACACTCCGACAACTAGCGAGATTCCTAGTTCAATTACTCTTTCACTAGCGTGATTCGTAGTTATCTAGCTTTCTCTCGTATTGGCGTGATTCCCACTACGAGAGACTCCGACAACTAGCGAGATTCTTAGTTCAATCACTCTTACACTAGCATGATTTCTTAGTGTAGGACACCCTTCCAACCAGCGTGACTCCTGGTTTTATCAACTACTCGTGTACTGGCGTGATTCCCAGTTGTATCATTCACTGTTACAATTTTTCTGTCTGTGGTTGTCCAGAAGTTAACCATAGCACATTTATCTGCCTCCATCCTTTCCCCGCAGGAACCTACCCATTACGTTCACCAAGGATTCCCCGAGGAAAGCAGGCGACCAGCGTTCCGTCGACGAGAGTCTATCAAACGACGGCACGAGCCCCACCAAAGGAAGGCATTTCCAGGAAGGAGACACCAGCTACCGTCAGAGGAAAGTACCTACGCCATTCGACAACGAGACCACGGAGTTAGGAGCGGGTATTAATTTATTTTAAAAGAGACAGAATTTTCAGTTTTCAAAGAGTACAGGAAATAAACAGTGAATTCGAAATTTAGTGTTAAATATCCAGGACGGTAGAATAAAAGTAAATTGTAGTAAGGATTCGGGGCGTTTTCTTCAGAAGCCTTGACCCTGGAGCCGGCGAGCTCAATCCCGTGAGAAAACCAGAGACCCGCCTGACTCCAAAGTAAAACACGTTACCAATCGGTGTCCGAACAGCGACACGAAGATAGCGCGTTACAAATTGGCGCCCGAGCAGGGACATAATAATGTCAACCGAAGATACACAGAAAAAAGTATGGGAGCAACAAACAAATAAGCCGGATGGAAACGAGATTGAGAGGACTCGCACACCGATTAACTATTTGAAGAAAGACGAACTGCAACGAGAACTGGGGAGCCGGAAACTCGACATTGAAGGAACAGTAGAGGAGCTGCGGAAACGACTGAGCCAAGCCGTCCGAGAGGAGAAAGCAGGAAAGCTTTTCGTCGACATCGGAGAAGCGTCAGGTATAGCAGGAGCATCATCTCTACCAATGACACCGACAATATACCCAGAACAGACAGTAAGCACCGCTCCCCCGACATTCACGAAAATATTACCAACCGAGCCGACACCGACGATGCCGGAAATCGGGCCAACAGTGACCCGAATAAGTGACGCCGACATCATGGATAAGGTACGGAAATGGATACAGGGCAGGACCCCTTAAGCTTCCTAGAAAGAATAGAAGAGCTGGCTGAGTGTTACGAGATCCCAGTAACACAACTCTACAGAGCGCTTCCAGAATTACTGACGAAGGACGCTCTTGCTTGGTATCGCAACAACCCAGCCGAATGGGCCGGATGGGGCGATTTCGTCAGCGCGTTTAAAGAATTCTATCTGCCACCACGATATCACGTCAAGGTGGCCGAACAAATCCGAACTCGAGTTCAGCGAAATGGGAAAAAGGCCAAAGACTTCGTGACAGCTCTTCAATCTCTAATGAGATGGCACCCCAATATGAGCCCGGAAGAGAAACTAGAGCGGGCATATGATAATCTGCGCACAGATTACCGCTTCTATATACGCCGCACCGATTTTCAGACTCTAGCCCAACTAGTGAGGATGGCCGAAGAGTACGAATCACTGCGCTCCGAGGAACAGAAGACATCACCCCAGAGAAGTGCACCTCCGCGACAGTACGCCCCCGAGCGAAATAGAGCCGTACCAATAAAGGAGGGATAGTCGACTAATGACTGCTGCCGGAGATGTGGACAACGAGGTCATCAACGTCGACATTGCTGAAACGAACCAGTCTTGTTCTGTTCGCCATGCGGAGAACAAGGGATCCTCATCCGCGACTGCCAGTACAACGGTCGACGAACCGAATCAACCCGTACTCTGAGAGGCCAAATGACCCAAACCGACAATGGATACCGACCGGGAAACGCGAGATGGGTGCAGGACCGAGGAGGTCGGCCTGTACCCCAACACCCACGGTAAACCGACAACCCGACGACCGAACCTCCACACCGCAACTAGACTTTGACAACTGACAGTTCCTCCCGATACAAATCGCAGACCATACCTTCGAAGCATTAGTGGACACCGGAGCCGGCCGATCATTAATAGGAGGAGATGTGCAACGACTCACCAGAGACATCGGAATAGGGGAGCAGCCCTGCAGACTAATCACGTCTCTAGCCGATGGAAGTGAGGTCATCATACAACGAAGGTACGATCCAACAGTCGTAATTCAACATAGGACCGTACGACATAGTGTAATGTAGTGCCAGTACACTACATTTTCTCACGAGCCTAAACCGATAAATTAAAATGAAGTGTTTCTCATGTACACTAAAATCAAAACTAAACCCTTCAGATAATCTGTAAACAATCCCTTACCATCATAATTAAAATCCTCCAAAAATACCTAAAGAAAAACCCAGATTACCCAAATCCAAGAAATACTTTCTTAATTACTCCACAACGTAATCCAAACTCATAAGTAAACTCATAAACAATCCAAGAAATGTTTTCCTCATTTCATAATTACTTGACGGTGTCAAGTTGCATCATGAGAATATTGTTCAAATGGAAATTATGTCAATGCGGACATAAACAAATCGGTCTCGTGCTGCAATTCAAAGTACTTGAATGCACATGACTTTCCCCTGAAATACTCTCTGCTGTTATCAGCATCATTTTTCTATTTACTGAAATTGACCGAAATTCCAATTGGTCAATTTAGTAAATAATCGATAGTTCCTACCCATTTGATGGCGGGGATGATTTCGCTTAATAAATATAGAATCTTCATCCGAAGATTCAGTCAGTAATTTTTATTCTACCGACCTGGAGTGACCGTCCACTAGAGGTAAGGGCTCCAGCGTTGCACCGAAAATTAGTTCAAGTTAAGAAAGTAAAAGTGTAGACTAATTAAGCACAAGATAATGCTCAATGTATAGTTGATTGAATAGAAAATACCTGTGTAAAATACAAGTAAAGTGATATGAAGACGTGTATAATTGATTAAATAGTAAACACCCGTGTAAAATACAGGTAAGGTGAAATAAAGACAATTAACAATAAAGGATCGTATAAATTGAATCAGGGCTGGTGATCTTCGAAAAAAAAGCACTCCCAGTCCTTTGCTACAACCAACATTAAATAAGTAGCATAAAACATTGGTGGCAGCGGTGGGATTGGCATATTAAGCCTCCCCTTTTAAGAAAGAATCAAAAAAAGAAAAAAACTCATTCCGGTGCGAGTTAACAGGAAAATTAAGGAAATAATAATATATCAGATGGACAACCAAGACACTGAGAGATTAGAGGAAATCGAAGTACTACAACAGGAAATCGGAAAACACGTCGAGCCAGTTGACGAAAATTCAGACACCATGGACCTCGAAGAATTGAGACGGTTATTACAGAAATTACAGCAATTAAACGCGCAGTAAGTCTTAATTCTTGTAAGAAATTAGTTATATAAAAAAAAGGAGTTGTTTGAAAAATAATTAATTATTGAAGATATAAAATTTTTTCTGTGTTATTCGAATATTATCTACAATTGCGAAGTTGTGAAAATTAATTATATGAAAAAAAAAGGTTTTGAAGAATGATTTAATTATTGAAAGATATAAAATTTCCTTTTTGTAACATTGAAATATAATTTACATTTAGTTAAGAGACATAATTAATTTTTATTCAAATATAATTGAACATTGAAGAACAAATAAAAAAACTAAATTATAAAAATTATTGTAAATTGGAATTTCTTTTCTCACAGTTATGAGATTGTTTTCGTCAATTAATTCAAAATTGTTTTGATACCTCATTGTGTGTTCCCCTCTGCGAAATTATTTTTTCTTGCTTCTGTGAATTTTTCTTGTTTTTGCCGAAGTAGTCGAGAATTCTATACCCTGTGTAAAAATTGGGCTTGCTATATCCTTTTTCTGCGCTTGGTATACCCTCCCTTTAAAAGCACCAAAATTACTAGAACTCGAAATGCAGATTATTCTAATCTCGTATCCATTCGGACGGGAAGGAAATACCAAACAATCCGAATGACTAACGAGGACGAACAGAGTTCCCCGGTTGCTGAAACCGTGGTGCAACTATCAATCACTGACGCACAAAATATGATTCCTGAATACGACGGTAACTCGACTGACTTGCACAAATTCATTTCTTGCTGCAATGCACTTTTTACTACAGCAAAAAGGAATGCTGAAAAAAATCTGTTTTTGAACTTACTTAGGACTATACTAAATGGTTCAGCCTATGACATTTTCAAATATCATACCCATACTACCTGGGAAGAGTTAAAAAGGGAACTTCTAGAACAATTCGGAGACAGTAGACCTAGAGTAGCACTCCATGGGGCACTTATGCGTTGTAAGCAAGGCCCTAGAGAGGATATTAAAGATTATATACAAAAACTTTATAAGGCTCTCTCTGATTTAAATGGGGCCACATTAAGTGAACATGAGGGATCTACTGCACTTAGCGCACTTCTGAAAGAAAATGAACAAAACGCCTTGCGCGCATTCGAAGACGGTATCAAAAGTGAGCAATTGCGACTCATAGCAAAAACTAAAAACGAATCAAATCTTCGAAAACTCGCAAATTACGTACTCGAGCATGCAGCTCGTATGCATGAAGGTCCCGCTCACGGATTTTATAGACCACAATATAAAAACAATGAAATGTGTGGTCTTTGTAAACAGCGAGGACATACTGAGGAGACATGTTTTCGTCGAAAATCACTCCCTAACTTTCCAGTTAATCCTCCTATGAAGCGAGAAGTAAATCGCTTAATCTGTGCATATTGCAGGAAACCCAACCATCATATCAGAGAATGTAGGAGTAGAATTTATAATGAGCGCAGAATGCAACCACAAGCACCCAATTTCCCAGAAAGGCAACCAAGAGAACAAGTACAGCCTAGGAATAACTTTTCATCACCACGTCCTGTAAGCCAAATGAGGCAAGTTAGATGAGTTTCTGAAGCGGGAAACCAGTTGCGGCGAGAAGGAACGAACGGCGACCTTATTCGCGAAATGTCCAGAGCCGTAATTCACGAGGAACCAGTCAATCACTAAATCTACCTCAACGCAACCCAAGTATCAATATCCCTATTCTTCTGAAGCATAATTCGTTAACTATTTCAGAACCATTGAACATTTCAAAAAAGGGAAAAGTTACTCTTCTTATCGATACTGGCGCTGAGATCGGCTTATTAAAACTTAGTTCAGCTCATGATGACTGTCTCGTATATGAAAGTCAAAAATGCACCATAACTACCTTAGCGGACGAAACACTACACTCAATAGGAATATCTGAGGGTTATCTTGAATTAACTGCTTGTCAAAAAACGTTCTCAGTTCCTCACACTTTCCATATCATGCAAGTAAAAACTCGATTGAATTGTGATGGAATACTGGGGAACGATTTTCTTAGTGCATATAATTGCAACATAGATTATACCAGTAAAATTTTACAAATCACACCAGGAAGATATAATTCTTTTGAACCACAAAAAATTATAAACGATACGAATGAGAAACTAAGCACAAATAATGATGAAGAAATTACTTTAAAGAGAAAATTTATCGAGGAACAACGGGAAATATTGGAGGAAACAAAGATTATTATGAACGAAATGAAAAAGTTTATACAAGAAAAATCAAATCTTTTCGAGTTACAAGACCCGGTACATGAGCATCAAGCCACTCTAGTAAAAGAGGATGCCATTGCCTATGTGGGTACAAAATCGAAGGCCAACCGGGCTAAAGAGAATCTAAAACGTAAAACCCTTGTTCAGGAATACCCGGCAAGCGAGGATCAAATCATTCCTAATCCGGAAGATGCTGCTGTATATGTGGGTAAAAGATCAGATTCTTTACAAAATATTAACTCAAGTTCTGAGGAACATTTAGTCAATGGTAATCAACACAATTCAAGTGTATTATATAAAGATAAAAAAGGAATAATTGAATCAAAAGATGAAGAAACCTCTCAAAAGATAATATTTCCTCCTCGTTCCGAAGTATTAAACACCAATAACTCAGAGATCTCATTGCATAGGCATAATATCAAACCAAATTGGGAAAATCCTGAAAATTATGATATCGCAGAACTAAACTATACAAAGGAACCTAAAATCTCTCGTCTGAAAAGGCTAAGAAATACATTAGATCTGGAACACTGCAACAAAGAAGAATATAATTCTATTATCAACATATGTGAAAAATATAATCATTTATTTTACTTAGATGGCGATTATCTAACTTGTACCGACGTTACTTCCCATACAATGCCAACAATTGCGGATAAACCGCCTGTTCACGTAAAGCCTTACAGGCTCCCCGTCTCTCAACGTGAAGAAATCAATCGTCAGGTAGAGGATATGTTGAAAAATGACATTATTGAACCTAGCAAGAGCCCATGGAACTCACCTTTTCTGCTGGTTCCTAAGAAGCCATATAATGCCTGAAATAAGCGTTGGAGAGTGGTTGTCGACTTCCGTAAGCCGAACGAAGCTACAATAGGTGACGCCTACCCCTTGCCTAATATTTCCGACATTCTGGATCAGCTGGGGCGATCAAAATATTTCACTACCCTTGACCTCGCGAACGGTTTCCACCAAATACCCATGGATACTAGCGATAAAGAAAAAACAACTTTTAGCACCTCGTATGATCATTATCATTATAAGCTTATTATTATAGCAATTATAAGCTTATGGAGGTATTTGATAGATTGAGGCAAAGTAATCTAAAATTACAGCCGGACAAGTGCCATTTCCTGAAAAAGGAAATTGCATATTTGGGCCATGTAGTAGGAGAAAACGGAGTTCAACCCGATCCTTCAAAAATTCAAGTAGTGAAACCTTACCTGAGACCAAAACGAGCTAAAGAAGTAAAAGCCTTTTTGGGTCTCGTGGGTTATTATAGACGATTTATAACCAATTTCTCTAAAATTGCTAAACCATTAACAAATCTCCTTATGAATAATGTGGAATTTTGCTGGGATGAATTTTGTGATGATGCTTTTAGGACTTTAAAAGAAAAACTAATTTCTGCTCCACTTCTCGGTTACCCCGAATATGACAAGGAATTTATCGTCACCACAGATGCAAGTGACTATGCACTGGGCGCCGTTCTCTCACAAGGACCAGTAGGAAAATATAGACTAATTTGCTATTCAAGTCGTACACTGAATACAGCAGAAACCAGGTATTCTACTACTGAAAAGGAATTATTAGCCATTGTGTATGCTGTGGAACAATTCAGACCTTATATTTATGGACGAAAATTCACTGTAGTTACAGATCATAAACCATTGGTTTGGCTTATGAATCTAAAAGATTGCTCTTCTAGATTAATGATGTGGAGGATACGCCTAGAAGAATATGATTATAAGATCATATACAAGGCAGGAACCTTGAATTCCAATTCCGATGCACTCAGTAGAATTCCTGTAACAGAAGAGAAAACCATTAATGTACACCGGACCGTAGCAATTTGGAAAGCTCTTATGAGCAATACTTAAACTATGTGCAATCACCTACTGATGCCATTATAGAACATGGAGGTGCCCTCCAACTAGCAAAAGATTTAACACATAAATTCTTTTTCTTACCACTGACAAAAACTACAACGGAGGAAACGTTAGAGGAAATATTCCCAACTATAGGTGAAGAATTGATTTCAAATAATCCACTATTTTCCACTATTACTTAGCCAAAGTCAAGACTCTTGGCGACAAAGAAGAAATTGACGAGGTTATAAAAACCTTTCATATCACTCCACTAGGAGGTCATCAAGGAGTGGAAAGAACCACTAAGCGAATAAAAATGTTCTACTCTTGGACTGGATTATCAAAAGATGTTGAACAATTCATTAAAAGGTGTTCTTCTTGCCAAGCTAATAAATTGAGCAAGACACCCAAAGTTCCAATGAAAATAACGACCACCAGTACCAGACCCTTCGAGAAAGTATTTTTAGATATTGTAGGACCATTGCCCCCTAGCCACAACAATAATAAATATATTCTTATTTTCCAGGATGATCTAACTAAATATTCAGAAGCCATACCAATTCAAAATGCGGAAGCCCGAACCGTGGCAGAGGCTTTCACTACACATATAGTATGTAAGCATGGGATACCTGCAACATTACTTACTGACCAAGGTACCAATTTTTTAAGCGAAATGTTCTCTAATATTTGTACCCTTTTAAAAATTCGTAAACTCCAAACAACTCCTTATCACCCTCAATCAAATGGAGCTTTGGAGCGAAGTCATAGGACATTGGCCGAATATCTGAGGCATTACGTTAATCGAGATCCACAATCTTGGGATACTTGGTTACCTTACTCAATTTTCGTTTATAATACAACGCCTCACTGTAGCAAAAATTATTCTCCTCACGAGATATTGTACGGATTTCCAGCCGAAATACCTAACACTGTAAAAGGTACCCCTAAGGTAAACTATAATTACGAAAACTACTGCAATGAATTAAAGGCTAGATTGCAACACGGATACAGGCTCGCTCATGAAACCCTCCTTGCAAAGAAGGAGAAATCCAAATATCTCTATGATAAAAATACACAACACAGAACATTCAATCTAGGAGAAAAGGTTTTGTTAAAAAGTCATACTAGGAAAAACAAATTCGAACCCCTTGTTATGTACCAAAAATGGTCATTAGGTAAAATATCTGCATTCATTAAAATTGAATATAATTATCGAAATAAAATATTCAATCATTGTAAAATTACTTCAAGTACTTCAAACGGATGTAACTAAATTCGCCTAAACGGCATAAATTATTTCTATTCGCGACAAACAAATCGCTCAACTTACCGCGCATTCCTTTCCCAGGAAATTTGTAGCGCATTGGTAACTTAAAAATGCTAATTAAGCATTAAAACCGATAAGGTACCGAACGAAATTAAGTTCGTTCCCAGCTAAAGGTGCTTTTCTCAGCGATTTCTTACATACATCGTATCTTGCTCAGGCATACACGGCCAAGATACAAAAAGAAGAAAAAGCTCAAAAAGCTTTTCTCATGTATGTCGTTTTGATCGCGATCTCTCACTACATCGTCTTCTGCCTGTACAAGAGAGGCAGAAGATTTAACGAAAGAAAAGCTCAAAGCTTTCTTTCATGTAGGTGCGCTTAATCTAATGAATTAAGCCAAAAAATAAGTGAGTTTGGTTTTTGACACGGAAGCGTATGGTCAACAGTGAGTCTGGTTTAAAGCACGTAATCATTTGTACAGAGTTTGGTTTAAAACGCGCGATAGTTAAGTACGTAATCATTTGTACAGAGACTGTTTTAAAGCACGCGATAGTTAAGTACGTAATCGTTTGTACAGAGTCCGGTTTAAGGGCGCAATAGTTAAAAAGCAGTTGAAAAGCAGTTATAAAATAAGTCAAAGTGTTTATACGAATAGTGATAAGAAAAAACCAATTTAAGTGTAACCCCATTAAGTAAGAAGTGTATTTGTTTATTATTAGACTAGAGTAAATAAAGTGTATCGTAATAAAACTGGGTGTGTGTTTATATAAAAGCAATCCCCGACGTCCGACAGATAAAAATACATAACAAAAATTGGAAGCTCTGTTCGCAGAACTGTAAAGGCTTTAAAACCCTCAATCCTGCATACGAGTCTACGACGGGGAACCATTGACCCCTGCTGAGTCGTCAATTGCTCAGCAAGTCACCCCCAACGCTCGGGGATTAGTCAGCTCTAACTGCCTCTGTTCCAGGCGAACACGCAGCTATCCCCCAACAGCACCCAGTGCCAACGCGGGACTCTAGCGGGCTTCATCCCTGCCCAGAAGACGCTTGACGTAAAACCCGGACAAAGAGAACACCCCTTTTTCGAGACGAGTGGGAAGTTAGTAACGACCCTTCTCAAACGGACGACCCAAAGGTCAACTCGTCCGCAACAAATTAGCAGCAGACATCAGCAAGGGCTACTCAAAGGACAGCCAGCCCAGAACAGCAGATCTACTCCAGAGTTTGGGAGGATTCCGAAGACGGCATAAAGCCCCCTTACATCGACAGGGAAACCTAAGAGACGGTTGAGACAACCCCCCTGTCTTAAGAAATATCGGCAAGGGAACACAAAAGAAGGCTATAACCCCCCCTTGCCACATTCGGAGCAGACTTAGTGCATGTCAGAGTCGGAGGACTCCCCACCAACAGCAGCCCCACGAACGAAGTTCCGAGCTGAGAGACCTCATCAGCACAAGGTCAACAAGGACCTTCAACGTCAGCGGTTCCAGAACCTGAAGGACGTCGACTTCGCAGCGGCACTGTTTTGCCTGTTCCGTCAAGTGTCACCAAAGTAAGCCTAAATAAATACTTAGATACAATTTTAGACAAAGCGCGAGAATCTGGCAAGTTTTCTGCTCCTCACTGTGAAGTGCTAGATCTGAAACTAGCCCGAAGTCGCGAGGAAAGACTCGCCTTAATAAAAGACTTCCAATCAAGCACAGAGGAGTTTAAAGCGGATATCGCTAGGTTTGCCGGATTCTCGCCCTCGCTCGATTTAGATAAGAATTTAATTAAAGATTTAAATTTAAAAGATAATAACGAATCAAGTGCTAATAGTAGTGACGAGGCCAGTGCTATTGTAAGAGCCTCTAGTGTAGAAAAAGAAGTCGACCAGACCGACCCAGCTTGCGACGACCCAACTTCCGTGCAAGATTTATTACTAGACTGGATAGAAGCATCCTTAACGGACACCAGTCTAGAGGAAAGTTTTAATAGTCTGCCCGAGTCCAAATTGTTAGAAAAACCAACCCCTACAATGGCAGACTATTCCAAAGTAGTGAAACTCACTGCACAACTAGTTCCTCTCTTTTCGGGCGAACTCAGCCCCAATTTGAGCCAAGAGCTCCAAACATTTTTAGGCTGCTGTAGACAAACACAGCAATACCTCGAAGAGGACGAAAAAACGGCTTTCCTCCAGATCTTGCCAACCAGACTCCGAGGTGAGGCATACCAAATTTATGCGACTCCACACCCACTTCCCTAACAGAATTAGAGGAAAAATTAAATCGCGCGTTCCTTCCAAGGGAAACCTACCAAGAACTAGTGAATAGACTGATAACGGCAAGACGAAACCCTTGCGAGGCTCTCACTGCCTTCACAACTAGGGTGAAGCAGTTGCTGACGCTTTGCAAGGAAGCAGCCACTACCAATTACGGAGCTACAGCAGCCCCATTTGTAAAGACACAATTGGAGGACTTTGCTCGAAATGCACTCCGCAGTGGAGTTACAAATCCTCACCTATGTCAGTACCTGCTGACTATTAATGAAGGAACGCTCGACGACCTAATCCAAAAGGCCTTGGATATAGAAAGGCTGCAACAAGGGGCCAATTTTTTGCAAGTCCCCTTGTCGTATTCGGCAGCCACCATACCACTGATCGACCCCAATTTGCTGGTAAGGGCGGCCAAAAGGTCTCCAGTGACATACAATCAGTCGCGCCAGCCGGGAGTTGCTGTAAGGCCATTAAACCCTCACAATTTTCGTCCCCAACCCCAACAGGTGTCACTCACGCACAACAACACATACCAGACGGAACGGCCCCCAATAACATGTAGTTTCTGCCAGAAGCAGGGGCACTCATATTCGGAGTGTTACAAACGCAAGAACATGCAGAAACTACGGGCACGATGTAGGCACATGCAGGGATAACCGACCAGGACCCTCAAATACCCCCAAAAATAGACCTCCCCAGTCAAACCAGAAAACGGGTGGCCAGCAAATGTACAATCTGCATCAGAAGTTTGACATAAAATTAAAATGTAAATTCTGTAGTCGCAGAGGCCACTGGAGGAGTGTAGACAAAAAATCAAATGGGAAAGTAAACAGTCGGGAAACGACAAGAAGCTGTCGCAATTGCCACCCGACAAGAAGCAAAATTAAATAAAAAGGAAAAGAAACCCTCTCTAGCGCCCGAATCCGGTATTCCTACAGTAAATTTACCACTAGACATAAGCCTAAACGGCGAAACCCGTCTCGTAGTGGATACCGGCGCAGAGGTTAGTATAATAAAGAAGAAAATTTTAAAAAACCTCGATGTAATAAATTCCGAGGACAAAACAACGTTACAAACGCCATTTGGCACTGGTAAGACATTGGGATCCTGTAAAGGAAATTTTGAATTACAAAACAAAATACCCTGTAAATTTCAGGTCGTAAAAAACATCCCAGGCCTTACCAATGACGGTCTTTTGGGAAATGACTTCCTAAAAAGAAACTGTAACGTTGAGGGACCCGCGAAGACACTTAGATTTCCCCGCACAGAAATCAATTCGGAAGAGTTTGCTGTACCTATAGCGTACGATCCATGTCCAGCCTCTACAATCGACGTAGGAACGCCAACAGGGAAGTTAAAGGACAAATTAGTGACACTTTCTACCTGTGGTGTCCTCAAGGCGCCTAAACAAAAGAGCGCTGGTTGTCGGAGAAAAGGACAAAATTTGGAAAAGTTGACTGATCATGATCGAACCTGCGAAATGAGGCAGCAACAGGTAATTCTAACGGAATCTGCTGGCATACCTGCACGTTCTCAAACTATTGTCAACACTTCGTTAATAGTGCCAGAGGAAATGCTCTGTTTATCCCAAGAGATAAGCGATGGAGTCTTCTTGGCCAACAGTTTACTCCCCGCCGGAAACACAGTGTCAATTGGAGTCCTCAACTCAACCAGTTTTCCAGTGGTCCTAACAAGTCTAAAACTGAATCTTGTCCCAACCAAAGACTACTCCGTTATTCAACTAGCTCAATCGTCCTATAGTGGCAAGCTAATACCAGAGGCTAAACAAACCCCCCAGCAAAAGGATGATAAAAATAAAAAAGATTCCTCAATTCACCGGTTAAACGTAATAACACTTACTAATACAGACAAAGCGAATCAATACAGCGACATTTGTAAGGTCAAGCAAACGTCCGGCATAAATGAAGACAACAAAAGTAGGGCACCAAAAGGTTGTGTTACTCGACAGTTTTCAGCGCCCCTTGATAACGGGCATAAGAGCCCCATCGTAAAAGAAGAAACCTCAACACATCAAAAGAGCCGAAAACAAATGGTGAGTAACACAAATAAAACTTAAATTCAAATAGGCAGAAGCCAAAGCGCCGAAAATATAGCCGCTCTGCAACATATTAAATATATATTCCCGGACTACGAAGAATCGGATGATACTCGTCTAAACCCGCGTCACGTCAGGTTAGAGCAGGAACTCAACCTAGATGAATCCCTGAACGCGGACGAGAGATACCAATTACGACATATTTTTTCTTAAAGGTGATCGGCTCTCATATACAACAGCCATCACCCACAATATTCCCTTGGTGCAAGATCAAGCACCCATAAATCAAAAAATGTATAGATTACCCGAAACACAGCGAAATGTAATTAATGAACAACTCAAAGAGATGTTGGACAATGACATAGTCCAACTGAGCAAAAGCCCTTGGAATTTACCTCTCCTAGTCGTCCCAAAAAAGGCGGGACCAGACGGTGAAAAAAGGTGGCGCGTCGTCGTCGATTTTCGGAAATTAAACGAAAAGACAATCGGAGACGCCTTCCCGCTACCCCGGATCGAAGACATTCTTGACCAATTAGGTCATTCACGATATTTTACGACCCTCGATCTCGCCAACGGCTACCATCAAGTCCTAGTCGATCAAAATGATCGACCGAAAACTGCTTTTAGCACCAACTACGGGCACTATGAGTTTAAACATATGCCATTTGGGTTAAAAGGGGCCCCGGCTACGTTCCAACGCTTGATGAATTACGTCCTCACAGGTCTACAAGGCCTCGAATGTTTCGTCTACCTAGATGATATAGTCATCTACGGGAAAAATTTAGCGGACCATAACAAAAAGCTCCGCAAAGTCTTCAACAGATTGAGAGAGAATAACTTGAAACTGCAGCCAGAAAAATGTCAGTTTCTCAGGAAGGAAGTAGTTTATTTAGGAAATAAATGTTCTAGCCAAGGTGCACTTCCAGACCCAAGTAAAACGGCCTGCGTCCAAACTTTCCCAGTTCCACGGACTGTGCGACAAGTACAATCCTTTCTAGGTCTCGCAAATTACTACAGAAAGTTCATACCCGACTTCTCCAAAATAGTGCGTCCTATTACCAATTTACTCCGCAAGGATGTTAAATTCAATTGGACCGAGAAGTGTCAGGAAGCTTTTGAGGAAATCAAAACTTCATTGGTTTCACCCCCACTATTAATATATCCCGATTTCTCAAAGCCATTCAATTTAACCACGGACGCCAGCAATGAGGCTCTTGGAGCGGTCCTATCCCAAGGCGAAGTGGGAAGTGACCAGCCTATTGCTTACGCCAGCCGTACACTTAACAAGGCCGAACGCAATTATTCTGCAATAGAGAAAGAATTGCTAGCCATTGTCTGGGCTACAAGAAATTTTAGGTGTTACCTTCAAGGCCGTAAATTTACGGTCTATATAGAATATAAACCTCTCAAAGGAGTTTTTAATGTAAAAGACCCCACTTCCCGTCTGGTAAGATTTCACCATAAACTTTCCGAATTCGATTATCTAATCGAATACAAACCCGGAAAGTACAACACGAATGCAGACGCATTAAGCCGCATACCACGGGAAAATATAGAAGACGACAACGGCCAGACCTTCACGGTAAAGGCCCAAGTCCACCACCACGTGGACTCCGACATCGAAGAGGGAAACATCCCCCTAAGCACTAAAAGTCGCCTAAAATGTAACGCAGTGACTAGGGCTCAGGCTAAAAACGCCCATACAAATAGCCCCAAGAACCAAGATCACTCGTTAAGCGACCAAGACGAAACGAAATTAAGCGATGGGAATAAGAAAACAAGTCCACCAATCATCTGTCCAAGTACTGATCCAAACGAAGTAAATAAACTGAAACCCGAAGTCATCACAAGCCCCGAAGAAATCAAAACAATCCTAAAAGATTATCACGATTCTCCATTCGGCGGCCACCAGGGTGTCATAAAAACTTATAAAAGAATCCAACGAAAGTACTGGTGGAGACATATGCTCAAAGATATAAAGAAATATATCCAGCGGTGCCCTAAGTGCCAAACAATGAAAGCCTCGCCTCAATGTAAAATGCCGATGGTTATCACGGATATCGCAGAACAACCTTTTGATAAGGTCTATTTAGATATAGTCGGTCCACTCGAGGAAACGGAGTCCGGAAACAAGTACATCTTGACTTTCCAGGATAATCTCACCAAATTTGTCGATTGGTACGCCATACCTAATGGGGAGGCAGAAACCGTAGCGCAAATCTTCTTCAACGAGATAGTCACGCGCTACCGCATCCCCAAACGAATAGTCACCGACCAGGGAAGTAATTTCCTAAGTGATTTGTTCAAAAGAGTATGTAAACTTCTAAGGGTAAAGAAGCTACAAACTTCTGCTTACCACCCTCAGTCTAACGGAGCACTAGAACGTGCCCATAGACCACTAATAGAGTACTTGCGTACAATAGTGGACGACAACCCCAAAACCTGGGATCAGTTCTTGCGAACCGCTGCATTCGTGTACAATAATAGCATACACGAAGGTACAAAATTAACCCCAATGGACTGCCTATATGGTTTCACAGCGGATGTTCCGTCTAATCTAAAAAGAGATCCAGAACCGGTGTATAACCACGAAAGTTACTATCACCTTCTAAGGTATAAGCTCCAGAAAATGTATGCCACGGCAAGGCGAAACATCTTAATAAGTAAAAACCGCTCAAAACAGTATTATGATAAAACTGTTCGCCCCCTCATTTTCCATATAGGGGATAAGGTATTACTCAAGAGTGAAACTAGAAAAAATAAACTCTCTCAAATTTGGGTAGGACCTTACATGGTGACCAAAATTCCAAGCACTGTCAACACCACTATCCAAATTGGTAAAAGAACAGTTACGGTTCATAATAACCGTCTGAAACCATTTTATGAGTAAACGAAATGGTATTGGAATGGTACACACATAGATAAATTAGTTTAAGTACACACGACTAACACGGGGAAACACAACACTTAGTATTATCCTAAGAATTAAAAGGCAATTTACTAAATAAAACCTTTTTCGTTTCCCCCGACAGGATGCTGTCCGGCATAATAATTCTTATTGGAACCCTACTGCTTCCACATCGAATATGTGTCGCAGAACCCTACACGGTAAAACCGCTCAACAACAGTGGTATTATATTCGAGGACATTGGAAGTCTCATAGCCTATCATGACACTTGGAGCATCATCACGGAGTTGGACCTATCAGAATTAGAAAACCAAACTAGGTTAGCAGAACGAGCTGAACATTATGTTCATCAGCTCTGTAGCCAAGTCACACTAGGTAATTTATGTGAGCTCCAAACCAAACACGTCCACGCCTTAATGGAAAATATTAAGAGAAGAACTAGCGTCATAAGGGAAGCAGTGCGAAAACCATGCAAACCTAGATCCATCTTTGACGGAATAGGAAATGCGATGCACTACCTTTTTGGCACTATGGACAGTGAAAACGAGCACGAAGTGTATAGTCGTCTCGAAGAATTAGAGACAAACACTCAAGCTCTGTTGGATTCAGAGAACCAACAAATCAGCGTGGTAAAAACCACCTTCTCTCAGATCCAAAAACCCCTGACATCCCTATCTGAACGGCAACGTCTCCTTAGTGGTCAAATAAATAACTTACTAAACACTACAGACGAACTAAACGAACGTCAATTAAGACAAGAGATAATTTCAAGCTTATTGCTACAAATGGTTTAAATTGAATTCCGGCAACAAACCCTGTTGAATATAATAGTATCCAGCCGTAGTAATCAAATCCGCCCGCTCTCGATCTCCGCAAACACTTTATTAGAAATATACCACAAGTCACACTCGACTTGTCCTAATTCCCAAACCTGCTTATCAGTCCTCTATCAAACGGCAGATCTATGGAGCCATCTATTACAGGAAAAGCTAGTAATTCGCATCACATTGCCAATTTTTAATATCACAAAAATGAAGCTACAAAGAATTCGATGCTTCCCAATACATGTAGACTCAAACCATAGTTTGGTCCCGGACACCGAATACTCAAATGTTGCCAGCCAAATTCAAACCCAAGAATTTCTGTTGCTCAAGCCGGAGAACATAAAAATGTTCCGTAAAATAACAAAAGAGGTAAATGAAGATACCTATACCGGCAGGTTAAACACCCCAGTAACTAAAGCAACAATGTCAAAAGAATGCGTTATTAAAATTCTCTTCAACCCAATGGAAGAAAACCCGAGATGCACATTAAGGGCCCAAATTCCACCCGAAGATACTCTAATTAAGTTGAGCAAACCTAATTCATGGTTATTTTCGTTAATGACAGCCACAGTAGTACATATAACATGTGTTCCGGCAAGACTTGTAAAAATCTGAAAGAAGATAACACAAAGTAACATATTCAACAAAATCAACACGATACTTATCTGACTGTCTCCAGGGCAATAACTTTGTTTTCCTTCATTTCTTGATTTCTTGTCAATATTGTTAGTACCTAGAGAAATAATTTGTCAAAATGTAAACAAACATTAAATTATAATTTTAACTTACCGAATTGTAATCCACAGTTCACAGTACAGATAAGGAACACTAATTATCACAATCCAATAAAAATAAAAATAAACGCGTTAAAATAGGAAACAATTTAATTTGAATTTCGACAGACACTTGACTGACTTGATGAAAACAATAATTTATTTGACAGCATCATTTTTCGTTCAATTATTCTTTCGTTAACTTTGCTCAATCTGAAAGGCAGGAAAGGAGCTATTTGTAACTGAAATAGACGATATTAAGAGTTGAGATAGATACCAACGAAGGGATAGAAATTTCAGGAAACTTTCCATAAAAGGAAGAAATTTCAAATTGTTAATTTGAATTTACCATATTTGGTAAAAATACTAATACTTCAAGTTTACCGCAAGGTTGGAGGAGAAAGTGAGAGTCAGTCGAAGTTTAAATCCTGTTCGCGACGGTCGTGAAATCCAATAATTACATTTTTTGAAATCTTTAAATCGTTGAAATCTAACATTTGAAATCAAAATTGCAAGGTTAGATAAAGTGAATTCAAAAGGGCATTTGAACACAAGTAAAATAAGTGAAATCAAAATATTAAACTGCAGTTAGTAACGTGAACTGTTGAATGAAATTAAATTGAACGAGAACCTTTAAAGTATAATTAAAATGTGTGAAGTTGGAATAAATTGATATATATTGAACTCTTTTCCAAGTGTTTAGTTGGAATAAATTGGTATATATTGAATTCATCTTCAAGTGTTTATTTGGAACAATTCAGCAAGGAGTTTGAGTTGAACTACTGACGGGGACAGACGTGCCGCCGTGTCTTGCCCCCAATAAAAAAAATAAACTTTAAATTCGGTTGCGAAAGCGCGATTTTAAGTTAAAAATATATAAGTGCTGTTGCCATCCTCGCCGGGGTGAGGGGCTTTTATGCTCTATTTGAAAGCACAGTCTGGTGAGTTCGTTCCATTTCATATCTTTTTTTCCATCCAACATTCAATGTAGTACAATCGTGCTGCATTGAATGCGTTTAACGGGTCTCCACTGCTGAGCATTTGGCTGCCTTTGTCGAGATCAAAGTTCAGCACAGCAGGCATAACACTGCTGCTGGCATTGTTCTCACAGAGGCGGCTTTGCTTCGCATTTGTGGATCCCGTTCGTCAGTCCTTGTGTTTGTGTACGTTTTTGTTTTGTTTTGTTTTGTTTTGGGCAAATTAAGACCGGGAGTATGCAAAAATTTTTATTTTATTTTTGCAACATTCGTGGCTTGAAAAGTAACCATTTTTCGGTTTACTGCCACTTGATCGCGGAAAATCCGGCTGTTTTTGCACTAAGCGAAACCAAGGTTGTTTCCGATTCTGATATTAATCAGTATCACATCCCTGGTTATCACTTAGTGCCACTCTTCTCTCCTCAGAGGGGAATCGCGGTTTATGTTAGAAAAGATGTGCCATTCTCCCTTCTCCCTCAATTTTCTTCTACTAATCCAGAATTTAATTATGTCTGGATTAGATTTAAACTCTATCGGCACATCATTCATTTTTGTTTTTTATACCGCAGCCCTAATATGTCTGACACTGACACTGTGTGTTCCTTTGATAAGTTGTCCTCCGATATCGATAAGATTTTGGAAATATCCCCCTCTTCTGAAATCGTTCTTGCTGGCGATTTCAACGTCCACAACACACAGTGGCTCAGGCATTCTTCTACCACAAGCCCGTCTGGAAGACACGTCGAGTTATTTAGTGAGTCTTTTAATTTACAGCAACTGGTTGAGTGTCCGACTCGTGTTCCTGATACTTTAGGGCATAACGCGCATCTTTTAGATCTATTTCTAACATCGCATCCAGAAAAATACTCGGTTTCGGTGACGTCTCCCTTGGGTAATTCGGATCATTGTCTAATCTCCGCCCAATTCTCCATCTCCTCTCTGACAACCACTAACCTAAATTCCACCAAAAGCTTAGTGTGGCATTATAAAAATGCTGATTGGGCGGGACTTAATAAGTATCTCAGAGAGCTGGATTGGTCCGATTGCTTTTCTGTGAGAGACGTTAACAAATGCACCGATTATATCTTAAACATCCTTTGTTTTGGAATGCATCGCTTTATTCCTCATAGCTTCAAGAACATCAAACCAACTAACACCAATTGGTTCAATAATGACTGTTTCGCAGCCATTAAAAATAAGGAAGCAGCCTTCCAGGCATATAAATTGTGCCCTTCAGAGGAATTGAGACGTATCTATAGAGATGCGCGGAATATTTTCAATTCAGCAATTAGTCGGGCAAAGTTCAATTTCGACCAGAACATCAGACGGAAGGTTTTTTCTACCCAAAAGGGTAGTAAGGGTTTCTGGTCTCTAGTAAAAACCGTAAAGAACAATTTCACCTGTTCGTCAACACCACCACTCATTTATAATGGGAATATTTTTACTGACTCATTGGACAAGGCCAACCTGTTTGCTGCTAATTTTGCTGCTAA
This sequence comes from Leptarthrus brevirostris, assembly GCA_964036015.1. Classification (NCBI taxonomy): domain Eukaryota; kingdom Metazoa; phylum Arthropoda; class Insecta; order Diptera; family Asilidae; genus Leptarthrus; species Leptarthrus brevirostris. The sequence goes on from OZ038371.1 coordinate 71,212,895, forward strand.
TTCACACTTACCACCTTCATCGCAGCTACTTCCATCTCCATCACAATGTACTAGTAGGCAAAAGACGCTACACTTTCGCACTCGCGAAGTTTTTAGAGTACTTTCAAAACTCGATGTGTCCAAAGCTACTGGCCCTGATGGTTTCTCGCCCCTTGTTTTAAAATGCTGCGCCTCTGCTTTGGCTAAACCTCTGCGCAAACTTTTTCACCTGTCATATTCAACAGGAATGTTTCCAAGTGTATGGAAACTTGCTCATGTCCAGCCGATACTTAAAAAAGGAGAGGCATGCGACCCCTCTAACTACAGACCAATTGCACTAACCTCGATCATATCTAAAGTTTTTGAATCACTCATCAACTCTCAGTTGTTGAAATATCTAGAAAACAACCATCTTATCAACGATTGCCAGTACGGTTTCCGCACTGGCCGCTCAACCGGAGACTTACTAACGGCTCTAACGGAACGTTGGAATCATTGTCTTCATAATTTTGGTGAGTCTGAAATCGTCGCTCTTGATATTTCAAAGGCTTTTGATGGAGTCTGGCATGCTGCCCTTTTAGCCAAACTTCAAACATTTGGTCTGCACCCTACCCTCGTTAAATGGATAGAGAGTTTTTTGTCAGGCCGTTCAATTCGTGTAGTAATTGACGGAGTTACTTCTGATTCCTACGAAATAAATGCCGGTGTACCTCAGGGTTCAGTTCTTTCACCAACCTTATTTCTTCTTTTTATTAATGATCTCTTATCCCTTACTCTCAATCCCATTCATAGTTTCGCCGACGACAGCACCCTTGATTTCGCGTACTCATTTGATTCTGTTATGAATTCACGTGGAAATGCTACAGAAGTCAATCGGGAACGCATGTTTAGATCATTAAACAACGACATTTCCAAGGTCCTTGCTTGGGGCAGAGCAAATCGTGTTACGTTTAATGCATCCAAAACCCAATGCTGTTTAATGTCCCTTAAAAAACGCCCAGTTCACCCCCAACCCATTTCAGTCGACGGAGTGAATATACCCAATTCACCCTCCCTTAACATCTTGGGTATCGAGATATCCAGCAATCTTAGCTGGACTGATCATATATTTGCAATCGCTAAAAATGCGATGAAATGTTTGGGTTTTCTACAGAGATATAAGAAATATTTCACCCCACCTGACTTAGCGCTGATGTACAAGTCCCACATTAGGCCTAGACTTGAATATAATTCCCATATTTGGCAGGGGCCGGACACACCGCACTGTCCGCGTTAGACAAAGTCCAGCGTAAAGCTGTTAAGCTTATTGGCGATCCCTCAATCTCTGAGGGTCTTGACTCTCTGGAGCATCGACGGAATGTCGGTTGTCTCTCACTCTTCTATCGTTATTTCCATGGCCGTTGTTCTAACGAAATTGCTAGCCTGATTCCTTGTAGACTCATGACAACGCGCGATACAAGATCAACAAGCCGCTCCCACCCCTATACTCTCCAGGTCAAATTTGGACGTACCGTCAAATTTCGGGAATCTTTTCTAAGCAGAACAACACGAATGTGGAACAGTTTACCATCTTCTGTTTTTTCCTCGTCTTATCAGCCTGAAACTTTCTAACGGGGCGTACATCGACACCTCCTTCACCCAAACTCCTAACCCATTTCCCTCATCCTTAATACCTTTCCTGCCAAGGCTGTGCTTAAGCATCATAGGGCATCCCCTGAGCTTTGGCATCATCATATATAAAAAAAAAAAAAGCCGTCGGCAGTTGAGTTCATAATTCATGAGACTTGAGTTCAAATCCTGTGAGAGGAAATATTTTTTTATTCTTTTTCTTAAGGCGGATTCAAAACATAAAAGGTAAGATTAATTACACCTCAGGCAATTAAGGAATTCTTCAATTTTAAACATGGTCCTTCGAGCCGGATATTCAGGCATTTGAAATTAGAAGGTTAAAATTTAACTCTGCAAACAAAAGAAGAATTTATAAAGGTAAAATTGAATTATTAAATGCATGTACATTGTCAATTAGAAAGCGTGAAATCTTGAGCCTAAATAAATTCTACTGAAGCCTATTTAACATATTTCGAACTTAGTTTATATATTAAAAAAAATGGATGAGTTAATTTTGCTTCAATTGGCGCAAAAGGAACAATTGGAAAAATTTATAATTAACTATAAAAAGGATGGAAAGGATAGGAGAACCGAAAATTATTATATTAACCGGCTCAAAGATTTTCAAAACCTATGGGATGATGCTAGAAAGAGGCATCGAGATTTAATTGTCCTAAAACTAAAAAATTCAGCTGAAGCATTAGAGGTACCATATTTTAAACAAGACATTTTTTCAATAATGGAATCCCACTTTATAAACAACTATGCTGAAATCGAAGATAGATTCCATCAAGAGTTTTCATGTGCCTCAGCTGGATCTCCTGAGAAGACCTTGGATGCGGATTCAAAATTTACGGTAATCAGGGAGAAAACTGAAAATTCATGTTCCATCAAATTGCCAAAAATTAGTTTAGAAAAATTCTTTGGGGATTATAAGAAATGGCCAACATTCCATGACCTATTTCGAACTGTAGTACATGAAAATAAATCACTTGCTCCGGTCCAAAAATTACAATATTTGAAACTTCATCTAGGGGGTGAAGCGGAAAATTTATTGCGACACTTCCAAGTAACTGAAGGTAACTACGAATCGGCCTGGAAACTTTTAAAAGAACGATATGATGATAAGATTTAGTTAATACTAATTTAAAAATATTTTTCGCTCAAGAGACAGTTAAGCATGAGACAGCACAGGGAATAAAAGGTTTATTAGATACCACCACCGAGTGCTTGCAAGCATTACAAAATTTCAAAATCAATATCGAAAATTGGGACATTCTTGTAGTATATCTGATTGTTCAAAAGTTACCATCGGAAACACGTTTATTATGGGAACAAAGCAGAGCTAAGGACAACGAATTGCCTAACTGGGCTGATTTACAAGAATTTCTGAAACATCGGTTTAGGACTTTAGAAGCTATTCCAAGCCATCAAATTCAAAATGTGCATAGACCTCGCAATCAATCGTCGAATACACGATCATCAAACCAAACATTTCATGCATCTTCTGGGGTTATTTGTTGTATTTGTGCTGGCGAACATGGGATTCGTCAATGTCAGAAATTTGCATCCATGGAATCGAACAGGAAATTAGATATGGTTAAAGCTAAAGGGTTATGTCTTAATTGCTTAGGTTATGGACACATGATGGCGAATTGTCCCAGTCAGCAGCGATGCTTATATTGCAAACAAAGACATCACACTATGTTGCATCGTAAAACTAATTATAAGTCCAACGAAAATAAAATGTCACTCCCAATGCAGGAAATATCTCGAAAGAATACGAATTCCGAATTGTCACCAACATCTCCAACATTTACTCCACAACCTAGTACTTCAGCTGCTACAAATTTAAATTCTTTAGTAGTAAATGAAGAGATCCAGAGTCATCAGATCTTATTGGCAACTGCCATGGTCAAAATAGTGTCGCCATATGGACATGAAGGAATCTTCAGAGCGTTAGTGGATCCAGGATCCCAAATTTCATTGGTTACAGAGAATGTTGTTCAGAGTTTAGGTCTGAAACGAGAACTAGTTAGAGCAAACATATCTGGAATTGGCCAAGTAAGTGCAGGTCAAACAAATTCACGGGTAAAATTCACACTTAAATCGCAATATTGCAACAATGCCTCATTCGAAATGTCCGCCTTTGTACTTCGAAATTTAACCCACCTTCTACCAACTGCACAATTAGTCATTAAGGACTGGGATTATATTCAAGGTATTGACTTAGCAGACCCATTGTACTACAAACCGGCAAAAATTGATGTGTTGCTTATTGCAGATGTATTTGGGCAAATTATTCTGAATGGTCTTATTAAAGGAAATCCCGGCAGTCCAATTGCACAGGAAACAACTTTGGGATGGATTCTTTCAGGCAAAATAGCACCAGAAAACAGCACAACTTTGAACGTCACCAGTTTTCATGTTCTTACTGAACTAAACCAACAGCTCAGACAATTTTGGGAACTGGAAGAAATAAAAATTGATAAATTGTGGACTGAAGAAGAGAAACAATGTGAAGAAATATTTCAGAGAACATACACTACACACGTAAGGCCGATGGCAGGTATCAAGTCGAATTACCATTCAAAGATGATGACTCATTAAAAAATTTGGGGAATCCAAAGGGAACAGCCTTATCTCGACTTTACCAAATGGAGAGACGCTTTAAAGATAATCCTCAGTTAAAGGAAGATTACGGCAAATGTCTTCAGGAGTACATATCATTAGGCCATGCAGAGTTTATAAAACCTGAAAAGGATAATGCTAATTATAGTGATACCAAATTTTTAACACGCTGTTACCTACCTCATCACTCAGTCACTAAAGAAGACAGTACAACCACAAAGCTTCGTGTAGTTTTCGACGCTTCAAGTAAAACAACCAGTGGATTGTCGTTAAATGATGTTTTATTGAAAGGACCTACAATTCAAGAGGAGCTACCGGCATTGTTACTCAGATGGCGAACTTTTAAAATAGCATTTATTGCCGACATCGAAAAAATGTATCGGCAGGTTCAAGTAATTGACAAGCATGCAGATCTCCAGAGGATTGTATGGCGAAATTCGCAAACCTCTCCAGTAAATGAATATAAATTGAAGACAGTAACCTTTGGTACTAAAAGCGCTCCATTCTTAGCGATACGTGTGATAAAACAATTAGCTGAAGATGAACAAAGTCGATATCCCTTAGGCTCGGCAGCGGCATTAACTGATTTTTATGTCGACGATTTAATGTCAGGCGCAAATACGATCCAAGCAGCCATCGAAAAGCAGACCCAATTAAATAATCTTATGAATGCAGGAGGGTTTCAGCTTCGCAAATGGACATCGAATTCTTTACCGCTCTTAGAAACCATACCTAAAAATTTAATAGAAATTAAATTACCGTTTAACATTAATTTCAATGAAAATGTTAAAGCTTTAGGATTATTTTGGAACCCGGAAAACGACATGCTTTCGTACACAATAAAATTAGGAAGTCAAACCGAAGTATTAACTAAACGAAACATTCTATCAGACGTCGCAAGGTTATTCGATCCACTGGGATGGTTATCTCCAATTATCATCTTAGCAATGGCAATGATGATGATTTATCCAGAAGTTATGGTTAGCACAAATTGACTGGGACGAAGAAGCACCGGAAGCTATTAAATCAGAATGGATAAAATATCGAAATCATATTCTTCACATAAAGGACATTCAAATTCCCAGATGGATACAAACTTCAGACTCGAATGCTCACATAGAAATTCATGGATTCGCCGACGCCTCCACACAAGCTTATGCTGCAGTCCTCTACATTTGCACAACGAATACTGAAGGAGTAAGACATGCCGGACTACTTCCTAAAGATCTCAAAAATCACAAGTTGTGGTGGAATGGTCCGTATTGGTTAGAGATGCAAAAGTCTCATTGGCCTAAGCTTGTTAACGATATATCAACCGATTTATAAGCAAAAAATTTATCATCGCATTATACAAACATCCATATTCCAGATGATCTAATTGATAAATTCTCTTCGCTTACAAAATTAATCAGGACAATTGCATACTGCCGAAGATTTGTACAAAATGCAAAAACACTCCCAAATGATAGAGATAAGTCCTATTTAAAGAAGAAAGAGCTCAACGAATCTTTAAAGCTATTAATAAAACGAACTCAAAGACAATATTTTGGAGAAGAAATCAAAGCCACAAAGAAGAACGTACATCTCGGGAACAATAATCGTCTAACAAAACTTATTCCCTTTATTGATGATGAAGGACTTCTAAGAGTGAGTGGTAGACTGGAGAACGCAGATTTGCGTTATGATGAGAAACACCCTTTAATCCTTCCAGACAAGGGTCATTTCACTAAATTAATAATTCATAAGGTCCATCGAGACACGTTACATGGAGGACCTCAGCTCATGATGAACTTCATAAGGAAACAATTTTGGATTTTAAATGCGAGGAACACTATTCGATATACCATCCAGAACTGCATCACATGCTATAAACAAAAAATGAAAACTCAACAACAGTTAATGGGTAACCTTCCAATTCCTAGAGTTAGAATGTCTAGGCCGTTTAGTCATACTGGAGTGGATTATTGTGGACCATTTGAGATTAAAAATCACAAAGGTAGAGGTGCCAAAAAATACAAAGGATATCTATCTATCTTCATATGCATGGTAACAAAGCCACTGCACATCGAAATAGTTACAGATTTGAGTTCGCAAGGATTTATTGCAGCCTTTCGAAGGTTTGTATCTAGAAGAGGATTTTGTAGTGATGTCTATAGTGATTGTGGAGCAAACTTCGTAGGAGCCAAGACAATAATTACTCGATTAAGACAAAAAATGATAGACGAATTAAATTGCGAAATTGCTACAATATTGGAAAATGAAGGTGTAAATTTTCATTTCATACCACCAAGTTCCCCACACAGGGGTGGACTGTGGGAATCTGGAGTTCGTTCTACTAAATTCCATTTGAAACGGATTTTAGGAAATTCATGCTTGACATATGAAGAACTGAGTACCGTCGTTGCACAAATCGAAGCATGCCTGAACTCAAGGCCATTGTGCGAAATGAGTACAGATCCGACAGATATGACGCCCCTCACGCCAGCTCATTTCTTAATCGGAGATATTCTAATAACACCGCCAGAGCCTTCACTATTAGATGTAAATATTCATCGACTGGATAGATTCCAATATCTACAGAGACTCTATCAATCTTTTTGGAATAGATGGAATGCAGAATATTTATCGCGTCTACAGCAGAGACCAAAGTGGACGAAAAAACACGATAATATAGAAGTCGGAGAACTTGTAATCATCAAAGAAGACAACTTACCACCTTCAGGATGGTTTTAGGGCGCGTAATCGATACTCATCCCGGGGCAGACAACATAGTGCGCGTGGTAACGGTGAAAACAAAAGACACTATTTTAAAGCGACCGATAACAAAAATATGTTTATTGCCGATAAAAACCGTGTCGCGTGAAACATTAACCGTCGCTCAAAATTAAGTTCGGTATACAGGACTTCGACTCAAATCAAATAATCAATACACCGAACGAAACTTAACATGAAAAATACCTCAATCAATAGTAGCACACATTCCACATTTCCTTTGCAATCTGAATCCACTTTCCTTTCCAAATATTGTTTTTCTTACAGACAAACAAATTCCAGGCAATTACAAGATGAATTCAACACTGTACGATTCAATCACATTTCACAAAGGGTTTGCTAAACAGCCAAACATGCGACGAATTGACGAGGTATTAAAATTCCCTTTATATTGCTACCGATGGTTCCAAGGCGGGGAGTATGTTCCGGCAAGACTTGTAAAAATCTGAAAGAAGATAACACAAAGTAACATATTCAACAAAATCAACACGATACTTATCTGGCTGTCTCCAGGGCAATAACTTTGTTTTCCTTCATTTCTTGATTTCTTGTCAATATTGTTAGTACCTAGAGAAATAATTTGTCAAAATGTAAACAAACATTAAATTATAATTTTAACTTACCGAATTGTAATCCACAGTACACAGTACAGATAAGGAACACTAATTATCACAATCCAATAAAAATAAAAATAAACGCGTTAAAATAGGAAACAATTTAATTTGAATTTCGACAGACACTTGACTGACTTGATGAAAACAATAATTTATTTGACAGCATCATTTTTCGTTCAATTATTCTTTCGTTAACTTTGCTCAATCTGAAAGGCAGGAAAGGAGCTATTTGTAACTGAAATAGACGATATTAAGAGTTGAGATAGATACCAACGAAGGGATAGAAATTTCAGGAAACTTTCCATAAAAGGAAGAAGTTTCAAATTGTTAATTTGAATTTACCATATTTGGTAAAAATACTAATACTTCAAGTTTACCGCAAGGTTGGAGGAGAAAGTGAGAGTCAGTCGAAGTTTAAATCCTGTTCGCGACGGTCGTGAAATCCAATAATTACATTTTATGAAATCTTTAAATCGTTGAAATCTAACATTTGAAATCAAAATTGCAAGGTTAAATAAAGTGAATTCAAAAGGGCATTTGAACGCAAGTAAAATAAGTGAAATCAAAATATTAAACTGCAGTTAATAACGTGAACTGTGGAATGAAATTAAATTGAACGCGAACCTTTAAAGTATAATTAAAATGTGTGAAGTTGGAATAAATTGATATATATTGAATTCATCTTCAAGTGTTTATTTGGAACAATTCACCAAGCCGTCGGCAGTTGAGTTCATAATTCATGAGACTTGAGTTCAAATCCTGTGAGAGGAAATATTTTTTTATTCTTTTTCTTAAGGCGGATTCAAAACATAAAAGGTAAGATTAATTACACCTCAGGCAATTAAGGAATTCTTCAATTTTAAACAACATGTACACACCAACTGCTCACCTACCGCCTGTCAGGTCAGGGAATTCTATTAATCAATAAACCCTGCCGATTTCAAATCGGGCCTCATACAATTTACTATGAGGCTGAAAGTAGGCATAACTTAAGTATCTAACAACCCGAATACTTCCCAAATACAAATGAAAGCCACTCGCTACTAAAAGACTTCATGATAAGGTAAGTAGAAAAAACAAAAGACGTAGCTCAAAATAGAGATGATCAGTCGCACCCGACTTTACTGATCGGTGACGAAACTAATCGACTGATCCACCAGAGTACAACATCTCTTGAAGAAATTAGAGCAAAAATGCAAAATATTCGCATAAGCCCTGGAAATAAAACCTCCCATGTACTCTCGGTAACCTCAATCTTGTTAACAGGATTAATTCTGTTGGTCGTGGCAATATATGCTGCAATTCGGTACGTGGTTCCCGCGATCCTAAGGGATCCAACCGACGTAACCACCAACAAACGCCAGCTATCGATACCCCTCTAGAACCAATATACACAGCCCCCCAAACATCGCAAAAGCGACCAACCACTCTTCCCCGAACCAAATCAATACAATTGGTTGACCATTAGGTCCAGAAGAAAAGAGAAAATCCGTAAAAAACAAAAAAACAAATAATAAAAATTAATTAATAAATAAATTATTATTACATCAAACGCGCCGTGTAGCACTGCCACAATTCGACAACCATATAAAGCAGTCGCGTAAAGCAGTTGGATATGAAAAAAAAAACATATAAATATATATATATGTATCTATATATACAAATAAATATGAAATTAAACTCAAAAAGGGGTAAAACATTCGGTCTTTATACCCCCAAAGTAGACACAAAACCGGCCAAGGGCAAGGCCACCGAATAAATCAAGAACATTCACCCTCCCTTTACTACCCTGTGTGATCTGTTCCTCTCCCAAGAACAGCTCACTTTTTCCAAGGGGGATGGAGTGTTATGTACCAAAAATGGTCATTAGGTAAAATATCTGCATTCATTAAAATTGAATATAATTATCGAAATAAAATATTCAATCATTGTAAAATTACTTCAAGTACTTCAAACGGATGTAACTAAATTCGCCTAAACGGCATAAATTATTTCTATTCGCGACAAACAAATCGCTCAACTTACCGCGCATTCCTTTCCCAGGAAATTTGTAGCGCATTGGTAACTTAAAAATGCTAATTAAGCATTAAAACCGATAAGGTACCGAACGAAATTAAGTTCGTTCCCAGCTAAAGGTGCTTTTCTCAGCGATTTCTTACATACATCGTATCTTGCTCAGGCATACACGGCCAAGATACAAAAAGAAGAAAAAGCTCAAAAAGCTTTTCTCATGTATGTCGTTTTGATCGCGATCTCTCACTACATCGTCTTCTGCCTGTACAAGAGAGGCAGAAGATTTAACGAAAGAAAAGCTCAAAGCTTTCTTTCATGTAGGTGCGCTTAATCTAATGAATTAAGCCAAAAAATAAGTGAGTTTGGTTTTTGACACGGAAGCGTATGGTCAACAGTGAGTCTGGTTTAAAGCACGTAATCATTTGTACAGAGTTTGGTTTAAAACGCGCGATAGTTAAGTACGTAATCATTTGTACAGAGACTGTTTTAAAGCACGCGATAGTTAAGTACGTAATCGTTTGTACAGAGTCCGGTTTAAGGGCGCAATAGTTAAAAAGCAGTTGAAAAGCAGTTATAAAATAAGTCAAAGTGTTTATACGAATAGTGATAAGAAAAAACCAATTTAAGTGTAACCCCATTAAGTAAGAAGTATATTTGTTTATTATTAGACTAGAGTAAATAAAGTGTATCGTAATAAAACTGGGTGTGTGTTTATATAAAAGCAATCCCCGACGTCCGACAGATAAAACTACATAACACCCTGTGGAAAGGTCCTTACACAGTAACGCACATAAATTCCCCAGAAAACACTACAATACGTGTGGGTAATAAAAATAAAATGATTCACAACAACGATTTGAAGTTGTTCATAGAATAGTGAATATGAACTCTCTTTACAGGATTCTTTTTGAATTCTACCTCCTTTTGGGAACCTTTGAAGTTGCACACTCAGATTCTTGGATTAAAACTACTCACTTCAATACTACACCTGGAATTTACTTCGAAGAAATAGGTACAGTCGGACTATACAGTAATGAATGGAAAGTCGTCACATATTACGACCTAAAAACTTTGCGTTTAGAATTCCTAAAACTCCAAGAATATGTCAAGGACATGTGAAACACATAATGAAGGCTTAGGATTTTGCAACAGTATAACCGAAATAATCCACGTACTTATCGCGGAAATAGAACAAAAGGAAACCCTGCTTAGACCTGAAAAGAGGCGATACAAAAGAAGTTTATTTAATGCAGTAGGAAATCTGAGTAAGACACTTTTTGGCACACTTGACGAAGAGAACGCGAAAAAGTATGACCAGGCCATTAACGATCTTGATAAAGATAACGAACACTTGTTGAAACATCTAAAAAATCACACATCAATCACAGAGACCACTATTAATGTATTTAATAAGTCTCGTAGTAACAAAGATGACCAATTTATGAGCCTGACAAATAAACTCAGATTCTTGAATTCGACCGTTAATAGGATAACGTCTGAAGTTCTAGATAATCGGTTATTACTAGAATTGGAAAATTTAGTTACCTTAACTTAAATAATTTTTGAATTTAAACTCCCACTCCCATTCAAGGAAACATATCAGCTTTTTAAGGTTACAGCACTTCCAACCCCCCAGGGTAATCTTTTCGCCTACATCCAACCTTCATTAGAATGTCTCGTTATAGATATTAATAGGGAACATTACTATGCACTCAATAAATTTGATCTTAACAACTGCCTCACTAATAACCTTATCTACTATATATGTAGAATTATACATCCGATTTTTAATGATCATTCTGCCAATCACCTATGCGAAATCAAATAACTAAAACATTCACCCACAATACCCCAAGAATGCGAAATTAAGACAATTCCTAAAACAAACTATTGGATACAAATGTCCCAACCCAACAACTGGATATTCGTCCTTAAAGATGAAGAAACCATTGATTCAATCTGTGGGAATACTATCAATCCCCTCAAACTAAGTGGTGCAGGTATCGTTGAAATCAAACAAAATTGTTACCTCAGATCAAAAGAGTTCACAATTCAGGCCCATAACGTCAAAACATATAGATTAAATAATTTTTACTTACCAACCACTAATCTTTCCTACCACTTACCGAAAGATATTCCCAACCCTGAAACAAGTCCCAGACAAGCACCAACACAAATTATAAAATTCTACGATAATAACGAATTTAAGGAACTAAGTAAGTCAATCCAAGAGCAGAAGAAACAAGAAGAAAATGATTTCTTACATGCAAATGGACACACAATCCATCACTACGTAATAAGTTATATCTTACTCATTTGCATGATTTCCGCTCTCATTATGTATTTAAAAAAGAAATTCCACAACAGTTGAATAGATTCGAAGATTCGATACCGACGAGGGAAATGGAACGTCGTAGCTGATGCTCTCTCTAGACAACCAGCTATTGACACCACCAGGGCATCAACATTAACAACCGCACAGCCAAGCTGTAATTGGTATTACAGGAGATACCAGGAGGTACAGAAGAACCCCGCCGAATACCCCGACTATGCAATCCGGAGCAACCAACTGTACCGACCGTGGGAGAACGTAAGCTAAGATTTCATGGTACCATTCCCCAGGTCGTCAAGAGGAAATACAATGATCGTCATTTTCCAGGACAAGTTCACAAAATGGGTAGAAATAGTAGCACTCCGAGAAGCAACAGCGCCAGCGCTAATCAAAGCATTCCGAGAAAGAATTTAGGCCAGATACGGAAGCCCCCGAATACTCATCTCCGATAATGGCCGACAGCAGATAAAGAAAAAGGTGGGACGAGCTGATACCCGAGTCCATGCTAGCTTACAACACAAGCAAAAGCGAAAGCACAGGATTTTAACCGGCATATCTGAATTTTGGCAGGGAACCCATCGCCCCGACGTCACACACCGCCGAGGGGAACGGTTACCCCGGACACCACTACAACAGCCCCACGGAAAAACAGGAGAAATTACAGGAGATTTACCGACTGGACAATCTGAATTTGGGGAAAACTTTCGAGAAACAACGCCACTACTACAACCTCAGGCGGAGACCATGGTGCCCCGCAGTAGGAGATCTTGTACTTCGAAAGGAGAGAAATCTCTCCTCCACATTAAAAAACTTCTCGGCGAAACTCGGGCCAAAATACGAAGGGCCATACCAAGTTACAAAAATCCTCTCACCCGTAGTGGTGGAACTGGCTGACACACAAGTAAAAACTCTGCATAGCACTCACGTGAAAAACTTGAAGCCATATACCGCCGCTCCCCATGGCTGAGGAAGCACCACGAAAAATTATACTCATCGAGTCGACCCCAGACCCAACAGTGAGGAAAGGTGGGATGCCACAACGAGTCCCGACGGGTAAGAAGGCAGCGTGCGCCAAAGTCTCGGCCGCCGGAGCTCGGCAGGACCGCCCCGGGCGGCGAGAAGAATCGTCGACATCACGACCGAAAGGGACCCAGAAGACGAAAGAGAGAACGGGGAGGAATCAGACACAACCAGCGACTTCGCCAACGAAGGAGGATGGAACAGGCCGCTCGGGAAGGCCGAAGTCAACCATCGATGGTCAACCACGAGCCACCCACAAAGCAACGCCAAAGCCCACCGACCGACAACCACCGACAACAACTACCGCTGGTCCACCGCCGTTGAAGTACACCGGCCGGCAACCTCCGACAGCGACTACCGCTAGCCCACCACCGTTAAAGCTCGCCGATCGCCAACCGCCGACAACAACTACCGCTGGTCTACCGCCGTTGAAGTACACCGGCCGGCAACCGCCGACAGCGACTTCCGCTGGCCCACCACAATTAAAGCTCGCCGACCGCCAACCGCGGACAACAACTACCGCTGGTCTACTGCCGTTGAAGCACACCGGCCGGCAACCGCCGATACCGACTACCGCTCCACCGCCGCTACAGTAAACCGTCCATCAGCCGCCGGCATCCGACACCGATCAACCGACGCGGCTACTCACCGTCCGCCGGCCCTCGGCATACGCCGCTCAACAGCAGCAGCACGACCACCCGACACGCCAGGGACAGCTAGGAACCACCGCCAGACATCACGCGTCCACGAGAAGTCAGCATTTCCACGACAATGAGGCTGGTTCGAGGCAGACGACTGGTCGATGGAACTTGGAAGCTGCGGTTACAAGGGGAGTCAGTTATCGTCCATCTCCACGACGCAAACCCAGACCCTAGGACTTAGAGGCCCGAAGAAATAACTGCCAGAGGCATCATTTTTTCGTACTTTTTTATTTTTGAATTTGTTTCGTGTTTCAAATTGAATTTTAGCCTTAAGAAATATTAATTAATTTGTTCTGAATTTTAGCTATAAGAAATAATTATAAAAAGGGACCCGAATAAAGCCCCATCTTTTCGTTAACTATGAGTTATATTTTCCAGCTCCTACACCCCCTTAGATAGACCACAATACTCAGCGCCGTCTCGTTTCCGAAAGAAAGAGGGGGATGTAACGGAGTTACATTTTGACGCAAAACCTTACAACAGCACCGGAGGGAAGGAATGTTTTTTTAGTGCTGTTGAGTAGTATAGAAATGCCGGTTCTGGACCATGAGAAAATCGAGCCGAAAATGTGCTAAAAATGTGCTTGCCAATTCTGGACCATGAGAAAATCGAGCTCAAAATGTGCTTTGCCGATTCTGACGCAATCTTGGATTTAGAGTATTCGGTCTTGTAGGCTACAATTTAGAGATAAGGAAAAGAGATAAGGCTTGTCGGCCATCTTGGATTTTCGGTATTCGGTCTTGGAGGCTACAATTGGTCTTCATCTTCTAAAAAAATGTGCTATGGCGGTTCTGGATCATCAAAAAAAATGTGCTATGGCGGTTCTGGCTCATGAGAAAATGCTATGGCGGTTCTGGCTCATGAGAAAAAAAATCGAATCTTGGATTTTGAGTATTCGGTCTTGGAGACTACAATTGGTCTTCTTCTTTGGTTTGATGATGGAAAGATAAGGATTGTCGGTCATCTTGGATTTTCGGTATAAAAAAAGTATGAAAAAGTAAGAAGAAGAAACGAAATGACCGCATTTGTGTTTTTGGGTCGGCTTGGGTGATAAGGCTTTGTAGATTAGCCTTGGCTCGTGCTGAAGATAAGAGTTTGTTGTTTTGAGTTTTAATTACGAAGTACAGCTTTATCAGCTAAATGAAATAACATGTTGCGAATTTAATTGGAAAAACAGAATATTGCGTAATAAAGATTTCACCACTTTGAGTAAATAGATGAAGATTATTTTTTATTTCGTTTGCAAATTCTTATTTCTATGATATCATTTGTTTTCAAGCAAGTTTTAACATGTTTTTCTGGTCGAGCTGTGATTGATAAGCGAGCTGGTGACTGCGTTGAAATTAATAATTTGGCGGCAATGTTAAGGTCGTTGGGTGATAAGGTTTTGTAGATGAACCTGACCTCGTGCTGAAAATAAGAGTTTGTTGTTTTGAGTTTTTAATTACGCAGTACAGCTTTATCAGCTAAATGAAATAACATGATGCGAATTTAATTGGAAAACAGAATATTGAGTTCTTGTATAAATATCAAGCGTTCTTAGGTAGTCTTTTAGTATTCATAGTGAAGTCAACCAGTGAAATTCTTATACTTAAAATTCAGGTTCTAAGGCAGATTGAAATAATAAAAAAATTTAAAATGTATCAGCAACCGATCAACGAAGCAGTCATCGAAGACTTTGAAGTATTGGAAGAGTTAAATTCTGCAAATTTTAAGCCTGCACTCGCTGTTAAAGATATGGAAGAGTCTCAGAATTTCAAAATCATAAGCTGCAGAAGAACAACAACAAAATATGGACCCAGGATCCTTTTAGAACTGGAGAAGTACCATGTTTTTTTGCCGCCTAGGTTCGACGCTAAAATTTCTGATCATACAATTGAGAAAATGAACGATGGAGGTTTCTTTGTTGAAAGAAAAGCAGCAGGTGGCAGCTATTTTAATTTAATGTTTTCTAAGATAGCACCTAGCACTGGCTATTATTTAAATTTATAAATAAATAAATAAAAGTACTTTTATTAAATATATGTTTTTGTTTCATTTTACCTCCTCCAATTCTCTAGCTAAAATTAAAAAAGTCCAACAATTTTGCTTGATTGAGATTTGAATCTGCAAAAAAAATACTTTAACAAGTCGCCAGCGGTCTAATAATTTCCTAATCTAGCTGCTAAACCGCGGGGTCAGTGGAGTACTTTTAAAAGCCACAATTCTTAAGAGATTTTGAATGGATGCTATAAATACCTGTATCTTCATAAAAAAACGTCAGTCTAGAAAAGATGTTTTGGTCTGAAACAGTAAGGGCAGACAGTAAATTTTGTGTCTGCGAAGGAGGGTGGAACAATTTTAGAATTGTTAATGTAAGTGTGGATCCTAATGATGTTTTAGAAGTATACATGACTCCAGAAGATGGAAACAGGAGTCTAATACTACGCTTGAGATCTGGCGAGCCAATTACTTCCACATTTCATTTTGATTTTAATTTTACGCCCTGGCAGCATGTAAAGTTAGAAGTCTACGGTAATTGAATTGATATAGAATCAAGCAAATATCTCTCCTTATATTGATTTTAGGAGGTGACATTGTATTGGTTGGTGAATCACAAGATCGCACAGTTAGATATAAAGCTACAAATCATTTCCCCAGGAACTGTCCCTTTGGTGATGAGGATGATTGGAATTGGAATCATCCTATGAAAATGAAAATGGAAAATAAAAAAATTGAGGGAGATGCTATAAATATATCAACATCATAAAATTCATTTAGTTCTTGAGTTCAAGTCAACATATTAACATTAAAAATGGCTAGACGTTCAACAAGTCTTTTGCTTTTATCACTATGCATCTTACACATCAATAGCTTACAGATCCCGTTAAGTGTAAACCTAATGGATCAAAGTAGTAGCAATTTAGATTTTGCACTAACTCTACCCAATAACGATACTATACAAATTGGCTTATCTTTTAAATTGATGACTTACAGTAACGCTAGCAATCCCAAAGAAGATGTAGTTTCTACTTCAAAAGAAAGTAATGACGAGCCAATTCCTACTACCACATCAAGGATCACTACGAATGATAATCCTAAAAAGAAATTTGTGTCTATTGACGAGGCCATCGAAGGTTTCAGGCAAGAACTATTAAAGAAAGAATTGGATATTGCAGGAATTATTGAGAGCAAAGATATCTTTTATAGGCACTTTAAACTTGAATTCGATGACGAAACTATGCTAACCATTCGTTGTACATATGACAGTAATTACGTAACTCGCTCATTGAAGATATCATGCTATGAATATCGCGAGTTTGAAACTGAAAGAATTCTAAGTAGTGGTGAAGTAGATATGGTGAAACAAGTTGATGCTAATTATAAAAGCGATGTGGAATTAGTGAATTTGAGAGGAATGAAACAAACATATCAAATGAATATTTCTAAATAAGCAGCTATAAAAGAAAGTCTAATCCGTTTTTAAGTCATTTTAAAATTATTATGGAGTATCTTCATACAAAAATAATTTTGGATAATATTTGCAATTTAATTGAACTAACAGATTATAATAAACTTATTGCTGAATATAAAAAGCGAGATTTATTGACTCCTGCTATCAAAGAGGTTATAAATGTAAAGCCAACATCATTTTTCATTTATTTATATATATTATAATTATTTTTTTTTGATAGAACGAACTTTTGTTTAACGATTATCAAAAGCATGGGAGGTTCTTTCTTAAGATTTCTAAATCTGATTCAGCAGCATATAAAGAATTCAAGGATATTTGTAGGAGTTTGGACCTTCAAGATGTTTTGCTTTTGCTACAAAAAGAAGAAGAGAAGGCAAAAGTAGTTGGAGAAAAAGTAGTTCAATTCAATATCATCCCAAAGATACATTTCGTTCCAATATACGTTCGCAAGGGTCCCTGGCAAACATTTGCGTTGGACAGATTTCGATTTCAAGAGTGAATTCGAAATATGAAGGATATTTTGGATCCCATTTTATTCATCTCGCATAGAAATAAAATTTATAGGTTAAGATTTAAAAATTTTAAATAAAGTAATAAAATAAGAACTCAAGTACTTTTAATATAAAATATATATTTGTATAACAATATTATAATACATTATCTTTCTTAATCCAAGAGTTGTGTTTTGATGAAAATCCGAGCCATTTAACATAAACTTTATCTGCGGTTCTCTTCAATATTTTTTCTACGAGGTAAACATCAGGATTCTTCGTCTTTTGGAGCTCCATTTCATAAAAACTACCCTTTATTGCGGTTCCTTCATGATCTTCCAAGAGATATGTTACAGGATTCGTTATCTGAATTTTTGCGATCTTGAAGATCTCTGTAGTCCAGTTTGGTGTATACCCCTTTTCAAATACATGTTTATATTTACTAATGCGAACAAAGTCTCCCATCTTAAATTTTGGCAAATGAAACGTCTTTAAATGATTGTAAACTGTTGATAGCAATTTCTTCTCATTCTGCTTTGTTACATCACGTGGTCTCATTTTTATTGTTCGATGATTACTTGAGTTATATTTTACGAGTAATTTCTTAACCATATCTATCCATCGGTATGAGCCCTGCATACTAAACTCTTTCCACATCATGCTTTTTAATGTTCGATTAAATCGTTCAACTATAGATGCTTTTAAAGGGCTGTATGTAGAAAAATGATTAATGCAGGAGTTTTTCATTAAGTTTTGAAATGAGCTATTGAAAAACTCTTTTCCATCATCAGTTTGTAAATTTGTGGGACTCCGACCTTCTTTTAGTATGGATTTCATAGCTTGAGTAACTTCGACACCAGTCTTTCTTTTAATAGGAATTGCCCATGCATATTTAGAAAACCCATCTATTACAGTTAATAAAAAATTATGTCCATTATTGCTTGAAGTATAAGCACCCATTTCAACTAAGTCGGCTTGCCATAGATCATCTATTCCCTTAATTATAACACGTCTTCTTATGAAATTTTTTCTGGCTGGTTTATGAAGCTCATTAACTACTTGTGTTTTATTCATTTTGAAATTGTCAGAGATTCTACATTAATTAACGCCTTTAAAGTGTCTTTCATTTCTTGTATATTTAGATCTATATATTTCATCAACTTCTCATTAACGTCAACAATTGCTTCATTTGCATATAATTCGGCTGCTCTCTTCAATCGCTCTTGCAGATTCGTAATTGTTTCATTCGTATACAATTGACTAGTGTTTTTATCTTTTTCACTTGTTATATTGATTATGTTGTATAACTCCTTTAATTCTCTTTGTAGTACAGCACTTTCCTTATGTATTTGCTCAGTTAGATTGTTGCTGACTAACTGGATTTTTTCATTAACGTAGGAATTACTTAAATGTATGATCTTGTCAGCTACATCGTCAACATATGTTTTATTGGTTGCATCATCCCTTTCTATGGGGCTCTTAAGGTATTTCAAATTTTTAAAACTTAGATTGAAATCTCCACTTTCAGTGAGCTTAAAGCCCACGCCACTTAGACCTTGTATTCCTTGTTCTCCTTGAGGACCAAGTTCGCCTGGTAAGCCTCTAGGACCACGCTTGCCAGTAGATCCTAACTTTACCCTTTTAGAATATCTCCCAAACTTGTCGACACTCATTATTACATTAAAACTGAATATGATTAAAGATGTTATTTATACTATAATGCCGCCTTCTTTTAACTCTTCAATAATTGATATAATTTCATTGTTGTGATTAGTATGCCCAGCACTTTGTGATGCTATTAAGAGACGAAGTCTATCCACAAGTTCATTAGGATCATTCCAATAAACATAATCAATATTATTCTTGGGTATATGCATCAAACCCTTGCCTTCATGAGAAACCAGTTTACTTATAATTTCTAAGTACTTTAAAGCTCTACTTCCTTTTATTTGACCAGCCGCTTTATGATCTCTTTTATAGGCGTTAGTTTCTTTTAAGATAGCTTGATAATTTTCCAAGTCATCCTTACTATACAAAGTTTTTGCAGGTTGTTTCATAAAAAGCAATTCACATAGACCTAGCGTTATTTTATACGATTTTCCGTTAATAAGGAAAAAATCTTTCTCAATTACAATCTTTGAATTTCCAATTTTCCATTCGTTATCATCATCTAAATAAACTCCATAAGTGTTGTCAATTATCAAGCTTTTTTTAAGGTATAGATCTAAATATTTATCAACTATACCGCTTGATAAATTAAGAGGAGAATCTCTCTTTTCCATCAAAGTTCTAGAATGTGTAGGTGTTGCAAAGTTATCATCTTCCGACATTAAGGAATAATCTGAACGTTTTATAGGTGTACTGGTCGGCTCCATTTTCATTTTCGGAAGTTTCATTTTAGGAGTAAGCTTTATATTACCATAATCATCATCATCATCATCTCCATATTCTTCTTTAATTTTAGTCTCATGCTTTGCTTTTGTTATGAACTCATGAAGTGGTTTTGTTATGGGCTTAAATGTCTCCTCAAGACGAGTTTCAGTTTCAACTCGTCCAGTTTTCACAGCGCGAAATTTCTTCTTAATAGCATTTCTAGTTTTGATAAGATTTTTTAATAGTTCGTCTCTCTTTTTAACCATCTTTGTAATAAGATTTGAACTGGTCTGTGAACTGGGTTATACTGATCTAAATGGGTCTATGGATGGCTCTTATCAGGTCTGTGAACAGCTTTTGACAGCTCCGTACCAGCTCTACAGCTCAAACGGGTCTATGAACAGCTTTACCAGGTCTAAGAACAGCTCTTATCAGGTCTATGAACAGCTTTACCAGGTGTATGAACAGCTTTACCAGGTGTATGAACAGCTATATCAGGTCTTCTACCAGCTTTAACAGATCTATTACCAGCTTTAGCAGGTCTATGAACAGCTTTAACTGATTTTCTTTACTAGATCTTCTAAAATTATAGCGAAATGTATGTATCGATTCCTTTTCGATAACGTCGTTTGTTCAACAAACTATCTTTATCGATTACTAAAAAGCCATAATTGTCTCTCCAACAAACACCGCAAATACTACGAAATTTTTCGAAGGTCATGTCTGTGTTAACATGATCATTATATATATGCCTAAGATTCATATCATCTTGTTTAAATAAAATAAGAAAGTTAGCGTTGTCACGTATTAAGTGCTTCGGTATATGGGTGTAAGTCTGACAGAGATAGAAACTATCAATATTATTATGTCGACCCATGCAAAAATAATCACGTATGTTATTTTGTTTCCCACATGCTACATCATCGAAAATAAAAATTGAATTCTGTTTAGCTTCCTCAGGAGATATAACTTCGCAATTATCAGAAAACGTGTAGTAGCCCAGACCAACAATAGGACTTATCAACTGTTCTAGATACTGATATTTGGGTTGATGTAGTGATTTTGAGTAGATGTAAATATTCTCGAACTTGAGTCCATTTGGATGTTCTATAAGACCAATCATAAGATTGGTTTTACCGCAGTTTGAAGGTCCCACAAGAATACCTCTTATATTATTAGGTATAAGCGAGCTATGTCTTTTGAATTCATTTGTAGATTTAATATCAAGATTTTTTATTGATAAAGAGTCCTTCTGCTTCACGAACTTCATTATTAGAACTGAAATATTTATTACACAACACTGAACTTTTATATCAGTCATCAACTCAATGTGCTGTTGTGAGGACGTCTAAAAGGTTTATCTTATCAGTTGAATGATTGATCATTCAAAGAATCAAAATCGTTCTCGCCAACGTAAATGTCGAAGAGGAGGCGGTTTGTTAAATACAGCAATTAGCAATTTACCATTTGAATTTCATTTGCCTGGATATCAATATTGCGGTCCTGGTACTAAACTACAAAAAAGATTAGCAAGGGGTGACCCTGGAATTAATCCTCTTGACGCAGCTTGTAGAGATCACGATATCGCATATTCTCAACATAAAAATATCGAAGATCGTCATATTGCTGATCGTATATTATCCGGTAAAGCTTGGGAACGAGTGACATCTTCAAACGCATCCCTTGGTGAACGTAGCAACGCCTGGCTTGTAACAAACGCTATGAAGGCGAAAGTAAAATTTGGAATGGGGTTAAGAAAAAAACCTAAAATTCACTCTAGGAAGCCAAAAAGAAAATTAACTCTACAAAAAGGAGTTCATGAAGCAAGAAATATTTTAAAGTTAAAAAAGCCTGATTCCTTAAAAGAAGCTATAGGTCTTGCACTTGCTGCTACTAAAAGTGTATTTAAGCGAAAGAAGAAGGATGTAAGACCACCTCGAATTATTCCGATTCCAAAGGCTGGAGGAGTGCTACCTCTAATTCCTATTTTTGCTGGTCTTTCAGCACTAGGTGCTTTAGTGGGAGGAGTATCAGGTGTCGCAAAGGCTGTTAATGCTGCAACAAATGCTAAAGAACAGCTAAAGGAGAGCAATCGACATAATAATACGATGGAAGCTATTGCATTAGGAAAAAAGGGAAGCGGCTTATATTTGAAGTCATACAGAAAAGGACTTGGTCTATTCTTAAATCCACCTTCAAAAAACGTCTAAAACTGCTACCTAATCGAGCATTAAATGAAATCGATTTATATAAATATGCGAATAATTTACCACATTTTAGAGGTGTTTTTATGCTTGATGCTCTCCCCAAAAAGCCTAAAAAATATGAGTGTGGAATAGTAAATTTGGACTCTATATCAGTTCCTGGTAGTCATTGGGTAGCATATTACAAAAGTGAATCCAAAAAAGAATACTTTGACAGCTTTGGAAACTTGCAACCACCAAAGGAAATATTAAGCTATTTAGGAAAAAACATTGTTTACAATTATAAGTCTTACCAAAATTATAATATGATAAATTGCGGTCATTTATGTTTAGAATTTTTATATAATCATTACAATAATAATAAGTAACTATAAATTTAATAGTATAATTGTACATTGTAAGATAACAACTATAAATAAACTTTACATAAAATAACATCTGCATTTCACTTTGAGCTACTATGTCATTAACACTGACTTTGACTGGGGATTCATCTGTGCTTACAGTTGAATACTTTCCTCCGTTGGACTTAAGTTCAGAATACGTTTGCGGACTTATTGATTTACAGACATATAATTCAATTCCTAATGTGGACAATAGAAATAACTTACTTCATCTGGATGATGATGATGAAATTAAAATTCCAGAAGGCTCCTATGAAATTGATGATATTGCAGGATTTATCAAAAAGGAGCTAGCTAAGACGAAAACTAAACCTATAGTAGAAATAATAGCTAATAATAACACCTTGAAAACAGAAATCAAAAGTTCTACCCGAGTATTTTTGAATAAAAATAACTCTATTGGATCATTATTAGGATTTAGTAAACGCGTTCTAGAACCTAATATTTCATATCAATCTGATTTACCAGTAAATATAATAAAAGTTAATGTGATTCGAGTTGAATGTAATATAGTATCAGGCTCTTTTATAAATAATCAACAAGTGCATACATTACACGAGTTCTCTCCTACGGTAGGTCCGGGATATAAAATAATTGAAGTTCCCAAGAATGTCATTTATTTGCCACTGAACATCAAACGGATAAGTTCTCTTACGCTGAAGTTCGTGGATCAAGACGGTGATCTAATTAATTTTAGAGGAGAAACGATTACAGTAAGATTGCATTTGAAGCCGCAGCATGTTAATATACAATAATACCATTGATAATAAATACAAACACAAAAGTGTTAACTCTTCTAGTCAGCCTAAAGCCACGCAACAGTCAGGAATAAAGCTAACAGTCGCTAACAAGCAATTCTTAAAAACTCTTGGTCTTAAGTTAAAAAATGAGTGAAATACTCGATATTACTCAAGGTGCTACCTATGATAATAGTATTACAAAAGTTGAGTATCACAGCTACTCTCCGTTTTTAGCATCATATAAGAATAGCGATGAAGTTCGAATATCATTACAACATCAGGATTTGTATATTTTACCAAGTGAAAGCTCCTTATATATAGAAGGTGCGATAACAAAATCAGATGGATTGGCCTCAACAACGGCAAAATTAACTAATAACGCCATAGCTTTGCTATTTGACGAAATTCGCTATGAATTAAATGGCGTAGAAATTGATCGCACGAGAAATCTGGGATTTGCTACAACAATAAAAAATTATATATCTTTAAATCAAAATGAAAGCAATGTGTTGCTAAATGCTTCCTGGTCTCCAGATAATTCAATATTACCTACAAGAGGATTTTTCAATTTTTGCATTCCTTTAAAGTTGTTGCTCGGCTTTGCTGAAGACTATAAGAAAATTGTTATAAATGCTAAACATGAACTTATATTGATTCGAAGTAGAGGCGATGAAAATGCTTTTATATCACCAAACGATGAAGTTAAAATAGATATTTTCAAACTACAATGGCGAGTACCCCACATAAGTGTAGCTGATGAAGAAAAACTATCGCTGCTTAAGTTAATCGATACTGGACGACCAATACAAATGAGCTTTCGTAGCTGGGATATATACGAATATCCTATATTACCTACAACTGTCGATCATAATTGGACAATTAAAAAACAATTATTAGAAAAACCTCGATATGTAATTTTAGCACTTCAAACGGATCGAAAAAACGAGAAGAGTAAAGATGCAAGCAAGTTTGATCATTGCGAACTTTCAGATGTGAAGCTTCACTTAAGTTCTGAAACATTTCCATATGAAGACTTAAACATTAAATTTGATCGTGAGAGATATGCTTTATTGTATGATATGTATACGAAATTCCAACAATCGTATTATGGGCGGATGCATCAACCGCTGCTTACCCGAGAGAAGTTCAAGGAAAGCGCTCCAATTGTTGTTATCGATTGCTCACATCAAAACGAGGTGATCAAATCAGGACCAGTCGATATTCGTATACAGTTTAAAACACTTAGTAATATTCCCGCAAACACAACAGCTTTTTGTTTGCTTTTGCATGACAGAATAGTCGAATATAGTTCATTGACGAGTGAAGTTAGAAAAATAATTTAAGGCAACAAATGGCTGCAATTGTGGATATTCAAGGATTTAAAGACGATCATAACAAGTTTATTGTGAAGGAATTGGCAATTTTGACAAACGGAAACCAAATACAGCACTTTATTTTTCAACCTCCATTCAGATTTAAGGATTTAACACCTGCAAAGAGAAGAGAAGCGAAATGGCTGCATGATAATTATCATGGATTCAGATGGACCGATGGATATATTCCCTATCATCAATTACGTGCTATAGTGATGCCTTTAATAAGAAACAAAATACTGTATGTGAAAGGTTGTGAAAAGGCTTGCTGGATCAAAAATACATTTGGTGAAGGTGTAATAGTATATAATATGGAAGAAGAATTGCAGTGTCCTAATATAGAATGTTTAAAATCTTTCTATAGTAACACCCCCTGCTGTTTATGTCATCAGGGACAATGTGCTCAAAAAAATGTATACCTGTTTAAAAATTTTTTAGATAATAGCAAGAAATAAGAAAGAAATATATAGAATTCATATTAATAAAAAGACTTATTAAAATTAAATATTATTTTTTTATTAATTTTATTCCTCAACATCCATTTCGTTAATTTTATAATGATTCCAGGCATATGTGGAAATGCCATCATCCCGAATAAATCTTTTATCGTCTAAATAACTTAAGGCTACCTTATTTATAATTTGCGTGTATATATTATGAACAATAGATTTAAAGATATACATATTTCCATATATTATTTTCTTCTTATACAAACAGTCTCTATAATTATTTAAATCAATATTATCTAACGCAGTTTTCTTTACCCCTTTGGCTTTTTTTATTAAATCGCATTTGTCAACGTCTAATGAATACATTTTAGCTCTTAGTCCTATAAATTCTTTTATAATTTTGCCATTTACTTCGTCTTTCATATACCCTACAATTTTTTTGTTTCTTAAAGGTATTTGGTAAGGGTTATCGAGTGCATATTCTGAAGTATCAAAATGTTGGTTAATATCATTTAAAATATCGTTATAAAAGTCATCAGTAAAAATAGTATATATGAAGGAATCAGTATCCATGTAATTTAGCATTACATTTTGTCTGTATTTAGGTTTCACATATCCATAATGAAAATCATACATTTTCAGTTTGGATAATTCTAAAACGCAAAATCCTAAGTAAAGGGGTTTGTTGTAATATGATTTGATTCTATTAAGTTGTATTGCGACTAAATCCTCAGTAAAATGAGTAGAGCTATGAAAATTAGGCTTCGCAATAAGAGCTCGTGCTCCCAGTGATCTACCCCTGCTTTCCCATTTCGTTACAAGTCGAACATCCTTTCTTTTGTCGACATTTTCCATGGTTTTTCCATATACGGCATTATTTAATAATTTAAAAAAATTTTTTTCAAAGGCATTCTGAGCCTGAGTTCTATAATAAGTATTTTTTGATATATAATTTTTAAGCCAGTCTGATTGATTAAATTGCAATACTCTATGAACCTTTTGAAGTTTCAAGCCATTTTTAAGGCACTGCTGAAGGTTTAAGTAATGAATTACATAGCGTGATTTATTATTTAAATCTGCTATTAGTTTAGGAAACTTCGATTTTGGAGGTGTCTTGTTTTCAACACAATAAGGTAAGTCGTTGTGATCATCATGTATTGATCTAGGATACTCTAAATCTACTTCAAATATGTAGCCAATATTAGAATCTTTCGCAATGTTTAAAATAGCGATATTTTCGGATTCAACCCATTTAAAACCAGAGTGAGGAAGGAATTGGGACATAGCCCAACCGTATAAATTATTAGCATCTAGGTAAGTTATATAGGAAGATTGTTTGGTTTTATCAAAATCTGGCAAATATTTATTGTTGGCTTTTGTGTGTCTTTGTGAACATTGTGTAATGCCACCTCTGATCCCCTTTTTAATGAAATTGTACATATTAATATCAGTGAAAAGTTCGAGATTGATTTGGGTTGTCTTCAACATTGCATCCCAGGACAAGCCTGGCGTTGTATAATACTGGCAGGGATCCAAAGAATAGATATTTATACAAAGTTTTCTAAAGTTTTCAAATATATCCGTTAAAAGTAATACGTCGGTTGTTAAGTAAATCTCCAAATAATCCCACAAGTTTTTGCATTTAAATGTTCCCCATACTTTTTGAGCATGCTCATAATCACTATCAGAACATGTGCTATTTGTTAGCTTATTATCAAATTTGTTTTTGGGTGGAAGAATGGTCTCATCCAAACGCTGCCAAGAGTTAATGTATTCATAAGGAAAAACCCCCTTTCGTCTAATTAAACTGAAGGCCTCTTCATCCTTATACATATTTCTAACGGCTTTTAGATCTTGAGGACTTAAATAACTTGCTAGCATTTCCAAGCTCGATTGCATAAATGGGGTTGAATCAAGAAAGCGTAATTCTACTGTATCAGTTCCATTGATATATATTCGTTTGGAAAGCGAAATATATAATTCTTTGTTTAGCGGAATAATACTTATTTCGCCCTCAAATTGAGAAAGTGCTTTAACAAATAAATGACAATCATATCCCGAAAAATTATGAAAAAAAATGGGGAAAAATTTAGGTACACGATATTTTAAATTACACTCGTTGTGGGCAGGGCCTCTATATTGTCCAGTTAAATGGCAATGATCCGCTACTCGATCAGAACCTAATTCAGAATTGCAAATGTGACATATTTCATTTTCTTTTTGCATGCGTATCTCTTCCCTTGTTAAAGATAGCATTGGCTTGGGGTTGCTTATATATTCAGAATAAAGATTTTTTATATCATAAACTAAATATTCCACAAATTGGACTGCAGAATCTTTACCCTTATAAATTTTAAATTTATCTAACTTACTGTCAAACGAACATTTTATATTATTTGCAAACGAGCACGGAACATGTTCCTGGATTATAGTTGTTGATGAAGAAAGCGGATCAGGAACACAAGTGGCTACATCTTGTAAGATGCACTCAAAATCGGCATAAACAACAAAAGGAACCTGGAGTTTTTTATGATGACCCTCGAACTTCAATTCAGCTTTCTCCGGAGACGGGAAAATGGAGACAATTTTACTGCACTCATTTCGGTGAATATCCAGGGCTCTTTCCGCATAAAAATATTGAAGGCAGGTGTTGCAGAGGTAAATCTGATGCTCCGATAACGTCACTTGATGTCCAATCAATCTAGAAAGTAAAAAAATTTAGTTTTAAATATAAATATATTAGTAAATGTTTTCTCTACAAAAATATCATACCTTGAAATATTTTTAATCCAAACGTAGTGACTTCGTGTCTCATCTTGAATTAGCAGTAAGTTGATGTACGTAGCCTTCTCTTCCTTCGTGCAATAATATGGTCCCACAATATTATACGAATGTATGTAATTTTGTTCGTACCCAAACACATTTACACTTATTGAGGGATTCAATTCTTCAAAACGCACTAAGTTCGGAAGTCGAAAAGGAAACTCTAGCTGGCCAAAATGAAGAGTAACTCCATTTCTTAGGGTTAAGGTGTCAGCAGCGATATTACTAATACCGTACGATGAGGGACGGTCATTGTGAAAATCCACTGGAAACAGAGCCGAAATAATAGCCCATTTAAAGCAGTACTCATCTGAGTTTTTAACATTAACCTCAACATGAACAATCCTTATTAGAGACCAACCGCTATCTCTCTCTTGAAATTCCTCCATTTTGGAAATTATTTTCTCAACCATGTTTTCATAGATTTCTGGCAATAGTTCCCTACTGCGAATTACTTCCATTTTGGATTGGAAAGATTTAATTGACGACACAATATCATATTCATCTTTCTCGTCATCTTTCTCAGTCATTTTAATGTACTCTGCAAACAACTCGAAATTAAATTTATATGCGTTATGTTTGCTTAATAAATACAGCAAAGCTTCTAGAATTGGGTTTTTCTTCAACTGAAAAAATTGTCTGGTATCTAATAGCATTTCATCTTCATTTTCAAATAAAAACGTTTCAATCCTTTCATTAAAGGAGCTTTTTACAGTTTTACAAGCAGCATTTATAGGCACTGCGGCATTCTTCTTATGCTTATTTGTGCGAATGTGATATTTCCATTCTTCTGGATGAATTTCTGTTTTACACGTTTCACAGTATTTAAATGGAACTTCATCAACTCTAGAACTACCAGCATCCAATAAATCTTGATAAGAGATACCCGTCGCTGCGTTTGAATTTTGTTTTTCAACTTGACTTTCACTCTGATTTAACAAATTCACTTTTTGTTTTTCATTTTGATTGTGAGCACTATCCAAATGCTTCCGAAGATCAGAAAAACTTTTAACCAATTCTCCACATATATGACAGAGAAAGCCGTCGCCATGCTTAACCCTATTATGTCTTTTTAAGGTCGTCAACCTAGCGAAAGCCTTTTCACATGATTCACACACAAATCTATTCATCTTAAGAACATCCGGCGATAAAATTCCGAACTAAACTGAAATAACTTTTGCTAACTTACCCGTCTTTTATAAAGCGAATTTATCGCATTCAATTTAAATTCTGATAGCACATTAAATTTAGGAAACCGAAATATTCTGTTATTTCATTTAGCTGATAAAGCTGTACTGCGTAATTAAAAACTCAAAACAACAAACTCTTATTTTCAGCACGAGGTCAGGTTCATCTACAAAACCTTATCACCCAACGACCTTAACATTGCCGCCAAATTATTAATTTCAACGCAGTCACCAGCTCGCTTATCAATCACAGCTCGACCAGAAAAACATGTTAAAACTTGCTTGAAAACAAATGATATCATAGAAATAAGAATTTGCAAACGAAATAAAAAATAATCTTCATCTATTTACTCAAAGTGGTGAAATCTTTATTACGCAATATTCTGTTTTTCCAATTAAATTCGCAACATGTTATTTCATTTAGCTGATAAAGCTGTACTTCGTAATTAAAACTCAAAACAACAAACTCTTATCTTCAGCACGAGCCAAGGTTAATCTACAAAGCCTTATCACCCAAGCCGACCCAAAAACACAAATGCGGTCATTTCGTTTCTTCTTCTTACATTTTCATACTTTTTTCATACCGAAAATCCAAGATGACCGACAATCCTTATCTTTCCATCATCAAACCAAAGAAGAAGACCAATTGTAGTCTCCAAGACCGAATACTCAAAATCCAAGATTCGATTTTTTTTCTCATGAGCCAGAACCGCCATAGCATTTTCTCATGAGCCAGAACCGCCATAGCACATTTTTTTTGATGATCCAGAACCGCCATAGCACATTTTTTTAGAAGATGAAGACCAATTGTAGCCTCCAAGACCGAATACCGAAAATCCAAGATGGCCGACAAGCCTTATCTCTTTTCCTTATCTCTAAATTGTAGCCTACAAGACCGAATACTCTAAATCCAAGATTGCGTCAGAATCGGCAAAGCACATTTTGAGCTCGATTTTCTCATGGTCCAGAATTGGCAAGCACATTTTTAGCACATTTTCGGCTCGATTTTCTCATGGTCCAGAACCGGCATTTCTTAATAATTAATTATTTCCACACGCTCAATCAGCACTCGATCCAACCTCTCACAATTTCACATCCATAGCAATGACGTAATCATTACTCCCAAAAATCAATGGGCGCTTTACTGATAATCGACAATGAGTTCCATCCTGAACCCAAACACACTGATGACGTCATCGAAACAATGCAAACATCACGTGTGCCCCTACAAAAGCCTTATCACCCAAGCCGACACAAAAAGCTCGAACCACAAATGCGGTCATTTCGCTTCTTCTTCTTACTTTTTCATACTTTTTTTCGTGCCGAAAATCCAAGATGACCGACAATCCTTATCTTTCCATCATCAAACCAAAGAAGAAGAAGACCAATTGTAGTCTCCAAGATCGAAAACTCAAAATCCAAGATTCGATTTTTTTTCTCATGAGCCAGAACCGCCATAGCATTTTCTCATGAGCCAGAACCGCCATAGCACATTTTTTAGAAGAAGAAGATCAATTTAAGCCTCCAAGACCGAATACCCAAGTCCAAGTCCAGATCCAAGTCCAAGTCCAGATCTAAGTCCAGGTGCAAATCAAAGAAGAACAAAATCAATTGTAGCCTTCAAGACCGAAAACCCAAAATCCAAGATGGCCGACAGGTGCCTTATCTTACTAAACAATCACCGACCTTGACCTTTGACCTTCGAAACTCCATTCAATTATCCCCAAAGAAGAAGAAGACCAATTGTAGCCTCCAAGACCGAAAACCGAAAATCCAAGATGGCCGACAAGCCTTATCTCTTTTCCTTATCTCTCAATTGTATCCTACAAGACCGAATACCCTAAATCCAGGTCCAGATCCAAGTCCAGGTGTAAATCAAAGAAGAAGAAGATCAATTGTAGCCTCCAAGACCGAATACCGAAAATCCAAGATGGCCGACAATCCTTATCTCTTTTCCTTATCTCTCAATTGTAGCCTACAAGACCGAATACCCTAAATCCAAGATTGCGTCAGAATCGGCAAAGCACATTTTTGACTCGATTTTCTCAATATCCAGAACCGCCATAGCACATTTTGAGCTCGATTTTCTCAATATCCAGAACCGGCATATCTATACTACTCTGTTGGACCACTCCGGGCGTCAAACTAGGGCAATCGTACCGATTCACCACCCTCCGCACCCGCCGTGACAGCCTAAACGGCCCAAAACCTGTCAACGACAGAAGGCAAAACCTGTCAACGGCACCGGAGGAAATAGCGGGGTTAAAGCATTCCCGGATCATCCCCGGCACTACCCTCACGAAATTACTATTACTAGTTAACATTCCGTACAATTAGCAGGCCAGATTTCCCCGAAACAACGGGGGAAACCCAAAATCAAATTCGCCACCATAGCCCCCCGGCACTAAATAAGCAGTGCCGGCATCACAGAGCAGGGACTCTTCAACCAGCAGTCAACCGGAGCAGACCTACTAGGAGCTAAGTAAAGGTAATTAACATTCTTCTTTTGCAGAATAGCTTGGAAAACCAAGCAGTAGCCGTCATCCGGTGGTCACCCGTACACAACCGAGGCCGACCGAAGTAGCCGTCATCCGGTGGTCACCCGACCACAACCGACCGACCGAGGCCAACCGAAGCAGCCGTCATCCGATGGTCACCCGACCACAACCGACCAACCGAGGCCAACCGAAGTAGCCGTCATCCGATGGTCACCCGACCACAACTGAGGCCAACCGAAGCAGCCGTCATCCGGTGGTCATCCGACCACAACCGAGGCCAACCAAAGCAGCCGTCATCCGGTGGTCACCCGACCACAACCGAAGCAGCCGTCATCCGGTGGTCACCCGACCACAACCGACCGACCGAGGCCAACCGAAGCAGCCGTCATCCGGTGGTCACATGACCACAACCGACCGACTTAGAACCGAAGAATAGTGAACAACACTAGGTAGCCCGAGTGAAGAGCTGCCGTCAGGTGCTATATATAAGCAAGCTTAACGTCGTGCTGGAGTCAGTTGTGGACCATCCGTCAACCGGAGTGCAGTGACAAGCGCAGGAGCTCTTCAAACTCAGCAAATTGGTAAGAGCGAGATTCCTAGTTCACTTACTCTTACACTAGCGTGATTTCCTAGTGTAGGACATTCGTCTAACTAGCGTGATTCCTAGTTACCTAGCTTTCCCTCGTATTGGCGTGATTCCCCGTACGAGACACTCCGACAACTAGCGAGATTCCTAGTTCACTTACTCTTAACTAGCGTGATTCCTAGTTATCTAGCTTTCTCTCGTGTTGGCGTGATTCCCAGTACGAGACACTCCGACAACCAGCGAGACTCCTAGTACATTCACTCTTACACTAGCGTGACTTCCTAGTGTAAGACACTCTTCTAACTAGCGTGATTCCTAGTTATTAAGCTTTCTCTCGTGTTGGCGTAATTCCCAGTACGAGACACTCCGACAACTAGCGAGATTCCTAGTTCAATCACTCTTACACTAGCGTGATTTCCTAGTGTAAGACGCTCCTCTAACTAGCGTGATTCCTAGTTATCTAGCCCTCTCGTATTGGCGTGATTCCCAGTACAAGACACTCTGACAACTAGGGAGATTCCTAGTTCAATTACTCTTACACTAGCGTGATTTCCTAGTGTAAGACGCTCCTCTAACTAGCGTGATTCGTAGTTATCTAGCTTTCTCTCGTATTGGCGTGATTCCCAGTACGAGACACTCCGACAACTAGCGAGATTCCTCGTTCAATCACTCTTACACTAGCGTGATTTTCTAGTGTAGGACACCCTTCCAACCAGCGTGACTCCTAGTTTTATCAACTACTCGTGTACTGGCGTGATTCCCAGTTGTATCATTCACTGCTACAATTTCTCTGTATGTGGTTGTCCAGAAGTTAACCCTAGCACATTTATCTGCCTCCGTCCTATCCCCGCAGGAACCTACCCATCCCGTTCACCGAGGATTCTCCGAGGAAAGCAGGCGACAAGCGTTCCGTCGACGAGAGTCCGTCAAACGACGCCACGAACACCGCCAAAGGAAGGCATTTCCAGGAAGGAGACACCAGCTACCGACAGAGGAAAGTACCTACACCGGAGCGGGTATTAATTTATTTTAAAAGAGACAGAATTGTAGTTTTCAAAGAGTAAAGGAAATAAACAGTGAATTCGAAATTTAGTGTTAAATATCCAGGACGGTAGAATAAAAGTAAATTGTAGTAAGGAATCGGGGCGTTTTCTTCAGAAGCCTTGACCCTGGAGCCGGCGAGGTCAATCCCGTGGAGAAAACCAGAGACCTGCCTGACTACAAAGTAAAACACGTTACCAATCGGTGTCCGAACAGCGACACGAAGATAACGCGTTACAAATGGTTAAAGTGATTTTGATTTTTCTTTTCTTTTGTCTCCCAACAGTGTATTAAACCTCTGACTAGTAACCTCAGGTTATGACGTTAGTGGTACATTGCTACCCTGTTGTTGAATAACTCTGAGCGTTACAATATGGCGCCCAAATGTGTTGGCTTGCGAGGTGCAAGTAAAACACCTTACAAATTCTCAGATGATTAAATTGTTTAGATATAATATTGGCTTTTTACTTACTTCAATTAATGATTCAGCTCATTGTTTAGCAGTTTGTTTTTTTTCACAGTTTTTCAATTCATTCTGGTTCAAATTCATTTATTGTAAAATTTGTAGTTGTTGTTCTTGCCATAGATCGAAGCCTTACTGAAAGCCTATGGTTGTTATTTACATAGAATTTTATTAACCGTTAACCTGGCACAATTGAGGGTTACCAGTGCTGAAGTTTAACAGAAAGAAGCAGTTTTTAGGTTATAGTTATTCCTGCAGAATATCTCGGGCAATTTGTACATTGAACATAGTGATGCATGCCTTGCTTTTTATCCGAATAAGAAACTCGTAGCAGTTATTTACGCAATCTTTGGATATATGGGTTCGAGTGTTAGATTTTACTTGTGTGGTCACGGTAATATCCATTCTAAAACGTAAAACGAATTGTTAGAATCGATTATTAGGTAGTTCCGGTAATTGAACCCAATTCGTGTGCGCAAGGAATTATAACAAGCATTAGGTGGTCCTAGTTCCTTCTTCTTTGTGTCGAGTGCATGTAGTAAGTTAAGACAGGTTTCCACGAAAAGCAGATGGGATTTCATATGACGGTAGGTGCATTGTTCAAGACTACCTTTGACTTAACACCGCTCATCTCCATAAGCCAAGGGGGATGCATGTAGTACCGGGAACGAGATCGGAATGCACAAAATAAATGAATTTGGTTTATATTTCATCCATACAATTTTTTTTTTTTTATGTTGAGGTAATTCGATAAATGCTTTTTTTTGGATTTTTCTTATCTTGAGCTAATTCGATTAAGAGAGTGCGTACGAAAAAATACCAAGGAAACTTCTGGCAAGTATAGGTTAGATAAGATTTTTTAGTTTTGTTTTCTTTTAACTGTCTGTCTTAATCATTTAATGGAGGCCAAACATTTGGAACCTGACGAACTTGAATACGAGCTTCAACTCCGGAAGTTGAGACATTCAAGTAGGTTAGATCTTTCTACTACTCCGTTGCAGGAAATATTGACAAAGGAGCAAAACGGGATATTGCCAAAACCCGCTGGAATGCCCTTAATTGATGAAATGAACGAGGAAATTAGGAAGTGTCAAGAAAAGTCCATGTTCTTACAGGAGTTAGCGCATATTGCTTCTGCTTCGAAAACTCGCAATGACCTTTTAGTAGCGCGGTCGGAACTATTGCATTTACTTGGCAAAATGAATCTGTTAATTACGAGTGAGCCTTCTCTCGCAGAAAACTTGAATTTGGTATAGGCTCACGTCCGTAGTACATTAACCTTAGAAGAACGAGTCCTGAAGGTACAGTCTAATGAACCTTCTGCCTGTTGTGAAGAAGTGTTAGAAATTAATATTCTCTCTAATGCGTACAACCCGTCGACTCAATCGAACTCTGCACCCGTGTCCAAAACGGAAAACGGTTCTGTTTCCTCGGATTTAAATGCAAACACCCCTCAGTTCCATAGCCAGCCTAGGAGTGCAGCTAAGAGTAGCAAGATGAAGAAAGAAATGAGCATAGGAGCGATTCCTAAAGCCCTCAAGCCATCTGCTACTCAAGGGCGAATAGTACCACCTGCTGTGTTGCAAGAACGTCCCTAGAGAAGAAAGGAATTATTCCCTCCTCAAAATGAGTGGATTCACAATACCTGCATAGGAATCCAAGATAATGAAAAGAGGGCAGCAACGCCACTGTTGGGTGGTACGATAAATTTGGAAGCATCTAGGATAAATCAAGCAAATGTTAATTAGTCCGTTTCTCCTCATTTATTCCAAGAACCGTATCAGCAGTCTATTCAACTTCAATGTGCAACATCTTCCCAACCTCTTCCGACGAGGAGATCTTATACAAATCCAGTGACCAATTGGCAGGTTCGTTTTGACGGATCATCACGCAGCCTATCTGTGGATGACTTTTTATTCAGAGTAGAAACCCTAGCAAGAGCAGAAGAGGTCGATCAAAGGAGCCTTGTCCACGCCATTCATCAGCTTCTAGGTGGTAAGGCAGCTACCTGGTACTGGCAGTTCTGCATAAAGTACCTAAGAGCAAATTGATATCAGCTCTGTTATTGCTTACGCCAAGATTTCGAAGATTCTAGCACTGAATTCGAAATAAGGAAACTTATGGAGGCCCGGAAACTAAAGCCACGAGAGAGCTTTGGTGACTTCCGTTTAGAAGTTGAAGGTCTTGCGTTGAGGCTGCGTGAACCCATGAGCCAAAGTGA
Source organism: Leptarthrus brevirostris (assembly GCA_964036015.1). Lineage (NCBI taxonomy): Eukaryota > Metazoa > Arthropoda > Insecta > Diptera > Asilidae > Leptarthrus > Leptarthrus brevirostris. The sequence goes on from OZ038371.1 coordinate 71,248,872, forward strand.
ACTCTTGGAAATAATGAGGCGCAATATGCACCCGGCTTTAAGAAAAACGCTTATTCTTCAAGATTTAAATAATATCGATGCCACGGATCCCCTTTGTCGTCAAGTTGAGAAGCTTTGGGCAGAGGTCGGCAAGACAGCTGATGATCAGCTCAGAACGCATAGGCGCCGAATACAGGAAGTTGAGGTGGAACCTCTACCAGCAGTATGTGATTACGATCAATACCAACCGGAAATGCAGTTAGCTTCCTTGCAAGCAACGAGGCCAACTCACCCAGATTTTCTTATTTGCTGGAATTGCGACGACATTGGTCATATGTAGAAAGACTGTCCATCCCCAACTAGACGAATATTTTGTTGTTCGTGCGGGGCTAAGAATGTCCTCAAACCCAATTGGTTCCGTTGTGTTGCGTGAAACCGGAAAGCGCGTCATGAAACGAGGGGCTACCCAAACCCACGAAATACCCAGATTACCCCTCAGCGCAATGTCCATAAGGTAAACCGTTCTACTATGACTACGGAGGAGAACTGGATGCCTCGAAATTAACAGTAGAACCATCTAAAAAAGGTCAAGGCTCGGACAGAGTGCGTTCGTATTTTCAGCGACGTAAGGCGGCACGGAAAGAGCTTTCCTCTGCCATCATTCAGACTGATGAAGATGGCCGACCGGTCGCTAAAATATATCTAAAAGGAAAATTGTTGTACGGTCTCTTAGACAGTGGTGCTAGCATCAGTTGTTTGGGTAACGGATCGATAGCATTATTACAAGAATTAAATGTAACCTGGTCTACATTTCGAACATTCGTAAAAACTGCGGATGGTATGAATCAGGATGTCCTTGGCTTTGTATACTTACCAGTATCCTTCAACAACGCCTCCAAAAACGTCAAATTCTTTATCGTCCCTAGCCTTACCAGACAACTGATACTAGGAATTAATTTCTGGTAATTGCCGCATTTCCATCTTACTGTATAGAAGGACTTGGTAGAACCACTTTCCTTAAACACTCCATTGATGTCGCAGATGCAAAGCCTATTAGACAACGCCACTACCCATTGTCCCCGGCCATGCAAAAGGTGTTGACTCGGAAATCGACCGCATGTTGCAACTAGGTGTAATTGAAGAGAGTAACAGCGAATGGTCTTCTCCCCTTGTTATGATTAAAAAGCCATATAAGAAAGTTCGCTTCTGTTTAGATTCAAGGAAGGTGAACGAGGTAACTCGTAAAGATGCCTATCCATTACCACAGATCAATGGCATCCTTGGACGGGTAAGGGGAACAAAATTTATAACGAGCTTGGACTTATATATAGCAATAAAATACTTTCCAAGACCCAAGACAGCGAGACAGGTTCGAAGATTTCTGGGATTGTCAGGATGGTACAGACGGTTTATTCCGAATTATGCCAGCTTAGCTTAGAGGCTTTTATTAAAGTCAAAAAATTCCTCACCGAAACTCCAGTCGTTGCCAATCCCGACTTCAACAAACCCTTTGTGATCCAATGCGATGCATCAACAACAGGAATTGGCAGTGTCCTGTGTCAGAAGGATGAGGATGGAAATGAGCATCCAGTCGCATTCATGTCTCAAAAGCTGAATGCTGCACAACAAAATTATAGTATTACCGAGCTCGAATGTCTAGCCGCAGTTCTTAGCATAAAAGATTTCGGCCATATATAGAAGGGACTCAATTTACGGTGATTACCGACCATGCTTGTCTCAAATGGCTGATGTCACAAAAAGACTTATCTGTTCGCTTTGCCAGATGGAGCTTAAAGCTACAGGGGTATAATTTTGAGATCAAGCACAGGAAGGGTTCAGAAAATATCGTGGCTAACGCGTTATCTCGAGTGGAAGTAGCAGAACTTTCTATAGGTCAAACTTGCTCAGCTTTGGAGTTAAATGACGCCTCCTTCAAGGATTCTGAGTAAAGGGAAAGGCTAATCTTAATAGAAAGCAAGAAGGAAATATTCCCGGATTATAAGGTTGAGAACGGAGTCATTTATAGGAGAGGCATTCATCTAGATGCAAACTCGACCAATGAAATCCCTTCTTGGAAAATCTGGGTGCCTCAAGGATTAACAAGGGGATTGATAGAAGAGGCATATGATGTCCCTATGTCTGCTCATTGTGGGATCGCGAAAACGGTGGTGAAGGTACAGAGACTTTACTATTGGCCACGAATGGCAGCACAAATTCGCGAGCACGTAACAAACTGTCAAACTTGCAAAGAGTTCAAACCTCCAAATGAATGTCTCCGACCTTCTATGGGTAAACCGCGTATTCCTGAACGCCCCTGGCAACACCTCAATGTTGATCTACTTGGGCCTTATCTTTGCTCGAAGACCGGCAATACGATGCTCGTAATAGCATTGGATCAATACACTAAGTTTGTCCTTCTCAAGCCAATTCGCAGAGCTACAGCGAAAGCTATCATTGGATTCTTGGAAAAAGATATATTTCACTTGTTCGCGGTCCCTGAGTCATTAATTTTGGATAATGGAGCACAATTTACGTCTCGTGAATTCCAGGAATTTCTGAAACGTAACGGGGTCACTCATAACAAGACAGCTCTTTATACGCCACAAGCTAATGCCTCCGAGCGTGTTAACTGTAGTGTTCTTTCTGCAATTAGAGCATATATTGAGGAAGACCAACGCACTTGGGACGAACAAATTTCAGCAATCACCTGTGCTTTGAGAAATGTCGTCCACGACTTCACAGGATTTCCCCCATATTATCTCACATACGGGCAACACATGATAACGCATGGATCTGCATATGAGTTACTACGAAAGCTGGTGGGCATTGGACAAGAAGACTTCACCGTTTCCGATCCTGATCCGATCTATGAGGTGGTTCGGAAAAAGGTCCTGGAAAACCTGCAGGAGGCAAGAAGCATGAAAAACGATACAATCTTAGATATCCGGCTAGAGGGTATCTACCGGGACAAGAAGTATATCGGCGAAATTTTTCACAAAGCTAGACCAAAAGTTTATTAAAAGTCGAATTCTGAAGGCATTAGGCTCCTCTTGCTATGAAGTAGAAGACCTAAAGGGAAAGAAAGTTTGCGTTTTCCATGCAAAAGACTTGAAACCCGACTAGCTTAGTCAGGGTTGAGTCAGCCTCACGCTATAATATTGCTCTTACACTATAGCTTTTTGTAGACCTAATAAGGCATCTGACCAGCTTCTCTGGAAACAACAGGGTACCAATGTGCCGCTTAGGTCGCTAGTTACCTAGCGTCAGATACACCTAGGATTATTTTGAAATTTTTCCCTACCCCAACCAAATTGAATTTTATACTTGCCACATGGTAAAAGCGAACGCGGTTATTCCAGTCTTATATAATTGATTATAAATCAAATTTAAATCTTTTAGCGAACTATGAACTCCATCTCCTCAGATCAAATCACTGCAAACGACTACATGATAAAATTTCCACACTTAAACAGCGCTGCACGCATCGGTGCGGATTAATTCACGGTGTTGTTAGCATCACAGAAGAAATTTCTTAAACATTCTTGTGGTTTGGTAAATATTCCTGCCTGTAGTACACGAGATTCATAGTACCTTATATTCGACCACGTAAAATTCTCAAGGTATTCCTAACAAGACAATACCTTTTGTAAACACGACCTGCTCTCCCAACAACAAACCCCCAACACATTTTTTTTAATTCGATCTTGATTCAGTCACATTGCAAAGTAATTCATTCAGTACTCGCTGAATTCACATATGGTGTTGGGATCATGTGCATAAACGCTCATGAAGTTCAATATGTGAAAGACTAAAGCTAAACAGGTCGTTCCTCTAAGCTCACTTTATTGGTATCACGGATCTTCAGCTTGGTCAATTCTTAAAATTACATAAGGTACTCAGCCTCCGAATTATTGCTCAAGCTATAAATTCTGAGCCTGACCTGTAACGAGCGATTGCTCGTGGCGGACAATTAAAATAAAAGTAACACCGAAAAAAAAGGAACGTCTTCGGCCGACGGGTTGCAGCGACTTAGTATTCTTCGTTCTCGTACCAAAAGTTGTTTTATTCTCAAGTAGGAGCTTATCAATAGTAAACGCATTTTGAACCGGGTAAACTTAATTATTATAAATTAACGTAATTCAGCCAGAAAATTACAGCCAAACCTCTGGAATCACTGGAAATTAAATCACATTACCAGCTAAGAAAACTTATTAAAAATTATCAATTTTGAATAAACGGCTCATATGTTCCTATGATCAAAGTTAGTGGAAAATTAATCCATCGACTACTTGCGCGATAATAAAATCATTATCCCAAAACAAATGGGAATATTACAAGGGCAATAGGACTCGAAATGGAAATTTAGTAATTCCTCAGAATATGCTAATCAGTTACATATTCTCAAAGATGGAAATCTCTTTTTAACCGACTTCCCAAAAACAAAGAGGTTCTAAGTTCGACGCGTATTTTTTTTTAATTTTTTTTATTTATTTTTTTTTTTATGTCTGACCGGGCATAACTTCGTAACGCGTTCACCGATTGGTACCATGTCAAAAAAATTTTTGGTAGGGTGGGGGTGGGGGGGTGGCGATGAAACCTAACTTTGTAACGCGTTTTTTGTTGTACAGAGTATGATCCCCCATTGCTAACAGGAGAAAAAAATTTGGCCTAGGGTGGGGGGAGGGGGGAGGGGTAGTCTAACTTTGTAACGCGTGGACCCATTTTGATAATTCTTTTTCTTTTGGGTAGAGTATGTTCAGTGGGTGATACCAGGTGAAAACAATTTTGGGGGGATGGCGGTGGGGGGGGGGGGGGGGGGGGAACCTAACTTTGTAACGCGCGGACCGATTTCGATGGTTCTTTTTCTGTTGTATAGAGTATGATCCCGTATTGCTAATAGGAAAATAATGTGGTCCTATGTTGAAAGGTGTGGGTGGGGGGGAGGGATAGTCTAACTTCGTAACGCGTGGACCGATTTGGATAATTCTTTTTCTATTGGGTAGAATATGATCCTTGGTTTATACCACGAGAGAAAAAATGTTGTTGGTGGGGGTGGGAGAAGGGGGGTGGAACCTAACTTTGTAACTCCTGAATCGATTTGGATGGTTCTTTTGCTGTTGTATAGAGTGTGAGCCCCCATTGCTAATAGGAGAATAATTTGGTCCTATGGTGTTGGTGGGGGAGGGGGAGGGGTAGTAACTTCGTAACGCCTGAACCGATTTCGATGATTCCTTTTCTGTTCGGTAGAGTATGTTCCTTGATTGATTCCATGAGAAAAACAGTTTAGTGGAATGGGGGTGGGGTAGGGGGTTAAAACAAACGTCTAACGTGTGGACCGTTTTGGATGGTTCTTTCTTCGTTGTATAGAATAGAAGACACTAAAAAAAATAATTTTTAATTTTATATCTTTTACGACATTTTGAAGTCGGTGCAAATTAAACAAATAAAACAACTACATAACCACAATTGAAAATAATATATAATACTTTTCAGCTTACGGGATCATAAGAAACAAGGATTAAATATTTGTGTTGTAGTTGTTCGGTTTGTTTGATTTGCACCGACTTCAAAATGTCGTAAAAGATATAAAATTAAAAATTATTTTATGCTTTTTAGCGCTTTTTGTGAAGTCGGTTCAACTTTTTTTTAAAAACTATTTTTTACAAATTGTCGACATAAACCAATTACTACCGCAAAGGTAAATTGGTAACACTCGAACTGTTATACAGTGGGAGGGGCACTATATTCTAGCGGTCAATAATAATCTTCTTAGCAAAAACGGTCAGTGAGAGTATATAGAGATCCGTTTTTATTTGGCTACGAAAAAACTTGCCAGAATATTCTTGGTTCCCTTACCGTACGAGTTAAACTCACGCGAGTTCCAGAGACTATTTCGCATTAGAAATTTTGCTAAAATTGTTTTTTTTAATTCAATTGCCAGTTCGCGCCATTGTTTAATATTATTATTTAATTAATAGTGAAATACCTAAATAGATCTCAGTAATATAGTAGTGCATTAAATTAAAGTATTAGTTGCATTATTCGTGAGTGATAAAGGAAAAGGAAACCCAATATTAAGTTTGAAGTCGAAAGGAATTGAGAGAAGGTATAATTGAATTTTTTTTTGGTAAAACTAAAATTGAAGTGAAATTACCACAGAACGTGGGCTTAAAACAAAATAAGAAATTAAAAAAAGGGTGATCGTGGCGAACAGGGAGGGACGATGAATATAGCATTAGCATTGTATACTTTTCCGTGAAAAAAAAGAAGAAAAATTTTAAGTTACTTTCGAGGAAGCTTTCCTTAAATTAGATGAGTTCACATTTTTAATTTTGCTATTCCGTTCACATTAAGTCATTAGTTTTCTTAGACTCAGGCATAAATAAGCGTTATCGACATAAATAAATGTGCAATTGTTCACCTCGATGGATTGGCTCGGGCCCATCACTTCCAGGAAGGAATTGGTCACATCCCAGCTTTAAAAAAAATCAAAAATTATTATCATAAATTTCTTAAGATCCCGATAAAAGTTAGGAAGTTCTCTCTCTCCTTGTAATTATCAAGGAGAATATTTCGAAATTTCACCAAGTTTTAAGGCGGCCGAAACCAAATGCATTTGGATTACAGCCGGTAATCTTACTAGTGACGGGAGAGAGAGATATAAATTTAATTTAGTTAACAAAGTACCTGATAAGGAAATTGCAAATTTTTATTAGTGATTTACCAATTAATAGTCGGTTAAAATTTTTTTTTCGTTTTATAAGAAAACAAGTGAGGAGTAAATTCGCAGATTAGCCAAAATTTGTGAAATTTTGAAGGTCAGGCGTGTTAAAGTTTCTCAAAATTATATTTTTCATAAGGTGAACAATTGTTATGATACAGCATTAGATGACATTAATAATCTTTGAATCATTTATGAATATACGTATATATATCATGTTGTTAGGAATATTAAAATTTCGGTGTTAGTAGAAATATTCATTTGTCAAAATTTCTTGCCGTTTGTATTGTTTACAAAGAAATTTAGTCTCGTGACCACGAGATCGATTTATTATGACTTAGGGCTTAGAATACTTAGTTAGTGTATAGGAAGTGCAAAAATTTATTTGGATTGAACTGGTATAACATAAATTTAATAATTTTTTCTTTTGGACAATTATAACATATTTAAAATTTTCTGAACTTAGGATTTGAAATAGGGTTAGCCTCGAAATTCCGGAACCCTAAATACTGGATTGCAAAATCCAGGAAGTTTAAAATTATGAAATCCCGTAGTACACAATCTCGGAAAGCAAAATCCCGGAAAATGAGTTCGGGATTTTGGAATCCGGGATGTCGTACAAAACCCTGAAAACTCCTGTATTTAGGAATTTTAATAAAATACCGGTTGTTTGAGCCCTAACTTGGCTCAAGCGAAAAAAGGAGAGTTGCCGGGTAACAATGATAACAACTGGAGTTTTTGTAAATATGTTTTTATCAAAAAATGTAAACTACAAACTAGGCGTGCAGGCATGCATTCCATAATAAGTGTTTAGGAAATTGGGCGAAAGCCAACAACGACTGTCCGCTGTGCAGGCAAACGATCAACATAAATGACTGCACTAAATATATAGTCTCTTTCCCTAAACCGTACAATACTAGGCAGAGAGCCAAGTCACGTAAAATCGTATCTGAGGAACCCAATGTCTTGCGTAGACCAGACAACGGTCCAATGTTTGCTAATACAAACATTGTCATCTTCAGTGGGAAAACAGTTAGCGACACTGGTGCGTCAGAAGGAAACCCGAGAGTTAGAGAGTCTAGTAGTAGAACATGAACATACCTCACCATCTATCCCGAGTTTTTCGCATTCTCAGTTGGTTAGGCAGAATTTGTCGATCAGAGATTCAACAACCTTTAGCTTTCGTGCCGTACATGAATAATTATCTGACTCAGTTTCAGTTTGAGTTTTTGTTTGTCTAAATTGGCGTCGATTTTATTTTCCGAGTAGAAACTCTGACGTGAAATACGTTGGAAGGAGATTTCGATCTGCTTGTCTCGAACATGCATTCTTTGTTTAGTAACCGTGTGAATGACTGGTACTGGATTCTGTTATGTCAAAACCCATCAGCACCTTGGAAACACCTCGAATTCGCTCTTCTTTCTGACTGAGGAGATTGTACAAACGACATAGATATTCGACGCAGAATGCTGAACCGATGGATGGTACAACTCCATAATAGGCTTCGTGTTCCGATGACTGAGGCTGAGTTTGTGCAAAATTTGCGAGTGAACTTGAATCCATCTATATATTGGCAGCTATGTCTGCATAGAACGGATACGGTCCCAGCCGACTTCAGTGACATTTCAGAAGACAGCCGATGCTGTTACCTTACCACCTCGACCCCCAGTCCAGTAATAGTGGAACCCTGCGGCAGAGATCTCTTGTAAGCCGAGAAGGCCTCACCATCTACCACTATCGTCACTATGATAGACGCCCTGATACATTTCTCAGCTGATGATACAAATGCTCCAACTTCTTCAGCTGTTCCTGAATGCATACTCGTTGACGTGACGAGCACACCAAGTTATGACCCTGCCAGGGAAATAAGTATTCCATTGAATCCTGAAAATGCTAAAACTACGACTTCTGTTAAATGTTTCCGTCTACATCAATAACTGCAGCCGTAAAAATTCTGCAGCGACCACCAGATATGTCCACCCAAACCTAAAACTTGCCAACTGTTTTCCCTTAAAGCCTTATCACCGATGGCTTCAAGAGTACCAAGAGACCAGGATGCGAAGCTTCGTACCAAATGAAGAAGGACCCGACACACACGTCGATGAGTCTTACCCAAAGACGAAACCAAAGCGATTGACTCGACGATTTAAGTCCTTCTAGAAGGAAGTACAGGCCAATAAAAAGAAGTTAGCGACCGCCTTTGTCTCCGTACAGCATGACAGTCGACTATTCGCTGAAGTACTTGTGATGGGTCGAACCTTGACCGGATTGTTGGACAGTGGAGCAGCTGTTAAAAAAAGCAAAGTCAAATGGAAACAATACCGATCCAAGATCGAAGTGGCCAACGAAAATAAAACAGAAGTACATGGTCATGTGAAATTGTCAATTCTTTTTAGAGACGAATCATACACAATTCGCATATACGTTATACCGAACTTAAGAGCAGCAGACCAACTACGTCTAGAACAGACCTAGCAATTGTTTCCATCATTCTTCGAACTAGGTCTGGGAAATACTAATTTATTGACACATTATATAGACGTATGAAACGCCGATCCCATCAAGGAACGATTTTATCCCATATTGCCGGCTGTACAGGGCCTGATGGATGCAGAATTGCAGAACATGCTGTCGCTTGGCGTCATAGAGGAGAGTCAGAGCCAGTGGAGCTCACCAGTTGTGCTAGGGAGAAAACCGGGGAAAGTCAGGTTATGTTTCGACGCAAGGAAGATCAATACAGTGACCAAAAATTATGCCTACCCGCTACCAAAATTGATGGCATCCTAAATAGACTTCCGCAGGCTTGATTCATAACCAGTCTGAACATGAAAGACGCCTTTTGGCAAATCCCACTGGACACGGAGTCGAGGGAAAAAACTGCCTTCACGGGCCCTGGGCATGGATAAGTTTATCCCGTATGATTTGCGCGAAATGGTATTAGTCTATTTGGGCGATCTGCTAGTGTTATCTGGAGACTTCAATGAACATCTCAGGCTCCTCACCAGGGTGGCGGAGTGCCTGAAGAGGGCGGGACTTAGCATAAACATCGAGAAAAGTAAGTTCTGAAAGAAGTCTGAAAGAAACACGTTACTTTGGATAGATAATCGACAATGACGGTATTAGAACGGACCCCGATAAAGTTGCAGCAATAGTAAATTACCCAGCACCAAAAACTGTACGACAAGTACGTCGTTTTCTCGGTATGGCTGGCTGGTATCGGAAGTTTGTGCTAAACAATACGGATTTATCAGCACCGATAACGGACACGTTGAAAAATGCCATTAAGCTTAGCAAGTAGCATTTGAACACCTGAAAAAGCAACTTACATCAGCACCTCTGTTGGTAAGTCCCGACTTCTGCAGACCCTTCGTCATCCAGTGTGACGCAAGCAGTCAAGGTGTAGGAGGAATTCTGTTGCAGCTCGATGACGACAATCAGGATAGACCCATTGCCTACGTTTCACAGAAGTTGAATTCCGCACAGCGTAATTACACATGATCCGCATGATCCGCCACTAGCTTTGCATGGTGGTATTGCGAAAACTCTGGAGCGAATCCGACGGCAATTCTATTGGCCGCGAATGACTGTTGACGTAAGAACATATGTGTTGACTTGTGATACATGCAAGGAAACAAAGGCTCCTAATTCAATTCTACGACCTCCAATGGGTAATCAAGCTAAAACGGAACGTCCATGGCAACGGGCATATCTGGATCTACTAAGTCAGTATCCTAGAAAGAAAAAAGGAAATTTCTGCGTTTTGATGTTGTTGGATCATTTTTCTAAGTATACTTTGCTGCGCTACGTAAAACGGGCACTTCCCTTTTCAGTGACTTTGTTGAAGAGCAGATCTTCCACAAGTTCGGTAACAGACAGCGGCACCCAATTCTGCTTTGCCCAATTCGGTTAATTGTTAGAAAAGTACGAAGTGGAACACATACGTACCGCTGTATATTCTCCTCAGGCGAATGCGTCTGAGCGCGTTAGTCGATATATTTTGTCTGGCATACGAGCGTATGTGCGAAACGAACATGACCGGTGGAATGAGCACTTAAGCATCATTGCTAGCTCATTGCGAAGTTATGTCCACCAAGCTATCGGCTACTCGCCGTATAAGGTCCTGTTTGGTCAACAAATGGTTGACCTATGCACTATAACGACAACTACAAGGAGTCAACAAGCCTATAACAATCGACGCCTCAAATCAACTGAATTTAATTTGCGCGAAAGTATAGACAACAGTCGAACAAAAGGAAGAGACCTTTAGTTTGCGATCCAAACCGGTGCACTTCAAACTTGGACCGACCGAGTAGTTTTGAAAAGCAGACAAGTGCAAAACTGAATAAAAAGTTCGTAAAATGCGGAGTTCGATCAAGAAAGGGAAACGCTCTATATGAACTTGAAGATTTACAGGGAAGACTGGGAGCAAAACTGGATAAAAAGTTCGTAAAATGCCGAGTTCGATCAAGAAAGGGAAACGCTCTATATGAACTTGAAGATTTACAGGGAAGATTGGGAGCCTATCATGCTAAGGACATCCGGCCCTGAAGCGCGACAACATGACTGAGGAGAGTTTCGTGAGGATGGCCATACTGGAATGCGTGTCCTCTTCTTATGATGATAAATATCCACATAACCAAGTTTCCCTCGGAGACAATGACGATGTGCAGACATGAACTGACGGAGGAGGGTAAGCAAACAAAGTGCAGTTGCACGGCAGGAGTCGCGATCCTCGATTCAGTCGTGGGGGAAGTATCCGACTACTCGTAGAGGGATTATTGGGACTCACGCGTCTCTCATTAGGACGAAGTGCTTGCCTTGGTGTGACCACCACTGAAGTTGGGCTCAGATCTCACCGACTTCTCTCTCATTAGGAGTATGCCTGAGGGGAGCGACCTAGCGAGCCATGATGACGAACCAGTCGCGTCTTGTCAGACCAACTGAAAAACTGATTCTTTGCTACCCAAGTTTTGTATGCCAAGCTCCGTACCCTCAGTACTTACTTCAGGCGTAAAGCTTGTGTTTACGTCTAACATTACAGTCTATATCAGGCTTCAATTTGTACCACTACAATTTTTTTCTTTTCTCGTGCAGTCAGACCAGCGTGATCTGGGACTGAAAACTTATATCTTGTATGACTAGCCCTCAGCAAATTTCTACAGTCGGAAAAAGCCCTTTCGCAACTCCTTATAACGCATATTTTATGCTTCTCGTACCCCACTCGACACATCCATCTGCCATTTCGTTGCCCACTTTGGAATATTTTATGATTTGACTTTTGGAGTGCGCGCATTCTATGCTCAAGGCATCAAGGGGCAGCCTAGTTCACTAAGTAGAAAATCCTAGGTCCTACCGGCTCATCGTTCCACTCCTAGCCAACTCCTTAAGAGAACTTCCGGTTGGTTGGGAATACGACCATTATCTTCGGGCGGAATAACCCTGACGGCAACAAAGCGACGTTCAACGCCGAATACTTTCCTTCTTTCACTTTTCTTCCCCACCGCCATAGTAAATTTCGTGGAGAACGACAAACAGGCATTGATAGGACTCAGCAGTCTGTTTTTTTTTTTTATTTATTTAAGCTTAATACAAGCTATTACGTAAAAAAATACAAAAATAAAAAATAAAATACAAGCTATAACTTAATACTAATTCAACAGACTATAATAAATGAATAATAAGAATAAATACATAAAAGGTATAAGCTACAATATGAGCTATATATATTGATTAATAGCAGAGGGCGTAAGGAAGAAGAATTAAAGTAGGCGATCAGGATCAAGATGGGCGGGGTCAAGATATAGGGCTTTGTGGAGTGATGATTTACTCATATGGAAGTCAAAAGAGGAAAGGTCGTTGACTTTTCGTAACATCCTGGTAATTGGCTCGCTTTGACCGTAGTTTGTGCGATGGCGGTCGAGTCGGAAAAGGGGAGTGGACCTAAGGTTACGGGGATTGGTATAGATGGGTAAAGATTGCAGGATGGAGGGGCAGTCTATGGCACCAGTTAATAATTGGTAGATGAAGAGAATGTCGGAAACATCACGACGTTTGCTTAGCGGTTGTAAGTCGATCAGTTTCAGACGGTTTTCATAGGGAGGAAGGTTGAATCTGTCAACCCACGGAAGATCACGTAGAGCGAAGCGAATAAACCTGCGCTGGGCAGATTCAATCCTATTAATGTGAGTTGTTTGTGTAGGGGACCATACCTGGCTGGCATATTCAAGGAGAGGTCTAACGAAGGAGACGTAGAGAGATTTGGAAACATAAGGATTGGAGAACTCTCTAGACCAGCGCTTCACAAACCCTAGCGCGGAGTTAGCTCTGTTAATTATGCTGTCAATGTGGGAACGGAAATTGAGTTCACTATCACAGATTATTCCTAAGTCACACAAAGAGGTAACGATAGGGACTGGTACGTCGGTTAACATATAGACTCTCGGGGTGGTGGTAAGACGCTTGCGGGAATAAGAGATGGACTGGCATTTGGAGACATTGAGCTCCAGAAAGTTTTTCATGCACCATGTGATGAATGAATCGAGGTCTTCTTGCAGGAGAAGAGAGTCGGTAGTGGAGGAGATATGTTTGATTATTTTCATGTCATCGGCATAGATGGACAACTCTGAGTGTTTGATGACACATTCAACATCATTTATTGTGAGGATAAAAATCAATGGACCAAGGTGGCTGCCCTGAGGGACGCCGGAACGAGCGACAATAGGGTTAGAAATGGATGAACTGAAAAGAATATTGTACTGACGGTTGTTGAGGTAGGATCGAATCCAGGAAATGAATCTGGGGGGGAAGCCTAGGCGATCGAGTTTGAACAAGATAACGTTATGGGAGATCTTGTCGAAGGCTTTACTAAAATCGGTGGCTATAACATCAACATCTTTACCGTTTTCCAGGGCACATAGGGTTTTAGAGACGAAGTCAGTAAGGTTGGTGGTTGTAGATCTACCTTTGAGGAAGCCATGCTGGTAGAGTGAGAAGATAGACTTACAGTGGAAGAACATGGAATCATAGACCAATTTTTCGAATAGTTTAGGTATGGATGATAATTTAGCAATGGGTCTGTAGTTGGACACATCGTTCTTGCAACCTTTTTTGAAGATGGGAATAATATACGAATTTTTCCATAATTGAGGGAAAACCCCTTGAGTGACCGAGAGACGAAAAAGCAAAGTAAGGGGTTGGACTAGATGCATGGCACACTTTTTCAGAACGATGGCCGGAATGCCATCAGGACCTGGGTGAAAGTCGTCCTCAAGCCTATTAATACTGGCGGCGATTAGTTCAGGATCAGGGTCAAAAGATGAAAACGACGTTTGAGTGCATTTGTCCATGAATGCAAAATAGTTAAGGTCGGGTTGTAGAGAATTGTCGCTGAAAGATTTACTGAAGAAGTGTGCAAAGAGGTTAGCGATAACCTTAGGATCAGATGAAGAGGTATTCTCGAGCTTTAGGGTGGAAGGGTAACCATTGGATTTCTTCTTAGAATTAATAAAGCTATAAAAACGCTTGGGGTCGGATATGAGGCTAGTTTCCATCCGTTGGAGGTACTCATGGTAGAGGGTATCACAACGTTCAGAAAAAGAGGTATAAGCAGATAGATAGGAAGAATAGTCAGACTCAGTCTGGGTTAGAAGAAAAGTTTGCCAACGTTTATTTCTCCTGTTGCGAAGAGAGCGCAATTCTTTGTCGTACCATACGGGGGATGAGGAGTAGTTTTTACTAGGAAGAAGAGGGATAGATTGTGTAAGACAAGCGTGTATTTCCGAGTAGAACGCCTCTAAAGCAACGTCAACTGGGAGATGTTGAGGGATATCCCCAATATTAGAGTTGAGGAGCAAGTGATTTAATTTGTCAAAGTCGCCTTTACGAAAATTGAAGGATAAAGAAGACTCGGAGCCTGAAACGGCATGAGGGTGCTCGTAGGAGAAAACGAGGAACAAAGGAGGATGGTGACGGTCGAGGGAGGAGAGAAGATGGTTGCTTTCTGCGACAGCCGAGTTAACTGGGTCTGAAGAAAAGATTAAGTCTAATTGTCTGTCCAGGAAGTTCCTGACTCCGCTTACTTGAAAGAGACCTGAAACGGAGAGCTGATCGGTAAAGAAGGCTTCTTTGGCCGAAGACGCGTTAAGGGGGACAAAGTGAGAACAGTCCTCGGACAATGACCATTGGATACGGGGGAGGTTAAAGTCACCCAATAAAATAAATTCATCGGACGCGTTAGCGTTCTCTAGCAGGGTATCGATCGCTTCGATTATGGGCTCGTAGGCGTCAAGTGGTTGGGAGGGACGAATGTAACAACAGAGAATGTACAGAAGGCACTTATTTAGTGCTATTTTTATACATACAAATTCTGATATTGTAGAGTCGGAGGTCTTTAGCAGGGTGGCATCATAACGGTTGTGAGCAGCTATGAGAACCCCGCGACCTGGTGGCTCATTGGTGCCTATACAACCGTCAACACGGAAAATGGTATAGTTTGGAGGGAATAGTTCGTTGTCGAGAATTCCGGGTGTTAGATTGGTTTCAGTTAAGGCAAAGATATCGTGCGGGAATTTGTGAGAGTTAAGGAAAATATTTGTTGTTTTTGTACGAAGTCCTCTTACGTTCTGGTAATAGACCGACAAGCTGTTGGGGAGAGGATCTTGATCGGAAACCGCGGGTGCAATAGAGGGGAAGTCAGAAATAGGGAAATCAAGGGGGTTAGGAACGAAAGTAGTTTAAGGAGTCGTTACGACTTTTTTGAAGATGGGAAATACGGCGAGAACTCACGTACGCAGCATAGGTAGATAGATCTTCTGAAACCTTATGGGAAGGTATGTTGAATGATTCATGGTATTTAGTGAAGAGTTGGAGTAAAACTGATGGGTCTGTGGGCAGGCCTTCTTGTTGTATACTTAACATGACGTTGGTGCTCGTTTTACCTTCAGGAATCGTTGGCGTTATGAGGTGCACCCTTTAGAAGGAATGGAGTTGTGCTTGATAAAGATGAATGTTTACTGCCTAGCCTTTTTAGTCTCTGCTCCCATTCCGATACTGTCCAGGTGGTGCCAAGTTTGTTGATCGTAAATATGGTGGAAGTTGGTTGGGATGACACTGGCGGAGATACATTGATGGCAACATCAGCAACCTTCTCTATAACGGGCTTGACCAAACCAGCGAGAGCATCAACATCTGAGGCAGGCTGCACCGAGGAGGAATGCGGAGGAATCACATTCACGGTGGATTGAGGCGGAACTGCGGAGGTTGCATCCCGGAGAGTGGAACAGTCCCCATCAGAAGAGGTAGGTCCAGAAGAAGAAGAATTCTCTATAACGGGCTTGACCAAACCAACAGGAGCATCACCATCTGAGGCAGGCTGCACCGAGGAGGAATGCGGAGGAATCACATTCACGGTGGATTGAGGCGGAACTGCGGAGGTTGCATCACGGAGAGTGGAGCAGTCCCCATCAGAAGATGTAGGTCCAGAAGATGAAGAATTCAAACCAGAAGCATCTGTGGTGTCAGACCGAGGAAGAGAGGGGCCGAGATAGCTTTTTGTGGATAAACTCTTAATATCACAGCTGACTGAGCCAATTAATTCAGAGTTCTTCACTATGGCTGTTGAGCACGAATCCAGATCCCGCTTGACGTGCCGGACACCACGCCGAATGTCGTCTAAGATTGGCATGATAGGTTCCGCAGGTTGGCCGATGGAAGGTGATGGTGATCCAGCGCGGAGGTCATCCAAGGAAGCGACCAGGCCGCTCAGCTTTAAGGAAAGCTCACAAATCCTGCTTGAAAGAAGCGATGAGTCGTTAGTCAAACCCTCAGCGATCTTAAGCAGCTTGTCCAGTTTTAAGTTTAGACTAGCGCAGTCATCGGACAAAATTTGAAGTCCAGCAAAATTTGTGAAGATCTCGTTGACCTTATCAGCGATGTAGGATTGATCCGTGGAGAGCGTAGAAACGACTTCCTTCATGAGCCGTAAGACGTGACAGGGCCTAATGTTGGAGCACTCTTTACATGTAGAAAGACCACGTGAAAGACAGGTGCTATGAAAAACACCTCCGCAGATGCCATCACAGGTAACACCATTGTTTAGCAATTCATTAGAGCATGACTTGCAAAGGGCCATTTTGTGCGTGAAGATTTGGTCGGAAATATTTAACAATAAAAAGATAAACAAAAGGCTTTACACCAGGTTGCAGTAATACCAGATTAAAACAAAATAAACAAACTGAGTCACTTCCGTTTGAAAAACAAAAATATTTCCCGGCACTGTAAAAAGCGAAAAAATTAACTGAGTCACTTACAAAATAGCGGCCAGTTGAAAATAAGGTCACTGACAAAAATGTAAACAAGGAGAAACTGTGTCAGGTAAGTTATTGACCGGGAAAGAGTGGCACTCAATTTTGCTGAGACACGCACAAAACACACGAAACGAAAATACTGCGAAGAAATTGAACTGAGTGAGGAGCGATCACGCAACGCGTCCGATCGATTAGGCGGTAATTGGAAGACTACTGTTGATAGTAATCGTTCTCCGTGACCTTCTTACACCCCGCTGACCGACAAATGATAACTCTCCGTGTCTTTTATTTCTAGTAATACGATTTCTGAGTACGTAACTGAAATTCTTTTGTATTATTTAATTGCCTGCCTTTTTATCTTATTATTTAATTGACTACCGGGTCAGACGTGACCAATATGAAACACCAGCCTAAATCTGTGAAGGTTCTTTTCAGAGCAAAACGTCACCAAACGTTTCCTCATTGCGTCAATCATTTAGTTGGTCTATCAACAGTTCGTACGCGCAAACCGGCGGCCTAAATCCGTCACGCGTTTATTTTGTCGCTAGCTAACGGTCAATGACACCCACAGCACATCGGCCGACTCATACTTCGGAGTGTGAGAACCCTGAACAACTTAAGATCGCAAGTCAATTCAAGCATCAGTCCAACGAATGCTATCACGCCTGTTCATTGTCGAACCTGGTGCTCTCGTAAAATTGCATTCCCGGCTCATCGTTTGACCTGGCGGTCGAAAGTTAAACATCTCTCGACTTGTTTTAACTCCTAAATCCTTACGAGTGGGATAGTAAATACCGACACAGAGAGCATGAGACTTGGAATGGGTCGTGCCACAGATCGGGTACCTGGCAAAGTTGCGAGAGAGTGCCTGTGCCTAGACTTACATGCGTCTCTCTCATTAGGAGCACGCAAGGGGCTCAGGCTTACTCTCAGCAACTGAGTCAAACCAGCTCCATAAGGGAGCTTTTCTCAGCCTCTGCAAGCTCAGCAGCCGACGCTGCCCTGTTATGGTCACTACAAAGTTTTGTTAGTCTCGATCAGAAATATGAAAACTTCATGAAAATTAAATTTCGAATAACTCACCGCATACTTAGACCGGCGCCATCTTCCATAAATTCGGCATGTGAAAAAAAATTAAAGCCTTAAAATGTGACTTCGTTAAAGCTTTGCAACCCAACACGTACCCCATAGTCAAAACCTACACTTGACTGCAAGAGAGAGGAATTGTGTATTCATACCTACCAGGAAGAAACTAAATGGAGATGCCCTAAACCAAAACCTCCGTAAACTACAAGCCATGAACTGACGAATTTCACGCACACACATTAGGGCCAAAATGGTCTGGTTTTTCGATAAGTTTGCATTGCTTCTTATGGCAGTCGGGGGGTGATTTTTCTTTAAACTCATCCTAGTGCCTAAACTATAACTTCTATGAAAAAATTGTTTTGTTCTACTTTAAGTAAACAAAACAATCTTTCGAATGAAGTAAAAATACTCATACCCTACTTAAGAAAATAATAAACATTTTTAAGCCTAAAAGTGCGGAAGTGGAAATTTAAAGAAAATACAAGCGACAGAACATGGTCGGACCATGACTTACTGCTTGCGTTTAGGATGAAAATTTGGTTTGCGACTAAAATTTCACGTTTAATCAAAGATTTCTTGTTATTTTGCTTAATAAGGTGTACATGTTTTTACTTTATTAGAAAGATCATTTAGTCTGCTTTAAGTTAATATAAGACTAATTTTTTCATATAACTAATAGTTTTGGCGCTAGGGCGAGTTTAAGGAAAAATGACCCCCTGGCTACCATAAGAAACAATGTAAATATGACCATTCAGTCAGACCATTTACGACCACATGTAAAAGTCCAGTTCATGGCTTGTAGTTTACGGTGGTTTTGCCTAAACTCGAAAAACCGTGGCAACCTTAATAGTGTGCGGTAATCTTTGCCACAATAAGCAAAGCGGCATTGCAGGAGGCGCAAAATTATTTTGTTTGAGAGGGTTCATGGCGCGTTTTTTAAACAACCTAGACTCTTTCAAATAAACAAAATATAAATAAAAATTTTACCATATAAAATTGGAAGTTCGTCTTCTCAATCTCAGCATTATTTAAAAGAATAATCAGTATACCGATTTTGGAATAAAATAGCAAGTTATTAAAGTTGCTTAATATTACGACTTCAGTTAAATTTGATGAATTTAATTCGCCCAATGGCTCAACGATTGCAATGTTTTCCCTCACACGTTTAATTTGTGTGAATTTCTTTAGAAAAGAGTAGATTAGCTGCAAAAAGCATTTTCAGTAGTAGTAGGGATATGTATGTTCTGCCGCAAATGTGCAATGTGCACATCGAAAATGGTCAAATTGTGAGGGAATTTGAGGTCTGACGTCAAATTTTTGCTCATTTGCGGCAGAACATACATAACAATTCTGGGAGGAGAGATAAGGAAATGGCTGGAGATAAGGAAATGGCTGGAGATAAGGAAATGGCTGGAGATAAGGAAATGGCTGGAGATAAGGGAACGGTTGCGTGATTCCGAAGGTCAATTTTGTAGATTGTTTTGTTTTGGCGGCGGCGCGCTAGTAAAGATAAGGATGGGTTGCGCCTGGGTCTGGATCTGGACCTGGAACTGGACCTGGATCATGGGTATAGAAACGAATGTTAAGCTAATTGATAAGGGAGCTGACTATAGAAATTAATAATTTGGTCGCAATGTTGTGGTTGTTGGGTGATAAGGTTTTGTAGATGAACCTGGGCTCGTGCTGAAGATAAGAGTTTGCTGCTTTGAGTTTTTACTATGCCGGATATTTTCGGCGGGAGCTTTTACTACGAGTGATGATAAAATAAGTTGCTAGTGTAGGATTACGTAATTTGGGCAGTAATATATCTTGAGGTCAATGGATTTCCGAGGTATTGAGTATGGTCAGTAATTATGAAGTTAAAATTGTTATGAACATTTTCTATATATTTTCTGGAAGATATTTATGAAAATAATTTCGTGTTTAACCACGTTTTGTGCTAATGATGAATTTACAGGGGGAACTGCAGAGAAATTAAGCACTTGAGCGTGAGAAAATTTTGTAAAATAGTATAGGAATATTTCTTCTTGAATTGTATTTAAGTATTCATTGATTTTTTATTCTTTTCTTTATAGTATTTCTTAATAAAGATTTCACCACTTTGAGTAAATGGGTGAAGATTGTTTTTTGTTTTTGCAACTTCTTATTTCTATGAGATCATTTGTTTCCAAGCAAGTTCTAACATGTTCTCAATAATGTAGATTCAAAAAATTTTTTTGTATTTGCTCCCTTAACCAAAGACTGCAATTTAAAATTTATTGAAAAGAAAATCTTCGAAATACCTGTGTTTAGAAATATGTTAGGAAGCCTTAAAGAAAACGCAAAATAATTAAAAAAAACTATATTTATTAGTATAAAATTATAGGACATTTATTTCTTATTTCTAAATGTTATTACTTTTCTAGGAAATTTCTTAAAAGGTAAACATTTTCTTGAGCGCACTTTCCCTTATGAGTTAAACAGCATGGAGCTTTATAAAAAAATTTAAGAGAGGATAATTTTGGACACTGCAATTCTTCTTCCATATTATATACTATAACACCTTCACCAAATGTATTTTTTATCCAACAAACTTTTTCACAGCCTTTCACATACAGTGCTTTGTTTTTTATTAAAGGCGTCACTATAGCACGTAATTGATGATAGGGAATATATCCATCAGTCCATCGGAATCCATGATAATTATCATGCAGCCATTTCGCTTCTCTTCTCTTTGCATGTGTTAAATCCTTAAATTTGAATGGAGGTTGAAAAATAAAGTGTTGCATTTGATTTCCATTTGTCAAAATTGCCAATTCCTTCACAATGAACTTGTTACATTCGTCTTTAAATCCCTGTATATCCAAGATTGCTGCCATTGTGACTTTAAATTACTTTCTTGACTTCACTCGTCAGAGGACTGTACTCAATTATTCGATCGTGCAGAAGTAAACAAAAGGCAGACGTATTTGCAGGAATATTACTGTGAGTTTTAAATTGTATACGAATGTCGACGGGTCCTGATTTAATCACCTCGTTTTGATGTGAGCAATCGATAACTGCGATTGGAGCGTTTTCCTTGAACTTCTCTCGGGTAAGCAGCGGTTGATGCATCCAACCGTAATACGATTGTTGGAATTTCGTATACATATCATACAATAAAGCATATCTCTCACGATCAAATTTAATGTTTAGGTCTTCATATGGAAATGTTTCAGAATTCAAGTGAAGCTTCACATCTGAAAGTTCGCAATGATCAAACTTGCTGGCATCCTTACTCTTCACGTTTTTTCGATCTGTTTGAAGCGCTAAAATTACATATCGGGGTTTTTCTAGCTGCGTTGATGTTTTAATTGCCCAATTATGTTCAACAGTTATAGGTAATATAGGATATTCATATATATCCCAGCTACGAAAACTCATTTGTATAAGGCGTTCAGCATCAGTTAACTTAAACAGCGAGAGTTTTTCTTCATCAGCTACACTTATGTGTGATACTCTCCATTGGAGTTTAAAAATATCTATTTTAGCTTCATCACTTGGTGATAGAAAGGCATTTTCATCGCTTCTACTTCGAATCAGAATAAGTTCATGTTTAGCATTTATAACAATTTTCTTATAGTCTTCAGCAAAGCCGCGCAACAACTTTAAGGGAATACAAAAATTGAAAAACCCTGGCGCCATTAGATTATTTGGAGACCAGCCCGCATTTAGTAACACATTGCTTTCATTTTGATTTAAAGATATATAATTTTTTATTGTTGTTGCAAATCCAAGATTTCTCGTACGATCAATTTCTACACCGTTTAATTCATATCGAATTTCATCAAAAAGAAAAGAGATAGCATTATTAGTTAATTTTGCTGTTGTTGATGTAGTTCCATCTGCTTTTGCTAGCGCGCCTTCTATATATATGAAACTTTCACTTGGTAGCACATATAAATCCTGATGTTGTACTGAAATGCGAATTTCGTCGCTGTTTTTATATGATGTTAGAAAAGAAGAGTAGCTATGATACTCAACTTTTGTAATGCTATTATCATAGCATGCACCTTGAGAAATATCGAGTATTTCATTCATTTTTTAACTTAAGGCCGAAAGATTTTAAAAATTGTACGTTAGCTGCTGTTAGCTTTATTCCTGACTGCTGAGTGGGTTCAGACTGACTAGAAGACTTAACACTTTTGCACTTGTATTTATTATCAATGATATTATTATATATTAGCATGTTGCGGCTTCAAATGCAGTCTCACTGTAATCGTTTCACCTCTAAAATTTATTAGATCACCGTCCTGATCCACGAACTTTAATGTTAGAGAACTTATCCGTCTGATGTTCAGAGGCAAATAAATGACATTCTTAGGAACTTCGATTATTTTATACCCCGGACCCACCTTAGGAGAGAACTCGTGTAAGGTGTGAACTTGCTGATTATTAATGAAGGAACCTGATACTATATTGCATTCAACTCGTATTACATTAACTTTTATTATATTCACTGGTAAATCAGATTGATTTAAAATATTAGGTTCTAGAACACGTTTACTAAATCCTAATAATGCTCCAATAGAGTTCTTCTTATTCAATAATACTCGACTAGAACTTCTAACTTCACTTTTCAATGTGTTATTATTAGCCACTAATTGTACTATAGGCTTAGCTTTCGTTTTAGTTAGTTCTCTTTTGATAAATCCTGCAATATCATCAATTTCATAGGAACCTTCTGGAATTTTAATTTCATCATCACCAACATGAAATAAGTTATTTCTGCTGTCCACATTAGGTATTGAATTATATGTCTGTAAATCAATGAGTCCACAAACGTATTCCGATGTAAGATCCAGTGGCGGAAAGTACTCAACTGTGAGTACAGATGAATTCCCAGTCAAAGTTAGTGTTAATGACATAGTAGGTCAAAGTGAAATGGAACTGTTATTTTTAAGCAGAGTTTATTTATAGTCCAACTTACAATAGTCAATTATATTCTTAAACTTATGGCTACTTATTATTACATTGTTTATATAAAAATTTCAAACACAAATGACCGCAATTTATCATATTATAATTTTGGTAAGACTTATAATTGTAAACAATGTTTTTTCCTAAATAGCTTAAAATTTCCTTTGGTGGTTGTAAGTTTCCAAAGCTGTCAAAGTACTCCTTTTCAGACCCCCTTTTGTAATATGCTACCCAATGACTTCCAGGACCGGTGGTAGTATCCAAATTTACGATTCCACATTCATATTTTCTAGGTTTGTTGGGGAGAGCATCAAGCATAAAAACACCTCTAAAATGTGGTAAATCATTCGCATATTTATATAAATCGATTTCATTTAATGCTCGATTAGGTAGCAGTTTTAGAAGTTTTTTGAAGGTGGATTTAAGAATAGACCAAGTCCTTTTCTATAAGGCTTTAAATATAAGCCGCTACCATTCTTTCCTAAAGCAATAGCTTCCATCGTTTCATTATGTCGGTTGCTTTCCTTCAGCTGTTCTTTAGCACTTGTAGCCGCATTAACAGCCTTTGCGACACCAGATGCACCACCCACTAAAACTCCCAGTGCAGAAAGCCCAGCAAAAATAGGTATGAGAGGTAAGATTCCTCCAATCTTCGGTATAGGAATTATACGGGGAGTCTTTACATACTTCTTGTTTCTTTTAAATACGTTTTTAGTGCTAGCGAGTGCAAGTGTAATAGCTTCTTTTAAAGAATCTGGTTTTTTCACTTTTAAGATATTTCTAGCTTCACGAACTCCTTTTTGAAGCGTTAACGTATTTTTATTCCTTTTAGAACGAGTTTTGTCCTTTTTTATCCCCATTCCGAATTTTACTTTTGCTTTCATAGCGTTTGTTACAAGCCAGGCGTTGCTACGTTCACCAAGAGATGCGTCTGAAGATGTCACTCGTTCCCAGGCTTTACCGGATAATATACGATCAGCAATATGACGATCCTCAATATTTTTATGCTGGGAATATGCGATATCGTGATTTCTGCAAGCTGCGTCAAGAGGGTTAATTCCAGGATCACCCCTTGCTAATCTTTTTTGTAATTTAGTACCAGGACCGCAATATTGATATCCAGGCAAATGAAATTCAAATGGTAAATTACTAATTGCTGTATTTAGCAAACCGCCTCCTCTTCGACATTTACGCTGGCGAGGACGATTTTGATGCTTTGAATGATCAATCATTCGATAGATAGAATATATTTTTAGACGTCCACACAACACCACACTGAGCTGATGACTGATATAAAAGCTCAGTGTCGTGCAATAAATATTTCAGTTCTAATAATGAAGTTCGTGAAGCAGAAAGTCA
Organism: Leptarthrus brevirostris; assembly: GCA_964036015.1. Classification (NCBI taxonomy): domain Eukaryota; kingdom Metazoa; phylum Arthropoda; class Insecta; order Diptera; family Asilidae; genus Leptarthrus; species Leptarthrus brevirostris. The sequence goes on from OZ038371.1 coordinate 71,273,259, forward strand.
CTTTACCAATAAAAAATCTAGATATAAAATCTGGAAATGAAGTCAAAAGACATAGCTCACTTATACCTGATAATGTAAGAGGAATTCTTGTGGGGCCTTCTAACTGCGGAAAAACCAATCTTATGATTGGTCTTATAGAACATCCAAATGGACTCAAGTTTGAGAATGTCTACATCTACTCAAAATCACTACATCAGCCTAAATATCAGTATCTAGAGCAGTTGATAAGTCCTATTGCTGGTTTGGGCTACTACACGTTTTCTAATAATTGCGAAGTCATACCTCCTGAGGAAGCCAAAGAGAATTCTGTATTCATTTTCGATGATGTAGCATGCGGGACACAAAATAACATACGTGATTATTTTTGCATGGGACGACATAATAATATTGATAGTTTCTATCTCTGTCAGACATACACCCATATACCGAAGCACTTAATACGGGACAACGCTAACTTTCTTATTTTATTTAAACAAGATGATATGAATCTTAGGCATATATATAATGATCATGTTAACACAGACATGCCCTTCGAAAAATTTCGTAATATTTGCAGTGTTTGCTGGAAAGACAGTTACGGCTTTCTAGTAATCGATAAAGACAGTTTGTTGGATAAAGGACGTTATCGAAAAGGTGTTGATACATATATTTCACTATAAATTTAGAAGATCTGGTTTAGCCGATATTAAACCCGTTAGAGCTGTTAATATATCTGATAGACTTATTCGAGCTGTCTTATAGCTGTTGATAGACCTGATAAAGCTGTTCATAGACCTGGTAAAGCTATTCATAGACCTGATAAGAGCTGCTCATGGACTTGAAGTCGAAACAATAAACATAAGACATGAAACAAGAAACAGGAATCATGAATCATGAAACATTAAACACCACCATCAACACCAACGCCACTACCACCACCACCGCCACCAATGCCACCAACGCCGCCACCACCGCCACCACCACCACCACCGCCACCACCACCAACGCCGCCACCGCCACCACCACCACCACCACCACCACCGCCACCACCACCAACGCCACCAGCGCCGCCACCACCACCACCATCGCCACCGCCACCACCACCACCAACGCCACCAACGCCGCCACCACCACCACCGCCACCACCACCACCACCGCCACCACCACCAACGCCGCCACCAATGCCACCACCCCCACCACCTCCACCAATGCCACCATTGCCACCACCACCACCAACTCCACCAACGCCGCCACCAGACCTGGTAAAAGCTGTTCATAGACCTGGTAAAGCTGGTCGTAGACCTGGTAAAGCTGGTCGTAGACCTGGTAAAGCTGTTCACAGACCTGGTAAAAGCTGTTCATAGACCTGGTAGAGCTGGTCGTAGACCTGGTAGAGCTGGTCGTAGACCTGGTAAAGCTGTTCACAGACCTGGTAAAGCTGTTCACAGACCTGGTAAGAGCTGTTCATAGACCTGGTAAAGCTGTTCACAGACCTGGTAAGAGCTGGTCGTAGACCTGGTAAAGCTGTTCATAGACCTGGTAAAAGCTATTCGTAGACCTGATAGAGCTGGTCGTAGACCTGGCAAAGCTGTTCATAGACCTGGTAAAAGCTATTCGTATACCTGATAAAGCTGTTCATAGACCTCTTCAGATCAGTATAATTCAGTTAACAGACCAGTTCAAATCTCATTAGAAAGATGTTTAAAAAGAGAGACGAACTATGAAAAAATCTTATCAAAACTAGAAATGCCATTAAGAAGAAATTCCGCGCTGTGAAAACTGGTCGAGTTGAAACTGAAACTCGTCTTGAGGAGACATTTAAGCCCATAACAAAACCGCTTCATGAATTCATAACGAAAACAAAATATGAACCAAAAATTAAAGATGAATACAGAGATGATGATGATGATTACAACAATATAAATTTTACTCCTAAAATTAAACTCCCGAAAATGGAGCCCACAAGTACACCTATAAAACGTCCAGATTATTCCTTAATGTCGGAAGACGATGAATTTGCAACACCTACACACTCTAGAACTTTGATAGAAAATAGAGATTCTCCTCTTAATTTATCAAGTGGATTAGTTGATAAATATTTAGATTTATGTATTAACAAAAGCCCAAAAATTGACAACACTTATGGAGTTTATTTAGATGATGATAACGAATGGAAAATTGGAAATTCAAAGATTGCAATTGAGGAAGATTATTTCCTTATTAACGGAAAATCGTATAAAATAACGCTAGGTCTATGTGAATTGCTTTTTATGAAACAACCTGCAAAAACTTTGTATAGTAAGGATGACTTGAAAGATTACCAAGCTATCTTAAAAGAAACTAATGCCTATAAAAGAGAATATAGAACGGACGGTCAAATAAAAGGTACTAGAGCTTCAAAGTATACAGAAATTATAAGTAAACTGATTTCTCATGATGGCAAAGGGTTGATGCATATACCTAAGAAAAATATTGATTACGTTTATTGGAATGATCCGAATGAGCTTGTGGATAGACTTCGTCTTTTAATAGCATCACAAGGAGCTGGACACACTAACCACAACAATGAAATTATCTCAATTATTGAAGAGTTAAAAGAAGGTGGCATTATAATATAAATAACATCTTTAAACGTATTCAGCTTTAATGTAATAATGAGTGTCGACAAGTTTGGAAGATATTCTAAAAAAGCAAAGGTCGGACCTGCTGGCGATCGTGGTCCTAGGGGGCTACCTGGTGAACCTGGTTCTCAAGGGATCCAGGGAATACAGGGTCTAAATGGTGTAGGCTTTAAGCTCACTCAAGATGGAGATTTCAATATAGGTTTTAAAAATTTGAAATATATTAAAAGCCCAATGGAAAGAGATGATGCAGCCAATAAAATATATGTCGACGATGTAGCTGATAAGGTAGTACATTTAAGTAATTCTCACGCTAATGAAAAAATTCAGTTAGTTAGCAACAATCTAACTGAGCAAATACTTAAGGAAAGTGCCGTTCTTAAAGAAGAGTTAAAGGAGATCTACAGCATAATAAATATTACAAGTGAAAAAGATAAAGGAGCCAGTCAATTATATACGAGTGAATCAATTGCCATTCTGCAAGGAAAACTCAAAATAGCATACGAATTATATACAAATGAATTAATTGTTGACGTTCAAGAGAAGTTGATGAAATATATAGATCTGAATCTACAGGAAATTAATGACACTTTAAAAGCGTTAATTAATGTAGAATCTCTGACAATTTCAAAATGAATAAAACCCAAGTAGTTAATGAGCTTCACAAACCAGCCAGAAAAAATTTTATAAGAAGACGTGTTGTAATTAAAGGAATAGATGACTTATTGCAAGCCGATTTAGTTGAAATGGGTGCTTATGCTACAAGCAATAATGGTCATAATTCTTTATTAACTGTAATAGAGATTTTCTAAATATGCATGGGCAATTCCTATTAAGAGAAAGACTGGTGTCGAAGTTACTCAAGCTATGAAATCCATACTAAAAGAAGATCGGAGTCCCACAGATTTACAAACTGATGATGGAAAAGAGTTTTTCAATAGCTCATTTCAAAACTTAATGAAAAACTCCTGCATTAATCATTTTTCTACATACAGCCCTTTAAAAGCATCTATAGTTGAACGATTTAATCGAACATTAAAAAGCATGATGTGGACAGAGTTTAGTATGCAGGGCTCATACCGATGGATAGATATGGTTAAGAAATTACTCGTAAAATATAACTCAAGTAATCATCGAACAATAAAAATGAGACCACGTGATGTAACAAAGCAGAATGAGAAGAAATTGCTATCAACAGTTTACAATCATTTAAAGAAGTTTCATTTGCCAAAATTTAAGATGGGAGACTTTGTTCGCAATAGTAAATATAAACATGTATTTGAAAAGGGGTATACACCAAACTGGACTACAGAGATCTTCAAGATCGCAAAAATTCAGATAACGAATCCTGTAACATATCTCTTGGAAGATCACGAAGGAACCGCAATAAAGGGTAGTTTTTATGAAATGGAGCTCCAAAAGACGAAGAATCCTGATGTTTACCTCGTAGAAAAAATATTGAAGAGAACCGCAGATAAAGTTTATGTTAAATGGCTCGGATTTTCATCAAAACACAACTCTTGGATTAAGAAAGATAATGTATTATAATATTGTTATACAAATATATATTTTATATTAAAAATACTTTAGTTTCAATTTACAACTCTATTTGAAATTTTTAAATCTTAACCTATAAATTTTATTTCTATGCGAGATGAATAAAATGGGGTCCCAAATATCCTTCATATTTCGAATTCGCTCTTGAAATCGAAATCTGTCCAACGCAAATGTTTGCCAGGGACCCTTACGATCGTATATTGGAACGAAATGTATCTTTGGGATGATATTAAATTGAACTACTTTTTCTCTCACTGCTTTGACGTTTTCTTCTTCTTTTTGTAGCAAAAGCAATACATCTTGAAGGTGCAAACTCCTACAAACATCCTTGAATTTTTTATATGCTGCTGAATCAGATTTAAAAATCTTAAGAAAGAACCTCCCATGCTTTTGATAATCGTTAAACAAAAGTTCGTTCTATAAAGAAAGAATTGAAATATATAATTAAATGTCTACTTTGTTGGCTTTACCTCTATAACCTCTTTAATAGCGGGAGTTAATAAATCTAGCTTTTTATATGCTGCAATAAGTTAACTATAATCTGTTATTTCGATTAATTTGCAAATCTTATCCCAAATTATTTTTGTATGAATGTGCTCCATTTTGAACTGTCTTAAAAATTAATTACACTTCCTTTTATAGCTGCTTATTTTGAAATATTCATTTGATATGTTTGCTTCATTCCTCTTAAATTCACTAATTCCACATCGCTTTTATAATTAGCATCAACTTGTTTAACCATCTCTACTTCCCCATTACTTAGAATTCTTTCAGTTTCAAACTCACGATATTCATAGCATGATATCTTCAATGAACGAGTTACGTAATTACTGTCATATGTACAACGAATGGTTAGCATAGTTTCGTCATCGAATTCAAGTTTAAAGTGTCTGTAAAAGATATCTTTGCTCTCAATAATTCCTGCAATATCCAGTTCTTTCTTTAATAGTTCTTGCCTGAAACCTTCAATGGCCTCGTCAATAGACACGAATTTCTTTTAAGGATTATCAATCGTAGTAGTCCTTGATGTAGTAATAGGAATTGGCTCGTCATTACTTTCTTTTAAGGTAGAAGCTGAATCTTCTTTGGAATTGCTTGTGTTACTGTAAGTCATCAGTTTAAAAGTTAATCCAATTTGAATAGAATCATTATTTGGTAGAGTGAGAGCAAAATCTAAATTGCTGCTACTTTTATCCATTAGGTTTACACTTAACGGGATCGGTAAACTATTAATATGTAAGATGCATAGCGATAAAAATAAAAGATTTATTGAACGTCTGCAAATAACTTTTACTCTTTTCAAGCTCTAGGGGAGGGAAATGATTGTAAGGTTAAGTGTAATGAAACATATATTTAATAAAAATACTTTATTTATTTATTTATAAATTTAAATAATAGCCAGTGCTAGGTGTTATCTTAGAAAACATTAAATTAAAATAGCTGCCACCTGCTGCTTTTCTTTCAACAAAGAAACCTCCATTGTTAATTTTATCAATTGAACGGTCAGTTATTTTAGCGTCGAATCTAGGCGGCAAGAAAACATGATAACTCTCTAGTTCTAAAAGAATCCTGGGTCCATATTGGTGGTTATTCTTCTGCAGCTTATGATTTTATAATTCTGCGATTCTTCCATATCTTTAACAGCGAGTGCAGGCTTAAAATTTACAGAATTTAGCTCCTCCAATACTTCGAAGTCTTCGATGACTGCTTCGTTGATAGCTTGTTGATACATTTTAAAATTTTTTTTGTAAGGAGATGGCACAAAATTTATTATTTTAATCTGAGTTCGAACACGAATTTTAATTGCGACAATTTCACTGGTTGACTTCACTATGAATACTAAAAGACTACCTAAGAACTCTTGATATTTATGCAAGAAGTGAGATATAATAGAACTAGAGTGGGGATGCAAACGGCAACCACAATATCCTTTGGAAAAAATTAAAAAACCGCAATTTCCTTTTGAATCTACATTATTGAGAACATGTTAGAACTTGCTTGGAAACAAATGATCTCATAGAAATAAGAAGTTGCAAAAACAAAAAAACAATCTTCACCCATTTACTCAAAGTGGTGAAATCTTTATTAAGAAATACTATAAAGAAAATAATAAAAAATCAATGAATACTTAAATACAATTCAAGAAGAAATATTCCTATACTATTTTACAAAATTTTCTCACGCTCAAGTGCTTAATTTCTCTGCAGTTCCCCCTGTAAATTCATCATTAGCACAAAACGTGGTTAAACACGAAATTATTTTCATAAATATCTTCCAGAAAATATATAGAAAATGTTCATAACAATTTTAACTTCATAATTACTGACCATACTCAATACGTCGGAAATCCATTGACCTCAAGATATATTACTGCCCAAATTACGTAATCCTACACTAGCAACTTATTTTATCATCACTCGTAGTAAAAGCTCCCGCCGAAAATATCCGGCATAGTAAAAACTCAAAGCAGCAAACTCTTATCTTCAGCACGAGCCCAGGTTCATCTACAAAACCTTATCACCCAACAACCACAACATTGCGACCAAATTATTAATTTCTATAGTCAGCTCCCTTATCAATTAGCTTAACATTCGTTTCTATACCCATGATCCAGGTCCAGGTCCAGGTCCAGATCCAGACCCAGGTGCAACCCATCCTTATCTTTACTAGCGCGCCGCCGCCAAAACAAAACAATCTACAAAATTGACCTTCGGAATCACGCAACCGTTCCCTTATCTCCAGCCATTTCCTTATCTCCAGCCATTTCCTTATCTCCAGCCATTTCCTTATCTCTCCTCCCAGAATTGTTATGTATGTTCTGCCGCAAATGAGCAAAAATGTGACGTCAGACCTCAAATGCCCTCACAATTTGACCATTTTCGATGTGCACATTGCACATTTGCGGCAGAACATACATATCCCTACTACTTTCAGTTATTGAAAATATTCAGTTTAATTTGTATCACTTCCTAGTCTCATTCGTTGAGTTGAAATAGGTCTTGATTTAAAAAATGCTCTGAACAAATTACTTTACCCTATGAAAATGTAACTTCCAAGAACTTTTGTCCTGCAAAAAGCATTTCCAGTTATTGAAATTATTCGGCGCTAATTTTATTTGTAGGATTGTATCACGGCCTAGTCTCGATTCTCTGCTCTCGTTGAAATAGGTCTTGAAAATCTTCTTCCAAGAACTTTAAGCAACTTTTGGCGTAAAAAAACTACATATTTTGGAAATCTTAAGTACAAGAATACTAATCAATGTCAATATTTATATTTCATAGTAACATAAATATAAAATTTAACGATCAAAAAATCTATACATATTGATATAATAAAAATTTTCGCAAACTCCTCCCATACAAACTTTTCTCCATCCGCCAGTGCAGAATATTCACAGACCAGCTGGTGATCTCAAAATGAAATGTAAGCAAATTTTCATTTTTACGTAAATTATAAATATTTCGTAATTAATCTTAAAACTTTCACCATTTCTAGGTAACTGGTTAATGGTAGCTTGTCTTAGGTGTGATAGGATATTCCAGTGGCCTATTTCACCAAAGTTACAAATTAAAAATTGTATTTACAATTGTACATCACAACTCCAAATTTGTAGCCATCGTTTTTGTTTATCAAAATCCAAACAATTATTTACATATATATAGAATTTCAGACTCAAATTTGTGGAAAGAAATTTGTTAATCGATATTTCTGAGTTGTACTGTTTCTCCGTTAATTTGTTGGAATTGTAGATTACAATTGCTATTTCACAAATTTGCGTGCTTAGTAGTTGGTTGCAATGGCAGCAGAAATGACTCGGGAAAATATGAAAAAGTATATTGCCTCTCTTATAAAAGAAAGTAAACAGATTTTATTCCGGAAGTTTAGTGAAAGTTTAACTAACGAGGTAAAGGTTAATGAGTGGAAAACTGTTTACACTAAAGCAGTATCCTAGAGTATGATCCCAACTGGCAAAGACTGAAAATACCTTAGAGACGTTCTGTGGCAAAATTTAAAAAGGCCTACTGTGATAAGTTACAGAAATATGTTCAAATTTTATTTCAGTTTATTGGTAAATGAACAAAATATAATTTTCTTATATCTTTCACGACATATCGAACATTTTAAAGAAAATACGAATTAAACCCAATAATATTTAATCCTTTTAATTTAATTTAATTCTTTAATTTAAAATTTCTTAATTACTGGGCTAAGTTAGATATTGCCAAAAAACCAGGATCAAAAGATGGCCAACAAAATAGATCTCGATAATATCATTATTGACATAATTGGTAAAGATTCGCTTATAATAAAGGCATTACCGAAGAGAGGTAGTTATCCAAACGAATTTTCTATAATCCTTCGAGTGGATTTGTGGTCCCGATTGTAGCGGTCTGTTACAACAGTTGCAGTACCTAAAAATGGGATCACCAAAAAATCCTTTAAAGGGTATGCAGTGTCTCCTAGTAAAACAGCATGAGACAAATGTCGAAATCCATCTTCAAACTTGTCATACAGTGGACTATTTCGGAGAATTCTGGAACCATGAACACTTCCAGGCCAATTAATGTAGGTATCGTAAAATGTGTAATCTGGCCCTCACAGTAACATACAATTTATGGAGTGATATCAATGCCTGTCAACACAAGCTGATTTGAAGTCATTTGAAGCGTATATTTTGATCAATCCTCCATCTATGCATCCGCAAACACATGCATACCTACATATGTATCAGAAAAATCTATTTAAGCGCAAGTTTCTTTCACTAACAGGTTTGCAATTTTGTATCACTTACCAGGAATTTCGAAAAATGTTTGCCCAATATTAGCGGGGTTGTCCTTAAGCCTAGGAAAGAACCTTGTCATAATAAAAATCTATAATTGCGGCACATACGCGATGAATGTTCCTACATACTGTAGATTTTCAAACTTCATGCATGTCGGCTATCCCATGGTAATGTGCACCATTACCAAGCCAACGCAAGGTGACCAAACATTGCTGTATTGCAGTTAATGAACAATTCTTCCTAGTTTTATGTTGGATTCTTCCCCCAATCTAATCTACTTTAGATAGACTTAAACGAAATCGTTCGTTAAATTTAAACACACTTGTTATATCCGCGACAGATAAATATGAATTCTGTGATATTGAAGATCCTTAGAATTCATGGCTACTATGATATCGTTGGAAATACATCTTTAAAACTTCTAAACTTTTTCCAAACGATCATTGACCGGTGTCATATTTTTCACAACTGAACCAATTTTGTGAATTTCTTGCATTTGGTGAAACATTAACTCACAATTATGTGAACCTTTTACAAACATTGTAATTGTAAACTTAGATTACAAATTATATTTGGTGACACAGAACTGGGAATATTTTACAATTTTTCCATTGTAAATTACAATTACAATTATGTACAAATAAAAATTCGGTCAAATGCAATTTCATTTTTTCACATAAAGTTTGTAGAAAAATTATTACAATTACAAAATTGTAAAGCTGGTGAAATAGGCCACAGATTGTCGACAAGGGGTGTTATTTGGACAAAATTCTATGGACTATGCACTTCAAAATAAGTTTTCACAAAAACCTTCTCTATTTAACTAACAATTTCAGTTAAAGTATATATAAAACTTCTTTCACTTCACCAATATAAAATTTTTAATGATATATATTATAACAGTTTCATTAAATCAGAACTTTTAAATCGGTCAACAATTTTGTCCCTTCAAGTAAACAGAAAAGTGACAGAACTTCGTTAATTTGACAGCACTTCGTGTTTCGTTTTTGACATCACACGCATTAAAATTTGACCACGGAATATCAGCGTATACATATACGTAAGGGCATCTCCATAGTTTCTTCCTCGTAGATCCATACGGGATTGGCTCATATATGCTACTCCAGCCAAGCAAGCACCGCTCAGTCTACACAGCCCAGAAGGAAGTTAACAAACTATTTCGAGAGAAGTCGTGTGTGAGTGGAACCGTGGCTGCAGTGCAGGCGAGATGGGGTTTAACCATGAAGATATTTGATTTAGCGGGTATATTGGCATTAACCAATAAAAATGGAATCGTTAAAAAGTGTGAGTATAGTGAATAGTGTTCGAAGTATGTTGGATGCAAAAGACCTTTTGGTTTCAAAATACTGACCAGTGCAGACCGTTCGTTCATTACTTGGGGCATAAGTTAAAGATTAGCGATAAGTGTAACAGAGAACGCGCTGAACAAGCCAAACAATATCGCAAAAACAATTAAATCGTATAGAAAGTATCTTCGGAGAGACAAGGAGTTGAATCCGATTGGATAGCATCAGGATCAAAGGTAATTTGTAATCGATTACACTAAATTACGGAATTATGTGCCAGAACTAATGCCGTGCATACTATTTTAGACAAGAAATATTACAAGCAAACAGCTGAAAATATTAAAAAAAGGCTGTCCAAATCGAATAAAAAAAGTGAGGAAGGCAGGATTTAAAAGAAGCCCCTCATGCGACCGAGCGTCGTAAATCCCGCCAATTCCATCAAATTGGTTGGGAAAAGCCATAAGGAAAGAAAAAAGCGACAACTGCTATGCTCAAGGACCGACACCCATAATTGTCATGGGAGTTTGTCATCACTCAAGATCAATTTCATGGCGGATCGCGGGAGCTTCAGATCAGATAACCCGCGGTGTGTTCGTTCCTGTCTTCTTATTAAAATTTTGAAAAAGGGAGAAAAGGGCTAAAAAAATAAAGTTATTGAGTAGAAGCATAGCAGCACTACCTTTAATATTTATAAGCGAATATAGTCGGGAGGAGAAGGAAAAGCCTCCAGTTCACGTCAAGTGTTCGAAAAGGACGGTCGCATAAAAAAGCTCCATATATTGTAGTGATTTTCTAAATAGTTATTAGTGGAAAAAATAACATAAACAATGCAATGTGAAAAAGGGCATCTGGTGCTTTATTTAAAAGAAGGAAGTAGAAGAAATATTATCCTGAAAAGAAGAAATAGGACACAATTTTAAAAGTCAGGATCATAACAAATTCGGCCGCGAGGAAACTGGCTCTGAAATTAGTGGCACTGCCACACCATGAAAAATTAGGCGGTTATAGTACTAAAATAATTAAATGTACTTAATGACGACAGCGACATATGACAGGAAAGGTTTTTGTACGAACTTAAGCAACTTAAATAAAACCCAGATAATCATAAACAAAATTGAGCCTAAGACAGAACCGTAGAAATTTTAAACTTCAACCTAATTATTATATAAGGAGAAACAGTTTATTAAAAAGTATGGCAAGCACTAACGAAGCCTACTAAGCAGGCATGACGAGACCGAAGTGCCAAGAAAGCAACTTTAGTGTCCAGGACCGTCAATGTCTGTCGCTAAGAAAAAGCGGAAGGCTAACTGGTCATAGAATACCCTAAGCTACTAGAAATTAATAATTTAGAAACAGAATCACCGAAATTTATGACGATTCAAACAACAGAAGAAGAAAAACACCTACAAAATTATAATGTATTCGTGTTAAAAAGATTCCGTTTCTACAAATTATAGTAGCTCAAGCTTTTTAAGAGATGGCAGTTTATTACTACGGCGCGATTCTATTAAAATATCAGATAAATTTATAAAGACTAACAAATTAGGAAACATTCAACTCAAGGCAGCATACAACGATAGGTATATATAACAGAAGTGTTTAAAATTACTCGCATGGTAGAAGGGAAGCATATACCAACGGGCCTTATTATAATTACCTTTAACAGATACGCAACACTCAAATATATTCCAGTAGGTTTCGAGAGATTGGAAGTTAGGGAATACATCCAAAACCCAATCAAATGTAAAAAATCTCCTCCTCGGACACACAAGGAAATATTGTTCCGCTGAAAACGAATTATGCGATACGTGTGCGGAAATTAAATCGCACCCGCCACCATGTAGCTCTAAAACTTGCGTTAACTGCAGTATTAATAATCACGCCTCAAATGATAAGAATTGCCCTAAATTCATTTTGCAGAGATAATTAATAAAAATTAAAGCTCGATAACACTGCACACTTTAAGAGGCGAAAAGAATATCTTACAGTCACAAACAAACGCCTGCAAAACTAACATATGCCAAAACGACAAATTCGAACACCCTTAATATTCCAAGCCTAGCGCAATATAAAAAATTCTAACCCCACAGATAAATACACAAGAAAGTAAGAAAGGAAACCCACAAGTAAAATAACCAACATCAACCAACCAGAACAGAGAAAACACATTACAATTAACGCCAAACTCGAAAATATTAATTAGGTAGTGGGTGCATTGACAGGCCTATCTGACAACATTCACGATTATCAAATTTAGAACGTTGCAGGACCCGCATACAACACAAAGAACCTGAAGTTAATTAAAGGCCTCATTTCAAGCGAGGATGAAGTATTTGATCAAAATTAACTCTAATTCCAAATCTCCATGGAGGGCATAAACATTATCCAATGGAATATTAGGGGGTCTATAACAACCTCCGCCAGGAAACCAATACCATCGTAGGAAAAGAGCCTGAACGGCTGGGACAATAAAATTACGTCGGGACAAATAATGTTAGAGGAACCAGACATGGCCAAAGAAGCTGCTTTAATAGTAAAGATCGCCATAATGGCAACATCGCAATGCATTTCATCAGGTCATTCAGTCCCTCGTAATCAGCACATAGGGATGAGTTCCGTTATTTACAATTAAATTAAGGGCAAACACAAAGGCTGGATGAAATTTCAAAGGTATCCTACGAAATCGGCGAAAACCAAAAGGTTGATAAGAATTGCGAAAACAAATCATGGGAGAAATTCACACACTTTCCAATTATTAATCTTGCCGAAGCATGGAGAAAGGTCAAATCTTCCTACGGTAATAAAACACCTAATATAATCTCGAACTTAGTGTTCAATGGCCACCTTCAGTTATCTCCCATAACCTAACCTACGTGCCAGACACAAGCAAATCAATATCCTTCCCAATCACCTGTCAGGAACTGACATGACAAAATTTCCTATAGCATGATCAAAAAAGAAACCTTCACAACTCCAGCATAGAATTCTAGATCTGCATAACAATATACTGAAGAAAGGAATCTGGTATCTGTATAACCAATTAGGAAAAAGTCAAATACATCTTTATTAACAATCACGTCAAAAGATCTACGTCCAATCTCGCTACTGCCCTGCATATCGAGGCTTTTGGAAAAGATCCTATGGACAAGACTGGGACATCTGCTTGAGGAGGAACTATCTACCCACCAGCACGGTTTTAGAAGAGCTCGAAGTACTACTTCACTTCGAAGCAAATGTAGGGCGGGCGCTATCCCAGCGTTTTGTTTCTGGACCTGGAAAAAGCCTACGATACGATGTAGCCACATCATCATTAAACAACTCCTAATCTGGGGAGTCGACAAAGCATTTTGTTCACTCATCCAAAATATTCTTAAATCAAGAACACTTCGAGTCAGAGTTAATGGACGTCTATCTGGTACACGACCATTACAGAATTCTCTTCTACAGAGGTCACCACTCTCAACAGCACTCTACATAGCTTACCAACATCGACTGACAACAATACTAGACCAACTTCATGACACTCAATACTATACATGCGCCGACACAATACTCACGACATCATCGGAAGAACCAAACAATACCTTCAGAAGAGCTGAATTGCAGATCAATAAATGGTGTAGCGAAACAGGGGCATTATTGCCACTACATAGAAAAAGCAGAAGCTATAACTTTTAGTAGGAAAAGACGTCCGACTTCTACAAATATAAACATAGATGAAACTATAATAAAAAGAATAAATAAATCAAAAATATTAGGTATTAGCTTTGACAAAAACTGACGTGGAAACCCCACACAAGTAGTTTGTAATAGGCTGGTGAAGGTCAATGGACAAGCCAAGGCACTGGCAGAGAAAAACAAAGTAGCATCAGTTCCGGCCTCGCTAAAGATAGTCACATGGTTACGGACTACTACTGTATGGGGCAGCCAAACCGATATACATGAAACAGGTACAGACGCACATTAACAAAATCATACGAACAGGACTTAGAGGGACAACAACGATACTGGAAATTAAAGCAGCAATTCAACCGATAAATTAGCAACTACCAGAATTAATTTTGCCGCAAAACACTTGATGATGTTCAACAGCCCACATCAATCAACAGTAAGGGACCTATTGGAAGACACTGCAACAGGAAACTTCTGAAAAAAATGCGAAATCAATGATGCTTTAAATTTATTTAGTAATCTTAGTAGGTATTAGGTCACTTGAGGTAGCTCTCTGATTGGCTGATACCATTTTGCTGTCCCTTTCTCTCTCTCTTCTGTTTTCTCTTTCTCTGGATTTCCCTGAAGTCATATGTTGACTAGTCATCTTTTTGCCGGTCGGTTGTTGGTAAAGTGTGTGTGTGACGTCACCTGGTGGCTATCTGGCTAATGGGTGGAATGATGCCACATGTATGTAGAATTAGATTTGAATGCTTGCTGTAAAAAAGCACAAAATCCGTGTGCGGGTCTTGTACCTCCGGTGTTTTGTTTCAAAGGAAAGCGCTCTAGCCATGAGGCTATCAAGCTACTTGTTAATGGTACTTTTAAGTCGGTATATAAACGAATGTTGAGCTAAAAATGGGAAATTGGATTTTTACTTTATTTTGATAAGAAACAACGATTTGCTGTAGTAATGGATACCAGCGCGCCGAATACATCTTACAGCCTTCAGGAGATATAGCTCCTCAAAGTTCATAGATTATGCAGCATGACTTTCCATTTAGGCAAGCAAGAAATCCCCAAGGTTTGTTTTGAACAAGAGGGCGATCGCTAATATGTGTGAACAAAGTGCGTGTGTGACTTAAAATTACTAAAAATGTTTTCTTATGGCAGAGTTAGGCCTTTATCAAAAAGTTTATGTTCACATGTTCACTAATCACAGGCTAGTAGAATAAAAGTGTACGCTGTTGTTGATGCTTTAATGAGTATAATATTCAACGCGACTTATTCGTGTAGATATGCCATTCATATAAATGTATGTGCGTGAGTTTGTCAAACAAATTTTACTGTCTAAATTTATGACAGCCTGATATTAAATTATGAATTACTCGTTCCAATAGACTCATTCAAAAACTAATAATCAATAATATATATTTGGCTCGTTTGTGTGTGGCTGAAATTTTTCCGAGTAAACGGTTTTTTGTCAACCTAAGATAAGAATTGTATTACCTTCACTTCTTAAATAACTTCATTTTCATAAATCTTCGGAATAAGTCGTTTAAATATTCAGTTTAGAAAGGTTCGAAATAAACACATCTGCTTGCTTTCTAAATTTCATTGATATACATGTAATTGGAATATCCGAAGCGAAGGTTTCCTTGAAACTCGTCCACTACGTGTTACGTAGGGTCTTGATTTTAATCCCGGCTGTACTGGTTGCGTTGGTGGTTGGACTGCATTTGGTTCCGAGTGGGCTGATCCTTCTTTCATCGTATATGGTTGGTTAACAGTCCCTCCTTGTGAGTGGCCTTGGACGTCCATCTCTCCCTTTCGCTTAGGTAATACGTGCACTTCTCCCGGCTCATATGGTCTCTGCGATGAGCATTGTTCAAATGAAATGAGTTTCTGCGAAATATACCGGAATTCGTTTTAATTATATACGAACGAGGGGTGTTAGCTGTATTAATTATAGTGCCCCATTCCTGCCGGTCTCGGATCCAGACGACCTGCCCTGCTTGAAACCTCTCGCGTTCGTCTACCCTATAACGTTTGTTATAATATTCCTCTTGTTTGGTTTTAAGAATCAGTTCTTTCTTCTTAAATTCCTTTTGGTTAATGGTAACGGGCTTTAGCTGGTGTGTTGATTGTACTAAAGTTGTTCTAAGCCGCCTGGGCAGGACTAAATCCGTTTCTAAAGGAGTTGCCCTGTATTCCAGTATTGCCAATTGTGAATCTGAGTTTTTACTTAATAAATTTTTGATTACTGTTCAGCAGAATTAGCAACTTTCCCTATTAACTCGTCAAATAATTTAATTTCCTCAAATTACGAAGTTGAATTCCAATTGAACTCACGAAAAATGCAGACTTGCATTTCACAGCGATTTTAGTGAAGTTCAATCACCTACGCGAGCATAGGAAAATCAAAATAAAACAAGCTGAAAATAAATGCAATCTTGTAATTTAATAAATGCAATATTGTAATTTTTTGTATATATTGATTTGAAATACCTTAAGATTTTTTTGTATAAATATTGTACCTAGTTTAAGGAATGATCAGAATAAAGTTTATTCTAAAAGTGTAAAGACGTTCTTTACTGTACATTTTGGTGACCCCGACGTGATATGTTAAACGTTTTAGCATATCACGATTAGCAACATTCACCTTAATTAAAGTCATTCAGAGGCTAAATCTTAGTCTACAGAGTCAAGTACTTGTCCAGCAGCAGGTACATCTAGAAGCCAACAGTAATTTGCAACAATACGCAAATTGCTACAGTTTTGTATATTTATATTTGGTACATTTTGGAAACAGCAGTGATTTGCAACAAGAAGCAAATTACCACAACATCATCCGAGCAACAAACCAACAGGCGGGCTGAGGATTACCAACGGTTAAGATACAATCATCATGACCACCGTAGCTGAAATAGCGGCAGTGCAGTCTGAGACTGGAAAGGCAATCGCCCAACTGTTCGACAATTTCAAAAAGGAGAAGATCGAGAGAAGAACTCCTGATAACACGAGGAGTTATCAGCAGAGACTTGATGAGTTTTGGACAAAATTCAATCAAAACCATCAAACACTACAACAACTACATGATAAAGAGCCAGGTCACTCTTATTTCACGTTGAATTACTTCTTGCAGGTCCAGCAAGAGTATAAATTATTCTCGCGGCAGTGCAGTCTGAGACTGGAAAGGCAATCGCCCAACTGTTCGACAATTTCAAAAAGGAGAAGATCGAGAGAAGAACTCCTGATAACACGAGGAGTTATCAGCAGAGACTTGATGAGTTTTGGACAAAATTCAATCAAAACCATCAAACACTACAACAACTACATGATAAAGAGCCAGGTCACTCTTATTTCTCGTTGAATTACTTCTTGCAGGTCCAGCAAGAGTATAAATTATTCTCTTCTAAACTACGCGAACGGCTGGAAGAGAAGAATAAGGAAACAGCGAATCAAGTAAAGGCTGATTCTAACCCAAGGTTATTGAGGTTCAACCGCCAACAAGAAGCCGCCATAACAGCGCTCGAGAGAATTATATGCAGTACACAAGGGGAATTATTGGTGCCACAATCAAGAGCCTATTACGTACAAAAACTGAAGACAGTAAACGAGTACTGGGCAGAAATAGTCTCCCAACATAGGGAAATCATTGGCGAATCTTCTGAAACTTCATATGATGTCAGTTACTATAATCGTATTGAGGATCTCTACCAAAACGTAGCCATACAACTGCAAGAAAAGCTAGATATACATGCCGGTAGCCCATCTAATAATGACAACGTCAAGCTGCCAAAAATAACCTTGCCAGTCTTTGATGGAAGTGTTATTAAATGGAAACAATTCAAAGATTTGTTTATTCAGCTTATACATAACAGATCAATAAGCGCTGCCGAGAAAATGTATTATTTGAAGGCAAACGTGACTGGAGAACCAAATCGGCTCATCCGACATCTGCAAGCTACTGACGATAACTACACATTGACATGGAAAATACTGGTGGATCGATACGATAACCCAAGAGCTATTGTCACCGTCCTCTTAAACGAACTGCTCTCTCAAACTACACTCACAGCAGAGACTAGTACAGGCATAAAGAGAATACATGACACTAGTAATGAATGCTTATTAGCTCTTGACAACATGGGAATCAAAACAAACGAGTGGAGCCCCATCCTCCTACACCTTCTACTGCAAAAATTAGATAAAGAGTCACGAAGACTTTATGAACAATCATTAAAGTCCCCTCGACAACTACCAAGGCTTGAGGATTTTTTCACATTTTTGGAATCAAGATTCCAAATGCTAGAAGCATTCCAAATGAAGGAGGAACGTAAAAAACCATCTTCACTCATGGCCGCGACCCAAGTATCAAAGTGTCCAATATGAAAGCAAAATCATAAGGTTTTCCAATGCAACAAATTTTTATACAGTTCATTGGAAAATCGAGTTCAGTTATTAAAGCAGCACAAGTTGTGCATGAATTGCCTGAAGTCGGGGCACATCATCAAGGAGTGTCCAGCTAGAGGATGTACCAAATGCAATGGTCGACACAATACCTTAATCCACATACAACAAACCAGTAATACTATTGCTACATCAAAACACAGAAGAGCTGAAACCCAAGTAACGAATACCTCGCAACAGAAGGATCGTATGACTTCACTAAAGACACAAGCTCAGCAAGGAGAAACACAAACAGGTTTTTCAGAACAGGTTGCGAATCCTCGCAATGTAAGTTTAAATGCTTCTACAAGGTCTACAATTTTGTTGGCAACAGCTGTCATAAACGTCGTTAGTCCTACTGGAACCACCATGCCCTGCCGGGTTATTCTGGATTCAGGTTCACAGCTTCATTTCATTCATGAACGATTGGTCCAAGACTTAGGACTGAAGCGTCGAAAGGTAAACTTCACAATAAGTGGCATTGGCGGCCTAGAAACCATCGCAAAGTTTGAAACTTCGCTCACCATAAAATCCAAGGTAAATGATTTCTCTTTACAAATTAACGCAGTCATTTTACCAAAGATTAGTGAATACCAACCTGCCATGTATATTAACACTTCTAACTGGAACGTTCCAAGCAACATCCAGTTGGCTGATCCCAGTTTTTTCAAGCCCCAAGCCATTGACATGTTATTAGGGGCGGACTTATATTTTCAACTCCTGAGAGAAGGACAAATAAGACTTTCCAATGATCTTCCGCTATTGCAGAACACCAATCTAGGCTGGATTATCACTGGAAGAATTCCACAAGAGGCATCGAATCACTTTCAATGTCATATTGCAACTCAGCCTTCCTTTACTAAATTAGAGAAGCAGTTGCAACAATTTTGGGAACTAGAACAACACACTGCATCCACCAGACGCATGACAAAGGAAGAACACGAATGTGAAGAGAACTATCAGCACACCTTTCAACGAACACCTACAGGACAATTCATGGTTAGATTGCCTTTCCGCGAGAATCCCTCAAAACTTGGATCTTCTTTAGAAATGGCGACAAGACGCTTTTACGCTCTGGAAAGAAAATTGGACAGACAACCAGAATTAAGAAGACAATATAACGACTTCATGATCGAATATGAAGGACTTGGTCATATGCAGCCAATCCCAAAAAAGGATATCCCACCTGTGCAATACTACTTGCCACATCATTGCGTTACAAAGCCAGATAGCTCCACAACCAAGCTACGGGTAGTATTTGACGCATCGGCAAAAACAAGTTCCGGCAAATCGTTGAATGATCTTCTTTTGGTAGGTCCAACGGTGCAATCAGATTTGTTCTCAATTCTAATTAAGTTCAGACTGCACAAGTATGTTATGACAGCCGATATATGCAAGATGTATCGTCAGATAGAACTTCATCCAGAAGACAGAAAGTTCCAACTTATTTTGTGGCGCAGCAAGAGAGATGAACCGTTAAGAACATATCAATTAAATACTGTGACCTACGGGACTGCAACCGCGCCTTTTCTTGCAACACGCTGCTTAAATCAACTATCACTAGCCGAACATGACATATTTCCTAATGCAGCATCTGTACTCGAGAGTGATACCTATGTTGATGACATCTTAACGGGAGCAGACACTATGGAGGCTATTCTATAACTAAAAAATGACCTAATACAGCTTCTCAAAGGCGGAGGTTTTGAGCTAAGGAAATTCTGTTCCAATCATCCCGAGATAATACAAGACCTCGCAGAAGAATACAAGGAAAAAATGCTGGTCGTTCAGGAAAGTGAAGTCATTAAAACATTAGGACTCATGTGGCAGCCTACTGAAGATGTCTTTCAATATCAAACAAATAACACTCAGTCGGAGAAAGTGACAAAACGCACTGTGCTATCAGACGTAACACGCATCTTTGATCCCCTTGGCCTAATTGGACCGGTAACAGTTCTTGGAAAATTATTCGTCCAAGATCTATGGAAGTTGAATCTGTCATGGGATGAAGAATTGTCAGAGGAACTAAAGAAAAGATGGCAACTCTTTCAAGGTCAATTGGAAAGACTTAATAAGCTCAGGATCCCAAGGCATGTTTCGTATACGGACCCAGTTGAGTTCCAGTTACATGCCTTCTCAGATAGCAGTGAATCAGCCTATGGAGCCTGCTGCTACATTAGGACTGTCAATGATTTTGGACAGATACGGATTCGGCTTTTATGTGCTAAATCATGACTAGCACCCTTGAAGACTAGAACTTTCCGCTGCCGTTCTTATGGTGGAATTAGTTGACCATGTCCGACAAGTCCTGCCAAAAACTCTTTCCAAAATATTTTATTACACCGACTCCACAATTGTACTCTCTTGGATCACAGCACCGTCATACACATGGAGTACTTTTGTAGCTAACCGAGTAGAGAAAATTCAGCAACTCACAACACAGCATCAATGGAACCACATCGAAGGTTCAAAGAATCCAGCTGACAGGGATGCTCCCAGACAGCTTGAAAGAATCAACATTATGGTTTAATGGTCCAGAATTCCTATCGCAGCCAGCTGCAAGATGGCCTCAAAATAAATTTCAACCATTATCAGATGTCCCGGAAATACGAAATAAAAAGCTTGCTCTCTCTGCAAAGATAAAGCCAGAAGAGAACGAAGATATACTCTCATCTGCTAATCATAAAAATTCATTTATGAGGCTCCAAAGGATCTTTGCGTATTGCATTCAATTTTATCAAAATTGTAAACTACCAAAGGGGCATAGAACCACAGGCCATCTTACATTAACAGAAATGGATACAGCATTGAATGGAATGATTCGAAATGTTCAATATACATCATTCTTCAAGGAATTTCGCAATCTTAAAGAAAATAAGTCAATCTGTACAAGTAGTACCATTCAATCATTAAACCCATATCTGGACAGCTCCATGAACATAATTAGAGTTGGTGGACACTTAAAGCATTCTGAATTAAGCCTAGAAGCAAAGCATCAGGCACTTCTGCCTAAAAACCATAAGTTCAGTGAGTTATTACTAACACACCTGCATAAAAAACACATGCATGCAGGTCCACAAACATTGACAGCCATTGTTAGACAGAAATATTGGATCACAGATGTCCGAACGTTAGCCAGACAAATAGTACACAAGTGCATACGCTGTTTTCATTGCAAACCTACTACCATTCATCAGATTCCGCCGTTCCCCTGCGGAAGACTCACCGAAGTTGTGTAGGATCTATTGTCATGCACTTACGTAAGAAGAGTATTACTCTAGTTTCCTTGATGTTTAGTAGTTATTTAATAAATGAACTTATATGAAGTCGGTCGTATCTTTTCAAGAGTCCCATACAACACATACTCCTCTTACGTAAGTGCATGACAATAGATCATACACAACTTCCAGTCACTACTATTGGTGATATGCAGCCAAGTGGATCAAATAATGTGGGAATTTCCGATTGGTGGGTATGTGATCTATCGTTTGTCGGTGGCTTTGGCTAGTTGATGCAATGATTTTATAACCAAATAAGGTGCTGAAGCTGTTCCAAAGGTTACAGTGGTTAAAATATAGTCTTTAATTGTGTCTGACGGGTTACTTCTCCAAACTATTTTTTGATATTTCTGATCTGGACATTGTACCATTGACCATTCTATATATTTTGTCAATGTCTACCGACATTGCATTTTCTCCAGCTTAACAGTAGAGTGAATAGTTCTCGTTGCAAAGCTGGACCCGCGTGAAGCTGTTCATTTAAGTTTTTCTTATTTGTTGTCTTCGCAAATGCATCGAATACTACCCTGACCCTTGTTGTTGTGCTCTCCTTAAGCACAGCATGAAGTGGAAGATAATAATTGTCTCTGTGATTATCATCTTTTGTAGCACGTCTCATGTGTCCAAGAGTTTCATATTCTTAAAGGCATTTATTGAATTCATTGCGAAGGTTAGGGTCTTGATTTAACTTTCTTTCTTTCCCAATTCTGGCTCCCCAATCTTGAATGGTAGGCGAACTTCATACCGACCATTTATATTTCGAGTGTGTGTTTTTTCAGAAAATCTTCACACTCCTTTTGTGATGCAGACTGTTTGGGCTGAAACACTACTTCCTTACTTTCCCAAAATTTTTGTAATAATGTGTCAAGTGAATTATCTTGTTCGAATCTCGTACTTATAGTTAGGGAAGATGCCTTAATACAAAAAGTAGGGGAAGAAAGATTTCCAAAGAGAGTCTAGCCTAAAGCTCAAGATTATTTATGTGATCCCACTTTCTATCCTAAATAATTGCAGGAGGTAGTAAATCTGTAATATTTTGTACAATTAGTGCAGTAGGAAAGGTTGGCTTATACCTCGGAGTTTGAGAAAGTAACTGAATTGAGGTTTGTCTATGTACATTTGTGATTTGAACAGAAATATTGAATGCTTTGTAAACCGTGCCTAACTTAGATGTGACATTGACCAAGGCTGTTGATAACAAGGCTTGAGCGGTGTGTTGACCATGTTTCGTATAGAATGATAACACTGGTGTTACTACATTGTCTATAGATATGAATGATGAAGGTTTGGAGATTAATTTTTCACAAGGAGTTATGTCTTGTGATGAACGTGATCGAGAATTCTGATTTGAATTATTTCTGCGAAGTAATGAATAATACTTTCTTCCACATCATTGACATGAGAATTTACTCGTACAGAATTGAAGTATATGATTTCTAGACAGGCAGTTCACGCATAAACTATTTTTCGACACAATTTGATATCTTTCGTCGACACTTAATTTAGCAAACTTTGGACATTTGTATAGCTGGTGTCGCCCTTTGCATACGGAACAGTTTTGACTTTTAGAAGTGAAATGTGATGTGGCTTTAATTTTATACTGATCAAGGCTTTTAATTATGGATCGCAACTCCATGATTGCCTGCAAAGTACGGAATCTTTTTTCTTGTATTGTTCGAATGTTGGTAGGCCTTCAGAGCTACTTATTTCTTGTTCCCACATTCGGTGAGTCTCAGAAGGTAGACATTGTATCCATATACGAATTGGATCCCATTCCTTGGTCGAAATCTCTAATGCTTCGAGCTAATAAATGCACTCTAAGGACTTTTCTAACAATGACTATGTAAATTGAAATTCCCTTTCACTGCAAATTTTATATACGTCGGAACGTTTAATTGCAACAGTGAACTTTATCAGGCTAAAATTTTGTTCTAACGCAAATTTTATGTAGGCAAACAAAATTTTATGCAAAGGTAAGTTCCATGCAGGCTGAAACTTCCTTCCACTGTAAATCTGATATAGGCAAACAAAACTTTAGGCTTACCAGTTTAGACCAGTTTATTATGAAAATTATGTCGTTTAGTCAGGACAAAAAAATTAAACTTAGAATTTGAAACACACACTGGTTAGCTGCTCACAAAGAACACGTCTATCTTGCACAAATAGCGAAGCTAGAAGAACACATCGAATTTTTAATGAGAACGAAATGAGAAC
The DNA here is from genome assembly GCA_964036015.1 of Leptarthrus brevirostris. Taxonomy (NCBI): domain Eukaryota; kingdom Metazoa; phylum Arthropoda; class Insecta; order Diptera; family Asilidae; genus Leptarthrus; species Leptarthrus brevirostris. The sequence continues at coordinate 71,297,101 of OZ038371.1, forward strand.
CAGACCGGAAAGGGCTTTGGCTCTACCGACGTTCCACAACTTGACATTCCGGATGTTTAGGTTGCGTTCGTTTTTTTAGAACTTGCTAAGATTAGGAAATTTGCACTAAATATTTGAATTATGTTGATTATATTTGACAAGAAAAATTTTTTCCATTTATTTTAATAAAACGGTCGGATATGCCGATTACGGTGGGTTCACATTACACGAATTTAGCGTACAACACTTTTGTGTGGGCTTACTTAATTTTTTGGTTGAGTAGTAGGTAGGCGTGCGTTTTGTTGGCGTGAAGTCGGTGTTGGCGGCGGCGTAACAATATATATATATATATATATATATATATATATATATATATATATATATATACATATATTGTATTAATCTATGTATTTCATGAATCTGTAATGAATAAATAAATAAATAAAAAATAAAAATATCTAATGGTCCTAGTTCCAGGCGAGGGCCGTATACAGTGTTTTCGAAAATAATCCTTCTCTTCGTTAAGAGAGTGACTTTTTGGTACAACTTCCTTGCAGTGCTCGGCGACGTAAGTGTGCATGGCCGATATCGGATTGGATATAGTCATATAATTAAATATCCATAATATATATAATTTTGTTTAACAAAAATGAATTAGCACACTTACCACTCCAGCGTGTTGCTCCTCTGCTTCTAGTGACACGGAATCTTAGAATATAAAACAAAACAGGAATGACGATAGCGTATATGAATCGTATTTATTCCTGGGGAGAACGAATATCCAAGAGAAAGTGAGATGCAATAAACTAAAGGGACCTTATTTCACAAAACTAGTTTGGCTGGCTTTGAATGCAGAGTGTGAGCGAAATTAAAAATTGTTTTAAAAGTGATGTAAAGCATTAATTGACTGAAAAGCTATTACATAATGTAGTGGTTACTGTGGATAATTTGTATTTTACCTTTAAATGCAACAGATATTTATAAATTAGACAATGAAGTGCAGTGTGTTTTCTTGTTGAAATAACTATAAATTCCCAGGAGGAAAATCTTATTTTAGGTTTGTAAACTACTTTAATTATTGAATTAAAAAGTTATTTGATAGTTTTCAGCCATAAGTAGATAAATTAATGAAAACTGAAAACAAGTAGTTTCTCTTTGCAAAATCAAGAAACGAATTTGTTTATTGACGATATTGCATATGTCAAACCAAGGTACCTTATATTTACAGACGGTTCGAGAAAACATTTCCTATGGGGACTTACTCTTAAATTTATTTTAATTAATTTACAAAATTAAATATTTTGCATTACAGATGATATAATACCGTCTTAAATACTGTCGATAATTAGTGTAATTAAAAAATATAAAGCAAATTAGTGACTTTGAACTACTTTCAAATTTAATTGCAATGCCCTTACCTTCTTAATAATTACACCTGTACTGAACTTCACACACAAACGCAAATGGTCGCTTATTTTCAACCGTCGCCGTCGCGCCATTCCTGGTTTTTTTGTAACGAAATGAAAATGTGTCTTCTTTTTTTGATTTGCTCAAGGTAAACCGTGACTACCCTTTTACGGCCTTTTCAACATACGGGCATTGATTATGCAGAGCCAATACATTTAAGAATGTCAAAACATAGGGGTAATCGATCGTATAAGAGCTATATTTGCATATTTATATGTATGGCCACCAAAGCCATTAATATACAGCCTGTTTCTGACATGTCAACTGCAGCATTTCTTGCAGCTTTCAGACGTTTTTGCAGAATAGGACTTAGTTCCCACATATATTCTGACTGCGGCACTAATTTTATTGGTGCTAGCAAGGTGTTACAAAATGAATACACCACTGCCATAAAAGAAGCAAATAAGGCAATCTCTGAAAGCATAGCAACTGAAGGTGTAGAATGGCATTTTAATCCTCTATCAGCGCCTCACTTCGGTGGTTAATAAGAGGCAGGAGTGAAATCTATCAAATTTCACCTTCGAAGGGTTCAATTCACTGTGAAAATTTTAGGAATTCGCAATAATCTTGGCTCAGATAGAAGCCTGCTTCAATTCAAGCCCCCTGTGCCCAACATTAGACTATCTTGATGGCCAGAAAGCCTTGTCACCTGGTCATTTTTTGATCGGTAATTCAATAATTACACCTTCAATTATTGCAACAACAATTCTGGTAAAAATGGTCAAAGGACTATTAGAATTTGTTACAAAATCGTCCAAAATGGAAAACACCAATTGCGAACCCCAAAATTGGAGATTCAGTTATTATCAAGAAATATAATTTACCTTAATCTCATTGGCTAATTGGTAGAATTTTAAAAATTCATCCAGGTGCATATAATTTAGTTAGGGTAGTGACAGTAAAAACAAAAAATTCTGGATTCAAAAAACCTATTTCCAAAATATGTTTATTTCCACAATCAAATTCTACAAAATTTTCAAACTCAAAATTCTTAAATCAAAAATCAAAGTTTTCAAAAATCCCAATTTCCTAAATTAATGAAAATCAAAATTTACAATTCAACATTCTGAAATCAAAAAACCAAATTTTACAAAAAGCCCAATTTCCTAAATAAATCAAAAACAAATTTCACAAAAATTTCGAAAAATCAACAGTACTTGCCATTTGAAAATAAATTTATTTACAAACGAACCAGTTAAAACTAATGTGAAATTCGATACAAATCGTCCATTATATTATATATATATATATATTTGGGAAATACTTATTATCCGTTGCGAGGGCATAGTTAACTGCAGAAGTTGATGCAACCCACAGCATCACAAGCTACTGGTCCAATTTCAGCGACGCTTGGTAGATTGTCTGGTGACATGAAAAAACACAACCTGGAGACACTAATGCCAACAAAGGATATAAAATATTCCACAAGAATATGTTTATTTAGTAAGACACATGTGGTAAGGCGAAACACGATTTGTATCAAAATTCTGTAAAGTACCGTTATCACTGAGATGTATTAAAATGGACTGACTTATGCTCTATCTCATATGGGTACAAATTTACCTTCAGTGATTGAAAACCATTTTATTTCCAATGTTTACTGTGAATTTGCGGCTATTAAGACTAGAGTAAAATAACCAAATATATACAAAATGACATATTTAATTTTAATCTTTTATATTACTGTGGAAGTTCTTCTAATCTGTAAAATGCTTACCCAGAAAGAAATTTCTGGGCACCAGTCACTACAGTACATACATATGTCTCAGCGACCGTTACACAAAGGAAGCTGTTTCACCAACTATCAGCTTTAATACATGTATCGATGGTTAAGTGCTCAAATGTTGTATCCCCACTTTTTAAAAATTTTAAGGTTTTTGTATAAAACAACTTTTTTAGGCCTATATTTTATTTTGCCCAAACATACGCCTAAGTAGTCTCCATCGGAAGTTATAGACTTCACAAATCGTGTATATCAACGAAACACGTTACATGTACTTTACAACCACTTATATCAATATCTACTAATAATCAACGCATAAGGAGTATGACTTACTATATCTGATAAGTTGGCATCTCGTTGATACAAAGGCTACTGTAGGAAGTTTCATGAAATTTGAACTTGCTGGCTTCAACTTTACAAAGCTTTTAACTCTTAACCAAGATTTTTGGAGATACAACTTTTGTACACTTAACCATCGATATATTAAAATATCTTTATATCACTAAAATAATCTGGTTTATATGTATGAAAGTTTTAGGAAAGCCGGGTGCGAAAATGTTACCATGCTAATACATATAACAGAGCGGTTAATTAAAACACTTTTTTCTAGGAAACAGATTAATGAACTGTAAGTTTCCTTACCAGATTAATTTTCTAGAAAGTTTCCTGCTACAGAACTCTAGTTAAATCTAATTATATTTTAGTGGACCGGACCTGATTCGTTAGTAAATTAAATATCCGGAAATGCTCAGAACTTTTAAAATGTATTATAACTTCAGTAACCTAGCTTGTATGAATATAATAATTGTTGACATTGCATCTTCAGAAGCTTCTAACAGCCAAAAGCAACGTGAGCGAGGATCGCGTTGCGTCAGGCTTGGCTGGAAGAGATACTGAGTTTCTGATATTTATATTAATTTGTACCATGTACTTGATATCGAGCAGGAATGCAAGGCCTGCATGCAAAAATTTATAACTATGGACGGATAGAGCTGTCAAAATTACCTGCCGCAAGGTAAAACACTTGAACTCTAGAACGCAGTTCATTGAGCTAATTCGCATATGAAGACCCTGGGAATATTCTATTTGAAAGTTCGAATTTTTCTTTCATTAATTTTAATCAGTATATTATACATCGTGTAAGTAAGTAAATACTATAATGTTTATTATATTCATAATTTGAAATATAGGAGTTCCCACTAATCCAAAATATTTTCGATTAAATTCTCGATCTCGATTTTAAATTGCCGAAAGTAAATATAATTGCATTCTTATGTTGGTAGCTTTGTAAGCACATTCAAAACAAGAAAGCACAGTTAATAGACGAATATACAGGAAAATATCTCCGATCTTATTCTGGTTAATTACAGAGGAAAGCAACCATTTATTTCTAAATTCTCTAAAAAGTTCATCATAAAAAATAATTTCAGAAAAGACAATTTAATCTGTATGTGATGGTTTTTTCTCTGGACTGTATTAGCAAAATACTCCAAATAAAAATGCAGGCAAAAAAGTTTTTTCACTACTGGGTACAAAAGTTGTCCAAAATGAAATAGCATCTGTACGTCCATAGTTTTACGTAATTGAGGGCATGAAACATGAGATGATCAGGTGAGATAGAAACAGGTCACAGTTCAATTTCAAGCTGTCCACTTCACTCGACTGCAGATATAAAATTTCGGTCCAAAAATGATACATTTGCATAAAGATAGCACATTCATTGAAATTTGGTTGCTTAATTTTGTCAGAACATAAAATTTCTTCCTATTTATTGGAAGTTGAACGTTAATTTTCTAGATAAAACATCGACTTTAGATTATTTGCTTAGCTCATTCCATCCGGTAGCTGAATTGATTAGTCATCTGAATTGACTACTACATATACAAGGCAAATTCATCATTCATAGCTTTTAAAATATACGCTAAAGTGGCACGCAATAAATTCCCCATCAAGTCTCCGAACTTCTGGACAGTTGACCTAATCACGCAATGGATTTAAACGGCCTTCCTCATTCTATTGGGGCAGAATGCCTGACCTGAAATATGCTGGTTCGTGTGAAAACATAACAAAACTGGTAACTCGGGAATCTTTGGTAAATGTTTTTGGTTTCATAAACGTAGTCAGGAGGCTGAGAGCATAATGAAGTAACGATTTACTTAGCCGGCGCAATTATGTGAACTTGTGCGAATAAAGTGAAAATGGATGAGGCAAAATCACGCGACAAACGTTTTACCAGACCGACTTGTTGGAACACAATTGCTCACAAAAAATAAAATCAAGGCGTATGCGCCAATAGACTCAAGATAAACTGCATGTACACGCATAATCGAGCAATAAATCAAAATCTCGCGGACTTGAAGTTTGCCCTGCAGTTGGAAGACAATTTATTATCTTCCTTAACGTGCAAAATTATCTACCCTCTATCAACGGTAAAAAAATTTCTTTCTCTTCCTCTTTTTGACCGATCATCGTTGATTTGAAAGGCAAGAAATTGTTCTTAAAGTAGGTATTTATATAATAATAATTTCAATCGAATTTTCTGAAATTTCATAGTCGTTATAACTGGAAAAGAATACAGAAACCTGGAATTTCGGTAATTATTGAAAAAGTACACCATAAATTCGTTGACTTTTCGCAGCCATTAAAAAGAAGGAAGCAGCCTTCCAGGCATATAAATTGTGCCCTTCAGAGGAATCGAGACGTATCTATAGAGATGCGCGGAATATTTGCAATTCAGCAATTAGCCGGGCTAAGTTCAATTTCGACCAGAGCATCAGACGGAAGGTATTTTCTACTCAAAAGGGTAGTAAGGGCTTCTGGTCTCTAGTAAAAACCGTAAAGAACAATTTCACCTGTTCGTCAACACCACCACTCATTTATAATGGGAATGTTTTTACTGACTCATTGGACAAGGCCAACCTGTTTGCTGCTAATTTTGCTGCTAACTCGTACTTGCCACCATCATCGCAGCCACTTCCATCTCTATCACAGTGCATTAGTAGGCAAAAGCCGCTACACTTTCGCACTCGGGAAGTTTTTAGAGTACTTTCGAAACTCGACGTGTCCAAAGCTACTGGGCCTGATGGTTTCTCGCCCCTTGTTTTAAAATGCTGCGCCTCTGCTTTGGCTAAACCTCTGCGCAAACTTTTTCACCTGTCATATTCAACAGGAATATTTCCAAGTGTATGGAAACTTGCTCATGTCCAGCCGATACTTAAAAAAGGAGAGGCATGCGACCCCTCTAACTACAGACCAATTGCACTAACCTCGATCATATCCAAAGTTTTTGAATCACTCATCAACTCTCAGTTGTTGACATATCTAGAAAATAACCATCTTATCAACGATTGCCAGTACGGTTTCCGCGCTGGCCGCTCAACCGGAGACTTACTAACGGCTCTAACGGAGCGTTGGAATCATTGTCTCCATAATTTCGGTGAGTCCGAAATCGTCGCTCTTGATATTTCAAAGGCTTTTGATAGAGTCTGGCATGCTGCCCTTTTAGCCAAACTTCAAACATTTGGTCTGCATCCTACCCTCGTTAAATGGATAGAGAGCTTTTTGTCAGGCCGTTCAATCCGTGTAGTTATTGACGGCGTTACATCTGCATCCCACGAAATAAATGCCGGTGTACCTCAGGGTTCAGTTCTTTCACCAACTTTATTTCTTCTTTTCATCAATGATCTCTTATCCCTTACTCTCAATCCTATTCATAGTTTTGCCGACGACAGCACCCTTGATTTCGCGTACTCATTTGATTCTGTAATGAATTCACGTGGAAATGCTACAGAAGTTAATCGGGAACGCATGTTTAGATCATTAAACAACGACATTTCTAAGGTCCTCGCTTGGGGCAGAGCAAATCGTGTTACGTTTAATGCATCCAAAACTCAATGCTGTTTAATGTCCCTTAAAAAACGCCCAGTCCACCCCCAACCCATTTCAGTCGACGGAGTGAATATACCCAATTCACCCTCCCTAAAGATCTTGGGTATTGAGATATCCAGCAATCTTAGCTGGACTGATCATATATTTGCAATCGCCAAAAGTGCGATGAAATGTTTAGGTTTTCTACAGAGATGTAAGAAATATTTCACCCCACCCGACTTAGCGTTGATCTACAAGTCCCACATTAGGCCTAGACTTGAATATAATTCCCATATTTGGGCAGGGGCAGGACACACCGCATTGTCCGCGTTAGACAAAGTTCAGCGTAAGGCTGTTAAACTTATTGGCGATTCCTCAATCTCTGAGGGCCTTGACTCTCTTGAGCATCGACGGAATGTCGGTTGTCTCTCACTCTTTTATCGCTATTTCCATGGCCATTGTTCTAACGAAATCGCTAGCCTGATTCCTTGTAGACTCATTACAACGCGCGATACAAGATCTACAAGTCGCTCCCACCCCTTTACTCTCCGGGTCAAATTTGGACGTACCGTCAAATTTCGGGAATCTTTTCTTAGCAGAACAACACGAATGTGGAACAGTTTACCATCTTCTGTTTTTCCCTCGTCTTATGAGCCTGAAACTTTCAAACGGGGCGTACATCGACACCTCCTTCACTCAACCTCCTAACCCATTTCCCTCATCCTTAATTCCTTTCCTGCCAAGGCTGTGCTTTAGCATCATAGGGCATCCCCTGAGCTTTGGCAACATCATATATAAAAAAAAAAAAAAAAAAAAATCTGCTATGCTAATAAATGAAGTTTCTTAACATAACCTTTACCTAACCTACCTAAGCCCTTTAACTTCACGCAACTCTTGCAAAAAACTATTACATTCTCTCTTCTCTTGGGGGTTCGATCGATTTGAATAATTCTTTTGTTCGCCAATTGGTACCATGTCAACAATTCTTTTGATTAGCAAAGGGGTGGGGGTTAAACATAACTTTGTAACGCGTGGACCGAATTGGATGGTTCTTCTTTTCTATATATATATATATATATATATATATATATATATATATATATATATATATATATATATATATATATATATATATATATATATATATATATATATATGATGATATATATGATGTAGGAAAACATTTTGAGTTAGGGTGGGAAAGGGATAGCCTAACTTCAGCAGATACTATATAAAACTGCCTAAACACTAGCTCACGGAGGGAGGATTAAATACCTTTGTTGTTGTTCATGAAAAATTAAATATTACTTAATGCTTTTTAACTCTTTTTGTCAAGTCGGTTCAACTGTTGTCAAAAATTATTTCTTTATTTTCTGGTAAATCTTATCATTTCGATTTTCTTATTTATTTGTTCTCTATTCCATTTTTATTAATGACTATTGTGACGTACCCCTCTAAGCATTTTGGCGAATTCGCTCTAGGCGAAACGTAAACGTAATGTTTACGAGTCACTCTGACACCAACACTAATGTATCGAAACGTGCCAAATAAAAATAAACCTGTCATGTTTACTCACAGTTTGTGGCCATCTTGAGTTGTGTTCAAAGTGTTTAGAAAAATGTTGCAGTGTTATTTTAATTATAAAGTGATTAAAATAGTTTTATTAATTGTGATAGTTGATATAAGACAATTAGTGAATTGCGATAAGTAGGCAATATAGAAAATAGAGAATTAGGTTAAAATTGTCTACAAATAAATGTACATATATAAGTTCATGAAAATAAAAATATATATAAATAAAAAAATAAAAGAATTTTTACAGTGAAAAGTCTCAAAGTGAACTTTATGAAAAGGATTTATCAGCGGCTAAAATTACTTTGTTTACATTACGCTGAAAGCATTTCGTTAAAGACACGTTCTAGGCATTTCGTAAACGACACACTATTACACAAACGTAGAGTTAGCGAAGTACCAACCCATAAACAACTCTTCGCCGTTTTGTTTCACTTCTCTTTGGTCCAGTGAAACGTTAACGACTCGTTTCTGTTACGCCGGCGGCGTAACGTTGGCGAAGAATTCTATGAAAATTAGACTTCGCCGGCGTTACGTTTACGACTCGTCATGTTTAGAGGGACGGATGTTAGCACAGATACTAGAATAGAAACGTGAATTGTATAAATGAATTGTAATGGCAACACTTGGAATTTGAGTTTTAGGTAATTAGAGGAATAAAAAAATCAATGCTGAAACTAGTACCAAAAACCAAGTTCAAGCTAAATTAAAATTCTTACCAAAATCGCTTGCTCTAACTCGTTGCTCCTCTGTTTTAGGAGATATTTCGGATAATTTTTTTTTGATCTTATCCCACTAAATGTCCGAAGATCAGTCAACCGATTTTCAGATTATTCTTTTTAAATCTTAGCAATCAAAGCGACTAAGTCTGTCCATAGGCGATTTTAAAGATTTTGACGATTACTATTCTTTAAAATCAAAAAAAAAAAAAAAAACAAATTAAAAAAACCTTCATGAAAATGAAGGCTACGTACAACGATAGCTGCGGTCATATTAATATTGAAAAAACTTTAATTTTTTGTCTTCAGATAATTATTCAAAAGAATTTCAGTGGGACAACCATGGATAAAATTGTAAATTTCAATAAAATAAAAATTGTAAATATTAATAAAATAAAGATAATAAAACTAAAATATAAAAATAATTAAAAGTATACTCAGTAATATATCTCTTCACCCTTCCTTCGCCCATAAGTTCATTTAACGAAAAACCAAATTTTTCGGGACTTGTTGTAAGAAACAGTATTGCAATTCAAGTATATTCCTTTATTTATCGAGCTTTAAACTTTTAAATTCTAATTTTTCTTCTTTGGAAAAAAAGAATTCAATTTTAAAAAATATATTTGTTGTCACTAGGAAATTAGGATAGCAAGATTTGAGGGATTTGTGCTGACTAAGATCTGTTGGATTAGTATCAACGAGTTCTCGGTACTCACTTTCAGGTAGCAAACAATTCTTAGGAATTGTTTGTGCAAGTGCATATTTCGCAATGCAATTTAATCTTTGTTCACTGAATATAAGCATCAGCGATTAATTTAATTGAAGTGAACTTATGGAATTTTATGATGAGATATTGTGGGAAAGGATTTGAAAGAATTATATATTTTATATTATGGAAGGATTTTCTATTATAACACCCCTACTACTAGATTGAGGCTCCGCCGAAATTATTTTTATGTCAGTGGCTTTTACTTTCTTTTTTCTTTCTTAATTTTATAACTAACAATACAATTAAAAGGCTGGTGGGTCCCGGGTTCGAGCCCAGTTGACCGTGAGCTTTTATTAAGAAATTAAAATAATCCACTCCGTCTCTGGGCTGTTGTCTAGCTCGCAGCAATGCAAACAAGACTCAAGTTTCCTCACTTCCCTTACCCTAATTCCCTTCCGGCCAAAACCATGCTAACGCATCAAAGGGTTGTCCCCTAGGATTTGGCCACATCGTATAAAAAAAAAAAAAAAAAAAAAAAAACAAATTTATGTTAATTAAAGCTGAACTACACTTCTTATTTTCTAAACCTATTTCCTCTATGAACTCTCTATTATTAATGTGTTTTAAATACAATTCTTCCAGTTCAATATTTTGGATAACTTTTTCTTCCTTTATTTTGGTAATAAAATTTGGTAGAATAATTTTGTCATAGATTTTTATTATATAATTTTGAAATGTAGTAGGTATTAGGGCGGTTCAGGTAGAGATCCGGTAGACATGGGTATTTGTAGAATTGCAGGCTATGATGTCATGGAGGCGGGGCTTCCTTTGTTGTACGACGTCATAGGAGGGAATCTCCTGTTGACTGGCTGTCTGGTTGTTGGTAACTACGAGGAAGAAACTAATGGAGATGCCCTTACGTATATGTATACCCTGATTTTCCATGGTCAAATTTTAATGCGTGTGATGTCAAAATTAAACGTTGTGCTGTCAAATTAAAGAAGTTCTGTCACTTTTCTGTTTATTTGACGTGACACAATTGTTGAACAATCTAAAAGTTCTGATTTAATGAAATTGGTGTAATATATATCATTAAAAAATTTATATTGGTGAAGTGAAAGAAGATTTATATACACTTTAACTGAAATTGTTAATTAAATAACCAAGGTTTTAGTGAAAGCTTATTGTGAAGTGCATAGTGGAATTTTGTCCAAATAACACCCTGTGTCGACTATCTGGAATATAAGACAAGCTACTATTAATCAGTTATTTAGAAATGAGGAAAGTTTTAAGATTAATTACGAAATATTCATAATTTATGTAAAAATGAAACTTTGTTTACATTTCATTTAGAGATCACCAGTTGTTCTGCGAATATTCTGCACTGGCGGATGGAGAAAAGTTTGTCTGGCAGGGGTTTCTGATAAATGTTATAAAATCAATATTTATAGATTTTTTGATCGTTAAATTTTGTATTTATGTAACTATGAATTTGACGGTTAATACAATAAAAATATTGACATTGATTAGTTTTCTTGTAATTAGATTCCCAAAATATGTAGTTTTACGCCAAAAGTTCTTGGAAGAAGATTTTCAAGACGAAGACCTATTTCAACGAGAGCAGAGAAACGAGACTAGGCAGTGATACAATCCGAGAAATTAAATTAGCGCTGAATATTTTCAATAACTGGAAATGCTTCTTTCAGTAGCAAAAGTTCTTGGAAGTTAAATTTTCATACTAGAAATGGGAAAGTGATTTGTTCAGACCATTTTTAAATCAAAACCTATTTCAGCTCAACGAATGAGGCTAGGAAGTGATACAAATTAAATTGAATATTTTCGATAACTGGAAAAACTGTTTGCAACTAATCTAATCTTTTCTGAAGAAATCCACACAAATTAAATGTGAGGGAAATCATTGTAATCATTGAGCTATTGGGCGAATTAAATTCATCAAATTTAATTGAAGTCGTAATATTAGGCAATTTTTATAGCTTGATATTTTATTCCAAAATTGGTATACTGATTATTCTTTTAAATAATGCTGAGATTGAGAAGACGAACTTCCAATTTTATATGGTAAAATTTGTATTTAAATTTTGTTTATTTGAACGTGTCTAAGTTGTTTAAACTGCGCGCCAAGAAGCAAAATAATTTTGCGTAGCCTGCAATGCCGATTTTTCGGGTTTAGGGCATGGGCATCTCCATTAGTTTCTTCCTCGTAGGTTGGAAATGTGTGTTTGCGTGTGTGTCACTTGCTGACTCTGTCTGGCTAATGGCTGGAATGATGGTCACATGTAGAATTTTAATTTAAATGCCCGCTATTGAAAAGCGCAAAATCTGTGTGCGGGTCTCGAACCTCGGTTGTTGTGTTTCTGAGGAAAGCGCTCTAGCCAAGAGCCTAGCAAGCTAATTGCGGTTGGTACTCTCAAGTCGGTATATAAACTAATGTTTTGAGCTAAGAATAGAAAATTGGATTTTTATTGGTGGCCATTATCAGTGCCGGCTTAATGAAGTTGTTTACATTAGCTATGGGTACAAATAGATGGTGGCATTTTGCCTGGATATCAATTCGGAAGTAAATTTCAGCATGTTGTTTTCGTTGACCGCAGAGCCTCTTATCTTGAAATATTTTGCTTTAGGGCTTGAGCTTGTGTTATTGTCGTTAACCGTAGAGCTTCTTATCTTGAGATGTTTTGCTTTGGGGCTTGAGCGGAGATTGTTTTGTTTTGGCGGCGGCTCGCTAGTAAAGATAAGAACTTGGTACTGGATCTGGACCTGGACCTGGACCTGGATCACGGGTATTAAATCACTACAGGTAGCTCTCTGATTGGCTAAGAGGATTTGCTGTAAATTATTACTGATAATCGAAAGGAGAAGATGCAAAAAGCAGCCCTTTTGTGATTGGAGAGTGTAAGAAAATTATTTTCAGTATGCCACCTCCGGAAAAAGCCAAATCGAAAGGCCTAATTGATAGTCCAATTGATCTGCTTAAAATTATTTCATGTTCAAGTTTTAAGTCAAAGATAAGAAATTAGCATCACTGAACTGGGTATGATGGTTCTGGATATTTTGCCTTGAGTTCCGGTCTATCTGAGATAAGAGTTAATGGTGGCCCGGTGAGCATGTGCGTTTTTTTTAATTTCTGCCATGATGCCTTTTAAAGAGCTTGCATTACTACGAGTATAGATAATTAACCTGTGTAGGAATTATGCAGAAGAGTAATGAATGGGTGGAATATGTTAAGCATGATTTTGCTAATATTTGATTGATGATTAGAAAAACGTTAAGACTATCGGATATGAGGTGGGTTTAATGACTGGATATCAGAAGTGAATTGTTTTAACGACCTTGACCGGAGGAATTCTTGTCTCGATAGTTAAAATTTTATTCCCAATAATATTCCTAACGGGATCATAACCGAGTTCCTTGATGCGCGTTAACAAATAATTTGGTATTAGCTAATAAATCATTGTATGAAGAGCTGTTTTACAGACCTTTACTGACAAAGCTATATGCGCTGGTGTTGTTGGTGATGTAGGCAGCAGTGATGGGTTATAAATACCGAATAACCTTTAGGATCTTCACACAAAAACCCCTGAAAAGAAACATGCTTTGAGTAATTATAAAATTTCCATAGTTAATACCACAAATAACCGCCATTTTTGCAACATTCGTGGCTTGAAAAGTAACCATTTTTCGGTTTACTGCCACTTGATCGCGGAAAATCCGGCTGTTTTTGAACTAAGCGAAACCAAGGTTATTTCCGATTCTGATATTAATCAGTATCACATCCCTGGTTATCACTTAGTGCTACTCTTCTCTCCTCAGAGGGGAATCGCGGTTTATGTTAGAAAAGATGTGCCATTCTCCCTTCTCCCTCAATTTTCTTCTACTAATCCAGAATTTAATTATGTCTGGATTAGATTTAAACTCTATCGGCACATCATTCATTTTTGTTTTTTATACCGTAGCCCGAATATGTCTGACACTGACACTGTGTGCTACTTCGATAAACTGTCTTCCGATATCGATAAGATTTTGGAATTATCCCCCTCTTCTGAAATCGTTCTTGCTGGAAATTTCAACGTCCACAACACACAGTGGCTCAGGCATTCTTCCACCACAAGCCCGTCTGAAAGATACGTCGAGTTATTTAGTGAGTCTTTTAATTTACAGCAACTGTTTGAGTGTCCGACTCGTGTTCCTGATACTTTGGGGCACAACGCGCATCTTTTAGATCTATTTCTAACATCGCATCCAGAAAAATACTCGGATTCGGTGACATCTCCCTTGGGTAATTCAGACCATTGTCTAATCTCCGCCCAATTCTCCATCTCCTCTCTGACAACCACTAATCTAAACTCCACCAAAAGATTAGTGTGGCACTATAAAAATGCTGATTGGGCGGGACTTAATAAATATCTCAGAGAGCTGGATTGGTCTAATTGCTTTTCTATGAAGGACGTTAACAGAAGCACCGATTACATCTTGAACATCCTATGGTTTGGAATGCATCGCTTTATTCCTCATAGCTTCAAGAACATCAAACCAACTAACACCAATTGGTTCAATAATGACTGTTTCGCAGCCATTAAAAAGAAGGAAGCAGCCTTCCAGGCATATAAATTGTGCCCTTCAGAGGAATTGAGACGTATCTATAGAGATGCGCGGAATATTTGCAATTCAGCAATTAGCCGGGCTAAGTTCAATTTCGACCAGAGCATCAGACGGAAGGTATTTTCTACTCAAAAGGGTAGTAAGGGCTTCTGGTCTCTAGTAAAAACCGTAAAGAACAATTTCACCTGATCGTCAACACCACCACTGTTTTTACTGACTCATTGGACAAGGCCAACATGTTGGCCGCTAATTTTGCTGCTAACTCGTACTTGCCACCTTCATCTCCATCACAGTGCACTCGTAGGCAAAAGCAGCTACACTTTCGCACTCGGGATGTTTTAGAGTACTTTCGAAACTCGACGTGTCCAAAGCTACTGGGCCTGATGGTTTCTCGCCCCTTGTTTTAAAATGCTGCGCCTCTGCTTTGGCTAAGCCTCTGCGCAAACTTTTTTACCTGTCATATTCAACAGGAATATTTCCATGTGTATGGAAACTTGCTCATGTCCAGCCGATACTTAAAAAAGGAGAGGCATGCGACCCCTCTAACTACAGACCAATTGCACTAACCTCGATCATATCCAAAGTTTTTGAATCACTCATCAACTCTCAGTTGTTGAAATATCTAGAAAATAACCATCTTATCAACGATTGCCAGTACGGTTTCCGCGCTGGCCGCTCAACCGGAGACTTACTAACTGCTCTAACGGAGCGTTGGAATCATTGTCTCCATAATTTCGGTGAGTCCGAAATCGTCGCTCTTGATATTTCAAAGGCTTTTGATAGAGTCTGGCATGCTGCCCTGTTAGCCAAACTTCAAACATTTGGTCTGCACCCAACCCTCGTTAAATGGATAGAGAGCTTTTTGTCAGGCCGTTCAATCCGTGTAGTAATTGACGGAGTTACATCTGATTCCTACGAAATAAATGTTGGTGTACCTCAGGGTTCAGTTCTTTCACCAACCTTATTTCTTCTTTTTATTAATGATCTCTTATCCCTTACTCTCAATCCTATTCATAGTTTTGCCGACGACAGCACCCTTGATTTCGCGTACTCATTTGATTCTGTAATTAATTCACGTGGAAATGCTACAGAAGTCAATCGGGAACGCATGTTTAGATCATTAAACAAAGACATTTCTATGGTCCTCGCTTGGGGCAGAGCAAATCGTGTTACGTTTAATGCATCCAAAACTCAATGCTGTTTAATGTCCTTTTTTTTTTTTGCGGGAGAGGTGAAAATCTTCCAAAAGACACCAGACAGCCCGTGCCCTCCGGTAGTGTGAGATTCTTACTCACTAAAAACACCTCTCTGGGGATTAGCCGAAACAGACCACATAACCGGGTCCCATTTCGTCCCCTCCCAGTCTCCCTTAGTGGGGGCAACTGAGTATCCAGTTATCCCACTGTCGCCACTAACCTCGGTTTCCTGGGTCACTGCTAGAATCCTAGCCTATCTGCATAAATCCATGATTTCCTACCGTCTCCAGTGCTCCTTCTTGGTCCATGCGTTAGTTACATCATTTACCCCTTCACTGTCTACGACATTGAAGGGTTCCAGGCCGTAACGCTTTAGTCCTGAGCCAGGACAAGGAACCCCCTCCGGATTAACCGCAGCTAACCCTACGGAGGGCAGATCTGCATAAATCCATATTTTCCCACCGTTTCCAGTGTTCCTTTTTGGTCCATGCGTTAGTTACAACCTTCATACCTTCTCTGCCTACGACATTGAAGGGTTCCAGGCCGTAACGCTTTAGTCCTGAGCCAGGACAAGAAACCCCCTCCGGATTAACCGCAGCTAACCCTTTGGAAGGCAGATCTGCATCTTCTCCTGGTGTGCGTATCGCGGAGATAGCCAACTCGTTAGAGTCTCTGCACCGCCGCACCTGAAGAAGTGCTAGTTGTTATTATGCCAATGGCACCCTTCTCCAGGACTGCTACAGCAGTTTCAGCCGGTGGAAGCGAGCCAGCCTCCATAGCCGCCACAGTTCCTTCGAAAGGTAATTCTCCCAAAACTGCTACTGTTGTGTTGTGGGTACCGTGGGTATAGCCAACCTGTTGGGGTCTCCCATACAATCCACCTCCACTACCACAGAAGCGCCTGAGGAAAACGCCATTCGCGACCCAACTACCCCTGGGTCCTGCAGAGGGGACGCAACACTGCAGACTCCCTTAGAGTTAAGGGGATTTTTCAAGAGGTTGTCTCCTCCCGCATTAGTTACTTGGCTACATTCTAGGATGCATTGCCCGGTTGCTACTACTTGGAGGTGTAACTAACACTTGAGAATATCCAGATGAGGATCACCGTATTCTAGAAGGCTTCAACTCGTCCGTCCATTCTCCAGCAACCTTTAATGTCCCTTAAAAAACGCCCAGTTCACCCCCAACCCATTTCAGTCGACGGAGTGAATATACCCAATTCACCCTCCCTAAAGATCTTGGGTATTGAGATATCCAGCAATCTTAGCTGGACGGATCATATATTTGCAATCGCAATGGGTTTTCTACAGAGATGTAAGAAATATTTCAACCCACCCGACTTAGCGTTGATCTACAAGTCCCACATTAGGCCTAGACTTGAATATAATTCCCATATTTGGGCAGGGGCAAGACACACCGCATTGTCCGCGTTAGACATTGTTCCTCAATCTCTGAGGGCCTCTCTGGAACATCGACGGAATGTCGGTTGTCTCTCACTTTTTTTATCGCTATTTCCATGGCCATTGTTCTAACGAAATTGCTAGCCTGATTCCTTGTAGAGTCGTTACAACGCGCGATACAAGATCTACAAGTCGCTCCCACCCCTATACTCTCCGGGTCAAATTTGGACGTACCGTCAAATTTCGGGAATCTTTTCTTAGCAGAACAGCACGAATGTGGAACAGTTTACCATCTTCTGTTTTTCCCTCGTCTTATGAGCCTGAAACTTTCAAACGGGGCGTACATCGACACCTCCTTCACTCAGCTTCCTAACCCATTTTCCCTAACCTTAATTCCTTTCCTGCCAAGGCTGTGCTTTAGCATCATAGAGCATCCCCTGAGCTTTGGCAACATCATATATAAAAAAAATATGAATGTTTTTTATATTTGCTTCCTCAACCAAAGACTGCAATTTAAAATTTACTGAAAAGAAAATCTTTGAAATACCTGTGCTTAGATATATGTCAGGAAGGCTTTAAAAAACGCAAAATAATTAAAAACCCATATTTATTAGTATAAAATTAAAGACATTTATTTCTTATTTCTAACTTTTATTACTTTTCTAGGAAATTTATTAAAAGGTAAACATTTTCTTGAGCGCACTTTCCCTTATTAATTGAACAGCATAGAGCTTTATAAAAAAAATTAAGAGAGGATAATTTTAAACACTGCAATTCCTCTTCCATATTATATACTATAACGCCTTCACCAAATCTATTTTTGATGCAGCAAGCTTTTTCACGGCCTTTCACATACAGTACTTTGTTTCTTATTAAAGGCGCCACTATAGCACGTAAGTGATGATACTGAATATATCCATCGGTCCATCTGAATCCATGATAATTATCATGCAGCCATTTCGCTTCTCTTCTCTTTGCATGTGTTGAATCCTTAAATCTGCATGGATGTTGAAAAATAAAGTGTTGCATTTGGTTTTCATTTGTCAAAATAGCCAATTCCTTCACAATGAACTTGTTACATTCATCTTTAAATCCCTGTTTATCAAGATTGCTGCCATTGTGACTTTAAATTATTTTCTTGACTTCACTCGTCAGAGAACTGTACTCAATTATTCGATGGTGCAGGTGTATACAAAAGGCAGATATATTTGCAGGAATATTACAAAGTGTTTTAAACTGTATAAGAATATCGACTGGTCCTGATTTGATCACATCGTTTTGATGTAAGCAATCGATTACTGCAATTGGAGCATTTTCCTTGAACTTCTGTCGGGTAAGCAGCGGTTGATGGATCCGCCCGTAATACGATTTATGTATTTTTGTATACATATCATACAATAAAGCATATCTCTCACGATCAAATTTAATGGTAAGGTCTTCATATGGAAATGTTTCAGAATTTAAGTGAAGCTTCACATCTGAAAGTTTGAAATTATCAAACTTCCTTGCATCTTTACTCTTCACGTTTTTTAGATCTGTTTGAAGCTCTAAAATTACATATCGGGGTTTTTATAGCTGTGTTGATGTTTTAATTGTCCAATTATTATCAACAGTTGTAGGTAATATAGGATATTCATATATATCCAAACTACAAAAACTCATTTGTATTGGTCGTCCAATATCGATTAACTTAAGCAGCGATAGTTCTTCTCCATCAGCTACACTTATGTGGGGTACTCGCCATTGTAGTTTCAAAATATCTATTTTATCTTCATTACTTGATAGAAAGGCATTTTCATCGCTTCTACTTCGAATCAAAATAAGTTCATGTTTAGCATTTATAACAATTTTCTTATAGTCTTCAGCAAAGCCGAGCAGCAATTTTAAGGGAATACAAAAATTAAAAAACCCTGGCGCTATTGGATTATTTGGAGACCAGCCCCCATTTAGTAACACATTGATTTCATTTTGATTTAAAGATATATAATTTTTTATTGTTGTTGCAAATCCAAGATTTCTCGTACGCTCAATTTCTACACCATTTAATTCATAGCGAATTTCATCAAAAAGAAAAGAGATATCATTATTAGTTAATTTTGCTGTTGTTGATGTAGTTCCATCTGCTTTTGCTAGCGCGCCTTCTATATATATGAAACTTTCACTGTTTTTATATGATGTCAGAAAAGGACAGTAGTTATGATACTCAACTTTTGTAATGCTATTATCATAGCGTGCACCTTGAGAAATATCGAGTATTTCATCCATTTTTTAACTTAAGACCGAAAGATTTTAAAAATTGCTCGTTAGCTGCTGTTAGCTTTATTCTTGACTGTTGTATAGCTTTGGACCAACTAGAAGTGTTCTTGTATTTATCATCAATGGAGATGTAATATATTAACATTTTGTGGTTTCAAATGCTACCTCACTGTAATCGTTCTCCTCTAAAATTTATTAGGTCACCGTCCTGATCCACGAACTTCAGTGTTAGAGAACTTATCCGTCTGATGTTCAGAGGCAAGTAAATGACATTCTTAGAAACTTCGATTATTTTATACCCCGGACCCACCTTAGGAGAGAACTCGTGTAATGTGTGAACTTGCCGATTATTTATGAAGGAGTCTGATACTATGTTAAATCCAACTCGTATTACATTAACTTTTATTATATTTAGTGGTAAATCAGAGTGATATTAAATATTAGGTTCTAGAATGCGTTTACTAAATCCTAAGAATGATCCAATGGAGTTATTTTTATTCACTAATACACGGGTAGAACTTTTTACTTCGCTTTTCATGGTGTTATTATTAGCTGTTATATGCACGATAAGTTTAGTTTTCGTTTTAGCTAGTTCTCTTTTGATAAATCCTGCAATATTGTCAATTTCATAGGAACCTTCGGGAATTTTAATTTCATCATCACCAACATGAAGTAAGTCATTTCTGCTGTACACATTAGGTATTGAATTATATGTCTGTAAATCAATGAGTTCACAAACGTATTGCGATGTAAGATCCAGTGGAGGAAAGTACTCAACTGAAAGTACAGATGTATTCCCAGTCAAAGTTAGTGTTAGTGACATAGCAGGTCAAAGTGAAATGAATCTATTATTTTTTAAGCAGATTTTATTTATAGTACAACTTACAATAGCCAATTATATTCCTAAACTTATAGCTACTTATTATTATAATGATTATATAAAAATTGTAAGCATAAGTGACCGCAATTTATCATGTTATAATTTTGATAGGACCTATAATTGTAAACAATGTTTTTTCCTAAATAGCTTAAAATTTCCTTTGGTGGTTGTAACTTTCCAAAGCTGTCAAAGTACTCCTTTTCAGACCACCTTTTGTAATATGCTACCCAATGACTTCCAGGACCGGTGGTAGTATCCAAATTAACGATTCCACATTCATATTTCCTAGGTTTCTTGGCGAGAGCATCAAGCATAAAACACCTCTAAAATGTGGTATATCATTCGCATATTTATATAAACCGATTTCATTTAATGCTCGATTAGGTAGCAGTTTAAGACGTTTTTTGAAGGCGGATTTAAAAATAAACCAAGTCCTTTTCTGTAGGGTTTCAAATATAAACCGCTACCCTTCCTTCCTAAGGCAATAGCTTCCATCGTTTCATTATGTCGGTGGCTCTCCTGCAGCTTTTCTTTAGCATCTGTAGCATTTTTACTGCCTTTGCGACTACAGATGCACCACCCACTAAAGCTCCCAGTGCAGAAAGCCCAGCAAAAATATAATAATACATTTTTAGTGGGAGCAAGTGCAAGTGAAATAGCTTCTTTTAAAGAATCTGGTTTTTTCACTTTTAAGATATTTCTGTCTTCACGAACTACTTTTTGAAGCGTTAACGTATTTTTATTCCTGTTAGAACGAGTTTTGTCTTTTTTATCCCCATTCCGAATTTTATTTTTGCCTTTGAAAAATGAAAACGTTGTGAATAAACATAACAGTTATTATTATTTATGATGTAATTTAAGTGGCGACGTTCAAGGCAATTTAAAAAGTGAAGAAGACAAAAATGAATTGATTGGCAAAACTACAATTCTAAGCTAACTCGATTCCAATACAAATAATTCACAAACATATTTTTAACATCCTCCCCGCCGAGATTGAAATGTTTTATTGGATTTCTAGTGGATATAAAAGTTGAATTGGCCTTCGTAATGTTTTGCCATTCGGTAATATTAGTTCACAAGCAAGGACACGACCACATCTGACAGGAAATACGTTGATGACTCTAGCCAATTTTCATGGGAGCCTCGGAATGTTTTTCTCTGAAATAAGTACTACATATATCGTTAACATTAAAAATCGACGTATTACTGGAAGGAACATGATGCGCAGATTTCAGTTGATGTAAATATTCAGAAACCCATCGTTTCCAGAAGACGTTTAGATTTCTCTGGCGCTGTCTCCAAATATTAACCAAGTCGTCTCTGCATAGGTTTGCGGATTCTTCAATGTTGCGAAGGTTAGTTGCTGTGGTTCCAGTTAAGAAGTCGGATGGAGAAAGCGGCTTCAATTCGGTTGGTTCTTCAGACGATATGTAAGCGGCCTGGAGTTTAAGACGGCTTCTACCTCAACCAAAATTGATTGGAGCTCCTCATAATTTAAGGTTTGTCGTCGAATCGTTGCTTTGAATAGAGTTTTTTATTGTCCTAATGAATCGTTCCTACCATGGTGCTCTTTCAACAATAAATTTCTACTGGATCCATGGTTGACAGCAATGGATGATATTTCGTTGGAACTAATTTGCTTGTAGAATTGTTGAATCCCATAGTCAGCTCTTTTAAAAGTTTTCGCGTTATCCGAATAAACAGTTTTCGGAAATCCTCTTCTTGCAGTGAATCGTCGAATAGCGGTGATGCAACACTCGGTGGATAAATCAAGAACAAGCTCGATGTGTACAGTGCGAACAACTGTGCAAGTAAACAACATTAAATACACTTTCTTAAGTTTAGAATTGTCTACGTTTTTTACAAACAGTGGCCCGGCAAAATCAACCCCTGTCGTTTCAAACACGCGCGCAGAATTTAATTTGTCCCTAGGAAGCGATGCGAATGGTTGTGAAGCAGGCTTGCTAAGGAGTCGTTTGCACGTAATGCACTTATTAATAACTGATTTTACTAGTTGTCGGGCCCTTAAAATCCAAAACCTTCTTCTCAAGAATCCTTACGCAACGCTGATGCCTCCGTGACGTGTTTCGATATACGCGTATATCACGTAAAGAAAGCTGAGATAAGATTCTTTCTGCAAAATAATTGGATGCGCTAGATTTGTTTCATCGTTAATTTCCTGTAGCCTTTGTCCTAACGGTAAAATACCAAGGCAATCAATTTGCGGACAAAGTTTTAATATTTTAGATAAACGATCGACTCCGTTACCTCGCTTAAGCGATCCAATCTCGTTTGGAAAATATCGTTGTAAAACTTATCTACACATTGTATTTTTGTACTCTATTGTTAAACATTATATTTACAATATTTGTAAACCTAGTAAGTTATTACCTATTTCGAACAGAACACAATGAACTTTGTAACTTTTTTAACCGCATCGTTTGAGATTTTTTATTAAAGATGTTGGTAAGATTGATTCATACCCGGCTCAGAACCCATATATATTGTAAAACTTTAAAAAATAAACTCTCTTGGATTCTACACGTCTGCGTTTTCACTTCCGCTTCTCGTCCTGCAAAAATCCGTATTCCAAAAAGGCTTGGAATTCTCAACAAAGATCCTTCGAGCCGGATATTAGAACAGGAAAGTTTATATAATTAGTAAATAATCAGCAGCTCCTTTCTCTACCCGCAAATTTATCACATTTATCACAGCTCTAAAGCATGTGTAAGCAGTGATCCATTAGTTTTCTTTTGGCAAAAATAACTCGTCAATCGCAAATCAGTTTTAATTTCTACGCGGAAGTTAGTCGGCATATCGAGCTCGCAAATAGTTTGGATTACAAGTGCATCGTTTATCGCTTTAGGAAAACCACGTCTGCACGCAGTGATTTAGTGGCAATCACTTATTTGTTATTGTATATCTGCATAATTTAGCAAGTGAATCATTACTATTCAATTCAACTGTCAGTAATTTTTATATCATTAATTCCGTGCCATCGCTTCATTAACGTAGAAAGCCATTTCACAAATCACCCGTTGTCTGAAAGGCATCCAGATTTGTTTTGTTATCATTGCCTTTTGACCGAATATTTTGTGTACTCTATAATGTCCACAACCGATCCCGTTGCGGTAAAAATTTTATCAGACTTACGAATACAGCGCGGAACAATATTGGGACAGCAGACGAAATTAAAGAAGTTCATCGAGAATTCAGGTGGTTATGCTAGTGTAACTGAGTTGGAGACGAGACTCGGGTTATTACAGGGATATTACATAAATTTCAATCCCATTCAAACAAGAATTGAGTGTTTAGATGAGGAGGAGCAAATCAGCGATCAACGGGAAACATTTGAAGAGACATATTGTACAAGCAAAGTTACTATACTAACACTGATAGCACAGAAGAAAGCTCCTGGGAAGGTACAACCAGGTGAAAGTAACCCAAAAAATTTTCCACGTTCAAGTGCTCGACTACCTAGTTTAGAACTTTCCAAATTTTCTGGAAAATATAGTGAGTGGACAGATTTTTATTCTATGTTTAAAACATTAGTACATGTTCTTAGATCTTGTTTGTCATTAAATGCTCTTCAAGTTATTCAGTCGCTAGAGATGACTTCTGATAATTATGATACTGCTCTCTCACTTTTAATTAAGCGATTTGATAATAAAAGATTAATATTTCAGGCGCATATTAATGAGCTATTCAAACTACCGTCAACAAGTTGAAATTCATTGTCGGACTTCAGGAACCTTTGCGACAACGCCAATTTGCATATGCGTGCTCTTCTACAATTGGGAAACAAAAGTCAAGTAGCCGACGGATTGTTGATATACATCATGACGCAAAAATTTGATCAACAAACACAGGTTAAATGGGAAGAGGAAGCATCAATTCCAAGCTGTACCGAAGTATCATTCATAGCATTCATTGAAAAACGCTGTCAGACTTTGGAATATGTTGCACAAGCACAACAATGTAACTCAGTAGGACATAAATCGGCAAGTACCTCAATTAATAATAGTTTTAATTTAAGGAAATCAAATAGCTCATTTCGCAAAACTATATTGACAGTATCTAAAAGTCACAACTTATGCGCCTTTTGTAAATCGGACAATCATATCATTCAAAGTTGTACAAGTCTTATTGTCTTAAATGCTGTTGGGCGATATAAAGAGGTAAAACGACTAAATTTATGTATCAATTGTCTTCGCAGTGGGCACAACGTTAAATTTTGTAATTCAGGAAGGTGTCGATATTGTAGTTGCAAGCATCATACATTGCTCCATATGTCTGAAGTCGAAAACCTACCAACTGCAACTACTATGAAGGGTATCCAACCTACTGCTAATTCAAAATCACCGAAATCACCGAAAATCACCAAATCAGTTCAAATTTAAACTGAATAAATTTAAATTCATCTACCTCTCTATATGCATGTCACACCGTTGGGGAACCAGACAAAAATAATAATATTCATGGTCATGTTTTTTTGGCTACAGCAATTATACAAGTAAAGGACGTTAGTGGAACGTACCTTACCTGCCGGGCGCTACTTGATTCGGCGTCTCAATTGAACTTTATTACAACACGGCTACATTAGCAGCTGAGATTAAAAAAGGTCAAATTTATTGTTATTAAATCTCGATGCAATGATTTCACCGCTAATCTAAGTGCTTTTATCCTACCTTCGATTACGGCCAATCAACCTGATAGTTTCGTTGAAGTCTCTGACTGGAAAATTCCACCCAACTTGAAACTTGCTGATCCAAACTTCAATGTATCTCAAAAAATAGACCTATTAATTGGAGCAGGCTTATTCTTTGAACTTTTATCGCTGGGACAAGTAAAATTGGGTGAACAAATGCCTGTACTTCAGAAAACTGTTCTTGGTTGGATCATATCTTGCTCCTTTAACTCAACTCATCACAATCTATCATGTTATGCTGCAACATCAATTCAATCAAGTCAATCGTATGCAGAACTAACTTGTGATAACCTTATTCAGAGATTCTGGGAAATAGAAAATAAAATTTCAAAAACTACTGGAATCACCGCAGAAGAGAGTGAGTGCGAGTCTCATTTTGTACAAAACTATATGAGACTTAAAACTGGAAGATACTCTGTTCATCTCCCCTTTCGTTAAAGCACATGATACAAATAAATTCGAATGATCTAGTAGAATATAGCCACTATTTCTTACCACATCACTGCGTGCTAAAGCCAGATAGCTCCAGCACAAAATTGCGTGTTGTTTTCGATGTTTCTGTTTGTTTGGAGACGGAGTTGGATCAATGCGTTGAGCGGCAAGACCAAAATGACATGGGTCTGGGTTCGAGACCAGATGACCCCGTGAGCTTTTATTAAGAAATTAAAATAATCCACTCCGTCTCTCCGCATCAAAGGGTTGTCCCCTAGGATTTGACCACATCGTATAAAAAAAACCATTACCGGACACTCTTTGAATGACATTCTTTTGGTTGGTCCTGTTGTCCAAGCGGATTTGATTTCAATTTTGCTTCGCTTCAGAACCTATCGCTATGCCCTAACTGCTGACGAAACAAAAATGTACAGGCAGGTGGTAGTACAAAATCCCGATGACTACTTACAGTGTATATTATGGCGCAAAAGTCCCAAGTAGCCGATAACAATTATCGTTTCGAACTACATGGGTTTTCTGATGCTAGTATGACGGCATATGGTGCATGTATTTATTTAAAATCATATAGTCAATTGGGAGCTGTCTCTGTTAAACTTATGTGTGCCAAATCTCATGTAGCACCACTCAAAACCATATCGCTTCCTCGTTTGGAATTATGCGCCGCATTACAATTAGCTGAATTGATAAATCGCACCCAATCATCTCTTTGCTTAGAAATTGCTGATGTTTTCTGCTGGACTGACTCCTCTATTGTCCTTTCTTGGATACATTCATCATCAAGCGATTGGAACACTTTCGTAGCCAACAGGATTACTCAAATACAGGAACTAACTAACTCATGTCATTGGAAACACGTTCCTACTCAGTTAAATACAGCCGATGTTATTAGCAGAGGTGCTCTTCCAAAAACTGGACCTCTTACTTTAGAAGAACTCGAATCTGCGTTAATGAGCATAACAAGGATGGTACAAAGGATTGAATTTGTTACTGATTATTCATTATTAATTTCTCAAGGATTTGTTAGCATTCAAAGCAAGATAAAATTGTCAGAGTGGAGGACGAATTCATCTCACTACGGAAGCCTTTCTTTCTGCACTTAAAAGGTTCACCGCTCGTCGAGGTCGTCCGTCGACTATTTTCTCCGACAAAGCCACGCATTCTTTTTCAAAGTAAAAGAAATTTTCTTTCAAACTATCCTTGTTGTTTTTAATCGAAGAAAATTGCTTTCATTTTCCAGACATCACAAAATTCATTGTCTTTGATTCAAAGAAGCCTTTTTCCTTGTTCTTGCATACAGTTTGCCACAGAAAGAAAAGAAAGAAATGTAAAATGATCAACTACAATCTTCTTTAAACCAAAATCATATTTCTTCAAAAATATAGCAATGTCAGTTTTTTTTTCATTTTGCAACGCAACAACGCAACAAAACGGCAGTGGCTAACGGCTTTGATAGGATTCGATCAAAGAAACAACAAATGCATACATGCAAGCGTGAGCAAGAAAACGCAAGAAAACGGAAGCACGCGTATATTGCTTTGCCAGTCGTGCTTTGTAATTTTGTATGGCTGAATCTGGCCATATCGGGGCGCGCACCACGATGTAACAAGAAGTACTGTACATGTGTGAGTTGCCGATTTTTCGATGATTAATCAGTTGTGGACTTCTGTGCAATTTGTCGAAACGTCGTTTTAATTCTTGCATATGGTAATGTGATACGTTTAAATGGAGAGTAGTACAAATTTTGATAATTTACTTGTAAATGATATTTATAGTGATAACCTATTTGATAGTTTTCCTAATGTAGTGCAAAATTTTATGCAAAGTCAAAGTGGTCAAAGACAAAATCAAAGTGTGTTTAAATCAGTGAATGCCAATGAAAAAGGTGAAGAGTGCAACGAATTAAAAAATGACGATTTATTTTCTCTCTTGAAGGAGTGGAAGATTGAAATTTTCTATAAAATTTTAAATGGTAAGTGTTTAAAATTATACTTTCATGATGGTATGTTTATGATTCAAAGACTTCCAATCTGTTTAGATCAAATCAGTAAATTTTGCATCAACTGTGAGGTCAAGTGCAGGTAAAACTTTTACTTTACATGTCTCTTTACTAGATTGTAAATTTACCATCGAAAGCTTAAAATTTGTGAAATCAAGCCATTTGGACTACATTTTACCGCGAAGCTTGTGCGGACCACGAGTTATATTTGAATTCAATTTGGAACGATGGCAAAGACGCCAGGTTGGAAAATTTACAATAAAATTTACAAATTTTCAGTTATTCTTTAAATTGCCAGGGAATTGATTTTGGCGGTAAATCGGTGACGTCGATAACATCGGCCTCTTCTACATCATCAATTTTGAATAGTTTCGACGAAGCACTTAATAACATCAACGATATAAGACATGTGAATTGCAAGTTTACTTTTGTGATTTCAGTTTTCGATTGAAAAAGTTATGAGCTGTACACTTCACGGGAAACAAATAATAAAATATTTTCAAGAGCAACAGAACTTCGACGACAAATATCGAAAAAAATTGCACATTTCGTCACGGAACAACTGCTAACTATAAATGTCTTTCCATCACCAACATTTTGCAAGATTGCAGACAAAATATTTGAATATTTTTCAATCGAATCGGAGGTAAATTTTCATACCATTTTCAAGCTGCAGGCAACATTTTCCAACTCGAATATTGGAGGAAATGAAAAATTTTGCGTATTTTAGGATATCTATTACATTCAAAAAGAAGGAAGGAAGCCAGGGGGACTTCTGTACTCCTATTATCAAAATTATTGCAGAAAGTTAAGGGCTGATGGACTAATACAGAAACAAATAAAAAAAACTGTATTGAAGAAAATTACAAACTAGATAAAAATGGAAATTTTAATTCTGTTATGTCCATAATATTCAAAATATACCTCAGTTTTTATTTTATTTTTCTCATTTGTTGGACATTTTATCAAAATTACTTCTTCGATATTCATTTGGAAAAAGATATCAAATCAACGGCATTATCATCTTTTTTGTGTGACCTTAAAAAATTGGTAGAACAAAATTGAATCTATGTTCAGCTTGATTTTCGATTCTGTTAAATAGTTAACCTTCTGTAATAAGGAATTTAACTTTAACTTTTCTAATATGGAAACAATTCGTTGTTCAATTTGTATTTAAATTTTTTCTGAAAATGAAATTTTTTTTAAACATTTGAAAAATGTTCATTTGATAAATTCGAATGATACTTTTATGTGTGGATATAAAAATTGTAATCCAACTTTCACATGTTTTAAAAAATTATGTAAACATATGAGAAATGAAAGTAAGAAAACGATTTTCACAACTGAAAATCAAATCAAAAAAAGAAAAGTCGATGTTTTAGAACACTTTTATGTAGGAGAGCAAATCATAAACGAAATATATAATTTTAGTTCGAATACTGATTTGGAAAATGATGAAATAATTGAAGTAGAAAATTGTTTAGAATTTTCTCTCGAATACTGTGCTAAAATAAATTTAGCTCGAACAGAGTTTTTGAGTTTACAAAAGAATATCAAATTAATGATAGCACATAATGTTAGAGAAGAAGTGCAGAAAGTAATTAATAATTTGAGTCAAGGTAAAATAAATACCGCACAAAACAATTTAAATAAAATTTTCAATTTTCTGGACAATCCATTTACAGAATGTGATACAGAGTATAAGGTAATCAAAAAATTAAAAGAAAAAAACCTTTATGAAGACGTACATATTATTCAAGTTGATAATTCACTGGCAAATGCGTTTTCACATAATGTAAATACCCTTAAAGCTATGAAAGTAGAAGGAATGTTGCAACCTATAAAATTCCAAATGAAAGCATATTTTGAAATTCCAGGAGTTTTTGAAGGTTTTATTAAACACAATGAAATTGTTCAAAGTAATAGTTCATGTTTAAAAAATTTTATAAACGGTCAAATCTGGAAAGAAAAATTGCGAAAATGTCAAGGTAAACTTGTCATTCCTTAATTTTTATATTTCGACGACTTTCAAGTTAACAACCCTCTTGGTCCGCATGCATCTTCTCTATTAGGAATATATTATTCATTTCCAACTGCCCCAGTTGAATTCAAACATAAATTGAATCACGTATTCATAGCTGGTTTGTTTAAATCAACACATGTGAAACAATTTGGAAATAATAGATGCTTTTATAAACTTATAGAAATTTTAAACGAAACTCAGGATTTAGGAATTGAAATCAAGACAAAAATAGGGGAAAAAAGAGTTCATTTTATTTTAGGCTTAATAATAGGTGACAATTTAGCCCTTGATACTGTTTTGTGTTTTACTCGCTCATTTTCAGCACATTTCTATTGTAGATTTTGCAAGAGTAATAAAGAAGAGAATAAATATTCTTTTAAAAAAGATTTCAGCAAATTACGCAATAAGAAAAATTATCAGAATGATATAGAAAAAGCTATTGATTTAACAGGTTTAAGAGAGAATTCAATTTTTAACAACATATCTGATTTTCATGTTACAGAAGACTGTTCAGTAGATATTCTACATGATGTGTTGGAAGGAGTACTTAAATATGACTTCTGCCACATTATTTTATATTACATTAATAAAAAAGTTTTCGATCTGGAATTACTTAACATTAGGAAACAAAACTTTAACTATGGAGAAACGGAAAATGGAAATTTAACACCTGAATTAAAGCTCCTACATTTGAAAACATTCAATTTGAAATTAACTGCAAGAGAAATGTTAACATTCGTGCACTTTTTCCCTTTTTCCTTTTGAATCAAAGCATTAAATTAAAATCTTATGCAAAAAACATAAACTCAAGAAAAAATGTACCACTTTTAAAATATTGTTTTATTTTTGTAGAACTTTTAGCAAATTTTGATCACAAAAAAGAAAAGAAAATGTACATTGAAGAACTCTAAACACTTCAACATTATTAAATCTAAATTATGTAATGTAAACTTAGATTCATATTCCTGTTATAATAGTTTTGAGAAATATGAAACTGGAAACAAGGTTATATGATTTATAAATACACTCCGACTTTTCAAGCATACGAGATAATTAGCATTTTAGCGTCAAATGAAAATGTTTTAGTTTTTTGTCAGGAATTTGAAGTTGTTTCTTACGAAAAGCATTTCTTGTCTTATAAAATCAGAAACAAATTAGATAATTTTGTTTTATTTCAAAGTAATAAACTGAATCTTCCACCAGTTCATTTGTATAAGTTGAAAATGAACAATATTTAAGACCAAAAGTATTTTTTTGAAATTAAGTAAGTTTTGTGAACAATAAAAAACTTTGTCAAAATAAATAAGTCTACTTGTTTTTTGATTGCAGCAAATACAGGCGGTTTAATCAGATTTTATGTCCTAGAATTGAAGAAATTGGGTCTCCGAAATAATTCTACTTGCTTTTGGATTAAAGAAAATAAAGGCGTTTGAATCGAGCTTGGATGTCCTAGAATTGAAGAAAATACAGGCGTTTGAATCGAGCTTTGATGTCCGAGTATTGAAGAAATTGGGTCTTTGAAATGGTTCCACATGTTGTAAAATTAAAGCCAAACATTTACTTTTGGAAGAAAAGGCGTTCTTTGTTTCAACTGAATTGCCTTCAAAAGCAAGCAACGTTTACTTGAACAAGTATGATTTTCATCTTCAAATGGAAGATATTCTTAGCATTATTTCGAAGAACGATTTCTTTGGTGCAAAATCATTCCCGTTTTTACTTGATTTAAGTTAAATTTTACTGAGCGCTCAGCTCATTTCTAATTTCAAATATCTCGTAACGGTCCAGTATTCTACCTCCTTTTAGATTATAAAGTAGCTTTATATTATCTGAAGTGACATTATGATTAAATTCACACAAATGTTTAGCAATCCCAGAAGTAGGTTCATTTAACCTAACGCTTAAAGATCTTTTTGTTTTCCCTATGTATATTGCTTGACAATCGGAGCAATTAATTTTGTACACACCGCTTTTTTCAACATCGTCAATTTTAGGCTTGATTTTGTTATTGAATAACAAATGCTGTAAAGTGTTTCTGTTGAAAAAAGCTGGTTCAATGTTATTAAATCTCAAAGTTTTTTTAATCTATTGTGAAATTCCTTCAATGTATGGTACTTTCCTGTAATTTACATCAATATTATTTGAACTATCTTATGTAGGGAAAACCGAACTAATAGCCAATTTCTGCATTTTGTTTTTCAAAAGGTTTTTAATAGTTTTTTTATTATAACCGTTATTCTCCGCTATTGTGTTAATAACATTTTTGGGGTATTATATTGATTACAGGTTGTACCATGTTGTTGATTTGTTGATACCTGCATAGAGAAGTTATTAACCCTTCATGACGTTCCTTGTAGCGTTAAAGGTCAAGTCATGAGGTTGCTGTTCCTTTATTCTGCAGGTGGTGTTGGGTTATTGTTATCACCCCAATGCTGTCTACGCTTCTTCCAAAATCTTTAAATCTTGTAGCTGTTGTTTAATTTATTTTATTTAAACTTTTGAACATAGGATATTTTACATTAATTTAATCTAATTATTTATAATAGAGAAACATCAAGCTGAATGTCTCAACTTGAGTCCTAAAACTAAAACTCAAACTATTTACAACAATTCTTCTGTTTATATATCAAAAAAACAAAAGAATATTTTTAAACTGGATTGCTACAATTTGTGTAGACGTTAGGGAAATCCAGTGGAAATGAAATTGCTGCTAACTTCACTAGTTGCATCTCCACTGAACAGAGTAGTGTGGACGTCACCACAGTACTCCCTTGCCAGTTAAACCTATGGTTTAACGAATGAAGCAAAAGGAGAAATTAATCTTACTCCTTTTCTGTTAAGATTTTGTCAGGAACGGTGTTGCTGCCTTTGATGGCTGCCTTCAACGTTACTTGATGTGGTTGTTTGTCATTTGGAAGAATTCGGTGAAAATTTACTCGGTATGGTTGAGGTCTCAAAGGGTATCCTATGAGCGTTTGTTGTAGATAGAGGACGCGTGTAAGCCTCTTTAATTCGATTGTCCGCTTCATCGGGTAGCGGAGACGTCTGCGAGGAGTTATTTTCCTGTTGTTTTCCGCAGGTGGATGTTGTGTTCCTGCGTCGTTGTGGTTGATGTAGACCGCAGGTGGTTGTATTCCTGCATCTCTGTGGTTGATGTAGACCGCAGGTGGTTGTGTTCCTGCATCTTTGTGGTTGATGTAGACCGCAGGTGGTTGTATTCCTGCATCTTTGTGGTTGATGTAGACCGCAGGTGGTTGTATTCCTGCATCTTTGTGGTTGATGTAGACCGCAGGTGATTTGTGTCTCAACTTGAGTCCTAAAACTAAAACTCAAACTATTTACAAAAATTCTTCTGTTTATATATCAAAAAAACAAAAGAATATTTTTAAACTGGATTGCTACAATTTGTGTAGACGTTAGGGAAATCCAGTGGAAATGAAATTGCTGCTAACTTCACTAGTTGCATCTCCACTGAACAGGGTAGTGTGGACGTCGCCACACATTTAATTCGTTTTCAAATTTTTCACGACTAAGTGGGACTGTCAATAGTCTGTTTAACATAGAATGGAACTGAGTTTTTTATGGATACTTTAGAAGATAGATTGTTTAACTGTGATAATCCGTTAATTAATAATATTTATTTTTGGACGAGATATGTTGATGATATTTTATGTATTTGGACGGGTACGGAACGACAATTAGAACATTTCAACACTAACATTTTAAATAAATTGGACGATAATATTAAATTTACTATTCAATTAGGTAATAATGTAATAAATTTTTTAGATCTGACGCTAAAGATAGTTGATAATCGAATCACATTTGATATTTATAGAAAAAATACTTACTCGGATTCTGTGATTCCTAAATATTCTTGTCATTCTTGGAACGTAAAAATGTCCGCGTTCCATTCTATGTTAAACAGACTATTGACAGTCCCACTTAGTCGTGAAAAATTTGAAAACGAATTAAATGTTATTAACACAATAGCGGAGAATAACGGTTATAATAAAAAAACTATTAAAAACCTTTTGAAAAACAAAATGCAGAAATTGGCTATTAGTTCGGTTTTCCCTACACAAGATAGTTCAAATAATATTGATGTAAATTACAGGACATTTTCATACATTGAAGGAATTTCACAACAGATTAAAAAAACTTTGAGATTTAATAACATTGAACCAGCTTTTTTCAACAGAAACACTTTACAGCATTTGTTATTCAATAACAAAATCAAGCCTAAAATTGACGATGTTGAAAAAAGCGGTGTGTACAAAATTAATTGCTCCGATTGTCAAGCAATATACATAGGGAAAACAAAAAGATCTTTAAGCGTTAGGTTAAATGAACATATATGCTCTGCAAGGTTAAATAAACCAACTTCTGGAATTGCTAAACATTTGTGTGAATTTAATCATAATGTCACTTCAGATAATATAAAGCTACTTCATAATCTAAAAGGAGGTAGAATACTGGACCGTTACGAGATATTTGAAATTAGAAATGAGCTGAGCGCTGGGTCTCTTTTAGTTAAAGATCAGTTAGATTTTCAAAACAGAAGTCCGTTACTTAATCCGCAGATTGTAAGAATGTAGAATCAAATTTGTAAAATTTGTTTTAGTAGCCAGTTAGCCCTGATAATGTTCTAATAGAACAAAACGCGTAGGCTTTAATATATTGTTGTTTTTTTAGTGGAATAGTAAACAAGTGTTTAACGAAATACAGTTTGTTGTTTTAATCATAATCCTGAAAACAGGGTCTTTATTAATCGGTTGTGGAAAGCTGCTACCAGTCTATATCAGTGCAAGTGGCAGTAATTATAAAATCAAAAGCGTTCATCTCAAAAAAAAAAGGAAAAAACAAAAATTTTATATGTGTATAAGGTCTGAGGGGGAACACATAATTGAATCTGACCTTCTAAAAGCAGTCTGATTACGACGTGACTAATAAGTCTAGTTCCAATTTTATTTGGGTGCTGTTAATGCATTAATTAGAACCGAATCGTTGCGTAAATGTTCTTGGTATGTAAAGTAAAGTTTTTGTTACGCTCCTATCGCATGGAAATCGATTTATAAGCAAGTGAATTTATCATGGGGAACTCCCCTAAAGTATACAAAAAGTGTGGAAGTTTTGCTAATCTCCTCATAGGAAAGCAATTTAGTACTTGGCCTAGTGCTGTTTTTTTATATTAATCCCATTACAAAGTTTGAAATAGTTTTTTTATTTAGTGCTTGGTCGCTTGAGGTTGTAAAACAGTTGCAGAAAAACCGACAGCTATGACTTGGATCGATTAACTCGCTACTTACACCCCTCGTCTGACGCGAGTACATCATTTATAATACTTGCCTGTCGCATTGATTCTTTCGTTAAACATTTCTTTTTTCACAAATCCTAATTTGAGTTTAAACAAATACAAAAGGTGAAATTACACATCTTAGTTGAAATTATTAGTCGATAAAAAAAACAAATAGGGACTCTTTCGCAGCTACTTGAGTTGTATTTCGTTAGATTTAAATATATTGAAAAAGAGGACCTATCTCTTAATGGTTGATGCGATACAATCAACTTGAATTTGTTATATCGACAAACGACTAGACTACATTGTTCTAGCTATTAACGATTTACCAAGGATTTTGCTTTACTTATTAAGTGCTTTGCTTATTGCGAAAAGGATAACATTTTCTAATCTATAGTTACCCGTTTTGGTTCGCTTCTATTAAATTATTTAATTTTTTTGTATAAACAAGTGCCAGTGAATCCAATATTGAACTAGGTTGAATCATAGACAGAAGTGAATAAAATTACATAGTAAATTATTTAGTATTTAATTAATAATCTTGTTACTATTTATATTAAAAACTCAATTACTAATTTTACTTTAAGTATGAAATAAATGAATATCGAATAAATGAAAACAAAACTATCATAGTAATAGTAAGAATGTTAACGAATTCTTTTAATATATAATCGCAGCAATATCTACTGTCAATTCTCCTTTAAAGGGGTCTTACCATCTTTTGAGGCAGTATTCTTGGAAACTTCTTTGCACAATTTAAATTAATACACAAAATATTATATCATGCATTCAGACACTATTAATTTCCGTTTATGAATTAGTGGACTATCCATCCAACAATTATTCCAATTGGGTTTAAAGGAATACAATATACGATGCAGAATTTTAGTAATAAGTTGGTCTTAGTGTTCCTGCTGTTGTCTTTTATATTGATATAATAGCCTAAACGCGCATGAAATAAATTGAGTTAATGGAAGCACGCATACTGTAACAGGGTGTACTTCTTACAGCCCCTTCTGAAATCTATTGGGAACTTCTATACTTTTATTACATTATTATAAATTTATTTGCTACCTGACGCAAAAGTTTCATCATGTTATGTTATATGCGAATATCCACTGTGTAGAGTCACCGATTTGCAACCACACAAAACAATTACCATTTCACTTCTCTTGGTGGAGTTAATAAAACAATTCAGTCTTACCTCGTATAAATCCTCTTTTTTCCTTTAACTGGGTTGCCAAATAATTTTCTGTCCATACTAAATCTAATTAGTGTTTTTTATATTATTTCACAAAAATTCTGTTTATACTTTATCAAATCTAGTTAAACACTACATAATTTAATTAGACACTTTTTTAGGAAACGACCGACTCCGACGACTTTTATTTATTTTCGCTCTACTCCGTCACGGTTTCAAGCAGTCTCTACAACCGCGACTCGCCCCGATCGCGACCAAAACAAAACTCTTCGAATCCCTCGGTTGATTCTTTCGATCAACCGCATCTACATGAAAAGAAAGCTTTGAGCTTTCATTTCGTTTATTCTTCGGTCCCTCTTTTGCAGTCCGAAGACGATGTAGCGAGAGATCGCGATCAAAACGACACACATGAAGAAAGCTCCCAGAGCTTTTTCTTCTTTTTGTATCTTACTCGTGAATGCCTGAGAAAGATACGATGTATGTTAAGAAATCGCTGAGATAGGCACCTTTATCTGGGAACGAATGTAATTTCGTTCGGTACCATATCTGCTTAAATGCATAATTAGCATTTTTAAGTTACCAATGCGCTACAAATTACCTGGCAAAGGAATGCGCGGTAACTTGAGCGATTTGTTTGTCGCGAATTGAAATAATTTATGCCGTTTAGACGAATTTAGTTACGTCCGTTTGATGCAACTGAAATAATATTTCAATGATTGACTATTTCAGTTTTTAATGATTGAATATTTCATTTTCATTATTATATTCAATTTGAATGAATAATAATATTTTATTTTATGACCATTTTTGGGTACTTAACAATCCTTCCCCCTTGGAAAAAGTGAGCTGTTCTTGGGAGAGGAACAGATCACAGAGGGGAGTAAAGGGAATTTGAATATAAATTTTGTTTTTTTTTTGTTTAATGGTCTTACCCTTGGCCGTTATTGTCTGTACCCATAGGGGATACAGAGACCGAATATGTCATGTTTAAAAATTTATTTATATATATTTTATTTGTTTGTTGGTACTTGCTTTGCGCTACGTTCTTTTCTCGACCGTCGATTGTGGAAGTGCCCCACGGCGCGTAAATTTTTACTTTATTTCTTAATATTTTCTCCTGTTTATAGTATTTTTATTCCTGGCTAGTAAAGTGGTTAGTACTTGCCTTGCGCTTCGGTATTTTTTCACCGACGATTGTGGTAGTAATCCACGGCGCGAAAATTTCTTCTTTATCTTCTGTACATTATTTAGGTTTCTTTATTAATCTAGGGGTCTCTAATAAATTTTATCTTGACCTCCTTCAAATTTATTTGTGTCTATTGTTTAGACCAGTTGTATGGACCGTGCCCTGGGCAGTGTTTGTGGCCGTTGAGGCCGCTCTTTTGGTTCTGAGACTGCCTCTTCTAAGGGGTTTTCGGGCATGGGCGTTTGATTACGCCGCGTAGTCCATGCCTTCAGTGGAGGTATGGCGTATTTGGCTGTCATGTAAATGACGATGAACAGCAGCAATAGACCCGTAAGTGACAACGAAGTTGTTGAGAGTATGTGGGGTGTTTTAATCCGGGAGTGTAGATTAAACTCCTGTATTTTGACCTGTATTCGGTCCAATGCTTGCGTACTCTCGTGCAACATTTCGTTAGTGTTGTCACCTAGTAGTAACTTTGTATGTGGTACTTCTGTCTTCGAGTGATACTCGTATTTAGCCATGAAGGAATCTAATTCCTTTGCCGTTTCGGCTGTTTTAGGAAAGTATGCCGGTTGCGTGTAAAGCAGTGGATGTGTATTTTCAGCCTCATAATATAGGGTATGTGGTACTATTTGTAAGTGGCAGGGTTGGTTAATGACCAAGATTCCCTGTCCAGAGAGGCGATGCGTAAGCAATTGTTGGGTGCATGTAATATGCACAATGGTGGCTGTCCTCAATGCGAACAGCCAGGAATTTGGCCTATTTAATTTAATTAAAATGTCCCTTGGGGGGTATTTGCACTTTTAGCGAGCACCTAGGGTTTTCATCCAGGGGATTGAAGAGCAACTTGATCACTCATTCATCCGTTTGTGTTGCTTTTGTTATCGGCGTATTTAGGAGACCAGCGTAAGTATCCTCCTCGAGATCTCGAGTGACTTTCCGATATGCTTTCATGTTCTCCGGTTAAAGTAATAGAAATTCCTGAGTCGAAAGTTGACTCGCTATATGGGAATATTCTATTTCCGGGACTAGTGAATGATTTGCTTCCGTATGTATAGGGAAGCACCTGATTCGTTGCAACTTCATTTTTGGGCGATGGAAGATTGGTAATGTAATTCTGATTACCAATTTTTGTTGCAACAGGTGTGTCCGTAATACTGCCGTTTGGTGGAGAATTGATAGACAATTCTGGGCGTTTGAACACGTGGAGTGAGATTTGTGATAAACCTCAAGAAGTGAATCAGGGGCGATCAGCACTGGATGAATTTGGTTGTTTCGGCTAGAGGTTATTATATCCAGTAGCGCCTGCTGTCGAAACTCAATTTCTACCATTTGTAGCAACAGACTAGAGACTATTTCCTGTCTCAATTGTCTTGCTACTAGTTTGTCGGTTGAATTATACAAATAATTCATCTGGTAGGCTATTTGCCGTTGTCTTTCGACCAGTGAATTTAAAGGTTTTTGAATTGTATTAAGCGCAGTCCTGACTACACTGATTTGTTGTTTCTCCAAATCAGCGAGTGCCTGATGGTTAGTTTCCA
This sequence comes from Leptarthrus brevirostris, assembly GCA_964036015.1. Classification (NCBI taxonomy): domain Eukaryota; kingdom Metazoa; phylum Arthropoda; class Insecta; order Diptera; family Asilidae; genus Leptarthrus; species Leptarthrus brevirostris. Next base: position 71,335,893 of record OZ038371.1, read on the forward strand.
ACTCATCTAGGCGACTGTAGACTTCGCGTTCATTTGCACTATCCATGGTACCGAAAAGGTAGTGCATGGCATTTCCGATGCCGTCAAAGATGGATCTCGTTTTACGAGATTTTGGAACAGTTTGTTTAATTACCTTCGTGCGTTGTTTGATATTTTCCATCAACGCGTGCATGTGCTTTTGCTGAAGTTCGCAGAGGTCTCCTACCGTGTTGTTTCCACACAGTTGATGCACGTAGTGTTCAGCTCGCAATCGTTGTTTGATTGTCCAACTCGGTCAGGTCCAATTCGGTGAGTATATTCCATGTGGAGTGGTAAACCATGAGGCTTCCTTAATCCTCAAATAGCACTCCTGTTTTGTTAAGTGGGTTCACCGAGTATGTCTCCGATGTAGTTCTTCCCATAGTGGACACGATTAGTCCGAGGATGATAGCGTTTTGTATCATACTAAGCGTAGATTTTCCCTAAAGTGGTTTCCAGCGAATGTTGTATCTCCGCTGGTGTGCCTCAGGGCGAAGGTTGTCAGGAGAGATTCCTGTTCCTTGTTGTTGGGAATGTGGTGGAGCCATAATTAGAAATTTTTTAAATATTTTTTATTATTTTTGTTTTTAATTAGTCGGGGGGTGACTCACTTATCGTAGACTTCATATGTATTTTCCAGTGTAGTGTTCTGAAATTGTTTGATGCGGATTTTTATATCCGCAGGTCGACTTCAGGACACGGGACTACCAGGAAGGAGTTTCTGTCCCAGCCTTGGGGCGAGAAAGGAAAGGAACTAGGAGATAATTTTTGATCGAAGTGGGAATGTTTGGTCTTATGCAAAGTAGGTTAGAGTGATCAATGCATTAAAAGAAAATGTTATTATAATAATCCCCTTTTATTCGCGGGGATAGAAGTCAGCAATTCAGATTGCCGTCAGGAGGAGCTACTAGATATAGCATTAAAGAGGGATTTTTGGTCGTTCAGTCTCTGACGGAATTTCACAAGAGTTGTTTTGAATTTGTAGTTTTAGGGTTCGACTTTTGGTAATAGTCGTTCTTTTAATTATGTGTTGCTGTGCTAAAAGATAGTGAAGTCCTGTTGCTTGGTACTTCGTAGTTTTAAGCACGTTTAATAGGTGAAGTGGGAGTTTTTACGTTAAGTGATTCGAAATTAAGTATTATAAGAAAATAAAAAAATTTATAATTAAGGTTGGTTTGGACCCGATTGGACCGAGTTGTTAAAGGGACTTTTTCGTTTTGCCTTTCTTGGTTTTGTGCTGGCTTTGCGTTACGATCTTCATCTCGACCGTTGATTGTGGTAGCACGCCACGACGCGTAAAAAGAAATTGTCAATTGAAATTATTTCTTCATAGAATGGCTTAAGACGGTTCTTGTGAACCGTGACTGTACGCTTGCCCATTTTTAGGGTTGTATTCACTGATGATGGTATACCGATTACCAGATATGGTCCTAGCCAGATTTGAGAGAGCTCATGTTTTCGACTTTCGCTCTTGAGTAAGACTTTGTCACCTATGTGAAACGATAGGGGTCGAACAGCTTTGTCGTAGTATAATTTCGACCGTTGTTTGCTAGCGAGTAGGTTTTTGCGTGCCGTGGCATAAGACCTTTGGAACTTGTATCGTAGGATCGGATAGTAGCCCTCGTGATTATACACGGGTTCAGGGTCTCGTTTTAAATTAGACGGAACATCCGCTGTGAAGCCGTAAAGGCAGTCCATGGGAGTTAATTTCGTTGCCTCGTGTACACTGTCGTTGTACACGAATGCAGCGGTTTGCAGATATTGATCCCATGATTTGGGATTCTCGTCCACTATGGTACGCAAGTATTCGATTAGCGGCCTGTGTGCACGTTCCAGTGCGCCGTTTGACTGTGGGTGGTAGGCAGAAGTTTGTAACTTCTTCACCCGTAGCAATTTACATACCTTTTTGAACAGGTCACTAAGGAAGTTGCTTCCTTGATCAGTGACTATTCGCTTGGGGATGCGGTAGCGCTTGGTACGCTATACCCCGTTAGGTATAGCGTACCAATCGACAAATTTAATGAGGTTTTCCTGGAAAGTTAAGATGTACAATGTCGAGATAGACTTTGTCGAAGGGCTGTTCTGCGATGTCCGTGATGACAATCGGCATTTTAAACTGAGTTGATGCCTTAATTTTTTGGCATTTTGAGCAACGCTTTACGTATTTCTTGATATCGCTAAGCATATGCCTCCACCAGTACTTCCTTCGAATCCGCTTGTATATTTTAATTACGCCCTGATGGCCGCCAAAAGGAGAGTCGTCATAATCATGTAAGATCGTTTGTATCTCCTTGGGGCTTGTGATTATTTTAGGGGGCTTAGGCTTATCGTCGATTAGCGGATTAGTATGTGGCGGATTCTCTGTTATGACCTCTTCTGTACTTGGGATTAACTCGTTTTCGCGAGGCGTGTGATCCCGTATTTCGGGGCTTTTAGACTCTGTTTGAGCGTTTTTCGCTTGAGCCCGGGTGACAGCGTTACATTTTAGGCGATTTTTGCGAATAGAGGTTATTTCTTCCTCCGAGTCCGAATCCATTTTAAGGTGGACTTGTGCTTTTACCATTATGTGTTGGCCATTTGAGTCTTCGCTGACTTCCCGTGGAATGCGGCTTAACGCGTCGGCATTCGTATTGTACTTTCCTGATGTATTCGATTTGATAATCGAATTCGGAAAGTTTGTGATGAAATCTCACCAGACGTTAAAGACTCCTTTGAGAGGCTTATGGTCTGTATAGACCGTAAATTTTCGGCCTTGCAAGTAACATCTAAAGTTACGCGTAGCCCAGAGTATGGCGAGCAACTCTTTTTCAATAGTTGAGTAGTTACGTTCCGCCTTCTTTAGTGTACGGCTGGCGTAGGCAATGGGCTGGTCGTGTCCTACTTCTCCTTGCGAGAGGACGGCTCCTAATGCCTTGCTGCTGGCGTCCGTGGTTAAATTGAACGGTTTTGAAAAATCGGGATATATAAGGAGTGGAGGGGAAATTAGTGAGGTTTTGATTCTCTCAAATGCCTCATGGCACTTCTCGGTCCATGTGAATTTGACATCCTTGCGGAGCAAATTCGTTATTGGACGCACAATTTTGGAGAAGTCGGGGATGCATTTTCGATAGTAATTGGCAAGTCCAATAAAGGATTGAACTTGACGTACAGTTCTTGGAACTGGGAAAGTTTGGACGCAAGCCGTTTTACTGGGGTCTGGAAGTGCTCCTTCACTGGAACACTTGTGGCACAGATAAGCAACCTCTTTTCTCAGAAACTGGCACTTTTCGGGCTGCAGTTTGAGGTTGTTCTCTCTCAAACGGTTGAAGACTTTTCGGAGCTTGTTATTGTGGTCCGCAAGATTTTTACCGTAGATGACTATGTCATCTAGGTAGGCAAAACATTCCAAGCCTTGTAATCCTGTTAGGACGAAGTTCATTAAGCATTGGAATGTGGCCGGGGCTCCTTTGAGCCCACATGGTATACGCCTAAATTCATAGTGGCCGTGATTGGTGCTAAACGCGGTTTTTGGTCGATCTTGAGGATCGACGAGCACCTGGTGATAGCCGTTGGCGAGATCGAGGGTCGAGAATATCCCCGATCCGAGGCAGCGGAAAGGCGTCGCCTATCGTCTTTTCGTTTAATTTACGAAAGTCGACGACGACGCGCCACCTTTTTTCACCGTCTGGTCCCGCCTTCTTGGGGACGACTAGGAGAGGTGAATTCCAAGGGCTTTTACTTGGCTGCACTATGTCGTTTTCTAGCATTTCGCGAAGCTGTTCAAACGATACATTTTCTGGTTGATTGGTGCTTGGTCCTGCACCAATGGTATATCATGAGTGATGGCGTTTGTGAAAGTCAGCCGATCACCTTTGAGGAAAAAAATATCGTTATACTCGTAACAGAGTTGTGATATCGCTTGTCTCTCCTCCGCGCTCAGATTTACGTCCAGGCTGAGCTCTTCGTCTAACCTGGCGAGACGCGGGTTATTATTTTGGTCTTCCGATTCTTCATATTCCTGGAATAAGTATTTAACATGCTGTAAAGTGGCCATTTTTTCGGCGCTAGAAATATTTGTTTCTTTATTTTTATGTTTTAATTTACTCCTCTTTATTTTATTTAACTCAGAAATATTTTTATCTATATTTTTATTTTCACCCCACTTTATTTTATTTAAATCACTCTTAATATTAAATGACGATGGATTTGGGGTTTCTGAACCGCCGTAAATTGCCATGTTTGAGGCGAACTCGCTTTCGTCTTCTAATAGGCTCTTTCGCCGTTGTTTACTTACTGTGGAGGATGATTTTGGAGCTTTTGTAGATACCGTCCCTGTGGTGAGCTCGCTTCCCATGTCGACATGTTCCGAAATTTCATTTTGAGAGGGCGTGGGAGCTGATGGGTTTTTCCCATCGTAATTCCTTCTTCCTAGGTGAGCTCCGTCGACATTTGTTTTATTGGGTTTTGCTTTCCTTTGGTTCCTGTTTTTTCTTATATTTCCTTTGTACGTGGGTGAAGGTGGTTTCGAGTCACCGTGATTCCTGGTTTTCAGGTGAGCATCCTCAACGCGTTCTCCGTTTTCTGGGGTTTCCCTAGTGTTTCTTTCCTGATAGTCCTGTTTCAGTTGGACGACGGTGTAGTGTTGGACAGGAACTAGATGCAGACTAATGTTAGTCAGAACTACTTGTGAATTGTGTGTGTTGAGAACTCCAACAGACACTGCTTTCCAACCAGCGGGGAGTAGGCTATTCGCTAGGAAGACTCCTTGATCTATCTCTCTTGACAGACAGAGCATCTCCTCCTGCAGCTGCAAGGGAATCTCGACTATGATCTGTGACCTAGCAGGTATGTATAAAGGGTTTTTCAACTGTATTTGTTGCTGCCTCATTTCCCAGGTCAAATCACTCTCCGTCGGTTTGTCCATCTCGCATTCTAGTGTTCGGTGGTCATTGTTCTCCTCTTGAGAAACTTTTGGAATACCACAAATTGTCAGATCGGCCTGTCTTGGCTCTGTTCTACCTGTTCGGGCATTCGTTTTGACCACCTTTTCAGAACACAGGTTATACAAAGCAGCTGTTAATGGAACAGCAAACTCCTCAGGGTTTTTTCTGTTCGAGGGGATCTCAATGCCTTATTCGGACCCTCAACGTTACAATTCTTTGCTTGGAAGTCATTTCCTAGCAAGCCGTCGTCGGAAAGGCCGGGTAGGTTTTTTATTACCTGAAAATTGCAGGGAATGTTATTCTTTAATATAAAATTGCCCTGGCATGTTCCCAGCGTCTTTCCGGTACCAAATGGTGTTTGTAAAGTATATGTTTCTCCGGAATTTACATCTTCGGGATTTTTAATTACTTTCCTTTTTATAATACTAACCTCAGCGCCAGTATCTACTGCAAGTTTGGTATTGCCGCTCAGGCTAATATCCAACGGAAGGCCAACTGTAGAGATACAGGGTTCGGGCGGCTGAGGTGACCCTTCATTAAAATTTTTTGTTTCTAGTTTCGATCCGGGGTCTTTTCGGTCGACTGCTCGTCGTTTCCCTGGCTCTTAGAGTCCCATTTTTGTTTCTGGCGGCATTCCTCTATGGAATGGCCGCGACGGTTGCAAAATTTGCATTTGAGTTTTATGTTAAAAACTCGAGGACCAGCGGAGGGTTGCTGATCCTGAATCCGTCGTTCGGGGAGCCTTGTCTGGTTTCTCGGGCCCGGAACCTGGCGATTGTTCCTGCAATCGCGAACATCATGTCCAGATATTTTGCAGTTAGAGCAAAAGGGTGTGTTTTTACGTTTCATACAGTCGGCGTAAGTGTGACCTCTTCGCTGGCAAAAATTGCATGTGATGTTTGACCTTAACTGGTCGAGGTTCTGGCGGCGGTAGTCGATTTGCGGGAGAGACGAGCGTTGAGGTGGAGTCGTATATAGCGGAGTCGGTCGGCGGAAATTTTGTGGTGGCGGTGGTCTGTATAAAGTTTGCTGCAGTTTGCGAGCAGGTGTATATGGGGTTCTATGGAATGACCGTATTCTGGCAGTTGGGTCCATAGCGACCGGCGTGGTTGAGCCTTGTTCTACAACAACCGGGGCAGGAAAGCCTTGGGTTGTTGTGGTTTGCGTGAACTCGGCGCCCTGCTGTAGTTTCTACATGTCGAGTGCTTTATGGATCAGCGCCTCGAGCGTGCCGTCGGTGATGGTGAGGAGATATTGGCAAAGGTGCGGATTCGTAACCCCACTGCGGACTGCGTTTTTTGCGAAGTCCTCCAGCTGCGTTGTTACAGCTAGGATGGCCGCAGCTCCGTATTTAGTTTGTGCGGCCTCTTTGCAGAGGGCCAGCAACTGTTTCACTCTAGCCGTGAAGGCGGTGAGTGTTTCGCAGGGGTTTTGGTGAGCCGTTATGAGCCTATTTACTAGTTCCTGGTAAGTTTCTCTGGGAAGGTAAGCCGCGTTTAACCTTGCTTCGACTTCTTGAAATGTTGTCGGTACATCAGAGGCCAACAGTTGATATGCTCCTCCACGAAGTCGTGTGGGGAGGATCTTGAGGAAAGCGTCTTGCTCCCCTTCGGAGAGACACTGTTTGGCCTGGCGGCAGCAACCCAGGAATGTTTGCAACTCTGATCCGAGATGCGGGCCTGGCTCACCTGAAAAAATGGGCACCATTTGCGCAGTTAACTTAACAATTTTTGTACAATCGGTCGCTATAGTGGAGTTCTGATTCGAGTCGGTGTTGGGCGAGTCTGGTGAGAGAAATCGATTTAGACCTTGTTTTAGGTTGATTTCTCGCAGGGAGTCTTGTAGGGATTGTCTGAGCTTTTTCTCAGTTGTGCTTTCTAAATTGTTTTCAATATTTTCTTCAGGAGGGAGTATGACTAGTATAAATATGGATAAGGAAATGGCTGGAGATAAGGGAATGGGGTTCCGAAGGTCAAAGGTCAAGGTCGGTGATTGTTTAGTAATATAAGGCACCTGTCGGCCATCTTGGATTTTGGGTATTCGGTCTTGGAGGCTACAATTGATCTTCTTCTTTGATTTGCACCTGGACTTGGATCTGGACCTGGTCTTGGGTATTCGGTCTTGGAGGCTATAGTACAGTAAATATAGCAGATACCCTCCGAAAAATGACCTACCGGAATATCTACATTTTTTATTTTAACAATTTTTTTGTAAAACTTACCGTTCTCGAACTGTATGCGAAAAGAGGCAGCGCAGCGTAGTTAACGGTTCTTTTTTACTATCTATGAAATATACTTTTATGAAATACACGCATCGGCGCGGCACATAAAGTACAATTTTTCGATTTTGGCAAGCTCCAGCTCGAGAACGGTAAGTTTTACAAAAAAATTGTTTAAATAAAAAATGTAGATATTTTTGTGACGAACAACTTTCCCACTTACATTAATATGAAAAAATTATTTATTCTTAACGAAAATGCCAAAAAACCACTACCTTTTGTAATTTAAATCGTACGACTTGGCTTCAATGACAAAAAATGTAGTTAACAATGTCCTGAACATTTTTTGTTACATAAACTTTTCTCTAAAACCCATAGATTCCGAGAAAAACGCATACAAAGTTTTTTTGGATTTTCTCAAAAACAGGGGGGGGATCAATTCGGAAATCTAGCATTAAGCTTTTTTTATGCCCCCCTATCGATTTATCAAGTCAAATTCCGGTAGGTCATTTTTCGGAGCAACCCTATTTTTTCGTGCTATATTGACTGTACTACTACAATTGATTTTGTTCTTCTTTGATTTGCACCTGGACTTGGATCTGGACCTGGACCTGACTGGGAATTCTCAAAGGGGATTCCCTGTTGACTAGATAACATTCGGTTGCATGACGTCATAGGAGGGGATTCCCTGACGTCACATGTTGGCTAATCATCTGTTGGCTAAGTTAGTGAAATTTAATTACAAAAGCAGAGGTATCTGGATTTGAACAGCGGACCCTGAGTTTCACAGAAAAGTGCTCTAACCATGGGGCTATCAAGATAATTGGCAATGATACTTCTAAGTCGGTGAATGTTGGAGCTAAAAATAGAAAATTGGATTTTTAATTGGTGGAAAAAGCGATTTAAAAATAGCATCAACAATTTTGTCTAAATTCATTGATAAATAATTAATAAATATCTGGCTCAATTTCTTTTAACATAAAAAATCCGCTGATAAGTAGTAGTAAACATTTGGATTCAATTCGTTAGCGTAAAAAATTTGCCGATAACAGTTGAATGGCCCAGAATGTTTTGGGGTGATAAGAAAAAAAAACGATTCGCTGTAGTAACCTCGAACTTTAAAAGACTGTCATGCAATTTCTTTTCCAGATCTAAATATAGACATTAATTCGAGGTCATATTATTAAATAATTTCGTGTTTTATGCAACTAGCAAGTAAGTCATTGAGGAATAGCCAAAAGAATTTCTGTAATTAATGGAAAAAATCTGATGTTTAAAAATAACATGCATCGCTTTGCATAAATCCGTTGATAAGTAATAAACGTCTAGTCAAGGTAGCTAGAATGGCTTCTTTCGGTACTTTGGAGAGGTTTATCATGTGAAGAACTTGCAAAGAAAATAAATATCTTTTCATAGCCTTAAACTTCGTTTCTTTATGGTCCAGCCGTAATAATCTTAATAAGGGAAACCATTGATTTGTAATTATGCTTTAAATTTATACCAAACTAGCAGCTAATAAACCCATATAACAACCTTGAACTTAAGATAGGAGGAATAAATTAACATGATCATTGCGGTCGTTGTAGCACTTCCTAAAAATAGCCTCAAAACTGTGAATTTAGACTAGAACAAACAAAATCGAGGTAGCTAAAATTTCCTCTTTCGATACTTTAAAGAGATTTATCATGTGAAGAACTTAAGACAAGAATTTGTGATCTCACCGAGTTCAGTTTACTTTGAGTTTGTCATGTAAATTTGGCAAATGTCAGCTTCCGGGTTTGTTGCCGTTGCAGCAATATATAGCCTCAAAAACTTTGAATTGGGACGATAGAACAAACAAAATCGAGGTGGCTGGAATGGCTTCTTTTGGTAATTTAGAGAGATTTATCATGTCAAGAACTTAAGAAAATAAAAATCTTTTCATAGCCTTAAACTTCGTTTCTTCTTTTTTCAGTCATAATAATCTTAATAACGGAAACCATATTTTTTCTTGAATGGTAATTATGTTTTAAACTGACAGCTAACAACCCTATATGACATTTAAAACTTTAATTTTTGTATGAGTCATGTAACAATAGACCCAAATTGTGAGCTCATCGGGACAAACGAACGAAAAACTACTATCCCAATGACCTTTTCAAAATTTATAGAGAAATGCAGCTGAACAATGAAAGAAATTTAAAGCGCATTAAACAGGGCTTTAATAATCGTATTGAAAGCTTTCTATTGGAAAATGATGATGAAGGAATTTTGGATCCAAAACAATTTTTCTACAAAATCAAACCTCAAGTTATAAATCTTCTTAAAGCAAGTTTACAGGAACACAATGCTATAAAGTTCAATATTGAATTATTTTGTGAATTTATGAAATATGCTAAAACTGATGATGTAGATGAAAACGAAGTAGCTTTAGATATAAAATCTTCTCAGTCGAAGATGAACATAGCATCCGATAATTTTTAATTTCCAGACATACTCGATAGAATGACGAAACAAATTATTGCAAAATCTGAAGAATTTCAAGAAATTGATAGCGGTTGGGCTCTTCTAAGAATCATCCACATTGAAGTGGAAGTATGATTGTCGTTTAGATGTAGTTAAAGATGCAATAAATATTATATCATTAAATAAGGAGCGCTATGTGTCAATCTCGAAAAGAATTTATGTTGCAAGAAATCAAAGTATAGAAATGCGATTTTTAGATTCATATAGATTTATGTCCTCTGGCGTAGAAAAATTGCTCTTTGATTTAGACAATCGAATTCGAATTGTAAAGTCTAAAACGTATTTTTTTTATCTATACAAAATTTTGAATCTATAAAAAAGCGAAGGGTGTTAAAAGACGTCTGTTAACAAGTTAACTCATTAATTCATCACTCAAAGCCTCAACAGATTTGAAAACTGAAAATAGCATGCGATTTGTATAAAAATGAATGAATTGTTGATGCTCAGCAGAAGTTGATGATATATATCGTTCTACATATAGAAAAAATTAAAGACACTTTAATAGCGTTGATTAATGTAGAATCTCTGACGGAGTTGGTTCAATGCGTTGAGCGGTAAGACCAACATGCCGTGGGTCCCGGGTTCGAGCCCAGATGACCGTGAGCTTTTATTAAGAAATTAAAATAATCCACTCCGTCTCTGGGCTGTTGTCTAGCTCGCAGCAATGCAAACAAGACTCAAGTTTCCTCACTTCCCTTACCCTAATTCCCTTCCGGCCAAAACCATGCTAACGCATCAAAGGGTTGTCCCCTAAGATTTGGCCACATCGTATAAAAAAAAAAAAAAAAAAAAAACTACAAAATGAATGAAATACAAGTAGTTCATGAACTTCATAAAACCAGAAAAAAATTGTATAAGAAGACTTGTTGTAATTAAGGTTAAATTCTGAAACATTCCTATATGAAGTATATAATATGGAAGAAGAATTGCAATGTCCAAATTTATCCTCTCTTTAATTTTTGTATAAAGCGCGATGCTGTTTAATTCATAAGGGAAAATGTTTACCTTTTAAGAAATTTCCTAGAAAAGCAATAGTTATAAATAAGAATTAAATGTCTATTTTATACTAATAAAAGTCAGTTAATGTTAAAATAGCATTTTATTAATTTAGTCATTTATTTTTCCTTCTACATAAATTTATTAATGATTCTAATTTTCACAATTTCTAGTTAATCTAAAAATTAGGTTAAAATGTAGCTTTCTTAATATCTTTCTTGCTATATACTTGTAAAAATTTCAATCCTATACATTCTAACGTAATCTTACCAATGTAATTTTTTTATTTTTCTATATTCATTTGATTCATTTTAATGATTCTCATTTTCACAATTTCTAGTTAATCTAACAATTAGTTTCAAAAGTAGCTTTCATAATATCTTTCTTGCTGTCTTCTTGTAAAGAATAGATCTTAGATTTCAATCCTATACATTCTAACGTAATCTTACTAATGACAGTTTTAATTGTTAAATTCAGAATCAGATAAGTTATTCGTCAGACTTTCTTTTTCTGAAAACTGAAAGTCAACTATATGCAGAAAAATCTGTTGAGGCTTTGAGTGATGAATTAATGAGTTAACTTGTTAACATACGTCTTTTTAACACCCTTCGATTTTTTATAGATTCAAAATTTTGTATAGATAAGCAACCTAATTTCTTTTTAGTTTTTAGTGGAAGACTAAAAGGATTGTTTGGACTGGATTCTGAAGTATCAAATCTTTCATTTCTCTCATCTGAAATATCACTTTAAAAATTAATACTTTTAATTGTATAAATAAAGGAATCTGTATCCATATAATTTAACTTAACTCTATCTTCATACTTTGATTTTATATAGTCGTAATGGAATTCATACATTTTAAATTTCGATATTTCAAGAACTACAAAGTCTAAATAAACTGGTTTGTTGTAAGTCACTTTTACTTTGCTTAGTTCTACTGCAGCCATATTTATTGTAAATTGCACAATACTATGAAAATTGGGATTTGCAATTAAAGCACGAAGACCTAAATGTTTACCTCGACTTTCCCATTCCGTAGCTATTTTAATATCTCAACTCATATTAACATTTTTCATTGCTTTGCCGTAGACAGCATTATTATCTAATTTGAAAATTTTTTTGGAAAGTGTTAACAGCTTTTGATCTATGCAAAGTATTAAGATCAACATATTGTTTTAACCAATTCGATTGTCTAAATCAAAGAACAATTTTTCTACGCTAGAGGATATAAATCTATATGAATCTAAAAATCGTATTTCTATACTTTGATTCCTTGCAACATAAATTCTTTTCGAGATTGACACATAGCGCTCCTTATTTTAAGTTTTAATATTTATTGCACCTTTAATTACATCTAAGGCTTTAATAAATAAACGATAATCATACTTCTACTTCAATGTAGATGATTCTTAAAAGAGTCCAACCGCTATCAATTGCTTGAAATTCTTCAGATTTTGGAATAATTTGTTTCGTCATTCTATCGAGTATGTCTGGAAATTGAAAATTATCGGATGCTATATTCATCTTCACCTGAGAAGATTTTATATCTAAAGCTACTTCGTTTTCATCTACATCATCAGTTTTAACATATTTCATAAATTCACAAAATAATTCAATATTGAACTTTATAGCATTGTGTTTCTGTAAACTTGCTTTAAGAAGATTTATAACTTGAGGTTTGATTTTGTAGAAAAATTGTTTTGGATCCAAAATTTCTTCATCATCATTTTCCAATAGAAAGCTTTCAATACGATTATTAAAGCCCTGTTTAATGCGCTTTAAATTTCTTTCATTGGTTCAGCTGCATTTCTCTATAAATTTTGAAAAGGGATAGTTGTTTTTCTGAGCATCAACAATTCATTCATTTGTATACAAATCGTATGCTATTTTCAGTTTTCCCGCAATTGATTCATTTCTAAGTAGATCAATTTAATAGCATACAGATAGATCCACTAATCAAGATCTCCTCAAAAAATCATCCAAATTTGACAACACTGTATGATTAGAGGGTGAGGAGAGAGGATTAGAGCTATATTGAGATATTTAAACTATAATGTCAGCTTCTCTCAGTTTTTAATTATTAACATTATTTCATTGTTATGACTGTTATTACCAGTCTGTTTTGATGTTATTAGTAGGCGTAAACGATCAACTAATTCATTAGGATTTTCAAAGTAAGTATAGCCAGTATTAGTCTTTGGTATTTGTATTAAGCCCGCTGAGTCTCTGTTTCCATTTTTCCCATCTTAAGAGCTTTAAACTTTTTTCTGATGGCATTTCGCACCCTCGCTATTTCCTTAGTAAGCTTCTCATCCATATTGATCTTATTTAAGAACCAAGTCTAAAAGACATGAAACAATAAACAATAAACATGAATCATAAAACATTAAACATGAAACATTAAACGTGTAACATGAAACAAGAAACAAGAATCATGAATCATGGAATATATAACATGAAACAATAATTAGCTATGTGAAGTATCCTCTGAACCGTTTCCATCAAAGTGTTAGTATTAGCTAATAAATCATTGTTCATCCCTCTCCCTTTATAGTACGTATCATGAAGACATCAAATCCCTTTCGGTAGCACCACTTACACATTGCGTTGTTTTTATTAATCACCAAAAATCTATATTTATACTTCCAAAATTCAGCACACGCATTACGAAATTTTCCAAACGTCATATCTGTACCCACATGATCATAATATATATGTTTAAAATAGTGATCACTTGCAAATACTTTTTAGAAAGGAACGCTGTACAGAATATCACAAAGTTGTAGCTGTAAAGTTCTTATTTTTCTCATATATTCAAAGATATAGTTCACTTTTCAACGCCTAAAAAAGCCCGATAATTGACAGCACTTATGAAGTTTACTTAGGTGACGATAACGAATGGAAAATTGGAAATTCAAAGATTGCAATTGAGAAAGATTAGATCAGGTCTATGTAAATTGCTTTTTATGAAACAACTTGTAAAACTTTGTATAGTAAGGATGAGTTGAAAGATTATCAAGATATCTTAGAAGAGAATATATAGGGTTATAAATATCGATTTCAACAAGAAATCGGCTCATCAGATATCAAATGTAATATTAGACTCCTGTTGCCATCTTCTAGAGTCATGTATGTCTCTAAAATATCATTAGAATCCATATAGAGAATTGGGAGAGGTGAAGTTTAAATAAACATATATTTAATAGAACTTTTTTCCATTTATTTACAAATTTAAGTAATATCCATTACTAGATGTTATTTTTGTAAATATTAAATTAAAATAGTTCACATTTGCTGGTTTCCTAGCAACATAGAAGCCTCCGTCGTTAAGTTTCTCGATTGTGCGGTGAGTAATTTTAGCGCTGTATCTCGGCGGCAGAAAAACTTGGTAATTCTCTTGTTCTGAAAGGATCTTGGGCCCATACTTCGTTGTTACATTGCTGCATCCTATGATTTTATACTCTAACAACTCTTCCATGTCTTTAACTGCAATCGTAGGTTTAAAATTTGCAGAGTTCAGTTCTTCGAGCACTTCAAAGTCTTCGATGACTGCTTCATTGATTATTGGTAGCTGAGGCATGTTAGATTATTTTAATTTCACTAGAAACACGAATTTCATGTATTTCAGTTTCACTGATTGACTTTACATTGAAAACTAAAAATTTAACTAAAAAAACTTGGCTTTTATACTCGAACTGATATTTAATCAAAGATAAGACCCTAACAAACAAAATTCTTATAACCGCAATTTCCTTTAAAATGTAAGCTGTTTGACATGTTAAAACATGCTTGGAAATAAAAAAATAGTTAAAAGATGTTTGGAAAATTTCTCAATCCTAATCTTCAATATCACAATTATCTATCCAAACAAAGTCTGCATATGGAAGTGACTCCGAAATAACCCATATATATAAATTATTAACATCAATTTAAACCAAATATTTTAAACCTTTTAAAAAAATTCAAATCTCTCATTAGAGAATATCGTAAGGAACATTGTGTTAAACCTCCCCGAATACCGCTTTTCATGAAATTATATAATACATTTCTATAATTCTAATTTAATTTGAATGTGTTTTAACATAGCATCCCATGATAATCCTGGTGTTGGGTAATAATGATTCGGGTCAAACTCATAGATATTTATGTATACTATTCTAAAATTCTCAAAAATGTCTGCTAGCAATAAAGCATCACACTTTAAATATAATTGTAAATTTTCTCAGATATTTCTAGAATTAAATTTGTTCCATACATTAACGACATGCTGATATTCTTCTTCTTATTGCTAAGTTTATTAAAAAATCCTGAGGGGGCACACATGCTTCATTTTAAATTTATCAAAAGAATTTAAGTAATCATATGAAAACCCCCTTTCTCCTTACTAAATTAAAATACTCATCATCTTTAAATTGATTATGGATTATTCTAAAGTCTTCATCATTCAGATTTTTTTTTAGAGTATCTAAACTCGCAGGCATAAAGCGAATGGAATCTTAACATTGTAATTCAATCGTTTTATTCTCAGATGTAAAAATTGTCTTTGACATTGATATATAACACTTTATTTAAGGGAATAACGTTAATGAAATCTTCAATTTAATTTAATTTTAAGCAGTTCAAGTTTAAAAATTTCCAGTGGGGGGTAAAATACTTGCTATAAAAGCTGAGGCAAATATTTAGATAGACCAGATTCAGGAAAGGAAGGAAGATCAGGTATGTTGCAGAGTAATTAATATATACGTAAACAAAAAAATGTTATTACAGAAATAAAATGGAAGGAAAATCTGTCGTAAAGACTCCTCGCGAGCAATATACTTTTAAGATACAATTTACCCCAGTATGGGATGAAATGATATTAGCGGTGAATAATCAACTGGCTTTCGGAATAAATGCGCTGAAGTATTTACTGGAAGAACATTACTTAAACAAATTTCAAGAACGCATTCAAAAATATCTAAAAAATGGTGCATATGAACCTGTTCGAGTTATAACACGATTCAAATACATCAATCGATGTAATGAATACAATTTTGAAATCATCGAACTTAATACAAATCTTAAGGATGGTGATATTAAACAGGAATATCTAAATAAAGTAACACAGCCTATAATTCAGAAAATGGAGGAATTTCAGAGACAAAAAGATGTTCTTGTATTGAATATATGCTTTGTAAAATTCATTTTCGAAAATCATCAATCAGTGGAACCGCAGTCAGGGATTCAAACAGTGGAGATCAACAACACTGTGTATGAGATGGATGAAGATTGCAATTTAAAATTTATCGAAAACAAAATCGACGAAATACCAGGATTTAGAAATATGTAAATTAATTATATAAAATAATGATATGTCAGGAAGAGTTAATAGAACTATGCCGATTTTAAATAAAAATTGATTAAGTGAATTACGAGTGTTTTTATTTCGAAGAAATTTAGTATTTTGTAATCACATTTTGTTTGGGGTGTACCCTCTTTCAAATAGCTAATAGTTTTATAGTTACTAATGCAAACAAAGTAAAAGACAAACCAAAAATAAAGTTAATAATTTTTTAAACTGTGATAATTTTAGTAACCTGAACTATGCTCCAACCAAAAGATTTAATGGCGATATTAGAATAAGTCTTGACAATAGTAAGCATTTGTTGAACATTTGAATATACTTAAGAACACAAAATTAGTGTCATTCATCGTGATAAATACAAATTTCATCATAAGAGCGTAAGATCGGAAAGTGTTAACAGCTTTTGATCTATGCAAAGTACTAAGATCAATATATTGTTTTAATCAATTCCATTGTCTGAATCAAAGAGCTCTATGAATGCATGAAAACTTCAATTCATACTTTAAATTACTTTTTGGAGATTTCTATAATAAATTATATAATGAAATGTATCTTCTAAGTCACATATCAATTTCCTTGAGCCTAATTCCGAGGATTTTCTGTAAACTTGCTTCAAGAAGATTTATAACTTGAGGTTTGATTTTGTAGAAAAATTGTTTTGGATCCAAAATTCCTTCATCATCCTTTTCCAATAGAAAGCTTTCAATACGAATATTAAAGCCTCTGTTTAATGCGCTTTAAATTTCTTTCATTGGTTCCGCTGCATTTCTCTATAAATTTTGAAAATGTCATTGGGATCGTAGTTTTTCGTTCGTTTATCCCGGTGAGCTCACAATTTGGGTCTATTGTTACATGACGTATACAAAAATTAAATTTTAAATGTCATCTGGGTTTGTTAGCTGTCAGTTTGGTAAAATTTAAAACATAATTACGATTCAAGAAAAAAAATGGTTTCCCTTATTAAGATTATTACGACTGAAAAAAGAAGAAACGAAGTTTAAGGCTATGAAAAGATTTTTATTTTCTTAAGTTCTTGACATGATAAATCTCTCTAAATTACCAAAAGAAGATATTCCAGCTACCTCGATTTTGTTTGTTCTATCGTCTCAATTCAAAGTTTTTGAGGCTATTTTTATAAAGTGCTGCAACGGCAACAAACCCGGAAGCTGATATTTGCCAAAATAACATGACAAACTCAAAGTAAACTGAACTCGGTGGGATCACAATTTGGGTCTATTTTCTTAAGTTCTTCACATGATAAATCTCTTTAAAGTATCGAAAGAGGAAATTTTAGCTACCACAGTTTTGAGGCCATTTTTAGAAAGTGCTACAACGACCGCAATGATCATGTTAAGTTCTTCTTCCTATCTTAAGTTCAAGGTTGTTATATGGGTTTGTTAGCTGCTAATTTCGTATAAATTTAAAGCATAATTACGAATCAATAGTTTCCCTTATTAAGATTATTACGGCTGAACCATAAAGAAACGAAGTTTTTAAGGCTATGAAAAGATATTTATTTTCTTTGCAAGTTCTTCACATGATAAACCTCTCCAAAGTACCGAAAGAAGCCATTCTAGCTACCTTGACTAGACGTTTATTACTTATCAACGGATTTATGCAAAGCGATGCATGTTATTTTTAAACATCAGATTTTTTCCATTAATTACAGAAATTCTTTTGGCTATTCCGCAGTGGTGTTATTTTAACTAGTAATCAAGGTCAAGATGACGTAATCGGTGCTAGTTTCATAAACACGAAATTATTTAATAATATGACCTCGAATTAATGTCTATATTTAGATCTGGAAAAGAATTTGCATGACAATCTTTTAAAGTTCGAGGTTACTACAGCGAATCGTTTTTTTGTTAGCACCCCAAAACATTCTGGGCCATTCAACTCTTATCGGCAAATTTTTTACGCTAACGAATTGAATCCAAATGTTTACTACTACTTAGAAATTGAGCCAGATATTTATTAATTATTTATCAATGAATTTAGACAAAATTGTTGATGCTATTTTTAAATCGCTTTTTCCACTAATTAAAGTAAAAATCCAATTTTCTATTTTTAGCTCCAACATTCACCGACTTAGAAGTACCATTGCCAATTAGATTGATAGCCCCATGGTTAGAGCACTTTTCTGTGTAACTCAGGGTCCGCTGTTCAAATCCAGATACCTCTGCTTTTTTAATTAAATTTCACTAAATCCCCTCCTATGACGTCATGCAACCGAATGTTATCTAGTCAACAGGGAATCCCCTTTGAGAATTCCCAGTCAGGTCCAGGTCCAGATCCAAGTCCAGGTGCAAATCAAAGAAGAACAAAATCAATTGTAGCCTCCAAGACCGAATACCCAAGTCCAGATCCAGATCCCAAAGGTTCAGATCCAAGTCCAGATGCAAACCAAAGAAGAAGAAGAAGAAGAAGATCAATTGTAGCCTCCAAGACCGAATACCCAAGTCCAGATCCAGATCCAAAAGTTCAGATCCAAGTCCAGGTGCAAACCAAAGAAGAAGAAGAAGAAGATCAATTGTAGCCTCCAAGACCGAATACCCAATATCCAAGATGGCCGACAGATGCCTTATCTTACTAAACAATCACCGACCTTGACCTTTGACCCCCAAAATTGTGATGGGGTTTCTGCCGCAAATGTGCAAAAATGTGACGTCAGACCTCGATGTCCCTCACAATTTAACCATTTTCAATGTTAACATTTCACATTTGCGGCAGAACCCGCATATTTATACTACTGAGGACCCTATTAGAAATTTATTTAGTTAGTTACTTATCCTGGGTAAAAGAATCATTAACTTTGCATGCAGGTTAAAATAAGTAAATGGTTATGCATTGTTTTTTTCTAAGTTATTGATTCTATAATTCACAAACTACTACTCTAAAGAACTACTTAAAAAAAAGGAAACTTTCGCTTTATCTTATCTTTTTAAGTACAAAAAAGGTAAATACTTTTAAAATTTGTAGACACTCACTCTGTCCAAGAACACTTTCTTACGGATTAAAACTTGAAGGCCTGAGTGGGAAGCCTGACAGGGCTTCATATGCAGAGATTTCAGGGCACATTGCTCTGCAGAACGTTTCTTCCCCAGCGTAGCGGGTACTGATTTAGATTCGTGCAGAGGGTGAAATTTATAGTTCCTCACTCGCAAAATGAATATTAATTTGAGGATTTTTATACCTGACGACGTTTTCCTTTTTGTTTCTTCTCTTTGCTGTCGGTATTTTTTTCTTGCGATCTTCTGAGCCAAGAAAAGTAGCGGTCACTCAGCGGAGCGTTTTCATCTGTTGGTTTACTACACCCTCTGGCCACCAGTGGTCTAAATTCGTGCCCTCTGTGACTGACAAGATGGTTTTGGTTTGCACAGGTAGTGAAGAACTGCACTGCAAGGCTCGAAAATATTTCTTTTTGTTATTAAGAAAAAAGCCGGTTAATGACTTGATCCAGTCGTTAGTAATTTACAGGTAGCAATTACCACGATCGGCAGCTCAGAATCCTGAGTGCAAACCTCAAAGACTTTTCAGGTTAGGGGAGATAAATCTACACTGAAGTTAAATATGCTCGCTGTGGAATCGAAATATATTTATTAGACGCTTGCCTGAGTACGGATGACTCAGATAAATATTGAAAACTAATTTTAAAACAGCCAACTTACCTCTGTATCGTGTTGTTCTTTCACTTCTGGTGTTGCAGAATGAACACGCGATGTTCAAGGACTCACACCCCATACCGACGAGCTAGGACGTGCTGCCAGTTGCGCGTGCCAGTTGAACATCCCGCGGCAACTTCATGTTGCTAAATCACGCGCACACATTACATAACAGTATAGCCATTACTAATTACATTAATTTAACTAAAATGTATCAAGTAAATAACAAATAAATAAATATTAGTTTTATCCCATGCCTTGCTGCCTCGTTACGTCACAATCGATCAGCTGTATTGTGTCAAAAACTTATTCGGCATGAAATGTGCGCTTGGAGAGCAGCTAATTTGTTAGACAAATGAAAATATGGATTAAATTTAGCGGCGAAATTTCGTCACTAAACCCTCGTTCACGACTGCGAATCGTCGCATGCGACTGTAATTAGATTGGATGATATCATATACCTGTTACTTGACATGCTTTGTCTAACGTCGCTGGGATTCTAAAAATAATCGCAGCAATGCTCTTGATTTGGTGCGATGGTTGAACATAACCATACATAATTGGTTTGTTTACCTTTTTGAAAAGTGCTTGTTGAATGAAAAACGGCTTGAATAAATACAATATGTATGTAATATGTGTTATTAGATATAAAAATTAATTATTATTATTTTACAGCAAATGAGGAAAAAGCAATAAAACAAATATTCCCTTTTCCTCTTTAAAAAAATTATTAAAAACATTAACTTCAATGCGCCTTCCCGATTCACTGTTAATATTTATATTTGGAATGATATACATATATTACTTAAAACTTAAAAGCACTAATCATGTGTAAGTTGAAATGTAAACAACAAATTTTCGTTTGTCAACCTTGTGAACGGGCATACGATGAAAAATAATCGCAGACTGAAACAAAAGTATTCAAAAAGTGAGATAAACGAAAAAATCGCACGGAGTCGCCTCGCGCTTATGAACAAGCCCTAAATATTAAAATCGCGTTTAAAGAGATAAACTAAAAGGCATAGTGGTAACATATAGATGGCAATAGTATCTCAAATTATCTTCAGATTTATTTTAAGCAGCGGACTTTTTTTCACGCTAAATTTTGTATTTAGCCGCTAAATGAACACAATACCGGACTTAAACGAAGACAATACCGGGAGTGAGATGGATGTTTCGACCGGAGTGCAAGTGGTCATCATCAGCGTGGCGCTTGCACTCCTTACCACGGACATCCATGACGAAAAGTCAAAAACTCAACTCCTATAAATACTCAGTTTTAAATCTGAGTATGAATTATATGAAGAGGAGTTTTAATCCATCAATTTCATATAAAACCAAAAATGGTTAAAAATT
Source organism: Leptarthrus brevirostris (assembly GCA_964036015.1). Lineage (NCBI taxonomy): Eukaryota > Metazoa > Arthropoda > Insecta > Diptera > Asilidae > Leptarthrus > Leptarthrus brevirostris. Next base: position 71,356,914 of record OZ038371.1, read on the forward strand.
GTGTGACCAGAAAGTTACCTTTCAGCAGCACTTGGTGGAAGTCATTTGTTTAAAAATGAAAAGGAAAAAACACTTGTTTTTCTTCCGCTATTAGGAGTGAGATGGATGTTTCGACCGGAGTGCAAGTGGTCATCATCAGCGTGGCGCTTGCACTCCTTACCACGGACATCCATGACGAAAAGTCAAAAACTCAACTCCTATAAATCCTCAGTTTTAAATCTGAGTATGAATTATATGAAGAGGATTTTTAATCCATCAATTTCATATAAAACCAAAAATGGTTAAAAATTGTGTGACCAGAAAGTTACCTTTCAGCAGCACTTGGTGGAAGTCATTTGTTTAAAAATGAAAAGGAAAAAACACTTGTTTTTCTTCCACTATTGGATTAAAAATCCTCTTTATATAATTCATACTCAGATTTAAAACTGAGTATTTATAGGAGTTGAGTTTTTGACTTTTCGTCATGGATGTCCGTGGTAAGGAGTGCAAGCGCCACGCTGATGATGACCACTTGCACTCCGGTCGAAACATCCATCTCACTCCTAATAGTGGAAGAAAAACAAGTGTTTTTTCCTTTTCATTTTTAAACAAATGACTTCCACCAAGTGCTGCTGAAAGGTAACTTTCTGGTCACACAATTTTTAACCATTTTTGGTTTTATATGAAATTGATGGATTAAAAATCCTCTTCATATAATTCATACTCAGATTTAAAACTGAGTATTTATAGGAGTTGAATTTTTGACTTTTCGTCATGGATGTCCGTGGTAGGGAGTGCAAGCGCCACGCTGATGATGACCACTTGCACTCCGGTCGAAACATCCATCTCACTCCTAATAGTGGAAGAAAAACAAGTGTTTTTTCCTTTTCATTTTTAAACAAATGACTTCCACCAAGTGCTGCTGAAAGGTAACTTTCTGGTCACAATACCGGGCTTAATCAGTATGTTGTTTTACACTAAAATTGTGACGAAAATTTACTTTAAATTTAAATCATGAAGCGCAATCGGAATGCTTAAAAAATAATTCGAATTAAAGAAGGTATATAAAGAAAGTACCGCCAATATGGCCCAGGTTCGTTAAACTGCACGAAGAATCTTCCCTCATTCGCTTTTTAAATAGCTGCTTTCCAAGTGCACATTTCAAGTACTTGTTGCTAAGTTGTTAATGGGAAAGCAAAAAGAATTGACAGCTAACAGACCCCACGGCCGCACGGTACTCAGAATTCAAGATATGCCGAATAAGTTTTTGACAGAACACAGCATCTATTGTAACGTAACGAGGCAGCAAAGCATGGGATAAAACTAATATTTATTTATTAATTGATTTTAAAAGTTATTTGTTTTGAATTATATTTTGTTTTTGACAATCAGCTGTCGTACATTTTTGTTTATATTTTTGTGTTTCACAGCTATGGCAGAATGGACGAAGATATGGTCCTGTTCAGATAAATGTGAAGCTAGAACATACAATTTGGGAAACAACTGCCACGTACAGGTGAAAACCAAACACACTTTTAGCTGCTAAAAACACAATATCGTGTTTTGGCAATATATTTAGCCACGAAATTTCCCAGCTAAATTTCCATACAAAATTTAGCCGCTAAATGAACATGGCCGGGCTTTAGAAGTAAAAATTGAAATAACACGGGGAACTTTTAACTTTTGCAGTAAATTGTTTTTCATTTTTATTTATTTTTACGATTTCTTGTAAACGCACTGATCTTTGCACTGAAATTTACTTTTCACAGTTCTTGAATTGCCATTAATTTACCCAGAAAGCATCTGTTAACTTTCGCATTTTTATCCCCCCCCTACCAGAAGAACGATCTTTAATTGATTTTACCCACGTTTTACACACAAAAGTAAACAGACAGACCTAATTTTCACAGGCCCGTGCGCAGGATTTGCTCCTGGGGGAGTTTTTATCTAATTTCATATACATTTTAGGTTATTTTTTTAGTATTTCAGTAACCCACTTGCGCACGGGCCTGAATTTCCAGTCTTCCAGGAATTTATTAAGGTACATAGTTTGCTAAAATTTATAATATTGAAAAGAATATATAGCTTGTAGATCCCGGTGTTAAACCATGCCCAACCTATTAAAGGACGCCCCAATATTGTGTTTGTAGATTTTGCAAGATTCTGGAAAAACAACAACTTGCACGAAATTGGAAGCCTTGTTTAGTCTGCGCTGACACATTCCGGGCTGGTGCCAATGATCAAATCAAACAAAATGAAACTAAAGCGCGAATACCGTTCTATGGCAATTATACAGAAGTTAATCCAGTCGGTATAGCCTAGGATGGTGTAGAAATGTTCAAGAAAGAAGGTTTCGAGATGATAATTGTTGATACTAGTGGGAGACATAACCAAGAAGAATTGTTGTTTCAAGAATTGTCGGCAATAGCAATACGAGCAATATTATGTGATAAATTTATATTAATTGAAAGCCATATAATAGGATAGGTTTGTGAATCTCAACCTAGACCGTTCAAATAAAAAGTAGATATTTGTTCGGTTATAATAAGAAAGTTAGATGGACGATCAAATAGTGGAGGTGCTCTATCCGCGTAAGTTAGCTAAAATCTTTTTAATTTTTATAAGGAAAATAGTGTTGCAGCAACAAAACCTCCAATTATCTTCATTGGAACAGGGGAACATATTGACGATCTGGAACCGTTCAAAACCAAACTCTTACTAAATAAGCTAGAGATATCGCAGGACTTATCGACAAAGTGAACGAACTAAAATTGGACGGTAAGGAGGTGCTACTTGAAAAGATTAAATATGGGCAATTTACAATTCGAGATATGTACGAACAGTTTCAAAATATAATGAAAATGGGACCGTTTTCACAGATTATGGTAAGACTCAGTAAATTTAGATTATTAGATATCTCTACAATGCAATAACACTTCTAGGGAATGATGCCAGGTTTCTCTCAAGACTTAATGATGAAAGGAGAGCAAGAATCGATGGCTCGAATAAACATATGTCGCATGGAGAATTGCATAACAGAGACAGTGCAAAATTATTTAGCAAACATCCCACTAGACCAGTGCGCGTAGCGCAGAACTCAGGAGTTACAGAAAGAGAAGTTAAAGAACTCATTACTCACTACACAAAGTTTGCTGCTGTTGTTAAGAAAATGGGCGGAGGTAAGAGGCTGGTGACATGACAAAGAACGTTAATCCTACATAAATGGCAAAACTAAACCAACAAATGGCTAAAATTATCCACGAATGTTGCAACAGGTACACTCATTTTAATTTTATTTATATCTCATTATGAACACTTTCTATTAGATGGGAGGCTAGTCAGGACTGCAAAATATGATGAGACAATTTCAACAGGGAGCCGCTGGCGGCTTTAGTAATTTGATGGGTGGCTTTGGTAAATCATTAGTTATATTAAACGTGCGATGCGATGAATAAAAAAATATATTGCAAAATTATCTTTTGTTAAGTAAATTGAACTTAATTTGAAATGCATCCGCGCCAATAGCGCGCTGGATATTATTCTTTAATTTTGTAATCGTTTGGGAACTTTTCCTTTTATGAACCCCATAGGCAGTAATCAAAGGGCGTTAGATCACCAGATTTTGGCGGCCAGTTGAACTCACCAAACGGAGAAATTATTCGTTGCGGAAATTTGGTTTGCAAAAGACCGATTGTCATGCCAGCTGTATTACATGTTGCGCCATCTTGATGAAACCACAGGTTTTCTCAACAACAATTCCAGGCAATAAAATCTTGGTTATCATTTCATTCGCTATTGGGGAAATAGAGCAACCTTTATGTCAAAAAGTCATCGAAAACTTCCATAAAAGAATGGTGTCCTTACAAATGAGTCGTTGGTGTCCTGCCAACACGTTCACATGCATTAAAATATAAATATATTAATTAATGTAAATAAAAATAAATTATTAATAAAATGCACTGTTTTTATATTAACAAATCCAGCAACTCGATATCTAAAAATAAAAAAAAATCATATTAATATATTAACAAAATATAAATATTTACATAAACATAAAACAAAGTGTTCCATATAACAAATAACAAAACAAAAATATTTCATAATATAATAAATATAACAAAAACAAATTTCAATATATGTAAATAAAACAAAGGATTTCGTTATAGAAATTTAACAAAAAATATCACAGAAGAAAATTAAAGAGTCGAGAACTTAACGGTATAATTATACTACAACCCTGCTCCTTAAAGTATTTGGTTATACTAGACATGGAAGCACTGCTATAACAGTTGCTGTAATAAAACCGATTCCTATTTTTTCTCGAAATTCGTAATCGGAAAGTAAAATATCCATTTATTAAAAGTCTACGGGTTGTATTGCACGCGTTTAATTGATAAATCTAAGCAATCGGCCACTAAAAGAATGTGTGACTTTACTTTATTTTTATTTTAATAAATTCATCCCAATGTTTCTAAGTTTTCAAACAAACCAAATAAATTATCGTTGGCAAAAATTAGAACTCCCTTCTAAAATTCTTTTACTGTAACAAAATGGGAATAATCTGTTTTGGAGGTTTCGCACTACAATGTGTCTGCTCATGCGGCACAAACAGCTGCCGAACACGCGCTGTCTCACGCGGCTTAAGCGGCACATGAACGTGGAGCAGTTTTCCGACCTGGGTATGTTTTCTGTGGTAGGTACTGTAATTGTGGATTAAGCCAACCAGCCGTATCTCCATTGGAATAAATTGTCGCTACCTACCATACGCTATGCATCCTTTACCACCTCAGCTCCTTAGTCACCTTTTACCTGAAAATTAAGAGAAATCCACCAAAAACGGCAAATTAAGCAACCCTGAAAATCTGAAAATTGAGAATCGGAGAACAGATAAATTGTTCCCCCCAAAACACCTCTGCTGACGGATGGATGTCCAGCGGAGGCTCGGATCCCAGCAGCTGTCAACTGAGCTCACCTCCTCCGGAATCCTAGCCTACGCTGAACATTGGACTGAAGCGGCAGGTGCGGTCCCGGTCGCAACAAGAGATGGCGCCGGCAGCAAGCAGACAGCCAGCTTGTCGATTCGGAGTGTGAACCCATTTCTCAGGTCTGAGAGCCCCTCGAGAACTTCAGGACTTGGCCGGTGGTCAAGCCTCTCGGATTTCTCGCCTAACGCGTTTGGTTTTCGTGTTGACCAGGCCTTCCGAAGTCGCAGCAGTCCGGCCGTGAGTCAACTAGTTAGCTGAAGACTTGGTCACCCCAACCCGGCGACCAGAAGCTCCTCGAGAACCGCAGCAGCAGGCCGGTGGTCAGCTCTCTGACTCGGATTTTCTCTTATTTTCATACATATTATTCTTTTTCTCATTTTTATACACTTTTTTTTGGTTTTCCTTTTCCCTCACGAGGTGAAGTTGCTTCTTCCAATGAAGCCGAGGCATCATTTCCACTGAGAACAGCTGTGGCTGGCTATTATAGCCAGTCACTCGACTGGGAGGCATGTTGCTTCCAATCCTCTGGAAGGAGACCAGCTGAGTCTCATCCTTATTTCCCTCGGAAGGCGTCGGGCAGCTCACCGATGGGCGAGCGAGAGAGAGAGAGGGAGAGGGACGCTCGGTGGTGGGTGGCCTCCTTGAGGGTGAACGGGAGAGAGAGAGAGACTATTTTGAGAATTTTCGGATTTGATTTGCTCTATTTCTCGGAGCCTTTGAGAATTTTTGGTTTTGACTTGCTCTATTTCTCGGAGCTTTTGAGAATTTTTTGATTTGATTTGCTCTATTTCTCGGAGCTTGTGAGAATTTTTAGATTTGATTTGCTCTATTTCTCGGAGCTTGTGAGAATTTTCGGTTTTGACTTGCTCTATTTCTCGGAGCTTTTGAGAATTTTTGGATTTGATTTGCTCTATTTCTCAGAGCTTTTCAGAATTTTTGGATTTGATTTGCTCTCTTTCTCGGAATCAAGGCAACCTACCTCCAGACTTGCTTCAGCCACCTCAAGGAGCCCGGAGGAAAGGACTAAGAGGACTCAAAATGTGGAACTTGAACTTGGTGACGCTCCCCCAACGCAACCATCATCCCCAGGACTCGTAGCTACGGAGGCCCTTTTGGCGACGCTCCGTCTTCACATCGCTGAAGCGGTTCGAGCCGAAACAGCACGGGTCAGGGACTCCTTCCATGAGGAGGCCGTCCATTCGTCTCCTCGACCGCAGCGGCCCGCAAGACCAACGTCCTCGGCAACAAACGAGTTCCCGAGTTGGTCAGCACGAGAAGGTCGAGGTAGTTTTGGACAACAACAACGTCCTACTTTTGAGTCAACGCGCCCAAACCCAAGGTTGTTTGAGGAGGTGGAACCTCATGTATGACGGAGATAACACTAAATTAGATGTCGACGAATTCATCTTCCGGGCCGAAACTTTCACCGTCAACACTTTGCGAGAAGATGTCGATTTATTAGTCGAAAACTTGCACGCACTGCTGGGAGGAAGAATCGACAACTGGTTTTGGAGGCTTCTCAGGCAGAATCCATCGCCGCCATGGGAACACGTCAAGCTGGTTCTCGATTAGACTGGGGCGAACATTCAAATGATATAGACATTCGTTGTAGAATGTTGAACAGGAGACAGCAACCCAACAAATCCTTCTCGTCATACTGCCAGGATATGGCATAGCTCCGCAACCGGCTCCGTGTCCCCATGACGGATATGGAGTTTGTCGAGAGCGTCCGAACGAACCTGTTGCAAACAATTCAGGAGCGGATCTGCCTCCACCGCACCACAACACCTGAGGGTGTTAGTGATGAAAATCCAGATCACTCGAGCGCGCATCAGATACCATCTGCCAACAAATGTATACACAACGAATGCGACAAACCCGGACATTTTTACACGGACTGTGTCTAGGGCAACACCAGCAGTCCTTGACTGACAGTGCCCTTGAGGAAGCAAGCAGAGATAAGGGACAACGTTTTTCCTCAAAACACCCAGAGTCAGGTTCCTACGCGACAGCCACACCCCCACCCGTAGTAGAAGATGGCCCAGTTCTCACCCATCTTCACTCCGAAGCGAATTCATCACCTGATTTGACATCCCACCTGACATGACTTTACCACTTGATTTGACCATACCATTTTATGTGACTTCTTTACCTGATTCGACTTCATCATTTGACTTGATTTCGTTATCTGATTTGACACCATTGATACCAGAATTGTCCGCGCCACCAACATTGTCGCGACCAATCGACTTGATCTTGGGCGAACAATCATCGAACACTGGCGATGTGGACTGTATCAAGCTGATTGACCTGAATCCGGATGCCGATCCTGAAACCGAGATCCCTGTACCACCAACTCGGTCACTTCCGTCTGCAAAACCAGCCTTACCCTCACCGTTGATATCGATCTCTAGCTCAAGAACCACTGCTCCGATAGCTGAGACTCAGGCAGGACCAACACGAATCCTACAGAGTCAAACCCCAACAGTAGTAAGCTCTGTTATGTGAGCCTTGAGTTGACTGTCGTCCATATTTTGAAAGTTTTCAGATTCATTCTAGGTTTGTCTATTAGCAGAGACTTCTACCATCCATGGTACATTGCCGTTTGCTTAAATGGGAAACAGCAAAAACGAAAATTTTTGCCCCAAATATTGCGAACGGAAAGCAACCCTAAGGAGTTTGCTGTTCCATTAACAGCTGCCTTTTAGGTTATTTTTTTAGTATTTCAGTAACCCACTTGCGCACGGGCCTGAATTTCCAGTCTTCCAGGAATTTATTAAGGTACATAGTTTGCTAAAATTTATAATATTGAAAAGAATATATAGCTTGTAGATCCCGGTGTTAAACCATGCCCAACCTATTAAAGGACGCCCCAATATTGTGTTTGTAGATTTTGCAAGATTCTGGAAAAACAACAACTTGCACGAAATTGGAAGCCTTGTTTAGTCTGCGCTGACACATTCCGGGCTGGTGCCAATGATCAAATCAAACAAAATGAAACTAAAGCGCGAATACCGTTCTATGGCAATTATACAGAAGTTAATCCAGTCGGTATAGCCTAGGATGGTGTAGAAATGTTCAAGAAAGAAGGTTTCGAGATGATAATTGTTGATACTAGTGGGAGACATAACCAAGAAGAATTGTTGTTTCAAGAATTGTCGGCAATAGCAATACGAGCAATATTATGTGATAAATTTATATTAATTGAAAGCCATATAATAGGATAGGTTTGTGAATCTCAACCTAGACCGTTCAAATAAAAAGTAGATATTTGTTCGGTTATAATAAGAAAGTTAGATGGACGATCAAATAGTGGAGGTGCTCTATCCGCGTAAGTTAGCTAAAATCTTTTTAATTTTTATAAGGAAAATAGTGTTGCAGCAACAAAACCTCCAATTATCTTCATTGGAACAGGGGAACATATTGACGATCTGGAACCGTTCAAAACCAAACTCTTACTAAATAAGCTAGAGATATCGCAGGACTTATCGACAAAGTGAACGAACTAAAATTGGACGGTAAGGAGGTGCTACTTGAAAAGATTAAATATGGGCAATTTACAATTCGAGATATGTACGAACAGTTTCAAAATATAATGAAAATGGGACCGTTTTCACAGATTATGGTAAGACTCAGTAAATTTAGATTATTAGATATCTCTACAATGCAATAACACTTCTAGGGAATGATGCCAGGTTTCTCTCAAGACTTAATGATGAAAGGAGAGCAAGAATCGATGGCTCGAATAAACATATGTCGCATGGAGAATTGCATAACAGAGACAGTGCAAAATTATTTAGCAAACATCCCACTAGACCAGTGCGCGTAGCGCAGAACTCAGGAGTTACAGAAAGAGAAGTTAAAGAACTCATTACTCACTACACAAAGTTTGCTGCTGTTGTTAAGAAAATGGGCGGAGGTAAGAGGCTGGTGACATGACAAAGAACGTTAATCCTACATAAATGGCAAAACTAAACCAACAAATGGCTAAAATTATCCACGAATGTTGCAACAGGTACACTCATTTTAATTTTATTTATATCTCATTATGAACACTTTCTATTAGATGGGAGGCTTGTCAGGACTGCAAAATATGATGAGACAATTTCAACAGGGAGCCGCTGGCGGCTTTAGTAATTTGATGGGTGGCTTTGGTAAATCATTAGTTATATTAAACGTGCGATGCGATGAATAAAAAAATATATTGCAAAATTATCTTTTGTTAAGTAAATTGAACTTAATTTGAAATGCATCCGCGCCAATAGCGCGCTGGATATTATTCTTTAATTTTGTAATCGTTTGGGAACTTTTCCTTTTATGAACCCCATAGGCAGTAATCAAAGGGCGTTAGATCACCAGATTTTGGCGGCCAGTTGAACTCACCAAACGGAGAAATTATTCGTTGCGGAAATTTGGTTTGCAAAAGACCGATTGTCATGCCAGCTGTATTACATGTTGCGCCATCTTGATGAAACCACAGGTTTTCTCAACAACAATTCCAGGCAATAAAATCTTGGTTATCATTTCATTCGCTATTGGGGAAATAGAGCAACCTTTATGTCAAAAAGTCATCGAAAACTTCCATAAAAGAATGGTGTCCTTACAAATGAGTCGTTGGTGTCCTGCCAACACGTTCACATGCATTAAAATATAAATATATTAATTAATGTAAATAAAAATAAATTATTAATAAAATGCACTGTTTTTATATTAACAAATCCAGCAACTCGATATCTAAAAATAAAAAAAAATCATATTAATATATTAACAAAATATAAATATTTACATAAACATAAAACAAAGTGTTCCATATAACAAATAACAAAACAAAAATATTTCATAATATAATAAATATAACAAAAACAAATTTCAATATATGTAAATAAAACAAAGGATTTCGTTATAGAAATTTAACAAAAAATATCACAGAAGAAAATTAAAGAGTCGAGAACTTAACGGTATAATTATACTACAACCCTGCTCCTTAAAGTATTTGGTTATACTAGACATGGAAGCACTGCTATAACAGTTGCTGTAATAAAACCGATTCCTATTTTTTCTCGAAATTCGTAATCGGAAAGTAAAATATCCATTTATTAAAAGTCTACGGGTTGTATTGCACGCGTTTAATTGATAAATCTAAGCAATCGGCCACTAAAAGAATGTGTGACTTTACTTTATTTTTATTTTAATAAATTCATCCCAATGTTTCTAAGTTTTCAAACAAACCAAATAAATTATCGTTGGCAAAAATTAGAACTCCCTTCTAAAATTCTTTTACTGTAACAAAATGGGAATAATCTGTTTTGGAGGTTTCGCACTACAATGTGTCTGCTCACGCGGCACAAACAGCAGCCGAACACGCGCTGTCTCACGCGGCTTAAGCGGCACATGAACGTGGATCAGTTTTCCGACCTGGGTATGTTTTCTGTGGTAGGTACTGTAATTGTGGATTAAGCCAACCAGCCGTATCTCCATTGGAATAAATTGTCGCTACCTACCATACGCTATGCATCCTTTACCACCTCAGCTCCTTAGTCACCTTTTACCTGAAAATTAAGAGAAATCCACCAAAAACGGCAAATTAAGCAACCCTGAAAATCTGAAAATTGAGAATCGGAGAACAGATAAATTGTTCCCCCCAAAACACCTCTGCTGACGGATGGATGTCCAGCGGAGGCTCGGATCCCAGCAGCTGTCAACTGAGCTCACCTCCTCCGGAATCCTAGCCTACGCTGAACATTGGACTGAAGCGGCAGGTGCGGTCCCAGTCGCAACAAGAGATGGCGCCGGCAGCAAGCAGACAGCCAGCTTGTCGATTCGGAGTGTGAACCCATTTCTCAGGTCTGAGAGCCCCTCGAGAACTTCAGGACTTGGCCGGTGGTCAAGCCTCTCGGATTTCTCGCCTAACGCGTTTGGTTTTCGTGTTGACCAGGCCTTCCGAAGTCGCAGCAGTCCGGCCGTGAGTCAACTAGTTAGCTGAAGACTTGGTCACCCCAACCCGGCGACCAGAAGCTCCTCGAGAACCGCAGCAGCAGGCCGGTGGTCAGCTCTCTGACTCGGATTTTCTCTTATTTTCATACATATTATTCTTTTTCTCATTTTTATACACTTTTTTTGGTTTTCCTTTTCCCTCACGAGGTGAAGTTGCTTCTTCCAATGAAGCCGAGGCATCATTTCCACTGAGAACAGCTGTGGCTGGCTATTATAGCCAGTCACTCGACTGGGAGGCATGTTGCTTCCAATCCTCTGGAAGGAGACCAGCTGAGTCTCATCCTTATTTCCCTCGGAAGGCGTCGGGCAGCTCACCGATGGGCGAGCGAGAGAAAGAGAGGGAGAGGGACGCTCGGTGGTGGGTGGCCTCCTTGAGGGTGAACGGGAGAGAGAGAGAGACTATTTTGAGAATTTTCGGATTTGATTTGCTCTATTTCTCGGAGCCTTTGAGAATTTTTGGTTTTGACTTGCTCTATTTCTCGGAGCTTTTGAGAATTTTTTGATTTGATTTGCTCTATTTCTCGGAGCTTGTGAGAATTTTTAGATTTGATTTGCTCTATTTCTCGGAGCTTGTGAGAATTTTCGGTTTTGACTTGCTCTATTTCTCGGAGCTTTTGAGAATTTTTGGATTTGATTTGCTCTATTTCTCAGAGCTTTTCAGAATTTTTGGATTTGATTTGCTCTCTTTCTCGGAATCAAGGCAACCTACCTCCAGACTTGCTTCAGCCACCTCAAGGAGCCCGGAGGAAAGGACTAAGAGGACTCAAAATGTGGAACTTGAACTTGGTGACGCTCCCCCAACGCAACCATCATCCCCAGGACTCGTAGCTACGGAGGCCCTTTTGGCGACGCTCCGTCTTCACATCGCTGAAGCGGTTCGAGCCGAAACAGCACGGGTCAGGGACTCCTTCCATGAGGAGGCCGTCCATTCGTCTCCTCGACCGCAGCGGCCCGCAAGACCAACGTCCTCGGCAACAAACGAGTTCCCGAGTTGGTCAGCACGAGAAGGTCGAGGTAGTTTTGGACAACAACAACGTCCTACTTTTGAGTCAACGCGCCCAAACCCAAGGTTGTTTGAGGAGGTGGAACCTCATGTATGACGGAGATAACACTAAATTAGATGTCGACGAATTCATCTTCCGGGCCGAAACTTTCACCGTCAACACTTTGCGAGAAGATGTCGACTTATTAGTCGAAAACTTGCACGCACTGCTGGGAGGAAGAATCGACAACTGGTTTTGGAGGCTTCTCAGGCAGAATCCATCACCGCCATGGGAACACGTCAAGCTGGTTCTCGATTAGACTGGGGCGAACATTCAAATGATATAGACATTCGTTGTAGAATGTTGAACAGGAGACAGCAACCCAACAAATCCTTCTCGTCATACTGCCAGGATATGGCATAGCTCCGCAACCGGCTCCGTGTCCCCATGACGGATATGGAGTTTGTCGAGAGCGTCCGAACGAACCTGTTGCAAACAATTCAGGAGCGGATCTGCCTCCACCGCACCACAACACCTGAGGGTGTTAGTGATGAAAATCCAGATCACTCGAGCGCGCATCAGATACCATCTGCCAACAAATGTATACACAACGAATGCGACAAACCCGGACATTTTTACACGGACTGTGTCTAGGGCAACACCAGCAGTCCTTGACTGACAGTGCCCTTGAGGAAGCAAGCAGAGATAAGGGACAACGTTTTTCCTCAAAACACCCAGAGTCAGGTTCCTACGCGACAGCCACACCCCCACCCGTAGTAGAAGATGGCCCAGTTCTCACCCATCTTCACTCCGAAGCGAATTCATCACCTGATTTGACATCCCACCTGACATGACTTTACCACTTGATTTGACCATACCATTTTATGTGACTTCTTTACCTGATTCGACTTCATCATTTGACTTGATTTCGTTATCTGATTTGACACCATTGATACCAGAATTGTCCGCGCCACCAACATTGTCGCGACCAACCGACTTGATCTTGGGCGAACAATCATCGAACACTGGCGATGTGGACTGTATCAAGCTGATTGACCTGAATCCGGATGCCGATCCTGAAACCGAGATCCCTGTACCACCAACTCGGTCACTTCCGTCTGCAAAACCAGCCTTACCCTCACCGTCGATATCGATCTCTAGCTCAAGAACCACTGCTCCGATAGCTGAGACTCAGGCAGGACCAACACGAATCCTACAGAGTCAAACCCCAACAGTAGTAAGCTCTGTTATGTGAGCCTTGAGTTGACTGTCGTCCATATTTTGAAAGTTTTCAGATTCATTCTAGGTTTGTCTATTAGCAGAGACTTCTACCATCCATGGTACATTGCCGTTTGCTTAAATGGGAAACAGCAAAAACGAAAATTTTTGCCCCAAATATTGCGAACGGAAAGCAACCCTAAGGAGTTTGCTGTTCCATTAACAGCTGCCTTGGATAACCCGTGTTCTCAGGAAGTGGTCAAAGCAAGTACCCCAACAGAGAGCGCAGATCGCAGACAGGCCGATCTGACAATCTGTGGTACTTCAGAAGTTTTTCAAGAGGAGAACAATGACCGCCAAACACCGGAATTCGAGATAGACAACCCGACTGAGAATGATTGGACCTGCGAGATGAGGCAGCAACTAATACAGCTGAAAGAGATCATAGTCGAGATCCCTTTGCAACTGCAGGAGGAAATGCTCTGTCTATTAAGAGAGATAGATCAAGGAGTCTTCCTAGCGAATGGCCTACTGGCCGCTGGTCTAAAAGCAGTGTCTGTTGGAGTTAGGCCATAAGAATATTATAACTAATTATAGACATATCTCTAAGTAATCTTGCATACTTAAATTGTTTGAATCAATTGTGTATTCGCAGCTTATGGAGCGGTGTATTGGCTTGATCTCTCCCAATCAGCACGGGTTTTTGCCCCGTAGATCAACGACTACTAACTTACTTGAATTTACCTCCCATATTATTTCTGGCTTCCAGCGAGGCATGCAGACTGACTGCATATACACGGATTTCAGTAAGGCCTTTGATAAACTCCCTCACTCCGTAATAATATTTAAACTCGGGAGGCTGAGCTTCCCCCCTGTTCTTTTCGACTGGGTTTCATCCTATCTTAGTGGCAGATCTTATCGTGTGTCACTCCGCGGTTCTACCTCTAGAATCTTCGAGGCTTCATCTGGTGTACCACAAGGCAGTCATCTCGGTCCTCTACTATTCGTTCTTGCCATTGACGACATTGTCCCTCTGATCACGTACTCTAATGTTCTAAACTACGCTGATGACATGAAGATCTTCTCTTATATTAAGGATGGTGGTGACGCCGCTCTTATTCAAAAGGACTTAGATACGTTTCTGGCGTGGTGCGAGCATAACGGCTTACACCTCAATTTTGAGAAATGCGAAGCTATGACTTTCTCCAGGAGCCCTAATTCTCAAGTTTATGATTACAACTTTGCGATGAATGGTCTCCGTCGCGTGCTGTCCGTAACTAACCTTGGGGTAAAGCTTGATAGGAAGCTTGACTTTACTCTGCATATTAACTATATCGTGTCTAGGGGCAGTTTAATCTTGGGCTTTGTTAAGCGATGGTCTAGAGAGTTCTCGGATATACCAACATTGATGCATTTGTACTGCTCCTTAGTTAGACCTATTCTTGAGTATGTATCTCAGGTCTGGTCGCCCTACTACGCTGTTCATTCCAAGCGTATCCAATCGGTGCAGCGTAATTTTCTTAGATTTGCACTTAGAGGGCTCCCATGGGACGCTCCACTTAGGCTCCCGCCCTACACCGACCGCCTCCAGTTGCTCGATTTGCCCTCGCTTGAGAAAAGGCGCAAAGTCGCTGACTTGGTGTTTATTCACCAGCTCTTGAACTCTAATATAGACTCAAGTTCGCTTGTTAGCAGCGTTTTCTTCAGACAGTCCCAACATAACCTTCGAAGACCGCCTTTGTTGCATGTTGAACCATCCAGGTCAAATTACGGCATGCATGAACCAATGAATCGTTTATGTAGGGCTGTTAATTCTTGTCCTAATTTTGATTTAACTCTAAGTAAGGTGTTGTTTAAGAAGTATCTATTTTCTGTGCTCCTGTGACTCTCTGTTTGTATGTTGTGTTGATGAGTTTCCTTGTTTTGTTTGTACTGCTTTCCTTTTGTTTGAAATGCTTTGGATAAGCCTTTGAAAGCGAAATGTAGTATGTAGGCGGCACGATTTCTAGGGTAACTATTGACTAAGGTTTTGCTTAAACGATCTCTGTTGTCTTTGCACCACTTTTGTAGTGTTGGGAGTGTTTTTTTTCTCTTTTTTGTTTACTAATATTTTATTGCATGGGTTATGGGAGCCTCATTCACCTTAATATATGTTATATTCTGGTGAATAGGTCAATTGTTTCAAGGCCTCTACCTGCGAAGTGCGCCTTCTGAGTTAGAAGGGTTAATTCTAGATTAAGAGTTCTCAACACACGCAATTCACAAGTAGTTCTGACTACCATTAGTCTGCATCTAGTCCCTGTCCACAACTACACCGTCGTCCAACTGAAACAGGATCAAGAGGAAATAAACAATCAGGAAACCCCAAAAAACGGAGAACGCGCTGAGAACGCTCACCTGAAAACCAGGAATTACGGTGAAACGAAACCACAAGCACCCTCGCAGACAGGAAATAAAAGGAAACAAAGGAACCAAAGGAAAGGAAAAAAACATAATAAAACAAACGTCGACGGAGCTCAACTGTTCAAGAGGAATTACGATGGTTAAAACACATCAGCTCCCACGTCCTCTCAAAATAAAACCTCGAAACACGTCGACAATAGAAGCGAGCTCACCAAAGGGACGGTATCTACGAAATCTCCAAAACATCTCACAGTAAGTAAACCACGGCGAAAGAGCCCATTAGAAGACGAAAGCAAATTCGACTCAAATATGGCAATTTACAGCGGTTCAGAAGCCCCAATTCCATCGTCATTTAGAATTAAGAGTGAATTAAATAAAATAAGTAAGTGTGAAAACAAAAATAAAGATAAACATATGTCTTATTTAACTAAAATAAGTAAAGGGAAAATTAAAAATTATAATAAAGATAAAAATATTTCTAGCGCCGAAAAAATGGCCACTTTTCAGCATATCAAATATTTATTCCCGGAGTATGAAGACTCGGAAGACCCAAATAATAACCCGCGTCTCGCCGGATTAGACGAAGAGCTCAGTCTGGACGTAAACCTGAGCGCGGAGCGAGCATGATATACCATTGGTGCAGGACCAAGTACCAATCAACCAGAAAATGTATCGTTTGCTAGAAACGCATCGAAGTGTAATAACCGAACAGCTTCGCGAAATGCTAGAAAACGACATAGTGCAGCCAAGTAAAAGCCCTTGGAATTCACCTCTCCTAGTCGTCCCCAAGAAAGCCGGACCAGACGGTGAAAAGAGGTTTCGCGTCGTCGTCGATTTTCGTAAATTAAACGAAAGGACGATTAGAGACGCCTTTCCGCTACCTCGGATCGAGGATATTCTTGACCAATTAGCTCATTCTCAGTATTTTACCACCCTCGATCTCGCCAACAGCTATCACCAGGTGTCCGTCGATTATCAAGATCGACCAAAAACGACGTTTAGCACCACCTTCGGCCACTATGAATTTAGGCGTATGCCATTTGGGCGCAAAGGAGCCCCGGCCACATTGCAACGATTAATGAATTTCGTCCTAACAGGATTACAAGGCTTGGAATGCTTTGTCTACCTAGTTGACATAGTCATCTACGATAAAAATCTTCCGGACCACAATAATAAGCTCCGCAAAGTCTTCAATCGTTTGAGAGAGAACAACCTCAAACGTCAGCCCGAAAAGTGCCAGTTTCTGAGAAAAGAGATTGTTTATCTAGGCCACAAGTGCTCCAGTGAAGGAGCACTTCCAGGCCCCAGTAAAACGGCTTGGGTCCAAACTTCCCCAGTTCCCAGAAGTGTACGACAGGTTCAATCCTTTATTGGACTTGCCAATTACTATCAAAAGTTCATCCCCGACTTCTTGAAGATTATGCGTCCCATAACGAATTTGCTTCGCAAGGATGTCAAATTCACATGGACCGAGAAGTGCCAGGAGGCATTCGAGAAAATCAGAACCTCACTAATGTCCCCTCCACTCCTTATATATCCCGATTACTTGAAATCATCGTCGCGCGCTACCGCATCCCTAAGCGAATAGTCACCGATCAAGGAAGCAACTTCCTTAGTGACCTGTTTAAAAAGGTATGTAAACTGCTACGGGTGCAGAAATTACAAACTTCTGCCTACCACCCACAGTCAAACGGCGCACTTGAACGTGCACACAGGCCGTTAATAGAATACTTACGTACCATAGTGGACGAGAATCCCAAATCATGGGATCAATATCTGCGAACCGCTGCATTCGTGTACAACAACGGTGTACATGAAGGGACAAAATTAACACCCATGGACTTAATTTACGGCTTCACAGCGGACGTTCCGTCAAATTTAAAACGCGACCCTGAACCCGTGTGTAATCACGAGAGCTACTATCAGATCCTACGATACAAGCTGCAAAGGTCTTATGCCACGGCACGCAAAAATCTGCTCGCTAGCAAAGAACGGTCGAAATTATACTACGATAAAGCTGTTCGACCCTTATCATTTCAAATAGGTGACAAAGTCTTACTCAAGAGCGAAAGTCGAAAACATAAGCTCTCTCAAATCTGGATTGGACCATATCTGGTAATCGGTATACCATCCTCAGTAAACACGACCCTAAAAATAAGAAAGCGTACAGTCACGGTTCACAACAACCGTCTTAAGCTATTCTGTGAATAGATAATTTAAATTGAAAAATTTTTTTTAACCTACTTTGCATAAGGCAAAACCTTCCCACTATCACTGTATCTACACAATTGTATTTTAATTTTAACCCACACTGATCGAACATTACCTCTTAATTTTTTTTCTCGCCTCCGAGGCTGAGACAGGAACTTCTTCCTGAGAGTCCCTTGCCTTGAAGTCTTCCTCATCTACCTTCGATATACCGTATTCAAAGCAGACATCAAAACAATTCACTTTCCTTTATTATACCTACTTCCAGTGCCTTGCCAGGAAATTCCTCTTGGCAGTCCCGGGTCCTGAGGTCGACCTGCGGATATAAAAATCCTCATCAAACAACTTCAGAACATTACACTGGAAAATACTTAACATATTTATGAGATATACGATAAGTAAATTAAAACTCTCCCGACTAAATAAAATTAAAACTCGCCTCATTTCCAGTAGAATTATGGCGTAACCACATTTCCAACAACAAGAAATTGGCGCAAGAGCCACCATTATCACCCTCGCCTCCAGGGCTACAACAGGAACTTCGGCTGTCAGCCGTTGCCCTGAGGTACACCCGTGGAAATCAAAGCAAGCATAAAACCACTTTACCATATTCCTTTAACCATATTCCTCCCCCCAGGTATGATACAAAACGATATCATCCTCGGACTAATTATGTCCAGTATGGGAAGTAGTACATCGGAGCCGTATTCGGTAAACCCACTCAACAATACAGGAGTGCTATTCGAGGATTTATGAAGCCTCATTGTTTACCACTCCACATGGAATATACTCACGGAGTTGGAGCTGACCGAGTAGGACAATCAAACAACGATTGCGGAACGAGCTGAAAACTACGTGCATCAACTATGTGGAAACAATACCGTAGGAGAACTGTGCGAACTCCAGCAAAAGTATATGCACGCGTTGATGGAAAACATCAAACAACCCACTAAGGTAATTAAATAAGCTGTTCCCAAATCTCGGTAAACGAGATCTATCTTTTCGGTACCATGGACAGTGCCAATGAACGTTAAGTCTATAGTCGCCTAGATGAGTTGGAAACTAACCATCTCGTACTCGTTGATTTGGAGAAACAACAAATCAGTGTAGTCAAGACTGCGCTAGATAAAATTCAAAAACCTTTAAATTCACTGGTCGAAAGACAACGGCAAATAGCCTACCAGTTGAATGATTTACATAATTTAACCGATAAACTCGTGGAAAGACAAATGAGGCAAGAAATAGTCT
This sequence comes from Leptarthrus brevirostris, assembly GCA_964036015.1. Classification (NCBI taxonomy): domain Eukaryota; kingdom Metazoa; phylum Arthropoda; class Insecta; order Diptera; family Asilidae; genus Leptarthrus; species Leptarthrus brevirostris. The sequence goes on from OZ038371.1 coordinate 71,375,932, forward strand.
CTAGCTTGTTACTACAAATGGTAGAAATTGAGTTTCGACAGCAGGCGCTACTGGATATAATAACCGCTAGCCGAAATAATCAAATTCATCCCTTGCCCCTGATTTACTCCTTAAGATTTATCACAAATCTCACGGCACGTGTTCAAACGCCCAGAATTGTTTATCAATTCTCTACCAAACAGCCGAACTATGAACACATTTGTTGCAAGAAAAATTGGTAATCAGAATAACAGTAGCAATCTTCAATCTCCCAAAAATTAAGTTGCAACGAATCAGGTGCTTCCCTATACATACGGAAGCAAATCATTCATTGGTCCCGGAAATAGAATACTCCATATAGCGAGTCAACTTTCGACTCAGGAATTTCTATTACTAAAACCGGAGAACATGAAAGCATATCGGAAACAACAAAAGCAACACAATCAAATGAATGCGTAATTAAGATGCTCTTCAATCCCCTGGATGAAAACCCTAGGTGTTCGCTAAAAGTGCAAATACCCCCCAGGGACATTTTAATCAAATTAAATAGGCCGAATTCTTGGTTGTATTCATTGAAGACAACAACCATTGTGCATATTACATGCACCCAGCAACTGCTCACGCATCGCCTCTCAGAACAGTGAATATTGGTAATCAACCAACCCTGCCATTTACAAATAGGACCACACACCCTATATTACGAGGCTGAAAATAATCCTCTATTGCTTTTTACGCAAAAAGCATACTTCCCGAAAACAAACGAAACGGCAAAGGAATTAGATTCCTTCATGGCTAAGTACGAGCAGCACACTGGAACAGAAGCACCATATACAAAGCTACTACTAGGTGACAACACTAACAAAATGTTGCCCGAGAGTACGCAATCATTGGACAAAATACAGGCCAAATTACAGGAGTTACATTTACTTTCCCGGGTTAAAACACCCCACATACTCTCAACAACCTCGTTGTCACTTACGGGGATAATGTTGCTGCTCATCGTCATTTACATGACAGCCAAATACGCCATACCGCCGTTAAGGGCATGGACTACGCGACGTAATCAAACGCCCATGCCCGAAATCCCCCTAGAAGAGCCAAAAGAGCGGCCTCAACGGCCACAAACACGGCACGGTCCATACAACTGGTCTAAGCAATAGATACTAGGAGATTCGTAAAAGTTCAATATAAAATTTAATAGACACCCCTAGATTACTAAGGAACATAAAAATAAAGAAACTTAAATAATGTTAAGAAGAAATAACGCACAGTGGAGTACTACCACAATCGACGGTAGAGTAAAGACCGTAGCGCATGGCAAGTACTTACAAATATAACAGTGATAAAATAATAATAATAAAATACATTCAAACGCGCCGTGCGCCGTGGAGTACTGCCACAATCGACTGTCAAGAAGAGATCGTAGCGCAAGGCAAGTACTAATATAAATAAAAGTAAGAAAATCTGAATAAAATAAATAACGTTAATAATAGAAACGCGCCGTGGAGTACTACCACAATCGACGGTCGAAAAGATACCGAAGCGCAAGGCAAGCACTAACCGCTTTAATTTATTTAAAAAAAACAAAAAACAAAAACAAAAAAGGGGAAAAAATACTATAAACGGAGAAATAATTAAGAAGTAAAGTAAAACGTGCAAGTACCAACAAGCAAACAAACAAACAAATAAAATATATATAAATTAATATTTAAACATGACATATTCGGTCTCCGTATCCCCTAAGCGGATAGACAAAAACGGGCAAGGGTAAGACCATCGAATAAAATAAGAATATTCAAATTCCCTTTACTCCCCTCTGTGATCTGTTCCTCTACCAAGAACAGCTCACTTTTTCCAAGGGGGAAGGATTGTTATGTACCTAAAAATGGTCATAATGCCACTGAAATAAAATATTATTATTCGTTCAAATTGAATATAATTATTAAAATGAAATATTTAATCATTAAAAAATTATTTCAGTTGCATCAAACGGATGTAAGTAAATTCGCCTAAACTACATAAATTATCTCAATTCGCGACAAACAAATCGCTCAAGTTACCGCGCATTCCTTTCCCAGGAAATTTGTAGCGCATTGGTAACTTAAAAATGCTAATTATGCATTTAAGCAGATATTGTACCGAACGAAATGCCTATCTCAGCGATTTCTTAACATACATCGTATCTTTCTCAGGCATTTACGAGTAAGATACAAAAGGAAGAAAAAGCTCTGGGAGCTTTCTTCATGTATGTCGTTGCGATCGCGATCTCGCGCTACATCGTCTTCGGCCTGTAAAAGAGGGACCGAAGAATAAACGAAAGGAAAACTTAAAGCTTTCTTTTCATGTAGATAGGGTTGATCAAAAGAATTAACCGAGAGAATCGTGGAGTCTTTCATAGAGTCTGGTTTAAGTCGCGAAGAATTTGAGTCTCGGAATTTTAACTAAGAAAATATACTGTGCGTTGAAACTACTTTCGTTAAGGAAACTAAGAGTTTGAAGTGACTTTTAACTCAGAAAATATAGTGTGCGTTGAAACTACATTCGTTAAGGAAACCAAGAGTTTGTAGTGAATTTTAACTGAGAAAATATATTGTGCGTTAAAACTACTTTCGTTAAGGACACAAAGAATTTGTAGTGAATTTTAACTAAGAAAATATACTGTGCGTTAAAACTACTTTCATTAAGGACACAAAGAGTTTGTAGGGAATTTTAATTAAGAAAATATTGTGTTTTAATTAAGAAAAAAAAATACTGTGCACCTTATTACTTAAGTTAAGGAAACAAAGAGTTTGTAGTGAATTTTAATTAAGAAAAAATCCTGTGCATCTAATTACTTTCATTAAGGAAACAAAGAGTTTGTAGTGAATTTTAATCAAGAAAAAATACTGTGCATCTAATTACTTTCATTAAGAAAACAAAGAGTTTGTAGTGTTTTAGTCAAGAAAATATTGTGTTTTTATTAAGGAAAAACTAATGTGCATCTAATTACTTAAATTAAGGAAACAAAGAGTTTGTAGTGTGTTTTAATTAAGGAAAAATACTTTGCATTAAATTAATTAAACGAAGGAGATTAGTGAAGTTTATCTTTTATGTCAACCAGCCCCGAGTACTATTTTATGAGTTGGATTTCATGTATCGAATTATGTTGCAACAAAGTTGCAACATATTCAAATCCAACTCATGAACAAATAAAATTAAAACAAACAAATATTCAATGAGTTGGATTTCGTACAACCAGTCACGTTGCAACAAAGTTGCCATGTACTCAAATCCAACTCATGATAAACAACGCGCTCGGGTTACCGTCGACATTCCTTTCACACGGTAGCCAAATACACGATAAGCAAAAGAAATTTGCTTAATCAGCGCGAAAGACAACGATCTACAACAGCTCTGCCCAATGAAAGCCATCTACATCAAGGGCAAAAGCCAAAAACGAAGAAAAAGCGCGAAAGCTTTCCTTCATGTAGATCGGCGGTCAACGTTTCTTTTATGTAGAATAGGAGAGTCTGTTTAAAACCGTCACAGAATTGAGTCTAGTGGAGGTCCTCGAGCGTTAAACCTGGTCGCGAAAATTCGGAGTTTTGATAAGAACCCAAATGGAGTGAAAGTATCTGGTTAATAAGCATTGTTGAATATATTTACGGAACGAATTGTATAATTAAAGATTTACAGTGAAAGTATTTAGATAGTAATAACTGTGAGACACATTTACGAAAAAGTGTTTAATTAAGAAGAATTCTTAATTGTATTTATAGTGAAAGTATCTAGTTAATAAGCATTGTAAAATATATTTACGGGACGAATTGTTTAATTAAGGATTTACAGTGAAAGTATTTAGTTAATAAGAACTGTGAGACATATTTACGAAAAAGTGTTTAATTAAGAAGAATTCTTAATTGAATTTACAGTGAAAGTACCTAAACTAAAAATCAAAACAACACTTGTTAAACTCGAGCAACGTAAGAAATCAAAGAATTTCTTAACACGATCGGCGTTAGCACCAAAGAGTTAACTTTCCTTCAGCTGCTGGACGCCTACCTACCTAAGTACCTAGTTAATAAGCATTGTAAAATATATTTACGGAACGAATTGTTTAATTAAGAATTTACAGTGAAAGTATTTAGTAAAACTGTAAGATATATTTACGAAAAAGTGTTTAATTAAGAAGAATTTTTTAAAACGAACAATTATTAAAACATTATTTAGAGACAATTGGGAATTGTTCTAATTTAATAGAAGCTATTGTCCCGTTTATTTAAATTTAGATCTTCCACTCAAGATTAAAACTTCATAGTAAAACCCAAAAAAAGGGGGTACACGCTTTAAGCTTTCCTTTCGTTTATTCTTCGGTCCCTCTTTTACAAGCTGAAGACGATGTAGCGCGAGATCGCGATCGCAACGACATACACGAAGAAAGCTCCCAGAGCTTTTTCTTCTTTTTTTTTTATTTTACTCGTGAATGCCTGAGAAAGATACGATGTATGTTAAGAAATCGCTGAGATAGGCACCTTTATCTGGGAACGAAATTAATTTCGTTCGGTACCATATCTGCTTAAATGCATAATTAGCATTTTTAAGTTACCAATGCGCTACAAATTTCCTGGGAAAGGATTGCGCGGTAACTTGAGCGATTTGTTTGTCGCGAATTGAGATAATTTATGCCGTTTAGGCGAATTTAGTTTCATCCGTTTGATGCAACTGAAATAATTTTTTAATGATTGAATATTTCATTTTAATAATTATATTCAATTTGAATGAATAATAATATTTTATTTTAGGTGCATTATGACCATTTTTAGGTACATTACAGCCTACAGGAATATAAGGCTGCTCGAGCGCACATATTTACCGAGTCCGTCGATACTGTTGCACTCAGCTATAACCCACTGTCACTTCACAAGCCCAAACGCTCGACAAAACGACTTCGCGAATTCAGTCGACTCGTGTTTGGCATTACGTCCATACCGCGAGATATTCGACCGTATGCACGAGTCAACCTACTGGGGCAGGAGATCAATGGGCTGCTAGATAGTGGAGCGAGCGTGAGTTGCCTGGGAGGTCAAGCAGCTCGGAACTTCTCCGAGAACCTCTCAACAGGTATGCGGTCACCTGGACACGGATATAGAGTTCCGCGGCAACCGACATATCATTAGGTTATTTGTCATACCTAGTTTGTCGCAGGACCTATATCTTGGAGTTAATTTCTGGAAAGCTTTCCAGCTGGCCCCAGAAATCATCTGCTTGCTCTCTCCGTCGCTTGAACCAGAGGCGTCCGTTGACCCTAACATCCACCATCTGTCTGGCGAAGAGCACACACTTCTCGAGCTAGTTAAAGGTCTTTTTCCATTTTACGCAAAGCAGGGTTTAGGAAAAACACAAGTATAACAACATATTATTTACGTCGGAAATGCTATACCTATCAAGCAGCAACATTATCCTTTTTCTCTCGCGGTGCAAGCCTTAATGGACGCTGAACTGGAGCGGATGTAGAGCTTAGGAGTCATTGAGGAGAGCCAAACCCCGTGGAGGTCCCCAGTGGTACTTGTCAGAAAAGCCGGAAAGGTCCGATTATGTTTCGACGCGAGAAAGGTTAATGTAGTAACAACGAAGGATGCGGAAGACTTCTCCCCCGTTAGGTAGATAACAGGACAGGACCTGAAGGATGCTTTCTGGCAGACACCACTGGAGAGTAGTTCCCGCAAAAAGACCGCATTTGCTGTACCAGGACATCTCTTGTATCAATTCACAGTCATGCCCTTTGGCTTATGTAATGCTCCACAAACTATGTGCCGACTAATAGACAAAGTCATACCTCCCGACTTTAAGGAATCGGTATTTGTTTATCTGGACGATCCCTTTTTGGTATCGAAGGACATACCGGAACAACTGGCTACGCTATCGCGGGTGGCGGAATGCTTGCGGAAAGCAGGACTAACGTAGAAAGAGCACATTTTGTTTGAAGGAAATTAAATATCTCGGATATTTAATCGGAACTGGGTGCATCAAAACGGATCCAAATAATGTGTCCGCGATCGTAGAATATCCCACGCCTAGAACAGTACGACAACTACGTCGTTTCCTAGGCATGGCAGGATGGTACCGAAAGTTCATCTCGAACTACGCGGCGGTATCATCCGCGATCACGGACACTTTAAAGAAGAGTGACAAATTCACCTGGACCATCGAAGCCAATGATGCATTCATAGCACTCAAACAAAAACTAACGACAGCCCCATTGCTCGTTAGCCCTGATTTCCGCAAGCCGTTCATCATTCAGTGCGATGCTAGTCAGGAAGGCGTCGGAGGAGTCCTCCTCCAGGCTGATGAAGAACGCTCTGAACTACCTATAGCTTATGTGTCGCAGAAACTTAACTCTGCACAGCCCAATTACAGTGCGACAGAGAAAGAATGTCTAGCCGCGATCCTAAGTGTAAAGAAATTTCGTGCGTATTTGCCATTTAATAATTTAAAATTAGTTCATAATATTAGTGGAGGTAAAATATTGGACAAATACGAAAACCTAGAAATAAAGAGGGAAAAAGAAAAAGGTTTATTGTTGTTAAATGATCAAATTGATTTCATTTACAAAAGTCCACTTTTAGATATGATTTTGAATGATTAGAATGTAAAATTGCATATATGTAGGATTAGATTTGGAATAATTGTAGTATGTAGGGTATAACTATCGCATGAGAGCTTAGTTTTGTTAGTAGCCTGATGATGACTTAAGAGGTCGAAACGCGTTGCTCATCCAAAATTCGAAAAATAAAATTTTTGTAGAAAAAGCAAGTGTTTTTTCATCACTTAAAGTATTTTTAGTGATTATGTTCGTGAAAACCGAAAAATTCTACCAAGTGCCGTCGAGAAACTCTGTTTGCTTTCTTAAAGAAACTTTGTTAAGATTACTTAAGGAAAATTCAATTTGTTAAGATTAATTAAGGAAAATTCAAGTGTTAATTAAAGGAAGGTGTTTGTATTATCTGATAGAAAGTTAAGAACTGTGTTAAGATTACTTAAGGAAAATTCAATGTGTTAATATTAATTAGGGAAAATTGAATGTGTTAAGATTAATTAAGGAAAATTCAAGTGTTAATTACAGGAAGGTGTTTGTATCATTTGATAGAAAGTTAAGAACTGTGTTAAGATTACTTAAAGAAAATTCAATGTGTTAATATTAATTAGGGAAAATTGAATGTGTTAAGATTAATTAAGGAAAATTCAAGTGTTAATTACAGGAAGGTGTTTGTATCATTTGATAGAAAGTTAAGAACTGTTGTAAGATTGCTTAAGGAAAATTCAATGTATTAATATTACTTTAGGAAAATTAAATGTGTTAAGATTATTCTGAGAGAAACGGAGTTGGATCAATGCGTTGAGCAGCACGACCACCATGCCATGGGCCCCGGGTTCGAGACCAGATCTCCCCGTAAGATTTTATGAAGAAATTAAAAAAATCCGCTCTGTCTCTGGGTTGGCCGGAAGGGAATTAGGGAAAGGGAAGTGAGGAAACTTGAGTCTTGTTTGCATTGCTGCGAGCTAGACAAAAGCCCAGAGATGGAGTGGATTATTTTTTTTTTTAATTTCTTAATAAAAGCTCACGGTCATCTGGGCTCGAACCCGGGACCCACGGCATGTTGGTCTTGCCGCTGAACGCATTGATCTAACTCCATCTCCTGTTTGTATTATCTGATAGAAAGTTAAGAACTACTTAAAGAAAATTAAAGAAAATTCAATGTGTCAATATTAATTAAGGAAAATTCAATGTGTTAAGATTGACTAAGGAAAATTTAAGTGTTAATTAAAGGAAAGAGTTTGTATTATTTGAGAGTTTGGATTATTTGAGGGAAAATCAAGTGTTAAATAATTTAGAACTTCATTACGGTTAGAAACCTCCCTACAACGGTAATACGTAACAGTAAATTGGCGCAGCCGGTAGGATAGGGGAAGCGTGTTTTATGTAAACGTAACAGCTTTAAAAGCCTCTATCCTACGTCGAACAAAAGGGGTACTTTTAAGCACTCCCAGCCAGTAGCCATGAGGAGTCACCCCCAACGCTTCCCAACGCCCAAAGAGGACGACAACAAGTAAAGTCAGTAATCAACACAGCACCAGTAGCAGGTTGGAAAAGGGAGTCGCTGAAGCAGGCACAAGCCCCCCTTTTCCCCAACACAACTCTACTAGACGGTTAACAAGGGAAGCAAAGAAGGCCAACAGCCCTACTTCGAGGAACTGAGGTGTTGCAAGCCTCAGGAGGACACCACTGAGGACTCTCCAGAATCCCCGGAGCCTCAAACAATACCACGTCCAAGTAAGCCATAAAAATAATTTTAATAACTTGTACGAGTCCGCGCAAAAATTCGAACGCCTAGCGGCTCTTTATTCTAACCTTCTCGAAAACATGACTACAAAGTCCAGCGAGGAAAAGATTAAAGTAGTACAGATATGGGGTTTCTGACGCAAATGTGAAAAGTGAACATTAAAAATGGTCAAATGTGTGAGGGAAATCGAGGTCTGACGTCACATTTTTGCACATTTGAGCCAGAAACCCCATAACAATTTTTGGGGGAGGAGAAGATAGATAAGGAAATGGCTGGAGATAAGGGAATAGGGTTCCGAAGGTCAAGGTTGATGATTGTTTAGTAAGATAAGGCACCTGTCGACCATCTTGGATTTTGGGTGAAGTCTTGGAGGCTACAACTGATCTTCTTCTTCTTCTTTGATTTGCACCTGGACTTGGATCTGTACCTGGACTTGGGTATTCGGTCTTGGAGGCTACAATTGATTCGCTGTAGTAACCTCGAACTTTAAAAGTCTGTCATGCAATTTCTTTTCCAGATCTAAATATAGACATTAATTCGAGGTCATATTATGAAATAATTTCATGTTTATGAAACTAGCAAGTAAGTCATTCCACCGATTACGTCATCTGGACCTTGATTACTAATTCAAATAACACCATTGAGGAATAGCCAAAAGAATTTCTGTAATTTATGGAAAAAATCTGATGTTTAAAAATAACGTGCATCGCTTTGCATAAATCCGTTGATAAGTAATATACGTCTAGTCAAGGTAGCTAGAATGTCTTCTTTCGGTAGTTTGGAGAGGTTTATCATGTGAAGAACTTGCAAAAAAAATAAATATCTTTTCATAGCCTTAAACTTCGTTTCTTTATGGTTCAGCCGTAATAATCTTAATAAGGGAAACCATTGATTCGTAATTATGCTTTAAATTTATACCAAACTAGCAGCTACCAAACCCATATAACAACCTTGAACTTCAGATAGGAAGAAAAAATTAACATGATCATTGCGGTTGTTGTAGCACTTTCTAAAAATAGCCTCAAAACTGTGAATTTAGACTAGAACAAACAAAATCGAGGTAGCTAAAATTTCCTCTTTCGATACTTTAAAGAGATTTATCATGTGAAGAACTTAAGAAAAAAAAGTTTTTATATGCGTCATGTAACAATAGACCCAAATTGTGATCTCACCGAGTTCAGTTTACTTTGAATTGAGACGATAGAAGAAACAAAATCGAGGTAGTCTAGTTCTATTATATCCCACTTCTTGTATAAATATCAAGAGTTCTTAGGTAGTCTTTTAGTATTCATAGTAAAGTCAACCAGTGAAATTGTTGTAATTAAAATTCGTGCTCTAAGTCAGATTGAAATAATAAATTTTGTGTCATCTCCTTACAAAACAAAAAAAATATTTAAAAATGCACTCGCTGTTAAAGATATGAAAGAGTCGCAGAATTACAAAATCATAAGCTGCAGAAGAACAACAACAAAATATGGACCCAGGATCCTTTTAGAACTGGAGAGCTATTATGTTTTTTTGCCGCTTAGATTTGATACTAAAATTACTACCCGTTCAATTGAGAAAATGAACGATGGAGGCTTCTTTGTTGAAAGGAAAGCAGCAGGTGGCAGCTATTTTAATTTAATGTTTTCTAAGATAACACCTAGCACTGGCTATTATTTTAATTTATAAGTAAATAAAATACTTTTATTAAATATATGTTTCATTCCACTTCACCTTACAATCATTTCCCTCTAGAGTTTGAAAATAGTAAAAGTCATTGCAAACTGACAATTGAATCAAAAATGCAGGAGGGTGGTATAAATATGTCAACTTCATAAAATTCAATTAGTTCTCGACTTAAAGAACAGGCTAACATTAAAAATGGTTAGACGTTCAACAATTCTTTTATCACTATGCATCTTGCATATCAATAGTTTACAGCTCCCGTTAAGTGTAAACATAATGAATAAAAGTAGTAGTTATTTAAATTTTGCGCTCACTCTACCAAATAATGACTCTATACAAATTGGCTTAACTTTTAAACTGATGACTTACAGTAACGCAAGCAATCCCAAAGAAGATGTAGTTTCTACTTCAAAAGAAAGTAATGACGAGCAAATTTCTATTACCACATCAAGGATCCCTACTAATGATAATCCTAAAAAGAAATTTGTGTCTATTGACGAGGCCATCGAAGATTTCAGGCAAGAGCTATTAAAGAAAGAACTGGATATTGCAGTAATTATTGAGAGCAAGGATATCTTTTACAGACACTTTAAACTTGAATTCGATGACGAAACTATGCTTACCATTCGATGTACATATGACAGTAATTACGTAACTCGCTCATTAAAGATATCATGCTATGAATACCGTGAGTTTGAAACTGAAAGAATTCTAAGTAACGGCGAAGTAGAGATGGTGAAACAAGTTGATGCTAATTATAAAAGCGATGTGGAATTAGTGAATTTGAGAGGAATGAAACAAACATATCAAATGAATATTTCTAAATAAGCAGATATAAAAGAAAGTCTAATCCGTTTTTAAGTCATTTTAAAATTATTATGGAGTATCTTCATACAAAAATAATTTTGGATAATATTTGCAATTTAATTGAATTAACAGATTATAATGAACTTATTGCTGAATATAAAAAGCGAGATTTATTGACTCCTGCGATCAAAGAGGTTATAAATGTAAAGTCAAACAACATTTTTCATTTATTTATATATATATTATAATTATTTTTTTTGTAGAACGAACTTTTGTTTAACGATTATCAAAAACATGGGAGGTTCTTTCTTAAGATTTCTAAATCTGATTCAGCAGCATATAAAAAATTCAAGGATATTTGTAGGAGTTTGCATCTTCAAGATGTTTTTATTTTGCTAAAAAAAGAAGAAGAGAAGGCCAAAGCAGTTGAAAAAAAGTAGTTCAATTTAATATCATTCCAAAGATACATTTCGTTCCAATATACGAGAGTAAAGGTCCTTGGCAAACATTTGCGTTGGACAGATTTCGATTTCGAAATTTGAAGGATATCTTGGACCCCATTTTATTTACCTCGCATAGAAATAAAATTTATAGTTTAAGATTTAAAAATTTCAAATAGAGTTGTAAATTGAAACCAAAGTACTTTTAATATAAAATATATATTTGTATAACAATATTATAATACATTATCTTTCTTAATCCAAGAGTTGTGTTTTGATGAAAATCCGAGCCATTTAACATAAACTTTATCTGCGGTTCTCTTCAATATTTTTTCTACGAGGTAAACATCAGGATTCTCCGTCTTTTGGAGCTCCATTTCATAAAAACTCCCCTTAATTGCATTTCCTTCATGGTCTTCCAAGAGGTATGTTACAGGATTCGTTATCTGAATTTTTGCAATCTTGAAGATCTCTGTAGTCCAGTTTGGTGTATATTACTTTTCAAATACATGTTTATATTTACTTATCCGAACAAAGTCTCCCAGTTTAAATTTTGGCAAATTAAACGTCTTTAAATGATTGTAAACTGTTGATAGCAATTTTTTCTCATTCTGCTTTGTTACATCACGTGGCCTCATTTTTATTATTCGATGATTACTTGAGTTGCATTTTACGAGTAATTTCTTAACCATATCAATCCATCGGTATGAGCCCTGCAAACTAAACTCTTTCCACATCATGATTTTTAATGTTCGATTGAATCGTTCAACTATAGATGCTTTTTAAGGGCTGTACGTTGAAAAATGATTAATGTCAGATTTTTTCATTAAGTTTTGGAAAGAGGTATTGAAGAACTCCTTTCCATCGTCAGTTTGTAAATTTGTCGGAATTCGACCTTCTTTTAGTATGGATGCCATGGCTTCAGTAACTTCAGCACCAGTCTTTCTTTTAATAGGAATTGCCCATGCATATTTAGAAAATCCATCTATCACAGTTAATAAAAAATTATGACCGCTATTGTTTGTAGCAAAGGCACCCATCTCAACTAAGTCAGCTTGCCATAGATCATCTATTCCTTTAATTATAACACGTCTTCTTATGAAATTTTTTCTAGCTGTTTTATGAAGCTCATTAACTACTTGCGTTTTATTCATTTTGTAATTGTCAGGGATTCTACATTAATTAACGCATCCAAAGTGTCTTTCATTTCTTGTATATTCAGATCTATATATTTCATCAACTTCTCATTAACGTCAACAATTGCTTTATTTACATATAATTCGGCTGCTCCCTTCAATCGCTCTTGCAGATTCGCAATTGATTCATTCGTATACAATTGACTAGAGTTTTTATCTTTTTCACTTGTTATATTGATTATGTTGTATAACTCCTTTAATTCTCCTTGTAGTACAGCACTTTCCTTATGTATTTGCTCAGTTAGATTGTTGCTGACTAACTGAAATTTTTCATTAACGTAGGAATTACTTAAATTTATGGTCTTGTCAGCTACATTGTCAACATATGTTTTATTGGTTGCATCATCCCTTTCTAGGGGGCTCTTAAGGTATTTCAAATTTTTAAAACTTAGATTGAAATCTCCACTTTCAGTGAGCTTAAAGCCCATGCCACTTAGACCTTGTATTCCTTGTTCCCCTTGAGGACCAGGTTCGCCTGGTAAGCCTCTAGGACCACGCTTGCCAGTAGATCCGAACTTTACCTTTTTAGAATATCTCCCAAACTTGTCGACACTCATTATTACATTACAACTGAATATGATTAAAGATGTTATTTATACTATAATGCCGCCTTCTTTTAACTCTTCAATAATTGATATAATTTCATTGTTGTGGTTATTAAAGACGAAGTCTATCCACAAGCTCATTAGGATCGTTCCAATAAACGTAATCAATATTATTCTTGGGTATATGCATCAAACCCTTAACTTCATGAGAAACCAGTTTACTTATAATTTCTAAGTACTTTAAAGCTCTAGTTCCTTTTATTTGACCATCCGTTCTATGACCTCTTTTATAGGCGTTAGTTTCTTTTAAGATAGCTTGATAATCTGTCAAGTCATCCTTACTATACAAAGCTTTCGCAGGTTGTTTCATAAAAACCAATTCACATAAACCCAGCGTTACTTTATACGATTTCCCGTTAATAAGGAAATAATCTTCCTCAATTGCAATCTTTGAATTTCCAATTTTCCATTCGTTATCATCATCTAAATAAACTCCATAAGTGTTGTCAATTATTGGCCTTTTTTTAAGGTATAGTTCTAAATATTTATCAACTATACCGCTTGATAAATTAAGAAAAGAATTTCTCTTTTCCATCAAAGTTCTAGAGTGTGTAGGTGTTACAAAGTTATCATCTTCCGACATTAAGGAATAATCTGAACGTTTTATAGGGGTACTGATCGGCTCCATTTTCGGAAGTTTCATTTTAGGAGTAAGCTTTGTATTACCATAATCATCATCATCATCATCATCTCCATATTCATCTTTAATTTTAGACTCATTCTTTGATTTTGTTATGAACTCATGAAGTGGTTTTGTTATGGGTTTAAATGTCTCCTCAAGACGTGTTTCAGTTTCAACTCGTCCAGTTTTCACAGCGCGGAATTTCTTCTTAATGGCATTTGTAGTTTTGATAAGATTTTTTAATAGTTCGTCTCTCCTTTTAACCGTCTTCGTAATGAGATTTGAACTCGTCTGTAAACTGGGTTATACTGATCTGAATAGGTCTATGGATAGCTCTTATCAGGTCTGTGAACAGCTTTTGACAGCTCCGTGAACAACTTTACCAGCTCTATAAAACAACTCGAACGGGTCTATGAACAGCTTTGTTGTAGAGTGCAATACTAACTTCCTGTGTGAAAGATGTCCAGCTATCTCTCTCGATCCAGCATTGAATTACTTAACGGTAGGGATTAGCTCAGAGACAGTTTCAGTATAGCTACAGCACCCAAAGTATACAGAACAACTTATTTTATAATAAATGATTTTGTGAAGACGCAAGTATTTTATTCAATCCGATATTAATCCTGAAAACTTGGTGCGTGAAAAAAATCAACGAGTGAAAACATCAAGATGAGTGGTCTCGACTTTAAGAAGCCTAGTACACTACTTCTAGAAGGAAATCTAAAAGAAAATTTTAAGAAGTTTAAACAGATGTATGATGTATAATATATACAACAAAAACGGTAAAAGAAGAAGAATCTGTCCGAGTTGCACGTTTCTTGAGTTGTGCGGGAGAGGCTGCAATAGAACTGTTTAACACATTCAAGCTAACGGAGGAACAAAAAGGTAAAATCGCATAAGTGACCAAAGCATTTGAGGAATATTGTGATCCCCGATCCAATGAAGTTTACGAGAGATACAAATTCTACACTCGTCGCCAGCGGGACAGCGAACCGTTTGATCACTTTATGGCAGACATCACAAAATTAGTAGAGAATTGCAATTTCGGAGAGCAGAAAGAGAGCATTTTGCGTGATAGAATCGTAATTCGTATAGCGGACAAGAGCATACAAGCAAAGCTTCTAAAAATTTACGGACTTACACTGGAGAAAGCGAAGGAGTATTGCAGAGTAGCAGAAATTACAGACTTGCAAGGGAAGCAAATGCAAGAGAAGGCAAGAGCAACAGTGGATGAAGTAACTAGACAGAATCAGGGAAGTAGCGGTAGAATTAGAATAGGCGAGAAAGTAGAACAAAAACGTAAATCAAAAATTTGTGATTTCAGATCGAGGCAGATTGCTGGACAAAACAAAACACAGTTTAGAGAAAATATATACCGCGGGGGACACGTAAGAAACACATGCAAATATTGCGGCAGGGAACACAAGCATGGAAATTGTCCAGCATATGGGAAAATTTGTTTAAAATGCAACTTCAAAAATTGTTATGTTCTCGAAAGTATGTGGTGTCGGATTGTCCAATCGTTGTCCTTTTCTCCCGAATAGTTGATGCTGCTCCGATCTTATATTTTCAGAATCTAGACTGAGGCCCGAGGATTTTGGATTTAGCACTGAACGTATTAGTGGACACAATCAAAACTGGATTAAACATTGTGGACCAAAGCATTATGTCGCCCCGGAAATATTCAGGGATGACCACAACACTGGAGAACCTCTTGGTGTTTGGGCTCTAGGAGTCTTTTAATATTTTATGGTTGTTGCAAATATGCCATTTCATACTCCCATCGTACCAGCACACTGATTCAGCTGTTTTAAATAGCAACTAAACAGAGGAAATGCCGTCTATCAAATCTATGGCCAATCCAAATATCAGCATTGAACTATTGACACATTACAAGACCAAAGAATGCAAGATCAACCAAAGAATGCAAGATCAACCAAAGAACACATAAAAAAAGGAACTGTATATACTTTACTTTCGTCAGATATTCTTTGTTAGTAATTCTTCCTACGGACTCAACAATTATTTATAAGTATATTCAGATTTAGTTTTTAACATTTATAAGTAGGTAATTTCAGCTTTATTGAAGTAATTTCGATTTACAACTACTAAAATTCTGATTGTTATTATATTTCTGGTGGAATGAAATTTATTAAAGAATTCTTGAAAAGTATAGAGAATAATAATTAGATAATGCTCCTTATTGTTCAATCTAACTGTAGAAGACTTAAAGAATGAAATGAATTAAAATGTAGAATGAATTAAAAAGGTAGAAAATCAAAATATACAATAGCTCATTGAAATCTCTACAAATAATGTATAAATTTAAAACAATATTACAATAATTACAATATTATAAATTTATGAAACAATATTACAATTTCAAGAAGATATTCTCATTTTATTACAAACATTTTGAGTATATACTATTACAATATATACAATTGTACTCGCAGAACCACAAAGCCACATAACTCACAGATAGTAAGTATTCGCATTTGTCAAAAGGTCGTCTTTCCCCGAATTCTAATATTAGTTAAATATCGAATGTTTAAAAGATATGGTCCAGGTTTCCTCAGGACAATGACGACAATAACTAACAAGCAAACAAAAACAAAGATAATAAAATAATAAGTACAATTCTAAATACAAATAAACATTACAATATAAAAAAAGCAAGTATTGATATAGAACTGAGGACAATTTAACAGTGTAATGCATAGTGCATTTATAAAGACTTTGATCGGAAATAGTGGTAAACCTATCAATTGTCCATCGGAAGCCACTGAAAATATTCAAAACAAGCCGGATATGTGCAGCGACATACAAGTATTAACGCACGGCGAAGATAGGCAAAGTTGATAAAAACGCCATGAGGCAGCGATTAACTCTCTTTTCCTCTGGAACTAGCCTACAGTGAAAGTTTTGCTAAAACTCGAAAAAGTCAGAGAAGTGAAATTAAGAAGTTCAAGTGAAAAGTAAAAACAAAGTATATGAAAAAAAAACCAACAGCATGGAGAAAATTAATTGACGCAGACAATTGACATTACAAGGGAAGAGATAGGTTACCTGGACCGGATTACGTAGTTTAGGAGGAACCAAGGATTGTTCGAGGAAAGGTGGCTTCTTTCTTTTCCAGATAAGTAGACGATTTCAGTATTTTTCCCTTTGATTCTGATTTAGTTTGTGTGACTTTGTGGCGACGGCGATCCCAGTTGTTCCCTTTGGAATCTTTTCTTTATATTACCTTAGTCAATATATATATAAGTGTTTAGAAAAATCGATGTTGTTTTCCTTTGTGCTTGTTTGTGTTATTTAGGTACAGGTTTCGTGATCTACCCTTCTACGCGTGAAAAAGATCACGTGGCGCCCCAATTTCTTTGAAGGTCAGTGTCAGTACACGGTCACCTGTAAACCCTACGCCCTTCTCCTGAGCTAGCAGATACTGCCACGGAGTGAGTATCATAACATTTGGCGTCCAACGTGGGGCCTCGAAACAGGTGAAAGGAAGTAGAAATTCTGAAAAGTGGTCATAAAGAAAGTGCAAAATTTTGGTGGTAAATGGTTGTATCTATATCATCTTCAGAAAGTGCAGAATTAAAAACATTCAACGCAAGTAGAAGTTTCAGCGGATGGATGTTTTGATTTCATCCAGCTGCACTAGTGATTTGTTTATCATCAGATCTGTTATCACATTTGCAGTAAAAACACGATTCTGTTAAATGCATTTAGCCAAAATCACCAGTTGTTTTATTAAGTTGGAATTGTTATGCACTTGTAGTGACAAACGACCTAGACCTTCAGTAGTGTACAGTTTATTAGTTTAGAGCAAATTTTGGTCGAGATAGTACGAAATCGGAATCGCCACTGAGTTTGTTTAGACAGTTTTGCGAAGTAACCTATCTTCCTCCGGTGTAGAATTGACTACAAACATTGTAGTAAAAGTGTTTTGTCCTATGTGCTGTTTAGTAACTAATTAATAGAGTATCACAGGTGGTATGAGTGTACTTACTATAAGTGTAATTTGCATCAAAATTGGATAAATTTATTTGAGAATTTTGAGGGTGAAATATCATGTCATCTGCATATGTAGGTTATATGCAATATTTTAGAAAATATAGGAGTTTGTGCAATTGTGTCTTTCAGAAATAGAGAAAAATTAAAAATCGAGATTCTACTTCCCGTCCAGTGGATTAGGGATTAATATCTGTACACGTTTAAGTGGATTATTATCACAGGTAATTAATTTTTCTTTGAGCTTCATTTTTACAAATATGGTATTCAAATTGAGAATCACGCCTAAAATTTAGGAATAAATAACGTTTTTATTGCATTTCTAACATAATAAAATTTATATAACCTTTGAATATATTGAATATTTCTTTAATAACCTTTAAGAATTTAAGAATTTTATGAAACCAATTTAATTAAGTATTGCGAAAGTGCTTTTGGTGAAATTTTATGAATTTCAATCACCATTAAGTGGAAGTTACTCGTCCGTAATAAGTCGTAAGGTATCCGAAAAGAGTTGCTTCTGTTATAGACTGGGTTCCTTAAGATATGGAGATATGTTGCAAGTGATCCTTAGTGAATTGTTGGAAACACATAAGTTTGTGCACAACCTGATTATCGAGAATTTATCGTAGTAAATTACGCATAGTTGTCCGGGATTTTGAGAAAGATTTACTTTGCAAGTTACCATTTAATATGAAAGATTAGTCGTCGAGGTTAACTTGGTATATGTTCGAATATCAATATTTAATCCAAGCGAAAGTGATATTCAGGTAAATTGATAATTAGCTTTAATCTGGGGTTAAAGAACTAGTTTGTCTCAAGTGAAATTCCTTCTTTTAGATTAAAAGAATTTAATTCATTTCTAGTGCCTGTAGAAAACGTTAGATAAGAAGTTTAGTGCGTTGATATTGAAAGTTTTGAATTGTCATAAGAAATTGCCACCTTTTGCGATACCGGATATGTGGAATATATTGCATTAAGCGTTCTTTATATATTTTATTATTTATTGCTCATCATACCTATCTTAGTCGGGAATTGAAAAATATTTTCCTACAAAAAGTGAACCTTATATTTTTATTTCAAAATGGAGATTAATCGACTCAATCAAGATGAGTTAACGTATGAACTCTCAATTCGCGGTTTGCCTGTCGGTAAAGTCGATGATATGAGGGTAAGTCTCCGATCTGCACTAAAAGCCGAAAATCTCGGACAGTCCTTACTTGATTTGACATATCCGTTTACATTTGAAGTGGACCTAGAAGCCTTAGAAAAGATGTTGGAGGAAATTAATAGTTTAGTTTCAAGTTTTGAAGGCGAACTCGGATCTTCTGAATATAGGAAGATTATGACAAAGGTGCAGTGGGCCCTTTCTAGGTTGAATAGGTGTCAAGCTGTTAGTGAAGAGCAGTCAAAAGATAAATGTCGCGTTAAGGGAGGACTGGTTCTTGCGTTAGGAATACTTCAAGAAAAGGCTGAAGTAGATGCGTCGGAATGTGAAGAATCGGATCCCATCGAAGAATCAACCATGATAAGACCTAACTCGTCAGAATCAAGATCAAGAGTACCTATATATAAATGGGGTGTAACATTCTCAGGGGAACAAGGGCAGTCCTTGAATTCATTTTTGGAGCGAGTAACTGAATTAAGTGAGGCTAGAGGTGTGAATGTAACTCAGTTGTTCCGATCAGCCCTGGACTTGTTCACGGGCAAAGCTTTAATATGGTACCGAGCTAATAAAAGTAAGTTTTCGTCTTGGAAAGAATTAGTTATTGAACTAAAGAATGAATATCTACCTGCTGATTATGATGACCGAATGCTAGAAGAAATAAAACGTAGGACACAGGGCAAAGATGAGAGCATAGGTACATACGTCGCGGTTATGAGTACCATGTTTTCAAGACTCAATGAACCTCTGACTGAACAGCAACAACTCAAGATACTGAAAAGAAACGTGAGTCCATTTTATCAGTCACAACTGGGATTAATGGATGTCACCGGAATTCAAGAGCTTGTAAATTTGGGACGAAAGTTAGAGTCTGTCCGCACGTCAGTAGAAGCTTTTGTACCTCCACCAAGTAGACGCAATACTCAACTATTAGAACCCGACCTTGCTTATGTATACACTCACCAACCTGCGATTGCGATGATTGCTAACGCCACAAATAATAATGTTTCTCCCAGAGGACTTAGATCCTTTAAATGCGGGCGTGTCGGCCATATTGCGAGGTTTTGTAGAATTACAGCAAGACCTAATAGAACAACTAATGAAACTTCATCTAATTGTAATAGATGTCCAAGCAGCAACCCCAACGCTATAGGTAATCCTACGAGCAATCATAATAATACTCGTAGCTCACCAACACGAAATTCGTCGGAAAACGAAGACAGGGCTCAACGCTAAGCGGCGAGTTGAGCTCTGGTAGGTCCCAGAAAGCCGCAGCTTTAGAAGGAACTCTCGATGCAATAGGTAAAGTAGGTGACACAACAGAGTTACTGGAGTATGTGTTTGTAAAAGTACATAACGATGTACGACCATTTTTAAAAATTCGGATATTTGGTGTAGAATTTAGAGGCCTGTTGGACTCAGGAGCTTCACGTACTGTAGTCGGTGGACCAGGATTAGATATGCTGCTTAAAATGGGACTCAACATAAGTAAGACAGATCTTCAAAGTGTGATGTTAGCCGACGGAAACAGTGTAGAAATTAATGGGAAAATTAATATCGCGATCGAATTAGAAGATCGTATACAAGTTTTTGAAGTAATAGTCGTCCAAAAAATACCGCACCAAATAATTTTGGGAGCAGACTTTTGGAGAACTATGGGTATCGAAGCGAACTTATCGAACAATTCATGGATATTCTCGGATGGTAGCCAAAGCCATGTAGTAGCATCGTTGGAAAGCAAATCAAAATTATCTTTGGAACAACAGAAAGAACTTGACCAAATAATCGCAGATTCTGAACAGAAAATGGGCAAAGGTTTGGGCCATTGTAGGGATATAGAGCATGTTATTCAGACGGAGTCGGAACCAATCAAGCAAAGATACTACCCAGTCTCACCAGCCATGCAGAAGATAATAAATACAGAGCTAGATAAAATGTTGAGGGAAGGTGTAGTTGAACCCTCTAAAAGCGCGTGGTCGTCACCTATTGTGATGGTCCGTAAGAAAGATGGTACATACCGCTTTTGCGTCGACTACCGTAAATTAAACAAAGTAAAGAAAAAAGATGCATATCCGCTACCTTACGTATCAGCCACTTTGGATAAATTGAGGAACGCACGATATATGTCATCCCTGGACATCAAATCAGCCTTCTGGCAAGTACCCATGGCGAAGGAGTCGAAACATTATACAGCGTTTACCGTACCAAGGAGAGTTTTGTTTCAGTTTAAAAGGATGCCGTCGTTTACTTAGATGACGTGATCATTGTAACATCGAACTTTGACGAACATAAGAAAGTTTTACGACAAGTCCTCGATAGACTGTATACGGCAGGACTTATCATTAATTACGAAAAGTGTGAATTCTGCAGACAAGAGCTGCGATATTTAGGTTATTTAGTAGGAGAAAATGGTCTTCAAGTTGATCCTGGAAAAGTTCAATGTATAATAGATATGCCTCACCCCAAATCAGTTTCGGAAGTACGAAAGTTCATAGGTATGGTTGCATGGTATCGTCGTTTCATTCAAAGCTTTTCAACTTTGATCGCCCCAATTACTAACTTACTAAAGAAAAATAAAAAATTCCAATGGTCTACGGAGTGTGAGGAAACCTTTCGTGCCATCAAGAATAAGCTGATAACAGCGCCCATACTATCCTGCCCAGACTTTAACTTACCTTTTATCGTCCACACCGACGCATCCGGATATGGGATTGGAGCCGTTTTAACGACAGCGAAAGAGTCGTGGCATATTTAAGTCGATCCCTTAACAAATGTGAGCGAAACTATTCCAACACAGAGCGGGAATGCTTGGCCGTGCTGTGGGCAGTGGAAAAATTACGACCATATTTGGAAGGCACAAAGTTCACCGTAGTTACTGACCACGCATCTCTAGTGTGGCTGCATAACCTCCGAGATCCTACAGGAAGATTAGCAAGATGGGCGATGAGGATGCAACAACACGACTTTGAAGTAATACATAGAAAAGGAAAAGAGCACCTTCTACCTGATATGCTTTCAAGATCAGTTCCTGTTATAGATTGTATAAAACAAAACAAGACAGATAAAGATAAATGGTATGAAAGATTAAAAGTGAAAATTAAGAAGAATCCTAGTCAATATCCTGACCGGAAGATTACGAACGAAGATCTTTTTAAGCACTGCCGACCAAGATATCCGGCGCTAGCATTTGACTCAGATAATTGGAAACAAGTTATACCAAAACATGAACGGAGTAAAGTAATTCCCGATTGCCATAACACACCAACCTCAGGTTATTGCGGTATACAGAAAACGTATTTTCGCCTATGCGAACAATTCTACTGGCCCAAGATGAAAGCAGACGTTGCATCGTACGTAAGGAAATGTGTGATATGTCAGACGATCAAGCCTGAGCTTAAAAGGACAGCGGGACTTATGGCCACTCGCAGAATTGCGGATAAACCTTGGGAAACTATTAGTGTTGACCTAATTGGCCCTTTGCCTCGTTCATGTCGCGGATACGTATACATCTTAACAGTAGTCGATCATTTCAGCAAGTTTCCGATTCTGTTTCCTCTGCGTTCAGCAACTACTAAAAGTGTTATTCAATCATTAGAAGATTCAGTATTTTTGCTATTTGGTGTACCACAAAATATCATTTGCGATAATGGACCTCAATTTAAAAGCCGCGAGTTTCAGAAGTTGGGTCAAGACTACGGGACTACGATAAATTATACTGCGTTTTACCATCCACAGGCTAACCCAGCAGAGAGGACGAACCAAGTCGTTAAGTCAATGCTACGTGCATATATAGCAGACAACCATCGAATGTGGGATTCTAAATTGGCAAAAGTGGCATGTGCTATCCGTACCTCTACCCATGAGTCAACTAAACTAACGCCATATTTCGTAAATTTTGGACGAGAAATGGTTACTAATGGAATGTTACATAAGGCTTTAAGGAACGGGGAAACTTACAATGCAGAGGAGAGATCAAAGGCCCTAGAAGAAGTCAGGAAGGATGTGAAGAAACGATTGGAGAAAGTATCAGAAAATAGTAAGCGTATCTATAACCTTCGGAGAAGGGATTCTAGGTACTTTATCCACGATTTAGTCTGGCGAAAGAACTATGTCCTTTCTGACGCGGCAAAATACTTTAATGCTAAGCTTGCACCGAAATTTATTGGACCATTTAAGATTGTTAGAATAGTTTCTCCTTGGACTTATGAGTTAGGTGATAAGAATGGTAAGAGTCAGGGAATCTGGCATACCAAAGACCTAAAGCCTTGTAACGGAAGGCTTTCTGAAGATACTTAAATTTCCTTTATGCAGTTAGATTATTTATCGATTTTAGAAAATGTAAATATTCGAAGTGTGATAAATGAGGATTAGTCTACTATTTCAGGTAGCTCACTTGGATGAATAAGTTTTGAAGTAATTAACAATTTTATTAGTTTTCTGTGATCATATACTTGAATTCACAAGTTTAAATAATAGTTCAAGCAACATACGTTAAGAGTAGGATGTGCAGATAAAAGGCACTTTCATAAGAAATAAAAGCCGAATCCTTTGTTTTATAATTTACGAGATTTCAAGGAAATCTCCCGGAGGAAGAGGAGGAATGTTATGTTCTCGAAAGTATGTGGTGTCGGATTGTCCAATCGTTGTCCTTTTCTCCCGAATAGTTGATGCTGCTCCGATCTTATATTTTCAGAATCTAGACTGAGGCCCGAGGATTTTGGATTTAGCACTGAACGTATTAGTGGACACAATCAAAACTGGATTAAACATTGTCGCCCCGGAAATATTCAGGGATGACCACAACACTGGAGAACCTCTTGGTGTTTGGGCTCTAGGAGTCTTTTAATATTTTATGGTTGTTGCAAATATGCCATTTCATACTCCCATCGTACCAGCACACTGATTCAGCTGTTTTAAATAGCAACTAAACAGAGGAAATGCCGTCTATCAAATCTATGGCCAATCCAAATATCAGCATTGAACTATTGACACATTACAAGACCAAAGAATGCAAGATCAACCAAAGAACACATAAAAAAAGGAACTGTATATACTTTACTTTCGTCAGATATTCTTTGTTAGTAATTCTTCCTACGGACTCAACAATTATTTATAAGTATATTCAGATTTAGTTTTTAACATTTATAAGAAGTTAATTTCAGCTTTATTGAAGTAATTTCGATTTACAACTACTAAAATTCTGATTGTTATTATATTTCTGGTGGAATGAAATTTATTAAAGAATTCTTGAAAAGTATAGAGAATAATAATTAGATAATGCTCCTTATTGTTCAATCTAACTGTAGAAGACTTAAAGAATGAAATGAATTAAAATGTAGAATGAATTAAAAAGGTAGAAAATCAAAATATACAATAGCTCATTGAAATCTCTACAAATAATGTATAAATTTAAAACAATATTACAATAATTACAATATTATAAATTTATGAAACAATATTACAATTTCAAGAAGATATTCTCATTTTATTACAAACATTTTGAGTATATACTATTACAATATATACAATTGTGCTCGCAGAACCACAAAGCCACATAACTCACAGATAGTAAGTATTCGCATTTGTCAAAAGGTCGTCTTTCCCCGAATTCTAATATTAGTTAAATATCGAATGTTTAAAAGATATGGTCCAGGTTTCCTCAGGACAATGACGACAATAACTAACAAGCAAACAAAAACAAAGATAATAAAATAATAAGTACAATTCTAAATACAAATAAACATTACAATATAAAAAAAGCAAGTATTGATATAGAACTGAGGACAATTTAACAGTGTAATGCATAGTGCATTTATAAAGACTTTGATCGGAAATAGTGGTAAACCTATCAATTGTCCATCGGAAGCCACTGAAAATATTCAAAACAAGCCGGATATGTGCAGCGACATACTAAGTATTGACGCACGGCGAAGATAGGCGAAGTTGATAAAAACGCCATGAGGCAGCGATTAACTCTCTTTTTCCTCTGGAACTAGCCTACAGTGAAAGTTTTGCTAAAACTCGAAAAAGTCAGAGAAGTGAAATTAAGAAGTTCAAGTGAAAAGTAAAAACAAAGTATATGAAAAAAAAAACCAACAGCATGGAGAAAATTAATTGACGCAGACAAGGGACATTACAAGGGAAGAGATAGGTTACCTGGACCGGATTACGTAGTTTAGGAGGAACCAAGGATTGTTCGAGGAAAGGTGGCTTCTTTCTTTTCCAGATAAGTAGACGATTTCAGTATTTTTCCCTTTGATTCTGATTTAGTTTGTGTGACTTTGTGGCGACGGCGATCCCAGTTGTTCCCTTTTGGAATCTTTTCTTTATATTACCTTAGTCAATATATATATAAGTGTTTAAGAAAAATCGATGTTGTTTTCCTTTGTGCTTTTTTGTGTTATTTAGGTACAGGTTTCGTGATCTACCCTTCTACGCGTGAAAAAGATCACGTGGCGCCCCAATTTCTTTGAAGGCCAGTGTCAGTACACGGTCACCTGTAAACCCTACGCCCTTCTCCTGAGCTAGCAGATACTGCCACGGAGTGAGTATCATAACAAAATCACTTTGCAAGCGTTTGTAAACAGAATGGAAGAGCAAAGGTGAGCGACATAAAGTGTTCTATATACCGTTCAGACTCAAATGAAGGTGATAGCGATAGTTTTTATATTGATTCAGTTAGTAAATGTGTTTATGCTTCGGAATTGAGTAAAAATCAAAAAGTAAATAGGTGGTATGAAATATTAGAGGTAAACGGCACCGAAATGAAATTTAAATTAGACAGTGTAAATGTTTTGCCAAAATATATATTTGATAAGTTAAAAACAAATCCAAAATTAAAACCAAGTGTTGCTCGTCTGGAGGGTTTTGGGGGCAATTATATTATTCCGATGGGGTGCGTCACATTGTCAACAACAGTGCTCAAGAATAAGCGATGTGGGGATCTGTCATTTATAATAGCTGATGTAAAAGGAAATGCAATTTTTGGATTACCGTCATGTGTCAGATTGGGTTTAATTAAACGTCTAAGTGAAAATAAACAAGATACAAAAGAGGAATTTATAAATAGAAATCGTGATGTTTTTACAGGTCTGGGTAGTTATCCCGAAAAGTGTGAACTACAACTTAAAGAAGATGCCATACCAGTGCATAAACCACCACGCCGCGTTCCCTTGGGGTTGCGGGATAGGCTAAAGCAAACCCTTATGGACATGGAAAAACGAGAAATAATAGAGAAGAAGCACGGGCCCTCCGCTTGGGCGCACCACTTGGTGCTAGTAGAGAAAAAAGACGGGTCATTAGATCCTAAGGAACTTAACAATAATATTGCATTTGAAGACTTCCTAATACCTACATTAGAAGATTTTAGGTTAGCGATGAGAGATAAAAAGTACTTCTCAGTACTGGATCTCAAAGAGGGATTTTGGCAACTGCCACTTAGCGAAAAATCAAAGGATTTAACAGTATTTAATACGCCCTTCGGCACTTATCGTTATAATGTTCTTCCATTTGGAGTTAGCATAGCTCCTGAAAAATTTCAAAAATTGAATGCAAAATATTTCGGTGATCTGTCAAATTGCTTTATGTATATTGACGACATAATTGTAGGAGGTAAAGCAATAGAAGAACACAACAGTAATTTACAGAAAGTAATAAATAGAGCAAGAGAAATAAATGTAAAATTCAACCCGTCCAAGTTACAATATTGTGTTACAAAAGTCAAATATTTAGGACACACCTACTCCAGTGAGGGAATAGCACCAGATCCAGATAGAATCAAAGCAATACAAAATTTGAAAAATCCATCGAATAAAAAGGATTTGGAGAAGGTCTTAGGCATGCTTAACTATCTAAGAGAATTTATTCCAAAGTATTCCGAACAAAATGCTCCACTTAGAGCATTATTAAAAAAAGACGTGGTGTTCAAATGGACCCCATATCATTCCAAAGTTTACGAGTCAATTAAAAGACAGTTATCAAGCGCAACGGTACTTCATTCCTTTGATCCTAAAAAGGAGATCGTAGTGCAAACGGACGCTTCTACAAATGGACTGGGTGGTTCTCTTTCACAAGAAGGAAAGCCCATTGCGTTCGCATCAAAAAGTCTAACTAGTGCGGAACTTAATTACGCTCAAATTGAAAAGGAGTTATTAGCCATTGTCTCTGCCACAGAAAAATTTCACAACTATATTTATGGCCATCACGTTATAATACATACAGACCACAAACCATTGTTAGCCATTGTCAGAAAACCACTTACTGAGATTCACTCAACAAGATTGCAACGGATGAGTTTAAAATTACAGAAATATGACGTAGAATTAAAATATGTACCTGGAAAATTCCTTAATGTACCAGACTTATTATCAAGGAATTCAAATGAAGATACACAAATCGATATCACCGATGTTATGACGGACATAGTCCATTCTTTGGACATAAGCTATAGTAAGAAAGAAATTTTTTTTTAATGTACGGAGCAAGATGAAGTGCTTCAAAGTCTTATTCAACTGTATAAAAAGGGATGGCCAAAATCAAAAGAAAAACTACCAGACAAGGTAAAATTTTTTTGGAATCTTAAAGACAAAATTTATTGCGAAGACAACTTGGTATTTTAGAGAACAGAATTTTTGTGCCAAAAGTTCTAATCAATGACATGCTGAAATTGTTACACGAACCCCATCTGGGCGTTACAAAAACAATCGCAAGGGCAAAAACCTTGTTTTATTGGCCGTTCATGAATAAAGATATATGTAATATAATACACAAATGCAGAGTATGTGAAAAATTCAGACCATCAAACCATCACCATTCCTTATTGCCACATGATACCCCTCGTTTACCCTTCCAGAAATTAGGCATTGACATATTAGAATACGGCAAAAAATACTTCCTTGTAGCAATAGATTATTTCTCAAAATGGTTAGAGATAAAAGAAATG
Organism: Leptarthrus brevirostris; assembly: GCA_964036015.1. NCBI lineage: Eukaryota > Metazoa > Arthropoda > Insecta > Diptera > Asilidae > Leptarthrus > Leptarthrus brevirostris. The sequence goes on from OZ038371.1 coordinate 71,403,693, forward strand.
GAAGGCAAAAAGGCATGTGATGTAATACTGGCGTTAAAGAAGATTTTTGTAAATCACGGTGTACCTCGAACAATAATAGCAGATAATCAACCTTGTAATTCATATTTACTTAAACATTTTGCAGAGCAATGGAATTTCGAATTTATCTATTCAAGCCCAAGGTACCCACGTTCTAACGGAATGACTGAAAAAGGGGTACACATCGCCAAAATGTTACTCAAAAAAGTCAAAGAGAGTAATACAGATTTTTACAGCGCATTATTAGAACAAAGATGTTCCATAGTTCCTAGACTAGGTTATGCTCCCTGTGAGATGCTGATGAATCGAAAACTAAGAACTAAATTGCCAATATCTTCTGACCTGTTAATACCAAAGTTGCCTCAGGACATTCATGAAAAACTTTTAAAGGCACAAGAAGGTCAAATAAAGTATCATAACTCTCATAAATTACACAAAAGCTTCACCTTAAATGAGGGAGAAAATGTCGTATATAAATGTGGAAGAACATGGGAACCAGCAAAGGTTGTAGGAAGACACGACAATCCTCGTTCTTATTTTATACGGAACGAAGATAACCAAATATTACGGCGAACTACATATCACCTGAGAAAATCGTTTAACGAGCCTCAATTTCTTTATCAAGGTGACGTACCTCAGGCGACGGAAACTGTTAGCCATAGGAACCCTACAGACGAAGCGGCAAATAACAACTTCACGAACATTACAACTAGCGTTGCCACATCCACACACTGTGCGGACTCGCAATCTTCACAGGAAGCGGTAATGGATGCAAGAACCAACATTAACGAATCATTACCAGTTCATCATAGTCAAAGCGAATTAAATCCTTCAAACCCAGTATATAGAACACGTTATGGTCGTTTAGTTCAAAAACCAAGTCGGTATCAATCTTAAGAAAAAAATAATAATTAGAAAATTTCCAAATTGCATTTTAGTATAACAAAATCATAAAAAGAAAAGAATAGTAGAATTTTAAAATTATGGAATTGCGAAATTAACATAGAATTTGAAAATTGTTGAAATGAAAATACTGCCGAAATCAATTTGTAAAATCAGGGGGATGTTGTAGAGTGCAATACTAACTTCCTGTGTGAAAGATGTCCAGCTATCTCTCTCGATCCAGCATTAATTACTTAACGGTAGGGATTAGCTCAGAGACAGTTTCAGTGTAGCTACAGCACCCAAGTATTTTATTCAATCCGATATTAATCCTCCGGTGTTTTTACCAGGTGTATGAACAGCTATATCAGGTCTACTACCAGCTTAACAGGTCTATTACCAGCTTTAGCAGGTCTATGAACAGCTTTAACTGATTTGCTTTACTAGATCTTCTAGATTTATAGCGAAATGTATGTATCGATCAATTTTCGATAACGTCCTTTGTTCAACAAACTATCTTTATCGATTACTAAAAAGCCATAATTGTCTTTCCAGCAAACACCGCAAATACTACGAAATTTTTCGAAGGTCATGTCTGTGTTAACATGATCATTATATATATGTCTAAGATTCATATCATCTTGTTTAAACAAAATAAGAAAGTTAGCGTTGTCACGTATTAAGTGCTTCGGTATATGGGTGTAAGTCTGAAAGAGATAGAAACTATCAATATTATTATGTCGATCCATACAAAAATAATCACGTATGTTATTTTGTTTCCCACATGCTACATCATCGAAAATAAAAATAGAATTCGGTTTGGCTTCCTCTGGAGGTATAACTTCGCAATTATTAGAAAATGGGTAGTACCCCAGACCACTAATGGGGCTTATCAACTGCTCCAGATACTTATATTTAGGTTGATGTAGTGATTTTGAGTAGATGTAAATATTCTCGAACTTAAGTCCATTCGGATGTTCTATAAGCCCAATCATAAGATTGGTTTTACCGCAGTTTGAAGGTCCAACAAGAATACCTCTTATATTATTAGGTAGAAGCAAACTATGTCTTTTGACTTCATTTGTAGATTTAATATCAAGATTTGTTATTGATAAAGAGTCCTTCTGCTTCACGAACTTCATTATTAGAACTGAAATATTTATTACACAATACTGAACTTTTATATCAATCATCAGCTCAGTGTGTTGTTGTGAGGACGTCTAAAAGGTTTATCTTACCAGTTGAATGATTAATCATTCAAAGAATCAAAATCGTTCTCGTCAGCGTAAATGTCGAAGAGGAGGCGGTTTGCTAAACACAGCAATTAGCAATTTACCATTTGAATTTCATTTACCTGGATATCAATATTGCGGTCCTGGTACTACACTACAAAAAAGATTAGCAAGGGGTGACCCTGGAATCAATCCTCTTGACGTAGCTTGTAGAGATCACGATATCGCATATTCTCAACATAAAAATATTGAGGATAGTCATATTGCTGATCGTATATTATCCGGTAAAGCTTGGGAACGAGTGACATCTTCAGACGCATCCCTTGGTGAACGTAGCAGCGCCTGGCTTGTCACAAACGCTGTGAAGGCGAAAGTAAAATTTGTAATGGGGTTAAGAAAAAAACCTAAAATTCGTTCTAGGAAGCCAAAAAGAAAATTAACTCTACAAAAAGGAGTATATGAAGCATGAAATATTTTAAAGTTAAAAAAGCCTGATTCCTTAAAAGAAGCTATAAGTCTTGCACTCGCTGCTACTAAAAGTGTATTTAATCGAAAGAAGAAGGATGTAGGACCACCTCGAATTATTCCGATTCCAAAGGCTGGAGGAGTGTTACCTCTAATTCCTATTTTTGCGGGTCTTTCAGCACTAGGTGCTTTAGTGGGAGGAGTATCAGGTGTCGCAAAGGCTGTTAATGCTGCAACAAATGCTAAAGATCAGCTAAAGGAGAGCAATCGACATAATAATACGATGGAAGCTATTGCATTAGGAAAAAAAGGTAGCGGTTTATATTTGAAGCCATACAGAAAAGGACTTGGTCTATTCTTAAATCCACCTTCAAAAAACTTCTAAAACTGCTACCTAATCGAGCATTAAATGAAATTGATTTATATAAATATGCGAATAATTTACCACATTTAAGAGGTGTTTTTATGCTTGATGCTCTCCCCAAAAAGCCTAGAAAATATGAGTGTGGAATAGTAAATATGGACTCTATATCAGGTCCTGGTAGCCATTGGGTAGCATATTACAAAAGTGAATCTGAAAAAGAATACTTTGACAGCTTTGGAAACTTGCAACCACCACAGGAAATATTAAGCTATTTAGGAAAAAACATTGTTTACAATTATAAGTTTTACCAAAATTATAATACGATAAATTGCGGGCATTTATGTTTAGAATTTTCATATAATCATTACAATAATAATAAGTAACTATAAATTTAATAGTATAATTGTACATTGTAAGATAACAGCTATAAATAAACTTTACATAAAATAACAACTGCATTTCACTTTGTACTACTATGTCATTAACACTGACTTTGACTGGGAATTCATCTGTGCTTACAGTTGAATACTTTCCTCCGTTGGACTTAAGTTCAGAATACGTTTGCGGACTTATTGATTTACAGACATATAATTCAATTCCTAATGTGGACAATAGAAATAACTTACTTCATCTGGATGATGATGAAATTAAAATTCCAAAAGGCTCCTATTAAATTGATGATATTGCAGGATTTATCAAAAAGGAACTAGCTAAGACGAAAACTAAACCTATAGTACAAATAACAGCTAATAATAACACCTTGAAAACAGAAATCAAAAGTTCTACCCGAGTGTTTTTGAATAAAAATAACTCTATTGGATCATTATTAGGATTTAGTAAACGCGTTCTAGAACCTAATATTTCATATCAATCTGATTTACCAGTAAATATAATAAAAGTTAATGTGATTCGAGTTGAATGTAATATAGTATCAGGCTCTTTTATAAATAATCAACAAGTGCATACATTACACGAGTTCTCTCCTACGGTAGGTCCGGGATATAAAATAATTTAAGTTCCCAAGAATGTCATTTATTTGCCCCTGAACATCAAACGGATAAGTTCTCTTACGCTGAAGTTCGTGGATCAAGACGGTGATCTAATTAATTTTAGAGGAGAAACGATTACAGTGAGATTGCATTTGAAGCCGCAGCATGTTAATATACAATAATACCATTGATAATAAATACAAACACAAAAGTGTTAACTCTTCTAGTCCGCCTAAAGCCACGCAACAGTCGGGAATAAAGCTAACAGTCGCTAACAAGCAATTCTTAAAAACTCTTGGTCTTAAGTTAAAAAATGAGTGAAATACTCGATATTGCTCAAGGTGCTAGCTATGATAATAGTATTACAAAAGTTGAGTATCACAGCTACTCTCCGTTTTTAGCATCATATAAGAATAGCGATGAAGTTCGGATATCATTACAACATCAGGATTTGTATATTTTACCAAGTGAAAGCTCCTTATATATAGAAGGCGCGATAACAAAATCATATGGGTTGGCCTCAACAACTGCAAAATTAACTAATAACGCCATAGCTTTGCTATTTGACGAAATTCGCTATGAATTAAATGGCGTAGAAATTGATCGCACGAGAAATCTGGGATTTGCTACAACAATAAAAAATTATATATCTTTAAATCAAAATGAAAGCAATGTGTTACTAAATGCTTCCTGGTCTCCAGATAATTCAATATTACCTACAAGAGGATTTTTCAATTTTTGCATTCCTTTAAAGTTGTTGCTCGGTTTTGCTGAAGACTATAAGAAAATTGTTATAAATGCTAAACATGAACTTATATTGATTCGAAGTAGAGGGGATGAAAATGCTTTTATATCACCAAACGATAAAGTTAAAATAGATATTTTCAAACTACAATGGCGAGTACCCCACATAAGTGTAGCTGATGAAGAAAAACTATCGCTGCTTAAGTTAATCGATACTGGGCAGCCAATACAGCTTTCGTAGCTGGGATATATATGAATATCCTATATTAACCGTAACTGTTGATCATAATTGGACAATTAAAACATCAACTCAGTTGGAAAAACCTCAATATGTAATTTTAGCACTTCAAACGGGTCAAAAAAACCAGAAGAGTAAAGATGCAAGCAAGTTTGATCATTGCGAACTTTTAGATTTCAAACTTCACCTAAATTCTGAAACATTTCCATATGAAGACTTAAACATTAAATTTGATCGGGAGAGCTATGCTTTATTGTATGATATGTATATAAAATTCCAACAATCATAATACGGACGTCTTCATCAACCGCTGCTTACCAGAGAGAAGTTCAAGAAAAATGCTCCAATTGCTGTTATCGATTGCTCACATCAAAACGAGGTGATCAAATCAGGACCAGTCGATATTCGTATCCAGTTTAAAACACTTAGTAATATTCCCGCAAACACAACCGCTTTTTGTTTGCTTTTGCATGACAGAATAGTCGAATATAGTTCATTGACGAGTGAAGTTAGAATAAAATAGTTTTTAAAAAAAAAGTTGAACCGACTTCACAAAAAGCGCTAAAAAGCATAAAATAATTTTTAATTTTATATCTATTACGACATTTTGAAGTCGGTGCAAATCAAACAAACCAAACAACTACAACAAAAATATTTAATCGTCATTTCTTATGATCCCGTAAGCTGAAACGTTCAGGTAGTATTATGCATTATTTTCAATTGTGGTTATGTAGTTGTTTTATTTGTTAAATTTGCACCGACTTCAAAATGTCGTAATAGATATAAAATTAAAAATTATTTTATGCTTTTTAGCGCTTTTTGTGAACTCGGTTCATTTTTTTTTTAAAACTATTTTATTTTTCACTTTTTAGTGTCTTCTTCTCTATACAACGAAGAAAGAACCATCCAAATCGGTCCACGAGTTAAAAGTTAGTTTTAACCCCCTACCTCACCCCCATTCCACTAAACTTTTTTTCTCATGGTATCAATCAAGGAACATACTCTACCGAACATAAAAGGAATCATCGAAATCGGTCCACGCGTTAAGAAGTTACTACCCCTCCCCCTCCCCCACCACCACCATAGGACCAAATTATTCTCCTATTAGCAATGGGGGATCACACTCTATACAACTGCAAAAGAACCGTACAAATCAATCCACTTGTTACAAAGTTAGGTTCCACCCCCCTTCTCCCACCTCCACCCCAGCAACATTTGTTTTCTCTTGTATCAACCAAGGATCATATTTAATCCAATAGAAAAAGAATTATCCAAATTGGTCCACGCGTTACGAAGTTAGACTACCCCTTCCCCTCACCCACACCTTTCACCATAGGACCAAATTATTCTCCTATTAGGAATGGGGGATCATACTCTATACAACAGAAAAAGAACCATCGAAATCGGACCACGCGTTACAAAGTTAGGTTCCACCCCCACCCCCCATCGCCATCCCCCCAAAATTTTTTTCACCTGGTATCAACCACGGAACATACTCTTCCCAACAGAAAAATAATTATTTAAATCGGTCCACGCGTTACAAAGTTAGACTACCCCTCCCCCCACCCTGGGCCAAATTTTTTTCTCCTATTAGTAATGGGGGATCATACTCTGTACAACAAAAAAAGAACCATCCAAATCGGACCACGCCTTACAAAGTTAGGTTTCACCCCCACCCTACCAAAGATTTTTTTGACATGGTACCAATCGGTGAACATACTCTACCCAACAAGAAAAGAATCATCAAAATCGGTCGACGCGTTACGAAGTTATGCCCGGTCAGACATAAAAAAAAAAAAATACGCGTCGAACTTAGAACCTCTTTGTTTTTGGGAAGTCGGTTAAAAATAATTTAAGATTACAAATGGCTGCAATTGTGGATATTCAAGGATTTAAAGACGAACATAGCAAGTTTATTGTGAAGGAATTGGCAATTTTGACAAATGGAAACCAAATACAGCACTTTATTTTTCAACCTCCATTCAGATTTAAGGCTTTAACAGCTGCAAAGAGAAGAGAAACGAAATGGCTGCATGATAATTATCATAGATTCAGATGGACCGATGGATATATTCCCTATCATCAATTACGTGCTATAGTGGCGCCTTTAATAAGAAACAAAATACTGTATGTGAAAGGCTGTGAAAAAGTTTGCTAGATCAAAAATACATTTGGTGAAGGTGTAATAGTATATAATATGGAAGAAGAATTGCAGTGTCCAAAATTATCCTCTCTTAAATTTTTTTATAAAGTGCCATGCTGTTTAACTCATCAGGGACAATGCGCTCAAGAAAATGTTTATCTTTTAAGAAATTTTCTAGAAAAGTAATAAAATTTAGAAATAAGAAATAAATGTCTTATAATTTTATACTAATAAAAGTTTGTCCGTCTGCAATGACTTTTACTATTTTCAAACTCTAGAGGGAAATGATTGTAAGGTGAAGTGGAATGAAACATATATTTAATAAAAGTATTTTATTTATTTATAAATTTAAATAATAGCCAGTGTTAGGTGTTATCTTAGAAAACATTAAATTAAAATAGCTGCCACCTGCTGCTTTCCTTTCAACAAAGAAGCCTCCATCGTTCATTTTCTCAATTTGACGGTTAGTAATTTTAGTATCAAATCTAAGCGGCAAAAAAACATAATAGCTCTCCAGTTCTAAAAGGATCCTGGGTCCATATTTTGTTGTTGTTCTTCTGCAGCTAATGATTTTGTAATTCTGCGACTCTTTAGTATCTTTAACAGCGAGTGCATTTTTAAATATTTTTTTTTGTTTTGTAAGGAGATGACACAAAATTTATTATTTCAATCTGACTTAGAGCACGAATTTTAATTACAACAATTTCACTGGTTGACTTTACTATGAATACTAAAAGACTACCTAAGAACTCTTGATATTTATACAAGAAGTGGGATATAATAGAACTAGACTACCTCGATTTTGTTTCTTCTATCGTCTCAATTCAAAGTAAACTGAGCTCGGTGAGATCACAATTTGGGTCTATTGTTACATGACGCATATAAAAAATTTTTTTTCTTAAGTTCTTCACATGATAAATCTCTTTAAAGTATCGAAAGAGGAAATTTTAGCTACCTCGATTTTGTTTGTTCTAGTCTAAATTCACAGTTTTGAGGCTATTTTTAGAAAGTGCTACAACGACCGCAATGATCATGTTAATTTTTTCTTCCTATCTGAAGTTCAAGGTTGTTATATGGGTTTGGTAGCTGCTAGTTTGGTATAAATTTAAAGCATAATTACGAATCAATGGTTTCCCTTATTAAGATTATTACGGCTGAACCATAAAGAAACGAAGTTTAAGGCTATGAAAAGATATTTATTTTTTTTGCAAGTTCTTCACATGATAAACCTCTCCAAACTACCGAAAGAAGACATTCTAGCTACCTTGACTAGACGTATATTACTTATCAACGGATTTATGCAAAGCGATGCACGTTATTTTTAAACATCAGATTTTTTCCATAAATTACAGAAATTCTTTTGGCTATTCCTCAATGGTGTTATTTGAATTAGTAATCAAGGTCGAGATGACGTAATCGGTGGAATGACTTACTTGCTGGTGTCATAAACATGAAATTATTTCATAATATGACCTCGAATTAATGTCTATATTTAGATCTGGAAAAGAAATTGCATGACAATCTTTTAAAGTTCGAGGTTACTACAGCGAATCGTTTTTTCTTATCACCCCAAAACATTCTGGGCCATTCAACTGTTATCGGCAAATTTTTTACGCTAACGAATTGAATCCAAATGTTTACTACTACTTATCAGCGGATTTTTATGTTAAAAGAAATTGAGCCAGATATTTATTAATTATTTATCAATGAATTTAGACAAAATTGTTGAGGCTATTTTTAAATCGCTTTTTCCACTAATTACAGTAAAAATCCAATTTTCTATTTTTAGCTCCAACATTCACCGACTTAGAAATACCAATGCCAATTTGTTTGATAGCCCCATGGTTAGAGCACTTTTCTGTGAAACTCGGGGTCCGCTGTTCAAATCCAGATACCTCTGCTTTTTTAATTAAATTTCACTAACTTAGCCAACAGATGACCAGCCAACATGTGACGTCAGGGAATCCCCTCCTATGACGTCATGCAACCGGATGTTATCTAGTCAACAGGGAATCCCCTTTGAGAATTCCCAGTCAGGTCCAGGTCCAGATCCAAGTCCAGGTGCAAATCAAAGAAGAACAAAATCAATTGTAGGCTCCAAGACCGCGAATACCCAAAATCCAAGATGGCCGACAGGTGCAAATCAAAGAAGAACAAAATCAATTGTAGCCTCCAAGACCGAATACCCAAGTCCAGGTACAGATCCAAGTCCAGGTGCAAATCAAAGAAGATGAAGAAGATCAATTGTAGCCTCCAAGACTTCACCCAAAATCCAAGATGGTCGACAGGTGCCTTATCTTACTAAACAATCATCAACCTTGACCTTTGACCTTCGGAACCCTATTCCCTTATCTCCAGCCATTTCCTTATCTATCTTTTCCTCCCCCAAAAATTGTTATGGGGTTTCTGGCTCAAATGTGCAAAAATGTGACGTCAGACCTCGATTTCCCTCACACATTTGACCATTTTTAATGTTCACATATCCATATCCCTACTACTAATTAAGAGATCTAGAGCGTTTTCAAAAGGAAGCCACACCGTTTCAAGCCAAGCTGGACGGATTCTCGCGCATACTCCTTTCTGAGGACAATAGAGAAAACGATTTGGAAAGCCCAACTGAGGAACACCTCAGACAATCATTACAAGACTCCCTGCGAGAAATCAACTTAAAATAAGGTGTAAATCAATTTCTCTCACAAGACTCGCCCGTCACCGACTCGAATCAGAACTCCACTATGGCGACCGACTATGAAAAAATTGTCAAATTAACTGCCCATTTTTTCAGGTGAACCAGGCCCGCATCTCGGATCAGCGTTGGAAACATTCCTGGGTTGTTGCCGACAGGCCAAACAGTGTTTTTCCGAATGGGAGCAAGACGCCTTTCTCAAGATCCTCCCCACAAGACTTCATGGAGGAGTGTAGCAGTAGCTACAAATTTAATATATTATATTTTAAGTAAAAGTTTATTATTTTGATTATATTATTAATAAAATATTAGTATTAAAAATCTACTTCAATAATATCCAATTAGACTGTACTGTCAAAAATATTTTAATCAACCTGTACACTTCGATAAAATTTGAATAGTGTGAAACACAAACACTTTAAAAATTATCGTAATCATTTATTCATTGACAATAAAATACTGTACTCAATACAGAGAAAATATTTAACAAACGATCTATGTATTAATTGTAAAGTAGGATACAAAAAATTGTAAATAGATTTTTAGTCTAACCAGATCTACCGATCTGAAAGTATCAAAATTAATAAAAATAAAATTATAAAAATATTAAAATAAAATAGTCTTCTTCGTTTAAATAAAATGTATCTAAACAGTTTATAGGTACTAAGAGGAACTAGGATTTGGGATGTACAACTATATGGACTACGCCCTCCTATATTCAGTCATCAAGGAGCCCCATTAATCCTAGCATACCCTCATTGGTGACCCCGACGCTCCGGTCGCAGCATTAGTGACCTCAAAATTTTAAAAACAGAAGTACCCCCTACCCAAGGTAAGGTACTTTCTGGTTTTTAAAATAGAAAGCAGAAGACAACAACGTTAAATTTTAAACAGAAGTACCCCCTACCCAAGGTAAGGTACTTTCTTGTTTTACAATAAGAAGCAGAAGCCAAATTTTAAAACAGAGATACCCCCTACCCAAGGTAAGATATTCTCTGATTTTAAAAATCAAGCAGCAACATTTTTAATAAGAGGTGCCCCCCACCCGTGGTAAGGCATCCTCGTTATTAAAAAAAATAACTATCAACAAATAACTCAACAATCAACAACAACAAAATATTTAATAAGAGGTGCCCCCCACCTAGGGTAAGGCATCCTTTTTATTAAAATATTCATCAATCAACAATTTCAAATCAACATTTCAAGAATACTCCTCTTTAAGAAGGAAGAAAAATCAACGTTATAAAGAAACAAGAAAAAGAAAAAAAGTCAACACATCAGTTAAATTTAATATTGGTATGTTCTTTTTTTAATTAAAATTAATATTATTGTACAACAGAAACATACACAATTCTACAATACAACATATTTTTTTCTCACCTTTCAAAATTTGTATCTGTTTCAATAAATAATATATCTTTAACTCAAATTAAAATATATTTTATCATGGTATAATCATCTGAAAATTTATACATAATAAGGGGTTGGACTTTCATTTTGTGATTCGCGAAATTAAGTCTCGTTAAAATCAGTGTATAAATAAAAAAGTGAAATTTTACTTTCAAACGTCATCATACTAATGAAAATGAGTCAAACTTTTCACAACAAAGTTTACATACAAATGCTACAAATTACAATGAAAACAATTATGTAGCCACAACAATCAAACTACCAAGCTTTTGGACTCCATATCCAGAAGCTTGGTTCATTCAAGCCGAAGCCCAATTTGCTTCTAAACGAATAACGGTAGTCAAGACAAAATACAGTCACGTTGTTCAGTCTTTACCAGTGGAAGTAATAACAAATGTTCTAGATTTCTTACAAAATCCTCCACTTTCAAATAAATATGAGAGTTTAAAAAATACTCTGATAAAAAGGTTTACAGAATCAGAAGAGAAAAAGTTAGAGCAACTTCTATCTACTACCGAAATCGGAGATAGAAAACCTTCCGAATTCTATCGCTCCATGGAAATTCTTGCAGGCAATTCCTCTACATTTAGCAAATCTTTAATTAAAAAATTATGGATGAGAAAATTGCCGGCAAATATCAACATAGCCTTAATATCTTCAGGAAAACAAGATATTAAAGAACTTTTAGATTTGGCAGATAATATATATGAAATTTCCAAAATTCAATTTATATCGGAAATAAACAAAAATCTACCAACACCAAATTACAATTTTATCGATAACAATTTCCTTTTAACAAAAATAAATAATTTAGAAAACAAATTAGAAAATCTCGAAAATTTGATAAAAGGATTATCGTGTCAAAACCAACCTTCTTATTCACGTTCTCGAAACACATCAAGAGATCATTCATTCTCTAGAAACAACTCGCATAGCAGACAAGTTTCAAAATGTAGAGATAACAATTCTTATTGTTGGTACCACAATAAATATGGTACCAAAGCGAATAAATGCATTTCGCCGTGTTCTTATAAACCTAGTAATAATCACAAAAACTAATTAATCCCTCAGTGAACAATATATTTAACAATAATATTTCTAAACGTTTATTCATTTTTGACAAAGAAAACAAATTCAAATTTCTAATAGATACAGGTGCTGATATTTCAGTAGTACCTAACGAATTCTTTAGAAAATTCAACAAAGATCCTAACTTATATTTATCCGCAGCAAACGGTTCTTTCATTAACACTTATGGTACAAAACTACTTAAAGTAGATTTCGGTCTTAGGAGGGAATTCATTTTCCCATTTATAATTGCTAATGTCAACAAGCCCATCATCGGAGCAGATTTTTTAACAAAATGTAATTTACTCGTCGATTTAAAAAACAAAAGATTACTCGACGGTACAACAACTTTAGTGGAATCACGGTAAACGCAAATACTCCAACTCCTCGTTACTACGCAATCAGTAATGAGTACGGTAAAATTTTGCAAAGATTTCCCACATTAACACAACCACCTCGTTATGATATCCCAGTTAAACATAACGTAGTACATCACATAGAAACTAAAGGACTTCTTCCTTTTTCTCGTCCAAGACGTTTAGATGGACATAAATACAAAATTGCAAAATTAGAATTTGATCACATGGTTAAATTAGGTCTGTGCCAATTATCATCTTCTTCAGTATCTTCTGCACTACATCTAGTAGCAAAGAAAAATTCTACAGGTTGGCGACCATGTGGAGATTATCGCAGACTCAACGCAATCACAGTTCCGGATAGATACCCATTACCACACATAAAAAATTTCTCAATGAACTTAAACGGTTGCACCATTTTCTCAAAAATTGATTTGATAAGAGCTTACCACCAAATTCCAATGGCTAAAGAAGACATACACAAAACAGCCATAACAACTCCATTCGGATTATTTGAATTCACAAGGATGCCTTTTGGTCTAAGAAATGCTGCACAAACATTTCAACGATTCATGGACCAAATCATTAAAAATTTAGATTTCGCTTTTGTCTATATTGACGATATTTTAGTTGCCAGCAAATCCGAATCCGAACATCAAAATCATTTAAACCAAATTTTTATACAACTTGGACTTTGGACTTCCTCAGTCATAAAATAACAAAAGAAGGGATCTTACCTTCAGAAGATAGAGTCCAAATTATTAACAATTTTCCTTCTCCAAATTCCATTAAACAAATTCAACAATTTATAGGCATGGTTAATTATTACCATGGATTTATTCCAAATCTTGCCAAATTACTAAACCCCATTCACACTCATTTGGCCCTACTTCTCAAAAAGAAACCAAATAACGCTAAAAATTTTTCTTGGCCAGTAGAATGTGAAGAACAACTTAATAAAATTAAACAATCATTTTCAAGAGCAACTTTATTAACCCATCCTATTGAAAATGCAAAATTCAATTTAACCGTAGACGCTTCTGCTAGCGCCGTTGGTGCAGTTCTCCAACAATCTAATGCAAACCATTGGGAACCCATTGCATTTTTCTCTAAAAAATTAAAAGAAGCAGAAATTAAATATTCAGCATTCGACCGAGAACTTTTGGCATTATATCTAGCCATCAAACATTTTAGACATTTTCTAGAAGGTCGAGAATTTACAGCTTTTACAGACCACAAAGAAGTCCAAGACAAACTAGACATCTGGACTACATAACTCAATTTACCTCAGATATCAGACATATCAAAGGCAAATCAAACACAGTAGCAGATACTTTATCTAGAATTTCTATCGAAAATTTTGAACATTCAAAGCATAACAATACCAAATTTGATTTAAAAACTATCGCTGAGTACCAAAATAGTGATGAAGAACTTACACATCTTTTAATAACTCAGCATAACAGACCAGATAATTCAAAATATAAACTTATTAAAATTAAATTAAACACTTCTGAATCTGACATTTGGTGCGAAGTTTCTACTAAAAATTCACGGTCATATATACCCAAAGAACTTCGAAAAACTATCTTTAATACCATACATAATTTATCTCATCCAGGAATTAGAACAACACGAAAATCTATTGTTTCAAAGTACTTTTGGCCTGGAATGAATACAGATATTAACAAGTGGACTAGAAATTGTGTCAATTGCCAAAAAGCCAAAATAACTAAACACACAAAATCAGAAATCAGTAAATTCGAACTACCCAAAACAAGATTCGAACATATCCATTTAGATTTGGTAGGTCCTTTACCGTCTTCAAATGGATATTCTTACATTTTAACAATAATAGATAGATTTACTCGATGGCCAGAAGCTTATCCAATCAAAGATATACAGGCAAGCACAGTTATCAATACGTTATACGAACAATATTTTCCACGTTTTGGTATTCCTCTAGAAATTACCACAGATCAAGGTACTCAATTCGAATCCAAATTATTCGAAGAATTTACAAAAATTTTAGGATCACATCGAATCCGTACTACTCCTTATCATCCACAATCAAACGGAATGATAGAACGATTTCACCGACAATTAAAAGCAGCCGTGACGGCCAAAATAATTGGGTCACACAATTACCTGCAGTCCTCTTAGGTTTCCGAACCACGATTAAAGAAGACTTGCAATGTTCTCCAGCAGAACTTGTCTATGGACAACCTCTTCGCGTTCCAGGAGAATTTATCATTAACAACAATTCAACAATTCAAGATCCATCAAATTTCTTAAGTAAAATTAGATCTTGCATAAATAACTTCAAACCTTCAAATTCTCGAAAACAAAATTCTAAAATCTACGTTCCTAAAGATTTAAAAGATACAGAATTTGTTTTTGTTAGAATCGACAGAAGCAAATCTTTTTACAAAACCCATATGAAGGTCCTTTCAAAGTTTTAAACAAATTTGATAAATATTATCAAATCGACTACCGTGGTAAAGCAACGAACATTTCAGTTGACAGACTAAAACCAGCATTTATCGAACACACAGAACAAACAATTACACCAATCAAAAACAAGCCAAAAAAGAAAGTAAAATTTCAATTATAATTTTTTTATTACTAACAATATTATTATTCATCATATTCTTAATTTTACGACTCACTTAAAATGGACGTTTTCACTGAGGGGGGAGTAATGTAGCAGTAGCTACAAATTTAATTTTTATTAAAATTTCTTAAGTTTGATTATATTATCAATAAAATATTTTTATTCAAATCCACTTTAATAATATCCAATCAGACTGTACTGTCAAATATATTTTAGTCAACCTGTACACTTCGATAAATTTTGAATAGTGTGAAACACAAACACTTTGAAAAATATCATAATCATTTATTCATTGACAATAAAATACTGTACTCAATACAAAGAAAATTTTAACAAACTATCTATGTATATAACGTAAAGTAGGATACAAAAATATTGTAAATAATTTTTAGTCTAGCCAGAACAACCGAACTGGTAACAATTAAAATAACTAAAAAAATTTAAAAAGTTTTTCCTTATTAAAATGAAAATATATTTTTTTTAAATAAAATGTATCTAGACCATTTCTAGATATAAAGAAGGACTAGGATTTGAGGCCCCACAACTGAAGGGACTTCCCTCGATTCAATTTGGCTCCAATCCTATACAAACAACTTCATTGGTGACCCCGACATTCCGGTCGCAACATTAGTGACTTCGGAATTTTAGAAACAGAAGTACCCCCTACCCAAGGTAAGGTACTTCCTGGTTTCTAACAAACAGAAGACTCCAAAAGCAAAATAATTTAAATCAGAAGTACCCCCTACCCAAGGTAAGGTACTTTCTGATCAACATAAGAAGCAGAAGCCATCTACAAAAACGTTAAAAACAGAGATACCCCCTACCCAAGGTAAGGTATTCTCTGTTTTTAAAAAAATCAAACAGCAACATTTTAAATAAGAGGTACCCCCCACCCGTGGTAAGGTATCCTCATTATTTAAAAAATCATCAAGTTCTACAAAACATCATCGTTATAAAAAGCAATCATCGATCCATCAAGCAACAAGTTCTACAAGACAACACCGAGACAAAACAATCTCGTTATAAAAGCAACCATCCATCCATCAAGCAACAAGTCAACGTTTCAAAATACATCTTTAAGAAGAAAGAAAATATCAACATAACCAAGAAGTAAAAAAGACAACACATCAACAAAAAATTTAATATTGGTATGTTATTGTTTTTTAATTAAAATAATATTATTGTACAACATAAACATACACAATTCCACATTACATCATATTTTCTTTTCTTGTTTCTCACCATTCAAAATTTGTATATTTTTATTTCAATAAATAATATATCTTTAAATCAAAATATATTTTAGCATGGTATAATCATCTAAAAATTTTTACATAATAAGGGGTTATACTTTCATTTTGTGATTCGCGAAGTTAAGTCTCGTTAAAATCAGTGTTTAAATAAAAAAAAAGTGAAATTTTACTTTCAAACATTGAACAACATTAATGATGATGACTAGTGAAGACGAGTCAAATTTTTCACAACAAACATTACATACAAATGCTACAAATTTCAACGAAAACAATTATGTAGCCACAACTGCAATTAAACTACCAAGCTTTTGGACTCCTTATCCAGAAGCTTGGTTCATTCAAGCCGAAGCCCAATTTTCTTCTAAAAGAATAACGGTTGACGAAACAAAAACTAGTCACGTTGTTCAAGCTTTACCAGTGGAAGTTATAACAAATGTTCTAGATTTTTTACAAAATCCTCCACTGTTAAATAAATATGAATGTTTAAAGAATACTCTGATCAAACGTTTTACTGAATCAGAAGAAAAGAAGTTAGAGCAACTTCTATCTACAACTAAAATCGGAGATAGAAAACCTTCAGAATTTTATCGCTCTATGGAAATTCTTGCAGGCAATTCATCCACATTTAGCAAATCGTTAATAAAGAAATTATGGTTGAGAAAATTGCCGGCAAATATAAACATTGCCTTAATATCTTCCGGAAAACAAGATATTAAAGAACTTTTAGATTTGGCAGATAATATATACGATAATTCCAAAATTCAATTTATATCGGAAATAAACAAAAATCTACCAAAATCAAATTACAATTTCATAGATAACAATTTTCTTTTATTAAAAATAAACAATTTAGAAAATAAAATAGAAAATCTCGAAAATTTGATAAAAGGATTATCATGTCAAAACCAACCTTCTTTCTCACGGTCTAGAAACAGATCGAGAGATCATTCATTCTCTAGAAACAATTCGCATAGCAGACAATTTTCAAAATCTAGAGATAACAATCCTTATTGTTGGTACCACAATAAATATGGTACCAAAGCGAATAAATGTATTTCGCCGTGTTCTTATAAAACAATTAATAATCAAAAAAACTAATTAATCCCTCAGTGAATAATATATTTAACAATAATATTTCTAAACGTTTATTTATTTTTGACAAAGAAAACAAATTCAAATTTCTTATAGATACAGGTGCTGATATTTCAGTAGTACCTAATGAATTCTTTAAAAAATTTAACAAAGACCCAAACTTATATTTATCCGCAGCAAACGGTTCTACCATTAACACTTATGGTACAAAACTACTTAAAGTAGATTTCGGTCTTAGGAGAGAATTCATTTTCCCATTTATAATTGCTAATGTCAACAAGCCCATTATCGGAGCAGATTTTTTAACAAAATTTAATTTACTCGTCGATTTAAAAAACAAAAGATTACTCGACGGTACAACAACTTTAAGTGTTAGTGGAATCACGGTAAACGCAAATACTCCAACTCCTCGTTACTACGCAATCAGTAATGAGTACGGTAAAATTTTGCAAAGATTTCCCACATTAACACAACCACCTCGTTATGATATTCCAGTTAAACATAACGTAGTACATCGAATAGAAACTAAAGGACTACTTCCTTTTTCTCGTCCAAGACGTTTAGATGGACATAAATACAAAATTGCAAAATTAGAATTTGACCACATGGTTAAATTAGGTCTGTGCCAATTATCATCTTCTTCAGTATCTTCTGCACTACATCTAGTAGCAAAGAAAAATTCTACAGATTGGCGACCATGTGGAGATTATCGCAGACTCAACGCAATCTCTGTTCCAGATAGGTACCCATTACCACATATACAAAATTTTTCAATGACCTTAAACGGTTGCACTATTTTCTCAAAAATTGACTTGGTAAGAGCTTACCACCAAATTCCAATGGCTAAAGAAGACATACATAAAACAGCCATTACAACACCTTTCGGATTATTTGAATTCACTAGAATGCCTTTTGGTCTAAGAAATGCTGCACAAACATTTCAACGATTCATGGACCAAATCATTAAAAATTTAGATTTCGCTTTTGTCTACATTGACGATATTTTAGTTGCCAGCAAATCTGAATCCAAACATCAAAATCATTTAAACCAAATTTTTAAACAACTATCAGATTTTGGAATCAATATCAATCCATCCAAATGCATTTTCGGAGTTGGATCTTTGGACTTCCTCAGTCATAAAATAACAAAAGAAGGCATCTTACCTTCAGAAGACAGAGTCCAAATTATTAACAATTTTCCTTCTCCAAATTCCATTAAACAAATTCAACAATTTATTGGCATGGTTAATTATTACCATAGATTTATTCCAAATCTTACCACATTACTAAACCCAATTCACACTCATTTGGCCCTACTTCTCAAAAAGAAACCAAATAACTCTAAAAACTTTTCTTGGCCAAAAGAATGTGAAGATCAACTTAACAAAATTAAACAATCATTTTCAGAAGCAACTTTATTAATTCATCCTATTGAAAATGCAAAATTCAATTTAACTGTGGACGCTTCTGCTAGCGCTGTTGGTGCAGTTCTCCAACAATCCAATGCAAATCATTGGGAACCCATTGCATTTTTCTCTAAAAAATTAAAAGACGCAGAAATCAAATATTCGGCATTCGACTGAGAACTTTTGGCATTATATCTAGCCATCAAACATTTTAGACATTTTCTAGAAGGTCGAGAATTTACAGCTTTTACAGACCACAAACCGCTCATTACAGCAATATGGTCTAAAACAGAAAGAAGTCCAACACAAACTAGACACCTGGACTACATAATTCAATTTACCTCAGATATCAGACATATCAAAGGAAAATCAAACACAGTAGCAGATACTTTATCTAGAATTTAAATCGAAAATTTCGAACATTCAAAACATAGCAATACCAAATTTGATTTAAAAACTATTGCTGAGTACCAAAATAGTGATGAAGAACTTACACATCTTTTAATAACTCAGCATAACAGACCAGATAATTCAAAATATAAACTTGTTAAAATTAAATTAAACACTTCTGAGTCTGACATTTGGTGCGAAGTTTCTACTAAAAATTCACGGTCATATATACCCAAAGAACTTCGAAAAACTATCTTTAATACCATTCATAATTTATCTCATCCAGGAATTAGAACAACACGAAAATCTATTGTTTCTAAGTACTTTTGGCCTGGAATGAATACAGATATTAACAAGTGGACTAGAAATTGTGTCAGTTGCCAAAAAGCCAAAGTAACTAAACACACAAAGTTTGAAATCGGTAAATTCGAACTACCCAAAACAAGATTCGAACATATCCATTTAGATTTGGTAGGTCCTTTACCTTCTTCAAATGGATATTCTTATATTCTAACAATAATAGATAGATTTACTCGTTGGCCAGAAGCTTATCCAATCAAAGATATACAGGCAAGCACAGTTATCAACACATTATATGAACAATATTTTCCACGTTTTGGTATTCCTCTAGAAATTACCACAGATCAAGGTACTCAATTCGAATCTAAATTATTCGAAGAATTTACAAAAATTTTAGGATCACATCGAATCCGTACTACTCCTTATCATCCACAATCCAACAGAATGATAGAACGATTTCACAGACAATTAAAAGCAGCCATACGTGCTCGTGACGGCCAAAATAATTGGGTCACACAATTACCTGCAGTCCTCTTAGGTTTCCGAACCACGATTAAAGAAGACTTGCAATGTTCTCCAGCAGAACTTGTCTATGGACAACCTCTTCGCGTTCCAGGAGAATTTATCATTAACAACAACTCAACAATACAAGATCCATCAAATTTCTTAAGTAAAATTAGATCTTGCATAAATAACTTCAAACCTTCACATTCTCGAAAACAAAATTCTAAAATCTGCGTACCTAAAGATTTAAAAGATACAGAATTCGTTTTTGTTAGAATCGACAGAAGCAAATCTTCTTTACAAAACCCATATGAAGGTCCTTTCAAAGTATTAAACAAACTGGACAAATTTTATCAAATCAATTACCGTGGTAAAGCTACAAACATTTCAGTCGACAGACTAAAACCAGCATATATCGAAAACACGGAACAAATAATTACACCAATCAAAAACATTACAAAGAAGAAAGTAAAATTTCAATTATAATTTTTTTTTATTACTAAAAATATTATTATTCATCATTTTCTTAATTTTACGATTCACTTAAAATGGACGTTTTCACTGAGGGGGGAGTAATGTAGCAGTAGCTACAAATTTAATATATTATATTTTAAGTAAAAGTTTATTATTTTGATTATATTATTAATAAAATATTAGTATTAAAAATCTACTTCAATAATATCCAATTAGACTGTACTGTCAAAAATATTTTAATCAACCTGTACACTTCGATAAAATTTGAATAGTGTGAAACACAAACACTTTAAAAATTATCGTAATCATTTATTCATTGACAATAAAATACTGTACTCAATACAAAGAAAATTTTAACAAACTATCTATGTATATAACGTAAAGTAGGATACAAAAATATTGTAAATAATTTTTAGTCTAGCCAGAACAACCGAACTGGTAACAATTAAAATAACTAAAAAAATTTAAAAAGTTTTTCCTTATTAAAATGAAAATATATTTTTTTTAAATAAAATGTATCTAGACCATTTCTAGATATAAAGAAGGACTAGGATTTGAGGCCCCACAACTGAAGGGACTTCCCTCGATTCAATTTGGCTCCAATCCTATACAAACAACTTC
This sequence comes from Leptarthrus brevirostris, assembly GCA_964036015.1. Taxonomy (NCBI): domain Eukaryota; kingdom Metazoa; phylum Arthropoda; class Insecta; order Diptera; family Asilidae; genus Leptarthrus; species Leptarthrus brevirostris. Next base: position 71,424,942 of record OZ038371.1, read on the forward strand.
AAGGAGCATACCAACTGTTGGCCTCAGATGTACCGACAACATTTCAAGAAGTCGAAGCCAGATTTAATCGGAGATAGAAAACCTTCAGAATTTTATCGCTCTATGGAAATTCTTGCAGGCAATTCATCCACATTTAGCAAATCGTTAATAAAGAAATTATGGTTGAGAAAATTGCCGGCAAATATAAACATTGCCTTAATATCTTCCGGAAAACAAGATATTAAAGAACTTTTAGATTTGGCAGATAATATATACGATAATTCCAAAATTCAATTTATATCGGAAATAAACAAAAATCTACCAAAATCAAATTACAATTTCATAGATAACAATTTTCTTTTATTAAAAATAAACAATTTAGAAAATAAAATAGAAAATCTCGAAAATTTGATAAAAGGATTATCATGTCAAAACCAACCTTCTTTCTCACGGTCTAGAAACAGATCGAGAGATCATTCATTCTCTAGAAACAATTCGCATAGCAGACAATTTTCAAAATCTAGAGATAACAATCCTTATTGTTGGTACCACAATAAATATGGTACCAAAGCGAATAAATGTATTTCGCCGTGTTCTTATAAAACAATTAATAATCAAAAAAACTAATTAATCCCTCAGTGAATAATATATTTAACAATAATATTTCTAAACGTTTATTTATTTTTGACAAAGAAAACAAATTCAAATTTCTTATAGATACAGGTGCTGATATTTCAGTAGTACCTAATGAATTCTTTAAAAAATTTAACAAAGACCCAAACTTATATTTATCCGCAGCAAACGGTTCTACCATTAACACTTATGGTACAAAACTACTTAAAGTAGATTTCGGTCTTAGGAGAGAATTCATTTTCCCATTTATAATTGCTAATGTCAACAAGCCCATTATCGGAGCAGATTTTTTAACAAAATTTAATTTACTCGTCGATTTAAAAAACAAAAGATTACTCGACGGTACAACAACTTTAAGTGTTAGTGGAATCACGGTAAACGCAAATACTCCAACTCCTCGTTACTACGCAATCAGTAATGAGTACGGTAAAATTTTGCAAAGATTTCCCACATTAACACAACCACCTCGTTATGATATTCCAGTTAAACATAACGTAGTACATCGAATAGAAACTAAAGGACTACTTCCTTTTTCTCGTCCAAGACGTTTAGATGGACATAAATACAAAATTGCAAAATTAGAATTTGACCACATGGTTAAATTAGGTCTGTGCCAATTATCATCTTCTTCAGTATCTTCTGCACTACATCTAGTAGCAAAGAAAAATTCTACAGATTGGCGACCATGTGGAGATTATCGCAGACTCAACGCAATCTCTGTTCCAGATAGGTACCCATTACCACATATACAAAATTTTTCAATGACCTTAAACGGTTGCACTATTTTCTCAAAAATTGACTTGGTAAGAGCTTACCACCAAATTCCAATGGCTAAAGAAGACATACATAAAACAGCCATTACAACACCTTTCGGATTATTTGAATTCACTAGAATGCCTTTTGGTCTAAGAAATGCTGCACAAACATTTCAACGATTCATGGACCAAATCATTAAAAATTTAGATTTCGCTTTTGTCTACATTGACGATATTTTAGTTGCCAGCAAATCTGAATCCAAACATCAAAATCATTTAAACCAAATTTTTAAACAACTATCAGATTTTGGAATCAATATCAATCCATCCAAATGCATTTTCGGAGTTGGATCTTTGGACTTCCTCAGTCATAAAATAACAAAAGAAGGCATCTTACCTTCAGAAGACAGAGTCCAAATTATTAACAATTTTCCTTCTCCAAATTCCATTAAACAAATTCAACAATTTATTGGCATGGTTAATTATTACCATAGATTTATTCCAAATCTTACCACATTACTAAACCCAATTCACACTCATTTGGCCCTACTTCTCAAAAAGAAACCAAATAACTCTAAAAACTTTTCTTGGCCAAAAGAATGTGAAGATCAACTTAACAAAATTAAACAATCATTTTCAGAAGCAACTTTATTAATTCATCCTATTGAAAATGCAAAATTCAATTTAACTGTGGACGCTTCTGCTAGCGCTGTTGGTGCAGTTCTCCAACAATCCAATGCAAATCATTGGGAACCCATTGCATTTTTCTCTAAAAAATTAAAAGACGCAGAAATCAAATATTCGGCATTCGACTGAGAACTTTTGGCATTATATCTAGCCATCAAACATTTTAGACATTTTCTAGAAGGTCGAGAATTTACAGCTTTTACAGACCACAAACCGCTCATTACAGCAATATGGTCTAAAACAGAAAGAAGTCCAACACAAACTAGACACCTGGACTACATAATTCAATTTACCTCAGATATCAGACATATCAAAGGAAAATCAAACACAGTAGCAGATACTTTATCTAGAATTTAAATCGAAAATTTCGAACATTCAAAACATAGCAATACCAAATTTGATTTAAAAACTATTGCTGAGTACCAAAATAGTGATGAAGAACTTACACATCTTTTAATAACTCAGCATAACAGACCAGATAATTCAAAATATAAACTTGTTAAAATTAAATTAAACACTTCTGAGTCTGACATTTGGTGCGAAGTTTCTACTAAAAATTCACGGTCATATATACCCAAAGAACTTCGAAAAACTATCTTTAATACCATTCATAATTTATCTCATCCAGGAATTAGAACAACACGAAAATCTATTGTTTCTAAGTACTTTTGGCCTGGAATGAATACAGATATTAACAAGTGGACTAGAAATTGTGTCAGTTGCCAAAAAGCCAAAGTAACTAAACACACAAAGTTTGAAATCGGTAAATTCGAACTACCCAAAACAAGATTCGAACATATCCATTTAGATTTGGTAGGTCCTTTACCTTCTTCAAATGGATATTCTTATATTCTAACAATAATAGATAGATTTACTCGTTGGCCAGAAGCTTATCCAATCAAAGATATACAGGCAAGCACAGTTATCAACACATTATATGAACAATATTTTCCACGTTTTGGTATTCCTCTAGAAATTACCACAGATCAAGGTACTCAATTCGAATCTAAATTATTCGAAGAATTTACAAAAATTTTAGGATCACATCGAATCCGTACTACTCCTTATCATCCACAATCCAACAGAATGATAGAACGATTTCACAGACAATTAAAAGCAGCCATACGTGCTCGTGACGGCCAAAATAATTGGGTCACACAATTACCTGCAGTCCTCTTAGGTTTCCGAACCACGATTAAAGAAGACTTGCAATGTTCTCCAGCAGAACTTGTCTATGGACAACCTCTTCGCGTTCCAGGAGAATTTATCATTAACAACAACTCAACAATACAAGATCCATCAAATTTCTTAAGTAAAATTAGATCTTGCATAAATAACTTCAAACCTTCACATTCTCGAAAACAAAATTCTAAAATCTGCGTACCTAAAGATTTAAAAGATACAGAATTCGTTTTTGTTAGAATCGACAGAAGCAAATCTTCTTTACAAAACCCATATGAAGGTCCTTTCAAAGTATTAAACAAACTGGACAAATTTTATCAAATCAATTACCGTGGTAAAGCTACAAACATTTCAGTCGACAGACTAAAACCAGCATATATCGAAAACACGGAACAAATAATTACACCAATCAAAAACATTACAAAGAAGAAAGTAAAATTTCAATTATAATTTTTTTTTATTACTAAAAATATTATTATTCATCATTTTCTTAATTTTACGATTCACTTAAAATGGACGTTTTCACTGAGGGGGGAGTAATGTAGCAGTAGCTACAAATTTAATATATTATATTTTAAGTAAAAGTTTATTATTTTGATTATATTATTAATAAAATATTAGTATTAAAAATCTACTTCAATAATATCCAATTAGACTGTACTGTCAAAAATATTTTAATCAACCTGTACACTTCGATAAAATTTGAATAGTGTGAAACACAAACACTTTAAAAATTATCGTAATCATTTATTCATTGACAATAAAATACTGTACTCAATACAAAGAAAATTTTAACAAACTATCTATGTATATAACGTAAAGTAGGATACAAAAATATTGTAAATAATTTTTAGTCTAGCCAGAACAACCGAACTGGTAACAATTAAAATAACTAAAAAAATTTAAAAAGTTTTTCCTTATTAAAATGAAAATATATTTTTTTTAAATAAAATGTATCTAGACCATTTCTAGATATAAAGAAGGACTAGGATTTGAGGCCCCACAACTGAAGGGACTTCCCTCGATTCAATTTGGCTCCAATCCTATACAAACAACTTCAAGGAGCATACCAACTGTTGGCCTCAGATGTACCGACAACATTTCAAGAAGTCGAAGCCAGATTTAACGCGGCTTATCTTCCCCGAGAAACTTACCAGGAACTGGTAAATAGGCTCACAACGGCTCATCACAGCCCCTGCGAAACGCTCACCGCCTTCACGGCTAGAGTGAAACAGTTCCTGGCTCTCTGTAAAAAGGCTGCACAAACCAAATACGGACCTGCGGCCACCCCAGGTGTTACAACGCAGTTGGAGGACTTCGCGAAAAACGCAATCCGCAGCGGGGTTACGAATCCACACCTATGCCAATATCTCCTCACCGTTACCGACGGCTCGGTCGAGGAGCTGTCACATAAAACACTCGACATGGAGAAACTACAGCAGGGCACCCAGTTCACGAAAACCACAACAACCCAAGGCTTTCCTGCCCCGGTTGTTGTATAACAAGGTACAACTACCCCGGTTGCTATGGACCCGACTGCCAGAATACGGGCATTCCATGGAACCCCGTATACACCTGCTCGAAACTTTCCAAAGCAAACGCTTTACACATCAACGCCACCAGAAAATTTCCGCCGACAGACTCCGCCATATACGACTCCACCTCAACGCTCGTCTCCCCTACGAATCGACTTCCGATATGGTTACCGCCGCCAGAACCTCAACCAGTTAAGGTCAAACATCACATGTAATTTTTGCCGAATTTGCCGAATTTTTGACCGAAGAGGTCACACTTACGCCGACTGTATGAAGCGTAGAAACACACGCTTCTGCTCTAACTGCAAGATATATGGGCATGATGTTTGCGATTGTAGGAACAATCGCCAGGTTCCGGGCCCGAGTAACCAGCCAAGGCTCCCCGAACGACGGATTCAGGATCAGCCGTCTTCCGCTGGTTCTCAAGTTTTTAACATAAAACTTAAATGCAAATTCTGCAACTGTCGCGGCCATTCCATAGAGGAATGCGGCCAAAAACAAAAATGGGACGCTAAGAGCCAGGTGGTCAAAATGAATACCCGAACAGATAACGCAGAGCCTAGACAGGCCGATATGACAATCTGTGGTACTTCAAGAGTTTCCCAAGAGGAGAACAATGACCGCCGAACACTGGAATGCGAGATGGACAAACCGACTGTGAGTGATATGGCCTACGAGATGAGGCAGCAACAAATACAGTTGAAAGAGCCTGTATGCATACCTACTAGGTCACAGATCATAGTCGAGATTCCCTTGCAGCTGCAGAGGAGATGCTCTGTCTATCGAGAGAGATAGATCAAGGAGCCTTCTTGGCGAATGGCCTACTCCCCGCTGGTTTAAAAGCAGTGTCTGTCGGAGTTCTCAACACTCACAATTCACAAGAAGTTCTGACTACCATTAGTCTGCATCTAGTCCCTGTCCACAACTACACCGTCGTCTAACTGAAACAGGATCATGAGGAAACAAACAATTCAGAAAGCCCAAAAAAACGGATAACGCGCTGAGAAGGCTCACCTGAAAACCAGGAATTACGGTGGCACGAAACCACCAGCACCCACGCAGAAAGGATTTAATAGGAAACAAAGGAACCAAAAGAAAGGAAACATAATAAAACAAACGTCGACGGAGCTCACCTAGACAGAAGGAATTACGATGGCAAAGACCCATCAGCTCCCACGCCCTCTCAAAATAAAATTTCAAAACACGTCGACAATGGAAGCGAGCTCACGACAGGGCCGGTATCTACGAAAGCTCCAAAATAAACTTTCACAGTAAGTAAATCACAGCGAAAGAGCCCATTAGAAGACGAAAACGAGTTCGCCTCAAATATGGCAATTTACGGCGGTTCAGAAACCCCAACTCCATCGCCATTTAGAATTAAGAGTGATTTAAATAAGATAAATTGGGGAGAATATAAAAATTAATATAAAAATATTTCTGATTTCAATAAAATAAGTAAACTTAAAAATAAAAATAAAGGTAAAAATATTTCTAGCGCCGAAAAAATGGCCACTTTTCAGCATATAAAATATTTATACCCCCGGCGCATGAAAACCAGGAAGACCCAAATGATAACTCGCGTCTCGCCATGTTAGACGAAGAGCTCAGCCTGGACGTAAATCTGAGCGCGGAGGAATAACAAGCGATATCACAACTCTGTTACGAGTATAATGATATGTTTTTCCTCAAAGGTGATAGGCTCACTTTTACAATTGCCATCACTCATAATATACCATTGGTGCAGGACCAAGCACCAATCAACCAGAAAATGTATCGTTTGACAGAGACGCAACGAAATGTAATAAACAAACAGCTTCGCAAAATGCTAGAAAACGACATAGTGCAGCCAAGTAAAAGCCCTTGGAATTCATCTCTCCTAGTCGTCTCCAAGAAAGCGGGACGGTGAAAAGAGGTGGCGCGCCGTCGTCGACTTTCGTAAATTAAACGAAAAGACGATAGGAGACGCCTTTCCGTTACCTCGGATCGAGGATATTCTCGACCAATTAGGTCATTCCCGGTATTTTACCACCCTCGATCTCGCCAACGGCAATCACCAAGTGCTCCCCGAGATCGACCCAAAGCCGCGTTTAGCACCAATTATGCCCACTCCTGGAACCTCGTCCACATTCCAACGTTTAATGAACTTCGTCCTAATAGGATTACAAGGCTTGGAATTCTTTGTCTACCTAGATTTCATAGTCATCTACGGAAAAAACCTTGCGGACCACAATAATAAGCTCCGCAAAGTCTTAAATCGTTTGAGAGAGAACAACCTAAACTACAGCCCGAGAAGTACCAGTTTCTGAGAAAAGAGGTTGTTTATCTAGGCCACAAGTGTTCCAGTGAGGGAGTACTTCCAAACCCCAGTAAAACGGCTTGCGTCCAAACTTTCCCAGTTCCCAGAACTGTACGTCAAGTTCAATCCCTTATTGGACTTGCCAATTATTATCGAAAGTTCATCCCTGACTTCTCCAAGATTGTGCGTCCCGTAACTAATTTGCTCCGCAAGTATGTCAAATTCACAAGGACCGAGAAGTGCCAGGAGGCACTCAAGAAAATCAAAACCTCACTAATTTCCCCTTCACTCCTTATGTATCCCGATTTCTCGAAACCATTCAACTTAACCACGGACGCCAGCAGCGAGGTATTAGGAGCCGTCCTCTCGCAAAGAGAAGTAGGACACGACCAGCCCATTGCCTACGCCGGCCGTACACTGAACAAGACGGAACGCAGATACTCAACTATTGAAAAAGAGTTGCTTGCCATAGTCTGGGATACGCGTAACTTCAGATGTTACTTGCAAGGCCGAAAATTTACGGTCTATACGGACCACAAGCCTCACAAAGGAGTCGTTAATGTAAAAGACACCACTTCCCGTCTGGTAAGGTTTCACCATAAAATTTCCGAATTCGATTATCAAATCGAATACAAATCAGGAAAGTACAATACGAATGCCGACACGTTAAGCCGCATTCCACGGGAAGTCAGCGAAGACTCAAATGGCCAACACATAATGGTAAAAGCACAAGTCCACCATAAAATGGATTCGGACTCGGAGGAAGAAATAACCTCTATTCGCAAAAATCGCCTAAAATGTAACGCTGTGACCCGGGCTCAAGCGAAAAACGCTAAAACAGAGTCTAAAAGCCCCGAAATACGGGATCACACGCCCCGCGAAATCGAAATAATCCCAAGTACAGAAGAGGTCACAACAGACAACCTTCCAGATACTAATCCGCTAGTTGAAGATAAACCTAAGCCCCACAAGCCCCAAGGAGATACAAACGATCTTACATGATTATCAAGACTCCCCTTTTGGCGGCTATCAGGGCGTAAATAAAAGATATAAGTGGATTAGAAGGAGGTACTGGCGGAGACAGATGCTTAGCGATATAAAGAAATTTTAAGATGTGATCCCGTATTTCGGGGCTTTTAGACTCTGTTTTAGTGTTTTTTGCTTGGGCCCGGGTCACAGCGTTACATTTTAGACGATTTTTTCGAATAGAGGTTATTTCATCCTCCGAGTCCGAATCCATTGTATGGTGGACTTGCACTTTTACCATTATGTTTTAACCGTCTGTGTCTTCGCTGGCTTCCCGTGGAGTACGGCTTAACGCGTGGGCATTCGTATTGTACTTTCCTGATTTGTATTCGATTTGATAATCAAATTCGGAAATTTTATGGTGAAACCTTACCAGACGGGAAGTGGGGTCTTTTACATTAAAGACTCCTTTGAGAGGCTTGTGGTCCGTATAGACCGTAAATTTTCGGCCTTGCAAGTAACATCTGAAGTTACGCGTATCCCAGACTATGGCAAGCAACTCTTTTTCAATAGTTGAGTATCTGCGTTCCGCCTTGTTCAGTGTACGGCCGGCGTAGGCAATGGGATGGTCGTGTCCTACTTCTCTTTGCGAGAGGACGGCTCCTAATACCTCGCTGCTGGCGTCCGTGGTTAAGTTGAATGGTTTCGAGAAATCGGGATATATAAGGAGTGAAGGGGATATTAGTGAGGTTTTGATTTTCTTGAGTGCCTCCTGGCACTTCTCGGTCCTTGTGAATTTGACATACTTGCGGAGCAAATTCGTTATGGGACGCACAATCTTGGAGAAGTCGGTGATGAACTTTCGATAATAATTGGCAAGTCCAATAAGGGATTGAACTTGACGTACAGTTCTGGGAACTGGGAAAGTTTGGACGCAAGCCGTTTTACTGGGGTTTGGAAGTACTCCCTCACTGGAACACTTGTGGCCTAGATAAACAACCTCTTTTCTCAGAAACTGGTACTTTTCGGGCTGCAGTTTGAGGTTGTTCTCTCTCAAACGATTAAAGACTTTGCGGAGCTTATTATTGTGGTCCACAAGGTTTTTTCCGTAGATGACTATGAAATCTAGGTAGACAAAGAATTCCAAGCCTTGTAATCCTATTAGGACGAAGTTCATTAAACGTTGGAATGTGGACGAGGTTCCTTTGAGCCCAAATGGCATACGCCTTAATTCATAGTGGGCATAATTGGTGCTAAACGCGGCTTTGGGTCGATCTCGGGGAGCACTTGGTGATTGCCGTTGGCGAGATCGAGGGTGGTAAGATACCGGGAATGACCTAATTGGTCGAGAATATCCTCGATCCGAGGTAACGGAAAGGCGTCTCCTATCGTCTTTTCGTTTAATTTACGAAAGTTGACGACGGCGCGCCACCTCTTTTCACCGTCTGGTCCCGCTTTCTTGGAGACGACTAAGAGAGGTGAATTCCAAGGGCTTTTACTTGGCTGCACCATGTCGTTTTCTAGCATTTTGCGAAGCTGTTTGTTTATTACATTTCGTTGCGTCTCTGTCAAACGATACATTTTCTGGTTGATTGGTGCTTGGTCCTGCACCAATGGTATATTATGAGTGACGGCATTTGTAAAAGTGAGCCTATCACCTTTGAGGAAAAAGATATCATTATACTCGTAACAGAGTTGTGATATCGCTTGTTTTTCCTCCGCGCTCAGATTTACGTCCAGGCTGAGCTCTTCGTCTAACATGGCGAGACACGAGTTCTCATTTGGGTCTTCCTGGTCTTCATGCGCCGGGGGTATAAATATTTTATATGCTGAAAAGTGGCCATTTTTTCGGCGCTAGAAATATTTTTACCTTTATTTTTATTTTTACGTTTACTTATTTTATTGAAATCAGAAATATTTTTATCTAAATTTTTATATTCTCCCCAATTTATCTTATTTAAATCACTCTTAATTCTAAATGACGATGGAGTTGGGGTTTCTGAACCGCCGTAAATTGCCATACTTGAGGCGAACTCGTTTTCGTCTTCTAATGGGCTCTTTCGCTGTGATTTACTTACTGTGAAAGTTTATTTTGGAGCTTTCGTAGATACCGGCCCTGTCGTGAGCTCACTTCCATTGTCGACTTGTTTTGAAATTTTATTTTGAGAGGGCGTGGGAGCTGATGGGCTTTTGCCATCGTATTTCCTTCTGTCTAGGTGAGCTCCGTCGACGTTTGTTTATTATGTTTTCCTTTCTTTTGGTTCCTTTGTTTCCTATTAAATCCTTTCTGCGTGGGTGCTGGTGGTTTCGTGCCACCGTAATTCCTGGTTTTCAGGTGAGCCTTCTCAGCGCGTTCTCCGTTTTTTGGGCTTTCCGAATTGTTTGTTTTCTCATGATCCTGTTTCAGTTGGACGACGGTGTAGTTGTGGACAGGGACTAGATGCAGACTAATGGTAGTCAGAACTACTTGTGAATTGTGAGTGTTGAGAACTCCGACAGACACTGCTTTTAAACCAGCGGGGAGTAGGCCATTAGCCAGGAAGGCTCCTTGATCTATCTCTCTCAATAGACAGAGCATCTCCTCTGCAGCTGCATGGGAATCTCGACTATGATCTGTGACCTAGTAGGTATGCATACAGGCTCTTTCAACTGTATTTGTTGCTGCCTCATCTCGCAGGCCATATCACTCACAGTCGGTTTGTCCATCTCGCATTCCAGTGTTTGGTGGTCATTGTTCTCCTCTTGGGAAACTCTTGAAGTGTCACAGATTGTCATATCGGCCTGTCTAGGCTCTGCGTTATCTGTTCGGGTATTCATTTTGACCACCTGACTCTTAGCGTCCCATTTTTGTTTTTGGCCGCATTCCTCTATGGAATGGCCGCGACGGTTGCAGAATTTGCATTTGAGTTTTATGTTAAAAACTTGAGAACCAGCGGAAGACGGCTGATCCTGAATCCGTCGTTCGGGGAGCCTTGGCTGGTTACTCGGGCCCGGAACCTGGCGATTGTTCCTACAATCGCAAACATCATGCCCATATATCTTGCAGTTAGAGCAGAAGCGTGTGTTTCTACGCTTCATACAGTCGGCGTAAGTGTGACCTCTTCGGTCAAAAATTCGGCAAATTCGGCAAAAATTACATGTGATGTTTTACCGTAACTGATTGAGGTTCTGGCGGCGGTAACCATATCGGAAGTCGATTCGTAGGGGAGCCGACCGTTGAGGTGGAGTCGTATATGGCGGAGTCTGTCAGCGGAAATTTTCTGGTGGCGTTGATGTGTAAAGCGTTTGCTTTGGAAAGTTTCGAGCAGGTGTATACGGGGTTCCATGGAATGCCCGTATTCTGGCAGTCGGGTCCATAGCAACCGGGGTAGTTGTACCTTGTTCTACAGCAACCGGGGCAGGAAAGCGTTGGGTTGTTGTGGTTTCCTTGAACTGGGCGCCCTGCTGTAGTTTCTCCATGTCGAGTGCTTTATGTGACAGCTCCTCGAGCGAGCCATCGGTAAGCGGATTAGAAGGAGGTACTGGCGGATATACGTGCTTAGCGATATCAAGAAGTTCGTTAAGCATTGCTCAAAATGCCAACAAATTAAGGCATCACCTCAGTTTAAAAAGCCGATGGTCATCACGGACATCGCAAAACAGCCCTTCGACAAAGTCTATCTCGACATTGTTGGTCCACTCGAGGAAACTGACTCCGGAAACAAGTACATCTTGACTCTCCAGGATAACTTCACTAAATTTGTGGCTTGGTACGCCATACCTAACGGTGAAGCCGTCACTGTAGCGCAATTCTTCTTCGACGAAATCGTCGCACGCTACCGCATTTCTAAGCGAATAGTCACTGCGAAGAAGTTGCAAACTTCTGCTTACCACCCACAGTCAAACGGCGCACTCAAACGAGCACACAGGCCGTTAATTGAATACCTGCGTATGGTACGCAGTGGACGAGAATCCCAAATCATGGGATCCATATCTGCGAACCGCTGTATTCGTGTACGACAACAGTGTACACGAAGGGACGAAATTAACTCCCATGGACTGTCTTTACGGCTTCACAGCGGATGTTCCGTCAAATTTTAAACGAGACCCTGAATCCGTGTATAATCACGAGAGCTACTATCAGATCCTACGATACACGCTCCAAAGGTCCTCTGCCATGGCACGCAAAAATCTGCTCGCTAGCAAACAACGGTCGAAATAATGTTACGATAAAACTGTTCGACCCTTGTCGTTTCACATAGGTGACAAAGTCTTGCTCAAGAGCGAAAGTCGAAAACATAAGCTCTCTCAAATCTGGGTAGGACCATATCTGTTAATCGGTATACCATCATCAGTGAATATAACCCTAAAAATGGGAAAGCGTACAGTCACGGTTCACAACAACCGTCTTAAGCCACTCTATGAATAGATAATTTCAATTAAAAAAAAATTTTTTTTTAACGCGTCGTGGCGTGCTACTACAATCTACGATCGAGATGAAGATCGTAACGCAAAGCCAGCACAAAAACCAAGAAGGGAACAACGAAAAAGCCCTTTAACAACTCGGTCCAATCGGGTACAAACCAACTTTAATTATAAACTCATTTCAATTCTTTATAACCGTCTACTTAATTCTGAAATCCCTTAACGTAAGATCTCCCATCTCACCCATTAAACGTGATTGAACCTACGAAGTACCACACAACAGGACTTCACTACCTGTTGCACAGTAACCCATAATTGGAAAGAATGGAAAAACGATTCTTGCCAAAAGTCGAACCCTAGACTACAAATTCGAAACAAATCTTGTGTAATTCCGTCAGAAAGTGGACCACCTAAACTCTATCTCTTTAATGCTATATCTAGACATTTTTCTTGATGGCAAACTGAATTGCTGGTACGCTCTACTTGGCTTCTACAGCCCGCGATCAAAGGGGATAATCATAATCACATTTTATTTTAATGTCTTAACAAAGGACCCCTCATTCTAATTTACTTTGTCTGAGACAAAACCTTCACACTTTAACTATATCGTATATTAATTTACACCCATTTTGATCAAACATTACCTCCTAATCATTGTTAAATTGGTAATTTAGCACACAAAGCCAGATAAATAGTCGTATCACCCTATTAGCTTTGTAAAAGTTTTAAAAAATAAAACAGAAAATTTTTACTGGAGACCGGTTTCGAAATATGTTTATTTCATCTTCACGTCCAGATTTACGACTAAAGCTAAAATCACTTGGTACAGAGCTAGAACTTTAAAATTACAGTATCAGTACATACTACCTTATACATTGTCAAAAATATAAAAACAAAACTGATATGATTGAGTGCTTATGCCTATTTAATTATATACTTGTAAAGAGGTGATGATATTGGTGCTGGCTCTTTATTCATTAGCCGTGCTGTGGATTTGTTTATAAATAGAGACTCCCAGGCATCAAGTTTCCTATTGTCAAAAACGGTTTTCAATTTTTTAAACCTCATAAGATCAATGGAGTGGTTAAATTTGATCATATGTTCAGCAACTGATGACTTCTCTGTTTGTTTGTGATTTGTTGCACGAATGTGTTCTTTGTGTCTAACGATTATACGTCTTTTGCTTTGACCTATGTATTCGAAATTGCATTGCGAACAATATTCTCTGTATATGCCCGAATTATGGAGTGTTGGTATTCTATCTTTATAGTTACACAGTTTATTTTTTAAGGTATGTTCACTTTTGGTAATAATTTTTATTTTGTGTTTTTCAAATGCTTTTCTCAAGGGATTAGAAATTTTTGGAAAAAATGGTAAACTAATATATTTTAAATTTTCATCGAGGAGGAAAAAGAATATATATACAACGTTGCAAAAATTAATAGGTTTTCTACACAGTCAGTTTGTGGATACTATCATCAATACACACTCTAAAAAGAAAAGTTTGCGCCAGATAACAACATTAAAACCGTTTGATGAAAATTTAAAATACGAGGGGGCGTTTTTAAGTTCGCGGAATCGGGGGTAAGACGTGGAAATGAAAATACAAGTTTATTTTTCCTTTTCAATATATTCTCCTGCAACCCTAATACATTTTTCAGATCTTTCAATTAGCTTATGTATACCCTCGAAAAAAAATGTTTTTTCTTTGTCTGAAAAATAAGCTGAAACTGCTTCCTTCACTTCTTCATCGCTCGAGAACTTCTTCCCCCGAAGTTCTTTTTTCATTTTTGGAAAGAGATAATAATCACTGGGAGCCAGGTCAGGACTGTAGGGTGGATGAACCAAAATATCGAAGCCCACCTTATGCAGGGAAGCCAACGCAACACGGCTCTTGTGCACAGGCGCGTTGTCGTGCAGAAGGAGGACACCTTTGGTTAATTTCCCCCTTCTTTTTGCCTTGATTGCTTCCTTTAATCGCTCTAAGATTGAAGCGTAGTATTCTCCGGTTATGGAGACACCTTTATCTTTATAATCTATCAACAAGATTCCTTCTGAGTCCCAAAAGATTGTCGCCATGATTTTTCCCGCCGACTGTGACACCTTAAATTTCTTTGGTGGTGGTGTACCTTTTTTGTGCCACTGCATAGAATCTTGTTTGGACTCAGGTTCATAATGATGAACCCAAGTTTCATCCCCAGTAACAATTCGAGTCAATACTCCATCCTGGTCTTCATTACAGAGGTCCAAAAACGCGCGAGAACACTCTACGCGCTGTTGTTTTTGAGGCGGCGTAAGCATTCTCGGCACCCACCTTGCACTGACTTTGGTCATGCCGAGATGATCGTGAAGAATTTTGAATATGGTTGTATCGGATACTCCAACCATTTCTGCGAGCTGTTTCTTCTTTAGTCTAGCATCTTCCAGTATTAATTTTTCCACTTTTTGAATTATTTCCGGAGTGGTCACCTCGATCGGCCGTCCTGGCCGAGGATCATCTTCAAGTGAGGCCCTGCCTTGCTTAAAAAGGGTATGCCACTTATAAACCATGGTTTTACCGGGGCAAGACTCCCCGTAAACGGATGACATCTCTTCTAGTATGGTTTGAACCGATTTACCTTGCTTGGTAAGGAACTTTATGACAGCGCGGTGCTCGATTTTCTCCATTTTTCACAATGTTCTTTCCAACTGAGTTGTTTGATCGACGATAATTCAAACAGTAATGGCCTGATTAAAACAAAACGTTGTATTTATACTAATAATGAGCTACTTAACCAGTTACGACTAAGGAAAGTACCCTCATTTATTAATTACCTACCCATTCCGCGAATATAAAAATGCACCCTCGTATATTAGTTTACCATTTTTTCCAAACATTTCTAATCCCTTGAGAAAAGCATTTGAAAAACACAAAATAAAAATTATTACCAAAAGTGAACATACTTTAAAAAATAAACTGTGTAACTATAAAGATAGAATACCAACACTCCATAATTCGGGCATATACAGAGAATATTATTCGCAATGCAATTTCGAATACATAGGTCAAAGCAAAAGACGTATAATCGATAGACACAAAGAACACATTCGTGCAACAAATCACAAACAAACAGAGAAGTCATCAGTTGCTGAACATGTGATCAAATTTAACCACTCCATTGATCTTATGAGGTTTAAAAAATTGAAAACCGTTTTTCACAATAGGAAACTGGGAGTCTCTATTTATAAACAAATCCACAGCACCGCTAATGAATAAAGAGCCAGCACCAATATCATCACCTCTTTACAAGTATATAATTAAATAGGCATAAACACTCAATCATATCAGTTTTGTTTTTATATTTTTGACAATGTATAAGGTAGTTTGTACTGATACTGTAATTTTGAAGTTCTAGCTCTGTACCAAGTGATTTTAGCTTTAGTCGTAAATCTGGACGTGAAGATGAAATAAACATATTTCGAAACCGGTCTCCAGTAAAAATTTTCTGTTTTATTTTTTAAAACTTTTACAAAGCTAATAGGGTGATACGACTCGTAATTCTATTACCTCCTAATTTCTTCTTTTTCCCGTCTCCGAGGCTGAGACAGGAACTTCTTTCTGGTAGTCCCTTACCTTGAGGTCCTCCTCATCCACCTTCGATATACTGTATTCAGCAGTAGATATCACAACAACTCACTTTCCTTTATTATACCCACTTCCAGTGAAACAATTTCAGAACATTATACTGCCGACTAAATAAAATGGAAATTCGCCATATTTCTGAAAGTTTAGAATTACGGTGTAACCAAATTTCTAACAACTAGAAACTGGCGCAAGAGTCACCTTTATCACCCTCGCCTCCAGGGCTACAACAGGAATTTTTCCTGGCAGCCTCCGCCCTGAGGTATACCCGTGGAAACACAAAACAAGCATGAAACCACTTTAGGGAAAATCTACGCTTAGTAAATAAGAAAACTAATTTAGTAAACCTCCATTAACCATATTCTTCTCCCCAGGTATGATACAAAACGCTATCATCCTCGGACTAATTATGTCCACTTTGAGAAGTAGTACGTCGGAGCCGTACTCGGTAAACCCACTCAACAATGCATGAGTGCTATTCGAGCCTCATGGTTTACCACTCCACATGGAATATACTCACGGAGTTGGACCTAACCGTGTTGGACAATCAAACAACGATTGCGGAACGAGCTGAAAACTACGTGAATCAACTGTGTGGAAACAATACCGTAGGAGACCTCTGCGAACTCCAGTAAAAGCATATGCACGCACTGATGGAAAACATCAAACAGCGCACTAAGGTAATTAAATAAGCTGTTCCCAAATCTCGTAAAACGAGATCTATCTTTGACGAAATCGGAAACGCCACTACCTATTCGGTACCATGGATAGTGCCAATGAACGCGAAGTCTATAGTCGCCTGGATGAGTTGGAAACTAACTAAATAAATATCGATTTAACCCTTCTAACTCAGAAGGCGCACTGCACAGGCAGAATCCTGGAATCAATTGACCTATTCACCAGAATATAACATATATTGAGGTGAATGAGGCTCCCACACCAACATGCAAAAAAGGAATATTAGTAATCAAAATAGTGAAACACGTCCAAACACTACAGTCAGGGGTGCACATATAACAGAGAACGTTTAAGCAAATCCTTGGTAAGAGCCAGGTCAAAAAGAGGACACATATTCACGGCTCTACACATGCGATTAATAGGCTCATGCATACCATAGGTAGACCGAGAATAGACAACATGTAGTAAAGGCAATCTCCTTAAGCAGTACGGGGTATGCCTATAAGTAAAAAAACCTGCGAGAGTGCGAGAATCTAGTTCGAGTTCAAAAGCTGGTGAATAAATACTAGGTCAGCATTTCTACGTCGTTCCTCCAACGAGTGCATATTAAGCAATCGGAGGCGATTTTCATATGGAGGAAGCCTTAATGGATCATTCCACGGGAGGTCCCTTAGTGCGAATCTAACAAAGTTCCGCTGCACCGACTCGATGCGTCTGGAATTAACCTGGTCTAACCAAGGAGCAAAATTAGTGAATAAGGGTCAGTCGATCAGAAAACTCCCTTGACCACCGTTTAATAAAACCCAGAACTGAATTACTCCGAGACACGATATAGTTTATGTGCAGAGTGAAATCGAGTTTTTTTTCTAGCTTCACACCAAGGTCAGTAACTGACTTAACACGACGGATAGTAATTTCAGCAAAGGTATAATCAAAGACGAGCTGATTGGGGTTCCTACAGAATGACATAACTTCACATTTATCCAGGTTAAGCTGCAGGCCATTTGAGGCACACCAAACCTTGAAGGTATTCAAATCATCCTGAATGCAAGAAGAATCATAATAATAATAATAATAATAAATTTATTCAACAAGTGGAGTACAATAAGACAAAAAGAAAGTCTTTTAATCAGTACTACTAAAGTTACTAAATAAAAATTCAACCAAAGTAATTATTATAATACCTATCAAGAAGTTATTTATGTAAATTTCATGAAAAATTTTATGAAAGCAAGAAACAAAATGAAGTACAAAAAAAAAAAAAGATAAAGATTCAAAAAGAAAGCGAAAAAAAGAAAAGAAAAAGAAATGAAAAACTACTGCAATCCGAATGCGTGTGCGATCATTCTGTGTAAATTAAATTTTATGATAACAACATTATCCTTAAGATGTATGCCGCCAAAGTAACCGTTTGAAGGAAGCAGTCGAACCCGCTCGCTGGATCGGAACAGGAAGTGCGTTCCAAATGCGACCAACCTGAACAAGGTAAGAACTATCCAAGACGGAATGTTTACAGCGAGGTAATAGCAGGTCGTAGCGTCTATTACCGCGTAAAAAATTAACCAGATCGTAAAGATATGCCGGAACTCGATTATAAAGGATTTGATGAAGGAAAATTAGTGCTCTGCGTTTTAAGTATATGTCCAATGAGCAATCTAGAATTTTATATCGGAAGGGAGAGATGTGATCATACCTACGCAACCTGAATGCAAACCTAATGGAATCGTTGTACGCTATTTCAAGCTTGCGCTTGCAGCGTGAGTCGAGTCTGGGATAAATAATGGAGCCATGTGTGATATGTGGCAATATTAACGTTTTGACTAACTTTATGCGAAGGTCGGTAGAGAGCACATAAGCATACAGCCACAGTCGACGTAGTACCCCATAAATTTGACCCAGTTTCATATTAACGTGATCACAACAACTCATACAAGTGTTAAGCATAATTCCCAGATTTTTAGCTTTAGAGACATAGGGTATGATAAACCGGCCCATCTCTAAAGGAGGAAAATAGGTTAAGTCATAACTTTCTCTGCCCATCACTAATGCTTGCGACTTCTTTGGGTTAAGAATGAGATTATTGTTTGCTGACCATTGTAAGATACTCTGAAGATCTTCATTTATTCTACTGACACAATCCTCCAGAAGACCAATGGGGCGATCTAGATAGATTTGCACATCATCAGCATATAAGTGCATAGAACAATTTTTAATAACAGACGGCAAATCATTAATAAAAAGACTGAACAGCAAAGGTCCTAATATTGATCCCTGGGGGACACCAGTATACAACAAAAGCTTTGGCGAGATGGTTTCGTCAATTTTAACCCGCTGTGAGCGTTGAGTCAGGAAGCTTTTAAGTAATTTCACAGCAGATGAGCCAAATCCAAAAGAGTCTTTCAGCTTGAGAAGGAGTTTAGCGTGATCGACACTGTCAAAAGCCTTCGTGAAGTCTAAAAGGACTAAAAACACTACTCGATCATTATCCAAAGCAGTTCTAATATCAGTTGTGATTTTTAGGAGAGCCGTATCGCAACTATGTTTAGGACGAAATCCAGATTGCCAACGACTTAAAGAGCCAGTTAAATTTAAATGCTCCGATATCTGTTTTGCCATTATCTTCTCCAAGGCCTTCGCTAAAAAACATAATAAACTTATCGGTCTAAAATCTGACGGGGCATTGGGACGAGAATTCTTAGCTATAGGGACTACTAAAGCCTCCTTCCAAGGAGATGGAAACACGCTGAATGTGAGGCAGCCGTTGTAAATTTTAGTGATGGCTACAATGATGAAAGGTAAAATTAGCTTTATAAAGCGTGGGGATATGTCATCTGGCCCAGTTGCATTAGACCGAATAGAATTAATAGCGTTCGCAGCCTCGACTTCATCAATGCAGCGAAAGCTAAACTGTGACCCAGCATGATCTACGGAGAAATTCAGTGGGGAGGATGCAGTGTTGGAATTAATGCAACTGCCAGTATTTGAAGTAAAGAACTTATTAAGCTCATTAGCATCTAGATTACATGCCAAGGAATCTTTTCCACTGACACCCAGTCTTCGCAGGGAGTCCCAAAGCTTCTTGGGTGCAGCATAGCAGTCCAGCTTAGACGCATAATATGTTGACTTTGCCTCTCTAATCCTTTTGTTTACGAGGTTCCGGGATTTCCTGAAAAGGAGACGACTATTTGAGGATCTAAGTCTTTTATGCTGGCGGAATAAGAAGTCACGTTCAGCAATTAACTTCTTGATTTCTGGCGAAAACCACGGGCAGCCATTTATTTTTACACTTCTGCACTGCAGGGGAGCGTATTTATTCATAAGGTCCAACAAGACGTTATTAAAAGCCATTACACCTGCGTCAAGCGAATGCGAAGAAGAGGTTATATTCAAATCCAAAAATAGACTCCAGTTAATGCCGCTGCACTCATCAAAAAGAAGATCAGTGTTAATACCTGCAAAGTTCCTAAATTTCATAGTTCGAAAAGGAGTTTGAGTAGGTGTGGCTAATTTATATTTAAGGAATAGTATGTCGTGATCAAGGATTGCAGGGGGGGAGAGTTGAGAATGACGTATTACCTTTGAAGCATCAGTGGTTAGTAAAAGATCTAATTGAGAGGGAGAAGCAGTGTTGAAGTATGTTGGAGAATCATTAATCACTTGAAGATGCAGCGAATGAGCCAGAGTCAGGAAGTCATCTGATTTATTGTTGTCAACGAGGATATTGACATTAAAGTCGCCTGCCACAATAATGTTGGAATACCTATGAGAGAGTGTGGATAAGGAAACTTCAAAATCAACAACATTATCAACACTAAATAGATTAGGTGGACAGTATACAGAGCACAGCAAGCATTTTTCAAGTTCGGTATTCACCTCGATACAAATAAATTCCAGAGCACCGGAGCGCGAGCTACTTAGGAATCTGGACTTGAAGCACTCTCGAACATAAATTGCGACTCCCCCACCTGCCCTTGCTTCCCTATCACAACGGAATAGCCTGAAACCAGGTATCGCGACAAATGCAGAAGGTACATTAGGTGTAAGCCACGACTCACTGATAAGGATCGCGTGAAGTCCAGTACCCGAGAACATTTCCCTCAACTCATCCATTTTCGATCTGATACTTCTAGCATTGAGATAGCAGATGTTGAGACCCGGTATATCATTACTCAATATGTTTATCATAGTTCTCACCTTACTGTCCAGGTTAGCGCCACTATCCATACTCAACCAAATCCACGCGAGCAAGTCGAGCACGCACTTCAACGCCACCCGCAGCACACATGCAGTAAAAGCATAAGAAGCAAAGGACTAACAGATTATTAGCACACGCAACGGTAACATAAGCGATGAAATTGACATAATAAAAGTAAAAAGAAGAAAAAGAAAATAAGAAAAATTTAAAATAAAAGTAGTTGTAGAAAAAAGAAGTTATACGAGAAAAATAAATAAACAAGGAAAGAAAAAACAAATCCATTCAAAATCAAAACATCAATCGACCGATTCCGCATCCACAGTTTGTCCAGAATTGACCAAGGCAGTCAGCTGATCTAACTCCAAAAGCTTAATCGGTGGTTCATCTTTCCCATACTTCACGTGGACTGTTTCTAACACATGAGAAGATCTTCATATCATCTGCATAGGTTAAGACTTTGGAGTGCCTAATCAGAGGGACAATGTCATCAATGGTAAGAATGAACAGCAACGGCCCCAGATGGCTACCCTGCGGTACACCAGATGAAGCTCTAAAAAATCTAGATAAAGTGTTACGGAAAGATACTCGGTATGACCTATCTTTTAAGTAAGTGCGGATCCAGTCGAGCATTAAGGGCGGAAAACCTAGCTTTCCAATTTAAGCATAATCACAGAGTGAGGGAGCTTACCAAACGCCTTGCTTAAGTCGGTGTAGACTTTCAGACATGCTGATTAAATGAGATTCACCCCTTACACTGCCCAACAAACTGCGAATATATAACAGATTCGAACAATTTGGGTATGCAGGAAAGCTTCGCGATTGACCTATAATTTGTTATTAAGTTTTTATGCCCCTTTTTATAAACGGGAATTATAAAGGAGCTCTTCCATAATGTAGGAAATCTGCCGGCCTGAATAGATTTGTTGAAGATGAGTACCAGCGGAGTGAGTAAGGCGTCAGAGCAGGATTTCAAGAACGCAGGTGGAACACCATCAGGACCAAAAGAAAAGTCAAGTTTAAGCTCATTGATACCATCCATAATAATATCACGAGATATAATGGGCAAGGCAATGGAGGCAGCGGGACGGTCTTGGATATGACCAAACTCATCTAGGGAAGGCACAAAGTTTTCAGATGAAAAGACGCCCTTTAAAAAGTAATGCAAAGTTGTGGGCTATGTCGGGCGTACTGCATTTAGAGGTTCCATTATACCACATTGTAGATGGGTAATTATCAGATCTCTGTACGAGGATCATTATGCAAGTTATCGCGAACATTATCAAGGTATTCTGTGTATAATGATGAAGATAATGCCAAAAATCTGTCATAGCAATCAACAAAATCACAATAAGCTGACGTGTTTCAACAACGTAAGTAAGTTTTCCATAGTCCATTTTTTTATTCTTAAGGCTCCGCAGCTCACTAGTATACCACGGGGGAGAATGACAGGATGGTCTCGACCGTTTGAGTGGTACACACGAATTAAACAGATCATAAATCCTATCATAAAACACGGAAACGCACTCATCGATATCGCTATCATCAAAAGGAGATGCGAAATCGATCGAGAGGATCCTGTTTGAGAGAACACAGAAATCCGCCCTTTTAAAATCAAGAACGTACTGATTCACGTTGGGGTCGGCAGTATAAAAGCCATCGTAGCAAAACGAGATGAAAATGGGCGGATGCACACTGTCGATAGCGGATAAACTACGAGAAGCCGATTCGATTAAGTGTCCCTCGAGTCAGAAGTAAACTGTCTTCCCATAGAGTTCTTTACATTACTCATTTGGTGTAAACCAAAGGAGGATATGGCGTCAAGAAAATGGGAGTCCCTAACAGTAAGACAATTTATGGGAAGGTAGTCATCGTCATCAGTGTTCAATGCCCATTAAACATTGGGTCACCAAGAAGGATGATTTCGTCCTCAGGGTTCGTTATATTATTAATAAAATGTAAGCTAAGAATTAAAATGTCAAAGAGACTACGACCGTGTTCATCAATGCGGTTTGTCAAATTTGGAGGAATATAACAACAGAGCAGGAAAAAGTTCTTCCTAAAAAGAGAGAGCTTAAGAGATAAGAACTCAATTATGAGCGTGTCGGAGAAAGAAGGAACATCAATCAAGCTGCAACCAACACACCGCCGCTGCCTTCAGATTCACAGGGGGACCAACGCGTTAACAAATTTTCATTAAAATTTTGGCGTGCCGTAACTGTGGATACTGTAGGAAGTCTGCATCTCCCTCCACGTGGGGCGGCTGGTAACAGTCATGTAGTTTACTATAGACTGGCTAATGATGACGGGCGGAGAGACAGTAACTCTCTTGTTCAAACTCCCCCAATCCAGGGTCTTATGCGTCTACCATGCCCATTGGATAGTTTGCAGCTGGGGGCAACTAGCTGTATTCTAACGGAGCCTCCTTGATACCTGTCCGCCTCAAGGAGTGTGCAGGACCACTATGGTAAGGGGCTCTACCATCGTTGATTCCCCACAACCCCACAAATATATCGAGACCATGAGTACCGCCTTATCGCGAAAAAAGTCGTTCATGAAATATAAATAATGTATAAAAAACACTAAGCCTCGGATAAAACCGAGACTACTTCGTCCACCCGAAAAGGGGGACAACCCGCCTTCAAGCGGGTCCACGGGTTAAGTGGCCAACCTTCTGCGAGCATTGCTCGCTCCTCCAACACTTCTGAGGCCAACACGGTGACTCTCCCCAAGGAGTCCTGTGAACCCCCTTCCTCGAGGAAAGTGCACGCCACTGCCAAGGACCCCAAACACGGTAGCAGCAGCACTGTTCCTCCTCCCTCTGCGAAACCTGCGCGTGGTAGTACATCCCTGTCCAAGGCTAAAACACCAGGACATACATCCTCCAGCGCGCCTCTCAGGACATCACAGTCCAACCCTACGACCACCAAGCAGAAGGATAAAGCCTCTCTCTTTAAAAGCTACCCCGAAGAGGTTGCGATCGCCTAACGAGCAGCAGCCATCTTCCAAAAGGATTAAGGCGATAGGCCTCCTTTCCTCCACCGCTAAGTCCTTCAGCGATATAGCGAAGGACAGCTTAGTAAGGGCGATTATAGATCGCAGCAATGCGGACGGCTCCATCACGCCAGACAAATGGAAGATGGTGGAGGTCGCGTTGCTGAAGATGTATATGGAAGTTCTCTCGTTCAACCCTGGCCCTCCTCCACGTTGTCTTGATGCTGGTTGGCTACAAGGCCACATTAAGGTACTTGCCTGCTCGGACACAGGTCGGCGGAGCTTCTTGGCCAGGCAGTTTCCCGTCTTGGCGAAATCTGGACTGGCGCAAGAATTGAAGCCGTTTCCAGGGATTAAATCCCTTGCAGACCTAGTTCACGGGCCTGGATACCAACTGAACCTTCGGATCCTGCAGAGATCCTAAAGTTTTATTTATTTAAGCTTAATACAAGCTATTACATGAAATACAAAATACAAGCTATAACTTAATACTAATTCTACAGACTATAATAAATGATAATTAATACTAAATAAATAAAAATAAAAGTTCATCCAAATGGCCAATCCTGAATTACCTACCCATGATTGGAAAGTAGCCCAGGTGAGCAAAGTCAAGGGAAACTCAAGGCAGGTCATCGTGATCCTAAATGAGCAGTCCCTTGCCCCACTTTCTGAATGCAATGGCATTATTTTCTATGGCTTCAGCTCTATCAGCCTGAAGGTCTATGAAAAGGACCTTAAGGCGCTAAGCAATGCTAGTAAACAAGAGGAGGATTCAGCAGCCTCCTCAAGCAACACCGGGGAAAAGGAAGGAGTACAGACTGTAACGACAGTTTCTGCCGTTATCACTCCCTCACCAGAAGATGGTGATGCGATGGTCAACGCTATTATGGTAGTTGACACCCTCCCGGATCCCGGACCAGAGCTGGAGGACCAACTCCTTGGTTCCTCCACTGACGAAGATGCCAGCAATGAAGGGGAGACTGCTGACTTCACTATCATCACTGATGTTAAGAGTGGTCCAAATTAACCTCCATCATTCGAAGGCAGCGTCCGCAGCCATTCTCCTTCGTCTTCTTGCTCAAAAGGGGGAAGAGCTCATCCTTGTCCAAGAACCTTGGATCATCAGAGACAAGGTTTGCGGACTAAACATGAAGGGGTATAGGCTCCTCTATTTACAAGGTACAGGTAAACCAAGGTCATTTATCCTCATTAAGAATAATATTAATACATTTATTCTCACACAGTTCAGTGATAAGGACACAACAACAGCCATACTGGAGCTACAAAACAACAATATCTGGATAACCTCTAGTTATATGGCGCACGATGTGGCGCACATTCCTGGTACAATACTCAGGAATGCGATCAAGGAAGCCACTAGACAAAAGAAGACGCTGGTGATCGGAACCGACGCCAACGCTCATCATATAATCTGGGGCAGCTCGGACGTCAACGAAAGGAGTGAGTTAGTTTTTGATTTTATTCTCGGAACTAACCTTCAGATTTGTTATTTGGGTGCAGAACCCACTTTTACTAACTCAATTAGGCGGGAAGTTCTAGACATTACCTTAGTCTCAGAACAATCCGCCCACTTAATAACGGAGTGGAAGGTATCCAAGGAACTATCCTTCTCCGACCACGCCTATATTGAATTTGGTATAACACTTCACAAGATAATGTGCCCTCCCTATAAAAACAGGCTAAGGACAAACTGGGACCTCTACAGGATGGTCCTCAGTAATAGCCTGCCTACTACAGATCCACCCGTAATTGATAGTAAACAAACCCTTGACAAGGTGGTGGACACTTTGACGCCTGCGTGTAATGAGGCGACACAAATTTCCTGCCCCGACAGGGTCCCTAGAGGCAAGCCCGATACGAAGTCTCAAGACCTATAAATTACCGGGATTAGATAATATCATCCCAGCTGAACTACAACTAGCTTCCGAGATACTTATTCCGTGGCTAATGGTCATCTATGAGGCTTGCCTTAACCTCACCTATATTCTATCCTCATGGACGAAGGTGAAGATGGTCTTTATCCCTAAAGGAGAAAAGCCTCACATTATAAGCCCAAGACTCTTAGATATCTACATTAAAGAGACAATCAATCATTCCAAGTTGTCTCTCTGGCAACATGCTTACACTAAAGGTAAGTCCGTAGAGACAGCCCTACACGAACTTACCACAATCATAGAGCATTCGGTACTGCAAAAAAAATATTCACTTGTAGCCTTCCTTGATATTGAAGGTGCTTTTAACAATATTAGATCAGAGACGATAATGGCATCCTTGAGGAGGCTTGAAATCGACGATCCTCTCATCAAACTTATTGACCTCATGCTAAAAATCAGGGTCATTATCTCCAGCTTAGGAGGATCCAATATCCAAAGAGTGGTAACTAGAGGTACCCCTCAGGGAGGAATCCTTTCACCACTCTTATGGAACTTAACTCTGAATGAGTTACTCATAGACCTGGAGTTATCCGGTCACAAAGGTTACTGCCTATGCCGATGATATTGTCCTGATATGTTCAGGTAAGCACCCCAATATACTGGCTGAGGTGTTACAACACGCCCTCTCCAAGACTTCGTCATGGAGTGATGGGTGTGGTCTAGGTATAAACCCAAACAAAACAGAGTTAATACTCTTCTCTCGGAGGCATAAAACACCTCCTATTTATTGCGCTACACTAGATGGGGTTAGGCTGGAACTGTGTAATCAGGTTAAGTATCTAGGTTTAGTCCTAGATAGAAAACTTACCTGGAAAGAGTACGGAAAGCTACAGTAGCGCTGTACTCGTGTAAGAAGGCTATAGAAAAAAGATGGGGTATGGAACAACGCATTGTGAATTGGCTCTTTACAAGTGTCATACGGCCTATACTCATGTATGGTGTGATTGTCTGGTGGCCGGCACTAAATATAGCAACCCACCTCAAAGCAATGGACAAAGTTCAGAGGATGGCAGCACTGCTGATAACAGGCGCCCTGAACCTTCTAAAGCCCTGAAGACTATTCTACACCTTCTACCGTTGGATCTCTTTGGTAAGCAAATCGCATCATCAGCCGCCATTAGGCTTAACTCAATCTAGACCTGGAAGCGAACTGATTTCGGTCACTCCAAAATATTGCACAGTAGAACTGCCAGCAATATCGACTACACCTCGCCAATCCTTTCTTTGGAGCAAAATTCGATTCCTTCTTTCCCACCAGATCGGAATGGGAAAGAGGTCCTCCCCAATGGGGAGCTGGGCTCCACGGATGTCAGAAACCTGACTCGATTTATCAGGAGTTGAAAATGGTTCCCGGCGACGAATTAAGGATAAACAAACACCCTTCACAAGCCAGTCAAAATAATTTTGACTTCCCGTGAACTAGTTCCACTGGATACAAGAAACTGGTTCGGTGCACAGGGGGCAAAATGTTATTCTTATTCCTTAGGTAATTCTATGGGGTTGTGAATTTCAAGCCTCAATGAGGTAGCACAAAGGGTCTCTTAGGCCTAAGTGTGCCTTCTTCGGCAGCCACTTTAACCTAACCTAACCTAACACACCGCCACCAAGAGCTACAGAGTCAGAATATCTATCCCTACGAAAAACCTTATAGGAATCGTCAAGAACTTCAGCGTCATTAAAACCGTGGTGAAGCCAAGTTTTTGTCAGAGCGATGACATCATAACTGCAGGCTTGAGAAGCGTGAAATAGCTGGATTATTCTTGTTCTAAGTCCCCTTACATTTTGGCAATAAAGGGATAGCGTGTTTAGTTTTTTTGATTATTGACAGTGGCTCTATTGCGAGTGCCACCTGCTACCTTACGACGGGGCACAAACTCATGTGCGATTATATTCTCAGGCCAGAAATCGGGGGAAGACATTATCCCAAAAAGATCTGGGGAGGATATCAACTTGAAAGATGACATGAGTCCTCGAGAATTACGAGAACCAAGAAGTTGACAACGGAGGAGTGCAGAGTCATCAGCCCCACTCTTCTGCCTAACGTGACTAATTACGTCATCAACAGATGTAGAAGGATCGAGACGAGAAACGAAGAAATATTTCGATAATTGCGCTATCCTCAGAGTACATGTAAGCGCAGTGGAGACGCGTCCCTCGGCAGATATGCCAGAATGAGGAGGAGAAGGGGCGGTTTCCCTGGATTGGAGAGCAATCATCAATCAGGTACTCGCTGATTTGGAAAAACAACAAATCAGTGTTATCCAGACTGCGCTAAATACAATTCAAAAACCCTTAAATTCACTGGTCGAAAGGCAACGGGAAATTGCCTACCAGATGAACGATTTGCATACTTTAATTGATAAACTCGTAGCATGAGGCAGAAAATAGTCTCTAGTCTGTTGCTACAAATGGTAGAAATTGAGTTTTGACAGCAGGCGCTACTGGATATAATAACCGCTAGCCAAAATAATCAAATTCATCCCCTGCTGATCGCCCCTGATTCACTTCTTGAGATTTATCACAAATCTCATGCCACATGTTCAAACGCCCAGAATTGCCTACCAATTCTCTACCAAACGGCAGTATTACGGACACACCTGTTGCAAGGAAAATTGGTAATCAGAATTACATTACCAATCTTCAATCTTCCAAAAATGAAGTTGCAACGAATCAGGTGCTTCCTTATACACACGGAAGCAAACCATTCACTAGTTCCGGAAACAGAATATTCCCATATAGAGAGTCAACTTTCGACTTAGGCATTTCTATTACTTAAACCGGAGAAAATGAAAGCATATCGGAAAGTCATACGCCGATAACAAAAGCCACACAATCGGATGAATGCGTAATTAAGTTGCTTTTCAATCCCCTAGATGAAAATCTTAGGTGCTCGCTAAAAGTACAAATAACCCCCAGGGACATTTTAATTAAGTGAAATAGGCCAATTTCCTGGCTGTACGCATTGAAGACAACAACCATTGTGCATATTACATGCAGCCAGCAATTGCTCACGCATCGCCTCTCTGGACAGAGAATCTTGGTCATTAACCAACAATGCCATTTAAAAATAGGATCACACACCCTATACTATGAGGCTGAAAATACTTATCCACTTCATTTCACGCAACCAGCATACTTTCCGAAAACAAACGAAACGGCAAAGGAATTAGATTCCTTCATGGCTAAGTAGGTGAAAATTCTAACGAGCTGTTACACGAGAGTACGCAATCCTTGGACCAAATACAGGCCAAATTACAGGAGCTACATTTACACTCCCGGGTTAAAACAACCCACATACTTTCAACAACCTCGTTGTCACTTACGGGCTTAATGCTGCTGCTCATCGTCATTTACACGACAACCAAATACGCCATACCGCCGTTAAAGGAATGGACTACGCGGCGTAATTAAACGCACAAGCCCGAAATCCCCCTAGAAGAGGCAATCTCAGAGCCAAAAGAGCGGCCTCAACGGACACAAACACTGCCCAGTGCACGGTCCATTCATTTGGTCTAAATAAAAATAGTTTTTTTAAAAAAAAGTTGAACCGACTTCACAAAAGGCGCTAAAAGCATAAAATAATTTTTAATTTTATATCTATTACGACATTTTGAAGTCGGTGCAAATCAAACAAACCAAACAACTAAAACAAAAATATTTAATCGTCATTTCTTATGATCCCGTAAACTGAAACGTTCAGGTAGTATTATGTACTATTTTCAATTGTGGTTCTGTAGTTGTTTTATTTGTTTAATTTGAAATATCGAAATCGGTCCACGCGTTACGAAGTTAGACTACTCCTCCCCTCGCCCAACCCCCCACCATGGGCGAAATTATTATTCTATTAGCAATGGGTGATCACACTCTATACAACAGCAAAAGAACCATCCAAATCGGTCCACGTATTACAAAGTTAGGTTCCACCCTCAACCCCCCGACCCAAGCAACATTTGTTTTCTCGTTGTATCAACCAAGGATCATATTCTACCTAATAGATAAATAATTATCCACATCGGTCCACGAGTTAAGAAGTTATACTACCCCCCCCCCCCCCCCCCACCAACACCTTTCAACAAAGGACCAAATTATTCTAAGGTCTACGCGTTACGAAGTTATGCCCGGTCAGACATAAAAAACATACGCGTCGAACTTAGACGCGCTTTGTTTTTGGGAAGTCGGTTAAAAAGAAAGCCAGTCTTAAATTACAAAAAATAGTTTTTAAAAAAAAAGTTGAACCGACTTCACAAAAGGCGCTAAAAGCATAAAATAATTTTTAATTTTATATCTATTGCGGCATTTTGAAGTCGGTGCAAATCAAACAAACCAAACAACTACAACAAAAATATTTAATCGTCAGTTCTTATGATCCCGTAAGCTGAAACGTTCAGGTAGTAGTATCTACTTTTTTCAATTGTGGTTCTGTAGTTGTTTTATTTGTTTAATTTGCACCGACTTCAAAATGTCGTAATAGATATAAAATTAGAAATTATTCTATGCTTTTTAGCGCCTTTTGTGAAGTCGGTTCAACTTTTTTTTTTAAAAACTATTTTATTTTTCACTTTTTAGTGTCTCCGACTCTATACAACGAAGAAAAAGCCATCCAAATCGGTCCACGCGTTAAAGGTTAGTTTTAACCCTACCCCACCCCCATTACAGTAAACTTTTTTTCTCATGGTATCAATCAAGGAACATACTCAACCGAACAGAAAAGGAATCATCGAAATCGGTCCACGCGTTACGAAGTTACGCCCCTCCCCCTCCCCCACCAACACCATAGGACCAAATTATTCTGCTATTAGCAATGGGGGATCACACTCTATACAACAGCAAAAGATTTGGATTGAACCGATTTGAATGGAATCGCTCCACGCGTTACAAAGTTAGGTTTCACTCAATCACACCAACAATTTTTTTTTCGTGGTATCAACTTGGGAGCATACTCTACCCAAAAGAAAAAGAAATATCCCCCCATGGGCCAAATTATTATTCTATTAGCAATGGGTGATCACACTCTATACAACAGCAAAAGAACCATCCAAATCGGTCCACGTGTTACAAAGTTAGGTTCCATCCTCCCCCCCCCCACCCCTACTCCCCCCCCCACCCCTACTTCCCCCCCCCCCCCCCCCCCAGCAACATTTGTTTTCTCGTAGTATCAACCAGGTAGTATCCAAAGTATCCACCCTAAGCCAAATATTTTTCACCTATTAGCAATGGGGGATCATACTCTGTACAACAAGAAAAGAACCATCCAAGTCGGACCACGCCTTACAAAGTTAGGTTTCACCCCCACCCTACCAAAAATTTTTTTGACATGGTACCAATCGGTGAACATACTCTACCCAACAAAAAAAGAATCATCAAAATCGGTCGACGCGTTACGAAGTTATGCCCGGTTAGACATAAAAAAAAAATTAATAAAAAAAAACATACGCGTCGAACTTAAAACCTCTTTGTTTTTGGGATGTCGGTTAAAAACGCGCCATGGAGTACTACTACAATCGACGGTCGTGTAGAGACCGTAGCGCATGGCAAGTTTTGAAAAATGCAAAAGTAATGAAAGTTAATTAAAATAAATTCAAACGCGTCGTGGAGTACTACCACAATCGACGGTCGAGTAGAGACCGTAGCGCATGGCAAGTACTAACAAATACAAAAGTAATGAAAGTTAAATAAAGTAAATTCAAACGCGCCGTGGAGTACTTCCACAATCTACGGTCGAAAAGAAATCGTAGCGCAAGACAAATGTATACAAAAGAGAAAAATTATCATAAAGTGTTACTTAAAGAAAGGTGTTTGTATTATTTGATAGAAAGTTAAGAACTCTGTTAAGATTACTTAAGGCAAATTCAATGTGGTAATATTAATTTAGGAAAATTTAATGTGTTAAGATTAATTAAGGAAACTTCAAGTGTTAATTAAAGGAATGTGTTTGGATTATTGTCTCTTCTCCTCCTTAATATCCTCCCATCTCCCAAGTTCTTAATATTATGATTATGAATTTTTTTTTTATTATTTTGTAAATTTTTCTTTCATTACTACTATTATAAGTTCCTTTAAGACTTTTTTTCTCTTATATTTTATTATATTTTCTTTGTTATGAATTTCATTGTTATAATTTCTCTAATTTCTATTTTATAAAAAAAAAAAAAAAAACCTTTTTCAAGTTACCGCAAGAGTTTACGAAACCAAGCGTGGAGGGCTGACAATAATATGAAAACTATTCTTAACCGAATCGGTACAGAAACGGCCTTGACGGCCATAGTATTTAAAAGTGGAAGTCGTGATTCAGTAATCTTAGCTAAGTTAGACTCCATTTACGAAAAGCTTCAAACGAATCGTTCAGCCCAAACAACTGGAGATGAGATAAAGGCAATTAACAACGTATTTGATTCAAGATCAACTTTTGTTGTGGCAGATGAATTTGACGTCGACCGAACTGAACTATCAATCGATTACAGCGTAGTATAGAACATCGAAGAGAATCCATCACAAACATTATCAGACATGACGCCTAAGAAGAAATGCAATTCACGCAATATTCTTCGTACCAAGAAACAGATTATCTCTAAATTATGATTTGCTATAACTTTGTAGGCTATTAAAGCAACTGGCTATTGCATTTATTAACTCGTGAGTGAGTTTGCTTTGGTTTATTGTATTGTATGTTGTAAAAGAAAAAGGAAGATTAATTATAAGATATATTTTTTTATATTTAGGAATTATAGTGTTATCCGGAAATTTTTTTTCAAAACAAAACAAAAAAAACCGTTTTGGCTAACCTTGCAGGCTTACAATTACTCGTTATAAGTTTCGCGATTGTTTTCATTCCAATTTAGGTTTAACACAATCGAATACCCAAAAATGTAAAACCTAAATTCATTATAATTGGATTCGAATGTGCCTTCGATGTCTGTTTCATAGTAAACAGGACTTCGTTAGTTTGGCTATAAATGCGACCGCTAATATTATCGCCGTCTCCATAAATGCATGATTATACATATATGAAGCGTGTAAACTTGCAATAGCAAAATAATTCGTTTATTGAATCGAACAATCTGATTCCAACGTGGTGATTTAGTGCAATTCCTAAAAGAACAGCATAACATCTATTTAACTCTGATATTCTAGTGCAAATAATGTGTGACGAATTTGAATATGGGAGCATATAAAGACTATGTACTTCGGAGGTGACATTCAAGAATAAACGTGCTTAAACGGAAAGTTTATATATAACTATGACTAAACCTATTCTATTCTCGTCAGTACGTTAGTTTTTTTGTCATGTCAATCGGAATTCCGATCAATTGTGGAGAAGTTTAAGTTTAAATAACCTCTAGGCTTCAAAAGTTTTATCATAAAAAGAAAAACTTTTAAGTTAAACGGCTTCTTGGCTATATGTTTTATTCTTTCTGTGCAAAAATAAGTTCCCTGTAATCAGCTTGTTTCTTCATCGGGATTCTGATAGAATTGACTCCTACATGTTGAAATAACCCACCATGGATTTTTTTTATATAGTTGATCCCATCGATGTTCACGAAAGCTAACCTAATCGTAGAGTAACTGACATATAAGAAACCTATTAATCTTTCATGTGTTAACTAACAATCAAATTTTTACTACTTAATAAAACGTGATAATTTCTAATCCAACATCAGCAAACTAGCAAGCCAATTACAAATATCAGTAAAAGGTGATGGGTATAGACAAATAGCTATAAAAAGAGTGAAATATTGCCGAAATAATAATAGGATTTGCTGATTGGATAATAGTACAGTCAATTTGTCATTTTGCTCGGGGATTTTATTTCAACAGAAAACATCTCTGCCTCTATAAAACAACCAACGAAATTAATTCCCGGGTACCCCATCATTTTTGTTTGGTGACTGGACTTTAAAACGATAATAAATCTTCAAGTCATCCACCTACAATACTTAAGAATAAAATATTAAGTGTTCGACACGTTTTATACCGGAAAGAAGCTTTTAAGCTTTATATAAAATACTTTAAAAGTGCCGCCAAAGTCGAATTTACAACATATTAAATGTGCACTTGATTTCAATTGACTTGAGATATTTCTAAGATTGTTCTGTCCTCTAGTGCATGCTTAAAATGAAATATGAAAAAGTACGGCTCTCCTAACAAGTACATAAATTTCTATAGAAATATTCGAATTGATTCTTTTAAAATTAAATATTTTTTTGTCCATAGGAAACTAAAAAGGAGAAATTTAATTTATAAGAAAAGAAATATAGTTTTCAGATAAGACAAACTAAATAACCTAGGTTTAATGTCTTGTATTTAATATAAGAGAAATGAAATGCCTATTAGAAAGCTGTTTAAAACAACTTTGTAACCTTTAAGTAAGAGTGAAGTTGGGTTGTTAACCTGAAAGGAATAAAACATAGGAAAAATTATTGAAATTGGTAAGAAAGGGACCAGCATTTGAGCGTTTGACCAGTTCCTTCTAATAAGTGCCCTAATAAGTTTATCTGATTGACAACTCTATTGAAATTTTTGTTGTATGAAATTTTATTAAGAAATTATAGCACTAAAATATCTCAAATAGAATCTAATTAGTGCCCAAGGGGGGTGACTAATAGACCAATTTGTACAGCACATTGCTGTTTTTTTATGAAGTTTTATTAGTAAACTAGTATTAAAATATCTCAAGCAAATTTAACTAGCGCCCAAAAGGGGTGATTAATAGGTCAAGTTGCACTGCAACTTGCAATTGCTCATATGCATGAATTAAATAGACAATCTTTGAGAATTGTCTATGATGGAAGGTTGATCAAAATTTTTTTTAACTATTTGGTTATATACAAAGTTGAGGGAAAAAAGTGAGCTAAGTTGGTGATTTTTTTTAAGGGTTTTATGCAAATTTTATTAGAAAAAGCGAAATACAATTTGTTGGTAGTATTATCGAAGAAAAAAAAAACCATGTTGACAAAAAAATCGATTTTTGAGGTGTTCAAAATTCTAAACAAAAATTCATTGCAAACAATCGAAAATTTTTAGAGGAAAAAGGAAAAGGTACATATCTCCTGTAACCTTCCCTAATCACTGACAGGCAACTTAGTGGTGCCCGCAACCCTCAATCCAATCAATGTCCGCTTGTAGCCACCATGTGGTTGCCTGTGAAGATGGATTCTTTTTCAGCGAATACCATAACAACTCGTCGACACCATCGGTTCGTCCTTTGAAGCCATATCACCAAAGGTTCAAAGAGTATCAACTGGCCAGAAAATATATCTTCGAGGAAACAGATGATCTACCAGAGGTCTCCTCATCAAATCAAACGCTCGACGCTCCGCCTCAAAGCTTTCTGGAAAGAAGTACGCGCAAATAGGAAGAGATTGGCTACAGTTTTCTTACGAGTACCGCATGATATCCAGCCGTACGCTGAGGTGAGCTTACTTGGCCAAAACGTCACGGGCCTACTGGACAGTGGGGCTAGTGTCAGCATATTAGGATTAACCGCAATGGAACGCCTGGACAAGGCCCAAGTCACGTGGAGCAGATATAGATCGAAGATAATCGTAGCAAACGGAGAATCACCTGAGGTATTTGGTCACGCGGACATTCCAATAACGTTCCGAGGATGCACAAATACAGTGCGGCTGTATATCGTACCCGGTCTCACACAAGAGTTATATCTTGGAGTGAACTTTTGAAGGCTATTCAATTTAGCTCCAGAGTTAGTGTGCAATGTCGCTGCGATGGGATGTCGACCTCGTATTCCAATTTGGGCTTAGGAAAAACGCATCTATTGGAACATCGGATAGATGTAGGAGACGCAGCGCCTATTAAACAGCGCTTTTACCCTGTCTCACCGGCCGTTGAACAGGTGATGGACGCTGAACTGCGTCGAATGATTACCCTTGGGGTAATAGAGGAAAGTCAGAGCTCGTGGAGCTCGCTCTAAGTCCTAGTGCGGAAGCCAGGCAAGGCCAGGCTGTGCTGTGATGCGAGTAAGGTCAATGCGGTGACCAAAAAGGATGCCTATCCACTACCGCATATAGAAGACATCCTTAGTAGGCTTCCTCCTTTAAGGTACATTTCAAGCCTTTACTTGAAAGATGCTTTCTGGCAAATCCCTTTGGACAAACAGTCGCGCGAGAAAACAGCCTTCACGGTTCCTGGCCATCCTCTATATCAATACACGGTGATGCCATTCGGACTCTGCAACGTGCCACAGACAATGTGTCGGCTTATGGACAGACAGGGTGATTCCTTATGATCTCCGAGACAAGGTGTTAGTATACCTGGACTACTGGTACTGACGGAGGATCTCGACTCTCACCTTTCGCTCCTCGCAAGGGTGTCGCAGTGTTTGGGGAGGGCCGGACTCACGATTAACATGGAGAAGAGCAAGTTTTGCTTGAAAGAGACACGTTATTTGGGTTACATTATCGGCAACGGAGGAATCAAGACGGACCCTGACAAGATTGCAGCCATCGTGGACTCAGCAAATTTAGGCCGTATGTGGAATTGATGCCATTCAAGGTTGTGACAGATCACGCCAGCCTACAACCAATGTCACAAAAAGACCTCAACGGACGCCTAGCTCGTTGGAGCCTAAAGGCTACAGTTTCAAGATCAAACACCGTAAAGGCAGCTTGAATGTGGTACCGGATGCGCTGTCGCGAGCTCACTGCGAAGGTATAGCAGCAGTGGAAGAGCAAGCAGATGACGATTATGGCTCACAAGTCGACTTGGATTCACCGGAGTTCGACTCGTCTGAGTACCAAGAACAAAAGGACAGAGTCGAGAAGAATAAGGTATCCCTACAACATTTTACCGTGTGTGACGGATTCGTCTATATCCGCGCATATATATATTGAGGAAGACTAGGTGTGGTAGTTATGAATTCCCCGTGGTCTAGTACCCTATGTCGCCAAGCGGGCTCATGATC
Organism: Leptarthrus brevirostris; assembly: GCA_964036015.1. Taxonomy (NCBI): domain Eukaryota; kingdom Metazoa; phylum Arthropoda; class Insecta; order Diptera; family Asilidae; genus Leptarthrus; species Leptarthrus brevirostris. Next base: position 71,461,741 of record OZ038371.1, read on the forward strand.
CACCCCGAGCTTCTCATGGAGGCATAGGAAAGACGCTAGAAAGAGTTAGGCGACACGTATACTGGCCAGGGATGACTGTCGATGTTAGAGCGTACGTTCTGGCCTGCGATACACGTAAGGAGACCAAGGCACCGAACGCGATACTAAGACCACCGATGGGAGCGCAAGTTAAGACTGAGAGGCCCTGGCAGCGGTTATATTTGGACTAACTGGGCCCCTATCCACGTTCCAAAAGAGGCAACATTTGCATATTAATAGCACTGGACCATTTCTCCAAGTATTCCTTGCTGAAACCATTGAAAAGAGCGAGTACCTCCTTAATTTGCGAATATGTGGAAGAAGAAATCTTTCGCAAATTCGGCGTTCCGGAAACAATCCTCACGGACAATGGTAGTCAGTTCCGCTCAGGACATTTCGGGAAGTTACTGGAAAGATAGTGCATCCACCATTTACGTACTGCACCATATTCGCCTCAAGCCAACGCGTCGGAGCGAGTCAATAGATCCGTTTTGTCAGGTAGTCGAGCATATGTCCAGAACAGCCATGACCGTTGGGATGAAAAACTTAGCAGCATGCTAGCTAGCTGCTTACGGAGCTGTGTACACCAGGCCTTAGGTTGTTCTCCCTACAAGGCGCTGTTTGGACTGCAAATGATGGAACATGCCTCAAATTATGCTCTCTTACGCCGCTTACAGAGTGTTGGGGAATCTATAGGTGTTGTCTCCTCAGATAAACTCCAAATCATGCGCATCCAGATTCAGCAAAACTTAAACAAGGCCTTCGAGCGCGAAGCCAGGTCGAACGACTTAATATTAAAGGCAGTTGAGTTTAAAGTCAGACAAGAAGTCTTCCGAAGGAACTTTCAACCAAGTAACTTCGGGAAGCAAACCAACGCCAAGCTCTGTAAAAAGTTTATCAAGTGTCGAGTGAGATCTCGAAAGGGGAATTCCTTGTACGAGCTGGAGGAATTGAAGGGTCAACTAATTGGAACCACGCAAAAGATATTCGGCCCTGAAGCGCGGCAACATGACGTGGGAGAGTTTCGCGAGGGTAGCCTTACTGGAGTGTGTGTCCTCTTCTGATGATGATGAATGTCCACTTAGTTGAGTTTCCTCGGAGACGATGACAATGTGCCTACAATACTGATGGAGGAGAGCAAGCACACACACCAAGGTCCGGTTTGCACGGCAGGAATCGCGATCCCCAATCTAGTCGTGGGTGAAGCATCTGGCTACTCGTGGAGGAATCATCGGGGCTCACGCGTCTCTCATTAGGACGACTGCTTCCTCATTAGAAGTATGCCTGCGGGAATCTGAGACCTGGCGAGCCGGGATGCCGAACCAGCTGTGACTCCTCTCTTAACTCCTATATTGTATGATAAGATCCGAGCCCTCAGCACTTCTACCGACATAACATTTGTGTTGATATCTCATTGAGTCGCCTGCCCAAGGCTTCAATGTGTACCACCAACAGTTTTTTTATCGCCCAGTCAGGCCAGCCTCTGTCGGTGATTCCATTGACCAAAATGCATATCCTTGAACAACTGTTCAGTCGAAATAGCCCAGAGCCCTCAGCATTTCTACTGGCGTGAAGTTTGTGTTCACACCTTACACTACAACCTACACCGGCTTCAATTGCATCATCCATTAACAAGTTTTTTTGCGTTGTACCAGTCTTTGACCTCGAAGACCTTCAAGAGAATTTGATGGGAGCCGATCCCGCGAGGCAATTCGGGTCGGAAGCGTGGCAACATGGTCTGGGATAGTTTCATGAGGATAGCCATACTGGAGTGTGTGTGTCCTCTCTTAATGATGATAAACGTCCACGAGTACTGAGATCTTTCGGGGACTATTGTGCTGGCGTGACGCGAACTGACGGAGGAAGGTACACACACACACCAAGGTCCAGCCTGCACGGCAGGAATCACAATACGCGGCTCTCATTAAGACAACGTGCTTGCTCCGGGGTGAGACCCCTACTGAGGTCAGGCTTGGATTTCCCTAGCTACTCTCTCATAAGGAGTATGCCCGAGGGGATCTTAGTCCTGACGAGCCGAGACGGCGAACCAGCTGCGCTATTCAGACCGGCCTTTACCGGTGATACGATTGTACACCATTGACTTATATATACCTATTTCGTCAGTTCAGCACCGAGCCCTCAGTAATTTTACCGACGTAAATCTTGTGTTTACGTCTCATCTTAATGCATGTTTCATGCTTCGCAAATTTTCCCAACCTAACATTTTTCGCCAAGTGGTGCATCCGCCGGCTATTTCGTTGCCTTTGTAGCGTATTCCATGATAAGAATTGTGGAACGTGAGAACTCCATACTTGAAATACTAAAGGCGGCCTAGTTCACTTAGTGGAATATTAGATGTCCTACCGACTCGAAAGTCCACTCTTAACCTCTCCTTAAGAGACCTTCTGGTTAGGTTTGGCCCATGGGCCCATCAACCTTTCCTTTTCGTCTTACCTTCTCTGCCACAAAGGCTGCCTTCGACGGTGAACGACCGGTGAACTATCACAAACATCCCAGCGATGTTGTCCTTCACGGACCGTGCCTCACCGTGAATCGTAATAAGTGAATCGTAAAATTAAGAATATGATGAATATTGTTAGTAATAAAATTTTTATAATTGAAATTTTACTTTCTATTTTGGCTTGTTTTTGATTGGTGTAATTGTTTGTTCTGTGTGTTCGATAAATGCTGGTTTTAGTCTGTCAACTGAAATGTTCGTTGCTTTATCACGGCAGTCGATTTGATAATATTTGTCAGGTTTGTTTAATACTTTGAAAGGGCCTTCATATGGGTTTGTAAAGAACATTTGCTTCTGTCGATTCTAACAAAAACAAATTCTGTATCTTTTACATCTTTAGGTACGTAGATTTTAGAATTTTGTTTTCGAGAATGTGAGGGTTTGAAGTTATTTATGCAAGATCTGATTTTACTTCAGAAATTTAATAGATCTTGAATTGTTGTTAATGATAAATTCTCCTGGAACGCGAAGAGGCTGTCCATTAACAAGTTCTGCTGGATAACATTGCAAGTCTTCTTTAATCGTGGTTCGGAAACCTAAGAGGACTGCAGGTAATTGTGTGACCCAATTATTTTGGCCGTCGCAAGCGCGTATGGCTGCTTTTAGTAGTGCAGATTCGATGTGATCCTTTTTGTAAATTCTTCGACTAATTTGGATTCGAATTGAGTACCCTGATCTGTGGTAATTTCTAGTGGAATACCAAAACGTGGAAAATATTGTTCGTATCACGTATTGATAATTGTGCTTGCCTAAATATCTTTGATTGGATAAGCTTCTGGCCAACGAGTAAATCTATCTATTATTGTTAAAATGTAAGAATATCCATTTGAAGACGGTAAAGTACCTACCAAATCTAAATGGATATGTTCGAATCTTGCTTTGGGTAGTTCGAATTTAAAAATTTCTGATTTCGTGTGCTTGGTTATTTTGGCTTTTTGGCAGTTGATACAATTTCTAGTCAAATTGTTAATCTATGTATTCATTCCAGGCCAAAAGTACTTAGAAACAATAGATTTTCGTGTTGTTCTAATTTCTGGATGAGATAAATTATGAATGGTATTAAATATAATTTTTCGAAGTTCTTTGGGTATATATGACCGTGAATTTTTAGTAGAAACTTCGCACCAAATGTCAGACTCAGAAGTATTTAATTTAATTTTTATAAGCTTATATTTTGAATTATCTGGTCTGTTATGCTGAGTTATCAAAATATGTGTAAGTTCTTCGTCACTATTTTGATACTCAGCAACAGTTTTTAAATCAAATTTGGTATTGTTATGTTTTGAATGTTCGAAAATTTCCACAGAAATTCTAGATAAAGTATCTGCTACTGTATTTGATTTGCCTTTGATATGTCTGATATCGGAGCTAAATTGGGTTATGTAATCCAGATGTCTAGTTTGTCTTGGACTTCTTTCTGTTTTAGACCATACGAGGTGTGATCAAAAAATACGGTGAATAGTTTTATTACAAAAAAATTAATAAGCTTACATCAAATTTGAATTAATCCCCTTCAAAGTACTGTCCTTGGCTAGCGATGCACTTATCCCAACGTTGATTCCATGATTGGAAGTATTTCTGGAAGGCTTCTTTCGGAAGAGCCTTCAGCTGCTCTGTCGTGGCCCTCTCAATGTCGAAAATGGTGTCAAAACGTTTTCCTTTTAGCACGGTTTTTATTTTTGAAGAGCCATAAGTCGCATGGTGCTAAATCCGGAGAGTAAGGTGGATGTGGACAGACAGCAATTTTTTTTCGGCCAAAAACTCGCGAATCGAGATGCTCAGTTCTTCGATAAGCTCGCGAATAGTCAATCGCCTGTTTGAACGAACCAGTTTTGCCACTTTTTGCACGTTTTCGTCTGTTTTTGAGGTCAAAGGACGTCCCGACCGTTGCTCGTTTTCAACCCACTCATTTCCGCTTTTAAATCGCTCATACCACTTGTAAACAGTCTTCAGAGTCACCACATTATCGCCATACACTGATTGTAACATTTCATGAGCTTCTTTGGCACTTTTTTGCAACTTCAAACAAAACTTAATGTTAACATGTTGTTCGAAATCCATGATGTGCAACAGACACGGTAAACACGACCTCACTCTTCCGGCTCTGGAAGCCGACTGACAAGTCACAACTTGTTCAAACTTGACATTGACTATCTTAAAGAATCAGGCTATCAGACGTATTACTTCAAATGGATATAGCGAGTGTTTTCGATTTTGCCACCGAGACATAACACCGGGGACAACTGGGGTTACTGTGACCCTGCAAATTGCAATTGAAAATTATGGAGAATAATAAAAAATCAGCAATTTCAGCAATTATATTTATTATAATTATTGGTTGGTTGGGAAAGAGTAAAGATTTTTCCTTTTTTCTCGTTTTTATTATAACAGGACAGTAAAAATAATTAATTAAATATAAAAAATCGCAGCACACAAGCCCAATCCCAGTTATTTTTACTCATCTACTTCATTTGGGTTAGTAGTGTCACAGCTGTTCCCGGTCCAAACCAGGGGCAATCGGTGCTAGCACCAAGGGCAAAATGTGGCAAAAACGAACAATCCGAAGCAAAACTCGAGTCATGGCACCGCAATCTCGAACATGCATTTGCTTCTTCAAGGCACAAGTGTTAACACCGAAGCAAAATCGAAAACACCCAGCGTCAGCAGTTTTTGCTATAAAAATTCATTCACCGTATTTTTTGATCACACCTCGTATTGCTGTAATAAGTGGTTTGTGGTCTGTAAAAGCTATAAATTCTCGACCTTCTGGAAAATGTGTAAAATGTTTGATGGCTAGATATAATGCCAAAAGTTCTCGATCGAATGCTGAATATTTGGTTTCTGCTTTTTTTAATTTTTTAGAGAAAAATTCAATCGGTTTCCAATGGCTTCCATTTGATTGTTGCATAACTGTAACAATAGGATGAATTAATAAAGTTGCTATTGAAAATGATTGTTTAATTTTATTAAGTTGGTCTTCACATTCTACTGGCCAAGAAAAATTTTTAGCGTTATTTGGTGGTAAGCTCTTACCAAATCAATTTTTGAGAAAACGGTGCAACCGTTTAAGTTTATTGAGAAATTTTGTATGTGTGGTAATGGGTATCTATCCGGAACAGTGATTGCGTTGAGTCTGCGATATTGTCCACATGGTCGCCAATCTGTAGAATTTTTCTTTGCTACTGGATGTAGTGAAGAAGATACTGAAGAAGATGATAATTGGCACAGACCTAATTTAACCATGTGATCAAATTCTAATTTTGCAATTTTGTATTTATGTCCATCTAAACGTCTTCGACGAGAAAAAGGAAGTAGTCCTTTAGTTCCTATGCGATGTTCTACGTTATGTTTAACTGGAATATCATAACGAGGTGGTTGCGTTAATGTGGGAAATCTTTGCAAAATTTTACCGTACTCGTTACTGATTGCATAGTAACGAGTAGCTGGAGTATTTGTTTCATCTAGCATTTTACTTTTTCTCCAAAGAATGGCAAGAATTCTTCCAAAAATCCCGGACTAAATTTAATACCTTGTAAGCTTCTTAACAAGGTATGATGGGAAGGAAGTGGAAAGTTTTGTTCCAATAAAAAATTGTATTCGGAGATCCCGCATGCTATTAAGGTTTTCATGGACTTTGTTACTGTGGCTAAAGACTACTTACATCCCCTATTAGAATTCATATGTAGGACCCTAAGTTGATTTCGTTAAAGACCTTTTTTAACGCAACGGACGGACAACCCGTTTTTTTTTAATTTTCGGACTTCCTTTGTAAACCGTGAACTTTACTTCGCAATTTTTTGTTTTTAGCTTGTTTAATCTAAAACTGTTTTATACGCTGATAATTTTAATGGACTAATTGAATTATTTTTATGAGATATGCAATGGAGACTATGACTACGGCTGCAATGGAGACTATGCTCCATCTCCTATGCTCCATCTCCTACCGCTGGGTCTAAGGCGGAGGACGGAGTGGGAGCGGGGGTCTTCTCGGACTGCCTAGGCATATGCAGTAGGTACCGGCTACCGGACTATTGCAGTGTATTCCAAGCAGATATCTTGGCCATAGAAAGGGCGGCAGAAATAATACACGGACGCCCAAACCTACCAATGGGTAGCGAGATATGCTTGTACATCGACAGCCAAGCAGCTATCAAGGCGCTGGACTCAAACTTAGTCAGGTCACGGCTGGTCGGCAGGTGTCTGGCTGGTCTCCGGACTTTAGGGGCAAGGCATAAGGTAACTCTATGCTGGGTCCCTGGTCACAGTGGTGTTCAAGGGAATGAGGCAGCTGATGAGCTGGCAAAGGAGGGATCACATTTGGATGCTTCCTCTATTGACAGATCGATCGGCTGGCCACTAGAATCAGTAAAGAGAGAAATTGACCTTAAGGCTGTTCAGCTCGCTAAGCAGAGATGGAGTAATATAACACCATGCAGCCTATCAAGGCAGCTGTGGCCTGAATGGGATTTGAGGAAAACCGCGTTCCTATTAAACGGAAGCCGGATAAACCTCCGAAACATTGTGGCAGTTATTACTGGCCACTGTCTTTTCGGTCGACACGCAGAACGTCTGCGCGTTCCCACGAATGACTTCTGCCGGAGCTGTATGGACGAGGAAGAGGTGGAAAGCATTCAGCACTTACTCTGCGAATGCCCGGGCCTAGCAAAAAGAAGGTACAATGCAATGGGCGCGTACTTCTTAGGTGGCATGGGCGATATAGCCGGCATCGGGCTGAAGCAGCTCCTAAGGCTTATTAACAGCTGCGGCTGGTTTTAGTTAAACCCGGCAATCAGGCACGGTTCCACGGATGTGGTATCACAACGGACCATTTATAGGTCTATGTGAGGCTGATCGGCTGTAGGGCTGATAGCCGCCACCCTAACCTAACCTAACCTATGAGATATGCTAACATTACCTGTATTTCCCTCTACTTCTGGTAGTGGTACTAAAGGGCCTATAATATGGGTGTAGTGACTACTATTTTTCTGGAGCATGTCGCATTAGAAGAATTTACTACTAATGGACGGAGTACTAAACCTGATGCTGAATATGCTCTTTTCGAAACTGTACTCTGAGGTTTAGGTTGTATTGGGTTCTGCGAATAAGATATATTTTCTTTAAAAACTGAAGAAACTAATACTTTATTTCGATAAGTATTTCCCGTGGTAAAAAATAAAGTGGGAACTGCAGATTTCGTTAAAATTAAATTATCGTTAAAATCTCGACAATAAGAATCTTCATCGAAGTGCTCTGAGCAAAGTGTGCTATGGTCACTTGGGAAAAAGTTATGTCTATTGACCATGTCTGCCCAAAGCTTTCTTCGAAGAGGCTGCTTAGGAAAGTAGTGCATTTTGTTACCTTTTTTTGTTGAATTAGTGCATCCAACAGCCACGCAGTACTTCACCATTTAAAATTCTAAAATAGAGAATGTATAAGTCATGATTTTAATATTGAATTTCTTTATTGGGCATTATGGAAAAACGTGTATTATTATCTTTATAATTATCAAAGTCAAAATGAAAACTAGTAATTGCTGAGATAGCCAGTTTAGTTATAAATATGAAATTGAAAAAAATTCCAGTACACTTAAATGATTATGGTAATAGGATTCATTCCAGAAACTAAGCTTACTTTTCGTTTTATTTCCCAGCTTCATAGCACCATAGAAATTTCATGCAGAGTCATAAATAATATAGAAGTGTTTCTTTTTTATTAAAAGAATATGAACGTTTGTATGAAGGTTTATTAAAATAATTTGTCTTTTCCTTCGAAACAAAGTGCTCGGAAGAATGCCAATGAAATTTCCTCTTTCCCCAAATTACCTTCCGGCCATAGCCGTGCCTGTAATCCATCCTACGTTCGTCCCCTTTGCTTTGGCCCAGTAACCATATCAGACACTTATCCCATACCCGAGATATCAAGGGCAATTGCCAGCTTTGGAAACTCAAATGTTTCACAACTCTAGATTGAACCTCAGGATTCCATCAAATTAAAATGAAAGTAAAAGACATCCAAAAAACTGCATTCTCAACAATGAATGGGAAATATAAATAAAATTAGAATTAACCCTTCTAACTCAGAAGGCGCACTTCGCAGGCATAGGCCTGGAATCAATTGACCTATTCACTAGAATATAACAAATATTGAGGTGAATGAGGCTCCCATAACCCATGCAATAAAGTATTAGTAAACAAAAAAAGAGAAAACACTCCCAAACACTACAAAAGGGGTGCAAAGACAACAGAGATCGTTTAAGCAAAACCTTAGTTAAAAGTTACCCTAGAAATCGTGCCGCCTACATACTACATTTCGCTTTCAAAGGCTTATCCAAAGCATTTCAAACAAAAGGAAAGCAGTACAAACAAAACAAGGAAACTCATCAACACAACATACAAACAGAGAGTCACGACAGCACAGAAAATAGATAGTTCTTAAACAACACCTTACCTTGCCGTAATTTGATCTGGATGGTTCAACATGCAACAAAGGCGGTCTTCGAAGGTTATGTTGGGACTGTCTGAAGAAAACCCTGCTAACAAGCGACCTTGAGTCTATATTAGAGTTCAAGAGCTGGTGAATAAACACCAAGTCAGCGACTTTGCGCCTTTTCTCAAGCGAGGGCAAATCGAGCAACTGGAGGCGGTCGGTGTAGGGCGGGAGTCTAAGTGGATCGTCCCATGGGAGCCCTCTTAGCGCAAATCTTAGAAAATTACGCTGCACCGATTCGTTACGCTTGGAATGAACAGTGTAGTAGGGCGACCAGACCTGAGATGCATACTCAAGAATAGGTCTAACTAAGGAGCAGTACAATTGCATCAATGTTGGTATATCCGAGAACTCTCTAGACCATCGCTTAACAAAGCCCAAGATTAAACTGCCCCTAGACACGATATAGTTAATATGCAGGGTAAAGTCAAGCTTCCTATCAAGCTTTACTCCAAGGTCAGTTACGGACAGCACGCGACGGAGACCATTCATCGCAAAGTTGTAATCATAAACTTGAGAATTAGGGCTCCTAGAGAAAGTCATAGCTTCGCATTTCTCAAAATTGAGGTGTAACCCGTTATGCTCGCACCACGCCAGAAACGTATCTAAGTCCTTTTGAATAAGGGCGGCGTCACCACCATCCTTAATATAAGAGAAGATCTTCATGTCATCAGCGTAGATTAGAACATTAGAGTACGTGATCAGAGGGACAATGTCGTCAATGGCAAGAACGAAAAGTAGAGGACCGAGATGACTGCCTTGTGGTACACCAGATGAAGCCTTGAAGATTCTAGAGGTAGAACCGCGGAACGACACACGATAAGATCTGCCACTAAGATAGGATGAACCCAGTCGAGAAGAACAGGGGGGAAGCCCAGCCTCCCGAGTTTAAATATTATTACGGAGTGAGGAAGTTTATCAAAGGCCTTACTGAAATCCGTGTATATGCAGTCAGTCTGCATGCCTCCCTGGAAGCCAGAAATAATATGGGAGGTAAATTCAAGTAAGTTAGTAGTCGTTGATCTACGGGGCAAAAACCCGTGCTGATTGGGAGAGATCAAGCCAATACACCGCTCCATAAGCTGCGAATACACAACTGATTCAAACAATTTAGGTATGCAAGATAACTTAGCGATAGGTCTATATTTATTTATTTATTTATTTAAGCTTAATGCAAGCTATTACATAAAAAAAATACAAAATAACAAAATAAATACTACAAACTAATATAAACAATAATTCATAACAGATAATGTAAGCTACAATATAAGCTATGATAATGATAACTTTAGACTGGGAGGAAGGAGAATTAGGAAAGGCGATCAAGATGGGCGGGATAAAGATATAAGGCTTTGTGAAGGGATGATTTACTCAGATGGAAGTCAAAGGAGGGAAGGTCGTTAACTTTTCGAAGCATCCTGGTAATTGGTTCGCGTTGACCGTAGTTCGTGCGATGGCGGTCGAGTCGGAAAAGGGGAGTGGACCTAAGGTTGCGAGGATTGGTATAGATGGGTAAAGACTGCAGGATTGAAGGGCAGTCTATGGCGCCAGCTAGTAGCTGATGAATGAAGAGAACGTCGGAAACATCACGACGTTTACTTAGGGGTTGTAAGTCGATCAGTTTTAGACGGTTTTCATAAGGTGGAAGGTTGAATCTATCTACCCATGGAAGATCACGTAGAGCAAAGCGAATGAACCTACGCTGGACAGATTCAATTCTGTTAATGTGGGTTGTTTGCGTGGGTGACCAAACCTGGCTGGCATATTCAAGGAGAGGTCTCACGAAGGAAATATAGAGAGATTTGGAAACATAAGGATTGGAGAACTCTCTAGACCAGCGCTTCACAAACCCTAGCGCGGAGTTAGCTCTGTTAATTATGCTATCAATATGGGAACGGAAATTGAGTTCACTATCACAGATTATTCCTAGGTCACACAAAGAGGTAACGATAGGGACTGGTACGTTGGTTAACATGTATGTTCTCGGGGTGTTGGTAAGACGCTTGCGGGAATAAGAGATGGACTGACATTTAGAGACATTGAGCTCAAGAAAGTTTTTCATGCACCATGTGGTGAACGATTCGAGGTCCTTTTGGAGAAGAAGAGAGTCGGTTGTGGAGGAGATATGTTTAATTATTTTCATGTCATCAGCATAAATGGACAGCTCTGAGTATTTTATGATACATTCAACATCATTAATTGTAAGGATGAAAATTAATGGACCGAGGTGGCTGCCCTGAGGGACGCCGGAACGAGCGACAATGGGGTTAGAAATGGATGAGCTGAAAAGAACATTGTATTGACGGTTGTTGAGGTAGGATTGAATCCAGGAGATGAATCTGGGGGGGAAGCCTAGGCGATCAAGTTTAAACAGGATAACGCTATGGGAGATCTTGTCAAAGGCTTTACTAAAATCGGTGACGATAACATCAACATCTTTACCGTTTTCCAGGGCACATAGTGTTTTGGAGACGAATTCGGTAAGGTTGGTGGTTGTAGATCTACCTCTGAGGAAGCCATGCTGGGAGAGGGAGAAAATAGACTTACAGTGGAAGAACATGGAATCATAGACCAATTTTTCGAATAGTTTAGGTATGGATGATAATTTAGCAATGGGTCTGTAGTTGGATACATCGTTCTTGCAGCCTTTTTTGAATATGGGAATAATATAAGAGTTTTTCCATAATTGAGGGAAAACCCCTTGAGTGACCGAGAGGCGGAAAAGCAAAGTAAGGGGTTGAACTAGATGCACGGCACACTTTTTCAGAACTATGGCTGGAATGCCGTCAGGACCGGTGTGAAAGTCATCCGCAAGCCCGTTAATACTGGCAGCGATTTGTTCGGGGTGAGAGTCAAAAGATGTAAACGACGTTTGAGTGCATTTGTCCAAGAATGAAAAGTAGCTAAGGTCAGGTTGGAGCGAATTGTCGCTGAAAGATTTACTGAAGAAGTGTGCAAAGAGGTTGGAGATAACCTGAGGATCTGATGAAGAGGTATTTTCGAGCTTTAGGGTGGAAGGGTAACCATTGGATTTCTTCTTAGAATTAATAAAGCTATAAAAGCACTTGGGGTTGGATATGAGGCTAGTTTCCATCCGTAGGAGGTACTCATGGTAGAGGGTATCACAACGTTCAGAAAAAGAGGTGTAAGCAGACAAGTAGGAAGAATAGTCGAACTCATTTTGGGTGAGAAGAAAAGTTTGCCAACGTTTATTTCTCCTGTTGCGGAGAGAGCGTAATTCTTTGTCGTACCAAACGGGGGATGAGGAGCAGTTTTTACGAGGAAGAAGAGGGATAGATTGTATAAGGCAAGCGTGTATTTCCGAATAAAACGCCTCTACAGCAATGTCTATTGGAAGATGTTGAGGGATATTGCCAATGTTGGAGTTGAGGAGCAAGTGATTTAATTTTTCAAAGTCGCCTTTACGAAAATTGAAGGAAAGAGAAGACTCGGAGCCTGAAAGGGCGTGAGGGTGTTCGTAGGAGAAAACGAGGAACAGGGGAGGATGGTGACGATCGAGGGAGGAGAGGAGATGTTCGCTTTCCGCAACAGCCGAGTTAACTGGGTCTGAGGAAAAGATTAAGTCTAATTGTCTGTTCAGAAAGTTTCTGATTCCACTAACTTGAAAGAGACCAGAAACAGAGAGCTGATCGGTAAAAAAGGCTTCTTTGGCGGAAGAGGCGTTTAGGGGGACAAAGTGTGAACAGTCCTCAGACAATGACCATTGTATACGGGGGAGGTTAACGTCACCCAGTACAATGAATTCATCGGAGGCGTTAGCGTTCTCAAGCATGGTGTCTAACGTTTCAATTACGGGCTTGTAGGCTTCTATAGGTTGAGAGGGACGAATATAACAACAAAGAATATACAGAATACACTTATTCAGTGTTAATTTGATACATACAAATTCAGATATTGAAGAGTCGGAGGTCTTAAACAGGGCGGCATCATAACGGTTGTGAGCAACTATGAGAACCCCACGGCCTGGTGGGTCATTGTTGCCTACACAACCGTCAACACGGAAAATGGTATAGTTAGGAGGGAATAGTTCGCTGTCGAGAATTCCTGGTATTAGATTGGTTTCAGTTAAGGCAAAGATATCGTGCGGGAATTTGTGGGAGTTTAGGAAAACGTTGGATGTTTTTGTGCGAAGTCCTCTGACGTTCTGGTAATAGACTGACAAGCTGCTGGGGAGAGGTGCTTGATCGGAGACCGCAGGTGCATAAGGGGGGAGGTCAGAAATAGAGAAGGCGGGGGGGGTTAGGAACGAAAGTAGTTTAAGGAGGCGTTGCGACTTTTTTGGAGATGGGAAATGCGGCGAGAACTGACGTACGCAGCATAGGTGGATAGATCTTCTGAAACCTTATGGGAAGGGATATTAAATGATTCATGGTACTTAGTGAAAAGTTTATGTAAGACTGTTGTATCTGTGGGCAGGCCTTCTTGATGTATGCTTAACATGACGTTGGTGCTGGTTTTACCATCAATGCAGACGGAATTCGGTTTGTCGTGCAGATAGGCAAGAAATAGACGTACGTTTTCGTAAATGCGACGGTCCCGAAAACGGGACAAGAGGTATCGTCCATCGTTGGAATCCGCAGAGCGCAAAGTCAATTTAACTGTAGGTGGGAATAGGGGATCGATAAATGAGTTATGTTCGGATGTAGGAGTTTTGGTTAGCTGAAGGGGCGGGTTAGCGGAGGTAGAAGAAGTTTGAGAAGGGGCGATAGTGAAAGAAGATGATGACTTGCAATTAGGTGGGCATGCGGAGGAAGTAGCGGGTGCGAGGTTAGGTGTATGCAGAGGAGGGGTGGGACAGACGGAAATCGAAGTAGAGGTGGTGGGGTGGTCGGAAGCTGATGGCTTGTGGCTAGGTGGGCACTCGGAAGAAGTTGGGAGTGCGTGGTTGGGTGGATGCGCTGGATATACAGAATTCGAGACAGTAGTGATAGGGTTGTCGGCTGGGATGGATGTTTTCGAGGGCTTTACTGTAAGTGGATCTGAGGGGTTAAGGGTGTGAGAATAAATAAAGTTAGGATAATTGATTCGGGTACTTAGTTTAAAGTCTGGAAATACACCCATTTTGAATTGCCAATTGGAGTTTGGATCACTAGGTGCGGAAGAGTGATGAGAGATTATGTTGTTACTAGTGCTAATGTTCTTACGATTAGGCTGAATACTAAATTTAGGTATGGGAGATGGACGTTTGGAATTACCTTTAGGATAGTTAGTAGGATTTGGTCTATTAGAATTTAATTTAGGGTTAGATGCAGAGGGCTTAGGGTTAAACTTAACATACTTCCTGGACCACTTGGATATTTCGATAGTCCCGAGAGTGAAGATTTTGCAGGTGGGGTTACTGATGAGCCACACATACTTGTTCGGGATGGAGATTTTGAAGTTGCTGAATTTCCTTGCGTCCAAGGGTAACTTCAGGCAGCTAACGGGGATGAATGCAAAATTCCGGGAAAAAAAGCTATGTACCCAGGAAACGGTGGCGTTGTGAGGCGCACCCTTAAGGAGAAATGAAGTATGGTCGTTAGATGAAGATGAGTATTTGCTGCCTAGTTTCTTTAATCTCTGTTCCCATTCCAATACCGACCAGGTGGTGCCGAATTTGTTTATCGTAGGTGCGGTGGAAGTGGATTGTGATGACACTAGCGGTGAGACATTGATGACGACACCAGTATCCGTCGCCATCTGGGGCACGATCGAACCAACAGTAGCATCAACATCTGGAGCAGGCTGCGCCGAGGAGGAAAGCGAGTTTGTGGGAACCACTTTCTCAGTTGATTGAGGTGGAGCTGCAGGAACCACATTCTCGGTTGATTGAGGTGGAGCTGCAGGAACCACTTTCTCGGTTGATTGAGGGGGAGTTGCAGGAACCACTTACTCGGTTGATTGGGGTGGAGCTGTGGATGTTGAATCCCGGCGAGTGGGGCAGTTGCTGTTCGGTGATGAAGTTCCTGAAGAAGCAGAAGTCGAGCCAGATGCAGCAATGGCGTCGGACGGATGAAAAGAAGAGCCGAGAGAGCCTTTTGACGTTAAACACCTAAGATCAGAGGAAACTGAGCCAATGAGTTTAAAGTTTCTATCAATGGCTGTAGAGCACGAATTTAGATCCTGCTTGACGTGCCGGACACCGCGCCGAATGTCGTCTATGAGTGGCATAATTGACCCAGCAGGCTGGCCGATGGAGGGAGATGGTGAGCCAGACGTAGATTGTGTTAAGCAAAGGTCATCCAAGGAAGCCACCAGCGCACTTAACTTCGAAGAAATCACATGAATCTTATTAGAAAGCAGCGACGAATCACTGCTCAAAGCCTCTGCGATTTGAATAACCTTGTCCAGTTTTGAATTTAAACTGGCGCAGTCATCGGACAGGATCTGCAATCCGGCCAAGTTAGAGGATATCTCATTGACCTTATCCCCTATAAACGTTTGGTCGGTGGAAAGCGTAGCAATAACTCCTTTCATAAGACGTAAAACATGGCAGGGCTTTATATTGGAGCAATCCTTGCATGTAGCAAGACCACCAGTAGAGGGCTCCAGACATGTACCGTGGAAACTATCACCACAAATGCCATCACAGGCCACAACATTGGTAAGTAATTCAATAGAACACGCTTTGCAGATTGCCATTATGTTTAGAAAGATTGTCACAAAAAAAATTTTAGTAATGAGAAAAGTTAAATAGTTGAATTTAAACCAGATTATAGTAATTTCCAATGCGAAGCAAAAAATACTTCACGAATACGTAAATAAACAACTGAGTCACGCAAAAAAAGGTCACTGAGAAAATAGTTAACACGCAGAAACTGTGTCAATGTAAATAAACAACCGTGTCACGCAAAAAAAAGGTCACTGAGCAATACCAAAACACGCAGAAACTGTGTCACGAAAGTTTAATGATTGGGAAAGGGTGGCACTCACTTTGCTGACACAAGCGCAAAACACACGAACCGAAAATATTAGAGTAAGACTTGGGCAAATTATAGAGCGATCACGCAACGCGTCCGATCGATTAGGCAGCAGACTATAGATGAATTAGTTATAATATTCTTATGGAAAGTATCACAGCAAATTCACAAAATAAATAATGCACGGAATAAATAAAAATAAAATAAAATAAAATAAATAAATAAAATTTACTGAATAAATAAAAACAGAAATAAAAGGTCAAATAAATAATCAACAAAACAAAGCAATTGAACGGCATACGCAAATAGAGCCCTAGGTGTACCAACAATGATACCTGCTGTAAAGAACGAAGAAGTACAGATGTGCAAACAACAAATATGTAAACAGAAAATATCGGTAGGTGCGACAGTTACACAAAGCAATGACCGGCAGAGTCGAAAGGGACAGTTATGCCAAAAATGCTAATACGTATTTAAGAGTGCAGAAAAAAAAATCGCACGATCGCAAATGAGCAAAATATAATTAAACAACAAGAAGAGAAAACAAGAGTGCACGAAGAGTGTACCAAATCACACAATCACAAGTATGGAGCAGATCATGAAATGAGAAATGAAAATAAAAGCCGGAGCCAAATCTAAGAGCACGCAGTTACAACAAAAACGCACATTCACAGAATAAAGAGAATAGGTGCAATAAAAACAATACAGAATCCACACAATAAATAAAAACAGACAAAATCAAAACGAAATAGAAATTAGAACAGAAACATAAACACAATTTGAAACCTAGCTGGACAGCACACTTAAAACTTAGCTGGACAATTATAGCACAGAAAACTTCAAATACACAACGAGAACACATCCGCACAATACGACCACAGAAACTGAACTGAAACTGAATAGGCTACCATTTGGTCATAAGAACGCGCCCGCGATATTTCAACGCATGATAGATGAATACATCGGAGAAATATTGTATAGATGGACGACATAATTACATTTGGCAGAACGGAGGGTGAACACTTAAAAAATATTGAGATAATATTCTCTAAGCTGGAAAAAGCTTCTTCATCTTAGTTTAAATAATGACTTTTATTCAAAGAATTCATATCAAAATTTGTAATGTATGAAATATAGGTAGTTTGAATTACATAAGTTTAAAAATAAATGAAAATTGTGTACACTACTGTATGACAACTACACATGGATTTGTAAATAAATACTACAGTTAAAATCATATCTAATCGCAACTAATATTTACAGCATCATATCACAGTTAGTTTAGATTTGCATCTTTGGAATTTTGTACATTTGTTAGTCTAGCTCCAGTCCACCGAGTGTTCAGTCAGAAACGTTAAACATAATTGCATCATAAAACCGAAAATACTCCAGTTCAAAGCTAATTTGCGAGTAAACCTAGATAAAACAGAGTTTTTGAAAACTGAAACGAAATTTTTAGGCTTCTTGATAACTATTAAAGGGATAAAACCTGATGAAAAAAACACAATGTACAAACAAAACACATGACCCGAACAAATTTTGCAAAAGTTTTTGATAACATGGAATTGCAAAAAAATTCCGAACTAAACCGTTCAACTCGAGCGAAGTAAGAAATATTGAAATATTTCTTAACGCGATCGGCGTTTCTAATAAAGAAAAGCTAAATTCCTTTGGCTCTTCGTCAACAGCAGCACCAAAGGGTTAGCTTTTCTTTAGCTGCTGGACGCCTTCGAATAAACCGAACACTAGTTGAAAATAAAACAATTTCAATAAAACTCCGATCTAGACAGCTGTATCAGATTATGATCACTACACTGTCACACCGATATTTCGGTAAACTATTTTTCATATGTACACAATGTACAAACAAAACACATGACCCGAGCAAATTTTTCAAAAATTTTTCAAAAATTTTTTGATAACATGGAATTGCGAAAAATTCCGAACTAAACCACGAAGACGAAGAGCCAAAGAAATTTATCTTTTCTTTATTAGAAACGCCGATCGCGTTAAGAAATATTTCAATATTTCTTACTTCGCTCGAGTTGAACGGTTTAGTTCGGAATTTTTTGCAATTCCATGTTATCAAAAAATTTTTGAAAAATTGTTTATGAAAAAAAGTAATGGCAATAAAGATATTAAACGACCAGATAATTTAAAAGATCTTAAAACCTTTATTGTACTAACATCTTATTATCGACGTTTTATCAAAGACTTCTCAAAAATCGTCAAACCATTGACTAATCTCGCAAGAGGATAACGCGGACAGATTAAATCGTGATTAAAATTAAGGCCAATATTCTTACACCATCCTTCTCACAAACTATGCACATATGAATCCATATATTGTCAAATTCCAGAAAAATATATTCAATTATTACAGGAAACCTATCGAGAACTCTTCAACATATATAAAATCACACAGGATTGTTCAGGATATCGCCAATTAATAAAACAAATTCAAAGTAATAGACCAAGAACGTAGAAAAGCCCCCAGGTAATTATGACGAAAACAAAAACCAAATAGTACTTCCCCTATATGGCAAGAGAAATTAATAATTACATTAAAACTAGCAACATCTGTAATTCCAACAAATATGATCGGCATCCCAATAAAACAGAAGTACAAGAAACATCGGAAATATTACACATGGACATAATTGAATTCCAACAAGAAAGTTCATAAACTGCGTAGAGAAGTTCTCCAAATTTACAAAAAAATTTCGAATTAAAGATACATCGGTAATACACTTAAGGGATAAAATAATTAAAGTACTGCACTCCTTCACCGTACACAAAATTCTTGTGATAGACAATGAGAAAAGATTTATCAGTTCCATCATATTCAATTTTATCAAAACATTGATGATTGAATTATACAAGATACCGTCTCAAAGAAGCGAGGTAAATGGAACGATAAAGAGTTCACTCTACTATAAAGATTTATCGCTGAAAGAAATTGTTTCCGTGGAACGATATAATAATGCAATTCACTCGGTAACAAAGATGAAACCAAGCGATGTATTCTTAGGCAGATCACAACGAATAAATTATAATAATTTGCTGGATTTTAGGACCAAAGTCAACGAGGATCTGACAGACTGAATAAAACAGAAACAAAAAGCTAAATTAAAGAATAAAAACACAAAAAGACAAAAACCGATAATTTATAATTCTGGACAGACTATTTACATAGCTGTGAAACAAATTCAGGGCAAGCATAAACCAGTATTTAAGAAATAATCGTAGCTAAAGACAATAAAGTTACCATAACCACAGTTATTATTATTATTTATTTTTAAGGGTTGGATCAAGGACTTTCCGCATCCTTTAGTCACTACGACCAATTTGATCTTTTGTGACCTGATCCAGGTTCATTATTAGGCCGCCCCGTCAATTTTTAGTTCCCTTATCAGGCCTAAAATTTCTCTGAGGGCTATCTTGGCAATGTCTGACGGTGATGGGAAAGCCCCACCAAGGTGTCTGAGCCTGATGCGGCTGAGGGCCTCACAGTGACAGAGGATATGTTCCGCAGTCTCTTCCTCTTCTAGACAGAATCGACAGGTGTCATCATCAGCCAGCCCTAACTTTTTTAGGTGGTAGCCCAGGTGACAGTGACCAGTTAAAAGTCCTGTTATCAGCCTTAAATCTGGTCTGCTGAGTGAGAGCAGCTCCTTCGTTTTCTGTGTTGAGTAGGTTATAAACCTCTTTGCTTGTCTTGACCCTGGGATATTAGTCCAGTGTGAGTGCTTACAATCGTCCTCCCATGACCGGATACGCATTGCTATTCGGCTTTTTGAGTAGCCACAGAATGGCTCCGGTCCAATAAACTGAGAATACGCACCTTTTTTTGCTAGGTAATCCGCCTTCTCATTGCCTTCAATGCCCTCGTGCCCTGGTACCCATGCCAGCGTGATGCTGTTGCTCCGGGCCAGTTCTTCAAGAGCAGTGAGACAGTCCCAGACGATTTTAGACTCAAAGGTGTAGAATCCCAACGCCTTAAGTGCCGCCTGACTGTCTGACATAATATATATTTTAGCACCGCGTCTTCCTCTATTGGCAATTTCGCGTGCGCAGATTTCGATGGCATGTATCTCTGCTTGGAAGATGGTTGGTGTAGAACCAAGCGATTTGTATATCGTTGATCTTGGTCCAAAGACCCCGATGCCTGTTCTGTCTTCCATCTTGGATCCATCCCTGTACCAAACCAGAGATCACCTTTCAAAGATATGTCTATTATTGAGCCAATAATCTCTGCTCTCAAGGATCAGCTTGAATGGTATGTCAAAGTTATGCCTCTTCGGCATAATATCTGTTATTGAGTTGATCACCAGATCACCCTTGAATACTTCAAGGATTTTCCTATGGCCAGACCAATTCCCTGCTGTGAGGAGATTGGCGCCAGTCAGCCTTATTGCGCATGAGGCAGCTTCCTTCTTTAGATGTATATGTAAAGGGGGGAGGTTTAATAGGGCCTCCATAGCTGCCGTGGGGCATATGCGCATGGCGCCTGTAACTTCTAGACATGCTGACCTCTGCAGTTTTTGCAGTGCGGACCGCGCTGTCTTTTGTTCTACTTTTGGCCACCACACGAGAGCTGCGTAGGTGACCACGGGTTTTATGATTGTTTCATATGCTCAGAGGGCCATTTTGGGCCTTAGTCCCCAGGTCTTTCCAAAGAGTCTTCGGCAGGACCATAGGGAACTCATAGCCTTTCCTGTAACCCTATTAAGTTGAGGATTCCAAGTGAGTCTTTGATCTAGAATTATTCCTAGATATTTGACCTCACTTGAGAATTCTATCCGTGTTCCTTCAAGAGTAGGAGCCTCTAGCCTTAGCTTTCTTTTTCTTGTGAACGGTATAATGGTTGTTTACTAGGGTTGACTCTGAGCCGCTCCCTAGCACACCAGGATTGTACCATGTTAAGAGCATTTTGCAGTCTTCTTGAAATGATTCTGTCCTGCTTGCTCTCTATGGTAATGACCAGGTCGGCTGCGTAGCCCTGGCAATCGTAGCCAGCATTGGTCAGTTTGACCAGGAGATCATCGATAACAAGTGACCAAAACAGTGGGGAAAGAACTCCCCCCTGAGGACAACCTCTAGTGGCCCTTACTGTTACCGAATTGTCCCCGAGCCTCGCTGTGATGTTCCGGTTACTCAGCATTGCCCCAATCCATTGCACCGTCGGCAGATCAATACCTCTATCGATGGCCGCTCCTTCGATGGATATCAAAGACGTCTTGTCAAAGGCACCCTCAATATCAAGGAAAGCACAAAGGGCAATGCCCCTATCAGTAACAGCATCTTCCAGTTTCCCAACCAGATTGTGTAGTGCTGTTATAGTTGATTTGCCTGCCTGATATGCGTGCTGGTTTGCATGTAGCGGCGTGTCTTTCAGACAACCGTACGTAATATGTTGGTCAATGATTTTTTCCATTGACTTGAGAAGGAAGGAGGATAGGCTTATCGGCCGATATGCCTTGGGTTGGTCCGCTGGTCGCCCTCCACTCTTGGGTATAAAAGCGACCCTTACCTCCCTCCATATACTGGGGATGTAGCTGAGTTGATAGCTAGCCCTAAATATTTTAGTGAGTATTGGCAACAGATCATCTATGTTGTATACCCGGAGGATTAATATCGGATTGAATAAAATACTTGCGTCTTCACAAAATCATTTATTATAAAATAAGTTGTTCTGTATACTTTGGGTGCTGTAGCTACACTGAAACTGTCTCTGAGCTAATCCCTACCGTTAAGTAATTCAATGCTGGATCGAGAGAGATAGCTGGACATCTTTCACACAGGAAGTTAGTATTACACTCTACAACATCCCCCTGATTTTACAAATTGATTTCGGCAGTATTTTCATTTCAACAATTTTCAAATTCTATGTTAATTTCGCAATTCCATAATTTTAAAATTCTATACTATTCTTTTCTTTTCATGATTTTCTTATACTAAAATGCAATTTGGAAATTTTCTAATTATGGTTTTTCTTAAGATTGATACCGACTTGGTTTTTGAACTAAACGACCATAACGTGTTCTATATACTGGGCTTGAAGGATTTAATTCGCTTTGACTATGATGAACTGGTAATGATTCGTTAATGTTGGTTCTTGCATCCATTACCGCTTCCTGTGAAGATTGCGAGTCCGCACAGTGTGTGGATGTGGCAACGCTAGTTGTAATGTTCGTGAAGTTGTTATTTGCCGCTTCGTGTGTAGGGTTCCTATGGCTAACAGTTTCCGTCGCCTGAGGTACGTCACCTTGATAAATAAATTGAGGCTCGTTAAACGATTTTCTCAGGTGATATGAAGTTCGCCGTAATATTTGGTTATCTTCGTTCCGTATAAAATAAGAACGAGGATTGTCGTGTCTTCCTACAACCTTTGCTGGTTCCCATGTTCTTCCACATTTATATACGACATTTTCTCCCTCATTTAAGGTGAAGCTTTTGCGTAATTTATGAGAGTTATTATACTTTATTTGACCTTCTTGTGCCTTTAAAAGTTTTTCATGAATGCCCTGAGGCAACTTTGGTATTAACAGGTCAGAAGATATTGGCAATTTAGTTCTTAGTTTTCGATTCATCAGCATCTCACAGGGAGCATAACCTAGTCTAGGAACTATGGAACATCTTTGTTCTAATAATGCGCTGTAAAAATCTGTATTACTCTCTTTGACTTTTTTGAGTAACATTTTGGCGATGTGTACCCCTTTTTCAGCCATTCCGTTAGAACGTGGGTACCTTGGGCTTGAATAGATAAATTCGAAATTCCATTGCTCTGCAAAATGTTTAAGTAAATATGAATTACAAGGTTGATTATCTGCTATTATTGTTCGAGGTACACCGTGATTTACAAAAATCTTCTTTAACGCCAGTATTACATCACATGCCTTTTTGCCTTCCATTTCTTTTATTTCTAACCATTTTGAGAAATAATCTATTGCTACAAGAAAGTATTTTTTGCCGTATTCTAATATGTCAATGCCTAATTTCTGGAAGGGTAAACGAGGGGTATCATGTGGCAATAAAGAATGGTGATGGTTTGATGGTCTGAATTTTTCACATACTCTACATTTGTGTATTATATTACATATATCTTTATTCATGAACGGCCAATAAAACAAGGTTTTTGCCCTTGCGATTGTTTTTGTAACGCCCAGATGGGGTTCGTGTAACAATTTCAGCATGTCATTGATTAGAACTTTTGGCACAAAAATTCTGTTCTCTAAAATACCAAGTTGTCTTCGCAATAAATTTTGTCTTTAAGATTCCAAAAAAATTTTACCTTGTCTGGTAGTTTTTCTTTTGATGTTGGCCATCCCTTTTTATACAGTTGAATAAGACTTTGAAGCACTTCATCTTGCTCCGTACATTTTAAAAAAATGTCTTTCTTACTATCGCTTATGTCCAAAGAATGGACTATGTCCGTCATAACATCGGTGATATCGATTTGTGTATCTTCATTTGAGTTCCTTGATAATAAGTTTGGTACATTAAGGAATTTTCCAGGTACATATTTTAATTCTACGTCATATTTCTGTAATTTTAAACTCATCCGTTGCAATCTTGTTGAGTGAATCTCAGTAAGTGGTTTTCTGACAATGGCTAACAATGGTTTGTGGTCTGTATGTATTATAACGTGATGGCCATAAATATAGTTGTGAAATTTTTCTGTGGCAAAGACAATGGCCAATAACTCCTTTTCAACTTGGGCGTAATTAAGTTCCGCACTAGTTAGACTTTTTGATGCGAACGCAATCGGCTTTCCTTCTTGTGAAAGAGAACAACCCAGTCCATTTCTAGAAGCGTCCGTTTGCACTACGATCTCTTTTTTAGGATCAAAGGAATGAAGTACCGTTGCGCTTGATAACTGTCTTTTAATTGACTCGTAAACTTTGGAATGATATGGGGTCCATTCGAACACCACGTCTTTTTTTAATAATGCTCTAAGTGGAGCATTTTGTTCGGAATACTTTGGAATAAATTCTCTCAGATAGTTAAGCATGCCTAAGACCTTCTCCAAATCCTTTTTATTCGATGGGTTTTTCAAATTTTGTATTGCTTTGATTCTATCTGGATCTGGTGCTATTCCCTCACTGGAGTAGGTGTGTCCTAAATATTTGACTTTTGTAACACAATATTGTAACTTGGACGGGTTGAATTTTACATTTATTTCTCTTGCTCTATTTATTACTTTCTGTAAATTACTGTTGTGTTCTTCTATTGTTTTACCTCCTACAATTATGTCGTCAATATACATAAAGCAATTTGACAGATCACCGAACTATTTTGCATTCAATTTTTGAAACTTTTCAGGAGCTATGCTAACTCCAAATGGAAGAACATTATAACGATAAGTGCCGAAGGGCGTATTAAATACTGTTAAATCCTTTGATTTTTCGCTAAGTGGCAGTTGCCAAAATCCCTCTTTGAGATCCAGTACTGAGAAGTACTTTTTATCTCTCATCGCTAACCTAAAATCTTCTAATGTAGGTATTAGAAAGTGTGCAAATGCAATATTATTGTTAAGTTCCTTAGGATCTAAACACAGACGTAATGACCCGTCTTTTTTCTCTACTAGCACCAAATGGTGCGCCCAAGCGGAGGGCCCGTGCTTCTCTATTATTCCTCGCTTTTCCATGTCCATAAGGGTTTGCTTTAGCCTATCCCGCAACCCCAAGGGAACGCGGCGTGGTGGTTTATGCACTGATATGGCATCTTCTTTAAGTTGTAGTTCACACTTTTCGGGATAACTACCCAGACCTGTAAAAACATCACGATTTCTATTTATAAATTCCTCTTTTGTATCTTGTTTAATTTCACTTAGACGTTTGATTAAACCCAATCTGACACATGACGGTAATCCTAAAATTGCATTTCCTTTTACATCAGCTATTATAAATGACAGATCCCCACATCGCTTATTCTTGAGCACTGTTGTTGACAATGTGACGCACCCCAACGGAATAATATAATTGCCCCCAAAACCCTCCAGACGAGCAACACTTGGCTCTAATTTTGGCTTTGTTTTAAACTTATCAAATATATATTTCGGCAAAACATTTACCTCAGCACCACTGTCTAATTTAAATTTCATTTCGGTGCCGTTCACCTCTAATATTTCATACCAACTATTTACTTTTTGATTTTTACTCAATTCCGAAGCATAAACACATTTACTAACTGAATCAATATAAAAACTATCGCTATCACCTTCATTTGAGTCTGAACGGTATATAGAACACTTTATGTCGCTCACCTTTGCTCTTCCATTCTGTTTACAAACGCTTGCAAAGTGATTTTTCAAGTTGCATTTTAAACAAATTTTCCCATATGCTGGACAACTTCCATGCTTGTGTTCCCTGCCGCAATATTTGCATGTGTTTCTTACATGTCCCCCGCGGTATATATTTTCTCTAAACTGTGTTTCGTTTTGTCCAGCAATCTGCCTCGATCTGAAATTACAAATTTTTGATTTACGTTTTTGTTCTACTTTCTCGCCTATTCTAATTCTACCGCTACTTCCCTGATTCTGTCTAGTTACTTCATCCACTGTTGCTCTTGCCTTCTCTTGCATTTGCTTCGCTTGCAAGTCTGTAATTTCTGCTACTCTGCAATACTCCTTCGCTTTCTCCAGTGTAAGTCCGTCAATTTTTAGAAGCTTTGCTTGTATGCTCTTGTCCGCTATACCAATTACGATTCTATCACGCAAAATGCTCTCTTTCTGCTCTCCGAAATTGCAATTCTCTACTAATTTTGTGATGTTTGCCATAAAGTGATCAAACGGTTCGCTGTCCCGTTGGCGACGAGTGTAGAATTTGTATCTCTCGTAAACTTCATTGGATCGGGGATCACAATATTCCTCAAATGCTTTGGTCACTTCTGCGATTTTACCTTTTTGTTCCTCCGTTAGCTTGAATGTGTTAAACAGTTCTATTGCAGCCTCTCCCGCACAACTCAAGAAACGTGCAACTCGGATAGATTCTTCTTCTTTTACCGTTTTTGTTGCCGTTGCATATATATCATACATCTGTTTAAACTTCTTAAAATTTTCTTTTAGATTTCCTTCTAGAAGTAGTGTACTAGGCTTCTTAAAGTCGAGACCACTCATATTGATGTTTTCACTCGTTGATTTTTTTTCACGCACCAAGTTTTCAGTACTGTAGACCTCTTTTAACGTTTATTTATCGCACTTGCTTAATTTATTCCGTTTAGTTAGATGATTAACTTCTGCACCGGCTGCGCCATGTTGTATACCCGGAGGATTAATATCGGATTGAATAAAATACTTGCGTCTTCACGTCTGCTGTAGCTACACTGAAACTGTCTCTGAGCTAATCCCTACCGTTAAGTAATTCAATGCTGGATCGAGAGAGATAGCTGGACATCTTTCACACAGGAAGTTAGTATTGCACTCTACAACACCCTGCTGCAGAAGAGCTGGGAAGATACCGTCACCACCAGGAGATTTGAAGGCTTTAAAGGAGTTAATGGCCCAACTTACTCTCCCGGCTGTGAAGATTTTACCCGAGGTGCTCCTCAATCTGTGTGTTGACCCACCGCGCACATTGAGTGATTGAGTTCCTCTGTTTTCTTCTGGCAGTGAACACTCAGGGAAGTGCGTTTCCAAGAGTAGTTTCAGTGTTTCCTCAGAGTCTGTGGTGTAAGAACCATCAGTCCTCTGGAGGAGGTCTATGCCATTGGAGTGATCTTTTAAGAGTACTTTTTAGAGGCGTGCTGTTGCAGGTAGATTGTCAATCTCCTCACAGAACTTTCTCCAGGTTTTCCTCTTGGACCTATTTAGTTCTTTGTTATACTCAGTCAGGGCCTGCTTGTAGTCGTCCCAGGCTCCTGAGCGCTTGGCTTTATTGAAGAGTTTCCTTGATTTAGCTCTTAGTTTGCTTAGTGTCCTGTTCCACCAAGGCACATCTTTAGCTGCCTCTCTGCGTCTGACAGGATTACTATTTTCATAGCTTTGTACGATCAGGTCTTGTAGCTGTTTTGAGGCCCTTTCAAGGTCCTCCTGGGATTCTAGCGGGGCGTCATCGAGTTCTTGTATGTTCTTCCTGATGTGCTCCCGATAGATGTCCCAGTTGGTTAGCTTAGGAACTCTGACCGCTTCCAGCTGCACATGAGGGGCCTCCATTTCAAATCTTATATGTTTATGATCTGATAAAGAGGGCTTATCCGACACGTGCCAATTAGTAATGTTGTTCTCCAAGTTTGGACTGGCTATCGTAAGATCCAGAACTTCTTGGCGAACAATGTTAGTAAAGGTTGCTTTATTGCCTTTATTTAATATTTCAATATTGTTTTTAATGAAATAGTCTAAAAGGTACTCACCTCGGCTGTTTGTCCCGGTACTTCCCCAGGTAATGTGGTGGGCATTCGCATCGCATACAATGATGAACTTCTTATTGTGCTTTTGGCAGTAGCACAATAGCTGCGTAATTTCCCTTGGAGGTGGTGGTTGGTTCGATTTTCCAGGGAAATAGGCAGAGGCTATAACAACCTCCTGTTTTCCGCTGTGCGTCGGCACATCCACTAAGACTGCTACCAGGTCCCTAGTAATTAGCTCTGGAATAGGAAGAAAGTTAATCTTTGGCTTGAACATCAAGGCAGCACGAGGAGCTCCGTGCTCGCCATCATAGACTAACTTACCCTATTTTGATGGAAGTCCTTTTATCAGCCTTCCATGAACCCAAGGTTCCTTTATGAGAGCCACATCCAGCCCCTCCAGCACGAATCTTCTGCCAAGCACATCAGTATCAGCTTTAGCATGAAGGAGATTGATTTGGAGGAACTTTAGAGTGACTCTATCGGCTGCCCTTGGCAGAGTGTGACGGCCCTTTTCCTTTAGATCCATCGGTCCTTCGGGATTTTGACCGGCCCTCCTTTACAGAGCCTTTTGATTGGTTGGTGGCAGGCGTACTTTTCCCTGCCACTTCCACTTTCCTGTCTGGTTCGATGCGGGCCTTGGAGGTGCCCGGTACTACAAGTGTCACCTTGGGTGTTGTTTGAACCAGATCAGTTCGGGTTGAGTGCAGCCCTGTGCCTGTTGTGGCCGCAGAACATCCCACTTTTTGGCCTTTAGAGGTTGAGGGAACCAGAGCCGTCTGCCCCGCTGGTTGCTTGGCACCAGCCGCGCATGTCCATGCGCATGCCCATGCGCACTCTTGCCGCGACTTCCTTGTACGAGGGGGCTGCTGGAGTCTTGCTTCCCTCTACGGGTGACTCCTGTTTAGCCTCTGTTGTAGTAGTTGTTGTTGGAGTTCTCTTCCTTTTGGCCTCTATTGTTCCAGTGGGGGAGTCCTCCGTCCGGTTTCTTTTACCGCTGTCAGGTGCCACTACCCTTGGAGCCATCGCTAGTAACCTAGCTGCTTCCGGTTTGTGTCCTTCTGACAACAGTTTTTTAAACCGTTTTTTGGCAGCTCCGCTGAGGTTTTTCCTCTTTGGTCTGCTATCGTCCACTACCTCCTCGGGACTTTTCCCTGAGTCCTTTGCGGCCTTAGGTTTGTCAACCGATTTAGTAATGAATTCCTCATCGGACAATAGTGACAGGTCAGACAGCCTGGCTGGACTTACACTATCCAGATTCACTTGCATATCTTCTTTCATTTGAGGCTTTAGGTTAGCCTCAGAGGTTGGCCCCTTTGAAGATGTACCACCCTCAGTGTTAACTGGCAGTTCGGAAACCTTGGCAGGACTTACATTGTCCTGGTCCATTGGTTCGTTCTCTGCCGTTTGAGGCCTTGTTCCAGCCTCAGAAATTGGCACTTTTAGAGGGGTGCCACCCTCATCATTATTTGAGTTATTACTGTCCATGATATTCCCACGAGTAGCGGAGAAGTGGAAGTCCACCGTGACAGAGATCCCCGATGTCACGGCAACGCTAAATAAAACCGGAGGTCGCCAGGTATCCGGAGTTCGCATACTAACGACCAAGCTCCACCTTGGACTGTGGTATTTTATTTAAGAGAGTATCCTTCTCTCCGCCCGACTACTATTAGCCAGAACTCCTGGCAGAGACATGACCGTACCAGTAGCCTGTTACCAGCCGTCACCACGAGGAGGTTGCAGTCGCACTTCTGTCAGTGTACACAGTTACGGCGCGCAACCATAGGTTATACGTTGATCCCCCTGTGTACCTGCCAGCTGACGGCCATAACCACAGTTAGTGGTTAGCGTATACACAAATAAGCGGCAGTATTAAACTAGTCCACGTTATCACCCTAAATAATTACGAACAAATCCTGAATAATACTATATCAGAAGCAAAGGATATAATAAAAAACAAGCATCCTCAAATCCCAAGTAGACCATCAATTAAAACAAATACAGCAGCTAACCCACAAGTTACAGGGGGTATCCTAAAGGAAGAAAAGGTCAAATAATGGGATATGGAAGTGGATATCAGGTTCACCCGGAAGTGGATGTCAGGTTCACCTGATACGACTGTCTGGGACACAGTAATGAAAAGCCAGAACGATCTAATCTCGAAAAACAATGAGCGGTATAAAATAAACAACAAATTAATGTAAACTACAAACGAAATGATCTGACAATATAATAAAATCAAAGAACAACTAGATGACCAGAATAGTGACAAATACGAACAAATGCTATTTAACCGATTGATCATTTTAAAGAGCGAAATAGGAATCGTGAACACTAATTTGTTGGACAAGGAAGAAATTAACCAGCTCATTGCTCACATTGAAACACTTTCCTATGGACACGAAATAGAAGCTATCGAATATGCAGAACCTATTATGGTAATAAAAGGGCCCATCCACCTATACGTAATTTCGTTACCAAAAACAACTCGTACCGAATACAATCATATAATCATAAGAACGACGAACAAGAACAAAAAAAGGGTGTACTTGGAGTTTGAAGATTTACTAATTAAGCAAGCGGAAAATTTTGGATTGATAGGAAAATGCACTAGCATAGAAAACATTACCATATGCAAAGGAAACCAGTTAAAAAATAGCTAGACGACCATTGCATCAGTCATTTATTTAGGGTAACACGTGGTGTTTGCGATTACCAATTCAAAAACGAAAAACGTGAAATAATAAACGATAATACGATATTTCTAGAAAATTTTAGTGGACAGCTTTTCCAAATTAACTCAACCAGACACTTAAATGGATACTTCATAATCCAATCAAAATCGGAAAAAGAGAATTTGTAAACAAAGAAGGTTCTACCACCGCCAATATCCAAATCAGTCCAGCTGAAAAAAATTTTAAAATTGATGTGGACTACCTACACGACGTGCACCTAAACAATGGACGACAACTGCAACACCTGCTTACTATACTTGCGTTTATATAACAATCTTCAACGCACTTCATCCTACAGAAATTTTTGTCATCTCTTAAATAAGTCCAATATATTTTAACTTTTCACCTGCAATTGCACATCTCATCTTTTAATTAATATAACTTATGTTTTTATTTAAAATTGTTTTTACAGTTAACCGCACATAATGAATTCAATAGTTTAATTTATTAATCTTTCTTATTATATAAATTTCACTTTTTAACCGACTTCCCAAAAACAAAGAGGTTCTAAGTTCGACACGTATTTTTTTTTATGTCTCACCGGGCATAACTTTGTAACGCGTCGACCGATTTTGATGATTCTTTTTTTGTTGGGTAGAGTATGTTCACCGACTGGTTCCATGTCCAAAAAAATTTTGGTGGGGTTGAGGTGGCGGGTGGGGGTGAAACCTAACTTTGCAACGCGTGGTCCGATTTGGATGGTTCTTTTTTTGTTGTACAGAGTATGATGTTGAATAGGGTGGGGGGAGGGGTAGTCTAACTTTGTAACGCGTGGACCGATTTGGATAATTCTTTCTTCGTTGTATAGAGTAGAAAACACCAAAATGTGAAAAATAAAATAGTTTTTAAAAAAAAAGTTGAACCGACTTCACAAAAAGCGCTAAAAAGCATAAAATAATTTTTAATTATATATCTATTACGACATTTTGAAGTCGGTGCAAATTAAATAAATAAAACAACTGCAGTACCGCAATTGAAAATAATACTACCTGAACGTTTCAGCTTACAGGATCATAAGAAATGACGATCAAATATTTTTGTTGTAGTTGTTTGTTTTGTTTGCACCGACTTCAAAATGTCGTAATAGATATAAAATTAAAAATTATTTTATGCTTTTTAGCGCTTTTTGTGAAGTCGGTTTAACTTTTTTTTAAAAACTATTTTATTATTTCTTTTTTTGTTGAATATTTTTTTACCAATTCACTTTTGTACAATAAAATATAATGTAATCTACAGTACAGAGCCAATAAATTATTTATTATTATTATTATCAGTAAGCACGGAATATCCTTTATGACCAGCGTTAGCTTAATTACAATTTTAATCTCAATATCTTGTATATTTATAGTTTACAAGTTTAAAGGAACTCAATATTATCCAACCAGCCACCATTCCTATGGCAACTACCCCCAGCATCTCCAGCCACTAAGCCTCAAACTTTGATCTGCGGGACGCAGACATTTCAGGATAGAGGAGTTTACTTAGGAGCAGATTAAAAACACGTGCCGTGCCGCCTCATTTCCATACACATTATCATATGTAATTACGCAAATTACTAAAATGCAACTTTGTTAAACTCTTATAACTTATTTTTTTTTATAACTCCGGCCTAAAAACTATCTTAACCTTTTTTATAATTTCACAATTTGCCCTTGTTATGGTCGCTATGTAGCAGCACCTACAGTGGCCATGTATCACCTGACCATCGGCTATATGAGCCGAATCCCTGTACAAGGTGTAAGGGCAGGATGCTATGCCCTTGATTTCTACGAAGCCCCGGCCCTTCACCAAGCCGCATTCATATTCAGAAGATTCGGCTCCTATAGCCGAATCCAAGACTCCCCTTAACATTTTAGTACCTGAAAACACCTGAAAAATTAAATACCCACGGGTATAAACAGGGGCATAATTGGAGGCAGCGCATAAGGTACATTTCAAAACCACCTCAAACCCGGAAATCGCTATATGAAAAGCCGAGAAAATAATTTAAAAGCAATTAAATTATTTTCAGAAAAATCCTCGGCTCCCACACCAAAATGATTTAAAATCGTCAAACTTGTTACATTCTAATAAGAATATAACCGCTGCTTAACGGCACCAAAAGTTTAAACCCCGCCTACATACGGCATAACTAACGCGACCCGATCGAAAAATCCTTAGCCGCCTGTAAGAGAATTCGAAAATTCAGCCAATAAACGGCCTGGCTGCAAAAGGAATTCTAAAAATAGAATTCGATTCACGTCAAAGCAGCAAAAATTGCAACAGATTTGCAAGTAAAAATGAACATCTGGTATCAAGTGGCCTGATGAAACCGTTCACGTCACGAAGTGGATACAAAGTTTGATGGTAACAGGGGCCGGTAGAGTGGTGTGGGTGTGCTGCCGGCGAATGGAATCATGACTCGATTGGATCGAGTTAGTTAGTGGGTTGGCTCTGAACAGTTGAGATGGTGAAGAAGTAAAAGCTAGTTGGTGGCGTGGCTCCAGACAGATGAGAGGAATTTAAATAAAAGTGAAGTTAGTTGTGTACCTGTGAGGAGTTGAGATGAATTTAGTTCACTACAGTAGCATTTTAACGTTTACAACGGTAGCAACATAAGATTTACGACAGCAGCCGCCAGCAACATAAAACTTATTAGATCAGCAGCGAAAGAACAGCATCGTAGGAATTTAGTCGCAGTATCATAAGAGTGCGTTGTACAACAGGAGCATGCCAAATTTTTTCGGAGTTATGAAAAAGTGCGTTTACAACAGCAGCAACATAAAATTTAATATAGCAGTTTCTTTAGTTAGCGTAGTAGTATAAATATGCGGGTACTGCCGCAAATGTGCAATGTGCA
This sequence comes from Leptarthrus brevirostris, assembly GCA_964036015.1. Classification (NCBI taxonomy): domain Eukaryota; kingdom Metazoa; phylum Arthropoda; class Insecta; order Diptera; family Asilidae; genus Leptarthrus; species Leptarthrus brevirostris. The sequence goes on from OZ038371.1 coordinate 71,494,603, forward strand.
CCTTAAAATTGGTTAAATTGTGAGGGAAATCAAGGTCTGACGTCACATTTTTGCACATTTTTCATGCGGCAGAAACCTCATAACAATTTTTGGATGTGCAGAGATAAGAAAGGTCAAGGTTGATGATTGTTTAGTAAGATAAGGCACCTGTCGGCCATCTTGGATTTCGGTCTTGTAGGCTACAATTGAGAGATAAGGAAAGGAGATAAGAATTGTTGGGCATCTCAGGAGCAGAACAGAGATAAGGATGTCGGCCATCTTGGATTTTGGGTTTTCGGTCTTATAGGCTACAATTGAGAGATAAGGAAGAGAGATTGTCGGCCATCTTGGATTTTGGGTTTTCGGTCTTATAGGCTACAATTGAGAGATAAGGAAGAGAGATAAGGATGTCGGCCATCTTGGATTTTGGGGTTTTCGGTCTTATAGGCTACAATTGATCTTCTTCTTCTTTGGTTTGCATCTGGACACCTGTCGGCCATCTTGGATATTGGGTATTCAGTCTTGGAGGCTACAATTGATGTTGAAGATAAGAGTTTGTTGTTTTGAGTTTTTAATTACGAAGTACAGCTTTATCAGCTAAATGAAATAACATGATGCGAATTTAATTGTGTTGAAGATAAGAGTTTGTTGTTTTGAGTCTTTAATTACGAAGTACAGCTTTATCAGCTAAATGAAATAACATGATGCGAATTTAATTGGAAAACAGAATATTGCGTAATAAAAGATTTCACCACTTTGAGTAAATAGATGAAGATTATTTTTTAATTTCTTTTGCAAATTCTTATTTCTATGATATCATTTGTTTTCAAGCAAGTTTTAACATGTTTTTCTGCTCGAGCTGTGATTGATAAGCGAGCTGGTGACTGCGTAGAAATTAATAATTTGGAGGCAATGTTAAGGTCGTTGGGTGATAAGGTTTTGTAGATGAACCTGGCCTCGTGCTGAAGATAAGAGTTTGTTGTTTTGAGTTTTTAATTACGAAGTACAGCTTTATCAGCTAAATGAAATAACATGATGCGAATTTAATTGGAAAACAGAATATTGCGGTTTCCTAAATTATAATTGAATGTGATAAATTCGCCTAATAAAAGACGCGTGCTGCTGGCATTCCACTCTAGTTCTATTTCTAATTAGATGAGAGTTGGATCGGAGTTTTCTAAACTAAATTAAGCGTGGTTTATTAAATGTTTTTAAGACTGTGTTTTCTAAAGAATAAGAAAACTTTTAAAGTGTGCATTAATACTAAAAGACTACTTAAGAACTCTTTATAATTGTACAAGAAGTGGAATATAATAGAAATGAAGTGTTTTTTGTGTGAAGTGTGTGGGAAGACCTTTAAAAGGAACTTCACCCTTCAGAGGCATATAAAAAGTATACACAGCAGCACATTGGATACAAGATCGCATCGTTCAAAAGAAGATAATAAGAATATGTCTACATCTATATCGGTTTCAGTTTCACCATCAACATCATCATTAAAAACATCATTAACGGACGCTTTAACACATATGTTTTGTCAGACATGTAATTTACAAATTAAAGTAAAAGACTGGACGTATCATTTACGTACCAATATTCATAAAAAGAAAGCGTCTATACCTATAAAGGAACATCTTAGGTGTGTTAAGGAAAATTTCGGGGAACGAATTGAAACATTTATTCTTGAAAATGGAGATGAAGGATTAATCGATATAAATAAATTCTTACAAGAATCTAATCATCAACTTTTGGAAGTGTTAAATATGTCGTTAGAAAAGCATATTTCTTATAAGTTCAATATCGAGCTTTTTGCAGAATATATCAAAGTTGTAAACTCAGAAGACGAAAATGAAATTATTTCTTCAATAAAATCATTTCAATCCAAAATGACTGTCATATTCAACAACAGCGATTTATCAACTTTATGTAAGAATATGATTAACTGCATTAACACCAAATCAGAAGAATTTCAAGAGAAAGATAGTGGATGGTCGTTGATTCGAATAATACATTTAGAAATCAACATTAACCAATATCACCCGTTAAGAGGTTCTTCCTACATACCTTTACCAAAGGTTATAATAGACAAAAAAGCATGCATTAATGTAAAAAACAATGATATTTACTGCTTTAAGTGGGCTGTTATATCAGCTCTACACCCACCAACTCACGATTCTGATAGAACATCTTCATATTCAGTTTCTGATATATCAGATAGCGAAATAGAGCTTATAAATGGAGTGAAATTAGATTTTACTGGGTTGGAATTCCCCATGACTTTGCGTGATATAAAAGTATTCGAAGAGATCAATCCAAATGTAAGCGTGAATGTTTTCGGCTACGATTTTATACAAGGTAGTTGTCAAATTGTGGGACCATTTTATTGTACATCAAATGAGAAAGAAAATCACATAAATTTGTTGCTTCTTCAAGATGAAACTCTAAATCATTATGTTTGGATTAAGAATATTTCAAGATTGCTTAACGAGCAACTAACACATCATAAAAGACAAATTTACTTTTGTAATTCGTGTTTTCAACATTGTTATAATATAGAATCTTTTGCTAAACATAAAAATGAATGCTGTAAAATAGTGACTTCTATGCCTACCTCGGAAAAAGCTTTTTTGGAATTTGAGAAGTATGAACGCAAGTTAAGTGTGCCATTTGTTATTTATGCTGACTTTGAATGCGTGCTAAAGAAAATTAAAACGTGCATACCTAATCCTATGCTGTCTTCAACAACCAACACCCAAGAACACATACCCTGTGCTTTCTCTTATTTTATCCATTGCCTTTATGATAACGCTTTAAGCAAGTTCAGGATTTATCAAGGTGAAGATGCTGTTAGTCGATTTGTACATTTATTAGCAGACGACGTGAAAGACATCTATAAAAATCATGTTTCAAAGTGTAAGCCGCTTGTTCCCATGTCATCAAATGAAATAAGGATGCAACGAGAAGAGCAATACTGTCATATTTGTAAGCAATTATTAGCGAATGATAGGGTTATTGATCATTGTCATCTTACCGGAAAGTATAGGGGTCCAGCTCATAATAAATGCAATCTAAGGTATAGAGTTCCAACATTTTTCCCAGTTTTTCTACACAATTTTTCTGGTTATGACAGTCATTTATTTATTAAATCATTAAATGAAATTGAAGGTTCTATTAACGTTATTCCCTTAAATAAAGAGGTATATATATCAATGTCAAAGAAAATTTTCTTTGAGTATAAAACGATTGAATTACGGTTTTTAGATTCCATTCGTTTTATGCCTGCGAGTTTAGATACTTTAGCAAAAAATCTAAATGATGAAGACTTTAGAATAATCCGTAATGAATTTAAAGATGATGAATATTTTAATTTAATAAGGAGAAAGGGGGTTTTTCCATATGATTACTTAAATTCTTTTGATAAATTAAATGAAACATGTCTACCTCCTCGCGAACAATTTTTTAATAAACTTACAAACAATGAATGCACAGAAGGAGAATATCAACATGCTGTTAACGTATGGAACAGATTTAATTGTAGAGATATTTCCCAATATTTACTTTTATATTTAAAGTGTGATGTTTTGTTGCTAGCAGACATTTTTGAGAATTTTAGAAGAGTATGCATAAATATCTATGAGTTGGACCCATGTCATTATTACACAGCACCAGGATTGTCGTGGGATGCGATGTTAAAACATACTCAAATTAAATTAGAATTGTTAACAGATATAAATATGTAAAATTTCATGAAAAGAGGTATTCGAGGAGGTTTAACACAATGTTCCTTAAGACATTCTCTAGCTAATAATAAATATATGAAAAAGTTTAATCCTGCAATCGATTCAAAATACTTGGTTTATCTTGATGCTAACAATTTATATGGATGGGCTATGTCGGAATCACTTCCATATGCAGGTTTTGTTTGGATAGATAACTTTGATAATATAGATTTCATGAAAATTCCTGAAAATTCAGAAGTAGGATATATTTTAGAAGTTGATTTAATTTATCCAGATTTATCTCATGACGATCATAATGATCTTCCCTTTTGTCCTGAAAATAAATTACCTCCTCAAGCCAAGATTAAAAAGTTGATTGCTGATTTAGAAAATAAATATAATTATGTTATACACTATAGAAATTTACAACAGTGTGTGAAGCATGGATTAGAACTGCACCGTATTCATAGAGTTTTAATGTTTAAACAATCAAATTGGTTAAAAAGTTACATTGATTTAAATAATTTCCATCGAACTGCCGCAAAAAATAATTTCGAAAAAGACTTTTTTAAATTATTAAATAATTCGGTGTATGGAAAGACTATGGAAAATGTAGATAAAAGGAAAGATGTAAAAATTGCAACAGAGTGGGAAAGCCGTGGTAGACATCAGGGTTTGCGTGCTCTTATAGCGAAACCTAATTTTCATAGTCTCTCTCATTTTACATCAAATATGACTGCAGTTCAATTAAAAAGAGTTCACACAATTTATAATAAACCAATTTACTTAGGCTTTACAGTCTTAGAGCTATCAAAGCTAAAAATGTATAACTTTCATTATGAATATATGAAACCTAAATACAAAGATATGGTCTCCTTAAACTATATGGACACAGATTCTTTTATATATTCTATTTCTGTTAACGATTTTTATAATGATATTATTTTAGATATTAATGAAAGATTCGATACATCAGAATATACCCACGACAATCCTTATAATATACCGTTAGTAAATAAAAAGGTTTTAGGTTTAATGAAAGATGAGAATAAAGGAAGAATTATGACTGAGTTTATAGGTTTACGATCTAAGCTATACTCTTTAAGTATTGAAGAAAAACCCGAAATAAAGAAAGCTAAAGGTATTAAAAAAACAGCTGTAAATACTTTAACTCTAGATAATTACAGAGATTGTTTATATAAGAAAAAATTATTTTATGTCAACATGTTAGGATTTAGAAGTAAATTTCATACAATATATACGGAATATATTAATAAAGTAGCGTTGAGTCCATTTGACGATAAAAGATTTATAAGAGAAGATGGTATTCAAACATACGCTTGGGGACACTATAGATTATCTAAAAATTGTTAAAATAAGAATTATGAATAAATGTATGTAGAAGGAAAATAAATGAGTAAATTAATAAAATGCTATTTTAACATTAACAGAAAGACTTTTATTAGTATAAAATTATAAGACATTTATTTCTTATTTCTAAATTTTATTATTTTTCTAGAAAATTTCTGAAAAGATAAACATTTTCTTGAGCGCATTGTCCCTGATGAGTTAAACAGCATGGTACTTTATAAAAAATTTTAAGAGAGGATAATTTTGGACACTGCAATTCTTCTTCCATATTATATACTATTACACCTTCACCAAATGTATTTTTGATCCAGCAAACTATTTCACAACCTTTCACATACAATATTTTGTTTCTTATTAAAGGCATCACTATAGCACGTAATTGATGATAGGGAATATATGCATCGGTCCATCTGAATTCATGATAATTATCATGCAGCCATTTCGCTTCTCTTCTCTTTGCAGGTGTTAAATCCTTAAATCTGAATGGAGGTTGAAAAATAAAGTGCTGTATTTGGTTTCCGTTTGCCAAAATTGCCAATTCCTTCACAATAAACTTGTTATGATCGTCTTTAAATCCTTGAATATCCACAATTGCAGCCATTTGTTGCCTTAAATTATTTTTCTAACTTCACTCGTCAATGAACTATATTCGACTATTCTGTCATGCAAAAGTAAACAAAAAGCTGTTGTGTTTGCAGGAATATTACTAAGTGTTTTAAACTGTATACGAATATCGACTGGTCCTGATTTGATCACCTCGTTTTGATGTGAGCAATCGATAACAACAATTGGAGCGCTTTCCTTGAACTTCTCTCGGGTAAGCAGCGGTTGATGCATCCGCCCATAATACGATTGTTGGAATTTCGTATACATATCATACAATAAAGCATATCTCTCACGATCAAATTTAATGTTTAAGTCTTCATATGGAAATGTTTCAGAATTTAAGTGAAGCTTCACATCTGAAAGTTCGCAATGATCAAACTTGCTTGCATCTTTACTCTTCTCGTTTTTTCGATCCGTTTGAAGTGCTAAAATTACATATCGAGGTTTTTCTAACTGAGTAGATGTTTTAATTGTCCAATTATGATCAACAGTTGTAGGTAATATAGGATATTCGTATATATCCCAACTACGAAAACTCATTTGTATTGGCCGTCCAGTATCGATTAACTTAAGCAGCGATAGTTTTTCTTCATCAGCTACACTTATGTGGGGTACTCGCCATTGCAGTTTGAAAATATCTATTTTAACTTCATCGTTTGGTGATATAAAAGCATTTTCATCGCCTCTACTTCGATTCAATATAAGTTCATGTTTAGCATTTATAACAATTTTCTTATAGTCTTCAGCAAAGCCGAGCAACAACTTTAAAGGAATGCAAAAATTGAAAAATCCTCTTGTAGGTAATATTGAATTATCTGGAGACCAGGAAGCATTTAGTAACACATTGCTTTCATTTTGATTTAAAGATATATAATTTTTTATTGTTGTAGCAAATCCCAGATTTCTCGTGCGATCAATTTCTACGCCATTTAATTCATAGCGAATTTCGTCAAATAGAAAAGCTATGGCGTTATTAGTTAATTTTGCCGTTGTTGAGGCCAACCCATCTGATTTTGTTATCGCACCTTCTATATATAAGGAGCTTTCACTTGGTAAAATATACAAATCCTGATGTTGTAATGATATCCGAACTTCATCGCTATTCTTATATGATGCTAAAAACGGAGAGTAGCTGTGATACTCAACTTTTGTAATACTATTATCATAGCTAGCACCTTGAGTAATATCGAGTATTTCACTCATTTTTTAACTTAAGACCAAGAGTTTTTAAGAATTGCTTGTTAGCGATTGTTAGCTTTATTCCTGACTGTTGCGTGGCTTTAGGCTGACTAGAAGAGTTAACACTTTTGTGTTTGTATTTATTATCAATGGTATTATTGTATATTAAAATGCTGCGGCTTCAAATGCAATCTCACTGTAATCGTTTCTCCTCTAAAATTAATTAGATCACCGTCTTGATCCACGAACTTCAGCGTAAGAGAACTTATCCGTTTGATGTTCAGTGGCAAATAAATGACATTCTTGGGAACTTCAATTATTTTATATCCCGGACCTACCGTAGGAGAGAACTCGTGTAATGTATGCACTTGTTGATTATTTATAAAAGAGCCTGATACTATATTACATTCAACTCGAATCACATTAACTTTTATTATATTTACTGGTAAATCAGATTGATATGAAATATTAGGTTCTAGAACGCGTTTACTAAATCCTAATAATGATCCGATAGAGTTATTTGTATTCAAAAACACTCGGGTAGAACTTTTGATTTCTGTTTTCAAGGTGTTATTATTAGCTGTTATTTGTACTATAGGTTTAGTTTTCGTCTTAGTTAGCTCCTTTTTGATAAATCCTGCAATATCATCAATTTCATAGGAGCCTTCTGGAATTTTAATTTCGTCATCATCATCCAGATGAAGTAAGTTATTTCTATTATCCACATTAGGAATTGAATTATATGTCTGTAAATCAATAAGTCCGCAAACGTATTCTGAACTTAAGTCCAACGGAGGAAAGTATTCAACTGTAAGCACAGATGAATCCCCAGTCAAAGTCAGTGTTAATGACATAGTAGCTCAAAGTGAAATGCAGATGTTATTTTATGTAAAGTTTATTTATAGTTGTTATCTTACAATGTTTAATTATACTATTAAATTTATAGTTACTTATTATTATTGTAATGATTATATAAAAATTCTAAACATAAATGACCGCAATTTATCATATTATAATTTTGGTAAGACTTATAATTGTAAACAATGTTTTTTCCTAAATAGCTTAATATTTCCTTTGGTGGTTGCAAGTTTCCAAAGCTGTCAAAGTATTCTTTTTTGGATTCACTTTTGTAATATGCTACCCAATGACTACCAGGACCTGATATAGAGTCCAAATTTACTATTCCACACTCATATTTTTTAGGCTTTTTGGGGAGAGCATCAAGCATAAAAACACCTCTAAAATGTGGTAAATTATTCGCATATTTATATAAATCGATTTCATTTAATGCTCGATTAGGTAGCAGTTTTAGACGTTTTTTGAAGGTGGATTTAAGAATAGACCAAGTCCTTTTCTGTATGGCTTCAAATATAAGCCGCTTCCCTTTTTTCCTAATGCAATAGCTTCCATCGTATTATTATGTCGATTGCTCTCCTTTAGCTGTTCTTTAGCATTTGTTGCAGCATTAACAGCCTTTGCGACACCTGATACTCCTCCCACTAAAGCACCTAGTGCTGAAAGACCAGCAAAAATAATAATTAGAGGTAGCACTCCTCCAGCCTTTGGAATCGGAATAATTCGAGGTGGTCTTACATCCTTCTTCTTTCGCTTAAATACACTTTTAGTAGCAGCAAGTGCAAGACCTATAGCTTCTTTTAAGGAATCAGGCTTTTTTAACTTTAAAATATTTCTTGCTTCATGAACTCCTTTTTGTAGAGTTAATTTTCTTTTTGGCTTCCTAGAGTGAATTTTAGGTTTTTTTCTTAACCCCATTCCAAATTTTACTTTCGCCTTCATAGCGTTTGTTACAAGCCAGGCGTTGCTACGTTCACCAAGGGATGCGTTTGAAGATGTCACTCGTTCCCAAGCTTTACCGGATAATATACGATCAGCAATATGACGATCTTCGATATTTTTATGTTGAGAATATGCGATATCGTGATCTCTACAAGCTGCGTCAAGAGGATTAATTCCAGGGTCACCCCTTGCTAATCTTTTTTGTAGTTTAGTACCAGGACCGCAATATTGATATCCAGGCAAATTAAATTCAAATGGTAAATTGCTAATTGCTGTATTTAACAAACCGCCTCCTCTTCGACATTTACGTTGGCGAGAACGATTTTGATTCTTTGAATGATCAATCATTCAACTGATAAGATAAACCTTTTAGACGTCCTCACAACAGCACATTGAGTTGATGACTGATATAAAAGTTCAGTGTTGTGTAATAAATATTTCAGTTCTAATAATGAAGTTCGTGAAGCAGAAGGACTCTTTATCAATAAAAAATCTTGATATTAAATCTACAAATGAATTCAAAAGACATAGCTCGCTTATACCAAATAATATAAGAGGTATTCTTGTGGGACCTTCAAACTGCGGTAAAACCAATCTTATGATTGGTCTTATAGAACATCCAAATGGACTCAAGTTCGAGAATATTTACATCTACTCAAAATCACTACATCAACCCAAATATCAGTATCTAGAACAGTTGATAAGTCCTATTGTTGGTCTGGGCTACTACACGTTTTCTGATAATTGCGAAGTTATATCTCCTGAGGAAGCTAAACAGAATTCAATTTTTATTTTCGATGATGTAGCATGTGGGAAACAAAATAACATACGTGATTATTTTTGCATGGGTAGACATAATAATATTGATAGTTTCTATCTCTGTCAGACTTATACCCATATACCGAAGCACTTAATACGTGACAACGCTAACTTTCTTATTTTATTTAAACAAGATGATATGAATCTTAGGCATATATATAATGATCATGTTAACACAGACATGACCTTCGAAAAATTTCGTAGTATTTGCGGTGTTTGTTGGAGAGACAATTATGGCTTTTTAGTAATCGATAAAGATAGTTTGTTGAACAAACGACGTTATCGAAAAGGAATCGATACATACATTTCGCTATAATTTTAGAAGATCTAGTAAAGAAAATCAGTTAAAGCTGTTCATAGACCTGCTAAAGCTGGTAATAGATCTGTTAAAGCTGTTCATAGACCTGGTAAGCTGTTCATGGCCATCAATGCCACCACCACCACCACCGCCACCACCACCACCGCCAACGCCACCAACGCCGCCACCACCACCACCACCAACGCCATCAACGCCGCCACCAGACCTGGTAAAAGCTGTTCATAGACCTGGTAAGAGCTGTTCACAAACCTGGTAAAGCTGTTCATAAACCTGATAAGAGCTGGTCGTAGACCTGGTAAAGCTGTTCATAAACCCGTTTGAGCTGTTTTATAGAGCTGGTACGGAGCTGTCAAAAGCTGTTCACAGACCTGATAAGAGCCATCCATAGACCCATTTAGATCAGTATAACCCAGTTCACAGACCAGTTCAAATCTTATTACAAAGATGGTTAAAAAGAGAGACGAACTATTAAAAAATCTTATCAAAACTAGAAATGCTATTAAGAAGAAATTTCGCGCTGTGAAAACTGGACGAGTTGAAACTGAAACTCCTCTTGAGGAGACATTTAAGCCCATAACAAAACCACTTCATGAGTTCATAACAAAAGCAAAGCATGAGACTAAAATTAAAGAAGAATATGGAGATGATGATGATGATGATTATGGTAATATAAAGCTTACTCCTAAAATGAAACTTCCGAAAATGGAGCCGACCAGTACACCTATAAAACGTTCAGATTATTCCTTAATGTCGGAAGATGATAACTTTGCAACACCTACACATTCTAGAACTTTGATGGAAAAGAGAGATTCTCCTCTTAATTTATCAAGCGGTATAGTTGATAAATATTTAGACCTATACCTTAAAAAAACCCGATAATTGACAACACTTATGGAGTTTATTTAGATGATGATAACGAATGGAAAATTGGAAATTCAAAGATTGTAATTGAGAAAGATTTTTTCCTTATTAACGGAAAATCGTATAAAATAACGCTAGGTCTATGTGAATTGCTTTTTATGAAACAACCTGCAAAAACTTTGTATAGTAAGGATGACTTGGAAAATTATCAAGCTATCTTAAAAGAAACTAACGCCTATAAAAGAGATCATAAAGCGGCTGGTCAAATAAAAGGAAGTAGAGCTTTCAAGTACTTAGAAATTATAAGTAACCTGGTTTCTCATGAAGGCAAGGGTTTGATGCATATACCCAAGAATAATATTGATTATGTTTATTGGAATGATCCTAATGAACTTGTGGATAGACTTCGTCTTTTAATAGCATCACAAAGTGCTGGGCATACTAACCACAACAATGAAATTATATCAATTATTGAAGAGTTAAAAGAAGGCGGCATTATAGTATAAATAACATCTTTAATCATATTCAGTTTTAATGTAATAATGAGTGTCGACAAGTTTGGGAGATATTCTAAAAAGGTAAAGTTAGGATCTACTGGTAAGCGTGGTCCTAGAGGCTTACCAGGCGAACCTGGTCCTCAAGGAGAACAAGGAATACAAGGTCTAAGTGGTGTGGGCTTTAAGCTCACTGAAAGTGGAGATTTCAATCTAAGTTTTAAAAATTTGAAATACCTTAAGAGCCCTCTAGATAGGGATGATGCAACCAATAAAACATATGTTGACGATGTAGCTGACAAGATCATACATTTAAGTAATTCCTACGTTAATGAAAAAATCCAGTTAGTCAGCAACAATCTAACTGAGCAAATACATAAGGAAAGTGCTGTACTACAAAGAGAATTAAAGGAGTTATACAACATAATCAATATAACAAGTGAAAAAGATAAAAACACTAGTCAATTGTATACGAATGAAACAATTACGAATCTGCAAGAGCGATTGAAGAGAGCAGCCGAATTATATGCAAATGAAGCAATTGTTGACGTTAATGAGAAGTTGATGAAATATATAGATCTAAATATACAAGAAATGAAAGAGACTTTAAAGACGTTAATTAATGTAGAATCTCTGACAATTTCAAAATGAATAAAACACAAGTAGTTAATGAGCTTCATAAACCAGCCAGAAAAAATTTCATAAGAAGACGTGTTATAATTAAGGGAATAGATGATCTATGGCAAGCCGACTTAGTTGAAATGGGTGCTTATACTACAAGCAATAATGGCCATAATTTTTTATTAACTGTAATAGATGGGTTTTCTAAATATGCATGGGCAATTCCTATTAAAAGAAAGACTGGTGTCGAAGTTACTCAAGCTATGAAATCCATACTAAAAGAAGGTCGGACTCCCACAAATTTGCAAACTGATGATGGAAAAGAGTTTTTCAATAGCTCATTTCAAAACTTAATGAAAAACTCCTGCATTAATCATTTTTCTACATACAGCCCTTTAAAAGCATCTATAGTTGAACGATTTAATCGAACATTAAAAAGCATGATGTGGAAAGAGTTTAGTATGCAGGGCTCATACCGATGGATAGATATGGTTAAGAAATTACTCGTAAAATATAACTCAAGTAATCATCGAACAATAAAAATGAGACCACGTGATGTAACAAAGCAGAATGAGAAGAAATTGCTATCAACAGTTTACAATCATTTAAAGACGTTTCATTTGCCAAAATTTAAGATGGGAGACTTTGTTCGCATTAGTAAATATAAACATGTATTTGAAAAGGGGTATACACCAAACTGGACTACAGAGATCTTCAAGATCGCAAAAATTCAGATAACGAATCCTGTAACATATCTCTTGGAAGACCATGAAGGAACCGCAATAAAGGGTAGTTTTTATGAAATGGAGCTCCAAAAGACGAAGAATCCTGATGTTTACCTCATAGAAAAAATATTGAAGAGAACCGCAGATAAAGTTTATGTTAAATGGCTCGGATTTTCATCAAAACACAACTCTTGGATTAAGAAAGATAATGTATTATAATATTGTTATACAAATATATATTTTATATTAAAAGTACTTGAGTTCTTATTTTATTACTTTATTTAAAATTTTTAAATCTTAACCTATAAATTTTATTTCTATGCGAGATGAATAAAATGGGGTCCAAAATATCCTTCATATTTCGAATTCGCTCTTGAAATCGAAATCTGTCTAACGCAAATGTTTGCCAGGGACCCTTGCGATCGTATATTGGAACGAAATGTATCTTTGGGATAATATTGAATTGAACTACTTTTTCTCCAACTACTTTGGTCTTCTCTTCTTCTCTTTGTAGCAAAAGCAAAACATCTTGAAGGTTCAAACTCCTACAAATATTCTTGAATTCTTTATATGCTGCTGAATCAGATTTAGAAATCTTAAGAAAGAACCTCCCATGCTTTTGATAATCGTTAAACAAAAGTTCGTTCTATCAAAAAAATAATTATAATATATATAAATAAATGAAAAATGTTGTTGGTTTTACATTTATAACCTCTTTGATAGCAGGAGTCAATAAATCTCGCTTTTTATATTCAGCAATAAGTTTATTATAATCTGTTAGTTCAATTAAATTACAAATATTATCCAAAATTATTTTTGTATGAAGATACTCCATAATAATTTTAAAATGACTTAAAACGGCTTAGACTTTCTTTTATAGCTGCTTATTTAGAAATATTCATTTGATATGTTTGTTTCATTCCTCTCAAATTCACTAATTCCACATCGCTTTTATAATTAGCATCAACTTGTTTCACCATCTCTACTTCACCACTACTTAGAATTCTTTCAGTTTCAAACTCGCGATATTCATAGCATGATATCTTCAATGAGCGAGTTACGTAATTACTGTCATATGTACAACGAATGGTTAGCATAGTTTCGTCATCGAATTCAAGTTTAAAGTGCCTATAAAAGATATCTTTGCTCTCAATAATTCCTGCAATATCCATTTCTTTCTTTAATAGTTCTTGCCTGAAACCTTCGATGGCCTCGTCAATAGACACAAATTTCTTTTTAGGATTATCATTCGTAGTGATCCTTGATGTGGTAGTAGGAATTTGCTCGTCATTACTTTCTTTTGAAGTAGAAACTATATCTTCTTTGGGATTGCTAGCGTTACTGTAAGTCATCAATTTAAAAGATAAGCCAATTTGTATAGTATCGTTATTGGGTAGAGTTAGTACAAAATCTAAATTGCTACTACTTTGATCCATTAGGTTTACACTTAACGGGATCTGTAAGCTATTGATGTGTAAGATGCATAGTGATAAAAGCAAAAGACTTGCTGAACGTCTAGCCATTTTTAATGTTAATATGTTGACTTGAACTCAAGAACTAAATGAATTTTATGATGTTGATATATTTATAGCATCCCCCTCAATTTTTTTATTTTCCATTTTAATTTTCATAGGATGATTCCAATTCCAATCATCAAAAACATATATTTAATAAAAGTACTTTTATTTATTTATTTATAAATTTAAATAATAGCCAGTGCTAGGTGCTATCTTAGAAAACATTAAATTAAAATAGCTGCCAGCTGCTGCTTTCCTTTCAACAAAGAAGCCTCCATCGTTCATTTTCTCAATTGTATGCTCAGAAATTTTAGCGTCGAACCTAGGCGGCAAAAAAACATGGTGCTTCTCCAGTTCTAAAAGGATCCTGGGTCCATATTTTGTTGTTGTTCTTCTGCAGCTTATGATTTTATAATTCTGAGACTCTTCCATATCTTTAACAGCGAGTGCAGGCTTAAAATTTGCAGAATTTAACTCTTCCAATACTTCAAAGTCTTCGATGACTGCTTCGTTGATCGGTTGCTGATACATTTTAAATTTTTTTGTTTTATTTTTTATTATTTCAATCTGCCTTAGAGCACGAATTTTAATTATAAGAATTTCACTGTTTGACTTCACTATGAATACTAAAAGACTACCTAAGAACGCTTGATATTTATACAAGAACGCAATATTCTGTTTTCAAATTAAATTCGCATCATGTTATTTCATTTAGCTGATAAAGCTGTACTTCGTAATTAAAAACTCAAAACAACAAACTCTTATCTTCAGCACGAAGCCAGGTTCATCTACAAAACCTTATCACCCAACGACCTTAACATTGCCGCCAAATTATTAATTTCTACGCAGTCACCAGCTCGCTTATCAGTCATAGCTCGAGCAGAAAAACATGTTAAAACTTGCTTGAAAACAAATGATATCATAGAAATAAGAATTTGCAAAAGAAATTAAAAAATAATCTTCATCTATTTACTCAAAGTGGTGAAATCTTTTATTACGCAATATTCTGTTTTCCAATTAAATTCGCATCATGTTATTTCATTTAGCTGATAAAGCTGTACTTCGTAATTAAAAACTCAAAACAACAAACTCTTATCTTCAACATCAATTGTAGCCTCCAAGACTGAATACCCAATATCCAAGATGGCCGACAGGTGTCCAGATGCAAACCAAAGAAGAAGAAGAAGACCAATTGTAGCCTCCAAGACCGAAAACCGAAAATCCAAGATGGCCGACAATCTCTCTTCCTTATCTCTCAATTGTAGCCTATAAGACCGAAAACCCAAAATCCAAGATGGCCGACAATCTCTCTTCCTTATCTCTCAATTGTAGCCTATAAGACCGAAAACCCAAAATCCAAGATGGCCGACATCCTTATCTCTGTTCTGCTCCTAAGATGCCCAACAATCCTTATCTCCTTTCCTTATCTCTCAATTGTAGCCTACAAGACCGAAATCCAAGATATTCGACAGGTGCCTTATCTTACTAAACAATCATCAACCTTGACCTTTGACCTTTCTTATCTCTGCACATCCAAAAATTGTTATGAGGTTTCTGCCGCATGAAAAATGTGCAAAAATGTGACGTCAGACCTTGATTTCCCTCACAATTTAACCAATTTTAAGGTGCACATTGCACATTTGCGGCAGAACCCGCATATTTATACTACTTAGCGTAAGGGTCAAAATAATATAGTGGACTAGACGTAAAATCTCTTAAACATTAGCATATTTTTTTTTGAATTATGAACAAGTGCGTTTATACCAGCAGCAACATAAAATTGAATATAGTTGCAGCATTTTTAAAAATGCGTTTTACAACAGCAGCAACATAAAACTTATTACATCAGCAGCGAAAGAACAGCATCGTAGAAACTTAGTTGCAGTATCATAAGAGTGCGTTTTACCACAGCAGCATGGTATAGAATGCTGAAGGTTTGTTTTTGTTTACAACAGCAGCATCGTTAAAATTCGGTATGTACAAGTTTCTTTAGTTAGCGTAAGGGTCAAAATAATATAGTGGACTAGACGTAAAATCTTTTAAACATTAGCATTATTTTTTTTTGAATTACTAACAAGTGCGTCTATACCAGCAGCAACATAAAATTTAATATAGTTGCAGCATTATAAAAATGCGTTTTACAACAGCATCAACACAAAACTTACTACCGCAGCAGCGTAAAAACAGCAACGTTGAACTTTAGTTGCAGCATTATAAAAGTGCGTTTTACAACAGCATCATGGTATAGAATGCTGAAGGTTCATTTTTGTTTACAACAGCAGCATCGTTAAAATTCGATTAATTTTAAATTTTGGCATCCTATATTGTTTTGATCTCATATATCTAACCGTTAAGAAAAAAACTAAAGACACAAACTATCACTGAAAATGAATTTGAAGTGGAATTTCAGTAAGATTGTGGTTTACGACTACAGACTCTTTTTATTTAATATTAAATTGTTTTGATTACATTTGATATAGCTAACCGCTAAAAACTTAAGACACAATCTGCTTTGAGTGAAATTGAAATGAAGTTCCTGTATCTGAAACAATTAAATTTGTGGTTTACGACTACAGATTCCTTTTATTTTAGTATTATACTGTTTTTATTATATTTGATATAGCTAACCGCAAAAATAAACTAAAGACACAATCTGCTTTTGAGTTAAATTGAAGTGAAGTTCCAGTAATCTGAAACAATTAAATTTCTTTTGTCTCCGACTACAGAGTAGTTTGATTTTGATATATATTATACTGTTTTGATTTATATAACTAACTGCTAAAGAACTAAAGACCCAAACTATCGTTTAAAATGAATTTGAAGTGGAATTTCAGTAAGATTGTGGTTTACGACTACAGACTCTTTTTATTTAATATTATACTGTTTTGATTATATTTGATATAGCTAACCGCTAAAAACTAAAGAAACAATCTGCTTTGAGTGCAATTGAAGTGAAGTTCTTGTATCTGAAACAATTAAATTTTTTTGATCTACGATTACAGATTAATTTTAAACTTTGGTATCCTATAATAATAATAATAATAGTTTATTGTCTAATTCAATATATATAAAATTTAACACCTTCGTCTCTAATCCCAATTCACAACTTCCTATAATCCATAAGAGACATAATATAATATTGATATATAATATAATATATATATATATACATAAAACCAAACAGCAAATAAAATAGAAAGTTATAAGATGAACAGAGAAAAGAAAAAAAAATACATATATAAACTTACAAATAAAACTTATAAATAAAACTATAAACTACGACACTGGCCCTCGAAGCCGTCTGCCGTGGTTGGTAAATATCTACTTAAATTATTACCATATTCTAATTCTAGACAATTTTAAAGCTTAATTAATAATTCATAATAATTCAAATTCTTGGGGATGTGTACAAATTAGTTTCTATTCTAATCTACACATAATGAAAAGCCCAGTGCAAATAGGGGTCAACCATTATATTCAGATACAAGGAGCTTTCTATATTTCCAGGCTTTCGTTATAAAATTAAACAAGTCATTATAATGGTTCTTATAGCCATTCAATATATTAATTACTTCTTCCTCATTTAAAGTTTTCTTACCCCAAACAACAACCCTGAACTCTGACAAGATAGGACAAGTGCCAAGAAAGTGCAGCAAGTCTTCCGCCTCCGACATATTACATAAAGAACAGATGCTTGTGCCTTCCCTCCTCCATGGGCTAGCATTGAGATCTACTAATCCACACCTATACCTCAGAATCAGACTAATTTTATTAATGGAGAGTTCGTTTACGAAATAATTCCATTTATTACAGTAATCTAACTTGTCATATAAGCCATGTCTAACAGTACATTTCGCTCTCTCAACAACTTTCCGCCTAAGCCACGCGTCTTCAGCTTCAACAATTTCTAAAATTTTAGTCCTTATATCACGTTGCGATTCTTGCCTTACATTAAGCCTCAGATCATGTTTCTCAGCTAATTCCGCCCATATATCACTCCAATAAATACCCTTGTTTACCACCAACCATGCGATTTTTGAAGGGAGCCTGTCAGTTTCATAAACGAATAACGTTCGAAGTACATACATGAAATGACATCTCAGAGTGTATATATACAAATTTGAGAGGTTCGTTTCGAGCATAAGTGCGTAATTTCGGGTTTGTTGAGGAAGGGACAGCAATTTTTTCAAAAAGAAACGTTGCAGTTTCTCTACATCATCATACGGTGTAAACCCCCGTACCTGTGCAGCATAACACAAAATAGATCGACATACGGAATTAAAGAGCTTAACTTTTTCAGTATTTTTCACCTCCTTCTTTCGAAGAAAGTGCTTCCAGGTGCTGTTGATACTGACTTTGGCTGTTTGCAAGCGCTGTTTAAAGTTTTCAACAAAAGAAAGCTTAGGTGTTAATACTATTCCTAAATACCTATAACTATTTACAACTTCTATTGTTTCATTTCCATAAACCCAATTTTCAGTGTGTCTTCTTGCACCTCCTCCACGTTGGAAAATCATTACCTTTGATTTAGTAAGATTTATTTCAAGGTTCCAAAGTGTACAATATTCCTCAAGTTTATTTATTGTTCTTTGTAGTTTGACTGCATCATCAGAGAGTACAACAATATCGTCCGCATAAAGTAATATCTTAATTTCTAAGCCTTCTAACGAAACACCCACCTCCAAATATTCCTCTAAGTCATTTATAAACAGCGCGAATAATAAAGGGCTTAGAACACATCCCTGTTTGACCCCACAGGTAACCGAAAAACTGTCAGACAAGTTTTCCCCATTCCAAACCTGTGCTTTGTTATCTGCGTAAAGCTCCTTCAAAATTCCTATCATCTTGTGAGATACACCGTAATTGTAGAGCTTGTAAAAAAGTGAACTGCGCACGATTGTATCAGAAGCAGCTCTAAAATCAACAAAGAAGGCGTATATTTTCTTTATATTATGACTGTGGCTGAGTTTGATTATATTCACGAGATTGAAAATATTATCCACAGTCGAATACCCAGCACGGAAGCCAGCCCGGCTTTCCGACAAAATCCTATTTCTTCTTTCTCAGTTTTGTGGATAGGGAATATAATAGATCTTTTGAAACTCTCTGGTACGTCAGCACTATCAAAGATATAATTATAAGAGCTTAATAGTTTATCCAAGAAGACCTCGGGGGCATTTTTAAAGAATTCATAAGGTACTCTGTCTACTCCTGGAGCCTTATTATCCTTTAGTCCATTTAGTATTACAAGAAGTTCATATTTTTCAATTGGACCATCAAGCAATTCATTATAAATTTTGGGGGCAGCGTAAAGCATTGGAGAGATACAAGATGCACGGTTCAGTAAAGATTGAAAATGACTCTTTAAAACATTAATATCCAGGGATGCGTTAATAATAAACTTACTTCCCCGTATTTCTTTCGCAATACTCCACCAAGACCCTGTATCGCGAACACTATCAAGTTTATTACCCAAGGTATCGTAATACTGATTTTTTTTACGAATACAAAGAGCCTTATAATTCTTATTAGCTCTTGCATAATTTTGAGAAGTCCTTGTTGCACCCACCCAGCACAAGTCATAACCGCCAAAATACTTAATGAAATGATCGCAGTGTTGCTCTGAAATATGCGTTTCGAAAAGACAAAATATATCGTGGCTTTTAACATAATTAAAAAAAACCTGGAAATAATACCTTATTTCTTAGTCCGGCTATATTGTATGATAGAATCCTAAAATTACAAATTTTCTTTGCATAACACTCATTATCTGCACACTCATCCTCCTTACCTTCTACCCTATGACTATCAGAAAAATTAACTTCATTAACAATTTTATAACTATCAGAAAAATTAACTTCATTAACACTTTTTTCTTTATCTATAAAATTTGTAACCCGACAGACGGACTTATCCTATTGTGTGAATTGCCTAGATCTGCCCTGTATCGTTTCAGTATAATTAGCCTCATGTCCATAGAGAATTTGTTTTGCTTCATCCTTTCTTTTAAATAAACCTGCGATGAAATCTACGGCTGAATCTTTTCCCCTCATCAATTTACCATTGACACACGTGAGTCGATTTCCAGCAACAACCAGTTTGTCATCACGCACGAAGACTTTAACGTTACTTTCCAAATTTAAAAGATCTTGTCGCAATTTAAACAGATAGCGCCTTTTTTCTCTTGTCGTTGCAGTATAATCTCGGTGGACGATAATTTTAGTTCCCTTGAGTTTCTTAGTACTTTTTAAAATATCAGCCACCGTAGATGTGGCTTTGAATTGAACTAGCAAGGGGGGATTTGGTAGGTGAGCAGGGCCCATTTTTAATACCTCTTCAATTTCAATGGGTCCACTCATCTCCATTATTTCAGAGCATAGTTTGCCTACCACAATAGCCGGCTTATCAGAATCATTAAGTTCGATGCCTGTCAATACTAATTTTTTCTGCCTCTGAAGTACTTCAATATGTTCTAGCCGCTGGGTGACATCGCTTCCATCAGTTCCGACATTGATTACCAACCTTTTCCGTGTGACTCATGACGCAAGTTCGTTTTGTAATTCTTGTGTTTTTCTGAGTGTTAAAATCTGGTGACAATTGATCGGCTCGTCTTTTTGAGTTTTCGCTTGGTGATCTGGTATTCATGTAGGTGAAGGTGCTGCACTCCTCATGGGATGTTTTGAACTGGCGGCTTTGAGGTTATGTTCCAGCACAGTAAAGTATGGTGTTATGTTTTACTTATTTTAAAGTTGCTTCCGGATAAACATTCACCAAACAGAGTATTTCGCTATTTACCTGGGCAAAAATGCTCCTAGAAGAATTTTAATAACTTCACAACTGTGAGCTGTCAAACGCCCATGTGATGAGCTATATTTCAGTCCAAAAGTAATATTCCTGTGATACTTCAATATTTTGTAACTCCAAAATAATCAGCACTTCCGTAACTTCAAAATCTAGTGCTTATTTTTATATTAATAGCATGAATTTCGCGATAATTTATTAGAACCAGAATTAGTGATGTGTACATCAGATGACAGTATTACCAACTCCCCCTATACTGTTTTGATTTATATATCTAACCACTAAAAACTAAAGACTGAAAACACAAACTATCTCTTTAAATGAATTTGAAGTGGAATTTCAGTAAAGTCGTGGTTTTTTTTTCTCTTTTTTTTCTCTTTGGGATTAAGATTACATAAGTAAGAAGATCCAGTTTGTAAATGTTTGCCAGTTTAAACTAGGTCAGGAGCAGTAAACATAGGACATAAGTAAACAGTATTGTTTTTTTTTCTTTTCTTGTTGTCGACCGAGCCTCATTGCAGAGAGGTCAATACGCCCTGGCCTTCAACCAGTTGGCCGTTTGCCCTCCTCTCGAGGGAGTAACTCTGTTTTTATTTAAAATAATAAATTTTTTATGAGCTCTAATTAGGTCTACTTCTCTCTCTCTCCTCGTCGTCCTTCCGTAGGGCGGTCATGTCATCGCTACGTCGGTGGGCGGGGTCATCACAATGAGGTGAGTCAGGTCAACAGGGCATCTAGATGACGATTGGCCCCTAGATGCAAGGGTGGTTGGGGCATGGGCCATGCAAGGGGAGTCATGACACCGGACTCCCCCCAACGATATCCGGTAAGTCGGGTAACGCCTGCTCGTATCCTCTTCCTCCTGTTTTTTTCCTTTGGTTTTTTTTTTTTTGAGTTTAAAATTCTCTTTGGTTTTTTTTTTCTTCTTGAGTTTTTTTTCTTTCCCCTTTTCTATTTCTTTAAATTTTTTTTTGATTTGTCGGTTCGTCTCACCCTTCCCATCCTCGGCATGATTCTTTGCTTTTGTTGCGCGACCTTGGGCGGAGATGGATTCCCCTTTTGTACCCCCCCTCTCTATCGCAAAGCTAGCGATGCCAGCATGCCATCCTCCATCTCTGCCCAAGCATCTGCTGACAGATGAATGTCCAGCGGAGGCCGTGATCCTGGCTGACATCAGCTGACTTTCAGTTGATGTCATCCAGAGTCATAGCCTGCCTTGGGCAATCACCCAGCAGCACTGTCGGTCCCACTCAGCAACAAGAGATGGCGCCCAACGTGCTGAGGCTGTAAAGTTTCAAGTACGTGCAGGCTTGTGACTGTAACGTTGGTCAAAGCTCTGAACTTGAAACCTGAGCCCACGCGAACTTAGTCTTCGAGGTGGTCCGGCCCTCTGGTACCGCGGCTATAGGCTGTGACGCGGCCTATTGTCTGCCCGAGAAATAGCCATCTCAACCTCGTCGGCAGAGACTCTTCAAGAATAGCAGACAAGTAGCAGGCGATAGCCAGCTGTCTGTCTTGGAGAGGCTCTATCCGACATTCTTAGAGTTTCCTTTTTTTTTCCTTTCCTTTCTCTTCCTTTTTTTCAAAATTCGTTTTCATTTTTTTTAAAGTTTTTTCAAAAGGTCGTTTCTTTTTTTGGCATTTCTAAATTTTATCCTTTCCGACCTATCTTCCCTTTTCCCTCAGGAGGCACGACTGCATCGCCTGATGTCTGGAATGCGTCACGTCTTCGAAGAAAGTCGATGGCTGGCTTTTCCTAGCCAACCAGCGGACTCGGGGACCTGGTGTCTTCCATTCATTGGGTAATGACAGGTGTCCTCCTCCTTGTTCCCCGGTAGGCGTGGCAGACTTACTGAGGAGAGAGGACCACTCAGTGGGGTGGCCGTCCCTAGAACAGCGAGGGAAGGTCGTCGTTTAGAGAGAGAGAGTAATATTGATCCATTCTTCGTCAGCTGGAATTCAGCGTAATTTCAGATTTTCGTAACTTGATTTTTCCAGAATTTTTGGACTTGAAATTTTTTCTAACTTTGGCTCGATTTGTTTCTATATCATATTTTTGGACTTGATTTTTTTTTCCAAAACTTGGGCTCGATATTGCTATATCATATTTCCGTACTGGATTTTTTTTTTAAACTTTGGCTTGGAAAATTTTTTTTTGGCTCTATTTTTTTTTATATCATATTTTAGGGTTTGAATTTTTTTAAACTTTGGCTCGATTCGATTATCTCAGACTTTGGCTTGGATTTTTTTTTCTTTAGCTCGATTTCTTTTCCCATATCAGATCTTCGGACTGGAATTGTCTTTTGAAATTTTGGCTTGATTTGAGATTGCGGGGAACTCCTGGGATAACTGCGGGTCAAGACAGCACTGGTCCTCTACCTAGCGGCAAAATGTGGGTAGCTCGTTCACCGCCTGGAGCTTCGGCGGTCCCACCGAAGTTATGTACCGTCTGTATGGACAATCTAGCTACAAGCAACGCAATACTGATTAGCTGTGGACACGAATTTTACGAGCATTGTTTACGCCAGTGGGAGAAGACAAGCCAAGTATGTCCTAAATGCCGACAGGATCTTCATAACCGGAACGACGGAGCGGGCGCTATTCCTCGTAGATATAATACAAGAGCGGCCATGCGACAGCCAGCAACGACACCCCCTGAAGAGGTACGGCTAGCGGAGCCACAAGCTCAAAGTTCGAGACCAGCCTCAACAACAGCTTCATCCCGGAGTCCCGAGGAGACTTATAGGAGGACACGGCCCACATCCCGAGAGGAGTCCACCATTGCAGGCGAGCTGCATCCGGAGGACGTCTCTCTAGACAGATCCGCCAGTACCCAAGAATTATTAGCAGCCATAAGGATACAAATCGCCGACGCTGTTAGGGAGGAAGTGGCGAGAGGCCTCCAACAACGCCGGTCACCTCTGGCTCCACTTCCACGTACATCGGCGACAGACTCCTGGGCAAACGCTTCCCGAGATATGCCTAGTCTCGACAACATGAGGGGACAACCGGGACCCGATTTCGTCTCAGTTCGGCCAAGTCAGCAGAGACACCAATATATTCCACCATATCAGCCTAACCAGCACCATCAGTATGACCAGTATGACACACCCAAACCGCAACGACATAGTCACCATGGATACAATCGGCCAAGGCGCTCAGCAAGTCCCATCAAAAGATGGCAACTTATGTATGATGGGGACAATTCAAAACTTTACGTGGAAGAGTTCATATTCCGGGTGGAGACACTGACGAGAACCACGCTAGGTGGAGATCTCAACCTAGTCGTCGATAATCTACACACCCTTCTGGGGGAAGAGTGAACGGATGGTTCTGGACAGTGCGACGACAGAACCCATCCCCGCCATGGGAACATGTAAAGCTGGCCCTGAGGACAGATTGGGGCGAACACAGAAGCGACGTTGACATCAGACGGAGGATGCTGAACCGACGACAGAGGCCCAACGAGCTCTTTGCATCCTATTGTCAGGACATGGTTCATTTGCGAAACCAGCTCCGTGTTCAAATGACGGAGATGGAATTCGTCGAAAACGTCCGCACCAACTTGCTACCCTCCATCCAGGAACAAATTTGTTTGCACCATACAACATCAGTGGCGCAGCTTCGGGCTTTAGTTATGGAAGTGCAGACCACCAGAGCACGCATTCGTTCATCTTTGCCATCCATGTACCATGTACCATGTACCGGTCGAGAGTTGATGAATGTTATCTGCCGCAAATTCCGATGAGGCACGGCGAGGACACGGTTGAGCGCACGTCAGAAAACGGACCACATATAGCTGCCATCGAACCTGCCCAACGGCCGACGCCAATCTGCTGGAACTGTGACCAGCCTGGACATTATTACACCGATTGCGACAAACAGCCTCAAGGTACCACATACGTGCCCCCCGCGAAACGAATTTCTGGCCCGGCACTTCAGCGTTTACGGGCCCATATACGATCGAATGATTGACTTTCAGTTTAAAATCTGTCTAGTATAGTACACTTTTCGATCGTGAAGCATTTTTTATATAAATAATTAAAATGGAAAAAATTTTCTGTTGATGACTTAGATGACGGGGCCCCTTTCAAAGCCCTGGCCCGGGGGGTTTACCCCCTTCGCCCCTCCCCCCTGTCGGCGGCCCTGACATAGCTCATACAAGCAAATGTATATCCTGTATATTCTATAATTTAAGGTTTCAGCCTTTACTATTCTGGAAAATGCTTACACAGAAAAAGAACGAAAGAGATTGTGTATCTCTCTCTCTCTAGATCCCGTAACCATGAAAGGAGAACGATTGTAAGTGAACCTATAATTGAAGGTGGATTCCAAACTATCGATATTCCTCTGCAACGCCCTTAGAATAAAGAACTAGAGAAAAGGACATCATTCGGAAAAATGTAAGCATTTTGCTACGTGCAGTAGAACCCAAGCGATGTGTGCGTTTCGACATGAAAGTAGTAAAATTATGCTTGTATGCAGAAGGGGCCAACTCATTTTGATAATATTTTAAGTTAGGTGTTTTTAAAATATATTCTTATGACACTTTTAATATAATATAACTTTGCCCGAACATATTTTATTAATTTACTTAAGATAGCCTTTCCTCTCGTTCTTTATTCTAAGGCAACCCCAATGACCTTTTTATTGTCATCTATTAACAGAGGAAAATAGCCATGGGATGCCGGCGGCGGCACGTTATCGCTTACTGTACTGACGACTTGTTATTTCTATTGTTGCTCGGCATAACCGAATAACTACATAATTCTACTTTTTGAGAAATTGCCGTTTGAAAATATTTTGGGTGAATAGCAACCGCGGTTTTATTTCGAGTATCACACTTTATTGTTTCAGGAAGTATTTCTGTTGAATAACGGTCGTGACTAACCGCTTTATCCTGTATAAAATAAAACACAAATGCTAGATATTCGGTTATGAAGAAAGCCGTGGACTTATTCTGTTATGCACATTATTTGGCAAACAATATAAACCGACTTTAAAAACCAGTTAACGCGGTAATTGTTGATGAGTAATTCGCGCGCTTTATAACAAAAATCGAGTTATTGTTATGCCGAACAACCACAAAATTAGAGTTATTCGAGACCGAAAGTAGAGTTATTATAAAATAGTAATAATAGTATTATTATATTATATAAAAACTGCGGTTATGCAGTTATGCTGGGCAACCACAGATTTAGGTATACTTTGATCAAAACTACAAGAAAGTTTTTACAATTATTAACTATAGCTGTCTATATACATAAGTACCGTTTTTTTTGCTGCTCAGATTTCAAGTTCTTATTTGTACCATTTTAATTTGGAAGTGTCTATTTCCGCCGCCGTGTCCGTTGTAGGATTTACACGGACGAAACGGAGTTCAGTCAATCGCATCCTTGTAGAAACAACGCTGTGTTATCGACGAAATTATTTATGTGCTCCGTATCCGTGTCATCAACGAAATTGTTTATAATGTTCTAAATACAAACCTGTGGAGGGGGGAGGGAGGTTAATAAAGCAACTAAAAGCCTGATTAATACACTTCCTCCCAGAAAGTCTAAAAAAAATTACGGAACGTGTGAGTACACCGACACGGGCAATGCAAATAGACACCGAACTCCGTGTAAATCCTACAACCGACTCGGTTGTAGGACGGCGCAAATAGACACGGCCTTTTAATTTTATTTACAATTTGTTGGATTTAATGCCAGAAAAGAAAATTGACACAATGAGAAAGCGCTGAAAGCAAAAGATTCATGTGGGCTAACAGCAGTCTAAAATATTTTATCCTTACCCTTATTCGCAAATTTTTTCATGACCAGGGTAAATTTAGAAAACATCTTTTAGAATTTGTTTTATTTTAAAATGCCCAGACATATTAGCCTTAAAAATATATACACTTTATTTTGCCTTAAATCTTTCCAACCTTAATCTGGCTTTTTCTGCGTATATGTCGCGAGAGGACTTGCTGGAACTATTACTTGCAGCACCAAATCTCTCCTGCCGCTTCTGCAGTTTCTCTTGCTTGTCGATTTCTGCAATTTTTGATGAAAGAACACAACCAAATCTTTCTGCCCGTTTCTTAAGAGCTTCAATTTGCTGTAATTCCTCATTACGTTTTGAATGCGAGAAGGATTTCGCCACCGGATCACCGATTGTTCCGAATTTTTTCGCCCTCATCTCCAATCGTTCTTTCATAGTTAATTCAGACATTTTGACCTTTTTGGCTTCTGTTTTGGAGTCAACACTGTCATCCTTATCATTTGGTACATCTTCTGATTCCGTTTTTTCGATTTTATCCGCTGGCACAGCATTTTCTTTAGCTGTTGGAATTATTCCTGACGATTGAGTGGGGACTGTTATTGAATTTTTTCTTTTCAAAACAATTTTTTTTGTTTGTTGGTTGACGTTGTCAGCAAAAGATTGCTTTATTTCCGCTTTTGATTCTTGTAACAAATTCTTTTCTTCTTGAGGTAACTCCAAAACAGCCTTTTCCTCCTCGTCTGTCAAAACATCATCTAAAAGCTCTTCAGATATTGCCGCGTCCTCAAGAGACAAATCACCATCGAGAAGCGCTGTTTGCAAGCGTTCCTGTAATTCTGTTTTGTTACCAATTGTAGATAAGCCACGCATTTTTAATTCCCGTTTTAAATCCGCCACCTAAAACAAAAATTGGTAAAATTATACAGAACAACATACATAACCTAATACCAAATCCGAAAAAAATCCTTACCTTCATTTTCAAGACGTCTGTCGCAGACATTTTAGTATTATAAGCAAACTATATAAATTCACAAAATTAGTATTTGAGAATGAGACAGTTTTTGCTCACACTGACGTTTATTGAAAAAATTTTATTTATGAAGATGGGTTAAATTTTAATTTTAGCTTGGCGCTTTCAAGCCAAACAGGACTTAAGGTGGAAGTACAATGCACGCTTGATTTTGATTCGCTTCGCTTGCTTTGACAGAAGATTGAAATAAAGACTGCCCTCTAAGCATTTTGGCGAATTCGCTCTAGGCGAAACGTAAACGTAATGTTCACGAGTCGCTTTGACACCAACACTAATGTATCGAAGCGTGCCAAATAAAAATAACCCATCATTTGTTTACTCACAATTTGTGCAAAGGTTTGTGCTTCGCCATCTTGAGTTATTTTTAAATTGCTAGCTAATTTTTCCAGTTTTTATAAAATTATTATCTGATCGAAATAGTTTTCATAATTGTGATAGACAGTTTTCATTGAGACAAGGCAATTAGTGAATTCAGAAAATAAGTGCACAGGATTAATTATAGACAATTAATTTTCGTCGAGTAGTGAAGTTTTTCAAATAAAAATCAAACTTTGATATTTAATTTGGGCATGATAAAATATAAAATTAATGAATGAATTAGTTTTCTTTCTCCTCCAAATTTTTCAAGAAAGATTCGCATTATTAATTTATTTTGCAGTTGCAGTTCGCCAAAACTTTTGCGCTGAAGATGAAGTGGAGTTTAGCAGTTAAAACCCATCATACATCTCGAGCAAAAGTTGTTACAGTGAGAATTCTCAAAATGTACTGTATGAAAAGGATTATCAGCGGTTAAAACTATTTCGTTTACGACACGCCAAAAGCATTACGTTAACGACACGTCTAAGGCATTTGGAGACGGAGTTGGATCAATGCGTTGAGCGGCAAGACCACCATGCCTTGGGTCCCGGGTTCGAGCCCAGATGACCGTGAACTTTTATTAAGAAATTAAAATAATCCACTCCGTCTCTGGGCTGTTGTCTAGCTCGCAGCAATGCAAACAAGACTCAAGTTTCCTCACTTCCCTTACCCTAATTCCCATCCGGCCAAAACCATGCTAACGCATCAAAGGGTTGTCCCCTAGGATTTGGCCATATCGTATAAAAAAAAAAAAAAACCACACACTAAAGTATTACGCAAACGGTACGCCTCCGGCGTAGAGTTAGCGAAGTACCAACACATAAACAACTCTTCGCCGTTTTGTTTCACTTCTCTTTGGTCAAGTGAAACGTTAACGACTCGTTTCTGTTACGCCGGCGGCGTCACGTTGGCGAAGAGTTCTATGAAAATTAGACTTCGCCGGCGTTACGTTTACGACTCGTCATGTTTAGAGGGTGGGTGTATTTCTTTTAGGGATGGGGGATCGAACTGAGAAAATCGATTCAGTACGGATCGATCTGTAATTTTTTTTTCTAATTTCGAAGATCGATTAATCGACCTAAAAAGATCGATGTTCATAGATCGATTCCATTTATTTTGACATCTCTATTTAGAAAAGCACAAATTTTGTGGCACTTCATTAAACTCAATTTGTCATGACTAGCAAAAACTGGTGAACTTCACATGACAATGAATTAGAATTACCAAATGATTAATTTTGCAATTCTAAACAACTAAAACTGAGTAATGATAGTTCAGAAGGATACCCGTGCTCCAGGCTGGGGGTCTATTCGCGTTCTGTGATAACCACTGTGAAAAAAGTTTTGACGGCGGTGCGATTCCGGTTCTGTGTAAACATGAAAACATCTGTCAAAATTTTATCATTCGAGGAAAAACTTTTCACCGCAAAATTCTTTTGTGAAATGTTTGGAAAAGTGTAGTTTAAAGTTGTAAGAAATTTTCAAAATGGATAAAATTAATTTAAAGCGGGGAAAAAGAGCGAGTGAGCAGCAAAAGAATCAACTAATTGATTATTTAGAGCTGCACGTTGATTTAGCTCATGATAGAAGTGGAGAAAATTTTGGCTCGACTTAAGGACTTAAGGTTATGAATAATTTTCAAAATAATTACTAAATACATATTTCATTTCAGGCAATTCTAATAATTTAAAATTATTAATAAATAAGCTTTCCTAAAATAATAATAATAAATGATTAAAAAAACTTCGGGAATTTTTTATTTCATTTCCATATTTTCATGTGTAAAATATATAATTATTTAGGTAAAAAATATTGATTAAGTTTGAGAACCTCTTCTAATTTCTCTTAAAAGAATCCGAATGAAAATTGAGGACATTATATGTTAAAATTCTGGCTTTTATTGATGTCTCACAGTATACAGGGTAAGTATTTCACCAAAGATATGACTATCTTCTCAAGTTCGCAAAATATGGTACTTTCTTTAACAATAGCTCAATTACAAATGTTGCGATATTACTGAAACAACTTTTCACCAGACAGCTTTCAAATGAAAATATAGGATTCAGCACTTGCATTCAGCGGAACTTTTCACAAAGTGAACGAGAATCAGCATGCTGAACAAAATGAAAAGTTGCAGTGAAAAGTGGCGGTGAAAACTTCAGTGAGAAAGTTTTTTCATTTCATTTTTTCACAGAACGCGAATAGACCCCCTGGACACCATATAACAGAAGGACGGAGTGGGCGGACGTAAAGGCCAAAACACAATGAGATGCGACACGACACCTATGCGACTGTCAAAAGTTCCAACATGTGCAAAACCATTGATGGTAACACAATGGTCGCAATGCGACATTGACGTGTCGCACTGCTTGCTAAAAATTTTCAACACAGTTGGAATTTAACGCTGCGACACTTTGACAGTTAGCAAGAAAATATAAATAAAATTTAAAATGAGCGAATTTGAAGAACTATTAATAAATTATGTTAGAGAATATGAATGCCTATATAATAAAAAGTCAAAAAAATACAAAGATAACAAATATAAGGATCAATTATGACAAAATATTTCGGAACATGCACATTAGTAATTTTTTCTTTTTTTTTATAGTAAGCACCATTCTTCAGAAAGTCTTTTATAAAGATTTACATAACTTCTTAGCCTAAACCAAACTGAACCAAACTTATTTAATACACTTGTCAAAATGGCGCATCATAAGTTCATTGTGTTATCGAATGCGACATCATGCGTCACGGCTGCGACAGCAAAATCATATGGTGTCGTGTCGCATCTCATTGTGTTTTGGCCTTTACTTAGTTCTCCAAGCGGAAACTTTGCTTCTGCTGGAAAGTTCAATTAAGCAGCTAGAATATACTAAAAGTTTGGTCAAGGCAACCGGGCTTTGTATATGTATAGTGATTTGAGATAATTAAGGCGATCGTGTGTCATAGTAGACATTAAATATGTTTTAATTCCATTTAACACCGATAAAGAATATTCCTCTTAACTATTAGCAATTGGTGCGTTGACTCCGATTCTTAATACAATTTCAATTTATAAATACTTAATACTTATGTAAGGTGATTTTTAAAATGAGGTTGTTTGCCTAGCGTGGTTGTTAGAGTCGCGGGAAGAGGACTGATGAGGAACCCAAATGCTTTCTTTTAAACTTTAAAAATTCATGACAACTTTTAGAAAAGTACTTACCATTCAACATCTTTCGGAAAACTAAATAAATATTTAAAACTTCCGCAACCAGCAGCACATTTCCTAGTTTGTTTATTCATTTTGGTACACTATCCGCGCGCGAATATAAATAAACTGACAGTTTATTTTCCCGCCAACACTTTTTATTGCAAAAAAGCAAAAAGTTAAATGCACTCACACAGATATATCTTAATTCATGCGAATATTAATTATAAATAAATTTTTAAAGCTACAACTGTTGAATTCTTTTATCAATCGGAAGAAAACCAGTGACAACCTAATCAATTGCAAAAGAAGCCAACTGATTTTCTACCAACTGTTATAAAGCACCACAAATAAGTGTAAAACAATATAATACACTCTTTAACACAATATGTACTTTCACTTTCTTTTCTTAAAACCACTTATTACTTAGATTTTAAAACTTCTTTACAAAATTTCGCCATCCCCAACAAATTTCTGACAGACTATTGTTTATTTACCTTTTTAAGTCAGCCAAGTCATATGTATTGAAACAATTTCATTGTCCCGACATAAAATGCCTGGGCAATGGAAATGTGTTGGAGTATAGTTTTACGCCTGACCGGCTGATTTTATGAATGGGTTGAAAGCTCTTCGGTTATTTTACACAAAATGTCTGGCCACTGAGTATGGTGTAGTAAAATAAACTGGAAAATGCCTGGCCAATGGGTTAGTATTGCGCATCATTTTTGTGTGAGTGCAATTAATCTAACGTCAAATTTTTTGAATGCAGTCGTACTCTTCACACGAATGTAGAAATGGCCTTAAATTTTTCTTTTTCTTTTACTTTTACGATACTAATGGCCACAGGAAGCTTTGAAAACTTTGAAGCCCTACCAACACTACTTTTCGGAGCTTTCAAGTATTTGCTTCTCTTTCCCATTTTTCTTCTCAATAAAGTGCGTCTACTTTGGCTTAGTTATTCTTTGCCAGGGGTAACCGGTGCTAGCACCAAGGCAAAATGTGGCAAAAACGAACAATCCGAAGCAAAACTCGAGTCATGGCACCGCAATCTCGAACATGCATTTGCTTCTTCAAGGCACAAGTGTTAACACCGAAGCAAAATCGAAAACACCCAGAGTAAATGCACTTGCCAACTTGAAATTTTTAGTTTCCATTTTCACTAAATTTATCACTAAACAAAAACTGACGGAACAAACAAACTACGAGGAAGAAACTAATGGAGATGCCCTTACGTATATGTATACGCTGATTTTCCCTGGCCAGATTTTAATGCGTGTGATGTCAAAATTAAACGTTGTGCTGTCAAATGAACGAAGTTCTGTCACTTTTCTGTTTACTTGACGTGATAAAATTGTTGACCGATTTAAAAGTTCTGATTAAATGAATTTGGTGTAATATATATCATTAAAAATTTATATTGTTGAAGCGAAAGAAGATTTATATACACTTTAACTGAAATTGTTAATTAAATAACCAAGGTTTTAGTGAAAACTTATTGTGAAGTGCATAGTGGAATTTTGTCCAAATAACACCCTGTGTCGACTATCTGGAATATTCTATCACACCTAAGACAAGCTACTATTAATCAGTTATCTAGAAATGAGCAAAGTTTTAAGATTATTTACGAAATATTCATAATTTACGTAAAAATGAAACTTTGTTTACATTTCATTTACAGATCACCAGCTGTTCTGTGAATATTCTGCACTGGTGGATGGAGAAAAGTTTATCTGGCAGGGGTTTCCGCCAATTTTTATTATATCAATATTTATAGATTTTTTGATTGTTAAATTTTATATTCATGTAACTATGAATTATGCAGTTAATAAAATAAAAATATTGACATTGATTAGTTTTCTTGTACTTTAGATTTCAAAAATATGTAGTTTTACGCCAAAAGTGGCTTAAAGTTCTTGGAAGAAGATTTTCAAGACGAAGACTTATTTCAACGAGCGCTGAATATTTTCAATAACTGGAAATGCTTTTTTCAGTAGCAAAAGTTCTTGGAAGTTAGATTTTCATACTAGAAAGGGGAAAGTGATTTGTTCAGAGCATTTTTAAATCAAAACCTATTTCAGCTGAACGAATGAGGCTAGGAAGTGATACAAATTAAATTGAATATTTTCGATAACTGGAAATACTGTTTACAACTAATCTAATCTTTTCTGAATAAATACACACACATTAAATGTGAGGGAAAACATTGTAATCACTGAGCTATTGGGCAAATTAAATTCATCAAATTTAATTGAAGTCGTAATATTAGGCAATTTTTATAGATTGATATTTTATTCCAAAATTGGTATACTGATTATTCTTTTAAATAATGCTGAGATTGAGAAGACGAACTTCCAATTTTATATGGTAAAATTTGTATTTACATTTTGTTTATTTGAACGTGTCTTAGTTGTTTAAAAAACGCGCCAAGAACCCTCTCAAGCAAAATAATTTTGCGCCGCCTGCAATGCCGTTTTACTTAGTGTGGGAAAGATTATCGCACACTATTAAACTTGCCACGATTTT
Organism: Leptarthrus brevirostris; assembly: GCA_964036015.1. Classification (NCBI taxonomy): domain Eukaryota; kingdom Metazoa; phylum Arthropoda; class Insecta; order Diptera; family Asilidae; genus Leptarthrus; species Leptarthrus brevirostris. The sequence continues at coordinate 71,528,273 of OZ038371.1, forward strand.
TCGAGTTTAGGGCTACGAATAAAGAACTGAAGGAAAGGCCAAAGCAAAATGTCGTGAAGCATTACACAAATTCTGAAACACTTTCCACCACACGCACATATTCATCATGGCAGTAGTACAATTTTTTCTTTCAAGTGGGGTTTCATTGTAATGTATGTGTGTGCGGATAAGCAACGTGAAGTTGCCGCAGGATGTTCAAGTGGCACGCGCTAGCTGGCAGCACGTCTTAGCTCGTCGGTATGGGGTGTAGGTCCTTGAACATCCGATTCACACATCTATAACAGAATTCGCGTGCCTGTGGCGAGAGAAGGTTGTGGACTCCTTCTCTCAGGTCTGCCACAAAAAGAAAAAAAACGAAAAAACAGAACTTGAAGGAGGAAGAACAGGTCTGGTGTCACCAGTTGTTCCTAGCCGCCCTGAACTATCTCGAAAACACAAACAAAAGGAAAATTACCCCCATAGCGATAGTTCAGGTCACTAATCCACGCCATTCCTGTACCTGGCTAGGGTACAGGCCCAACCTATAAAAGGGTGCTGAAATGAAAAAAAAAACGACAAAACAAAAAAAAACAATTAGGGCAACAACATTATAGAAAAGGAGGAGGAATGAGGGAAGCTAGAGGGGAAGAAGCTTCTGGAGTCCTGAAATTAAAGATAATATTTAATTCATCTTATTAACGATATATTCTTAATAATGAAAAAAAACTAACATAGTCTGTACAATATATCCACAATAAAAAAATCTAACATAGTCTGATACAGTATGACTTAATCTTTATCCGTTATAGCCTGCAAATGTAACCCTACACCGTGAGATTGACTACTATTGCCTAATAAAGTTTTATCGCATCCTTGTTTGTTTGCAAATTCATCCACGTAACTAGCTGGGTTCGCTTTTGATCAAAGTCAATTCAAATGAACGTAAAAGTAACAGATTTTTATAATATCTAGCTAGATATTAACGCGATGAGACGGGACTACGCGCGGCTGAGATGCGTCAGTATCGCGGAATATAATTTCAAGTTAAATCGTAACTTACTCGTAGATGCGCAAACAACATGCTTATGCTATTGAACCAGTAGTGTAAACAAAATAATTTTAATTTATGGTTTCTCTAAATTAGTCTTTAGTTTGCTATTTACATATTTCGAGAGAAAGACCTGCCATACCATAATCTCTTGCCTACTTAGGCCAATTGCTTAAAATTCACGCGAATGTAAAAATGAGAGCCTCAGATAATATTCTTCCCGTATAACGAAACTTGCAATCGTAAATATATATGTATCATGACAAGTATGTAATATAAGGAAATTTAAGTTTAATAATAATTTAAGTGAAATTCATACATATCACGCCTAAACATTTCAATCGGCCGTGTTCAAATTTCAGCAGCCCAAATAAACTTTAAATCTAGATTAAGTTAATTCAAATGATTATGTATCTACTTGCATAAGCTATGAAAGGTATTATTGAAATAATTATATATCTAATACATAAGATATGAAATATTTTTATATAAAAGATACGAAAACTAACCTAGAAGAAATCTCTTACTAAACTTCCAAACTTCTTCTAAAACTTAAAAGTTCCCTTACAGCTAAGGACGAACGCTTCTGGTTAAAAAAAATTTTCTTGTTGGTTTTGACCGTCGCTTCATTTGGCACGAAAACTAGTCAGCAATTGTTTCACGAATCCTTTACACCTCTTTCAACCGACAGCTTATTTGGTTTCGTTTCGTTCTTGTACTCAAGCGAAATTGAATTTTTCTTATAAATTATCTGATAAACTACAAACAATATATGCCTAGGTAATAAAAAAACCAATTGGATAAAATCCTAACCGCGATGGTGTATTGACGTTGAAGTAAAGTGTAGCTATTGAACTTACATGCAATTCTATGTTCGATTTTTGATGGGGCTGTACTCTTCTCATGGAGCCCGAGTAATTACGGGGCTTTCCTTCCTTTGATGGATCACTTTTAACCAATTCTTTGGGGACACGAACCTCAACCAGGTCTTATAGTGGTTTGCTTGCCTTGATAACCTGACTAGGGACAGGGGTTAAAGATGCCGCTGAGCGTGCCTGGACATTCCCGACATTAACTCGCTGATAGTAATCAGCCCCAACGGCCTCAAGTTTTACTTGCTGTGTTACGTACTCTGAAATTTTTATAAAATTGGTAACCTCATTTATGTAATCTTTTTGGTTTTTAGGTAAAATTACCGCTTTGGACAATCAGAAGGAATGCAATTTAATGAAGTCGATGTTATCCCGCGTTTTCCATATGCTCTTTCTTCGGGAATATCCGTCGGGCTGCGAGCCAAAAGAGTTTCTTTTCCTCTGCCTTGTGTTTCTACAAGTGCAGATTAATGCGTTAAGCACATTCTGAACCAGGATGGTTCCGATAAATTTAGAATATTAAATTAAATTGAAACTTACCTCTGTGTGTAGATCTTAACCTGCTAGCTGTCACGGAATATTTGTTATCTTCTTCTTCTCATGAAGAGATTACATCCGTGGCACAGAGCAGGGATGACAACCACAGAGTGTGAAAGGGTATGTTTATACCAGAAAAGGATAAGGTGGGCTCACATTACAACACAGGTCTCTCTCTCAAGGCCTGTAGCTCTAGCGATCCGATGAGAGAGGAGCTGAAAAGAGTGAGACAGGATATATTCGGACTCAATGGAGGCATAAGATCATCCCCGGATCTGGCGCTGGCACGCTGCCGTGTCAGTTACCGGCATCACTTCGTTCCCTAATGAGAGGAAGAAGGTGGCCAATCACTTCCACCTCAAGCAGAGAGTCAGAACTGTCCCCTCCAAGCTCTAATGAGAAGCTGCAGAGTTCAGATCTTCTTCACCGCTTGATTGAAACAACGTGTGGCACGACCACGACCCTGAGAAGAATAGTCTCATGCTCTACCGACTGAGCCGGCCATTCCTGTCTAGGACGCGGACAGACGGACTAACAAAAAAAATTCGGACGGACGGACGATTGAAATTTAGATCAGATATAATGGAGGGACTTTCACTGCCGGATGTCTTTGGCGTGAAAAGTTCCCAAAGCCTTCCCTTGAGTGTCCTCCAGTTGGTATAGACTCTGCCCAACACGCTTGACGATTCTGGCTTTGTTGAATTTATTTGCCAACTTTGCACTGATGCCTTTTTGCATGTCGCTCTGAACAAAGACTCTACAGAACACTTCCTGACCAGGAGTGTACGTAACGTCACGACAACGGGTGTTATAAGCCTTTTCATGCTTGTCATGTGCGCGCTGAAGGTGGTCTGACAACCGAGAACGAATCAACTGGAGACGGTCTGCTACAGGTAACACGGATATATCACCAGTTTTCAGCTGGTCTAGCTGTCTCAGGACTGGATAGGCTGAGCCATGCTGTACCATGTGGTGGCCAAAGAGAGCATAGTACGGGTATGTGCCAATGGACTGGTGTACTGATGTTCGCAGCGCACTACCTATGGCTGGGAGGTGTAAGTCCCATGCACTATGATCATCTTGTATATAAGCGCGGATGGCAGATAAGATTGATCGGTTCACTCGCTCTGAAGCATTAGGGTGTGGAGAGTACTTGGCTGTTTTAACATGTTTTATTCCATATTCGCTCAACAGCTTCTGGAAAATATTTGAGGTGAATTGCTTGCCGTTGTCGGAGAAGATTGTTTCTGGAACTCCGAAAACGGACAATACATCTTTCTCCAGGAAGGCGTTGACTAGGTCGGCCCTTTCGGCACGCATTGGCTTGATAAGAACGAATTTGGTGAAGCCATCTAGTGCTACAAATATAACAGTGTTACCCCGTTTAGTGCGAGGGTACGGACCAAGGAAATCGATATATAGGAACTGAAATGGACGATGGGCTTCCAAAGGCTTACCCATCGGCGGTCGCAAAATGGTATTGGGTGACTTACTTTCTTTACATACCTGACAACTTAATACATAGGCGCGTACGTGTGTTACCATGTAGGGCCAATAATACTTTTCTCGAAGTCGACACAGCGTTTTATGGAAGCCTCCATGCGCTGACTGAGGCGACTCATGAGCCTCCCGGATCAAACCTTCCACCAGACCCGAAGGCACCCAAAGCTTCCAAGCTAAGTCCTCCTGAATCACGTCATCGCGTCGAGGTTGGGTCCTCTTGTATACGTACCCGTCCGAGACACAGAGATCAGGGAGTTGTGTTGGGTTGGCAAGCACAGCCGATTTCAACTGCTCATACTCTTCCATGGAGAAGTATGGCGAGTTTAAGTCTACGTCGACTGCACTTACTTTCAACTCCTCTGCCGTTTCAGTGTGTGCTCGGGACAGAGTGTCAGTGACCACATTCTGCGCACCCTTGCGATGCTCGATCTGGAAGTCAAAAGCCTGCAGCTTTAAACTCCATCGAGCCAATCGTCCGGAGAGATCCGAGTGACTCATCAGCCACTTCAGACTGGCGTGATCAGTGATGATGGAAAAAGGATGTCCTTCAACATATGCTCTAAATTTTTTCACACTCAGCACAGCAGCGTAGCATTCCAATTCAGTGATGCTATAGTTGCGCTGCGCTGGATTTAGCTTCTTTGACATATACGCTATCGGTCTTTCAGCGCCTGTCTCATCCGTCTGAAAGAGTACACTGCCTACACCAGAGGTGCTAGCATCACACTGTATGTAAAACTTCTTCGAGAAGTCGGGTGTTGAAAGGATGGGTGCACTACACATTGCTTGTTTGAGCCTTTCAAAAGCTTGTTGCGCTACAACTGTCCATGCGAAACTTTTACTCTTCTTTAAGCAGTCCGTAATCGGAGCTGCCAAGGTTGCATAATTGGGGATGAATCTCTGATACCAACCCGTCACTCCGAGAAATCTGCGGATTTGTTTAGCAGAGCGGGGTATAGGGAAATCCGCCACCGCTGCTACTTTCTCGGGGTCAGTTTTCAGTGTTCCATCTCCAATCATGAAACCCAAGTAGCGGACTTGCTTGACGCAAAAGCGGCTTTTCTCAACGTTAATCGTCAATTTAGCGTTGCGCAGACAATCAGCTACTTCTCGTAAGGCTTTCAGATGGGAGTCAAAGTCTGGTGATACGACTAATAAATCATCCAAATATACAAAGACGTGTTCGCGTAAACGACCAGGTATAATTTTATCCATAAGTCGACACATACGTTGAGGGGCATTGCACAATCCAAAAGGCATGACGGTATATTGGTAGAGCGGCCTGCCGGGCACTGTGAACGCTGTCTTCTCCCTTGACTGCTTCTCCAAAGGAATTTGCCAAAAGGCGTCCTTCAAATCGATGGACGAAATGAAGTGCGTGTCCTGCAGTCGTCCAAGCAATCCGTCGATGTGGGGTAAGGGGTAGGCGTCCTTTTTAGTGACTAGGTTCACCTTGCGAGAGTCCAGACAGAACCTGACCTTCCCAGGTTTACGTACAAGTACAACTGGGGAATTCCAGGGACTGTTGGACTCTTCAATTACCCCTAACTCCAACATACGGTCCAGTTCTTCATATATCAGCTTTTGGATTGCTGGAGAGATGGGATAGTGCTTTTGTTTTATTGGTAAGGCATCGCCGGTATCAATAACATGCTCTTCTAGGTGGGTCTTTCCCAAACCTAGAGCTGTGAAGGAAGGAAATTGAGCAATGACTGTGTCTAGTTTGGTTCTGTCTGGGTTATTCAGGGAGTGAAAGTTCGTCTCAACCGAAGAAGAAGGCTGTACATTAAGAGAGGAGATGATGTTTGGTGCGAGTTGAAAGGCTCGCCAGAAGTCGACGCCTAAATACAATTGTTGGCTTAAGCCAGGCACTACAAACAGGGTGAGAATTTCAGACTGTCCTCGAAAGGTGACTGCAGTTCTGATTGTGCCGGGGACGGACTTGCTAGTACCGTCGGCGGTATGAACTGAGGCTGACAATGCGGAGAGTTTTAAGCCTGAGCGCTGGACAAACTCTAGGGCTCCTTGTCCCAAGCAACTCACACTGGCACCGCTGTCAAGCAAACCTAGGATTGCCTCGTTGGCTATCTGAACTCTGACGTAAGGTCGACTGTCATCTTGACTGGTAATAACAGTCGAGATTAAAGACTGCTTCGTCTTTCTCCTCACACGTTTTCTCTTTCGGAACTCTCTCCATCGTCGTCTTCTTCGATTGAGAGGGAGAGTCATTTCCTCAGCAAAGATACGAGCTCTTACTTGCTCGTAATTTAGTTGCCTCTCATGCAGGGACATTCCTCGCATGAGATAAAAAGGATCTGTCTGGGTGGTACTCTCTTTATGAGAGGGATCAGTCTGGGTACATTGTGACAAGGCAGGGTAATTCAGGGTGTCGTCGAAGTCGCCTTGCTGATCATTATCTTCGGAGAGTGGAGTCCCCTGCTTCGACCACTCGCCCTGGCGTTTTCCGGGTTACACCGGGAGCACTTAGGTGACACTACTCCTGGTTGACCACAGGTGTAGCAGAAAAGTCTCCTGATTTCACTGAGACAAGAATGGAAGGAGTGACCCGCTACACCACAGTTCCAGCAAGTCATGCGAGTTGCCGTGTCTGGGGAACGCCTCACTTCTTCCACTCCAGTCACAGGGAATCCAGAGGAATCCTCTGCCTCCTGGGTTGAGTCAAAATCAAGTTCATGGACGTCTGTTCGCGTAGATCGCCTGTGTAATTCACGTCGTGTCAGCCAGCGTTCAGCCATACGGCATAGGTTCTGCAGTTGATCCATGGATCTTACTGTAGCCGTTGAGAATTGCTGACCGATACGGGGATGCAGATTGTCTCTGACGATCTGGACTAGATCGTTTTCAGGTGGTGGTGTTCTCATGTGTCCCACAATCGACCGGGCTTTGCGGAGGTAGCTGTCGCAGCTCTCCGAACTCTGGCGGAGTTCCATCAGAGTCCGCATCAGGTCCAAGTCTGTTTCGGCAGAACCGAACTCTTGTCTGATACGATCTCTGAATAGTTTCCAGCCAAAGTCCGGAGAGGCGCGACAGAAATGGTTCCAGAACCATTGTTCGGCCTCGTCCTTCAATAAGATATGTATGTTGCAACACAGCTCATCTTCGGACACGCGGGAACTGAAAGCTAGTCGCTCGATGCGAAACAAAAAATCTTCAACAGTAAATGCCGGGCTACGACCAGAGAACTGAATACCCCAGGACGCTATGATGGAAGGGCGTCTGGGTTGGTAATTAATCCTCTCAGCACCAGGCCTATGGCTATGCTGAGGTAGCTGACGGGGGACATGCTCGAAGAGTCGGGGTGGCCATCTAGGGCTCGTTTCAGATTGTCGAGGCAGTGTATCCGGACCTATCGAAGGAGCTGGGCACACCTCATCAGGTCTGGCGGGGCTACTGACGGACTCTGACCTATCCAGAATGGACTGCGCTAAGTTTGTTCGTAGCAGACCTAACATCTCCTTTTTCAGGACCTCCATCTGCGTTGCCAACTGATCAACAGTGACTACTGAGGCTGCCGTAGGGTGCGGGTTTTTTGGCGGGGGAGGGGTAAGCCGAAGGTTCCTCAAGTCTTCCAGCGGCTGAGCCTGATTAGTCGTAGGAAGAGTCCAGGCTCCGCTAAGGGACAAGTTTGACCCGAAGTTAGGCGGTGGTTTAGACAGATCTGGCTGAGGCGCCGATGCCGTGCCTTTAACTGAGTCCGAGGAGAACCTTGCCGACCCATAGGTTTGGTTGAGAGCTATTTGTGTTTTGCTCCTCGTCACTAGTGGTGTAGTAAGGACTTGCGACTGTTTAGGTTTTGCCCCACGCCCATCAGGTTCAACTCCGGGCTTCGCAGTTGGTGATCGGAACATTTAAAAAAAATTCTTGCTTCAGGCAATAAAGGGCAATACAATTACAATGTAGCCGCGTATGTATAATTAATAAAAAGTTATGAGACAGAAAGTCTCAGCCAAATAGTACGGGAGTCTCAGCTCCGAAGGTTGCAGCACAAACTCAAGCTTGAAGGCGGCAAAATGGAAATCAGATAAAGAAATAAAAGGGCAAAAAAAATGAGCTATGATAAATCAAAAAAATATATAAGTATAAGAACAAAACCATAAGCAAAACTGCATGTAAGCTAAATCGAATCAAAATCAGAATTCAAAGAAAATTATCAACTCATCCGAAATCAACCAAAAAAAATGAAAATGTTTTTGAGAAAAAAAAACCAAAAAAATAATGAACGAAATTAAACAAACAATTATTTCAGGTTCCATCCAGAAGCTTCTTCTTCATCTTGCTAGGGATGGGGAAGGGGGAGGAGAAGGTAGGTGGAAATAGACAAACACAAAAAGGAAATAGATAAAGAAATTAAAGGATTGCAGAAAATAAAAAGAAAGGGGTTTGACTAATGAACAGAAACTAAAAGTATTCACCAAAATGAAAGATTTTGAAAACAGGAAGAAAACTAAAAAAATTTTGGAAGGTGAGAACCTGGATGAGGTTCCCAAAACCCACAACATCTGTCCTGCCTGTGGAGCTGGAGATATCCTGAACCTAGACAAGCTAACCGAGCACTTCCACTAGCCATACCAGGACAGCATCCAGGCCGTACAAGGTACTTCATGCTGAGGACAGGGCATAGTTGGATACTGTGTCCTATTTACAAAAGCTGGCATGCCTACGGACACTTTTAGGCATACCAGGATAGAGGTACTAGACCTCGAAGGTGCTTTACAAAAAGGGGAGAGACGACAGCCGTTCAGGCCAACATCGCCTAAGTCCGAGAAGGACTAGCGGATCAGCCTAAGCTGACATGCCATCTCTTTTGAGGCGCAAAGCCTCCAGAAGATGCTGGAGTGTCTTCCCTAGGGGAGACCTGCTTTGCGTTGGGCGCCATTTATGTAATGTATGTGTGTGCGGATAAGCAACGTGAAGTTGCCGCAGGATGTTCAAGTGGCACGCGCTAGCTGGCAGCACGTCCTAGCTCGTCGGTATGGGGTGTAGGTCCTTGAACATCCGATTCACACATCTATAACAGAATTCGCGTGCCTGTGGCGAGAGAGGGTTGTGGACTCCTTCTCTCAGGTCTGCCACAAAAAGAAAAAAAAACGAAAAAACAGAACTTGAAGGAGGAACAACAGGTCTGGTGTCACCAGTTGTTCCTAGCCGCCCTGAACTATCTCGAAAACACAAACAAAAGGAAAATTACCCCCATAGCGATAGTTCAGGTCACTAACCCACGCCATTCCTGTATCTGGCTAGGGTACAGGCCCAACCTATAAAAGGGTGCTGAAATGAAAAAAAAAACGACAAAACAAAAAAAACAATTAGGGCAACAACATTATAGAAAAGGAGGAGGAATGAGGGAAGCTAGAGGGAAAGAAGCTTCTGGAGTCCTGAAATTAAAGATAATATTTAATTCATCTTATTAACGATATATTCATAATAATGAAAAAAAACTAACATAGTCTGTACAATATATCCACAATAAAAAAATCTAACATAGTCTGATACAGTATGACTTAATCTTTATCCGTTATAGCCTGCAAATGTAACCCTACACCGTGAGATTGACTACTATTGCCTAATAAAGTTTTATCGCATCCTTGTTTGTTTGCAAATTCATCCACGTAACTAGCTGGGTTCGCTTTTGATCAAAGTAAATTCAAATGAACGTAAAAGTAACAGATTTTTATAATATCTAGCTAGATATTAACGCGATGAGACGGGACTACGCGCGGCTGAGATGCGTCAGTATCGCGGAATATAATTTCAAGTTAAATCGTAACTTACTCGTAGATGCGCAAACAACATGCTTATGCTATTGAACCAGTAGTGTAAACAAAATAATTTTAATTTATGGTTTCTCTAAATTAGTCTTTAGTTTGCTATTTACATATTTCGAGAGAAAGACCTGCCATACCATAATCTCTTGCCTACTTAGGCCAATTGCTTAAAATTCACGCGAATGTAAAAATGAGAGCCTCAGATAATATTCTTCCCAATCGTAAATATATATGTATAATGACAAGTATGTAATATAAGGAAATTTAAGTTTAATAATAATTTAAGTGAAATTCATACATATCACGCCTAAACATTTCAATCGGCCGTGTTCAAATTTCAGCAGCCCAAATAAACTTTAAATCTAGATTAAGTTAATTCAAATGATTATGTATCTACTTGCATAAGCTATGAAAGGTATTATTGAAATAATTATATATCTAATACATAAGATATGAAATATTTTTATATAAAAAATACGAAAACTAACCTAGAAGAAATCTCTTACTAAACTTCCAAACTTCTTCTAAAACTTAAAAGTTCCCTTACAGCTAAGGACGAACGCTTCTGGTTAAAAAAATTTTCTTGTTGGTTTTGACCGTCGCTTCATTTGGCACGAAAACTAGTCAGCAATTGTTTCACGAATCCTTTACACCTCTTTCAACCGACAGCTTATTTGGTTTCGTTTCGTTCTTGTACTCAAGCGAAATTGAATTTTTCTTATAAATTATCTAATAAACCACAAACAATATATGCCTAGGTAATAAAAAAACCAATTGGATAAAATCCTAACCGCGATGGTGTATTGACGTTGAAGTAAAGTGTAGCTATTGAACTTACATGCAATTCTATGTTCGATTTTTGATGGGGCTGTACTCTTCTCATGGAGCCCGAGTAATTACGGGGCTTTCCTTCCTTTGATGGATCACTTTTAACCAATTCTTTGGGGACACGAACCTCAACCAGGTCTTATAGTGGTTTGCTTGCCTTGATAACCTGACTAGGGACAGGGGTTAAAGATGCCGCTGAGCGTGCCTGGACATTCCCGACATTAACTCGCTGATAGTAATCAGCCCCAACGGCCTCAAGTTTTACTTGCTGTGTTACGTACTCTGAAATTTTTATAAAATTGGTAACCTCATTTATGTAATCTTTTTGGTTTTTAGGTAAAATTACCGCTTTGGACAATCAGAAGGAATGCAATTTAATGAAGTCGATGTTATCCCGCGTTTTCCATATGCTCTTTCTTCGGGAATATCCGTCGGGCTGCGAGCCAAAAGAGTTTCTTTTCCTCTGCCTTGTGTTTCTACAAGTGCAGATTAATGCGTTAAGCACATTCTGAACCAGGATGGTTCCGATAAATTTAGAATATTAAATTAAATTGAAACTTACCTCTGTGTGTAGATCTTAACCTGCTAGCTGTCACGGAATATTTGTTATCTTCTTCTTCTCATGAAGAGATTACATCCGTGGCACAGAGCAGGGATGACAACCACAGAGTGTGAAAGGGTATGTTTATACCAGAAAAGGATAAGGTGGGCTCACATTACAACACAGGTCTCTCTCTCAAGGCCTGTAGCTCTAGCGATCCGATGAGAGAGGAGCTGAAAAGAGTGAGACAGGATATATTCGGACTCAATGGAGGCATAAGATCATCCCCGGATCTGGCGCTGGCACGCTGCCGTGTCAGTTACCGGCATCACTTCGTTCCCTAATGAGAGGAAGAAGGTGGCCAATCACTTCCACCTCAAGCAGAGAGTCAGAACTGTCCCCTCCAAGCTCTAATGAGAAGCTGCAGAGTTCAGATCTTCTTCACCGCTTGATTGAAACAACGTGTGGCACGACCACGACCCTGAGAAGAATAGTCTCATGCTCTACCGACTGAGCCGGCCATTCCTGTCTAGGACGCGGACAGACGGACTAACAAAAAAAATTCGGACGGACGGACGATTGAAATTTAGATCAGATATAATGGAGGGACTTTCACTGCCGGATGTCTTTGGCGTGAAAAGTTCCCAAAGCCTTCCCTTGAGTGTCCTCCAGTTGGTATAGACTCTGCCCAACACGCTTGACGATTCTGGCTTTGTTGAATTTATTTGCCAACTTTGCACTGATGCCTTTTTGCATGTCGCTCTGAACAAAGACTCTACAGAACACTTCCTGACCAGGAGTGTACGTAACGTCACGACAACGGGTGTTATAAGCCTTTTCATGCTTGTCATGTGCGCGCTGAAGGTGGTCTGACAACCGAGAACGAATCAACTGGAGACGGTCTGCTACAGGTAACACGGATATATCACCAGTTTTCAGCTGGTCTAGCTGTCTCAGGACTGGATAGGCTGAGCCATGCTGTACCATGTGGTGGCCAAAGAGAGCATAGTACGGGTATGTGCCAATGGACTGGTGTACTGATGTTCGCAGCGCACTACCTATGGCTGGGAGGTGTAAGTCCCATGCACTATGATCATCTTGTATATAAGCGCGGATGGCAGATAAGATTGATCGGTTCACTCGCTCTGAAGCATTAGGGTGTGGAGAGTACTTGGCTGTTTTAACATGTTTTATTCCATATTCGCTCAACAGCTTCTGGAAAATATTTGAGGTGAATTGCTTGCCGTTGTCGGAGAAGATTGTTTCTGGAACTCCGAAAACGGACAATACATCTTTCTCCAGGAAGGCGTTGACTAGGTCGGCCCTTTCGGCACGCATTGGCTTGATAAGAACGAATTTGGTGAAGCCATCTAGTGCTACAAATATAACAGTGTTACCCCGTTTAGTGCGAGGGTACGGACCAAGGAAATCGATATATAGGAACTGAAATGGACGATGGGCTTCCAAAGGCTTACCCATCGGCGGTCGCAAAATGGTATTGGGTGACTTACTTTCTTTACATACCTGACAACTTAATACATAGGCGCGTACGTGTGTTACCATGTAGGGCCAATAATACTTTTCTCGAAGTCGACACAGCGTTTTATGGAAGCCTCCATGCGCTGACTGAGGCGACTCATGAGCCTCCCGGATCAAACCTTCCACCAGACCCGAAGGCACCCAAAGCTTCCAAGCTAAGTCCTCCTGAATCACGTCATCGCGTCGAGGTTGGGTCCTCTTGTATACGTACCCGTCCGAGACACAGAGATCAGGGAGTTGTGTTGGGTTGGCAAGCACAGCCGATTTCAACTGCTCATACTCTTCCATGGAGAAGTATGGCGAGTTTAAGTCTACGTCGACTGCACTTACTTTCAACTCCTCTGCCGTTTCAGTGTGTGCTCGGGACAGAGTGTCAGTGACCACATTCTGCGCACCCTTGCGATGCTCGATCTGGAAGTCAAAAGCCTGCAGCTTTAAACTCCATCGAGCCAATCGTCCGGAGAGATCCGAGTGACTCATCAGCCACTTCAGACTGGCGTGATCAGTGATGATGGAAAAAGGATGTCCTTCAACATATGCTCTAAATTTTTTCACACTCAGCACAGCAGCGTAGTATTCCAATTCAGTGATGCTATAGTTGCGCTGCGCTGGATTTAGCTTCTTTGACATATACGCTATCGGTCTTTCAGCGCCTGTCTCATCCGTCTGAAAGAGTACACTGCCTACACCAGAGGTGCTAGCATCACACTGTATGTAAAACTTCTTCGAGAAGTCGGGTGTTGAAAGGATGGGTGCACTACACATTGCTTGTTTGAGCCTTTCAAAAGCTTGTTGCGCTACAACTGTCCATGCGAAACTTTTACTCTTCTTTAAGCAGTCCGTAATCGGAGCTGCCAAGGTTGCATAATTGGGGATGAATCTCTGATACCAACCCGTCACTCCGAGAAATCTGCGGATTTGTTTAGCAGAGCGGGGTATAGGGAAATCCGCCACCGCTGCTACTTTCTCGGGGTCAGTTTTCAGTGTTCCATCTCCAATCATGAAACCCAAGTAGCGGACTTGCTTGACGCAAAAGCGGCTTTTCTCAACGTTAATCGTCAATTTAGCGTTGCGCAGACAATCAGCTACTTCTCGTAAGGCTTTCAGATGGGAGTCAAAGTCTGGTGATACGACTAATAAATCATCCAAATATACAAAGACGTGTTCGCGTAAACGACCAGGTATAATTTTATCCATAAGTCGACACATACGTTGAGGGGCATTGCACAATCCAAAAGGCATGACGGTATATTGGTAGAGCGGCCTGCCGGGCACTGTGAACGCTGTCTTCTCCCTTGACTGCTTCTCCAAAGGAATTTGCCAAAAGGCGTCCTTCAAATCGATGGACGAAATGAAGTGCGTGTCCTGCAGTCGTCCAAGCAATCCGTCGATGTGGGGTAAGGGGTAGGCGTCCTTTTTAGTGACTAGGTTCACCTTGCGAGAGTCCAGACAGAACCTGACCTTCCCAGGTTTACGTACAAGTACAACTGGGGAATTCCAGGGACTGTTGGACTCTTCAATTACCCCTAACTCCAACATACGGTCCAGTTCTTCATATATCAGCTTTTGGATTGCTGGAGAGATGGGATAGTGCTTCTGTTGTATTGGTAAGGCATCGCCGGTATCAATAACATGCTCTTCTAGGTGGGTCTTTCCCAAACCTAGAGCTGTGAAGGAAGGAAATTGAGCAATGACTGTGTCTAGTTTGGTTCTGTCTGGGTTATTCAGGGAGTGAAAGTTCGTCTCAACCGAAGAAGAAGGCTGTACATTAAGAGAGGAGATGATGTTTGGTGCGAGTTGAAAGGCTCGCCAGAAGTCGACGCCTAAATACAATTGTTGGCTTAAGCCAGGCACTACAAACAGGGTGAGAATTTCAGACTGTCCTCGAAAGGTGACTGCAGTTCTGATTGTGCCGGGGACGGACTTGCTAGTACCGTCGGCGGTATGAACTGAGGCTGACAATGCGGAGAGTTTTAAGCCTGAGCGCTGGACAAACTCTAGGGCTCCTTGTCCCAAGCAACTCACACTGGCACCGCTGTCAAGCAAACCTAGGATTGCCTCGTTGGCTATCTGAACTCTGACGTAAGGTCGACTGTCATCTTGACTGGTAATAACAGTCGAGATTAAAGACTGCTTCGTCTTTCTCCTCACACGTTTTCTCTTTCGGAACTCTCTCCATCGTCGTCTTCTTCGATTGAGAGGGAGAGTCATTTCCTCAGCAAAGATACGAGCTCTTACTTGCTCGTAATTTAGTTGCCTCTCATGCAGGGACATTCCTCGCATGAGATAAAAAGGATCTGTCTGGGTGGTACTCTCTTTATGAGAGGGATCAGTCTGGGTACATTGTGACAAGGCAGGGTAATTCAGGGTGTCGTCGAAGTCGCCTTGCTGATCATTATCTTCGGAGAGTGGAGTCCCCTGCTTCGACCACTCGCCCTGGCGTTTTCCGGGTTACACCGGGAGCACTTAGGTGACACTACTCCTGGTTGACCACAGGTGTAGCAGAAAAGTCTCCTGATTTCACTGAGACAAGAATGGAAGGAGTGACCCGCTACACCACAGTTCCAGCAAGTCATGCGAGTTGCCGTGTCTGGGGAACGCCTCACTTCTTCCACTCCAGTCACAGGGAATCCAGAGGAATCCTCTGCCTCCTGGGTTGAGTCAAAATCAAGTTCATGGACGTCTGTTCGCGTAGATCGCCTGTGTAATTCACGTCGTGTCAGCCAGCGTTCAGCCATACGGCATAGGTTCTGCAGTTGATCCATGGATCTTACTGTAGCCGTTGAGAATTGCTGACCGATACGGGGATGCAGATTGTCTCTGACGATCTGGACTAGATCGTTTTCAGGTGGTGGTGTTCTCATGTGTCCCACAATCGACCGGGCTTTGCGGAGGTAGCTGTCGCAGCTCTCCGAACTCTGGCGGAGTTCCATCAGAGTCCGCATCAGGTCCAAGTCTGTTTCGGCAGAACCGAACTCTTGTCTGATACGATCTCTGAATAGTTTCCAGCCAAAGTCCGGAGAGGCGCGACAGAAATGGTTCCAGAACCATTGTTCGGCCTCGTCCTTCAATAAGATATGTATGTTGCAACACAGCTCATCTTCGGACACGCGGGAACTGAAAGCTAGTCGCTCGATGCGAAACAAAAAATCTTCAACAGTAAATGCCGGGCTACGACCAGAGAACTGAATACCCCAGGACGCTATGATGGAAGGGCGTCTGGGTTGGTAATTAATCCTCTCAGCACCAGGCCTATGGCTATGCTGAGGTAGCTGACGGGGGACATGCTCGAAGAGTCGGGGTGGCCATCTAGGGCTCGTTTCAGATTGTCGAGGCAGTGTATCCGGACCTATCGAAGGAGCTGGGCACACCTCATCACGTCTGGCGGGGCTACTGACGGACTCTGACCTATCCAGAATGGACTGCGCTAAGTTTGTTCGTAGCAGACCTAACATCTCCTTTTTCAGGACCTCCATCTGCGTTGCCAACTGATCAACAGTGACTACTGAGGCTGCCGTAGGGTGCGGGTTTTTTGGCGGGGGAGGGGTAAGCCGAAGGTTCCTCAAGTCTTCCAGCGGCTGAGCCTGATTAGTCGTAGGAAGAGTCCAGGCTCCGCTAAGGGACAAGTTTGACCCGAAGTTAGGCGGTGGTTTAGACAGATCTGGCTGAGGCGCCGATGCCGTGCCTTTAACTGAGTCCGAGGAGAACCTTGCCGACCCATAGGTTTGGTTGAGAGCTATTTGTGTTTTGCTCCTCGTCACTAGTGGTGTAGTAAGGACTTGCGACTGTTTAGGTTTTGCCCCACGCCCATCAGGTTCAACTCCGGGCTTCGCAGTTGGTGATCGGAACATTTAAAAAAAATTCTTGCTTCAGGCAATAAAGGGCAATACAATTACAATGTAGCCGCGTATGTATAATTAATAAAAAGTTATGAGACAGAAAGTCTCAGCCAAATAGTACGGGAGTCTCAGCTCCGAAGGTTGCAGCACAAACTCAAGCTTGAAGGCGGCAAAATGGAAATCAGATAAAGAAATAAAAGGGCAAAAAAAATGAGCTATGATAAATCAAAAAAATATATAAGTATAAGAACAAAACCATAAGCAAAACTGCATGTAAGCTAAATCGAATCAAAATCAGAATTCAAAGAAAATTATCAACTCATCCGAAATCAACCAAAAAAAATGAAAATGTTTTTGAGAAAAAAAAACCAAAAAAATAATGAACGAAATTAAACAAACAATTATTTCAGGTTCCATCCAGAAGCTTCTTCTTCATCTTGCTAGGGATGGGGAAGGGGGAGGAGAAGGTAGGTGGAAATAGACAAACACAAAAAGGAAATAGATAAAGAAATTAAAGGATTGCAGAAAATAAAAAGAAAGGGGTTTGACTAATGAACAGAAACTAAAAGTATTCACCAAAATGAAAGATTTTGAAAACAGGAAGAAAACTAAAAAAATTTTGGAAGGTGAGAACCTGGATGAGGTTCCCAAAACCCACAACATCTGTCCTGCCTGTGGAGCTGGAGATATCCTGAACCTAGACAAGCTAACCGAGCACTTCCACTAGCCATACCAGGACAGCATCCAGGCCGTACAAGGTACTTCATGCTGAGGACAGGGCATAGTTGGATACTGTGTCCTATTTACAAAAGCTGGCATGCCTACGGACACTTTTAGGCATACCAGGATAGAGGTACTAGACCTCGAAGGTGCTTTACAAAAAGGGGAGAGACGACAGCCGTTCAGGCCAACATCGCCTAAGTCCGAGAAGGACTAGCGGATCAGCCTAAGCTGACATGCCATCTCTTTTGAGGCGCAAAGCCTCCAGAAGATGCTGGAGTGTCTTCCCTAGGGGAGACCTGCTTTGCGTTGGGCGCCATTTATGTAATGTATGTGTGTGCGGATAAGCAACGTGAAGTTGCCGCAGGATGTTCAAGTGGCACGCGCTAGCTGGCAGCACGTCCTAGCTCGTCGGTATGGGGTGTAGGTCCTTGAACATCCGATTCACACATCTATAACAGAATTCGCGTGCCTGTGGCGAGAGAGGGTTGTGGACTCCTTCTCTCAGGTCTGCCACAAAAAGAAAAAAAAACGAAAAAACAGAACTTGAAGGAGGAAGAACAGGTCTGGTGTCACCAGTTGTTCCTAGCCGCCCTGAACTATCTCGAAAACACAAACAAAAGGAAAATTACCCCCATAGCGATAGTTCAGGTCACTAATCCACGCCATTCCTGTACCTGGCTAGGGTACAGGCCCAACCTATAAAAGGGTGCTGAAATGAAAAAAAAAACGACAAAACAAAAAAAAACAATTAGGGCAACAACATTATAGAAAAGGAGGAGGAATGAGGGAAGCTAGAGGGGAAGAAGCTTCTGGAGTCCTGAAATTAAAGATAATATTTAATTCATCTTATTAACGATATATTCTTAATAATGAAAAAAAACTAACATAGTCTGTACAATATATCCACAATAAAAAAATCTAACATAGTCTGATACAGTATGACTTAATCTTTATCCGTTATAGCCTGCAAATGTAACCCTACACCGTGAGATTGACTACTATTGCCTAATAAAGTTTTATCGCATCCTTGTTTGTTTGCAAATTCATCCACGTAACTAGCTGGGTTCGCTTTTGATCAAAGTCAATTCAAATGAACGTAAAAGTAACAGATTTTTATAATATCTAGCTAGATATTAACGCGATGAGACGGGACTACGCGCGGCTGAGATGCGTCAGTATCGCGGAATATAATTTCAAGTTAAATCGTAACTTACTCGTAGATGCGCAAACAACATGCTTATGCTATTGAACCAGTAGTGTAAACAAAATAATTTTAATTTATGGTTTCTCTAAATTAGTCTTTAGTTTGCTATTTACATATTTCGAGAGAAAGACCTGCCATACCATAATCTCTTGCCTACTTAGGCCAATTGCTTAAAATTCACGCGAATGTAAAAATGAGAGCCTCAGATAATATTCTTCCCAATCGTAAATATATATGTATAATGACAAGTATGTAATATAAGGAAATTTAAGTTTAATAATAATTTAAGTGAAATTCATACATATCACGCCTAAACATTTCAATCGGCCGTGTTCAAATTTCAGCAGCCCAAATAAACTTTAAATCTAGATTAAGTTAATTCAAATGATTATGTATCTACTTGCATAAGCTATGAAAGGTATTATTGAAATAATTATATATCTAATACATAAGATATGAAATATTTTTATATAAAAAATACGAAAACTAACCTAGAAGAAATCTCTTACTAAACTTCCAAACTTCTTCTAAAACTTAAAAGTTCCCTTACAGCTAAGGACGAACGCTTCTGGTTAAAAAAAATTTTCTTGTTGGTTTTGACCGTCGCTTCATTTGGCACGAAAACTAGTCAGCAATTGTTTCACGAATCCTTTACACCTCTTTCAACCGACAGCTTATTTGGTTTCGTTTCGTTCTTGTACTCAAGCGAAATTGAATTTTTCTTATAAATTATCTAATAAACCACAAACAATATATGCCTAGGTAATAAAAAAACCAATTGGATAAAATCCTAACCGCGATGGTGTATTGACGTTGAAGTAAAGTGTAGCTATTGAACTTACATGCAATTCTATGTTCGATTTTTGATGGGGCTGTACTCTTCTCATGGAGCCCGAGTAATTACGGGGCTTTCCTTCCTTTGATGGATCACTTTTAACCAATTCTTTGGGGACACGAACCTCAACCAGGTCTTATAGTGGTTTGCTTGCCTTGATAACCTGACTAGGGACAGGGGTTAAAGATGCCGCTGAGCGTGCCTGGACATTCCCGACATTAACTCGCTGATAGTAATCAGCCCCAACGGCCTCAAGTTTTACTTGCTGTGTTACGTACTCTGAAATTTTTATAAAATTGGTAACCTCATTTATGTAATCTTTTTGGTTTTTAGGTAAAATTACCGCTTTGGACAATCAGAAGGAATGCAATTTAATGAAGTCGATGTTATCCCGCGTTTTCCATATGCTCTTTCTTCGGGAATATCCGTCGGGCTGCGAGCCAAAAGAGTTTCTTTTCCTCTGACTTGTGTTTCTACAAGTGCAGATTAATGCGTTAAGCACATTCTGAACCAGGATGGTTCAGATAAATTTAGAATATTAAATTAAATTGAAACTTACCTCTGTGTGTAGATCTTAACCTGCTAGCTGTCACGGAATATTTGTTATCTTCTTCTTCTCATGAAGAGATTACATCCGTGGCACAGAGCAGGGATGACAACCACAGAGTGTGAAAGGGTATGTTTATACCAGAAAAGGATAAGGTGGGCTCACATTACATCATTCTTAAATTCTTTGGATAATTAGTATTTTCAAATTTTCTTTTTTATTGAGAATTAAAAAAATATTTAACCAATTCCATATGACATTTATATATTTTACTCTTGGGAATCTATAACAAAAATTAAATTATTTTAAACGCTTTAAGCAATTATTAATTAATTTTGATAATTTATTGGCCTCTCAAAACCGAATATTTACGACGTCTCTGCACCAAAATACGCTACTTACTGCAAGAAGAACACAACTTGTAAACAATAATAATATTTAATTTTTTCTTCTTTTCTGACTGAAACTTCATTAGAACTTGCTTTTGTTGTGTTATCTTAACATTTACATTAAAAAATTTAGCGAAAAAGATTTTCCCGGCAGTCGGCAACGGAATTTCTTTCCACAGTTTGGCACTACCCAACTTAATATAGTTTGTTTCACACACTTTTTAAATGTTTTTTACAACTAATTATGTTCAAAAAATCTATTTAACTGCACAATTTCACGACTTTCGATATCGGAAAATAAATTTCCAATTAAATGACAGCTCAGGTTCCTTATTCTTATTGACGAATCTACAATTCCCCCCACATCTCTTCCACTTCGCCTAAAAGCTTTTTGCTTCATTCACATATATGACTTTTACGAGTTAGGGCCTTTCCTTTAGCTCTTTATTCGTAGGTTTAGGGCATCTCCATTAGTTTCTTCCTCGTAGCAAACCTACGAGGAAGTAACTAAAGGAGAAGCCCTATCGTGTATATGTCGTGTGTGTGAGCATGGCAAGTTTTTGTTCTGCGGCTAGGTCTTAGGTGTCAAATTTTTTTTCTTTTTAGCTGAGTCCCTAGGTCTTAGCTGTCACTTGGTATTCACATTTCAATAGCTTATTTGATTTCGCGAGTGAAAAATTAAGATTATTCTTGTATTAACTAATAATATAATTTAAAACTTTAGTAGTGATATAGTGAAAGACGTGAATAGATTTATTTAATTGAACTTTGTTTCGAAAACTGTGTAATTTTCTTCATTAGGTGAAATTAAGTGCATTGTGCAATCTTGTATGAATAACAGCCACCGGCGCCCTATTGGAATATCTTTTCACAAGTAAGATAACTATATTGCCTTGATAACTAATTGCCTAATTAAAAGTTAATCAAATTAAGGAGATATGAAGCGAAATTTCCAATTTTTACATGACTATAAAAATTCTTATTTACATTTTGCTTGAGGTAACAGCTGATTTCGTACGATGTGCACCGGCGGCACGTAAAAAGTTACACAGTGAGGGTTTTGTAAAAATTTGAATTTTTTTGTTAATAAATTTAAACTTTTTAAAATAAACTTAAATTATAATATATATGAATTAAAATTTTAATTATTTTGTGATTACAGCTTATCTTCATATATTTTGCATGGTCGAGCGCATACCTTTTAGCCGAAGACACTTTTGCCAGCATTAAATTATTTCAGAATATAATTACATAAATATTATTCCTATTCATTTTTTTTTTGTCTTGCCGGGAAGATGGCTGTAAGCTATTGGGAAAATGGAATTCCAAATCAGCAACAAGAGTGTCGTTTGCTCAGAACATTTCTTAGCCCAGGACTTATTTTCAACAGGCAGAGGAATTAAACAGTCAAATGCCATATTTGAAAAGATGACAAATATACAAGTGGTAAGTTTATGTATAAATTTTAACATAAAGTATTGATAAAATTTTAAAAGATGGTGGTAGGCCTAATGGGGAACCGGCCATTTAAAATAAACGGCAACGCGCTTAGATGCATTACTTCAACAGGTGTTTTCACGGTTTCAACATGTATTGAATTATCAATTTTAATTATAAATATTTAATGAAAGGAAATACATGTTGCTACTGTGAACATATCTTAAGGTGGTGTGGAAAAATGCATCGTTTTAATACCATCTTAATTTTTGCAAAGTTAATAAATTTAAGAACATTATTGTTCCAAGTATTGTTATTATTAAAAAATGTATTGACTATTCATACTTGCACTCTTTTATTATAATCCAATTTCAGTTATAATTGTTTTGAGGAAAATTAATTTATAAATTATAATTTTAAAAAGGGCGCCAAAGCCCCTTCCCGCAATGAATTTTTGGTACCGCCTCCCATGTATTTTTTTTAAGTGCGCGAAAAATGCTCACACATCTTTAAAATTGCCACGCGCTTTTAAGCTTTTGGGCTTCTCTTTTAGTTATTTCCTCGTAGTAGCAAACAAACTACGAATAAAGAACAAAAGGAAAGGCCGATACGTATATATACGAGAAAAAAAAGTGAAGCAAAATTTTCTGCAGACTACTTGTCAAATTGCAGACTCAGTGTCAAAATTTGACATTTCATTTGTGAAAGTTTTTATGCCGGCAAGTGTCCTCTAGAAGAAAATTTTAAATTTTGTGAAATTTGCAAAGAATTTTAAAAATTTGTGTAGTGCAGTGCTAAAAAAACATTATAGACAATATATTATAAAGACATTATAAGTGAAGTTTACTTAGAAAACATTAATTAATTGATAAAATGAAGTGCATAATAAATTTGTGTGAGAACAAAGTGCGAAATCATCCTGTTGGAGTCTCATTTCATAGGTAAATATAGAATAAATAGTAGTTAAATAGTAATGCTACATTGCATGACTTAATTGAAGGCAAATCAATTAGTTTTAGCACGAAAACAAAGCGAAGTAAAAGTTACTTGTAATTTTTCTTGGTAGCCATTCGTTTGTTTTCTTTTAAGGTTCAGTGCTATGGTTAATTTTTAATATAAGGGGGAGTTAGAGAAATATTAACTTTTTATTAGTTGAAAAAATTTGAATAGTTTATTTATTTGTTAAATATTCTATTTAAGATTTCCTAATAAAATTTAAAGTATATAGATAATATACAGAATTTAATAACTGTAAGTATTATCCTAGCCACTAATTTAGTGTAGTAAGAGTTATTTCAAGCAAGCAAAGCCGCAACTCTGCCGAAGCCGGTCCCAAGCCCGGTTGCAAGAAGACGAGGGAGGCCGTAAATTAAAATAATTTTTTTGAGAACAATTTTTTTTAAAACACTTGTATTTAAATTTTTCACATTTGATTTTAATAAAATAAGTCAATTTTAAACATTTCAAAGGCCCTCATAACTCGGCTGAAGAAATTTGTATAATTGACTTATTTTATTAAAATCAAATGTGGAAATTCAAAAGCAAGTGTTTTAAAAAATTAGTGTTCAAAGATAAATTTTGCGTTATTTAATTTAAAGTGCGCGCCAAAATTATTAAATTTTTTAAAAAGAACCTCTGCAGTGTAATGTGAGCCAGTACTTACAATATTTCGCGCCATCTGTGCGCTGAAATGTAAAGGCACTTACACACCTGGTTGTAAAGTTACCAATTATCTATGTAGCTGTTGCCTCCGACAGCTGCCATGGATGCTGTGCTTTCGTTAAGAAGAAGCACATAACAACCTGACAGCCGCCGGAGACAACAACTACTTGAGGTAATTTTCATTCTTTCGATTTAAATTCTTTAATTATCCAAGCCATCCTTACTTGAATAATTTGCTAACATACAAATAACCTTTCAGCAGCATCTGGGGACAATAGAGAAAAAGGAATCTATCCTCCATCAAAGCGAGAACAATATTCAAACTTTCAAGTGAAACGCATTCTCGACCAGGTTCAGACATCTCCTCATTTCTACCTCCTACCTTAATTTCGTCAGCGCTATCCCACCCCATTTCTCTGTATTTTCTGCTTGTATCAGAAAGTTCAAGCATAACAGGTAATTTCTTTATAATTCAATTGCCTATAAATTTAACTCAGGGTGCTTATCCTTGACAGCTCGTAGACAAATTAACGCTCATATAGCACGGCGTCCAGGAAATGTCGATATATCGGCAAGGAACAAATTTTAATAATAATAGTGGATCATTACTGGCCTAAGAGGCAAGCACCGAATTCCTTGCATCATTTTAGCTGGTTTCGGTTCATTTTTCGTCGTCCAGAATTGTTAAATATCTGGAAAAGTATTAAGCGACAAAATTGATGCTGACGAAGGTCTTGGCGAATCATCAAATATCTGGACCCTGGCTGTGTCCAGTATCACCTGTCCAGTATCACCTTCGGCATCGGTTAGCCCAACGGATTCATTACGTGACGGATCAACAGGAAGTGCTGCTAGTCATGTTTTGGTAGCCAATACAAGCATAATGTAATAGGCCCCGTGTAAGTAGAGTTTAAAATTGACTAAATATTCAATTAAAATGAAATATGAAACGAAGAGAGAAGGTACTTCAGACGGCCGTGTCAATTTTACACTAAGCGCTATAGGACACCAGTCATGTATTATTTAAAGGACTTCGACAAATCTTGCTAAAGAACGAACAACATAATTAATTGTATCTTGCGTTTCCGTAGGTTTTTTTTTTTGTCTTTAAGTCATTACGGGAAACTCTACTAAACTCGTTATGTTGTACTAATAGATATTAATAATTTCAAGTTTCATTTTTTCACAAATTCTTTTTATTACTTATAAAACGTTTAAAAGAATATATATAAAAAGTGTACGTGGTCAGTTCTCGTTATTAAATTAGATATATATGCATCTATATAATATAAGTATAGTATAGTAGCATAGTTAAGTATAAATCACGTATAATTAGCGTGAATCATAAATAGCAAGCAAAACTACCAAGTTTATATTACATTTATTTTCATCAAAATCGGTGTTAACAGAATTGACAGAAGTTGTTTAAGACGGTAGTTGAAGATACAAGAAACAACGTGTAGCAAAAAGTAAAAACAAAAAAAAAAAAAAAACAAAAAAACAAGCCCAAAGAATTAAAATGCGGTTATATTGATTCGTAGTTAATATATTTGTGTTAGGACACTTATATTGTTTGGGTCAGTGAGAAGCTATTAACAGAAGTTTTCATTCGGTTAATTGGGCTATGAGGGGACAGGTTCAGATTGTGCACAATTTGCTCATAGGATAGCGATGTATAGTCGAGAAGCACTCAGGATTTTTCTTCGGGACATGCATAGGTAGGCGCATAAAATGACGTTAATTAAGAGTAATTCTGCTCGTAGTTTATTTTGATTTTGTTTTCATTATTATGGCCGCATAAGCAACTTCATTAATTCTTCTGCCTGTCTTTCGCGAGTTAATTAACAAGATTCTTATTAAAATATTATCAATACAAGATAGCCATTTCTCGGTTTAAGTTTGCAATATGGACAGCTATAGTAAAAAAAGTACTTTGCTTAATCTAATAATAAAATAATTATAAGTTATTTTTGCAGAAATCTTTTAGATCAGGTTTTTTTTTTGCTAAATTTTACAAATGTAATAGCGCTAGTTGAGGAAATAGGTCACATGCAATTGTTAGTTTATAGGATATACATATATACATATTGATAATTAAGAGGGGAACTGTAAATAGTTACTAGAATTCGATAGGAACTAAAATTTTTTTTTGTGAATTTTGACTGGAATATATTTATAGTTTTTTTAAATGAATTTCTGATTTGATTTCAGGAACACCCTTGGAAGCTTTTTCCTCCTAGTTTCTCTCATCCCTTATCCCCCGTTCCTTATCCTAGATTTTCATAATGTTTATTTTTATGTTTGTTTGATTTAAAAATTTCTTTTTCAGCTTTCCTTTATAGGTTGGGCCTGTACCCTAGCCAGGTACAGGGATGGAGTGGGTTGATAGCCTGAACTGTCAGCAAGGGGGGTAAATTTTCTTTTTGTATGATTTTCATGACAGTTCAGCGCGGCTAGGAACAACTGGTGACACCAGACCTGTTGTTCCTCCTTCAAGTTTCTGTTTCTTTCGTTTTTTTTTTCTTTTTGTGGCAGACCTGAAGAAAGGATACTACAACCTTTCTTCGCCACAGGCACGCGAACTTCTGTTTGCGATGTGTGATAGGATGTCCAAGGACCCTGACCCCATACCGACGAGCTAGGACGTGCTGCCAGCTAGCGCGTGCCACTTGGACATCCTGCGGCAACTTCACGTTGCACAAATCTCGCACACACATTACATACATGGCGCCCAACGCGAAGCACATCTTCCCTAGGGAAGACACTCCAGCATCTTCTGGAGGCTTTGCGCCTCTGAAGAGATGGCTTGTCAGCTTAGGCTGATCTGCTAGTCCTTCTCGGACTTATGCGATGTTTGTAAGACGAAGGCCTGTCCTAGGTAATGGCTGCCGAGTCACTCCACTAGTCGAGTACCTTGTACGGCCTCGATGCTGTCCTGGTATGACTAGTGGAAGTACTTGGTTGGCTTGTCTGGGTTCGGGATGGCTCCTAGCTTCACAGGCAGGACATAGGTTGTGGGTTATGGGAACCTTTTGGGTTCTCACATTCCATTTTTTTTTGATTTTTTTTCCTTTTTTTCCTCTTTCCTTAAATTTTATTTTTTTTTGTGAATGCCATTAGATTTCCCTTTCGTTTGCAAAACCCCCGTTTCTTTTTTTTCACTTTTCTTAAATTTTTTTTATTTCTGTTGAACTTTGTTTTGTGTTTGATCCTATTCCTTCCATCCTCCTTTTTACCTCTCTCATCCTTACCAAGTGGTAGGAGAAAGCTTCTGGGGGATACCTGAAAATGTTTCAGTTAATTTTTTTACATTTTTGTTTTGGTCACTCTCTGTTGAGTTGATTTTTTTCTGAAATTTTGTCATTTTAAATTTCAATTTTCAAATTCAAAATTATTTTTTTTTGATTCTGGTTTAATTAAGTTTATAGTCAGTTTTTCTTATGGTTCTTTTTTGGTAAAAATTTTTTTTTGTGTGTGCACAAATTTTTTTTTGTTGTGATTTACTTTCTTCTCCTCTACGTGGATAAAACCTTTAGGAGCTGAGACTCCCGCACTAATTGCCGAGACCTTCAGTCTCAGTTATCTGAATTCTATGTTGATACAAGCGGCGATATAGCCTACATAGAATTTTTAATACAGTTTTTTTGATATGTTTCGATCTCCAGTCTGTAAGCCAGACATGGTTTCTGAAGCCCAAGGGGCCAAGCCCAAACAGGCTCCAGGACAGCCAGCCCCACCCAAGACGAGAAGTAAGACGAAGGCCTTAAACCAAACCTTTGGTTTAGCCAGGCTGTCGTCTGACTCGACGCAGGGATCTGTCGCGCAGCCTAACGCTGACGCAGCAAACATTCTTCAGGACCCTGCTATATTACAGGCCTCGAACCAAGTTCAGCAGTTCCGTCCAAACTTAACACAAGCTGACTTGTCTAAACCCCCGCCTAATTACAACTCGCGAAGGCAAACTGCTAATTATGAATCGTTTCCCGATCAATCGATAACTCAAGCCCAGCAAATCTTCGGATCAAGCCAGTCCCTTGACGGAGCTTGGGCTTGTTTCAATACCAGGCAGGCTCAACCGGCAGAGGATCTCCGTCGTCTGGAGATAACTCCCCATCGCTCCGGGGGACCGCAATACACCAAGCCGACTCAGAAGCCTGAGGACTTGAACCAACCTCCAGTTTCCCCTCATTTAGATGGGTCAAACATTCATCCGGCAACAGCAGTAATTGCTCCGGAGCAGCTGGCTACCATCATGGACGAGCTCAAGGCCAAGATGCTAGACCTGTTGAGCACCAACCTAGCTCAATCCATCCTGGAAAGGTCTGACACAGCTAGTAGTCCTGCAAGAGCCGAACATGTAGGTCCAGCCCCTTTTCCTAACCTTCGTCAGCTGAAAAACAACTCAGCTTCACCTGATCAAACAGCTTCGAGAGCTCAATCAGCCTCTGACAAACCTCGATGGCAACACCAGACATATGAGCGTGAGCCTCTTCAGTCACCTCAGCCGAGACAGAGACCTACGCATAGCAATGCAAGTTATCAAGCCAGACGCCCATCCATCTTAGCGTCCTGGGGCATACAGTTTAGCGGTCGCAATCCATCTTTCTCAGTCGACGACTTTTTATTTCGGCTTGAGCGACTAGCGTCTAGTGCACATGTAACTGATGATGAGCTTTGTGCTAACGTCCACCTTCTGTTGAAAGATGATGCAGAAAACTGGTTCTGGAACCAGTTCTGTCGCGTCTCTCCGAACTTTGGCTGGGGACTATTCAGAGCTCGCATCAGACAAGAGTTCGGCTCTGCCGAGACAGACCTTGATCTGATGAGGACTCTGATGGAACTCCGTCAGGGTTCGGAGAGCTGCGACAGCTACCTGCGCAGGGCATGGTCAATCAGGGCTCACATGAGGATGCCACCACCTGAGGCTGATCTAGTTCAAATCGTCCGCGACAACCTTCACCCCAGAATTGGTCAACAATTTTCGACGGCTGCAGTCCACTCCATGGACCATCTACAGGAACTATGTCGCAAAGCGGAACGATGGCTACAACGCCGAGATATGTTTAGGAGATCGACAAGACCAGACGTGCATGAAATCAATTATGACATAGCCCAGGAGGCAGAGGATTTCTCTGGTTTCCTTGAGGCAGGAACGGATGAAGTGAGGCGCTCCCCAGACGCGAGTCATGTGACTTGCAGGCACTGTGGTGTAGTGGGACGCTCCGTTCACTCCTGCAGTGAGGCCACCACCTACTCCTGTAGGGTGGATGAAGTGAGGCGCACCCCTGAAGCTGCCAGTCGCGTGACTTGCTGGAACTGTGGCGTAGTGGGACGCACCTTCCACTTCTGCCCCAGTGAGACCAGGAGACTCTTCTGCTACACCTGTGGCCAACCCGGAATCGTGTCACCCAAGTGCTCCAAATGTAACCCGGAAAACACCAGGGCGAGTGGTCTAAACAGGGGACCCCACTCGCCGAAGATGATAAGCAAGGCAACCTCGACGACCCCCTGAATTACCCTGCCATATCACAATACACCCAGACTGTTCCAACGCATCGAGAATGCGGTACACAGACAGATCCCTTTTGCCTCATGCGAGGAATGTCCTTGCATGAGAGACAACTCAATTATGACTTCGTAAGAGCTCGTATCTTCGCTGAGGAAGTGACTCTTCCTCTCAACCGAAGAAGACGCAGATGGAGGAATTTCAGAGAGAGAAAACGTTTAATAAAAAAGACTCAACAGTCTTTAATATCTACAATTATTACCAACCAAGACGACGGTCGTCCTTACGTAAGAGTGCAGATAGGCAGTGAATCCATTTTGGGTTTGCTCGATAGCGGCGCCAGCGTGAGTTGCTTGGGACAAGGAGCCCTAGAGTTTGTCCAGCGCTCAGGCTTAAAACTCTCCGCTTTGACAGCCTCAGTTCGTACCGCCGACGGTACTAGCCAGTCCGTCCCCGGCACAATAAGAACTGCAGTCACCTTTCGAGGACAGACTGAAATTTTCACCCTGTTTATAGTGCCTGGCCTAAGCCAGCCATTGTATTTAGGCGTCGACTTCTGGCGAGCATTTCAACTTGCGCCAAACATTATTTCCTCTCTCGACGTACAGCCTTCTTCTTCGATTGAGACGAACTTTCACCACCTAACATCATCGGATAGAACCAAACTTGATACAGTCATCGCGCAATTCCCCTCATTTACAGCTCTAGGCTTGGGAAGGACCCACCTAGAAAAGCATGTCATTGACACTGGCGATGCCCTGCCAATAAAGCAGAAGCACTATCCCATCTCTCCAGCAATCCAAAAGCTGATGTACGACGAACTCGACCGTATGTTGGAGTTAGGGGTAATTGAAGAGTCCAACAGTCCCTGGAATTCCCCAGTTGTACTTGTACGTAAACCTGGGAAGTTAAGGCTCTGTTTGGACTCTCGCAAGGTGAACCTAGTCACGAAAAAGGACGCCTACCCCTTACCCCACATCGACGGATTGCTTGGTCGACTGCAGGATACGCACTTCATCTCGTCCATCGATTTGAAGGACGCGTTTTGGCAAATTCCCTTAGAAAAGCAGTCAAGGGAAAAGACAGCTTTTACAGTGCCCGGTAGGCCGCTTTACCAATATACTGTCATGCCCTTCGGATTGTGCAATGCCCCTCAAAGAATGTGTCGATTAATGGACAAGATTATCCCTGGTAGGTTGCGCGAACGCGTTTTCGTTTATTTGGACGACTTATTAGTTGTATCACCTGACTTTGATTCCCACCTCAAAACATTACGAGAAGTAGCTGATTGTTTGCGCAGCGCTAAATTGACGATTAACGTCGAGAAAAGCCGCTTTTGCGTCAACCAAGTCCGCTACCTCGGTTTCATGATTGGAGATGGAACTCTGAGAACTGACCCCGAGAAAGTAGCAGCGGTGGCGGATTTCCCTATACCCCGCTCTGCTAAACAAATCCGCAGATTTCTCGGAATGAGGGGTTGGTATCAGAGATTCATCCCCAATTATGCAACCCTAGCAGCCCCCATTACGGACTGCTTAAAAAAAAGCAAAAGCTTCTCGTGGACAGACGACGCGCAGCAATCGTTCGAGAACTTAAAAGAAGCTATGTGCAGTGCACCAATCTTGACGACACCCGACTTCTCAAAAAGGTTTTATATTCAATGTGACGCTAGCACCTCTGAAGTTGGTAGTGTTTTGTTTCAAGTTGATGAAGGTGGCGCTGAAAGACCCATAGCGTACATGTCCAAAAAGCTCAATCCAGCGCAGCGCAACTACAGCATAACTGAATTGGAGTGCTACGCGGCTGTGCTGAGCGTAAAAAAATTTCGAGCTTACGTTGAAGGACAGCCATTTACCATCATCACAGATCATGCTAGTCTGAAGTGGCTGATGAGTCACTCGGATCTCTCCGGTCGATTGGCTCAATGGAGTTTAAAGCTGCAGGCTTTTGACTTCCTGATCGAGCATCGTAAGGGTTCGCAGAATGTGGTCCCTGACACTCTGTCCCGAGCACACACTGAAACTGCAGAGGAGTTGAAAGTAAGTGCAGTCGACGTAGACTTAAACTCGCCATACTTCTCCATGGAAGAGTATGAGCAGTTGAAATCGGCTGTGCTTGCTAACCCAACACAGCTCCCTGATCTCTGTGTCTCGGACGGGTACA
This sequence comes from Leptarthrus brevirostris, assembly GCA_964036015.1. Lineage (NCBI taxonomy): Eukaryota > Metazoa > Arthropoda > Insecta > Diptera > Asilidae > Leptarthrus > Leptarthrus brevirostris. Next base: position 71,559,211 of record OZ038371.1, read on the forward strand.
TTTACAAGAGGACCCAACCCCGACGCGGTAACTCGATGCAGGAAGACTTAGCCTGGAAGCTTTGGGTTCCATCGGGTCTGGTGAAAAGCTTGATCCAGGAGGCTCATGAGTCACCTCAGTCAGCGCATGGAGGCTTTCACAAAACTTTATCTAGACTCCGAGAGAAGTACTACTGGCCTTACATGGTAACACATGTACGCGCATATGTATTAAGTTGTCAGGTGTGTAAGGAAACTAAATCCCCTAATACCATTTTGCGACCACCCATGGGCAAGCCTATGGAAGCACAACGTCCATTTCAATTTCTGTATATTGACTTCCTCGGACCATATCCCCGCACCAAACGCGGAAATACCGTAATCTTCGTAGTATTAGATGGCTTCACCAAGTTCGTCCTTATCAAGCCCATGCGTGCTGAACGAGCAGATTTAGTCAGTGCCTTCTTGGAGAAAGATGTCCTGTCTGTCTTCGGAGTCCCTGAAACCATTTTCTCTGACAATGGTAGACAGTTCGTCTCCAGTACCTTCCAGAAGCTGCTGAACGAATACGGTATAAAACATATTAAGACTGCCAAATATTCTCCGCACCCTAATGCTTCAGAACGAGTCAATAGGTCCATTCTGTCTGCTATTCGTGCCTATTTACAAAACGATCATAGTTCATGGGACCTACACCTTTCCGCCATTGGGAGTGCCTTGCGTACTTCAGTTCATCAATCCATCGGCACAGACCCATACTATGCTCTCTTCGGACACCACATGGTACAACATGGCTCAGCCTACCCTATTCTGAGACGACTTGACCAGTTGAAATCTGGCGAGATAACAGTCTTGCCCACGGCAGACCGTCTCCAGTTGATTCGCTCCCGTCTTTATGATCACCTCCAGAACGCGCACGAAAAGCACGAAAAAGCCTACAATACGCGCTGTCGCGACGTCACATACACTCCCGGTCAGGAAGTGTATTGTAGAGTCTTCGCACAAAGCGACATGCCGAAGGGTTTTAGTGCTAAGCTGGCCAACAAGTTTACGAGGGCCAGAGTTGTCAAGCGCATAGGACAGAGCCTGTATCAGTTGGAGGATATGCAAGGCAAGTCCATTGGAACCTTTCATGCCAAAGACCTCCGGCAGTGAAAGCTATCCAATCATAGACAGTTCAATTTCAATCGTCCGTCCGAACATTATAAAATCGTCCATATTTTGTTGTTAGTCCGTCCGTCCGCGTCCTAGACAGGAATGCCCAGCTCAGTCGGTAGAGCATGAGAATTACTCTCAGGGTCGTGGTCGTGCCACACGTTGTTTTACTCATTCAGTGAGAAAGATCTGAACTCTCCAGCTTCTCATCAGAGCTTGGAGAGGACATATCTGACTCTCTGCTAGAAGTGGAAGTGACCGGCTATCCTTCTTCCTCTCATTAGGGAATGGAGTGATACCGGTAATTGACACGGCAGCTTGCCAGCGCCAGATCCTGGGATGATCTTGTGCCTCCATTGAGTCCGAGCAGACCCTGTCTCACTCTTTTCAGCTCCTCTCTCATCGGACACTAGAGCTACAGGCCTTGAGAGAGAGATCTGTGTTGTAATGTGAGCCAGTACTTACAATATTTCGCGCCATCTGTGCGCTGAAATGTAAAGGCACTTACACACCTGGTTGTAAAGTTACCAATTATCTATGTAGCTGTTGCCTCCGACAGCTGCCATGGATGCTGTGCTTTCGTTAAGAAGAAGCACATAACAACCTGACAGCCGCCGGAGACAACAACTACTTGAGGTAATTTTCATTCTTTCGATTTAAATTCTTTAATTATCCAAGCCATCCTTACTTGGATAATTTGCTAACATACAAATAACCTTTCAGCAGCATCTGGGGACAATAGAGAAAAAGGAATCTATCCTCCATCAAAGCGAGAACAATATTCAAACTTTCAAGTGAAACGCATTCTCGACCAGGTTCAGACATCTCCTCATTTCTACCTCCTACCTTAATTTCGTCAGCGCTATCCCACCCCATTTCTCTGTATTTTCTGCTTGTATCAGAAAGTTCAAGCATAACAGGTAATTTCTTTATAATTCAATTGCCTATAAATTTAACTCAGGGTGCTTATCCTTGACAGCTCGTAGACAAATTAACGCTCATATAGCACGGCGTCCAGGAAATGTCGATATATCGGCAAGGAACAAATTTTAATAATAATAGTGGATCATTACTGGCCTAAGAGGCAAGCACCGAATTCCTTGCATCATTTTAGCTGGTTTCGGTTCATTTTTCGTCGTCCAGAATTGTTAAATATCTGGAAAAGTATTAAGCGACAAAATTGATGCTGACGAAGGTCTTGGCGAATCATCAAATATCTGGACCCTGGCTGTGTCCAGTATCACCTGTCCAGTATCACCTTCGGCATCGGTTAGCCCAACGGATTCATTACGTGACGGATCAACAGGAAGTGCTGCTAGTCATGTTTTGGTAGCCAATACAAGCATAATGTAATAGGCCCCGTGTAAGTAGAGTTTAAAATTGACTAAATATTCAATTAAAATGAAATATGAAACGAAGAGAGAAGGTACTTCAGACGGCCGTGTCAATTTTACACTAAGCGCTATAGGACACCAGTCATGTATTATTTAAAGGACTTCGACAAATCTTGCTAAAGAACGAACAACATAATTAATTGTATCTTGCGTTTCCGTAGGTTTTTTTTTTGTCTTTAAGTCATTACGGGAAACTCTACTAAACTCGTTATGTTGTACTAATAGATATTAATAATTTCAAGTTTCATTTTTTCACAAATTTTTTTTATTACTTATAAAACGTTTAAAAGAATATATATAAAAAGTGTACGTGGTCAGTTCTCGTTATTAAATTAGATATATATGCAGAATTGACAGAAGTTGTTTAAGACGGTAGTTGAAGATACAAGAAACAACGTGTAGCAAAAAGTAAAAACAAAAAAAAAAAAAAAAAAAACAAGCCCAAAGAATTAAAATGCGGTTATATTGATTCGTAGTTAATATATTTGTGTTAGGACACTTATATTGTTTGGGTCAGTGAGAAGCTATTAACAGAAGTTTTCATTCGGTTAATTGGGCTATGAGGGGACAGGTTCAGATTGTGCACAATTTGCTCATAGGATAGCGATGTATAGTCGAGAAGCACTCAGGATTTTTCTTCGGGACATGCATAGGTAGGCGCATAAAATGACGTTAATTAAGAGTAATTCTGCTCGTAGTTTATTTTGATTTTGTTTTCATTATTATGGCCGCATAAGCAACTTCATTAATTCTTCTGCCTGTCTTTCGCGAGTTAATTAACAAGATTCTTATTAAAATATTATCAATACAAGATAGCCATTTCTCGGTTTAAGTTTGCAATATGGACAGCTATAGTAAAAAAAGTACTTTGCTTAATCTAATAATAAAATAATTATAAGTTATTTTTGCAGAAATCTTTTAGATCAGGTTTTTTTTTTTTGCTAAATTTTACAAATGTAATAGCGCTAGTTGAGGAAATAGGTCACATGCAATTGTTAGTTTATAGGATATACATATATACATATTGATAATTAAGAGGGGAACTGTAAATAGTTACTAGAATTCGATAGGAACTAAAATTTTTTTTTTGTGAATTTTGACTGGAATATATTTATAGTTTTTTTAAATGAATTTCTGATTTGATTTCAGGAACACCCTTGGAAGCTTTTTCCTCCTAGTTTCTCTCATCCCTTATCCCCCGTTCCTTATCCTAGATTTTCATAATGTTTATTTTTATGTTTGTTTGATTTAAAAATTTCTTTTTCAGCTTTCCTTTATAGGTTGGGCCTGTACCCTAGCCAGGTACAGGGATGGAGTGGGTTGATAGCCTGAACTGTCAGCAAGGGGGGTAAATTTTCTTTTTGTATGATTTTCATGACAGTTCAGCGCGGCTAGGAACAACTGGTGACACCAGACCTGTTGTTCCTCCTTCAAGTTTCTGTTTCTTTCGTTTTTTTTTTCTTTTTGTGGCAGACCTGAAGAAAGGATACTACAACCTTTCTTCGCCACAGGCACGCGAACTTCTGTTTGCGATGTGTGATAGGATGTCCAAGGACCCTGACCCCATACCGACGAGCTAGGACGTGCTGCCAGCTAGCGCGTGCCACTTGGACATCCTGCGGCAACTTCACGTTGCACAAATCTCGCACACACATTACAGCAGTAAAATTTTTCTTTGACTACACCAATGTAGTTTCCCATTTGTGTTAGTAAAAACCTATACCATTTTAAAATTTGCTTCAGAAAATTTTCGTATGGGCCCTTCCTTTCGTTCTTTATTCGTACAAACAAACAAATGGCAAAAATCGTCTTCTTCTTACTCAGCCTACTTCAGCCGAAAATATTTGGGCTGGAAAATATGACAAGCGGCTGAGTTAGCGGCTAAGTAAGAGAATGCATTCAGAATACCTCAGCCCTTAGCCGATTCCAGTGGCTGGGAAGGCTGAGTGCTACGAATAAAGAACAAAAGGAAAGGCCGATACGTATATATACGAGAACAAAAAGTGAAGCAAAATTTTCTACAGACTAAATGTCAAATTGCAGACTCATTGTCAAAATTTGACATTTCATTTGTGAAAGTTTTTATGCCGGCAAGTGTCCTCTGGAAGAAAATTAAGGGGGAGCTAGAGAGATTTTAACTTTTTATTAGTTGAAAAATTTTTAATAGTTTATTTATTTGTTGAAATTCCTATTTTAGATTTCCTAATTAAATTCAGAGTATATAGATAATGTACAGAATTTAATAACTATAAGTATTATCCTAGCCACTAATTTAGTGTAGCAAGAATCATTTCAAGCAACCAAAGCCGCAACTCTGCCGAAGCCGGTCCCAAGCCCGGTTGCAAAAAGAGGAGGGAGGCCGTAAATTGAAATAATTTTTTTGAACACTACTTTTTTAAAACACTTGTTTTTACATTTTCCACATTTGATTTTAATAAAATAAGTCTATTTTAAAAATGAAGAAATTTGTATAATTGACTTATTTTATTAAAATCAAATGTGGAAATTTAAAAGTAAGTGATTTAAAAAATTAGTGTTCAAAGATAAATTTTGCGTTATTTAATTTAAAGTGCGCGCCAAAATTATTCAATTTATTAAAAAGAACTTCGGCAGTAAAATTGCGCTTTGACTACACCACTGTAGTTTTCCATTAGGGTTAGTAAAAACCCATACCATTTTAAAATTTGCTTCAGAAAATTTTCGTATGGGCCCTTCCTTTCGTTCTTTATTCGTAGGCTGAGTGACGATGAATACGGCCATTTCCAATCATTCGATTGTCAGCATTATTTGGTTCGTCACGAATGAAAGTGTAAACATGAAGGCGGAAAGGCGTACGTGAAAGCGCACGCTTCCGCGAATCGTGTTATCATATTCGAAAAGAGTGAAAAATCGTCGATCCACAAAGATCGATTTAAATCGTGAATCCCTAAAAACCGTGTTGTGACATTAAAGCCTAAAAGTAAGAATTATGAGAGTTAAGTACCAACAGCAATATTGGAATTGAAAAACAAAAACAAAATCGTTAAACCAAAAAGACTTCTTTTTAACCAATGAGTGTTTTAATTTAGTTTGAGTCTTTTTAATGCGAATTTCGTTCCGTGGTATTGTGAAGTTTTTGGTTTTAATTGAGGAAAGTGAAAACTCAAGATGGAGTTTAACAGAGAATGGAATGTTATATGCCGTGTTTGTTTGCAAGAAGGTGAAATGCGTTCTATTTATGAAAAAGGTGATAAAGGGGTTACAATTTGTGAGAAAATTATGAAATGCTCTAACATTACGGTGAGTTCATTAGAACAATTTGTATTATTTATAGTGGAACATTTTCAGAACTTGCTGTTTGACCTCGAAGCTGGTAGGAAAGCATTTTTGCCATGTGCCTGCATTCAAATATAAGCTTGCACATTTCTTTTGTCTAACTACACACTTTTAGTAACATTAAAGTATTTTTAATAAGACATAACCTAAATGGAAATATGCAGGAATTCTGCCTGCAATCCTTAAACCTGTGGCCTTATTACCCCTCGTTCATGACTGCGATTCGCCGCATGGGACAGTAGGTCTGTTCCCTGACTTTCAGTGAGAAAAAGTGTAGTGACGTTGGTGGGAATAACACTTCACTGAGTTGAGGAACGCAGAGTGAGGACGAGTTGTAAAGCTCAGATTCTTGAAGATCTTCAAGACAAATCAATTGTAGAGGTCTGTTTATTTCGCTTCACTTTTTTTGAATTGCCTGCACTATGTGCAAAATTTACGTCAAACGGCGTTTGTTTCGCTCTCGGTGCAAAGTTAGTGCAACTGCACAGCGTTTGTTTCGCTGCAAAAAAGTGGAGATTTCTGCACTTCTTTGGATGAAGTGCAGTAGGTCTGTTTGTTTCGCTGCCAGAAAATTGCAGAAGTAGTGTAGAGTATAATCGATGTGACGTCAAAGGTGTAGCAATTTGCCCTACACTAGGTCTGTTTGTTTTGCTGCCAGAAAATTGCAGAAGTAGTGTAGAGTGTAATCGATGTGACGTCAAAGGTGTAGCAATTTGCCCTACACTAACGTCAGCGAAACAAACGTTTTATCTGCAATTTTCTGTCAATAATATTTAACGGAACGTGTTTTGGTTAATACAATTGTTTAATATCACAAATAAAACGGAAAATAATATATTACCGACCTTAATGCAAGAAATTATGTGTGACTCTTCTAATAATTAATTAAAATCACTTCAATTAAGACCGGCTTTGTTTGACAATTGCTTGAGAAATGTCAAATATGAATGTCAAATATGAAGATGCTACTTCTTAGAACAGAAAACGAAAGGAAGTGCAATATGCTCAAAAAGTTTCCGAATTTTCCTTATGTGTTTGAAAGGTGTGAATGTGTTAGTTTTCACCATGGAAGTAGTAAATTTTTGACTGATTCGAAGTGGTCCTCGCAAACATTACTACAATCGGATGGTATATAATCAGTGTTTTTCTATAGCGAATAAACTGATCTGTTCTTCCGCTTGATTATGTTTAAGGTGCCCAACGCAGCCTCACGTTGGGTGAAATAAAAGGCTTGATTCACCGTTAAACAATGATACTTTATTAATGAAATCAATCGATTTATATATAATTATAAATGCTTACAAATCAATCAAGTCACTCACCTGCATAAAGTGCTGAGTGAGCGTATAATATGACAAGAAAATAATTTGAGGTGAATGAAAGAAAAAATACTTACATAACAAAGTAATTTAAAGAATTATTAAAGGGTCAATGAAATGCTGTGTAGATGAAAAAGTTGGCATGCACTGAAGTTAATTGACCTTTTGTGAATTTGTGACTGAACAATCAGTTCTACCGATGAATTTTAGCCACAGTTCTCTGAAGTCTTTATCTTTTGGAAACCTAAAATACCAAAAGGTAGAAAAATATTTTAATTTTTTTAAAGTTTTATTCGAGCGCTCAGGCAAAAACTTCCGTGAGCTGTCGCTGAACAAATAAGGCGAACCAAAGCTCTAATGAATCTCAAATGTAAACAAACGAGCACCATCAAGAGAAATGGTTATATTTTTTGGTAATTTAGCTTTTATTTATACAGCTTTTGCACATATTTCAAAGAAAATGCTGTATAATTGGTTATTATATTATTTAACTTTCCTGAAAAATGATTTTCCACACGCAATGCGTCGATTATTTTTATAACAAAATATCGCACACTTCATCACGAAAAATGTCCAAATTAAGCACGTGAGATTCTTAGTAAACTAAACCAAAACACACTTTTAAATGTTAATTGTCCTTATTTGTAAAATTACACCACTTTTAACAACTAAACATTGAAAATTATTCAATAAACACTTGGACCCGCACTCTTCAGAAAGTTCACGTCAAATTGACATTTCTTTATGGCGAAGTTGAAGCTCCCTTCCCACACCTTTCCAACGAACAAAAAATCGGAAAACACGTACACGATTTATACACGGTATTGCACTTCCTTTTGTTTTCTGTTCTAAGTGCTACTTATATCTTGGAGAAGAATTTATGCCCTAAATGGATAAAATTCCCGATTAGTGACAAAAAAACAGAAAATAAGAGATAATTAAAGAGGGTTTTAAATTTAATTTGTATTTTCATTACAAAATTTATTTAATATATCTCGAATACTCTTATTTCAATTTTATTCCTCTTAATTTATAATTTTATAGATTACAGCAAATAATATTAAAAAACTTACATTTTATCTATATCGCTTCTCGTATCACTATCAACAAACCGAAGTGAAGTTTTAATGAAAATATCGCCTGTCGAAAGTGTAACAACATAACAATTATCGACAGATGATCGAACTTCGTAAATTTCGATGTTCTAACATCTTGCCACTGGTTAACAAACCAACTTCTTCTTCTTCTTCTTCTTCTTATTCTTGTTTTCAACCTCTCCACTATGTTGTCACCAGGTGACTGGAGCTTACGAGGTTCCTGGCTCGCCCCGGTTAGGGTATAACGCCATAAAGTATTAATTATGATGAAATGTATTTTAGGATGAACTCAAAAAGGTTACTTTAATTATTGAGGATAGAGCAATGCGCAAGTTAAATTTGTAAAAGGATATAGGAAGGGATGTGTCTTTGGTTGTGAGAGGATTGTTACTTGGGAGTTGGGGAGTTGAAGAAATATAACCAGCGAAAAAAGATACTTGTTGATATTGTTTATGAAAAATAAAGCTGTAAAAATTATTTATATTAAATTTTAATTAAGTTAGTTAGTGTCACAAATCTCATAAGATCCTTGGCACCTCTTTCTTCTAGATTAGTTAGCAAATCAGTTAAAGAGACCGAGTCACTCAGCAGGGGAAAGTTTCTTCTGTTTAATTCGAATTTTATACAGTATAGTAGCATATGCTCTATATCATTGAAAACTCTGCACGAGGGGCATAATGTAAGTTCTATCTTACCAATGAGTTCAAAGAATTTTGCATCAAAGCTATGTCCACAAAACAGTCTGTTCAGAAATCTGACTTCCATAGGGGTTAAACTCCAATTGAACCAAGGAGGTAATAAGACAATCCAATAAAAATAAAAAAGAGGTATACTAATTACATAAATTTCGGAAAAAATTTAAGAAAATGCTGAAATTTTGGTAATTTCAATACATTTTTTTTCAATTTTGGCCGTGACTGTACCTGCAGTGGTAGTAGTGAGATCAACATTGTTGATATTTTTGGAAAGGTAATTAAGGCCCGAATTACAATTCCGACTGATCAGTTGACTGCAACTGAGATTTCAGTCGAAGTCAACGCCAATTCCAAATTTGAAATTAAATTGCAGTTTCAGCTTCTGTCATTTTTAGAGATATTTGCATGAATATTTCAAATGAAGTTGGCCGCAGTCGAGTTTTGTGACTGAGACTTTGCACTTTGAGCAAAATCTAAGTTCAGTCACAGTCGACTGAGAAGTCGAAGCTGCAATTTAATCAAGTTACATGCATTTTCCATTTGAGCAAAGTCGCAGTCGGCTGACCAGTCGGAATTGTAATTCGGGCCTAAAATAGTTGTTTTTTAGCGTTTGTTTCATGTGGCTGAGTTGGGTAGATGAAGAGATAAAAATAAAAGAGTAATGTGCATACCATGAAAAACTGAAATTTATGAATCACCCTGTAACTCCCAAACGGTTGAGAGTTCCCCCTGCCATACAATTTTTTGTTTGCCTAGGTGAGATCTATCACCCCACTCATTTTGGCACGTCAGATCTGAAACACCCTGTATAACAACAGGAAAGGCCCTCATCTGTTAACCCTGCACGTGTGATCGGCACTTTTCTTTTAGGCGAGGTGAGGACGGAGAGCTCTTCTCCTTAGTTTGCGAACTGTCAAAGTTACTACCGTGATGGTTTAACAATTTTGTCTTGTAATTCCATATAAAGTTCCGAGTGTTTTTTAAGGTCCGTGAAGTTGACCTCGAAAAGTGAGGGGCGGGGCGTAGAATGGCTCATTCGTTTGACCATCTTAGGACCATGTAAGACCAACCATTATTTTTGTTTGACCACCTATTGTTATCTTTTTATAGAAGAATTAATTTTCCGGAACCAACTTCACACATCCCCGAAAAATTCGTAAAATGAAATTTTCCATACACAATCGTTAGACCATCGTTGAACCATGTTAGACCACCAAAAATTATCGTTAGACCACCCTTGGGAAAAAAGTTGTTGCAAAACAAATTTTTTTCATTTTCCACCGGGGCCAAGTTCACATGGCTATAAAATCCAGAGGTTGCATTTTTGGGGGATGATAATATGTTACTACGTTTGACCATCCCCGGCAGAGGTTAGACCACCAAAAATTATCGTTAGACCAACCTTGGGAAAAAAGTTTTTGCAAAATCAATTTTTTTTTCATTTTCCACCGGGGCCAAGTTCACATGGCTATAAAATGCAGAGGGTGTATTTTTGGGGGATGATAATATGTTACTACGCTTGACCAACCCGGCAGAGGTTATACCACCAAAAATTATCGTTAGACCACCCTTGGAAAAAAGTTGTTGCAAAATCAATTTTTTTCATTTTCCACCGGGGCCAAGTTCACATGGCTATCAAATCCAGAGGGAGGTTAGTATTTATATCAATTTGAACAGTAAAACCGAATTTGTTATCAGTTCTTATTAAAATGACTCAATTACTGTGCGAAACAGTACCTTATATTAAACATTATACATAAGACTTTTTGAATACTGAACACTACTTTTTACTTATAATTTTTTTCCGTGCATGATTTTATGTATTTTGTGTAGATTATTATTGAAGGACTGATTTTTTTGGAATTCGGGTTTTGAATACTGTGAGCTTTTTTACTCAAATCATTGTACTCAACCCAGGCACCTGTAAATTTCCTGCAATAAAATGTTGTAATGCCCAAGTGTACCGCCTTGCTCGTGTGCAATGATTCCGCTGAGGATAAAGTTTATATTATTTGATGCGTTTTGGTAATGACGTTTTTGTTTTCTGGCGTTAAACGTGAATTCCGTATCTAACATGAGGTGATGTCCTGGTGTTTTCTGAGCCTCTGTACGAGTATTACATTTCTTGCATGAAACGGTATCTTTTCAGAAGATTCTTCTGCGTAGTCTTGAAGACCCCGAGAAAAAGTGTGCATCCATACTTTTGGCGGAACTTCCAATAGTACAAGATCTTCAAATTTCATATCACAAGCTGGACTTTTTCCATTTTGAACTAATGTTGCAAAAGTGGGAACATTTTTGCAGACTATATTGACTAAATTGCCAGCGTTGTCGGCGCAATTCAAAATATTCTGCTGAATTGTAATATGTTCTGAAAGAAGGGCTGCTCTGCTGTCGTACAGCTCTCTAGACGCTCCTTTCAGTACGTAGTTGCTTATAAAAGAAAGTAATTTTGATTCTTGCGACGATTCGTTGAGGAAAGTCCGATATGTTTCATTCTCAATATATGCATTGGCTAGGATCTCCACCAACGAGTCGAAGGGGCAAGTGTTTTTTACAGCCACTAGTGTGGCTTTTACATTTTGCATAGGCAATTTTACCCCATTGACTAAAAAGGCATTTTTGTTTCGATGCACTGTTCGGTTGTGAATTAATTTTATTTCCGGACATGGGCGTAAGTATTTGCCTCTCTGCAAAGGTAAGAAAGGTGCATGATTTTTTTTGGCATCTTGGCGTTCTGGTACTTCATGTTTTTCCGTTTGTTTTTCTAGATCGTTGATTATCGTTGTTTGTGGATATCCAGTGTTAAAATCTACATCATTTTCTAATAAATTGTAATTTTCTAATTGCAGTGTAATGTGTGTACGAAATTTGTGCAACGTGAAGTTGCCGCAGGAAGTCCAAGTGGCACGCGCTAGCTGGCAGCACGTCCTAGCTCGTCGCTATGGGGTCAGGGTCCTTGGACATCCTATCACACATCGCAAACAGAAGTTCGCGTGCCTGTGGCGAAGAAAGGTTGTGGTATCCTTTCTTCAGGTCTGCCACAACAAGATAAAAAAAACAAGAAACAGATATTGAAGGAGGAACAACAGGTCTGGTGTCACCAGTTGTACCTAGCCGCGCTGAACTGTCATTAAAAAATCACACAAAAAAACGAAAAGTTACCCCTCTTACTGACAGTTCAGACTATCAACCCACTCCATCCCTGTACCTGGCTAGGGTACAGGCCCAACCTGAAAAGGATGCTGAAACAAAATAAAATTAAAAAAATAAAAGTCCAAAAATTAGGGAAGATTGAGAAGGGATGAGGGAAAAGGACGCAAAACGGAGAAAAAGCCTTTTTGGGTTTCCTGAAATAAAAGAATGAAATTAAGGTGTCATAAACATTATCGTATAATTCGTGCTAAAAAAACATTACTTCCTAATTTAACTATGAAAACTTATCCTCCTTTTATTAACATTGAACAACTGAAAAGAAAACGTAACAAATATTCTCCGAATGCTAATTTACAGTTTCATGATGTGTATTTTTAAATTTTAAATATAATGTTGCATGCTTGAAAAAAATTTAATTTGACAATAATTTTGGCTTGGTAAATGTTTTTATTTACTTGTTTCCTCAGCAGTTAATATCTCTGAGGCCGAATTTTCCGCAATCGTAAATGAATGCATTCATTTTCGAGGGCTTATTTCAGAAAAACGTCCTTTAGCTTACATACTAGTCAATTCGAAGTGTATACTTTTGGAATGTTATGAGAATAATTACGAAAACAACGAATATAATTAATTCCTGGTTTTTTAAAAAATTACAATCGATGTGATAAAAATCTTAAATACAAATTTTGGAGTTTGGCATTTTAGAAACTAAGAAACTCGGGGAATAACTTAGTTTCTAAAATTTAACTACTTGAAAACGAACCTAATATAAATAAATGATAAGCAAGAATCAGCAGGATGATTTCGATAAAAAGCGAGAGTACATCTTAACCTTAGACTACCTAGATTGTCCTCAAGTAAATGGAATACAAGTTTAGTTGCTACTGAAGTGATTATATCCTATAGTAATGCAAAGTATCATTAATAGGTCCAGAACAAAAAAACTCGAACTTTCTACTATAAGAGTATGTAAATGGAAATTATTTACTACAAAATGTTTTCGACTTTGTCAACCTATAATGCAAAAAAAAAATCGCTCTGACAACTCATTAATTTTAATTTGCACGATTTATAAATAAAACCAATAAAAATTGCAAATCCGAGCAAAAGGTTAACACTACTAAAATTCTAAAACATAATTTACTATTAATCGCCCGCTCCCTGCACGATTCACTATTCGTTTTAGAAACTAGAATATATCATTATTATAATTATTACTCACTATGGTCGGAACAACTTTCATAAACACTTCCCTGGTTGTCTGTTTATCTTGCTCCCGTGAGACAGTAATGAAATTTAAATTAAGATATTATCCCCAAAATAGGTACATTAAAAAAATGGGTATTGCACTATATTATGCACGACATTTATAAAATTGATTCGCCAGTCTGCTGACTGTAACCGTAAGTTAAAAATTATACAAAAAAATTTGGGTCACCTGGTACATTCCTAAATTATACCCTGTTTTACGCTGAAGATTATATCTCTGCGTCACAGGGCTGCCGCTTTGAACGCTGCTATTTTTGCTTTATTTTTTTGCAGGTTGACACCTCCGGCAATGTGTTGTTGGACGCTTTATACGGGCGTCTTTAGGACTGCCGTCTTAAGTTGGTTGGGGCGTATCTTGCCGAGCACAGCTGACACTCACAAACCAGTGTGATTGCTTTCGGCGGTTATAATCTAGATGAATATGATATTTGTTTAGTATATATAGAGCAATGTATGGTGACAATTACCGTTTTTTTCTTTCTGTTTTCTATTTCTTTCGGGGGGAAGGAAAAGTTCCGGTCATAGGCGGCTACTTGAACTGAGGCTGGTGCCAAGGTAGAGAAGTGTGACTGCCGCGCTACGGGGTTTGGTCCAACGGTGGGCATGTGCCGGTGAAAGTTGTGGCTCACCCGAGTAGCACTTTCTTAGCAGCAACCCGGGTCAAAAATAAACTGTACTGATCCCGTATTAATTGCGGGCTATATGTTCACGCCTACAAGGCGGGTAACAAGGGCAAAGCTATATGCCGAGATCGCTTTTAAAAATTATTTTCTGTGGCGCGAGTCGAGTACTGATGAAAATAAAATAATTATCATTTCATCCTCCAGACTGGGATGGTTTGAATAATTAATGATTATGAATTTTAAATGCTCTTACCTTTATGAGATTGTCCATCCACTTGCTGCTACAATGTTGACGTTTTTGATTATAATGAGGTTAGCAGCAGTTGCGTGGTGGGCAATCTCAAAAGAAAAAATGGTACGTTTATACCAAAGCGAAGGAAAGGTATGTTTATATGAAAGATGTCTTATTTTACAATACCACTCCTAGGTGGCACTAGTTTGTTTTTTTAAAACAACCTATGTCTCACATTACAGCAGGTTTGATACTTCGTTAGCTTCTGTACAGTCCATATTGTGGTCAAAAATTGCAGTTTCCTTTTCATTAATGTCAATCGTTGTAGAATGTAAAATCATAGCATTTTCTAAAAAATTCAGACCATCAATAGCAAAACTTGACTTTCCATCATTCTGCGGATCAGAGATGCTTACATCTTCGGTAGGTTCATCTAGTATGTTCTTTTCTGTCCTTCGTTCTCGACACTCTAAAGGTTCTTCGTCATCAGTGATATTGTATTCCATGTTTATATCTTCGGTAGGCTTATCTGGCTGACTCTTTCCTCTCCATTGTTCTAGGTGTTTCAAATATTCGTTGTCATCGTCGGCGCTGTCTTCAATTTTTTTAACTCCAACGTGGTTTTTCTTTTTCTCTCGTTTATTTTTCGAAATTTTATTGAGAACTGCAGCTCTTTCTAATTTCGTCGTAGCTATCACACCGGGCAGAAGAACCGACGGCATTTGCTTTTGGAAAAGCGAAATTCATTACATTCGTCCACAGGGGAAACTGCTTACACAGTGTAAGAAGAATGTTGACAATATCCGGTAAGTAATAAGGGTTAATCCTCATAAATCCTTTACACAATTCTGCCTTTTTTTGCATTGTCCAAAATATTGTTGATGAATTCTGATATTTCTTCAGTGTCCTAAAAATTGTCACAGTCCTCGAAACAATCGCGATCAATTACGTCTTCTTCGTTGATGTGAATTTTTCCATGCGGCGAAATAATTTTTTTTGTTTCCTTTCACTTTCAAGGTCTTTTCCATGATTATCTTTTCCGTCGCATTCGCTCAGAGCTACGATAAAAATACTCTTCAACAGTTTTTTGAAGGATTTCAAATTGTCGCAGATTGTAAGTAGTCCCAATGACCTCGCATTAAAGTCCTTGACGGCTGGAAGTTTGTTTTCAAAAACCTTTTTTTTGCAAAGGATATTCATTACATGGACAATGTCCACTCGGATGAAGGTGATAAGAGGATGTTGCACTTCGATGTCTTTGAGCATCCGAAAACAATCAGCTATGTAATTTTTTAATGGCATTTTATTGAAAGCTAACGACATAGCGTTTAATAATGCCATTGAGAAGTCGGAAACTGCTTCACCTGGTGTTGGTGCATCCTTCAGGAATTCGCCAAGCCAATAAGCAATAGAGTTTGTGTCGTGCCTTTCCGATACCATTTGCGCCACTGGGGCTATACCAGTTTTTGATTGTTGTACTATTTGGTAAAGAAAACTAGCATTTGCTTCACCATTCAGAGTTTTGTTTGGTTTCGAGGTGGTGCCCGTGGCATCGATTTCGACCTTTCTGAATCTTCGAGGATGCGTGTAGTTGTAAATTTGAAGAGGAGACCAGTACATGCAACTGAATTTATCGGCAGCTATTTGTTTGATGGACCCCGCGTACTCTCCATCATTTTTCATTGCTTCTAGCGAAGTAACTAAATCCTTTTTTCTGTCGATGCTCAATAGTAATACTCGAATTTTCTGCCGGTTCATCCAAACAATGTCCAGATAACGGGGCACGACATTCTTTACATGCTCCGGCAATGGTCATATACGGTACGTTGTCTCTCGTGTGAATTTTCCCTCTTTTCATTGAAAATACGCAAGGCACTTTGAATTTATCGTAAATTGCATCGACCACTAATGTAGTCCAACCTTTTTTTAATGCCAAGAATCCAGACGGATTTTTATCATTGAACTGCAAAACTGGCTTTATGCAATTCCATTTTTCTGCTTCAATGGTAATGAAACTGTAAATCTAGGGGTGCGAACCGTGCAGTTGTTTTTCTTTACTGATGACAGCGTATGAAGACTCCACAGCATTTTCATTGGAAACTGTTGATTCGTTAAAAATATCCTCTTTAAGACTTATAAAATAAATACCTTTCGTCTCGAGAAGCACTCATAAGTCTAATGCATTTTTAGGAAAAAATTCGCCTATCTACTACCGCGTAAGTAAATTCTTTTTGGATTCACAAGAAACGCTGTAAAAAAGCAAAAGGTGCTTCAAGAAGTTGCATCGAAGAGACAGAATTTTTTTTCCAGAGAGCTAAAACTGTGTAAGCAGTGTTTTTAACATAATGATTCATTTGAATAGTAAATACCTTTGTTGGATTCTATTGTGGCATGAATTTCAAAATCTGATTATGGTTACTTATATTCGCTACCACAAATGAAAATGATAACAGAAAGATCCGTTAACCTGTAATAAAAATTTAAAAACTATTGACGTATAATCAAGGTCACCGAACATTTTAAGATACTTACGAAGATAAATCTCACTTATTGTCACTGATCGTGATCTGCACTGTAATTAATCACACCCTGAACGTAATTTACATGAAATAATCTTAATAGATCCTTTACCAAACGTTGAAGGCGGTTATATAGAGGACTAATACATGAAATGCAGTTCCGAGAATGAAAGAGTCTAGCCAATTAAAGAATCTTCTTCTGATTGGCCAATATAGCACTGCGCGGAAAGTTCGGCAAGGTGAAGATTTTCGAAGAACGCGGTAAATTTAAATATTCGAAAACGGAAAATCCAACAATCGTCTGATTGGTATGTTAATGTTTTATTTGTTTAATTTGCACCGACTTCAAAATGTCGTAATAGATATAAAATTAAAAATTATTTTATGCTTTTTAGCGCTTTTGTGAAGTCGGTTCAACTTTTTTTTTAAAACTATTTTATTTTACCCTTTTTAGTGTCTATACAACGAAGAAAGAACCATCCAAATCGGTCCACACGTTAGACGTTTGTTTTAACCCCCTACCCCAGCCCCATTCCACTAAACTTTTTTTCTCATGGTATCAACCAAGGAACATACTCTACCGAACAGAAAAGGAATCATCGAAATCGGTTCACGCGTTACGAAGTTACTACCCCTCCCCCTCCCCCACCACCACCATAGGACCAAATTATTCTCCTATTAGCAATGGGGGATCACACTCTATACAACAGCAAAAGAAGCATCCAAATCGATTCAGGCGTTACAAAGTTAGGTTCCACCCCTCTTCTCCCACCCCCACCCCAGCAACATTTTTTTTCTCGTAGTATCAACCAAGGATCATACTCTACCCAATAGAAAAAGAATTATCCAAATCGGTCTACGCGTTACGAAGTTAGACTACCCCTCCCCCCCCCCCCCCCCCCACCCACACCTTTCTCCATAGGACCAAGTTGTTCTCCTATTAGCAATGGGGGATCATACTCTTTACAACAGAAAAGGAACCATCGAAATCGGACCACGCGTTACAAAGTTAGGTTCCACCCCCACCCCCCACCCCATCCCCACAAAATTTTTTTCTCCTGGTATCTCCCACTGAACATACTCTACCCAACAGAAAAAGAATTATCCAAATCGGTCCACGCGTTACAATGTTAGACTACCCCTCCCCCCCTCTCCACCCAAGGCCAATTTTTTTTTCTCCTGTTAGCAATGGGGGATCATACTCTGTACAACAAAAAAAGAACCATCCAAATCGGACCACACGTTACAAAGTTAGGTTTCACCCCCACCCCCCACCCCCACCCAACCAAAAATTTTTTTGACATGGTACCAATCGGTGAACATACTCTACCCAACAAAAAAAGAATCATCAAAATCGGTCGACGCGTTACGAAGTTATGCCCGGTCAGACATAAAAAAAAAAAAAAAATACGCGTCGAACTTAGAACCTCTTTGTTTTTGGGAAGTCGGTTAAAAATCAACACTATTCTATTGAATTTTTTTCCATTGGTTACATTTGTTATTTCGACGCCGCATAAAACCCTGGTCATAGCGTCCATTTCTAAAGAATTTCTTCGACTCCCTTACATTTTAAATAGGAACGCAAGTCGGTTATAACGGCGTCCGGTATTACGACGAAGTCGGCTATAACGACGTAATTCTTAGAATATTTGAAAAATTTTCGTTTCAGCTGCGATTAAAAGACCCATGCAGTGAGAAAATAACTGTGTTTTGTGATTTTTCTGGATGCTTATAATATTATAAGAATTTTAAACGCATATGGTTTTACATTCATAGAATTGGAATCCAATCCTTTCATACACTCGTAACCAAAACCAAAGAAAAAAATGCCGATGTCATTGACACATTTTAAGCTCAATATTTCAGCAAAACGAACACAAGAGAGAGTTTTCCCTCTAAAACACAAAAATTAAAATGCTCGAGGTGAAAAATGAAATTTCTTAAATTCCAATTTTCAAGTTTTTCCTCTTTAAATGGCAATATTCTGTAAAATATCCAAACCAATTATATTGTTGATATATTCTAATAGTACGTAACAGCTAAACTCAGTAATTCCCTGATATTGTATCTACATTAAGTCTTAATTTCGCCTACATTAAAGAGCTCTGAATTATAAAATATTTCTGAAACTTAGAACTCTACAAAAGGTAGAATTTTCATTTCAGTACCAACTATGTATTGCCAAAGCGCCCATAACCTAATTGTAAAAGAATGTAAAATTTTCGTTTTGTTCTAACAATAATTTTTGGTAGTCTAACTCTGCGGGGGGTTGTCAAACGTGGTAAAACATCAACAACCCCCAAAAATTCACCCTCTGGATTTTATAGCCATGTGAACTTGGCCCCGGTGGAAAATGAAAAAAATTTATTTTGCAACATCTTTTTTCCCAAGCGTGGCCTAACGATAATTTTTGGTTGTCTAACCTCTGCCGGGGGTGGTCAAACGTGGTAACATATTATCATCCCCCAAAAATACACCCTCTGCATTTTATTGCCATGTGAACTTGGCCCCGGTGGAAAATGGAAAAAAATTATTTTGCAACAACTGTTTTCCCAAGGGTGGTCTAACGATAATTTTTGGTGGTCTAACCTCTGCCGGGGGTGGTCAAATGTGGTAACATGTTATCATCCACCAAAAATGCACCCCCTGGATTTTATAGCCATGTGAACTTGGCCCCGGTGGAAAATGAAAAATAATTAATTTTGCAACAACTTTTTTTCCCAAGGGTGGTCTAACGATCATTTTTGGTGGTCTAACATGGTTCAACGATGGTCTAACGATTGTGTATGGAAAATGTCATTTTGCAAATTTATTTATTTGTGTATGGAAAATGTTATTTTGCAAATTTATTGAATCTATAAAAAGATAACAATAGGTGGTCAAACAAAAATAATGGGTGGTCTTACATGGTCCTAAGATGGTTAAACGAATGAGCCATTCCACGCCCCGCCCTTCACTTTTCGGGGCCAACTTCACGGACCTAGGTTATTTTTCCAAGTTCATACAGCATAAGTAAAATTTACAGATAATAACTGCCGATTAGGCACTTCCCAAAATAAATGCTAAAAATTGTAATAGTAAACTCATATTAAAGACAATTGTACATACCTTCTGTCTCGGAACCCGACACTCTAGAGATGTTGCGGCAACGTGACCAGAGTTCTGAAATGTAATAGAAAAATAATTATGAAGATCAGTATCGTACTTATAATCAAAGAGCTTAAATCGTTGTTGCTTAAATAATAAATGAATAGATTTCAAATGCTGTTTTATTTTATTAAATCAACCTAACCAAAACTGGCGCAGTCGGAAAAGATCTTGTGATATAAAAAAACAAAAATTGTTATTAATCATCTTCGATCAGTGTGTGATAAGAATTAAAAGAAATAAAATCAATTTTCTCTTGCATATATCAAAGTGAGCAAAGCAAAAAGTCGAAAACAAAGTTTTGACTCAAATTGTGTCATAAAGAAGAAAATCAGCACCCCATACCAAAGGAACATTGGTATCTCGAGGATTTGCCGATCATCACAGAACGATGCAACTCCATAAAAGTTATAATTTTATTGCTGGGGTAAGTCCAGATTACAACTTTTTAAGTTCTCAATGCCCTTTTCGAAGAGGAAAAAGAATGCGTACGATACTCGCCGGATTAGCATACAAAGTTCATCATCAGATACCGAGGAAAACGATTCCACTGATTCAGCTAAGAAACTAATTTCGAATAATAATTTAAGAAGTGAAATTGTCGAAGATAGCACACCTAAATTTGAAAAGTACTTAGACGGAAGTAAATTAGATTTTAAACTAAATATAACAAGTGAAACTAAAGAAAATAGTGTTTTTAGTATTAAGAACTATGTAAACGAAAGTAAATTGGGTAGTAATTCAAGTGCTGTAAGCCAAGAACTTAAGGCTATTAATAACAGTGAAGAAATCATAAATAAATAAACAAATAACAGATTATCTAGATAATAAGTCTCAAATCGATCATTTCGCAATGAGTTTGAACACAAATCCAAGTGCCAATGCACAAAATATTAATGTAAGAGCAAATAAAATTGTAAATAAAGTCGAGGTTTTTAATCAGCTTAGAATACCTGATATAGTCTAAGATTTGCCCATTTCTGAAGGTAATTCTCGTACTTTGTACGATTTCATAAATAATGTCGAAGAAATATTGAGTTTGATGACAGGAATAGACGGTACCAGCTACGGAAAAATTATTCTTCGAGCAATAAGAAATAAAATCGTCGGCCAAGCCAACGAAATACTCAATATGTAATTAAATGTTAATTCAATTAACTGGGACCAAATTAAAAGAAATTTAATTACACATTATTCGGATAAAAGAAATGAGACTAGCCTCATTCGCGACCTCCATTTGCTTAGACAAGGTTCAGAAACAGGACTCCACTGTTTTATTCAAAAATTATTGAAATTTTCTCAACCATGATAAACCACATTAAAGTTCACGAATCCAATAAGAGTGTGATAACTGCCAAGCAGGATTTGTATCAAGAAATGTGCCTAAATACATTTCTGTCGGGATTAAAGGAGCCTCTAGGTTCAACGATTAGATCAATGAGACCGAGATCGTTGGCTGAAGCCCTTAATTATTGCCTCGAGGAGCAAAATATTCATATATATATGAGAAATGCACATTTATTAAAATCACTACCAGTTAAAAGAAACTCACTAAAATCTGACCCTCCAAGATTTAATAACAATACCATTCCGTGTCCTCCTATTTTCTGATCTTATCCACCGAGACATAATAGCTTACCAACTTTTCAAACCTTCCAACCCATAGCCAACTCTTTCAATCAACAAACATTCCATTTAGAAATAAGACAAGTAGTAACCACCGCCCTGTAGTAAGTAATAATCAATTTTATCAACGCTGTCCAGCCACAAATATCAATCAAAGACCCATTACGAATATCACAAATTCTTACCAACGTCCTGTACCTATGGACACTTCAAGTGGTCATACCTTACAGAAATCAATTAGGACTCAATATAAACCGAATAGTAACTTTTTTAAATCAACCGGCCCTCCTAGAATTATCTCAGAGGAACTATTCAACGTAGAATCCAATGATAATCAAACAGAAAAAAATCATACTGAGCAACAATCCGAAAATCAATGCCCAGAAGATTCTATCACCCAATATGATCACTATCGGAATACACTAGAAGATTACCAAGATTTAGATGTATGGTACCAGGGAGATGAGCAGACTCAAAATGAAATAGATGAGGAAAATTTTTGGCTACGAGCCTCGGAAAACAAATAGGTTATATAGATATTAATATATTCACATAAAAGTTGCAAACAAAACACCTAAATTTCTGATAGATACTGCAAGTAACGCGTCTTTTATTAATCCAGATTTAATCAACCCAAAATTTGTGAACACAATAAAACCTGTGGAAATTAAGACTGTATTTAAAACTCACTTAATAAACAAACAAATAATATTAAGTGGTCTCGCCGAGTTTAATACAAAGGAAAGGTTGCCATTTTTGCTCTTTAAATTTCATAGTTATTTCGATGGCCTTACTGGCTTGGAATTGATGAAGCAATTAAACATAAAATTAGATTTTCAGCAATCAATCCATGTACACAGTTCCACCACAAAGTAAGTTAGTCTCCTACCTTCTCGTCGATGTTAAAAGCGGAAGTATTCATATAAAACCAACAACCATTAAAAAAGGTTTAGAAATACCAGAAGGTATTTATCAAGCCAAAGACTGGTATTCATTCGTCGAAATAATCAACTTAACCGACTATCCGCAAAAATTTATTGTCGAACAACCCATTGCAGTACAACCGTTGCATAAAGATCAGTTCCTAGAAATCCATAATTTCACCATTAACAATCATGAAGGCGAAATGAAAAGGGATATATTAAACCTTATTAGGACGGATCACCTTAATTATGAAGAACGTAAAGCCATACAAAATTTATGTAAAAAATTTGAGGACATATTTTTTAAAGAAGGTGAACAACTAACATTTACGAATGAAATTAAACATGAGATAAACACTAGGGACCAGACTCCAATATATTCAAAATCTTACCGTTACCCCTATATCCATAAAGAAGAAGTACAATCACAAATAGCTCGGATGCTGGACCAGGGTATTATTCGTCCAAGTTTTTCACCATCGTCATCCCCTATTTGGATAGTGCCAAAGAAAAGGGACGCTAGTGGTAAACAGAAGTGTCGGTTAGTTGTTGACTACCGCAACTAAACGAGATAACAGTAGAAGATCGCTACCCCCTTCCAAATGTAACCGAGATTTTGGATAAACTTGGTAAATGCCTATATTTTAGTACATTAGATCTTGCTTCAGGCTTTCATCAAATCGAAGTAAAGCCTGAAGACATTCCCAAAACGGCCTTTACAGTAGAAAACGGACACTATGAATACGTCCGAATGCCGTTCGGACTCAAAATGCACTTTCTACATTCCAAAGAATCATGGATAATGTTTTACGTGAACTTCAAGGCAAAATTTGTCTCGTGTATATGGATGACATTATAATATTCTCAACATCATTACAAGAGCATATAGAAAATCTCGCAGCAGTGTTTACGAAACTAAGACAGGCCAACCATCGGGAAATCGCCTTTTTAGGTCATGTAGTCACACCTGAAGGAGTTAAACCAAATCCGGACAAAATTAAAGCTATTAAAGAGTTCCCAATACCGAAAACCCAAAGACAAATTAAATCGTTTCTTGGACTTTTGGGTTACTATCGAAAATTTGTAAAAGATTTTTCCAAATTAACAAAACCAATGACCGAATGTCTTCGTAAAGGTAATAGTGTAAAGCTAGAGCAATAGGCGCTATTTTGTCCCAAGGCCCCGTTGGATCTGATAAAAGAAATTATTACGCAAGTCGTACGTTAACAAGAACTGAACAGAGCTACAGTACCATAGAAAAGGAACTTTTGGCAATCGTTTGGGCCACGAAATACTTTCGCCCATACTTATTTGGTAGGATATTTAAAATCATCACGGATCACAAGCCTTTGACTTGGCTCTTTTCCCTAAAAGAACCAAATTCCGAACTAGTACGATGGCGGTTAAAATTGGAGGAATTTGATTATGAAATTATATATAAAAAATGAAAACAAAATATCTCGAATTGAAGTGAACATAAACGAATCGACTCAAAATAATCGATCTCGATTCTATTTCCACTATTCACTCCGCAGAAGAAAATCTTAACGACGGTATTCCAATATCGGAAAGACCCCTAAACGAATTCTCTTATCAACTCATTTTAGAAAAAAGTACAAATAATAACAGGCCCCAGACAACATTTAAAATATTATTCCAACATAAACGAAGACATACAATAAAAAGAGGAGACTTAAACAATGAACAAACCATTACCGAAATATTGAAAGACGAAACTTTTAAATTAATTCAGTCAGTATATTCAAAATTGTTTAATAACGGCCGCTTCAAACTGATTCGTTGTATGACCAAACTACAAGATCTTACCCAAACCCATGAACAGGAAACACTTATACGGGATTATCACTGGAGCACTTAAACCGGAATTATTACTTCCCAAATATGAAAGATTTAATAACTCGTGTTATAAATAACTGTAAAATTTGTTCGATAAACAAGTATGAACGAAATAAACAACCATTAAAATATGAACTTTCAAAAACCCCAAATAGAATATTGGAAATACTACACATAGACATATATTCCGTGCAGAAAGGAATTTTTCTAACAATCATAGACAAATTAAGTAAGTTCGCAAGTGTTTATTTGTTCAACAGTAGGAACAGTGTTGACGTAATCAAGTCCCTTAAACATTACTTCTCTCATCACGGAATCCCAAAGAAAATAGTCACGGATAATGCCGCGGAATTCACTTCGACTACATTCATGGACTTTCTTAACTTGTATGATATAATTATGCACACTACCTCTGCAAAAAACTCAACAGGAAACGCACCTGTAGAAAGGTTCCATTCGACATTAACAGAATTAGTAAGAATAATCTATAGTCAAAACAATAAAAAGCCTATCAACCAAATAATCGACGAGGCAGTAATCGCCTACAATAATATAATCCATTCGACAACAAAATTAACACCCTTTGAACTAATTACCGGGCATTATAACAAAACCAATCCCCTTTCAGTTAGAGGGAACCCTCAAACAGCACAAGACTATATAAAACAACATACTAAAGAATATAAACACCTTGCGGAATTAGCCTATCAACGTAGCTTAAACTGCAAACAGAATAAAATTAATAAATTAAACACTCATCGCAAGGAACCACCTAACGGAGACGGAGACGGAGTTGGATCAATGCGTTGAGCGGCAAGACCAACATGCCGTGGGTCCCGGGTTCGAGCCCAGATGACCGTGAGCTTTTATTAAGAAATTAAAATAATCCACTCCGTCTCTGGGCTGTTGTCTAGCTCGCAGCAATGCAAACAAGACTCAAGTTTCCTCACTTCCCTTACCCTAATTCCCGTCCGGCCAAAACCATGCTAACGCATCAAAGGGTTGTCCCCTAGGATTTGGCCACATCGTATAAAAAACTACGAACCCAACGAAGTAATTTACTAGTTTGAAAACAGAAGAATTAAATAAGTCCCAAGATTTCAAGAGCATAGGGTTACTACTAACAATAAAGTTACAATTAAGACAAATAAACGAAAGGTTCATAAGCAAAAAATTAAACCTAAACAAAAATTGACAGGTACATCAACTACTCTCAACAACAAAAACTAGAGATACACGACCTAAGCCACAATCAAGGACTTTTACCTCTTAAAATGGGCAATGTAGACTACTTAAGGACCATTCAAAATTAATACACATAGTTAACCTAACTGGATACGAATATAATATGAAAATAATAGGAAAAAACATAGATGCGTTGGTCAATAATCCCATAACTCAAAATGAATTTAAACCAATTGTAACTGTTATACAAAAGAAATACGAAGTTTTGTGTAATAATCTCGATGTAATTAAACCAAAATATAAATCTAGAAGAGGAATTATTAATGGGTTAGGCACACTGATTAAAGCGATAACAGGTAATCTAGATAATGACGATTGTATTGAAATAAATAAACAAATTGAAACTCTCAAGATCAACCAACATGATTTAAACAACCAATTAAGTAGTCAAATAGCCATTAACCAAAATATGATAGAAAGATTTGGTAATATTACGCAACATATCAATGATCAACAAGCCTTATTAGAAAATTATATTAACAAACTAATTAACAAGATTGATCATTTGGACTTAGTAATAAGTAAAAATCAGTACTTCAATCAGTTAATGTACGATATTGACTTGTTAAATGGACATTTGAAAGAAATATCCGAATCAATTCTTCTTGCTAAATTAAATATCATATCAAAGCACATATTGCACCCAGAAGAAATTAATTATGTTCACAAAATACTAAAAGAACAAAATGTAGAAATTGTACCCGAAGAAAATTTGTATGAAATATTAGAACTAAAAGCTTATTATAACGCTTCAAATGTTATATTTGTAATCCAAAACCTCTCCTTTTATCACCTAAAAGAGTTGCCTATTAAGGGGTTATATACAAAGTTGAGGGGAAAAAGTGAGCTAAGTTGGTGATTTTTTTAAGCGTTTTATGCAAATTTTATTAGAAAAAGCGAAAGACAAAAAAAAACAAGTTGAATTATAAAAAAATATTAAAAATTTTCGGAGTTATGGCCCCTCCCCCGAAGCGCGTTTTTTTTGCAGAGGCTTGCGGTGAACACTCTCCAAGGCGAACCGCTTAACTGAAATCAAAAGAGTAAAAAAATTATTGAAGAAAAATGTATTGTGGTGTACTTTTCCAATAAAAATCCATTGCAAACCATCGAAAATTTTTAGATGAAAAAGGAACCGTTCACGAGATTGTAAATATGAACAATTTAAAAAAAAATTATGAAAATCGGTTGAAAAGTTTTTGAGATATCACGTTCACCGCAACGGCATTTTTCAAAAAACTATTCCGAGATCATCGCGTTTAAAGTTTTTGGACGCCGCTCGCCAAGTGCTTAGGGATAGAACTAGCGCGCTGCGAACGGCTGTCATTTGAAATCTAGTGCTCCGATCTGGATGAAATTTCACACATATTTTCGAAAGTATGTACTTTCAGAATATGCAATCAACAAATTTTCGATTTTTTGAGCCCCAACTTTGTATTTAACCCCCCCTTTTTTTTTTTTTTTTCTGGGAGCGGGGAAATGCATTTATGCACCTAGGGGACTGGGGTCCCCCGTGTGCCGGACTCACCTGGCCAAAGGCCAGTAATACCGGCTAAAACCCCCCTCCCCCCTCCAGGAAGACCACCACGGGACCGTCAAGAAGACATTACTTCGTGGCGGAGTCCTATTTAACTAGCCTCCACCAAGGCACCCAAGCCAACAGGTGCTCCCCTGAGAGCCCCCGCCTTCTCGCCCCCCTAACAAGTTAGCAGGTGCTCCCATTAGGGAGCCCCATTGTTGTCTCCTTCCTTTTGGCGAAGGATCCCCTTCACGAAAAAGGCAATCCTTCGCCAGTGGTCCTCCCTCTGCAGCATGACCCCGACAATATTGTCCGCGGTTATGCTGCCCATCTCCGCCTCTAGTTCAACCCTCTCCGCCCTCCAGCGAGCACATTCAAAGAATGTGTGAAGGGCGGAGTCCGATGGGGAGCCGCAGTATAGACAGCACGGGCTCGACACCTTCCCTATACGGTGAAGGAAGGCCCGGAAATGCCCGTGCCCCGTCAGCATTTGTGTGAGGTAGTAGTCCACCTCACCATGCTGACGGTTTAGCCAAGCGTCCAGCTGAGGAATCACTCGGGCTGTCCACCGGCCCCGCGACTCTCCATCCCATCTTTCTTGCCAGGACGCCATGGTCCTGGCTCGAGCTACCTTCGCAGCCTCTCCTCCGATTACGGGTTTCTCCCGGTGAACGAACTGTCGCTCCCTGGCTAAGAGGTCAATGGGTATGACCCCCGCGACCACCAGCACCGCCGGCTCCGAGACCGTACGGTACAAGCTCACAATGCGGAGCGCCGCACGGCGTTGTACCGCAAGTATACGTTTGCGGTACCTTTCCCACCGCATTGCGTCGGCCCAGACTTCTGCTCCGTAGAGCATTATCGACTCGGCGGTGCGAAGCAACAGGCGCCTCTTGCTGGGTCTGGGACCTCCAATATTGGCCATGACCCTGCTCAGCGCTGTCGTCACCGCAGCCGCCTTGTCAGCCCGGTCCTTAATCTCAGCCCAGAAGGAGAGCCTACAATCGAGGCTCACCCCCAGGTATTTGATCGCGGGCCGGGTCTGAACCGACATGTCCCCTACCCGCATTCCGATCAACAGCCTTATTAGAAAATTATATTAACAAACTAATTAACAAGATTGATCATTTGGACTTAGTAATAAGTAAAAATCAGTACTTCAATCAGTTAATGTACGATATTGACTTGTTAAATGGACATTTGAAAGAAATATCCGAATCAATTCTTCTTGCTAAATTAAATATCATATCAAAGCACATATTGCACCCAGAAGAAATTAATTATGTTCACAAAATACTAAAAGAACAAAATGTAGAAATTGTACCCGAAGAAAATTTGTATGAAATATTAGAACTAAAAGCTTATTATAACGCTTCAAATGTTATATTTGTAATCCAAAACCTCTCCTTTTATCACCTAAAAGAGTTGCCTATTAAGGGGTTATATACAAAGTTGAGGGGAAAAAGTGAGCTAAGTTGGTGATTTTTTTAAGCGTTTTATGCAAATTTTATTAGAAAAAGCGAAAGACAAAAAAAAACAAGTTGAATTATAAAAAAATATTAAAAATTTTCGGAGTTATGGCCCCTCCCCCGAAGCGCGTTTTTTTTGCAGAGGCTTGCGGTGAACACTCTCCAAGGCGAACCGCTTAACTGAAATCAAAAGAGTAAAAAAATTATTGAAGAAAAATGTATTGTGGTGTACTTTTCCAATAAAAATCCATTGCAAACCATCGAAAATTTTTAGATGAAAAAGGAACCGTTCACGAGATTGTAAATATGAACAATTTAAAAAAAAATTATGAAAATCGGTTGAAAAGTTTTTGAGATATCACGTTCACCGCAACGGCATTTTTCAAAAAACTATTCCGAGATCATCGCGTTTAAAGTTTTTGGACGCCGCTCGCCAAGTGCTTAGGGATAGAACTAGCGCGCTGCGAACGGCTGTCATTTGAAATCTAGTGCTCCGATCTGGATGAAATTTCACACATATTTTCGAAAGTATGTACTTTCAGAATATGCAATCAACAAATTTTCGATTTTTTGAGCCCCAACTTTGTATTTAACCCCCCCTTTTTTTTTTTTTTTTTTTTCTGGGAGCGGGGAAATGCATTTATGCACCTAGGGGACTGGGGTCCCCCGTGTGCCGGACTCACCTGGCCAAAGGCCAGTAATACCGGCTAAAACCCCCCTCCCCCCTCCAGGAAGACCACCACGGGACCGTCAAGAAGACATTACTTCGTGGCGGAGTCCTATTTAACTAGCCTCCACCAAGGCACCCAAGCCAACAGGTGGTCCCCTGAGAGCCCCCGCCTTCTCGCCCCCCTAACAAGTTAGCAGGTGCTCCCATTAGGGAGCCCCATTGTTGTCTCCTTCCTTTTGGCGAAGGATCCCCTTCACGAAAAAGGCAATCCTTCGCCAGTGGTCCTCCCTCTGCAGCATGACCCCGACAATATTGTCCGCGGTTATGCTGCCCATCTCCGCCTCTAGTTCAACCCTCTCCGCCCTCCAGCGAGCACATTCAAAGAATGTGTGAAGGGCGGAGTCCGATGGGGAGCCGCAGTATAGACAGCACGGGCTCGACACCTTCCCTATACGGTGAAGGAAGGCCCGGAAATGCCCGTGCCCCGTCAGCATTTGTGTGAGGTAGTAGTCCACCTCACCATGCTGACGGTTTAGCCAAGCGTCCAGCTGAGGAATCACTCGGGCTGTCCACCGGCCCCGCGACTCTCCATCCCATCTTTCTTGCCAGGACGCCATGGTCCTGGCTCGAGCTACCTTCGCAGCCTCTCCTCCGATTACGGGTTTCTCCCGGTGAACGAACTGTCGCTCCCTGGCTAAGAGGTCAATGGGTATGACCCCCGCGACCACCAGCACCGCCGGCTCCGAGACCGTACGGTACAAGCTCACAATGCGGAGCGCCGCACGGCGTTGTACCGCAAGTATACGTTTGCGGTACCTTTCCCACCGCATTGCGTCGGCCCAGACTTCTGCTCCGTAGAGCATTATCGACTCGGCGGTGCGAAGCAACAGGCGCCTCTTGCTGGGTCTGGGACCTCCAATATTGGCCATGACCCTGCTCAGCGCTGTCGTCACCGCAGCCGCCTTGTCAGCCCGGTCCTTAATCTCAGCCCAGAAGGAGAGCCTACAATCGAGGCTCACCCCCAGGTATTTGATCGCGGGCCGGGTCTGAACCGACATGTCCCCTACCCGCATTCCGATCAACAGCGGGATGCGCTTCTTCGTAAGAAGGACGATCTCGGTTTTGGCAAGCGTCAACTCCAGCCCATGGTCGCGCAGCCAGGAGCTTACCCGACGCATTACCTGGTCGAGTCTCATTTGTGCCGCCGCGACATCTCTGGCGGTAATAACCGCCGCGATGTCGTCAGCGTACCCAACCAGGAAAGACCCTTCAGGCATCTCCATACGAAGGATCCCGTCATACGTATAATTCCATATGTCGGGGCCCAGTATGGAGCCCTGGGCCGCCCCTGCCGAAAGATCCCTCGTTTCAATTCCCTCCTCAGTTTCAAAGGTGAGGGTGCGATCCTTCAGGTAGTCCCTCATCATCTGTAGAAGATATCGAGGGACCCTGAAGTCGCGGTCTAGCGCCCCAAGCGCATCCCTCCACCTTACTGAGTTGAAGGCATTGCGCACATCCAAGGTGACCAGCAGGCACACCGGTCGAGAGTAATAACTTCCGCGCTCGGTGGCCCGGGCCGCGTCGACTACCTCCTGGATGGCATGAACCGTCGACCTCCCTTTCCGAAAGCCATACTGCCTCTCGGAAAGGTCTCCAGCAGCCTCAATGGCTGCTTGGAGGCGAGGTTTCAGGAGCTTCTCCAGGAGCTTTCCCGCTGTATCGAGCATACACAGCGGTCTGTACGACCCCGGGGACCCTACTGGCCCCTTGCCCTTGCTGACGAGCACCAGCCTGGCAGTTTTTCAACGGGAGGGAAAAACTCCCGCCTTCAAACAGGCATTGTACATGTTCAACAAGAGCTCCGGATGGCTCGCCGACAATGCCTTCAACACCTCTGCCGGTAGCCCGTCGGGTCCTGGTGCCTTTTTATTCTGCAGGCTTTGCGAGGCCCTCGTAAGTTCCTCTAGTGTGAAAAGAGGAACGTCGAGTTCCTCGCGGACCACGTGATTAGGCTCCAGCGGATGGGTGGGGAAAAGGGCGTCCACAATGGATCGGACCGTCCCCGCCTGAAGGGGAGCGCTTGCTGAAAACGCCCCTAATTTGCGGAGGACGATCCTATACCCCAGTCCCCAGGGATTGTCGTTAAGGTCCTCTCCCGACCGCTGCCAGCATCGGCGCTTACTCTCCCTGATGGCCCTTCGGAGGTTCTTCCTCGCCGTCTTGTATTCGGCAGTTCTACGGGCTGCGTCGGGATCGCGTCGCTCAGCTCGTTGAGCCAGCCGTCTGAGACGGAGGCATACCCGCCTCCGTTCTGCGATTTGGTCTGTCCACCAGTACACAGGGCGGCGCCCCTCCCTGTGCCCTCTTCTCCTTGGCACGGCCTCCCGGCAGGCCGGGTGGATCAGACTCATTGTGGAGTCTACCATCCGGGCCGCTTGTTCGGTAGATGGCCGTCCTTCTGGGATCCCGTCAATGGCTCGCCGGCCGCGTACGATGGCTTGAGACAGCCTTTCGGCGTCCATTCTGGCAGCATCCCATCTGGGCGGGCCCTGCGGGCGTCGGGCCCGCGCTGGCATCATATCACGCACGCGGAACGTGATATATTGGTGATCGCTGGCTGTATAGTCCTCGATCACCTGCCAGTCCTGCACCCGTGCAGCCAGGGGTTCCGTCGCCAGGGAGACATCGATAATAGTTTCCCTGTACCCAGGACGCCGAAAGGTGGACGTCGAGCCGGTGTTTAAAAACTACCAGCCCTGTCCTAGACGCGAAGTCCAGGATTCGCTCCCCGCGAGAGTCAGCCATTGTCTCTCCCCACTCCAAGGCCTTCGCGTTGAAGTCTCCAGCCACCACAAACTCGCCATCCATGTCGCGGACCGCATCCTCCAGGCCATCCAGTTTGGCCTGGAAATCCGCTATTGGCTCGTTTGGGGTGAAATAGCAACTGACGTAAGTAACGTCCCTGCTCTTCACCCAAACGAAGCCAGCGCCCGCGCCATGGCTACCCAGATTGCCGCCGTACCAAGGGCATCCCGGTACCATGTCGGCTCACATCCGTCCCGGTACTGCTCACTGACTACCACAATGTCAGCGTCTTTCTCGAGACGGATCTGAGCCAACAGGGCGTGCGCCGTCCTACTCCTATGTAAGTTGCCCTGGAGGACCACAACCATTATCTTTTTTTGGCCTCATCTAGGGCCTTGCGGAAGATCCCGCACTGACCCGACCCCGCCACATGTCGCCGCGAGCCAGGCTCCCCTGTCACTTCCGGGCAGAGGAAGCACGCCGGGCCCGCGGAGCAGGTCTTGGCTTTGTGTCCCTCCTTGCCGCATCGGAAGCAGAGCTTGCTCCGGTCCGGTCCCTTACAGGCTTGGCTCTGGTGTCCGTACCCCAGGCACTTAAAGCACCTGGAGACGACCACCCGCCTGCGTACCTTCCTCTCTACCCACCCGATCTTGACTCGGGCAGCCTTCAGCAGCCTCACCGCGGCCGTCTCCTTTATCTCAATAATGGCCAGGCATTGTCCCCGGTCATTTGGGCGTGTCAGCGCAACCTGAAGGTGGCCATTGTATCCCCCCAAATCAGCCCTGAGAGCTGCCGTGACCTCCTCCTTGGTCATGCAGCCGTCAAGCTCCCTGATCTCCAGGTTAGCTCTGGGGACCAGTTGCCTGACACTGCCTGCTGATCCAACAGCGTCCCTCAAGGCGCCTGAGAAGGCTGCCCGCGTCTCCACCGTGCTCTGCCCTAGTTCGAGCAGGACCTCACCAGACCTGGTTTGTCGGACGGCTTTCACCCTGACCCCGCAGCTCTCGGGGTTAACCGCCTTACGGACCGTGCTAAGGACCTCCGCAAAGGTCTTCCCCGCTACAGGCTTAAGCAAGATGGCCTCCGGCTTGGCCTTCCGGTTGGGAGCCGCTAGTCGGCTGAGGGTCGGGGCCGGAGCGGGAGCTTTTGTCACCTTCTCCGGCCCAGTGGCCTGTTTCCCCTTCTTCCTTTTTTTCTTCTTCTTTCTAGTGACGGTCTTCCACTGATCCTTGGTCTTCTCCTTCTCCTTTCCGGTAGTCTCAGCTCTTTTGATCTTCTGAGCCACTTCCGTAGAGGTGGGCGCTACTTGCTCCTTCTTTTTCTTCCTAGCTTCTCCCTCCGATTGGAGCGGAGGGCTGGAAGCTCCCCTCTTCAGTGTCAACGGCGAATCCCCTACGCCAACCACTCCGGCAGTAGGAGTTGGCGTGCCCAGGGACCTCGCCGGTGGTCTCTTCCTCCGCACCGGCGGAGCCACCACGCTCGCCGTCACTACAGGCACCGTCTGCGTCCCAGACGACTTTACAATTTTCTCCTGGGGTATACCGCAGCGGACCTCCGCGTACATCCTCCTCGTCGTGTCGAGGTCGTCGATGGCTTCCTCTAATAGGGGGAGCCCATCTTTAACGACCTTGGAGATGTTTGGCTGCTGCTTAAGGGCCGCCAGCATCTCCTTAATGAGGCCCCTCATACTCAGGAACCCTCTCTCCATGCGGGCCTCCATGGCGTCCAGCCTGTCCTCCAGACTGGCTGGTTCCAGCACTGGTGGTGGGGAGTCCACCCGGGCCGTCTCGGCTGCCGGTGCCGGGCGTGTTCGCTCTGCCGACTTTTGTAGCACCGGTGAGCGGAGCACTCTCGAGCTCCTCCCGAAGGGGTTTTCAGGCGTGCTACTATTCCCCTCTCTATCCTCTACACACATATTCAGGTCCGGTGGAGGGCGGTCCGTCCGTGCCGTCTCTACAGCCGGCCAGGAACGTGCCCGTTCGGTCGGTGTTTGTAACACCGGTGAGCGAAGCACCCGCGACCTCCTCCCTACGGGATTGACAGGCGTGCTGTCCCTCCTCACATCTCCTACTGACTCTACTCCCTCCGTGTGTTGATTTAGTTTGGATTCCATGCTTTTTAAGTAGTGTTAATTCGGGTACGGGCTCGCGTTCTCGGACCACAGCCGAGGCAACCGCCAGCGTTACGCCTCCCGCTACGCCCGTACCTATAGGGGAACTCTCCCCCTCCGACCGTCCTTTCCCCTCTTCGAACAGGTCCCGAATCACCAGCAACCTGCCTCCGAGAGTTCCGTAGGCTTTTGAAGGATCGCCCCCCTACACACTCCCGTCTGACCTAAGGATCAGAACGGGTGTTCTCCCTAGACCTAGGGTGTGCTACTCCCTAGGGCCGCAGGTCCTCGAGGTTACGAGTGAAGCAAAGAGATGTGTTGGATCCCGAATCCCGCAGGTAGACGTTCACCTCAATCGCCAGCTAAACTCCCCCCTCGTCTCACTGCATCGTCCGTGCAGGAGGATACACGACCGTCTCTCTGCCAGGTTCGGGTGAGAGTTCCGATTGCATAGTGACGCCGATGGATTCGGAGCCTCTATGCGGCAGCAACCAATCCGGACGACTACAATTAGCCATAAACCCCTGGCAGAGACATGACCGTACCAGGAGTCTGTTACCAGCCGCCACCACGAGGAGGTTGTAGTCGCACTACCATCAGTGCACATAGTTACGGCACGTACACCCAAGTGTTACATGTTATTCCCCCTATGTACCTGATGGCTGACGGCCCCTTAATGATACCTATACATTAAAACTAACCGCACCCTATGAGATATTGTAACGAAAATTCGCTCAAAACTATTACAACCGATCACTGTATACCAAATCTAATAAACAATGAAAATGCGCAATGTAATTTAATAGAAAGGGATCTTGAGGAAAATATTGTACTATTAGAACCAAATTATTTGTTAATTATCACTCAAGACGAAATTAAAATAAGAACCGACTGTAGTTCCAATATAAAAAGAAAAACATTAAAAGGAATATTATTAATACATTTCGACAATTGTACAATTAATGTAAATGATTTAAAATATTCAAGTAAACCTATTACATACTGGGATAATGTGGAAATTATATCAACCTTGAACAATAAAATTAACGAAACAAAAATCATTAACAACTTAAGTTTAAAAAAATGTAACAATGGACTAGTAGAAAATTTCAATGCAATCAAATTATTAGAAGTAAAACCAAGGATTCAAATACTTACACTTATGTAATAATTGTAATAATAATTTTAACATTTCTCCTTTATGGGTGCTGTAAATTTAAAAAAATATATAAATGACAAAAAACCTAAAGACATCCATCCCATGATCATATATCCCAAACCAGAAGAACCCTAACCGATCCCACAACTTCATTTATGTGGCCCTCACTTCATTCTTTGGCAGGAGGAGTTACGTCTACGACGTTACCATAATTAAATAAGTAAACCAACACTCATTTATTTTCGCTAAAACTCAATCACCCAAGGTTATTTTTCCAAGTTCATGCAGCATAAGTAAAATTTACAGATAATAACTGCCGATTAGGCACTTCCCAAAATAAATGCTAAAAATTGTAATATTAAACTCATATTAAAGACAATTGTACATACCTTCTGTCTCGGAAACCGACACTCTAGAGATGTTGCGGCAACGTGACCAGAGGTCTGAAATGTAATAGAAAAATAATTGTGAAGATCAGTATCGTACTTATAATCAAAGAGCTTAAATCGTTGTTGCTTAAATAATAAATGAATGAATTTCAAGTGCTGTTTTATTTTATTAAATCAACCTAACCAAAACTCGCACACTTGACAAAGTCGGAAAGAAATGTTTCATTGATCAGTGGGCCACTACAAGAAAACGTCAGAAACAGTGCGCCACGGAAACCGTGCTGATAGAGTCCCATCGAAAACGCTATTAAATTCGCGTTCCCGATTCACTGTAAATATTTATATTTGGAATGATATGTATTACTCTTAGAACATAAAGTTAAACAGGAATGGCAGTATCACGTATATATGCGCTGTAGGTGTGATCGGCATCTGAACGTAGGAAGAAGTGAGGAAGTGGGGAAAGGTTTGAGGTACTGTCCCCTTATTTTTCTTTAAATTTTAATCTAGCCGAATATAGCGTTGCCCTTATTATCACTGTCGGCTCGCGGATAATTTTTAGAAGGGGCAGCACATATTTTTCGATTTAAAACTAAAAATATTTTAATTATGATTATATAGATTTTAAAAAAAGAATATCACTTTCTAAAAATCATAATTGATGTACAACAGAGTTTCATTGTTAAACCACTTTCTGAAGACCAGTTACCACAAGTGACTCAAAATAATAATCATTACAGTGCATTAATCAAGCTTATTGCAGAAATGCAGAAATTATAGAACATTTCAGAGCGTTTCACAATTGTTTTTCTAAATTGTGTTACATCGTATTCAAATTGGAAAATCTATTTCTCTTCTTTGCGCACATTTTTAAATGTAATTTAATAATAAAATTTAAAATATAAATATTAGTTAATTTTGAATTAATACAATTTGTGATTATTCAAAAGATATATCAGCTCCGCTTCAAAAAATCTCAAATTTGACTACTGTCATGGGCTACAAACTCATAGAAAACCCTCATCTCTACAGATAGTGAAATGCCGACGTTTTCCTAGCATACTGCCATTCCTGTTTAGCTTTATGTTCTAAGGTATTACTTAAAAGCACTAATCATGTGTAAGTTCAAATGTAAACAACAAATTTGCGTTTGTCAACCTTGTGACGGACATATGATGAAAAATAATCGCAGGCTAAAACAAAACTATTCAAAAAGTGAGATGAACGAAACAATCTCACGGAGTCGTATCGCGCTTATGAACCATGAAGCCATTACTGAACACAATTCGGTTGCAATCTATCGCAAATATAGAAAATTTAAAATTGAATGACATTAAAAAGAGAAATTCTACTGGTGTGAGTTGCTAGCTACTGGTCCATTCATTTCTGAATTATTAGATTTACAATTGATTGCAATTGAATCGTATTCAGTAATTATGTTCCTGAAACACATGTATGGTAAAATTGGGAAATCCATATACACAGGCTAGCAACAAGATGTCAGCATGCGGACATGGATTGCACTGAGAGTTGTGAGGACAACTAAGAGGCTTGTCACAACTTAGTCGTGATTCACAACCAAAGGAAAAAGAAACGTTATCGGAATATTAGGGTGAGCGCTATAATCGCCGTGCAGGCTACGTTCTGATGCCAAAGAAGTGATGCCTAGTTAGCCGTGGATTAGAGGGGGCGGCGGCGGGGGTGGTTCATTCTCTTTTGACTCACTCAACCTAACATTCTTTTGCGGGAACTCGTTATGTCCTCAGGACCAAAACACGAAGACGGAAATAAAGAAGATGCACGACTGGGAATAAACAAAACGAAGAAAGATCAAATTATCTAATGCTCCCTGACGAATCAGCACCTCAGCCTTATGATGTTATAAGGGTTTGTTTTCCACCCCAACCGTTGAATGTGCATGACCTTCTGATTTGTCGGCGGAGATTGCTAAACGGAGATGATTATACCATTATTTCCGCGTTAGAACATTATCAACAATTCATTGTCATAACCAAATAGGAAATCAACAAATGGTCGAAAACTTTTTCTAAACTTTTTATTGCATCGTTTTCAAGTTTTTCCAAAATGTATCTAAAAATACCTTCACTTAGTGTTTCTTAAAAGCTGCGATTATGCCCTGATCTAATCGTTGTATAAGGCTTGTCGTATTGGGTGGTTAAAAATACTACATTCACATTAGGGTGCTCTATACAAGGATGACCGGGTGCATCCCCTTATTTTATTGTCAACAATTAGCAACACGTTAAAAGGAAGCCCCATATCAGTATACACTTAGTCTCAAAATTATTTGTACAGTTGAACAAAAATTGAAAACATTTGTATTTTTCAACACAAAGAATTTTAAGAAATAAAAATGATTTCAAATGAAAGATATCTTAATTTATAAGCAAGTTTATTTCGAAGATATAATAGATAGACTAAAAATATAACATAAATCGAATTATGTACTCAAATCCTAATCTTTTGGCGACACAAAATTATTTGTACACATGTTCTTCATACTACATTAAAATAAAAAAAAAATTAAAAAGTGTATATATGCTATTTGATTAGTAAGATGTTGGACCTCCTTTATACTTAATTACCTCCTGCAGACGTTTGTTCATAGAAAAAACAATTTTTCCCGTAAAAGAAGATTCTATTTTCTCCCAAGTATTTATAATCGCAGTTATAAGCTCATTTTTATTCCGCACATCAAGTAAACGTATGCGACGATCTAATTCAGACCAGAGATGCTCAATGGGGCTAAGGTCTGGAGATTGTGCTGGGCAACTAAGCATCTGTATTCCATTTTGTTGGAAAAAATCTGTAATTATTTTAGCGCAATATTTTGCATCATTGTCCTGTTGCCAAATAAATTCATTTAATCCAAGTTTTTCAGTTTTTTCACCATGCTTTACGGTTCCTTTCAAACACTTAGGATTTAACGCTTCATTCGGTCTGCGCCAGACAAAAGTTCGTCCATGAGAGCCAAAGATCATAAATTTTTTCTCATCGGACCATATAATCTTTTTCCAAAATTCTTTTTCTTTTCCTAAATGCTCACGTGCGAATTGCAGCCTTTTCTGGCGATTTTTATTGGATATATATGGCTTTTTTAGGGCACTTCTTCCGTGTAAATCGTGCCTTTTTAGTACCCTTCTAACTGTCTCAGCACTTCCAACTTTACCCAAGAATTTTTCGACTTCCGTACTAAATTTTTTCGCACTTAATTTTCTGTTGTTCTCCACTAAGCGAATGATCTTCCTTTCATCTCGTTCGCTCAAAATCCTCTTTCGACCCTGTCCATTCAGGTTTTGTACCTCCTTTGTCTTTAAGTACTTCCAATCAATCGTTGAACAATCTTATAAAAACAGCTTTTGTGACCCATGCTTTTTTATTGAAATGGACTGGAAGCTCAGCTACATTTTTGCCCTTTAGCGCTCGTGGGTGCAATGATCTATTTATCATAAGGGGTTTTAACATTCTCTCTCCAGATGCATTACTACAAAGTAAGAATGTTACCCTGCAGCTTTAAAACCACTTGCAGTTTTCTCGGACTTGGCGGTGAACGTTCGGCTCGACATCTTTTAACGAAACAACCCAGTTTCGTCAGCATTAAATACTTAATCCGGTCAATATCCACCATCTTCAATAATTTTTCTTAACACTTTAGAATAATTCAGCGGATGCAGCTTTCCCCTTTGTATAAGACATGCTAATACATGAAGTCAAATAAAACAGAACTGTTTTTGTTGTGGAGAAAATATTACTATTAAAAACTCCACATTTATTTTATCCATCCGTTCTGTACAATGCTTTGATTTAGACTGGCTGATGTGTCAAATTATAGCGAGAGCAACACTGTTTCTCGCTCAGATTGGCAGCAATACCGCCAATATGATACAGTGCTGCCGCCGGTCAGTTTTCAAAAAAAAAAAAAAATTGTTTACTGTAATAAAACGCTCGTAAATTAAATGTTCAATCCTTTTGTTCCAATGGTTCTACAGGTAATATGCATAATTTTTGTACAGGTCGCTTTAATTCCGTAGTAGCTGAATGATTCTTTCGAGACCCCAACAAGTTGGTGGGAATTTTTCACATTTTAATAGAACCAACTGACCGATTTTAATATTTTCCTTTTCTTTCCTCCATTTCTTCCGTTCTTGAAGAGTAGTTAAACACTCATTTTGCCATCTATTCCAGAAATGCTTGACCATTTTTTGTCGTTCTTTCCATAATCTCGTTCCCATAATGTCTGGTTTTGCATCGATTTTAAATGGTAATGGAGTAATCAAAGGTTCTCCTATCAGAAAATGTCCAGGTGTGAGTGCTTGTATGTCCAATACTCAATGGATAAAGCGGCCGCGAATTGAATATCGCTTCGATTTGAATGAGCAAAGTTGCATATTGTTCATATTGCATCTTTTTCTGTCCGACAATCCGTTTTAGATGACATTTCATGGACTTAACAGCAGCCTCATATATTCCTCCTTGGTGAGGTGCCGCCGGTGCTATAAAACGCCATTCTGTTCCGCAGGAGTACAAATGGTCCAATGTTCGTTTGTCTGTCCAATGCGCCTTTTCAGCTCTTTCGACGTTCCAACGAATGCAATTTTATTATCACTGAAATGATGATGAATCTCTCGTAACATGCAATAAATGCTACAGATGATATATCCAAAACAATTTCAATGTGAACAGCTCTTGTTTTTAAACATACGAATATCGCAATTTATGCTTTTTTATATGATTTATCATGAATAGAATCGGTCATTTTTAACTCAATTGGACCGGCATAATCTATTCCGGTGTACTCAAAAGGCTTTCCAATCTGTATTCTTTCCCCTGGCAGTTCAGCCATCAATTGGTTATCTGCCCGTGCACTCAGTCTGACGCATACTACACATTTGTGTATAAAATTCCTCAATTCGTTCTTTAACTTAGATATCCAGTAACAGTGTCTTATGAATTGTGACATCACTTGCACACCACCGTGCATTGTTTGTCTGTGTGCGTGATCCATTACTAACCATGATAAGCTTGATCCATTTGGAATGATCATTGGATGTTTCATTTTATAGTCCAAATCCGATCGATCTAATCTTCCACCGACGCGCATAAACCCATCTGAATCTAAAACTGGTTTAAGCGGTTCCAATCGGCTTTTTTCCGGAAATGTTCTTCCGTCTTTTAAAGCGGCTCTTTCCTTATTAAAGTATTCCATTTGTGATTTTCTTAGAAGGTATTTAATTGCTAATGCATTCTCTTCCATTGATGGTGGTACGATTTTTTGTTGGATAGTTCCTCTTTTAAGCTTGGGTTTTTTCGGTTTATTTCCTTTTACTCGCATATCAACAAAACGAAACATAGCTCAGAATGTTCACGAGTTTTTCCAACTTTCCGGGGTATTCCATCAATGTAATGCCTGTTTTTGTGCCTTTTATGTGAATATGTAATGGTAAAGTTTGTAACGGCTCATAATTTTTTATCTCTTCTAATGCTCCGCTCATGTAACCACATATAGTTAGTTATTCACCAATGTAGATGGGAAAATTCCTCTTGATAGTAAATCAGCTGGATTGTCCGTTGTGTTTATATGATGATGATATGATGATGATTTAACATCTGTTCTGTTTTGAATAGATGCAACTTTATTTCCTACATAAGCTTTTAAATCGCGTGGTTCCCTTTTTATCCAATAATACGCCGCACTTGAATCTATCCATAACATGTAATCTATGTTTTGCCATTCCATGGCTACTTTCACGTTTTCAATTAAACGTGATAATAACTCCGCGGCTGACGATTCCAATCTTGGAATTGTCACTGTTTTTAATGGCGCAACTTTCGCTTTAGATGTTAAAAGCTGCGTTGTAATTGTCCCATCCGAATGTTCTATCCGATTGTTTCCTGATTTTATCCATCTGTCTATGGTGAATTTTTCCAGCAATTTTATTTCATTCCAATAGTCTATCCATTTATTCTGTAACTCTACCGGTGGACTTTCTTCTCAATCAACTTTTAATCTCCATAAATTTTGTATTAATATCTTTCCTTTAGTTATTACAGGTGATATGTATCCATTAGGATCATAGAGATGTGCTACGAAACTCACTATTTTTCGTTTAGCAATTTTTCCTTCCATCTCTGATCGTTTGACTACAAATGTGAATTGATCTCTTTCCACTATCCATTTTAGTCCTCAAATGGAGGTTCTTCTTCTTCAGACAATACCACTTCATTTTGGTTTTCTGTGTCCATAGCTTTCATGAAAAATTTGCTATTCGATGTCTCAATTCGAAACCTGCTCCTTTTCATATTTCATCCATTTCTTTAGCTACTTGAATCGCTTTTCTTACTGAACTTTCTCCCGACGCGCAATCATCCATGTAGAAGTCCTCTTTTATCATTTTTCGCCACCTTTGGAAATCTTTCCTTAGCTTTTCGGGCGCATTGTATTGTCGCACGAACAGCTAGAAATGGTGATGCTTTTTCTCCGAAAATCACTACTGTTAACCAGTATTCTTTTAATGGTTGGTTTCGACTCTCTCTCCAATAAATATCCTTTGTAGATTCCATTGATCAGGTGATAATTTCACATTGCTTTAATATCTGCATAAATAACAATTTTATGTCTTCGAAAACGCATAACGGTTTCATGTAAAGCCTTTTGAAGCTTTGGGCCGAGCATTTAAATGTCGTTCAATGAAATGCCAATATCTGATTTACAACTTGCATCATATACAATTCTATTATTTTTCGGAATAATATGATGAGGTATATAATAGACTAATTCTCCTGCCTTTGGTTTTTGTTTGGCAAGCACAATGTGTCCCATTTCCATGGCTTCTCTCATTTTTTCCACATAAATTAATTTTGTTTCTGGGTTTCTTTCCAAACGCCTTTCCAAATACATAAATCTCCTTAGCGCTTCGTCTAATGTGCCTTCATTTGCATTTTGTGCTAAACGATTAATGTTCCGTGGCATCGACCGATATTGCTTAGCCTCTGGTGAACTACCAGCTTGGTCTGTTTCCATTTCAATATCGTTTTCATTTTGTCCAATTAATTCGTTATTCTGTCCATTAGCGACATCCACTTGTTCCGTTGTATCGTTATTCTTTCCAGTTTCCGATTGATTTGCAATAATTTTCTCAGTTGCCATCGGTGGAACGTTGTTTGGCGCCGTCGACACCACTGAAGTACCAAAAATTGGTGATGTGGTAACAACAGCGGTACTTGATCTTGCACTTAAAATGTTTAATAAATCATTCAATGAACAAAATAATGCACAAATTATCCGAAAAACTCCCAGTGTCATGCTTTCCATCCAATCCGAAACATCAAATATTTAATTCCAATTTTTTTTTATCAGTGATTCTTTCCGAGTTTATTGTAATTAAATGTAAATTAGGTCAGTGTTGCGGTCGACACTCTAGATGGCTCACGCTAACACAGCTTCTTTCCATCATTTCATGCGCATGAAAATCTAATTCCAATATTTCCGTGACTGCACTTTGTTTTGTGTTGCATTGAATGCTCAGCATTTGCTAACTGTAGATTTTGTCATCATACCCAAAATGTATACCCATGAAATCTATCCGAATTGCATCGTAAGTCGATCTCGACGACGAAATCGGTTTAGATTCAATTATTACAAAAAAAAGCTCATATTGTTTACAAGTGCGTGCGAGCATGATTTCACAATGTTGCAACGCTACATGCTGTGATACAGCTCTACACATTTTATCCAATTCCGTTTGTATGTGTGTCACATACAACATTTTTCTTTAATTTTCTTATTTGATCTGTCGGACCTCCAATTACTCCTTCCTACTTGCATTCCTTTCCCGATTTCACATTTAATTCTTTGATTTAATTTCAATTCCTATTTAAATTGTTACAATTCTTTCCTTCCTCAAACAACACAGAACACATGACACTGGTTCTCTTTCCGTTTTCATTCAGCTTGCTAAATACAAAGTTAATTTACAATTAACAAATTTATAGATGGACCTTCATGAATTATCCAAGGCGCTTAGGATGTAACATGACTCCTACTCATACAACAAAAGAAAAACAACTGAGCTTATTTTAGCTAGCGTCTGATCTTGCCTGTTTGATGCCAATTCTAACTACTAGTATAATTTAAACTGGATCGTCCCTCTTTTTCCCCTTTTGGATAGGACACGAATAATGTAAGAAGTATCGGGAAGTCATTGATTAACTTATTCCCGTCCAAAAAAAAACTAAAACAAAAATCGAGTTCATGTATCTAGATTTTTACAAACGAAAAAACGTTCATCAATTCATTTCAGAGTTAACGAACAAACAAAAAAATTTGATTGTATTCCCGGAAAAACAATGATTTCGAAAGAACACTGGACAAGCAAGATTACCGTTTATCTTCTCCTACCAATTCAATATTTCTGAATGTTTGTACTTACTCAATCTATTACAAATTACAAAGCGAACGAGAGAAAATTTTTCTTTGTTGATACCTGACCTACTGGTGGTATCTTATCAGCCTAGTAACTATTTTCGGAGCTACTCATTTAAAACAATCTACAATGGTACTCACTGCACGAATACTTTTCTTTTGAAAGGATGCCACTCGTTAATATATTAACATTAAGATTGAATAAAAACTAAATAATCACTTTAAGATAGTCTTGACCCAAGATGTGAATGTGAATGTTGAAAATTTGGCAGTCATATCAAACATTTTCAAATATTAGATCTTAACCGGCTATAAATATATCAAATATTTCACAGTAAAAATTACAGCTCTTATAATAACCCCAATGAATTAGTATTTTGTATATATCTATAAATATAGTACTAATTATGTATACTCGTAAATGAACACTGCACTGAATGGCGTTATTTTGAATTAAGCTCTTATTGTTAATACTTTAATTATAATGGTATATAAT
The DNA here is from genome assembly GCA_964036015.1 of Leptarthrus brevirostris. Classification (NCBI taxonomy): domain Eukaryota; kingdom Metazoa; phylum Arthropoda; class Insecta; order Diptera; family Asilidae; genus Leptarthrus; species Leptarthrus brevirostris. The sequence continues at coordinate 71,603,818 of OZ038371.1, forward strand.
TTGTATCTATAAATATTCGTTGGACAATTTCTTCTCTTATATACCTCTGAAACTTAGAATATGCAGCAAATAAAAGTACCGAAAGCTTATAATTATCTTCTTCGTTATTATTTTAACCGTTCTCATCTGTCCTATGTTTTGATGATTAATAAATGTTTGTTCACTTAATTTAACTAAGTTCTTAACATGTTATTTACATGGCCCTAAATGACTTATTTTCGAATGAGGGTGGTCTTGATTTTAAAAAAATTGATTAATTCTGCTACAATTTGGAAAATGTTCTCTGACCAAAAGCATGTATAAAAATATAGGTACAGAAATAGTTTACTTCATTTTACATAACCTGTTTACGTGACGTAAAAGCTCAGGAGGTGCCCTCGATGCTATAACACAACCTTGGCCAGAAATTGCAATTAAAATGATTGGGCTGGTCTGAAGATGCACTTTATACGAGACTTGGACAAGTGCAAGTTATTAGACCTTCACCCTTAGTTCCATCTTCCCTTCTTCTGTAAAATCTTCTTTTGTTGCCTATGCCGGGCGTGTCCGCTCACTGTACTGCGTTCCCGCTCCCTGTCTAAAAATTGGGCATGGTTTCACAATAGCAAAATATTAGAAAGGAATTTTTGTTTATCCTAACTTATCCCGGGATGCGGCCTGGATGTCTTAATTCCGTTGGACGATGCTGTCTTGATTCCCAATTGTTGCCGACTACAGCTTTCTTTGCTGGCGTGCGTTTCCTCTTACACTTTCTTTTCTTCCCCTTTTCCGCATGCAATACAGGGAGGCGAGATTTTGTTCCCTCTGAGGTTATTATCTTGCTGAGGAATATTGATATGTTTATTATATCATCCCAGCGATTCGGATGACCAAGATAATTTTAGAATTTTTAAAGGATAAAAATTTACCTGTAAGAATTCTTCATCCAGCCAGCTGACACATTAAACTTCATTTACAGAATGTGAAGTTGGTTGCAGTTGACAGGGTTGATTCAAGATTATCTTTATTCGACTACATTAACAATGTACAAATTCAATACTTATCTATTTACAATACAATTGCTATGAGCTAAAACGTTTGGCTCAATAAACCTGTCAGTAAAAGTTTTCATACATTCGAGCTTTAGATAGTTCTTATGTGGTAGAGTTTACACAAAGCAAAGAAAATACATTCGTACACACTTGCGACCGGTGTGTTTAACTTATACATTGACTCATAGGTCTTGATTTACTTGTTCTTATACATCGAGAATGTAAATCTTACACATTGACCTAATCAGTGTTAGAGTGATGTATCTTTTAATAGAAATGTACAATGTACACTATCGATAGGAAGTTCTTAGTTACATGAAATTTCCTGTTCTTATGCTAGACATTCGAGAATATTATATATATCATTATCTAATATTCGCCCTGACAGGTTGTCTAATTAACATATTTATATTTATTTATATATATTTATATGAGCTACTGTTTGGTACATTATTCTTACATTAAGGTACATAGATGCATTGCGTTTAATTAATATTGTGTTTTATTTTAAATGGTCTATCGGGGATATTAAAATATCTTGTAACATAATTCGCTTTACATTACTTATCCTACCTATTCTTACATTTAGCTAGAGCATAGATACAATTCAAAATTGATACAATGTTTCGTTCATTCTTACCCTAAGAAGCTTTAAAGTGACAAGAATTGGATTTATTCATTATATATAGTTGTTATAAGACGTACACACCGTCTATAGTCTCTAGTCTTTTACCTATTAGTCTAATCTAGGTATTAAATAATACAATGTATCTATTATTATAATAATTTGAGCTATGTTATCCTTAACCTAAAGGGAAATATTTTCTACATCTATGCTTAGAATTAGTCAAAATACATACATTGCAATGTGAATTTTTATCTTACTTGAGTATTTTAATTGTGGGAAGTTACGGTTTAGTCTTTAATGTATCGGTCATCTTCTGTTCTGACTACCAATAAAGAGCGATTTATAGAATTTAGGCATAGTATCTGTGTCACTTGTATCTTCCAGCAATTCTGCTGATGTGCCATTTATAAGGGCTATTGGCGAGGGGTAGTAGTCATCGATTCGGGAAAAAATGTCTCTTTCATATATTTCTTTCAGAAGAGGGTTGTCGTGATCCTCCAGCCTTGCTGCTATTTTCATTGAGAGTCCCAGCATGTATTTGATAAGAGGTGTAACTCCGGCCTTAGAGTATATGTAGTTGTTAGAGAATCTCCTGTTTCTCGCTCGGAAATGAGCCCCCGTGCAGTGTCTCAGAATTTTGCGTTCGAAAGCCTCAAGCTTTTGGGCTGTTGTTGGAGATATGTGGAACCAGTTAACGAATCCATAGGTAATGGTTGGTCTGATCAGCTGTTTATATATCAGTAATTTCGTTTTGGCGTTGAGGTTTGATTGTCTGAGTAATGGGAGAAGTATTCCATATGCCTTTACCGCTCTTTGAAGGGCAGATTTACCTTGTGGGTTTGGCTTCAGTAGGTGGTTAATAGTCAGGCCCAGGTATTTGATCTCGTTTTTCGCCGGTATAAGGCTTTCCTCTATTCGTAGTTTGAGATGTTTTGCTCTGCTGGCGACGCCAGAGTGCCCTTTGCCATGTGCGTTCCTTATGCAGAGCATTTCAGTCTTGTTGATGTTTATTTTAATTCCCCAGGTTTTATAATAGTCATTAATCTCCTCTAGGTGTGTTTTGACTTTGTCTAAGGCGTTTTGAGGTATTTTGTCATGGGCATAGACAAGGGTGTCGTCCGCATACAATATAGCCCTGGAGTCGATTGATTCTGAGCCCGCGGGGTGGATGTGCGGGAAGTCCGACAGGAAAAAGTTATATAGAGCGGGTCCAGTTATAGATCCTTGGGGAACTCCCGAGCGTACCTCAATCAAATCAGATTTCCTTTCGTCGATGGTGATGTAAAGCCTCCTATCAGCTAAGAAATTCAAAAATATCTTGACAAGTTGGTCGGGGACGTTGTAGGCGATTAGTTTGAAAATTAATCCCGTATGCCAAACACTGTCAAAGGCCTTTTCAATGTCAATTGCCGCTACTGTTGTGCATTCCCTATCTTTCAGCTTGTTCGATGCATCGCTGTGCAGTTTAATCAGGGCCGAACTGGTAGGCCGGAATTGCTGAAAATCTGACTGCTATAATTCTCTCCAGGATCTTGCCCACGTTGGAGAGCATTTGGATAGGTCTAAAGTCTCCAACCTCGCATGAACTGGGTTTTTTTTTTATTGGAATTAGTTTGGCAATCTTCCAGGCCTTGGGAAAGTAGCTGTTGTTGATGCAGTGGTTGTATATAACTGTTAGAAACCTTAGTGCGTTTTTTGGTAGCCTCTTGATAAGATAGTTGGAAATGTCATCTGGTCCGCAAGATTTCTTCCCGTTGATCCTGTATCTTATTATGTTTTGCAAGTCCTCAAGTTTAATCCAGAGCTCATCAGAGGAGTTCATCATATTGTTGTCCTGAGTGAGGATGAGGTAAGGCTTCAGTTCCCTGTCGGGGTTCGAGTTTCTTGCCAGAAAATCACAGACTGTCTCCTCGACTTGGGTCGTTAGTTGGTGATTATATGTTGGACACTTTTCTCTGTAGAGGTTGGTATAAAAGGTGTGGAAGGTCGACAGTATTACCTCCGGCGAAGAGGTTTCCTGGTTTTGGACCCTTAACTTATCAATTTTCGTGGCCCGGTGTTTGCCCACTATGCTATAGATTTCCTTAAAAGCATTTGGACCTGGCTTTATTTTGCTAAGCCTGTCTTGAAATTGCGAGTTTAGGTGAAGGTTAACCTTTTCGTTAATTATCTTTTTAAGGCAGTTGATGCGAGACAGGAGAGCCTTGTACTCCGGCGAGTCCTTGTTGAGTGTTCGAATGTAGAGCTTCCTTAGTTGTTTCACCCATTGTCTTTTGGACCTGAGTAGATTAATGATGTGTTGTGGGAACTTCAGGTATTTGCTTTGTCTATCAGGGGACAATTTCTTAATATGCCTGTTCTTGCTCGTATGTACGTAAGTGTTGAACTTTTCGATCCACTCATCTATCTCCGGGTTTGTAATGTTGCTGGTATAAGGAGGTGGGTTAGCAGTTAAGGAATCCATGTCTTTTTTAAATTCGGGGCAGTTAAAGGTTGACCAGTCATCGGCCCAGTCCGGCAGATGGGGAGAAATCAGGATGTCGCCCAGGTCCAACACAAGTTTTACAGCCAGATGGTCCGAGAATGATGACTCCGTCTCACAAATGCACTGACCGTGTAATGATCAATTTTGTTTTTCCGTGGTCAGGAAGAAGTCCAGGATGGATGAGCTCCTGGTGAAAGTTGGGGAGAATGGGGATATTATTTGCTGTCCCGAGAGCGCTCCCTCATTGGAAATCCATCTAAATATCCTGGAGCCGTTAGCGTTCTCAGCCACATCACCCCAGTGACTGTGTCTAGCGTTCCAGTCTCCTCCGATAACTGTGGTATCATAATTTACGGCCACTGCTGCCAGCTGATTAAGCACTCTTTCCATGTTAGCTCCGGAGATATTATGCGGAATGTATATGCTGCCCACCAACATATCGGAGCCAGACAATGGGGTTCCGGTCTTTACCCTAGCAAGCACCATTGGGATCGGTTGGGGATCTAGAAATACCCTGAAAAATTCAATGTTGTCTTTTATTAGCAGCGCTACGCCTTGCCCGTTGTCGTCCCTCAGGATGTTATAGCCCGGAATGATTAAATTAGGTCTATCAGGGCTGAGTCTGGTTTCCGATATCATATCAAAGTCTGGATTGTGAAGCTCTAGGAGATTGTATAGTTGGGCTTTTCTGCCTCTGTTAATTAGTGACCCCGTGTTTAGCTCTAGGAAAGTAGTTTTAGAACTCCCCATACGACAGCTTGAAAATAAATCTTAATATAGCCTGTCTTTTTAGTGGTGGTGTTGCGTATTTGTGCAACGAGGCCATGAGGCTGTTGATTTCTTCAAACAAGTCATCCAGTTACATTCCAAAAGATTCTGAGATGCAGGAGTTCAGCTCTCTTATTGGGTCGTTATATGTTCGGGTTGTTTTGGCCGATCTCCCGACAAAGGCATCCCTATAGCTGGTCCCTTCCCTATAGCTGGTCCCTTCTTTCTCCCGGTATAGTCTTCATTTTTAGAGGCTCTAGTTTGGGTCTCTCTTAGCTTCTTAGATTCCATATACCTTTTATAACTGAGGCATCCTCTATAATTAGCCGGGTGTTCCATAGATCCACAGTTAGCACATCGGTTCTCCCTCTCTGCGTTGTCAGTCACTGGGCATTCCCTGGAGGCATGTTTCCCCGCGCACTTGCGGCAAGTTGCCTTGCGACCGCAATTGACTGCTAAGTGTCCAAAGCCCTGGCAATTGTAGCATTGAATCGGGCCCTCGCTCCTGACTCTTTCCCACGTAACTTTTTGCGACAAAAAGTATTTCGTGTTTGTAACTTCTTTTATGTCCGATTTAGGATGCAGTTTAATTATAAAATAATCCAGAAAGTAGTTCTGCTTCCTGGGCTGATTGGTTTTGAATCTAGAGATTTTTAATTTTATCGTTTCTGGGAAAAGTGACTTAAATTCATCTTGTACTTCCTCCTCGGACGTCGATTCATGTAGGCCCTTAAGTAATATGGTAAAAGGTTTATCTTCCTTGGAAGTGTATTTGAAATACTCTACGCCGTGTTTTCTAATAAGTTCCGTGATCAGATGTTTATCCTCACTGGTGTCCGCATAAATTTTGCAAGCCCCCGACCTTAGGTTGACTATGCGTGCCCTGGTACCTGATTGAGTCAGCGCTTTTCTAAGTTTGCTGACATCGAGCTTTGCTATTATGGGTGGGGGCTTGGACTTAGTGAGGCGATTATTGCCCTGTAAGTTACTTCCCTCTCCATTTACTGTGTCTTGCACTAAAGTATTGTTATGCCCCACAAAATCTGACTTATAGACTCCCTTTGATGCCCTTTAGTCGCTCTTTAAAGATCTGTCTGTATAACGTACGTTTTGGGTGGTACTAAACATTGTGTTGTTAATTTCGTTATCACAAATTATTTTATTTAAAATCTCAAACTTATTACTATTATTTATTTTATCATTTTTGTATAAAGAATTGTCAGAAATAAAATTATAATTTAGGCTTGTTTGCTTACTTATGACCTCCTGAGCTGGATTCGTCCTCACGTCGCCGGTTACGAGTCCGGCTGGAGACTGCTTGGCATTTCTTCGGTTGCGGCTGACAAAACTCCAGGGGCTCCCATCGCTGTCCTCGTTTTTATTCTCGTTTACTGTAATCGTGTGTAGGGCGGTTGTATTAATTCCCTCCTGATACCTGGTGTCCATAACTACAGCCTGTGTCTCCCCCTTTTCGGGTGATGTCCGTTCGAATGGAATGTTAACGCTCATCTCCTTGTGCAGGTTTTTAATATCCTCCAAGTTAAAATGGTTTGTTGCGGGGTTAGTCCCCTTTAAAGAATTGCTTCCTTGAGCCGCCATAAAGTTTGCGACCTCGAATTCCCGTTTATCACGGTTTCTTGGTGTACCGTACGGAGTGTGCGAAGCATGTGCTTTTAGCATTTCCCTTTTCGATAATTCACTTTTTAGCACAATCTTGGTTTTACTATCCTTTTTCTTGCTGTCCACAGTCTTAACTTTTTTTGGAGTAGTGAGACTGGTTGGTTTGGTTATTTTGTTGATTCTTCCCGGGTTGACTTGAGTTAAGGCTGGGCCGGGTACCATGTTTTCGACACCCGTCCCTGAAATTGTTCCTGTTATGTTCACTTTAAATTGTGTGCTGCCAATATTTATTTTTTTTGCGAATTACTTTTCTTGGTTTTGTGGGGTTGAAAACTAACCCCACTAATCCTAGCAACGCGGTACACGACTTTTCTAATTAAAACACTCAGCACTCAAGATGACTACTTCAAGCGTCTTGACAGGGTTGAGGAAAAATCTCACGAAAGTGGACGCGTTCATAAAATTGTAAGGGGTGTGTTCGTATGAGTTATGGTATCGTGATTTATCCAGCTAGTCTCCTAGATGGCGCTAGTTAAAAATCTTTTTGATACCATATGATTCACATTACATGTTTCTTGTCTCAATGCCAAAACAAAGAATGCCGGCAAACATACAACAGTAATGCTGTGTTCCGTCGGTATGTTAGCGGTAGCATGAGGACATGAATTGGATATAGGTCTGTGAGCACCACTAAGTTGTTTGTCACAACCTAGTCGTAGCTCACAACCAAGAGGGATTGGGAAGGTTATGGGGAATACCAGGGTGAGCGTAGTATAAGATGTGCAGGCTTGGTCAGTGACCGAAGAGGTGAGTGGCCCGCCTAGCGAGCCGTGCTAAGCTCGTCGGTTAGGGGTGAGTTCTTGCCTCACACTCCTCGATACACTCACCCGAACAATTATTTTTCGGGCACTCTTTATGTCCAAAAGAAAAAAAAGGAAGCACAATGAAGAAAGGATAATTGAAAAGCAAATGCAAAAAGGATCGGCCTAATCATGCCCCTGACGAAGAAAGCAACCTCAGCCCATAGATGTTAGAGGGCTTATTGGGCTAACCCTCCCCATCCTACGACTATGTCTAGCCCTCTATTACGACATAATCCCAAATAAACTCGGACAGTTGTCTGTACTAGATGGTAGGGAGAGATAGAGTGTCGAGGGGAAACAGGGTAACTACTAGCACCCCATCTTTCTGACCATGTAGAAGCTAAATTTCATACAAATGAAATTCAAAAGAATTTCAGCCAAATAAAAATATATACTTCAGGGCAGTTAAACTAAATTGAGCACTTATAGATTATTTCCTAGAGATACTTTATTGCGAAAGTGTCTTAATAAAATTCATAAGAAAACAACTCAATATACACAATAAAAAAATTCAGCTAAATATATATATATATATATATATATATATATATATATATATATATATATATATATATATATATGTATATATATATATATATATATATATATATATATATATATATATATATATATATATATAAACACCAGTAAACAAGGTGAGAGCAAAACAAACTAATAGAACGTAACGAAGTATATTGAATGATATACTAATATTACCCCTCTTGGGGTTAGAAGATTTTTACCACGCATGCGGTGAACTAAGGCTGATTTATTGCCTTGGTTCCTGTATCGCACTAACAATGTACATATATCTGGAGATTAAATATTAATTAAAGTTTTTACGTGAAGGCTTTCCTCAGACAATCTCGTTCATATCGTACTATCCAACAGTGTTATGAACTATCTCATGTTGAAATTGAATGAGAAAAAAAAACTAATTCCGATCAAACAAATCGTTGCGACAAGAAATAATTCAATTAATTGCACACGGTCGATTATATTATACTATAACTTATATATATATAACTTATTCTATTATAGTTTTTTTTAGTTCTATTCAAGTATTATATACTTCAAATTATAATTCGCCGTAGTACCAATAGCATTATCATTTCAATATATTTATATGTATAAAATCACAAAATTTTGAATCAAAAAAATAGAGAAGAAAGAAAAAAAAGCAAACCGGAGGAGGAAGGATGTAGGCAGGCGTTGCCCGACTTACCGGCTATCGTTGGGGGAGTATGGTGCCATGACTCCCTTTGTATGGCCCATGCCCCAACCACCCTTGCATCTAGGGGGCCGACGTCATCTAGGTGCCCTAAACTTGAAAAGAAGGAGAGGGCCATTCACCTCATTCACCTCGAGGTTTAGTTAGTGCTCATATAAAGGTTTTTATTCCATTATGGTTTTTTTAAAAGAAGAGTAACTCCCTTCAGCGGAGGGCACACGACCAACTGGCTGAAGGCCAGGGCCTGTTGACCTCACTGCAATGAGGCTCGGTCGACAAAAAAACAAGGAGAAAGAAAAAAAGAAAACAACTAGACTGCGTACCTATTTTCTAGATGCGTATCTGCTACTCCTGACTTAGATTAAGCTAGTTAGACTATCACTACTTGCACTTTCTTACTTAAGTAAGGCTTTGTTAAACAAAAAAAAACATAGCTATTATAAGGATAGAAAAAAAAATCGCATTTCCTTCCCTCGTCCCAAAAGAAAAATTTTATGTATTTAAATTTAAAAAGGAATCTCAATATATGTATATACAGGAGCCTAGACAGTCTCACTTATACTGTTTATCAGTGACTTTCAACTCATAATTACGCCTTAACTCGAAACAACTATAACTTCCTTACGTATAATTCTTATACATACCTAGTCGATTGACAATTCCCGCTTATCTTTAGCTACATGACTAACTGCAAAAAAGGAAAAGACAGAGTCATAGAATCCGACTATTAACCAAAGAAAAAAAAATTTGCCCAAGAAAAAATATTATGACCTCATAATTTTGTTAAGTGTCCTGCTTAAAAAAAATCCAGTGTAAGTTAATGTGTACGGAGTCAATATCAGCTATTCGTATCTTTGTACGATGACAATCAAAAAATAGAAAAACAGAAAAGTTTTCCTTCAAGGAACGAACTCACCAGCTTGCAGGTTCTCTTCTTTCGGTCGTTACCCCTTTTTGCTCTTCGACACTTGTAGTTTTGTAGTTTTAATTTTCTTAATTTGTTCTTTTAGTCTTTATAATTTTCTTTTCACTTTTCTTTTCATTTACATTTTTCTTTGTTCGTAAATTTATGGCACTGTGTTTCTATAATTTGCTTTTCACTTTTCTTTTTATTTAAATCTTATTTTTTTCTTCGTCGATTTGTTTCACTTTTGTTTCTATGTTTCCTAATTTTCTTTTCACTTTTCTTTTCCCTTTAAATCTTTTTCCTTTCGTAAATTTAGTTCACTCTGTTTTTATGTTTCTATAATTTGCACTTTTCTTTTTCCTTTAAATAATTTTTGTTCGAAAATTTAATTCACTTAGCTTTTTATGTTTCAATAACTTTCGTTTCACTTTCCTTTTTCCCTTTAAAATATTTTTGTTCGTAAATTTATTTCACTTAGTTTTTTTATGTTTCAATAATTTTCGTTTCACTTTCCTTTTTCCTGTAAATCTTTTTAGTTCGTAAAATTGTTTCACTTTTGTTTCTATGTTTCAATAATTTTCTTTTCACTTTTCTTTTTTCTTTAAATCTTTTTATTTTTATATCACTTAGTTTCTATGTTTCTTTAATTTGCATTTCACTCTTCTTTTTATTTAAATCTTTTTTAGTTCGTAAATTTGTTTCACTTTTGGTTTCTATGTTTCCATAATTTTCTTTTCACTTTCTTTTTCCCTTTAAAATATTTTTTTTTAGTTCGTAAATTTATTGCACTTAGCTTTTTACGTTTCAATAATTTTCGTTTCACTTTCCTTTTTCCTGTAAATCTTTTTAGTTCGTAAATTTGTTTCACTTTTGTTTCTATGTTTCAATAATTTTCTTTTCACTTTTCATTTAAATCCTTTTAGTTCATAAATTTGTTTCACTTTTGTTTCTATGTTTCAATGATTTTCATTTCACTTTTCTTTTTCTGTAAATCCCTTTTTGTTCGTAAATTAATTTCACTCCGCCTTTATGTTTCTATAATTTTCATTTCACTTTTCTTTTTATTTAAATCGCTTATTAGTTAAATCTTTTTTTGTTTGTAAATTTATTTCACTCCGCCTTTATGTGTCTATAATTTTCTTTTCACTTTTCTTTTAGTTAAATCGCTTATTGTTCGTAAATTTGTTTCACTTAGTTTTTATGTTTCAATAATTTTCTTTTCACTTTTCATTTAAATCCTTTTAGTTCGTAAATTATTTCAATGTTTCTTGAATTATTTCTATGTTTCTTTAATTTTCATTTCAAGCAATTCCTTTTATGAAAAAAATGTATTATTTGATTTGCACGTGAAAGTGCTCTTACCGATTTTTTATATTCACACTGCATTGGAAATAAATTTCTTATAAATTTTCCTTCAGGTCTATCCGGCTCGAAGGACCATAAATGTATAAGACATGCTAATACATGGAGTCAAATAAAACAAAACAGTTTTTATTGTGGAGAAAATATTACTATTAAAAACTCCACATTTATTTTATCCACCCGTTCTGTACAATGCTTTGATTTAGACTAGCTGATGTGTCAAATTATAGCGAGAGCAACACTGTTTTTCGCTCAGATTGGCAGCAATGCCGCCAATGTGATATACCCTTTATCTTCAGATTGTGAAGTACGTGTCATTGTAAAAACCCAACAAACCAGCCATTGCTTGTAGAAAATTGCGTGCTTCCAATGTGAGACGATGAATAAGACGACTCTAAATCTGATCAGAATAATCATGCCGTCACAAATTTAATTCAGATTACCTGAACCAAAAACATGCGAAGCGGTGTCAAATTTCAAAACACGCGATCAAAAACCCGACGTAATGCTGATCGCGTGAAGTGTACTTTGTTGTAAAGTAAAAGTAATGTCAATTACCTATTAAGCAATTATGAATTTATATATTCAAAATGTATTTAATTATCAATTATGAACTTTGTTATAGCTAAGTAATTAATATTTGCATTTGTCAATGAACTTTATTGTTACGATTATAGCTAAGTAAGCAATAATTGTATATAAAAATGAGAAATAAAACTGACTTGGGTCACTGTTTCTTCAGTCCTTGAAGCGTTAGTTTCATTGTTGAGAATTCCCCTCACCAGCGGGAAGGGTTCCAGCAATCGCAGTACAATAAGTAATCTCCTCCACCAGTGGTAAGAGATTCACTTAATCATTTGTACATTTGGTCCTTCGAGCACAAGAACTCAGCTTTACCTACCTGGTTACATACACTAAGAAGACGTTTCCGGAATAGCTGGAGATACTATTCCGATCACAAGAACTCAGCTTCACCTAGCTGGTTACATTAAGAAGACGTTTCTGAAGTAAAGTACTAGAAGATACTATTCCAAATATCCCAGCCCCCTGGTTGCACATTATAGGCGGAACCGAAGCCAATCTGGATAGGAGCACAACTGAGGAGCTATAGGAAAGCGTATCCAAGCCATAACGAAGTAGGCTTGAAATATTTTAACATTACCTGAAACGAAGTCTGCAGCCATAAGTACTCTAACATTTTAACACCGGAAAAACATGGAAGCACTAGCAAAGCAGCAGCAGCAGGCCTTGGAAGATATCTTGCAAATTAAAATCAATTATAAGAAAGACCTAGAGTGGAGGAAGAATGCTACGTATATTCACACCAAACTCAATCGACTGGAATGCATGTGGGCTCAATTTAGTGAGTGGGACATCAAAATCCAGGGATTAAAACATGAGAACGGTGAGCATCCCTATTTCTCGAATAATTTCTTTGCAGATACCGAGAAACAATATGAAGACATCAAAGATATGTAACAAACGAAGCTGCTAGCAATAGGGCAACGTGAGATAGACAAGTTAAACGCCAAAGTAATGGAAGATCCGTCCAAGTCTCCAGGTACAGAAGTTAACGAAGATAACGAGCAATCAGCAACGACTAGTAATGACTGTCCGGGCAGAACCAGAGCAATCAAAAACAGCCATGTACTACCAACATAAGCTAAGCGCTATCCAAGCGTATTGGAACAAGGTCGTCATAAACCACACAGATATAATTGCAAACCCAAGCAATATCTACTCCGAATATAAAGAGAGCAACACATACCGGACAATTGGGGACCTATATGAAGATATTAAAATTTTTATACAGGAGAAGTTATGTAGCACGAAGAGAGCTGAAGACGATAGTAAACTACCCAGTTTAATACTCCCGGTTTTCGATAGCGACTACCAGTCGTGGAGTTAGTTTCGGGACTTATTTATGCGGCTTATCCACAACAACACCCCACTCGGAGCTGCAGAGAAAATGCAGTACCTGAAAACACACCTAACCAAGGAAGCGAGCAGCCTTCTTCATCATCTGACGATATCAGACGCAAACTATGAAACGGCCTAGAAACTTCTTAATGAACGTTTTGAAAACAAACGAGAGATTTGTTCATCTCTTTTACAACGGCTACTATTGCAACCAAAAGTAGAACAAGAGTCAGCACACGAGATACGAACACTTCATGGTACCACAGGTTGCTCTGTCCAACCTTGGTATAGACGCGGATACTTGGTCCCCAATTATTTGCCATATAGTGATACATAAACTGGACAATGAAAGTCACAGGCTTTATGAGCAAAGTCTAGAGAAACCTCGAGACTTACCAAGTTATGAAGGACTGTTTCGCTTTCTGGAGAATCGATTCCAATCGCTAGAATCATTACGGGACAGAAAAGAGAAAGATATCAATGCAGCTGGGAATAATTATCAAATACGATTTAATGATCAACACAGATACAAATCATATCATACCACTGCGAATAAACAGCAGAATTGCTGTTATCGTCAACATTCCCACAAATTATACCAATGTAAATTCACCCGACTACCGATTACTGAAAAGAAACAACTTGTTCAGAAGAAAAACCTGTGCGTTAATTGTCGGATGCACAATACTAATGTAATTTGCCGAAGTAAATATAATTGCAGTATTTGCCATCGTCATCATCATACATTGATACACCCTGCCGACGGAGAATACCCAGCCACGACAACCGTACACCACAGCACACCTATCTACAACAAAGCCAACACCTGAAACACAGACTCAATTGTTGAACGTCAAGCAGACTCAACAAGTAGTACTGCCCACTGCACTAGTGCATGCCCAAGGTTGCCATGGAAGGATAGAAATGCTTCGGGCGCTAATTGATCAAGGTTCGCAGACATCCTTTATGTCTATAGCAGCCGCTGAACTCCTTGGATTACCACAATTTAAGGTAAATGCAGAAGTATCTGGTTTGGGAATGAAGAAGACGGGTCGCGTCCATCATAAGGTCATAGTAGAATTATCACCCCGATTCCCGTCGCAATTCTCAACAACAATTGAAACACTAGTTTATTTTTTATTTTTTTTTATTTATTTATTTTTTTTTTTTTGTACGATGTGGACAACCCTTTGATACGCCAGCATGGCCTTGGCATCTCACAAGACATCTACCAAATCAGAAAATATCAATCAGCAACGATATTACACCACCATGGAAAAATGTTATTTTAGCCGATCCAACCGACCTATCGATTTAATTATCGGAGCAGATGTTTTTAGTTACATTATCGGCGACAAGACAATGAAATACCTAAATGGACTATAGGTCAAGAAACGAAATTTGGGTGGATCCTATCCGGACCGGTGATCAATAGTACTACAAGTACTAATGAATTCACATGTATGATTTCATATACAGATCTAGACCAAAACTTAAGAAAATTTTGGGAGGTAGAAAATGTTGAAGCAGCAGATAATACGTCATCCAGTGACGATACAATTTCTAACCCAGATGGCGCTATATGGTACGAATACCATTCAAGCACAACAGAAAACAATTGGAAGAATCAAAACGGGCCGCATTGGCAAGATTTATTTAGAATGAGACAAAATTTAAAATTAACAAGCCATTAGAGAAGGATTACAAGGCCTTCATGTGAGAATACTTAAAACTAGGACACATGGTATCACAATGGTAACAAAACACACTACCAGAAGAGGGATACTATTTGCCACACCATGCTACCATAAAAGAAGACAGTTCAACTACCATGTCGTATTCGATGCATCATCAAAAACTTCAACGGGTTTAAGTCTAAATGAAACCTGCATATAGGAACTAAGTTACAAAACGACTTAACAATTATAAAGATTCATCCAGATGACCAAAAATATCTAAAAATTCTATGGAGACCAGCACGGCTAGAGCCCATTTTGGAATTTCAACTAACAACTGTGACATATGGGACAGCAGCAGCGGCGTAGTCCATATAGTTGTACATCCCAAATCCTAGTTCCTCTTAGTACCTATAAACTGTTTAGATACATTTTATTTAAACGAAGAAGACTATTTTATTTTAATATTTTTATAATTTTATTTTTATTAATTTTGATACTTTCAGATCGGCAGATCTGGTTAGACTAAAAATCTATTTACAATTTTTTGTATCCTACTTTACAATTAATACATAGATAGTTTGTTAAATATTTTCTCTGTATTGAGTACAGTATTTTATTGTCAATGAATAAATGATTATGATATTTTTCAAAGTGTTTGTGTTTCACACTATTCAAAATTTATCGAAGTGTACAGGTTGACTAAAATATATTTGACAGTACAGTCTGATTGGATATTATTAAAGTGGATTTGAATAAAAATATTTTATTGATAATATAATCAAACTTAAGAAATTTTAATAAAAATTAAATTTGTAGCTACTGCTACATTACTCCCCCCTCAGTGAAAACGTCCATTTTAAGTGAGTCGTAAAATTAAGAATATGATGAATAATAATATTGTTAGTAATAAAAAAATTATAATTGAAATTTTACTTTCTTTTTTGGCTTGTTTTTGATTGGTGTAATTGTTTGTTCTGTGTGTTCGATAAATGCTGGTTTTAGTCTGTCAACTGAAATGTTCGTTGCTTTACCACGGTAGTCGATTTGATAATATTTATCAAATTTGTTTAAAACTTTGAAAGGACCTTCATATGGGTTTTGTAAAGAAGATTTGCTTCTGTCGATTCTAACAAAAACAAATTCTGTATCTTTTAAATCTTTAGGAACGTAGATTTTAGAATTTTGTTTTCGAGAATTTGAAGGTTTGAAGTTATTTATGCAAGATCTAATTTTACTTAAGAAATTTGATGGATCTTGAATTGTTGAATTGTTGTTAATGATAAATTCTCCTGGAACGCGAAGAGGTTGTCCATAGACAAGTTCTGCTGGAGAACATTGCAAGTCTTCTTTAATCGTGGTTCGGAAACCTAAGAGGACTGCAGGTAATTGTGTGACCCAATTATTTTGGCCGTCACGGCTGTTTTTAATTGTCGGTGAAATCGTTCTATCATTCCGTTTGATTGTGGATGATAAGGAGTAGTACGGATTCGATGTGATCCTAAAATTTTTGTAAATTCTTCGAATAATTTGGATTCGAATTGAGTACCTTGATCTGTGGTAATTTCTAGAGGAATACCAAAACGTGGAAAATATTGTTCGTATAACGTATTGATAACTGTGCTTGCCTGTATATCTTTGATTGGATAAGCTTCTGGCCATCGAGTAAATCTATCTATTATTGTTAAAATGTAAGAATATCCATTTGAAGACGGTAAAGGACCTACCAAATCTAAATGGATATGTTCGAATCTTGTTTTGGGTAGTTCGAATTTACCGATTTCTGATTTTGTGTGTTTAGTTATTTTGGCTTTTTGGCAATTGACACAATTTCTAGTCCACTTGTTAATATCTGTATTCATTCCAGGCCAAAAGTACTTTGAAACAATAGATTTTCGTGTTGTTCTAATTCCTGGATGAGATAAATTATGTATGGTATTAAAGATAGTTTTTCGAAGTTCTTTGGGTATATATGACCGTGAATTTTTAGTAGAAACTTCGCACCAAATGTCAGATTCAGAAGTGTTTAATTTAATTTTAATAAGTTTATATTTTGAATTATCTGGTCTGTTATGCTGAGTTATTAAAAGATGTGTAAGTTCTTCATCACTATTTTGGTACTCAGCGATAGTTTTTAAATCAAATTTGGTATTGTTATGCTTTGAATGTTCAAAATTTTCGATAGAAATTCTAGATAAAGTATCTGCTACTGTGTTTGATTTGCCTTTGATATGTCTGATATCTGAGGTAAATTGAGTTATGTAGTCCAGATGTCTAGTTTGTCTTGGACTTCTTTCTGTTTTAGACCATATTGCTGTAATGAGCGGTTTGTGGTCTGTAAAAGCTGTAAATTCTCGACCTTCTAGAAAATGTCTAAAATGTTTGATGGCTAGATATAATGCCAAAAGTTCTCGGTCGAATGCTGAATATTTAATTTCTGCTTCTTTTAATTTTTTAGAGAAAAATGCAATGGGTTCCCAATGGTTTGCATTAGATTGTTGGAGAACTGCACCAACGGCGCTAGCAGAAGCGTCTACGGTTAAATTGAATTTTGCATTTTCAATAGGATGGGTTAATAAAGTTGCTCTTGAAAATGATTGTTTAATTTTATTAAGTTGTTCTTCACATTCTACTGGCCAAGAAAAATTTTTAGCGTTATTTGGTTTCTTTTTGAGAAGTAGGGCCAAATGAGTGTGAATGGGGTTTAGTAATTTGGCAAGATTTGGAATAAATCCATGGTAATAATTAACCATGCCTATAAATTGTTGAATTTGTTTAATGGAATTTGGAGAAAGAAAATTGTTAATAATTTGGACTCTATCTTCTGAAGGTAAGATCCCTTCTTTTGTTATTTTATGACTGAGGAAGTCCAAAGTCCAAGTTGTATAAAAATTTGGTTTAAATGATTTTGATGTTCGGATTCGGATTTGCTGGCAACTAAAATATCGTCAATATAGACAAAAGCGAAATCTAAATTTTTAATGATTTGGTCCATGAATCGTTGAAATGTTTGTGCAGCATTTCTTAGACCAAAAGGCATCCTTGTGAATTCAAATAATCCGAATGGAGTTGTTATGGCTGTTTTGTGTATGTCTTCTTTAGCCATTGGAATTTGGTGGTAAGCTCTTATCAAATCAATTTTTGAGAAAATGGTGCAACCGTTTAAGTTCATTGAGAAATTTTTTATGTGTGGTAATGGGTATCTATCCGGAACTGTGATTGCGTTGAGTCTGCGATAATCTCCACATGGTCGCCAACCTGTAGAATTTTTCTTTGCTACTAGATGTAGTGCAGAAGATACTGAAGAAGATGATAATTGGCACAGACCTAATTTAACCATGTGATCAAATTCTAATTTTGCAATTTTGTATTTATGTCCATCTAAACGTCTTGGACGAGAAAAAGGAAGAAGTCCTTTAGTTTCTATGTGATGTACTACGTTATGTTTAACTGGGATATCATAACGAGGTGGTTGTGTTAATGTGGGAAATCTTTGCAAAATTTTACCGTACTCATTACTGATTGCGTAGTAACGAGGAGTTGGAGTATTTGCGTTTACCGTGATTCCACTAAAGTTGTTGTACCGGCGAGTAATCTTTTGTTTTTTAAATCGACGAGTAAATTACATTTTGTTAAAAAATCTGCGCCGATGATGGGCTTGTTGACATTAGCAATTATAAATGGGAAAATGAATTCCCTCCTAAGACCGAAATCTACTTTAAGTAGTTTTGTACCATAAGTGTTAATGAAAGAACCGTTTGCTGCGGATAAATATAAGTTAGGATCTTTGTTGAATTTTCTAAAGAATTCGTTAGGTACTACTGAAATATCAGCACCTGTATCTATTAGAAATTTGAATTTGTTTTCTTTGTCAAAAATGAATAAACGTTTAGAAATATTATTGTTAAATATATTGTTCACTGAGGGATTAATTAGTTTTTGTGATTATTACTAGGTTTATAAGAACACGGCGAAATGCATTTATTCGCTTTGGTACCATATTTATTGTGGTACCAACAATAAGAATTGTTATCTCTACATTTTGAAACTTGTCTGCTATGCGAGTTGTTTCTAGAGAATGAATGATCTCTTGATGTGTTTCGAGAACGTGAATAAGAAGGTTGGTTTTGACACGATAATCCTTTTATCAAATTTTCGAGATTTTCTAATTTGTTTTCTAAATTATTTATTTTTGTTAAAAGGAAATTGTTATCGATAAAATTGTAATTTGGTGTTGGTAGATTTTTGTTTATTTCCGATATAAATTGAATTTTGGAAATATCATATATATTATCTGCCAAATCTAAAAGTTCTTTAATATCTTGTTTTCCTGAAGATATTAAGGCTATGTTGATATTTGCCGGCAATTTTCTCATCCATAATTTTTTAATTAAAGATTTGCTAAATGTAGAGGAATTGCCTGCAAGAATTTCCATGGAGCGATAGAATTCGGAAGGTTTTCTATCTCCGATTTCGGTAGTAGATAGAAGTTGCTCTAACTTTTTCTCTTCTGATTCTGTAAACCTTTTTATCAGAGTATTTTTTAAACTCTCATATTTATTTGAAAGTGGAGGATTTTGTAAGAAATCTAGAACATTTGTTATTACTTCCACTGGTAAAGACTGAACAATGTGACTGTATTTTGTCTTGACTACCGTTATTCGTTTAGAAGCAAATTGGGCTTCGGCTTGAATGAACCAAGCTTCTGGATATGGAGTCCAAAAGCTTGGTAGTTTGATTGTTGTGGCTACATAATTGTTTTCATTGTAATTTGTAGCATTTGTATGTAAACTTTGTTGTGAAAAGTTTGACTCATTTTCATTAGTATGATGACGTTTGAAAGTAAAATTTCACTTGTTTATTTATACACTGATTTTAACGAGACTTAACTTCGCGAATCACAAAATGAAAGTCCAACCCCTTATTATGTATAAATTTTCAGATGATTATACCATGATAAAATATATTTTAATTTGAGTTAAAGATATATTATTTATTGAAACAGATACAAATTTTGAAAGGTGAGAAAAAAATATGTTGTATTGTAGAATTGTGTATGTTTCTGTTGTACAATAATATTAATTTTAATTAAAAAAAGAACATACCAATATTAAATTTAACTGATGTGTTGACTTTTTTTCTTTTTCTTGTTTCTTTATAACGTTGATTTGTCTGCCTTCTTAAAGAGGAGTATTCTTGAAATGTTGATTTGAAATTGTTGATTGATGAATATTTTAATAAAAAGGATGCCTTACCCTAGGTGGGGGGCACCTCTTATTAAATATTTTGTTGTTGTTGATTGTTGAGTTATTTGTTGATAGTTATTTTTTTTAATAACGAGGATGCCTTACCACGGGTGGGGGGCACCTCTTATTAAAAATGTTGCTGCTTGATTTTTAAAATCAGAGAATATCTTACCTTGGGTAGGGGGTATCTCTGTTTTAAAATTTGGCTTCTGCTTCTTATTGTAAAACAAGAAAGTACCTTACCTTGGGTAGGGGGTACTTCTGTTTAAAATTTAACGTTGTTGTCTTCTGCTTTCTATTTTAAAAACCAGAAAGTACCTTACCTTGGTTAGGGGGTACTTCTGTTTTTAAAATTTTGAGGTCACCAATGAGGGTATGCTAGGATTAATGGGGCTCCTTGATGACTGAATATAGGAATATATAGTTGTACATCCCAAATCCTAGTTCCTCTTAGTACCTATAAACTGTTTAGATACATTTTATTTAAACGAAGAAGACTATTTTATTTTAATATTTTTATAATTTTATTTTTATTAATTTTGATACTTTCAGATCGGTAGATCTGGTTAGACTAAAAATCTATTTACAATTTTTTGTATCCTACTTTACAATTAATACATAGATCGTTTGTTAAATATTTTCTCTGTATTGAGTACAGTATTTTATTGTCAATGAATAAATGATTATGATATTTTTCAAAGTGTTTGTGTTTCACACTATTCAAAATTTATCGAAGTGTACAGGTTGACTAAAATATATTTGACAATACAGTCTGATTGGATATTATTAAAGTGGATTTGAATAAAAATATTTTATTGATAATATAATCAAACTTAAGAAATTTTAATAAAAATTAAATTTGTAGCTACTGCTACATCAGCTTAACTCAAGCATAACGGATACAGCGAACAGTGTTATCCGACATCGACAGGTTATTTGATTCCGCAGGATGGCTATCACCAGTCATAATACTTGCTAAAGTGTTTATGCAAGAGTTGTGGACTGAAAACTTAGATCGGGATACACCTTTAACAAATGACCTCCAAAGAAAATGGGTTCAGTTTAAACACTAACTTCCACTGGTGCAGAATATTAAGATTCCGAGGTGGATAAAATACAGGAAAAACCACAAAGGCATTGAAATTCATGGATTCTGTGATGCGTCTGAGAAAGCATTCGCCGCAGTAGTCTATATAAGGATAATAACGGAACAAGGGGATTCAGTAATAACGATGATAGCTGCAAAAACAAAGGTGGCAGATCACATTGCTCAGACTAGAACTTTGTGCAGCAGTATTATTAACAAAACTAATGACCAGGATAACGAAGATATTTGACTTTAAGGTTATTAACGCCTATGCCTGGACTGACTCAAAAATCACGCTAGCATGGATCCAAAGCGAAAGAAAAAAGTGGGATAACTTTGTCCAATCCCGAGTCAAAGAAATACGAGAAAGCCTATCACCCGCGACATGGCATTACGTGAAATATGATCACAACCCTGCGGACTGCGCATCCATTATAGTGGACTGGTTCCGAATGGTTAATACGATCCAAAGAAGAATGGCCTATTGTTCAATCATTCGATGGAAAAGAAGATACCCGTGCCGTAATCGCCAACCACACTACTGCTACCTTTTCAACTCCCACTGACAGCAATTTTCTTGAAAGATTTTCTACGCTTACCAAAATGTTACGCGTACTGACATATTGCTATAGATTTGTGCATGCCGCGCGACGCTCACCTGGATCTAAATCCGAATATCTACAAGCAGATGAACTTCAACGAACACTTGTAAGTTGTCTTAATATTGTTCAAAAGCAATTCTTTTCACAGGAAATCCACGCTATAAAACTGGGAAAACAAATACCTCGTTCGAGCAAACTTCTATCCCTATCACCATTTCTGGATACTGAGGGACTTCTTCGCCTAGGAGGTAGACTGAATCACTCCCACCTATGACCAGAGGCATCCTATAATTTTACCACACAGTCACCACTTTACGTCACTTCTTATCCAAATTGCACACATAACAACGTTACATGGAGGTAACCAGACAACACTAACGTACCTGCGACAACGATACTGGATAATTGACGCTAAAACTGCAATCCGGGCAGTGATTCATCGTTGCGTAATTTGCTGTCGTTATCGTGGAATTCCACTGAAACAACAAATGGGTAGGGGTACTAAAGCACCCAAGGGCTACATAGTCATTCATCTAGAAGCAGTGAGTGACCTAACCACTGAAGCATTCCTGGCCCCCTACAAAAGTTTTACGCCTAGAAGAGGTACATACAGTGACATCTACAGTGATAATGGTACCACCTTTGTCGGAGATAAGAATCGATTGGACACCGAATTTCACAGCGTAATACAAAAAAGCCACGAAAAGGCATCAGAAAAGCTAGCCAATTATGGTATCAAATGGCATTTTATTCCACCATCCGCACCTAACTTAGGAGGTTTGTGGGAAGCCGTTGTGAAACCAACTACATACCATTTTTTTTTTATATATGATGTTGCCAAAGCTCAGGGGATGCCCTATGATGCTAAAGCACAGCCCTGGCAGGAAAGGAATTAAGGTTGGGGGAAATGGGTTAGGAGGTTGAGTGAAGGAGGTGTCGATGTACGCCCCGTTTGAAAGTTTCAGGCTCATAAGACGAGGGAAAAACAGAAGATGGTAAACTGTTCCACATTCGTGTTGTTCTGCTAAGAAAAGATTCCCGAAATTTGACGGTACGTCCAAATTTGACCCGGAGAGTATAGGGGTGGGAGCGACTTGTAGATCTTGTATCGCGCGTTGTAATGAGTCTACAAGGAATCAGGCTAGCAATTTCGTTAGAACAATGGCCATGGAAATAGCGATAAAAAAGTGAGAGACAACCGACATTCCGTCGATGCTCCAAAGAGTCAAGGCCCTCAGAGATTGAGGAATCGCCAATAAGTTTAACAGCCTTACGCTGAACTTTGTCTAACGCGGACAATGCGGTGTGTCCTGCCCCTGCCCAAATATGGGAATTATATTCAAGTCTAGGCCTAATGTGGGACTTGTAGATCAACGCTAAGTCGGGTGGGGTGAAATATTTCTTACATCTCTGTAGAAAACCCAAACATTTCATCGCACTTTTAGCGATTGCAAATATATGATCCGTCCAGCTAAGATTGCTGGGTATCTCAATACCCAAGATCTTTAGGGAGGTTGAATTGGGTATATTCACTCCGTCGACTGCAATCGATTGGGGGTGAACTGGGCGTTTTTTAAGGGACATTAAACAGCATTGAGTTTTGGATGCATTAAACGTAACACGATTTGCTCTGCCTCAAGCGAGGACCATAGAAATGTCTTTGTTTAATGATCTAAACATGCGTTCCCGATTGACTTCTGTAGCATTTCCACGTGAATTCATTACAGAATCAAATGAGTACGCGAAATCAAGGGTGCTGTCGTCGGCAAAACTATGAATAGGATTGAGAGTAAGGGATAAGAGATCATTAATAAAAAGAAGAAATAAGGTTGGTGAAAGAACTGAACCCTGAGGTACACCGGCATTTATTTCGTAGGAATCAGATGTAACTCCGTCAATTACTACACGGATTGAACGGCCTGACAAAAAGCTCTCTATCCATTTAACGAGGGTAGGATGCAGACCAAATGTTTGAAGTTTGGCTAAAAGGGCAGCATGCCAGATTCTATCAAAAGCCTTTGAAATATCAAGAGCGACGATTTCGGACTCACCGAAATTATGGAGACAATGATTCCAACGCTCCGTTAGTAAGTCTCCGGTTCGGCGGCCAGCGCGAAAACCGTACTGGAAATCGTTGATAAGACGGTTATTTTCTAGATATTTCAACAACTGAGAGTTGATGAGTGATTCAAAAACTTTGGATATGATCGAGGTTAGTGCAATTGGTCTGTAGTTAGAGGGGTCGCATGCCTCTCCTTTTTTAAGTATCGGCTGGACATGAGCAAGTTTCCATAGACTTGGAAATATTCCTGTTGAATATGACAGGTGAAAAAGTTTGCGCAGAGGTTTAGGAAAAGCAGAGGCGCAGCATTTTAAAACAAGGGGCGAGAAACCATCAGGCCCAGTAGCTTTGGACACGTCGAGTTTCGAAAGTACTCTAAAAACATCCCGAGTGCGAAAATGTAGCAGCTTTTGCCTACTAGTGCACTGTGATGGAGATGAAAGTAGCTGCGATGAAGGTGGCAAGTACGAGTTAGCAGCAAAATTAGCAGCAAACAGGTTGGCCTTGTCCAATGAGTCAGTAAAAACATTCCCATTATAAATGAGTGGTGGTGTTGACGAACAGGTGAAATTGTTCTTTACGGTTTTTACTAGAGACCAGAAGCCCTTACTACCCTTTTGAGTAGAAAATACCTTCCGTCTGATGCTCTGGTCGAAATTGAACTTATCTCTATCTCTATATCTCTATAGATACGCCTCAATTCCTCTGAAGGGCACAATTTATATGCCTGGAAGGCTGCTTCCTTCTTTTTAATGGCTGCGAAACAGTCATTATTGATCCAATTGGTGATAGTTGGTTTGATGCTCTTAAAGCTATGAGAAATAAAGCGATGCATTCCAAACCAAAGGATGTTTAAGATATAATCGGTGCATTTGTTAACGTCTCTCACAGAAAAGCAATCGGACCAATCCAGCTCTCTGAGATACTTATTAAGTCCCGCCCAATCAGCATTTTTATAATGCCACACTAATCTTTTGGTGGAATTTAGGTTAGTGGTTGTCAGAGAGGAGATGGAGAATTGGGCGGAGATTAGACAATGGTCCGAATTACCCAAGGGAGACGTCACCGAAACCGAGTATTTTTCTGGATGCGATGTTAGAAATAGATCTAAAAGATGCGCGTTGTGCCCTTAGAACAGAAAACAAAAGGAAGTGCAATACCGTGTATAAATCGTGTACGTGTTTTCCGATTTTTTGTTCGTTGGAAAGGTGTGGGAAGGGAGCTTCAACTTCGCCATAAAGAAATGTCAATTTGACGTGAACTTTCTGAAGAGTGCGGGTCCAAGTGTTTATTGAATAATTTTCAATGTTTAGTTGTTAAAAGTGGTGTAATTTTACAAATAAGGACAATTAACATTTAAAAGAGTGTTTTGGTTTAGTTTACTAAGAATCTCACGTGCTTAATTTGGACATTTTTCGTGATGAAGTGTGCGATATTTTGTTATAAAAATAATCGACGCATTGCGTGTGGAAAATCATTTTTCAGGAAAGTTAAATAATATAATAAGCAATTATACAGCATTTTCTTTGAAATATGTGCAAAAGCTGTATAAATAAAAGCTAAATTACCAAAAAATATAACCATTTCTCTTGATGGTGCTCGTTTGTTTACATTTGAGATTCATCAGAGCTTTGGTTCGCCTTATTTGTTCAGCGACAGCTCACGGAAGTTTTTGCCTGAGGGCTCGAATAAAACTTTAAAAAAATTAAAATATTTTTCTACCTTTTGGTATTTTAGGTTTCCAAAAGATAAAGACTTCAGAGAACTGTGGCTAAAATTCATCGGTAGAACTGATTATATACCATCCGATTGTAGTAATGTTTGCGAGGACCACTTCGAATGAGTCAAAAATGTACTACTTCCATGGTGAAAACTAACACATTCACACCTTTCAAACACATAAGGAAAATTCGGAAACTTTTTGAGCATATTGCACTTCCTTTCGTTTTCTGTTCTAAGGTTGTGCCCCAAAGTATCTGGAACACGAGTCGGACACTCAACCAGTTGCTATAAATTAAAAGACTCACTAAATAACTCGACGTGTCTTCCAGACGGGCTTGTGGTGGAAGAATGCCTGAGCCACTGTGTGTTGTGGACGTTGAAATCTCCAGCAAGAACGATTTCAGAAGAGGGGGATAAAAATCTTATCGATATCGGAGGACAACTTATCAGAGGAACACACAGTGTCAGTGTCAGACATATTCGGGCTGCGGTATAAAAAACAAAAATGAATGATGTGCCGATAGAGTTTAAATCTAATCCAGACATAATTAAATTCTGGATTAGTAGAAGAAAATTGAGGGAGAAGGGAGAATGGCACATCTTTTCTAACATAAACCGCGAATCCCCTCTGAGGAGAGAAGAGTGGCACTAAGTGATAACCAGGGATGTGATACTGATTAATATCAGAATCGGAAACAACCTTGGTTTCGCTTAGTGCAAAAACAGCCGGATTTTCCGCGATCAAGTGGCAGTAAACCGAAAAATGGTTACTTTTCAAGCCACGAATGTTGCAAAAATTAAATAAAAATTTTTGCATACTCTTGGTCTTAATTTGCCCAAAACAAAACAAAAACGTACACAAACACAAGGACTGACGAACGGGATCCACAAATGCGAAGCAAAGCCGCCTCTGTGAGAACAATGCCAGCAGCAGTGTTATGCCTGCTGTGCTGAACTTTGATCTCGACAAAGGCAGCCAAATGCTCAGCAGTGGAGACCCGTTAAACGCATTCAATGCAGCACGATTGTACTACATTGAATGTTGGATGGAAAAAATGATATAAAATGGAACGAACTCACCAGACTGTGCTTTCAAATAGAGCATAAAAGCCCTTCGCTTCGGCAAGATGGCACTAGCACTTTGAAATTTTTTAATTTTATTTGCTTTCGCAACCGCTTTAAAAGTTTTTGGGGAGCAAGACACGGCGGCACGTCCATCCCCGTCAGTAGTTCAACTCAACTCAATAGCCGGAGAAACCAACTGGACCTACGAAGAATTCACCACGCTATTGGCTCAAACAGAGGCATGCCTGAACTCAAGACCGATTTGCCCTTTAAGCAACGACCCAGAAGATCTAGCAGTCTTAACACCTGGACACTTCCTAATTGGACGACCCCTGCTGACCACACCAGAAGGATATCATGAGGAACAGCCCACTAATCATTTGATCCATTGGAGACTGATCAATAAGTCACAGAATGACTTTTGGAAAATCTGGTCATCTGAATATTTTTCACGACTTCAGCAAAGAACTAAATGGTATGATCAAGCTGAAAATGTTAAAACAGGCGATCTCGTCATCTTGAAGGAGGATAACCTTCCGCCCGACATTCATCCGGGAGCAGATGGTCTGGTACGAGTAGCCACGATGAAAACTGCGAACAACATGTTAAAAAGACCAATATCAAAAATTTGTCGACTACCCTTTGAAGCAAACGAATTACCTACAACCGAATTACAAACCGAAACTACAGCCAAACCAGCTGTGAACACTACTTCGGTCGCCATACATCCCAGGAATCTGTCAACAGACGCAAGTAACGTCAACCCGAAGCCTCCAAATAGAAAACGGTCAACCGGAATAACGATATATCTGACGAATATTCCCATTCGACCATCAATTGAAGAACTGAAAAGAACCTCTCCAGCAACTCGACACCCGAAACGAGCCAAAATGTCGCACCCTATTGTTACTGAATTGTGTTTTAGCCGTGTTTGCACAACCATCCGTTCTTGACCAAAAACAACAACCAGCAAGGCAACTAGTGGAAATTACACCCTTAGAGCACTGCCCAGATATCTACATGGAAAACATTTCCCCGTTGCATATGGTAAACAATGTGTGGAATCTTGTGGTGTGCTATGATTTGGTAACCTACTATATCAACAACTCCTTGGGTTTGACCAGTTCATACGAAACATGACAGACCTTTGCAATATATCGATGACCCACAGTTATTATTGTACTTCTATAGTGACAGAATTTCAGCATAAAGTAGACGGATCAATTCAGCACTCTCTATTTGGAGTACTAGATCGAAGCTACGCAGAGTACATGGAAGAAGAGATACAGAAACTACGAGAAAACGAACAACATCTACTTACATTAGGACATACAAGCGCAATTCGAATTATTACAGAATCATATCACCTCTAATGTACAGGCTTTACGATCAGGGACAGAAGAAAATCGTATAGCACAAACTTTCAGTGCTATGACATCATATCTGAGCATTATTATGAATAACTATGAGAAGATTCAAAAGGAGTTGATAGATTTAATAACCGATACTCATCATGGTCAGATAAGTCCCCTGTTACTTACGCCTTACGCAATTTCACGAACAAATAAAACACATTCGACAACATATTTCCACGAATTTGATCATACCTGGAGAAACAAATCTTGATGATGTGTTAGAACTTTACAAGGTTGCAACTGTCCAGAGTCGCGTAGCAGATTCCATGATAATCTGCAAAATCCAGGTTCCCCTGGCTGATACAGCAATCTTCCAGCTTTTTAAGACATACGTCATCAGAATTCTTGGCCGCCAATTTACACCGAGATACATACTACACGCTATCACAACTGGAACTACAAGTATGTCTAAAAACAAAGGCACTGGGCTACCTCTGCCACCAAAAGCGCCCGATATATACCACCCAAGCGGCACCCAACAGATGTGAAATGGATTTGCTTAACCACCGAACACCACCCGTGTCTGTTTGTACTATAAAAGAAACACATCCATCGGTATACTGGATCCAATTATATAATCCAACTTATTGGATCTTCGTTGTATCTGATAGGACAACTATTAATATAGTCTGTGGGAACCAAGTCATCATTAGAGTCGTAGAACAGAGCGGTATAATTCGCCTAGCTAGTAATTGCAAGGTAAAGCACCCAGCCGTGCTCAAAATTCACCACCAATTCACAGGAATCATCTTTTCTACCGAGAACGAATATATCATATCTACTAACAGAAACTCTAAACAACCCTACAATTACAGGTCCACCTATTCCTCTTATACATTTGAATACAAGGCCGTTAGATGAACTTTAGCATGCAAAAATTCTCGATCACCTTCCTGCAGTAAGCACTCATCACTTGCATCACTACATCAGCACCTATATTATTGTAGCCGTCCTAATCATTGGCGCACTCTGGTATTTTTTCCACATCTCCGAAAATGTAAAACATGCAGACGTCCCCAGCACGCTACGTTTACCGTCCCGGAAGTAACACCTAGACCAATCACTAAGACAACTCTTCGCAACTCGCCGGTTCCAGTATGATCAGAATGATCATGCCGTCACAAATTTAATTCAGATTACCTGAACCAAAAGCATGCGAAGCGGCGTCAAATTTCAAAACACTACAAGCGATCAAGAACCCGACGTAATGCTGATCGCGTGAAGTGAACTTTGTTGTTGTTTATATTAAAGTAAAAGTAATGTCAATTGCCTATTAAGCAATTATGTATATATGCAAAATGTATTTAATTA
This sequence comes from Leptarthrus brevirostris, assembly GCA_964036015.1. Classification (NCBI taxonomy): domain Eukaryota; kingdom Metazoa; phylum Arthropoda; class Insecta; order Diptera; family Asilidae; genus Leptarthrus; species Leptarthrus brevirostris. The sequence goes on from OZ038371.1 coordinate 71,632,819, forward strand.
TCAATTATGAACTTTGTTATAGCTAAGTAAGCAATATTTGCAATTGTCAATGAACTTTATTGTTACGATTATAGCTAAGTAAGCAATAATTGTATATAAAAATGAGTGTTCTGCCCGTTACAGGACGAACACGCAAAATAAAGGAAAAAGAAAAGAAGATTTCGGATTTTTTATTTTTATTCTCCTAATTGTATCACAGACTTCACTTACAATAAATACTATCAGTTAACTTACAATCTAATCACTTTAATTCACTCATATTCGCTCGAAACAAATTCATTAAAATACTGGAGGATAAAGCAGTGCAAGAAATTTCAAGAATGGAGTAAGTATAAATTAAAGAAATGGAAAAGTTTAAATATAAGATTACTGTGTTAATAAAGTCGCTTATATAATAAAGTAGTATAACTAATATTGCAATTTGATCGTTTATGTCGTATACTAAAACAATGAAGGAAAGGAAATCTTAATTCTAGTCGAAAACCCAGAATAAAGTGAAAGGAAATCTTTATTCAAGTCAATTGTAATGTATGTGCCTGCGGATGAGCCACGTAAAGTTGCCGCAGGATGTTCAAGTGGCACGCGCTAGCTGGCAGCACGTTCTAGCTCGTCGGTATGGGGTGTAGGTTCTTGAACATCCGATTCACACATCGACAATCGAATTCCGCGTGCCTGTGGCGAAGAAAGGTTGTGGTATCCTTTCTTGAGGTCTGCCACAAAAAGAAAAAAAAAACGAGAAACAGATATAAAGGAAGAACAACAGGTCAGGTATCACCTGCTGTTCCTTGCCAAACTGAACCATATTGAAAAATCGCAAAGAAATAAGAAGAACTCCCCATATGCGATGGCTCAGTCTCTAACCCACGCCATCTCTGCACCTGGCTAGGGTACAGGCCCAACCTATAAAGGAAAGCTGAAAGAAAAAAAATATATAACAGGAATTAACAAAAAAAAATTAGAATAGAACATAGTGTGGGGGGGGGGGGGGTAGGGGAAGAGTGATAAGGAGGGAAACAGGGCAAGGAAAGAAGCTTTATGGAGGTTCCTGATACAAAAAGGAGTTAACATTTCAAATTTTCAAAAAAAAAGATCAAAATTAAAGGATGCCTTTTACTATTAACATAGTTCACAAATGGATTCAATTACTTAACTAGCCCTGTTTCATACAGGCTCTTAAAGCTATCTTGTGATAAACACATTTCCTTTCTTTTATTCCACCAAACTAAACACACTAAAACATTCCTTCTTCATTACTTTCTTTTCTATTTCTGATTTCATTTACTCATTTAATATTTTGACCCTGACACGAAAACTTCGTTAAGACTGTACATATTCTAGTGGTAATAACCTTGACATCAGCGGATAATACCTATCTGAAATGCTAACATTTAGATTACCGAGTTTCACAAATTGTGGTACACCAAAACACGTCAATTTAAAAAAAAGGATTAAAAATGTTCTATAAATTGTCATAGGATGTTAGATATGTAGATACAATGAAACTATTTGAAAAGGAAACTGCTGGAATATAAAAAAATAAGTTTTGATAGTTATAATTCGGTTGCATAATTGGCGATGCTAAATAAAAACTGAAATAAATTGCATTGAATTGAAATAAAGTTGGAATTATAATATAATAATTGACTTTCCTCTTCCGAGTTGTCTTATCTCACGAAGATATGAGCCCGAACGATGGCAAAAAGTTTTTTGATTCGTTAGGAGGTTGCTTCACACGCTTTAAAACCTTTAGTCATAAATTCTTTTCTTTTACAACCCTCTTGCATCCGCCAATGCATCATACAATCGTACAAAAAAATTTTTTTTCTCTCTAAGAAGTCTAGAAGAACAGCCGAATAATGAGAATACAAAAAAAATATGCAATTTCCTAACTGAAGGGTGTTTAGCTTAAATCAATCACATAAATATTGTATCTTCCCTATAAAATTTTTCTCTTTATATAGTAATTCAGAACATCTAGGATACAACTTTCTTTAGATTACCTTCTATAACGATTTCTATTATAAGTTCAAAACGCGTACATTATTGATACTGCATATAGGCAGTTGTAGTTTAATCGGCGATACCTGACGTAGGAACTTTACACAATATTTTCAAAAACAATTAACAAAACAATAATAGTGTTTTGATTCAAATCACGTGCGTTGCCTAGTCCTACTGTTACTATCGCTGATTTCCTGGCTTGACTAATACTGACTAATACTATTTTTACTGACGGTCCCAAAAAAGGAAAGGCACTCCTGATATATTTATTTGAATGTTCTCATCACTTTTCTGACCGCATAAAATCAAATTATACAGGTTATATATATTTTAAGGCATTCGCGAGTACATACAAGAATATGACTAAATTATTCATTTATGAATCTATAAGATCATCACTCATCTAAAGGATTTTCTTGCGTTTCGTTATATGTACTTTACAAAGTTATCATTCTAGTTATCTTTAACTCGAGTCAAATATAAATATATACCATGACAACTAGAGTGAAACTTGAATATATACCTTGGCAAGGTTCCGACATCTCAAATTCATTGTTGACAAATATAATCTGGTCACTAACCTGGTGGTCGTTAATAATTTGGAGTTAAGAGTTGTGATCTCTTGCTTACTGTGGGGGAATTTGTAGCTGAGCCCGAGGCTTGAATTTTTTCCAACTACCCGTGGAGGCTCCTAATGCATAGGGTGGAAGCGTGAGGGTAAGACTGACTCCTGAGCGGGTCTTCCTCTTTTCTTTTCTTTCTTTTTTTGGATGATACTGGCTATCTACAAGTGTGAAGGGAAATTTCAATTTCACTTTCATAATTTATGCTTAGGGAGTTTAAATTATTAGTTTTTTCTCTTCCTCGTTGGTGGTTTGCGCAGAGAAGTTTAGGAGGTTTGTTTCGTGCTTCGAGCACGGAAAGAGTTAAGTGCAGCCACAAATTTGTGCACTTAGGCAGCCAGTATTGAGGAGTACTTATTTTCTCTACCACTAATCACTCGGACAGCAGAATCCCTTAACTGAAGGAGGCCAGCAAAACAACCGAAACGCGCAAAAAGAATTTCACAATAAAATCATTTATATTCCGACGGAAAGAAAAAATTGAAAATGGAGTGAATCGATTTGTGCACTGAACGGCTCAATTAACAATATCTCTGATAAAAGAATCTGACTTATTTGTCGTCAGTCCACTATATACATATAAAACCTCTCATGAAGATATTGTGCACAATGTTAACATGTTATCTTGTCCCCAGAAGTATGTAAAATGGAGACTATCCTTTTTGGATTAAAATTAATTAGTATATTGACATTCATTGGACATAAGGCGAATAATTATCATTGACACCGATAGGGTAAGCCACTGGCTGATATCATCATGTATAGTCTAAAGATTATATGAAAAAATGGGACCCTTGTATGCAAACATTACTAACCTGGTGTGTAATGTAAAATTCTGTCATAAATCTATCTACCTATATTCAGTATCCCATATAGTCTAGCAGTGCAAATTAATATCAACTTGGCCTCTTTACAATACGACAAATCTTACTATATAAGTACCTACTACTGTAAAATTGACGGACGAGCCAATTAAAGGGACCGTAATATGCCACAGATGTATATAAGATATATATATATATATATATATATATATATATATATATATATATATATATATATTATATATATATATATATATATATATATATATATATATATATATATATATATATATATATATATATATATATATATATATATATATATATATATGTGGGAACTCGAGTCTGATGAGTAGCCCTGTAATAGAAAAAAAAGACAAATAAACAAAATATTTCTAAGTCTGCAAGTGCTATACCGTTACGTTGTGAAGTTAATCCACTAAGCACCATCGATCAGCATCCAGTTGCAGTTGCAGTGAATCCGCCGGTTACGTCGTAAGCTACGCTGAAAATATAAAAATTGTAAGCAGTTGTTCAATTATCTGTGCTGTACTTACTTGGAGTCAATTTCGCCTGCTACGCTGTTTTCCTATATAATAAAACTACGCTGTAACTTGATAGACTTTAGGATAGTGATAATATTACCGAACTTAAGCCCTATTGCAAGTGAATTTTTATTAAGCAAAGTGAATTTTTATTAATTAAAGTGAATTCGTTCTTTTGTGAAGTCAAACAAACTTCTTTTAATTTCTTTATTATCCCCGACCTCTCCCAGGATCCCCCACAACTTTTATGGTGTCAGAAGTGGGATCACGGGAAAATCGGACAAAAGAAAAACGGAAGTGTTGAGTGAACTCTTAGGCGCGTATTTGTGATAAACTCTTAACCCCCAGTACAGTTTTCGCGGTTAAAATCGAAACGATTTTGGAGTGGATTGTACCCTATTTTGTAACCCGCCCAGTACAAAAAGTGGATCAAAGAAAACACCTAGGAAAAACAAGTTCAAGCCCAAGGAAATTTAAGGTCAGATCTTTCCATATTTTTACTAACAATAGGAACGACGACAACATAGTTTTTATTCATGGTCTAATCTAATTATTTTGTAATCGAAGCATATCAAACAATCTAAACGGATTTCAAAGAATTTTTCAAAGCATTAAAACAACGGTACCATAAACGGGCGATATGAGAGCAAAATTTTAAATATTAGTGCGGGACAGAGTTCATGAGTTTCCGTAGCGGTACGAGTAGCTAACTATCGAACGGTTTTTTTTATCATTAATTGAACTGAAACAATCAGATTTTGTCAAAGAGAAGATTCAATGCAATAAGATAAGTGAATTACTGAAAATTTCGAACTTTTGAACTTTTTGAAATAAATTGAGGCAGTTGAACTTTAAACAGACAGAATTGAGATCGATCTTTGTGATGAATGTTTTGTATGGAAGAGTTCAAGAAATTCACTGTTAACGCGTTGCAAGAAATTTTGCGGGAGCGTGGCCTGCCGATAAGTTATCGTAAAAAACAGGACTTAATCGAAAGGTTATTAGGGGTCGTACGGGCCGAAGGGGAAGAAAACGATTTTGAAGACGCGAGTACCGAATTCGGTAATACGAATAGTGATAACAAAAGGGAAACAAGAGATACTTCAGTAATGACGGAGCCAGCGCAAATGCAAGGAATTAACTTCGCGTTTAGGGATGTAGAAGAATCTCTTGAAAAATTTAATGGGGAATCGGGCAAAGGTGTTAATGCATGGCTCAAGGATTTTAAAGATATTGCTACGGTTTGCCAGTGGAATGATATTCAAAAATACCTTTACGCAAGAAGGTTATTGCGTGGCGCAGCAAAGCTCGCAGTTGAATCCGCATCGGGAGTACATAGCTGGGAACTGCTAGAGGCTGCATTAGAAAGGGAATTCAAGGAGGCTCCGAATAGTTTGAGCATTCACCGGTCGTTGGAAAGTCGAAAGAAAACAAATACCGAAACGTTCCTCGAGTACCTGTACGCAATGAAGCAAATCGCCAGCCGTGGCGTAATAGACGATGAATCCCTTATAGCGTACATTATTGCTGGAATCGACGACGACGTGCAAAATAAAACTGTATTATATGGAGCGAGAACACTAGAAGAGTTAAGGTCAAAAATAAAATCATATGAAATGATGAAAGCTCACCAAAAATCAGGCTCCTCCTGTAAGAGAAATCAGGATAGAGGAAATCCTACAACGAAAGGCCACCCAAAACTTAAGCGTTGCTACAATTGTGGGTCTAAATCTCATTTGACGGCTAGTTGTCCCGATAAGAGTAAAGGCGCTCGATGTTTCAATTGTGGCAAATATGGGCATTTATCAGCACATTGTTCTCAGCCGAGAGCACCGAGGCCTAGCGCCGGCAAGTGGAACGAAGGTGATAAAAATCCAGTTAACGTGATCTCGGTACCTGATTTGAGCGTTATGGTTAAGTTTGGTCAGGGCGAGTATAAAGCTTTAGTTGATACCGGGAGCGGAGTAACGCTAGTTAGGAACACCATTATTGAAGACAGCAGAGTCCTTTCTGAAGCTAAAGGCCCAAGCATAATACTTACCGGCTTTGGACAGAATTTAAAGCGCACGCTGGGCTCAATCCAGACGAGTTTAGTAATAAATGGCGACAACTACAGCGCATGTTGTCACGTCGTCCCCGATAATTGGATTACGAGCGATGTTCTAATCGGGCTAGATATCATTAAGTTAGCAAGTTTGCGAGTCGAAGACGGAAAAATGACCCTGACTAAAGTAAAAACGCAAGAGCCCGAGACTGATTTCCTGGAAAGAATAGACGTTGTACAGCTGGTAGAGGAATATGATTGCGATAGCTTACATGAAATAGACACACCCATATGCAGACAGAAAATATCTAAGTTGATCTCGGAATACGCTCCAAAGAAGCCGGAAAGTTCGTGCATCAAAATGGCAATTCATTTAGAGCATGGAACAAAGCCAATTTATTTCAAGCCACGAAGACTAGCGCCGAAGGAGAAAGTGGAAGTGAGCGAGCAAATAGAAAAGTGGCTACAGGATGGCATCATTAGGCCGAGTCACTCAGACTTTGCTAGTCCTGTCGTTCTTGCTAGGAAGAAGGATGGTACGTGCAGGCTCTGTATTGATTACAGAAAATTAAATCGACACATTGTGAAAGACAGATATCCGTTACCAGTCATGCAAGATATCCTAGAAGATCTTCATTCGGCACTTATTTTTACGACGTTGGATTTACGCAACGGATTTTTCCACGTAGATATCGAAGAGGCTAGTAAGAAATTCACCGCCTTTCTGACGTATGATGGCCAGTTCGAGTTTAACAGGGTTCCATTCGGGCTGTGTAATTCCCCAGCAGTCTTTCAGAGATTCATCAATACGATATTTCGACCGCTTATCCTGGAAAAAACGTTATTGCTGTACATGGACGATATTATTATTCCCGCCATAAACGAAGCTGAAAATATTGAGAAATTAGAAAAGACTCTAAGAGTTGCTGCGGAACATGGCCTGTTATTGAAATGGTCTAAGTGCAAATTTCTAAAACGGAGCGTTGAATTTCTCGGACATATTGTAGAGCAAGGCAGTATAAGACCCTCGATGGAAAAGACTATCGCCGTCCGAAATTTCCCTAATCCATGCAACGTGAAAGATGTTCAGAGCTTCCTCGGTCTCACTGGATTCTTCCGCAAGTTTATTCCGGAGTACTCGACAATTGCGAAACCTTTGACCGATCTAATAAAAAAGGCCGTCCCATTTAAATTTGGCCAAAAGGAGAAGGAGGCCTTTACCGCCCTAAAAGAAACCTTATCTTCAAAGCCTGTACTTAAGTTGTTCAACGCTGAGCTAGAGACCGAACTGCATACTGACGCTAGCAAGATAGGGCTCGGCGCAGTCCTTTTGCAAAAGCATCTCGATACGAAAAAATCCCATCCAGTCTTTTATCTCAGCTTTAAGACCTCAGAAGCCGAGCAACGATATTCGAGCTATGAGCTCGAAGCACTAGCCATCGTAAAATACCTCCGGAAGCTGCGTCATTACCTGTTAGGACTGAAGTTCACTGTTTATACCGACTGCAAGGCATTTGAGCTCACGATGCGTAGGAAGGAGATAAACAGCCGAGTCGCTAGATGGGCCCTTTTCTTAGAGGAATTCGACTGTAAGGTGCTCCATCGATCTGGTTCTAGTATGCGTCATGTTGACGCCCTTAGCCGATATCCGTCTACTTTTACGATACAGACCGAAATTCTTCTACGAGTTAGACAGGCTCAAGAGAACGACGATTTCTGCCGACTTATAGGAAAATGCTTAGAGCATGGCGAATATGAAGATTACTCGTTCAGGAACGATGTCCTTTATAAGTTCGTTGATGGCGACTATTTGTTGGTGTTGCCCAAAGCACTGCAAAAAGGTATAATCAAGAATGTTCACGAGCAAGGACACATCAATGCACGGAAGGTCGAAACACTCATCCGCCGAGAGTATTATGTACCTAATTTGCCGAAAAAAATACAAGAAGTGTTGCAAAACTGCGTTGCGTGTATCCTTACTGCGAGGAAGGCCGGAAAAGCTGAACGCATCCTAAACCCCATTGAGAAACTTGACCAACCCCTTCATACGTACCACGTGGACCATTTGGGACCGTTAGCTTCTACTTCAAAAAACTACAAGCATCTCTTCGTAGTCATCGATGCGTTTACCAAGTTCTCTTGGACATATCCCGTAAAGTCGACCACAAGCGACGAAGTCATTCGTAGGTTGGAGCTGCAAAGTGAGACGTTCGGCAACCCACATCGGATTATTGCAGACAGGGGAACAGCATTTACCTCTACGAGTTTCCGAGCTTATTGTGAAGAACGAAAGATAGAGTTAATCTTCATCACCACCGGGGTACCTCGAGGGAACGGGCAGGTCGAGCGCCTCAACCAAATCATTATTAACGTCCTTTCGAAGTTATCAGTTGCTGACCCATCGAAGTGGTACCGACATGTGCCCGAGTTGCAGAAAATCCTCAACTCTACTTCCAGTAGATCAACAGGAAAAACGCCTTTCCAACTTATGTTCGGCGTCGAAATGTCCCGGCCGGAAAACTTGGAGCTTGCAAAACTGATCGAAGAGGAGATTATCGCCGACTTTGAAAACGAGAGGAGCATTGCGAGGCAGGAGGCAAAGGAGCAGATTAGAAAGGTTCAAGAGGAAAATCGCCGATACTCCAAAAGAAGAAGGAAGCCAGCTAGAAAGTATGTTCCAGGCGACTTGGTCGCTATTCGACGTATTCAATTTACGCCAGCTGGGAAACTTTTCCCTAAGTTCTTGGGGCCATATGAGGTTACCGCAGCGAAAGGAAAAGATAGATACCAAGTGAAAAAGGTTGGTAACCATGAAGGTCCAAATGTTTCCGGTTCTGCTGCCGATTTGATGAAGCCCTGGACTAATCCCGAAGAAGAGTATTCATCCGGGACGGATGAAAATCAGGATGACCGGATGTGGGAACTCGAGTCTGATGAGTAGCCCTGTAATAGAAAAAAAAGACAAATAAACAAAATATTTCTAAGTCTGCAAGTGCTATACCGTTACGTTGTGAAGTTAATCCACTAAGCACCATCGATCAGCATCCAGTTGCAGTTGCAGTGAATCCGCCGGTTACGTCGTAAGCTACGCTGAAAATATAAAAATTGTAAGCAGTTGTTCAATTATCTGTGCTGTACTTACTTGGAGTCAATTTCGCCTGCTACGCTGTTTTCCTATATAATAAAACTACGCTGTAACTTGATAGACTTTAGGATAGTGATAATATTACCGAACTTAAGCCCTATTGCAAGTGAATTTTTATTAAGCAAAGTGAATTTTTATTAATTAAAGTGAATTCGTTCTTTTGTGAAGTCAAACAAACTTCTTTTAATTTCTTTATTATCCCCGACCTCTCCCAGGATCCCCCACATATATATATATATATATATATATATATATATATATATATATGTATAAGAGATAAATCCAAATTAAACTAAGTAAACTAATTACAATAATGAGCAATAACCTTCAGAGTTGTATATTATAGAGAAATGATAAAATGAAGTACGAAATATCTAATATGTTTACTAAGGAAATGAGCAATAACCTTCAGAGTTGTATATTATAGAGAAATGATAAAATGAAGTACGAAATATCTAATATGTTTACTAAGGAAATTCGCTAAAACAGGTAAGTTTACGTTAAACAGTTTGTCGTCACAAATTTAAAATCCTTATCTTCTAATATGACTACTTAGGAAATAATTGATAATCAAAAAAAATCACCAAAATGCCAAACTATTTACCAATTAATTTGCAGATTTATGTGAACTAAGCTTGTTGAATGTTTTCAACTACAAAATTTAGTAAAACTCAATTATATAATTTGAAATTGAGAATGTTTGGAACTGGTCTATGACGTCATTTCGAAAACAATCCATCCGATCGGAAACTTAAAAGAAGAGGAACCACAAAGTATCAAGCCATAAACGAAAATAAAGTTTACTTATCTGAATTGCATAGCTCTTTCCGAAAATATTGCCTTTCTTCTTATTTTTAATCCGCAAGTTGTTACGTAATCTGAAAGAAAAATTATAGCTTAGAATTGTTAGTTAGGTTTAGTTAGTTTGAACAGAAATCATTAAATAGACAGGAATTTAGACATACCAAAATTACGATTGTTAATTAACGCATAACACTGCCACAAAACTTGTATATATTGATTCCATCCGTCATGCCCTCGAACATTGGCCTGTCTGGTGTTGATGATGTAGTACTCTCCGCCATCCCTCGTTCAGGGTCTGTTTTTGTCTCTCGTCTAACGCCAGGAACCTCTTGTGACATGATATTGCGTTTCCTTCGGTCCTGTAAGAAAATAAGTGGGCAGTCAAAGCCCTACGCATCTTTCTTGTTGTCGGCTCCTTCTCTGGTGGCTGATACTCTGCTCAGTGATAATTTCTGGCCCCGGGATGTTTTTTGTAAGATCTTCGTGCCCAATTCTCGCCGCCGCACTTGGTCAGCAGCGGCTCAGTCTCCTAGTTCAAAAAACGGGACAAGCTCTCTCCTTACTACCAGAATGTGAGAGGACTGAGGACCAAAACAAATAATTTTTATTTTTCGTCTACTTTTGATGATAGCCTTATCTGAGACATGGTTGCACCAGGGTATTTCAGACGCGGAACTGTTTAATGGCTCTTATCAGGTTTTCCGTAGGGATAGGCATGCTGCCTCGTCCGCACGTGGTGGGGGGTTCTCATAGCTTTTTTTTTTTTTTATATATATATGATGTTGCCAAAGCTAGCTCAGGGGATGCCCTATGATGCTAAAGCACAGCCTTGGCAGGAAAGGAATTAAGGTTGGGGAAAATGGGTTAGGAGGTTGAGTGAAGGAGGTGTCGATGTACGCCCCGTTTGAAAGTTTCAGGCTCATAAGACGAGGGAAAAACAGAAGATGGTAAACTGTTCCACATTCGTGTTGTTCTGCTAAGAAAAGATTCCCGAAATTTGACGGTACGTCCAAATTTGACCCGGAGAGTATAGGGGTGGGAGCGACTTGTAGATCTTGTATCACGCGTTGTAATGAGTCTACAAGGAATCAGGCTAGCAATTTCGTTAGAACAATGGCCATGGAAATAGCGATAAAAAAGTGAGAGACAACCGACATTCCGTCGATGCTCCAGAGAGTCAAGGCCCTCAGAGATTGAGGAATCGCCAATAAGTTTAACAGCCTTACGCTGAACTTTGTCTAACGCGGACAATGCGGTGTGTCCTGCCCCTGCCCAAATATGGGAATTATATTCAAGTCTAGGCCTAATGTGGGACTTGTAGATCAACGCTAAGTCGGGTGGGGTGAAATATTTCTTACATCTCTGTAGAAAACCCAAACATTTCATCGCACTTTTAGCGATTGCAAATATATGATCCGTCCAGCTAAGATTGCTGGATATCTCAATACCCAAGATCTTTAGGGAGGGTAAATTGGGTATGTTCACTCCGTCGACTGAAATGGGTTGGGGGTGAACTGAACGTTTTTTAAGGGACATTAAAGAGCATTGAGTTTTGGATGCATTAAACGTAACACGATTTGCTCTGCCCCAAGCGAGGACCATAGAAATGTCTTTGTTTAATGATCTAATCATGCGTTCCCGATTGACTTCTGTAGCATTTCCACGTGAATTCATTACAGAATCAAATGAGTACGCGAAATCAAGGGTGCTGTCGTCGGCAAAACTATGAATAGGATTGAGAGTAAGGGATAAGAGATCATTAATAAAAAGAAGAAATAAGGTTGGTGAAAGAACTGAACCCTGAGGTACACCGGCATTTATTTCGTAGGAATCAGATGTAACTCCGTCAATTACTACACGGATTGAACGGCCTGACAAAAAGCTCTCTATCCATTTAACGAGGGTTGGGTGCAGACCAAATGTTTGAAGTTTGGCTAACAGAGCAGCATGCCAGACTCTTATCTAAAGCCTTTGAAATATCAAGAGCGACGATTTCGGACTCACCGAAATTATGGAGACAATGATTCCAACGCTCCGTTAGAGCAGTTAGTAAGTCTCCGGTTAAGCGGCCAGCGCGGAAACCGTACTGGCAATCGTTGATAAGATGGTTATTTTCTAGATATTTCAACAACTGAGAGTTGATGAGTGATTCAAAAACTTTGGATATGATCGAGGTTAGTGCAATTGGTCTGTAGTTAGAGTTGTAGGAATTTTCTTAATACTAATCATCTGGACACTCCCTCATTTTCTGACCAACTGGAGCTGGAACAAGTTTCAGTGAAAATTTCATTTGATTCGAGAAGCCTCTTCTTGATTTGTTGTTATATACCTCCTGATGCGTTTAATGTCGTTGATAGTAATGGTCTGAGTAGGTATGATATTCTCATTAAGCATGTCAACTTCATCTATGACCGATTGGGTTCTAAGGATGAAATTATTCTTGTGGGCGACTTCAACTTACCCAATGTGCGATGGGTAGCGGATGATGATGACGATAGCTATCTTCCCTATGACTTGACAGAAGGACAATCGTTATTCCTCGACACCTTGGCTAGCTTGGGGCTTTGCCAAATGAGCAATGTGAGTAACACTATGTGAAGACAGCTTGATTTGCTGTTCTCTACAAACTCCACGCTCACATTTGTTGAACCCAGCCTATTTGCCTTGACAAATCTTGACGGGTTTCATCCCGCACTACTTGTTGCTTTTCATTGTCTGTCAGACGTGCCTGTCGATGACCTCGATAGCCAATATCATTTTAACTTTAGAGCGGCCGATTTTGAGGCTTTGAATGATTATCTTGATGAGTTGGACTTCCAAACTTGCTTGTCTGGTGACGATATCGACAGTAACGTATCAAGTGTCTACGACGTATTGTATGAGGCTTTTGGGAGGTTTGTCCCATTGGTTCGGGTTAGAGGTAATGACTCCGCTCCACCCTGGTTTGACAGAGAATTGAAAACTCTTAGGAATAGGAAGAACAGACTTTGGAAGAGGTATCTTCGGGTTGGCAGTGTTGACTCCCGTCTGGAGTGTAGTGTTTGCTATGAAACTTTTATATGCTGCTCTCGCTCTCTGTATGATGAATACCTTCAAAGTTTAAAGAACAGATTATTCTTTGACCTCCGGGCATTTTTCGAATATGTCAACCTGAAGAAAAAGGTCGATAACTATCCATCGACAATGGAGTTCGGGGGGATTTCCAGCAATAATTCTAGTATTATTTGTAACTTATTTGCTGAATCTTTTAAGGGTGCATTTGAATCATCTGATTTTATCCAGAATAGTGGAAACTTTTCGCACATAAATAACCGAATTTTACCTATAGTGTCAGTTCCATCTATCACGGAGGAGATCTTGTTGAAGCATATTACTGCACTTCCTACTGACTTTTCTAGTGGTCCTGATGGGGTTCCTGCTGCAGTCATCAAGAATTGTTCGTCGGCGTTATTGCGGCCTTTGCTCTTTTTATTCAGGAAGTCTTTCTCGCGGGGCCATTTCCCAGCACTTTGGAAGATATCCTTTTTAATTCCTATTTTCAAGAGTGGCAATAGAAGAAATATTTCCAACTACAGGAAATGTATTGAAATGTATTCCTAAGCTCTTTGAACTGTTAATTCAATCAAAATTATACGACGTGTGTAAGGGCTTAATCTCCACCCGGCAGCATGGTTTGAAACTTGGTTGAGTTTGTTTCCTGCACTGTGGGTGCTTTCACGGATGGTTGCCAAACAGACTGTATTTACACTGATTGTAGTAAGGCCTTTGATAAGCTGTCTCACTCTGTCATTGTTTTTAAATTGGCTAAGTTGGGTTTCCCGCCCTCGCTTATTGTTTGGATTAAGTCGTATTTATCTAATAGGACTTATAGGGTGCGCTTTCGTGGCGCACTCTCTGATGATTTTGTGGCTCATTCTAGCGTTCCCCAAGGTAGTCATCTGGGTCCATTGTTATTCATCATATCTATAGATGATATTTCGTATTTGCTTCAAAGGTGTAAAATTCTTATATATGCTGACGATATTAAGATCTTTCTACCTATCAAATCTGATGCTGATTGTGAGATTTTGCAATCAGAGTTGCATATTTTTTATGAGTGGTGCCGCAACAACAATCTCAAGTTGAACATTGAGAAATGTCAGGTTATGTCCTTCTCGAGGTCTTCCAGCTTTCGTACTTTTCAGTACATGTTTGAAGTTACTGTTATAAGGCGGGTGGAAGGGGTCAGGGACTTGGGAGTGTATCTTGATGTTAAGTTGAACTTCATCTCCCATATTAATAACGTCGTTGCTAGGGCAAACTCTATGCTGGAATTTATTCTACGATGGTCCCAGGAATTTCCAAGCCCTCAAATCAGACTCCACCTTTATACGTCCCTGGTTAGACTCCTGCTTGAATATGCTAGTCAGGCTTGGTCTCCGTTTTACGGATCCCACATTAAACGTATCGAGTCCGTCCAGCGAAGATTTGTGCGATCGGCCCTGCGTTGTTTGCCTTGGAATGACCATCTTATTCTACCACCTTATGAGGAGCGTTTAGGGTTACTGCAGCTTGTTACACTTGAGAAGCGTCGTTGGGTTGCAGATTTGATATTTTTGCATCAGCTTCTGCAGGAAAAGATAGACAGTGTTGTGCTTGCTTCCAAAGTTTTGCCTAGAGAACTTTCCTATTCCCTACGTAATCGATCAGTTTTTCAGATTGCTTTTTCTCGCACTAATTATGGCAGGTTCGAGCCTATTAACCTCATGTGTAGGTCTGCTAATGATATTGGAGACGTTTTTGATACTAGTGTGGACAAAGTGTTACTTAAAAGGAATATCTACAATTTATAATTTAGTCTTTTGTTCGCACAGCTTTTTGTTTTAATTTCTTGTTTTTTTTGTTATGCATGTCGATCCTTCTGTACTTTGTATGTAAACAGTATTATTATTATAAAAGGCATGCATAGAGTCGTGTGTATTTATCCTCTTTTTGATCTGACTCATGCCTGGGATTTGCTTTAATGATCTCTGTTGACTATGCACCTCATATTGTTTTGTGTGGCGTATTTTAGTGTGTTAATTACTAATATTATTTGCATGGGTGTGGGAGCCTCATTCGCCTCCATATATTATTATATGTGGCGAATAGGTTAAATGATTCTAGGATTCTGCCTATGAAGTGCGCCTTCTGAGTTAGAAGGATTAATTCTATAAAACATAAAGACGTTCCCGATAATACATATTTTATTATCTGTAAAAATATACTTACGAAATTCAAAAACAATAATTGCACAACAACACGACTTGTTCTTTTTTACATTTTTCTCTTTTACATTTTCTTCGTTAAATCCAAAAAACTTTCACGACACTGAGCTTTTCAAAAATTGCAGAAATGAAATGAAAATACGTTGCCAAAAGGGATAAATATATTGCAAAGGGAAAAACATCCTAGAATTATTACCAAAAATGGTAATATTAAGAAATGCGTGATCGAATCATTTCCATATATGGGAATGTTAGTTAAAATAGGGGAAACGACAAGCGGTAAGGCAACAATATACGATTTTAAAAGCTCTTGATCAAGGCAGTCGAAATCAACCCATCGCTTGTGTTTATCGAAACCGAAATGTAGAAATCCAAGAAATATTGAAATCGTTCAAATCATAAAATTTGTTGAAACCGTCGTTTGTAAAGAAGGTCGAATAAGAAAACCCAAACAAGTCGTGCAATTTTATCGCGATTAAAATTTGTGTATGTAAAGTTACATAGCTTTGTGGTGCTAGAAACTTTAGAGATCTAAACTTTAAAATATTTGAATTTGTGAAATCTTTAATTTGTGAAATCTTCAATTTGTGAAATCTTGAACTTGTGAAATCTTGAACATATGAAAATTTGAATTTGTAAAACTTACAAACAATAAAATTAAGTGATTTTGTGTTACCAAGCGAGTGTTCTTATTTCCTAATAAAGAACAATCATTCGTAATAACAATTGGACTAACGTGTAGCGAACTGGGTTATCAAGCAGAATTCTTGGGTTCGATACCTGGCCAAGGTGAGACATTTCTTTTTGTATTTTTCAAGTGTGTTGGATTAATGTACCTCAACTTAGCAAAACACTTTTCTCGGATCAAAAATCTAACACTCTTATAATTTGTTGCTAAATAGTTGCTAATTAGTTGTAGAAAAAAATAATTTGTTGCTCTTTATTAAAAAAAAAAAAAATGGGATGTTCTGCTAAGTTCAGCTGAAGTTACCAGAACACCTTCATGATAGATTAGTTGCCGGGAAAAAAATTATTGCTCTTTAGTTTTTTTTTTCAAAAATGAGGTGTTCTACTAACTTCAGCTGAAGTTAGCAGAACACCTTCATGAAAAATGAATTTACAGAATCGGGACGAAGTCTAAATCATTCAGTGAATTTGTTGCTAATTAGTTGCTGGGAAAGAAATTATTTCTCTTAAGTTTTTTTTTTCAAAAATGGGGTGTTCTGCTAAGTTCAGCTGAAGTTAGCAGAACACCTTCATGAAAAATGAATTTACAGAGTCGGGACGAAGTCTAAATCATTCAGTGAATTTGTTGCTAATTAGTTGCTGGGAAAAAAATTATTGCTCTTTAGTTTTTTTTTCAAAAATGGGGTGTTCTGCTAAGTTCAGCTGAAGTTAGCAGAACACCTTCATGAAAAATGAATTTACAGAATCGGGACGATGTCTAAATCATTCAGTCAATTTGTTGCTTATATTCCAATGTTTTTTTAGCTACCCCATCCGAGTTATGTTTTCGGTTATCTTTGCTTATTTCCACAGCAGCAATTTCGATGCGCTTTTCACGTTTTTTACTATCATTTTTCACTTCACACCTTTCATTTTTATTTTGAGTTTGGACGCAGCTTTGTTGGGGGGTCCTGCCATGACCTGAGGCGAATGATGGTGACGTGTAAGCGGTGTCCGGGCTGGCGTTTGAGGCACTTTATGTACGCCTGAATGAGCGAAAAGCAAAAAGGGACAGATTTGTGATTTTTCACTCAAATTTTATGAATGGAAATAAATTTTACCCTTTTTATGTATACTTGGATTATCGCGATGACTGAGGTAGTAGGAGTAGCGGGTCTGGCTCTTATATTAAGGAGGTCACTTGGATTTCTATTTCTCGGGTCGCGTAGGAAATACATATGTCGCGTTCCCAAAAACAGGTACTGGATGAAAAATGATTGAGTTAAAAGAACTACACTTGATTTCTTTATAAAATTTATTACTCTGACTACTGACAATACACTGGACTGTTTGAACTCTACATTTGTAATGCTAACTAACATTTTGCTGCAGCTGTGATATTTCTTTCTAACTGTGATAAATTGCTGTGATTCTCTTTTCTGTGATATAATGGGTTTATTGACAAACTGTTACTTTTTGATTTGTGATATACAAGGAGCAATGAGAAATGCATTTAAAAAAAATTTACAGTGACTTATAAAATTGAGAATTGAGTTGCTTACAAACTTAAGCGTACATGATAATTAAAAATTATTTGTATTTGATAAGATAGAAAATTACTGCTGGATCAAAACAAACAGGTACAATACTTTTGTATTCTGTGCTGCAATTTAAACTGATTGGATTGCCAGTTTATCCAAGCAAGGATGACTTGGATAAACGTGGAAATTATTTATAAATGAGTTTCACTTACCTCTGGTTGCTGTCATAGAACGTTTTGTCTTGTGTGTTGCGATATACGTAAGTGAAAGCATCGGGGGGAAATGCATTTCTTCATCGGCGATTCAACCAATTGAGTTTCTCCGTTTCTCTCAATTGGTTAGCTCTGGAATACAAAATGCCTACTTCTTTCAGTGTACTGTCCACCAAACTGCTTTGATTGTAACAACATTTCGGAGTTTGAAAATGTTATATCTCACCTAACTCGATGTTGTACTAATGTAATCATCGGAGTTGACTTCAATGTGGATTTGCTACGGCAGATAGTAAATCCTTCGATGTTCGATCTAAATTTTGTCTCTGGTGATTATGCAAGATCAAGTTGACTCCACATTCTATTTCGCTCTGATAAGCATACTATCGTGATTATAATATTTTATACATGAACTCCTTATCCAGTGAATGTTCACTGCATGCTTAAAATTATATTTATGCTACTCCGTCAATTGAGCAGCAAGTTTAAATTATCAAATCCTTTGTCTCACATCTATTTGATAAATGTGTCTCAATTAAAACTAAATACATTCGGACGCGTAAACGCCCATGGTTTTCGCCTCGACTCAGACTAAAATCGCTGAACGGGACATATTCCAACGTCTGCTTTACAGAATCGCCTGTAACGAAGCAACCGTAGCTCTCAAACGGGCTAAATGACAGTATTTTAGTGTGAAACTAAACACCGATCGCGGCCCGCGAGTTCTACGGCGTCGTCTTCGTAACGCTGGTATTTATGTCAAGGAAACGATTCGATATCCTTTTCATCCAGATGAATTTAACTCTGGAGCCTATGGATACTAAAAGTATTTTTCCTGCGAACTTACCCAGTGAAACTAGATGAATCATTATCTGCGGTGGTGTAGTTTGAGTCCGCCTTAGTACGACACAAACTTATTCCACTTTTTTAACCTGGGTGGTTGGCACCATAACTTCTAGTGACACGGAAACGGATGTGCCATCTTGACTAAAGTAAGAAGAAGGCATACTCATTCCGTGACGGCTGAAGGCACCTGCCCGACATTCATTCAAAGAATATAAATTATTTCCATAATCATCCAAGTTATCCTCACTTGGATAATGTTCTAACCACCCTAATTCCTTTCAGCCACTGAGTTGGAAAAGAAAAGCGACGAAAACTGGATAATTTTCCAAACGATATTCTTCGAGAGAGAGTCTCGCTGTTAAGCGATAACATTTTGCGCCATCACATTAATTTTTAAATGTTCTGCCTGTAGCAGATATTTCAAACAAAACAGGTAATTTCTTTGCATCTATAGGCCTATAAATTTGACTTAGGGTACTTATTTCTAATAGCTCGCAAACAAATTGAGCCTCATATAGCATTACGTGCAGGAAAAATCTTTGTATCGGCAGGGAACAAGTGTTAATAATAGTGTCGTATGATTACTTGCTGAAGAGGCAAGCACCGAATTCCTTACATCATTTTAGTTACTTTCGGTTCACTTGTGGAATATTTAGAACGAAATGTATTCGATACATAAGCCCCAGTATCATCATCAATTGGTAGCCGATCATACGCATTCAGTTCATCGTCTGCATCATCAAAAGTGTAACAAACAGTCGTCCAGAATTGATCAAATATTTGGAAAAGATTTAGGCAATTCAATTGATGTTGGCGAAGGTCTTAGCGAATCACCAAATATTTGGACATTGCCGTATCCAGCACATTGGGATCACGTAGCCCACCAGAGGCATCTGTTGGTCCAGCTGATTTATTATTTGGCGAATCAACTGGAAGCGCTGCTAGTAATGTTATGGCAGCCAGTGCAAGGTGTCGTCGCGAGTGTCTAGTCGATGGTAACAAGGGGTGACGGTATACGCCGAGTATACAGTAAGACTGTCATTCAAGAAATAAGTAGTTACCTTACGTAAGTAGAGTTTAAAATTTAAAAGAGAAAAGAATTCTTGAATTAAACAAAGTGAAATTAAATTAAAATAAACAAAAAGAGATGAACTGTGTTGGACAGTAGTGTCACAAAAATGTAACTCGTATTAATTCTTATCTAAAGTATTTCGAGAGGGTTTAAGTTGATTTTTGTCAAAAGAAATCTGTTTAGAACTTTCTACCAAAATTTTCATAAAGAGGTTTCATATTTTCAATCTTACAGTTCTATAGCGTACGTAGCAAATTTTTTTCCGGTTTAGTACAACTAATATATATATATATATATATATATATATATATATATATATATATATATATATATATATAAAAATATAAACTCAAACATAAATTTTCGATTTTTTTGGAATGATAAAGAAACTTTAATGGTTGGCTTGCACCCCGAAATGGTGCCCGCCCACACCAACTCAGGTACACTTCTTTAGTGGCTTAATTCCTTTTAAAAGGAAAAAGGGATCAGAATTTCTGAAAAAAAGGACAATTTTACCTGTGAAAAAGTATAAACTCAACATTTGTTTTTAATTAACAATTTATTAATTATGTAATGTGTTTTCCGTTATTTCGTATAATTCCCAACAATCTTCATGGTAGACTGGAAATAAGGTTGTTTAAAGAACCTTACTGTATATTTTCCCATGCTTCAACAATTCTTTGTTTAAGTTGTTCTACATTTTGGATTTCTTTCTTTTCCTGATCATAAACCGCCCTTGCCAGGATGCCCCACAGGCTTTCTATGGGGTTTATGTCTGGACTTAGAGCTGGCCAGTCTAAAAGTTTAATTCCGTGTTCTTGAAACCAAGTTTTTGTACTCCGTGCTGTATGGATAGGAGTATTGTCTTGCTGAAATATAACATTTTTGTGCCCAGTTAATATAATTAAAGGAACAAGATGCTCCTCTAACACTTCTTAGTATTCTTTTGCATTAATTTTACCAGAAATAAAGGCAATTTCTGTTTTAAGATTTCTGATAAAAGCTGCCCACACCATAACTCCTCTTCCTCCTAAAGGTCTACGTGACATGATTTTCCTTTCTTTCCTGAGATCATGCCAATAGTACTTGAAGCCGTCGGGACCGTCCAGTTTGAATTTCTTCTCATCACTAAAGATCACATGACGCCACATTTCGCTGTGTTGGATGTGTGTTTCGGCGAATTTAAGACGTGCTTCCTTATGCAGTTTTTTGAGTGCAGGTTTACTCAAACACTTTCGATATTTTAAGTTGCCCGAAGCTGTTGCCCACTTCCTGACAAGACTGGAATCGCAGTCCAAATTAAAACGTCGAACCATTTGCGATGAAGAAGCTCCTGATGTTGAAATTTCACGTAAAACAACTCGTTTTACCGTCGGCGCAATTTTTTTTGGTCTCCCAGATCGCCTCGTATTTCCGTAATTTTCAATCCCAGCTTGTAGAAAATTTTTTACCACTCCTTGAGAACGAATTATTTCATTAGCAATTTGTCTCTGCGTCATTCCACGATTTTTCAAATCAATTATTCCTTTTTTTTCAATTTTCGTTAACTATTTCCCACGAGGCATATTTAGAACTCTAAATTGAATCCAAAAATAACAAAAGTCACTTTATTATCACTTAAACTGGCTGCACTGTAATTAAATGAACAATTATCACACCTAGGTACACTTTGCAACAGTGCGTCCCGTCGAATAGAGGGCTGAGTTTATACTTTTTCACAGGTAAAATTGTCCTTTTTTCAGAAATTCTGATCCCTTTTCCTTTTAAAAGGAATTAAGCCACTAAAGAAATGTACCTGAGTTGGTGCGGGCGGGCACCATTTCGGGATGCAAGCTAACCATTAAAGTTTATTTATCTTTCCAAAAAAATCGAACATTTATGTTTGAGTTTATATTTTTTCACAGGAGTGTATATATATACCTGAAATTTTATTTAACTATTTACTAAGTTATATCCTATAGTGAACCTTAAAGAACAAGCAATCAGTTTGTTTATGTACTAATTTCCTAATAACGAATCAGGTAAATGATTGGTATTTGGGATTATCGATCGAATATTCCGGGCAATTAGGTGGTGCGTATAACGACATCAATGTTGTTGGTCAGTAATATTTAGGAAGGAGTAGTGAAATTTATAGAGATCGTTGTGATTAGTTTTTTTTTGTTATTTTCTCTTACGTTTTGAATACAATTTTTAGTCATTTCAAAAACTGTTGCGATTTTATATGGACAATTTTGTACGATTTTTGTTGTTGCTGTTGTCATATGCGCGTTCTAAAAGCAAAGAAAGAACTCGCGTACCTCGTGCACGACTTACGCAGGACCTAGAACGAATGTTGGCTTATTGTGCTCCAGGGAATAATGAAACGAAAAGAAAAAGTAAACTAATAGTTTGAGAGGTAGTTAACCTAAATTAAAAGCAGATAATTTTATATGACTTCGATTGACCTAAATACTGCCAGGTTAATTAAGATTAAGAGATAGTCTGTACCATAATATGGTCAGATTGTGCCCAATAATTACTGAAGTATCATATGTTGAATTACATCGTGGTAGGTAACCATAAGATAAATTTATTAGAGGAATTAGCTTGTTGAGATTAAGCTTTAAGGAAATTTTTTTTGTTAATATACACATTAAGAATATGACGTGAATTAAATTTTTTTATTTCGGGAACCTAAAGAAGCTTCCCGTTTTATTTCTCTCCTCCGTCCTTCTTTATGTTTTGATTATTATTTAATTTTATTTTGTTTCAGCATCCTTACAGGTTGGGCCTACACCCTAGCCAGGTGTAGGGATGGAGTGGGTTAGAGCCTGAACTGTCAAACAAGGGGGTACGTTTTCTTTTTGAATTTATATGACAGTTCAGGGTGGCTAGGAACAACAGGAGACACCAGACCTGTTGTTCTTTCTTCAATATCTGTCTCACTAGTGTTTTTCATCCCTGGTGGCAGACCTGACAGAGGGAGTCCACAACCTTCTGTTGCCACAGGCACGTGGAAGTCTGTTGTGGTGTGTGTTTAAGATGTTCAAGGACCTACACCCCTTACCGACGAGCTAGGACGTGATGCCAGCTAGCGCGTGCCACTTGAACATCTCGCGGCAACTTCATGTTAAACATATACCGCGCACACATTACAGTGGGCTCAATTAACTCGACTTATCGACCCGTTTTATTAAGGCACTTCTTCCGTTTATTGGTGATTTCATTATCAATATTGCGAACGCATGCTTAATGTCCTCGCTGTTGTCCATTCCTAAGAAGTCTTTCGCAGTATCGGTATCTGACTTTCATCTAATAAGCATTCTGTCCTTTTCCTCCAAAGTACTTGAAAAAATTATATTTAAGCAAATACTGGTTTATGTAGCTTGCCTTGGACAATGATTACTTCACGGAACTACCATTACTGGATCTTTCTAAAGGTTTCGATTGCGTTGACCACACCTTACCTATTCACAAACTACACACGTCCTTCAACTTGATATCTGGGCCCGTATTTTGTATATCGACTCGATTGATCGAATCGACAAAATGTCTTTTTTCGATTCGATAGAAATTTGCTATTTGGTAATACTTTTGAGCCGACAAAAAATTATTAGCATATAACAGTTTCACTTTGAATTAATTTCTTTATAGAAAATTTATAATCCGTCCAAACGCGAAGTTTGACGGCAGTAGAATTTCATAATCACGTACAAATTCTTACAATTTCTAACCTTCTTCCATCCATCTGTCGATGATAGTCCACACCAACCTTGTCGATATCTTATTGCCAAATACAAATTTCTCTATATCGCCAATGATCGACATCGAGCCGAGATACCAAATAAGGGCCCTGGTCCTTAGTTTCTTTCAAGTGGCGTACCACAGCAACTTATACTAGGACCGCTATCATTCAGCCTTTTCATCAATGATTTGCCTAGTGTGGTGCGCGATGTGAGAACTCATCTTTACGCTAATGATGTTCAGGTCTGTTTAAGTCCTATTGGGCTCCTCGAGGATAACATTGAACGAATAAATTCCGATCTTGGTTAATCTCGGTTGGTCAATTGTAAACAGATTACTCTATCAAATTTTATACTTATCTACTTGTTTTAGGTAATGCTCCTCAGATAGATTGGAGGTCGCTTCCAACGACTGTATAAGTGTTATGTCGTACGGCTCATTCTTTTTTTAAAAGAAGCTTTGGCGCAGAAGTTTTGTAATTGATTATGTAGATGTTAGAAGTTTGTCGAACCAATATCCGTATGAACACACAAATCGATATTACTTCGTTTCCGTAGTAAAACAGTACTTTGAATTTATTTTGACCGAATATCACTTAACGTGAACTCACTGAAAAAAAGTTAATGATATGTTTGTGTCGACACATGAGAATGAAGCCACAGAACTTAATTTATTTGGAAGATTATTAGTACATTTTCGTACGGTAAGATTATAAGTGATGTCTAACGCGGACAATGCGGTGTGTCCTGCCCCTGCCCAAATATGGGAATTATATTCAAGTCTAGGCCAAATGTGGGACTTGTAGATCAACGCTAAGTCGGGTGGGGTGAAATATTTCTTACATCTCTGTAGAAAACCCAAACATTTCATCGCACTTTTAGCGATTGCAAATATATGATCAGTCCAGCTAAGATTGCTGGATATCTCAATACCCAGGATGTTTAGGGAGGGCAAATTGGGTATATTCACTCCGTCGACTGAAATGGGTTGGGGGTTAACTGGGCGTTTTTTAAGGGACATTAAACAACATTGAGTTTTGGATGCATTAAACGTCACACGATCTGCTCTGCCCCAAGCGAGGATCATAGAAATGTCGTTGTTTAATGATCTAAACATGCGTTCCCGATTGACTTCTGTAGCATTTCCACGTGAATTCGTTATAGAATCAAATAAGTACGCGAAGTCAAGGGTGCTGTCGTCTGCGAAACTATGAATAGGATTGAGAGTAAGGAATAAGAGATCATTAATAAAAAAAAGAAATAAGGTTGGTGAAAGAACTGAACCGTGAGGTACACCGGGATTTATTTCGTAGGAATCAGATGTAACTCCTACAATTACTACACGGATTGATCGGCCTGACAAAAAACTCTATCTATAATGTTTGAAGTTTGGCTAAAAGGGCAGCATGCCAGACTCTATCAAAAGCCTTTAAAATATCAAGAGCGAGGATTTCGGACTCACCAAAAGTATGGAGACAATGATTCCAACGCTCCGTTAGAGCCGTTAGTAAGTCTCCGGTTGAGCGGCCAGTGTGGAAACCGTACTGGCAATCGCTGATAAGATGGTTATTTTCTAGATATTTCAACAACTGAGAGTTGATGAGTGATTCAAAAACTTTAGATATGATCGAGGTTAGTTTAATTGGTCGAGGTTAGTGCAATTGCAGTAGTTAGAGGGGTCGCATGCCTCTCCTTTTTAAATTATCGGCTGGACATGAGCAAGTTTCCATACACTTGGAAACATTCCTGTTGAATATGACAGGTGAAAAAGTTTGCGCAGAATTTTAGCCAAAGCAGAGGCGCAGCATTTTAAAACAAGGGGCGAGAAACCATCAGGCCCAGTACCTTTGGACACGCCGAGTTTCGAAAGTACTCTAAAAACTTCCCGAGTGCGAAAGTGTAGCGGCTTTTGCCTACTAGTGCACTATGATGGAGATGGAAGGGGCTGCGATGAAGGTGGCAAGTACGAAGTAGTCAGTAAAAACAATCATATTATAAATGAGTGGTGGTGTTGACGAACAGGTGAAATTGTTCTTTACGTTTTTTACTAGAGAGCAAAAGCCCTTACTACCCTTTTGAGTAGAAAATACCTTCCGTCTGATGCTCTGGAAATTGAACTTTGCCCGACTAATTGCTGAATTGTAAATATTTCGCGCATCTCTATAGATACGTCTCAATTCCTCTGAAGTGCACAATTTATATGTCTGGAAGACTGCTTCCTTATTTTTAATGGCTGCGAAACAGTCATTATTGAACCAATTGGTGTTAGTTGGTTTGATGTTCTTGAAGCTATGAGGAATAAAGCGATGTATTCCAAACCATGGGATGTTCCAGATATAATCGGTGCTTCTGTTAACGTCTCTCATAGAAAAGCAATCAGACTAATCCAGCTCTCTGAGATATTTATTAAGTCTCGCCCAATCAGCATTTTTTATAATGCCACACTAATCTTTTGGTGGAGTTTAGGTTAGTGGTTGTCAGAGAGGAGATGGAGAATTGGGCGGAGATTAGACAATGGTCCGAATTACCCAAGGGAGCACTTACCGAAACCGAGTATTTTTCTGGATGCGATGTTAGAAATAGATCCAAAAGATGCGCGTTGTTCTCCAAAGTATCAGGAACACGAGTCGGACACTCAACCAGTTGTTCTAAATTAAGAGACTTACTAAATAACTCGACGTGTCTTCCAAACGGGCTTGTGGTAGAAGAATGCCTGAGCCACTGTGTGTTGTGGATGTCGAAATCGCCAGAAAGAACGATTTCGGAAGATATATTGGGATTGGGATATTTCCAAAATCTTATCAATATCGGAAGACAACTTATCGAGAGAACACAGTATCAGTGTCAGACATATTGGGGCTGCGGTATAAAAAGCAGAAGGGAATGATGTGCCGATAGAGTTTAAATCTAATCCAGACATGATTAAATTCTGGATTAGTAGAAGAGAATTGAGGGAGATGGGAGAATGGCACATAATATCTAATATGAACCGCGATTACCCTCTGAGGAGAGAACAGCGGCATAAGTGATAACCAGGAATGTGATTCTTGGTTTCACTTAGTGCAGAAACAGCCGCATTTTCCACGATCAAGTGGCAGTAAACCGAAAAATGGTTACTTTTCAAGAAACCAATGTTGCAAAAATTAAATAAAAATTTTAGCATTGTCCCGGTCTTAATTTGCCCAAAACAAAACGAAAATGTACACAAGCACAAGGACTGACGAACGGGATCCACAAATGCGAAGCAAAGCCGCCTTTGTGAGAACAAAGCCAGCAGCAGTGTTATGCCTGCTGTGCTGAACTTGGATCTCAACGAAGGCAGCCAAATGCTCAGCAGTAGAGACCATTTAAACGCATTCAATGAAGCACGATTGTACTACATTGAATGTTGGATGGAAGAAAATAGATATAAATCGGAACGGACTCACCAGACTGTGCTTTTAAATAGAACATAAAAGCCCTTCCCTTCGGCGAAGATGGCAGTAGCACTTTGAATATTTTTAACTTTAAAGTTCGCTTTCGCAACCGAATTTTAAGTTTTTGTGTTTTTTTTTGTGGAGCAAGACACGGCGGCACCCCGTCAGTAGTTCAGTTCAAACTCATTATCGACGACTCGAGTGAGGCTAGGTTGTCTATACATGATCTGTGTTTTCTGAAACCTGACTGATAGATATTTATTTTATTAAAACGTTCGAGGTGCCAGACCAGCCGCTGGTTTACCATTTTTTCCAGTATTTTGCAAGTGCAGTTCGTTAAGGAGATAGGTCTGTAATTTGTGGTCTCTTTTGAGTCTTTGCCGTGTTTAAGGATTGGGATAAGCAGTGAACTTTGAACACTTTGTGGGGAATTCTCCGTTTTGATATATTTTATTGTAAAGAGTTAGAAGGTACTTCTTACCAGTGATCGGGAGATTTTTAAACATGCAGTGAATTCCGTCCGGGTCGGGTGCTGGAGTTGAGAGCATGTTCTAGTTTTTCCAAGCAGAAAGCGCAGTTATAGTCAGAATTTTGTAGTCCTTGGAATATGTATGTCTTTCTGTTCGATTTTCCTACGATGTTCAATAAAAGCATGAGATGGGTGCTGGGAGGTTGAGTATATCTTTGTAAAGGTATTTGCTAGATGCTCACTAACCTCAGTGTGGTTTGTGATAGGGTTGTTGTGTTCATCATATAGACCAGTGATGAATGGTTGTCTTTTGAAACAATTGATATTCATGATTTTTTCAAATACGTGACTGATTGGTGTACTGAAATTGATTGAGTGGATGTTTTTAAGACTTTCCTTTTTGTATAATCTGATGATTTTCCTCGCTTCACGTTTGGCGATCAAGAAATTTAGGTAGTCTGTTTGTTCAAAGGTCCTGCCGTATTTTCTAAAGAATTTTTTACGTGCTTTGATAGCGGCCTTGACTTCACTATTCCACCATGGGGTTCTACGCTTTTAACTAGTTGAAGAAGACTGTGGTATAGATTCTTTTGCTGCCTGTAAAATTTTTCCCCTTAAGTATTCTTCGCTTTTGTCTATATCTGTTATGTCCTGGAAGTTCTCAGTGATATTGATGGATTTCTGGAATGTATTCCAGTCGGCTTTTTTTGGTTATCCATTTCGGCCTTTTTTCCAGTTGTAATGGTGATGTGAGGACAGGAATTATTATGTTAAAGTGCTCACTACTGTGGAGATCAAGGTCGACATACCAGTCAAAGGAGTTTTGTAACGCAGGTGTTAGGAGCGTGAGGTCTATAGCGCTATGTGTCTAATGCGTGAAACTAAAGTAGGTCGGTGAGCCGTCATTAAGAATGTTTGGGCTGTTGGTTGAGGTCCGTACGATTTGAGCCCCATAAAGGGTTATGGCAATTAAAGTCTCCTAACCGAAAACTAGATCTAACTCCAGCTAAATCAAACACCGAACTTGACAGTAGTATTATTAGATCACTAACACTGTCACACTAAATTTTCGGTACAATATTTTTCACATATTTATCGAAATGTACAAAATATGTACATAAAATCACTTGTCTCGAGCAAAATTCACGAACAATTTTTAAATCAATCTCGAGCGGAGTAAGAAATATATTAAATTTCTTGACCAAAAGCCCTTACTACCCTTTTGAGTAGAAAATACCTTCCGTCTGATGCTCTGGAAATTGAACTTTGCCCGACTAATTGCTGAATTGTAAATATTTCGCGCATCTCTATAGATACGTCTCAATTCCTCTGAAGTGCACAATTTATATGTCTGGAAGACTGCTTCCTTATTTTTAATGGCTGCGAAACAGTCATTATTGAACCAATTGGTGTTAGTTGGTTTGATGTTCTTGAAGCTATGAGGAATAAAGCGATGTATTCCAAACCATGGGATGTTCCAGATATAATCGGTGCTTCTGTTAACGTCTCTCATAGAAAAGCAATCAGACTAATCCAGCTCTCTGAGATATTTATTAAGTCTCGCCCAATCAGCATTTTTTATAATGCCACACTAATCTTTTGGTGGAGTTTAGGTTAGTGGTTGTCAGAGAGGAGATGGAGAATTGGGCGGAGATTAGACAATGGTCCGAATTACCCAAGGGAGCACTTACCGAAACCGAGTATTTTTCTGGATGCGATGTTAGAAATAGATCCAAAAGATGCGCGTTGTTCTCCAAAGTATCAGGAACACGAGTCGGACACTCAACCAGTTGTTCTAAATTAAGAGACTTACTAAATAACTCGACGTGTCTTCCAAACGGGCTTGTGGTAGAAGAATGCCTGAGCCAC
This sequence comes from Leptarthrus brevirostris, assembly GCA_964036015.1. Taxonomy (NCBI): domain Eukaryota; kingdom Metazoa; phylum Arthropoda; class Insecta; order Diptera; family Asilidae; genus Leptarthrus; species Leptarthrus brevirostris. Next base: position 71,661,867 of record OZ038371.1, read on the forward strand.
TGTGTGTTGTGGATGTCGAAATCGCCAGAAAGAACGATTTCGGAAGATATATTGGGATTGGGATATTTCCAAAATCTTATCAATATCGGAAGACAACTTATCGAGAGAACACAGTATCAGTGTCAGACATATTGGGGCTGCGGTATAAAAAGCAGAAGGGAATGATGTGCCGATAGAGTTTAAATCTAATCCAGACATGATTAAATTCTGGATTAGTAGAAGAGAATTGAGGGAGATGGGAGAATGGCACATAATATCTAATATGAACCGCGATTACCCTCTGAGGAGAGAACAGCGGCATAAGTGATAACCAGGAATGTGATTCTTGGTTTCACTTAGTGCAGAAACAGCCGCATTTTCCACGATCAAGTGGCAGTAAACCGAAAAATGGTTACTTTTCAAGAAACCAATGTTGCAAAAATTAAATAAAAATTTTAGCATTGTCCCGGTCTTAATTTGCCCAAAACAAAACGAAAATGTACACAAGCACAAGGACTGACGAACGGGATCCACAAATGCGAAGCAAAGCCGCCTTTGTGAGAACAAAGCCAGCAGCAGTGTTATGCCTGCTGTGCTGAACTTGGATCTCAACGAAGGCAGCCAAATGCTCAGCAGTAGAGACCATTTAAACGCATTCAATGAAGCACGATTGTACTACATTGAATGTTGGATGGAAGAAAATAGATATAAATCGGAACGGACTCACCAGACTGTGCTTTTAAATAGAACATAAAAGCCCTTCCCTTCGGCGAAGATGGCAGTAGCACTTTGAATATTTTTAACTTTAAAGTTCGCTTTCGCAACCGAATTTTAAGTTTTTGTGTTTTTTTTTGTGGAGCAAGACACGGCGGCACCCCGTCAGTAGTTCAGTTCAAACTCATTATCGACGACTCGAGTGAGGCTAGGTTGTCTATACATGATCTGTGTTTTCTGAAACCTGACTGATAGATATTTATTTTATTAAAACGTTCGAGGTGCCAGACCAGCCGCTGGTTTACCATTTTTTCCAGTATTTTGCAAGTGCAGTTCGTTAAGGAGATAGGTCTGTAATTTGTGGTCTCTTTTGAGTCTTTGCCGTGTTTAAGGATTGGGATAAGCAGTGAACTTTGAAGGGGCTGCGATGAAGGTGGCAAGTACGAAGTAGTCAGTAAAAACAATCATATTATAAATGAGTGGTGGTGTTGACGAACAGGTGAAATTGTTCTTTACGTTTTTTACTAGAGACCAAAAGCCCTTACTACCCTTTTGAGTAGAAAATACCTTCCGTCTGATGCTCTGGAAATTGAACTTTGCCCGACTAATTGCTGAATTGTAAATATTTCGCGCATCTCTATAGATACGTCTCAATTCCTCTGAAGTGCACAATTTATATGTCTGGAAGACTGCTTCCTTATTTTTAATGGCTGCGAAACAGTCATTATTGAACCAATTGGTGTTAGTTGGTTTGATGTTCTTGAAGCTATGAGGAATAAAGCGATGTATTCCAAACCATGGGATGTTCCAGATATAATCGGTGCTTCTGTTAACGTCTCTCATAGAAAAGCAATCAGACTAATCCAGCTCTCTGAGATATTTATTAAGTCTCGCCCAATCAGCATTTTTTATAATGCCACACTAATCTTTTGGTGGAGTTTAGGTTAGTGGTTGTCAGAGAGGAGATGGAGAATTGGGCGGAGATTAGACAATGGTCCGAATTACCCAAGGGAGCACTTACCGAAACCGAGTATTTTTCTGGATGCGATGTTAGAAATAGATCCAAAAGATGCGCGTTGTTCTCCAAAGTATCAGGAACACGAGTCGGACACTCAACCAGTTGTTCTAAATTAAGAGACTTACTAAATAACTCGACGTGTCTTCCAAACGGGCTTGTGGTAGAAGAATGCCTGAGCCACTGTGTGTTGTGGATGTCGAAATCGCCAGAAAGAACGATTTCGGAAGATATATTGGGATTGGGATATTTCCAAAATCTTATCAATATCGGAAGACAACTTATCGAGAGAACACAGTATCAGTGTCAGACATATTGGGGCTGCGGTATAAAAAGCAGAAGGGAATGATGTGCCGATAGAGTTTAAATCTAATCCAGACATGATTAAATTCTGGATTAGTAGAAGAGAATTGAGGGAGATGGGACAATGGCACATAATATCTAATATGAACCGCGATTACCCTCTGAGGAGAGAACAGCGGCATAAGTGATAACCAGGAATGTGATTCTTGGTTTCACTTAGTGCAGAAACAGCCGCATTTTCCACGATCAAGTGGCAGTAAACCGAAAAATGGTTACTTTTCAAGAAACCAATGTTGCAAAAATTAAATAAAAATTTTAGCATTGTCCCGGTCTTAATTTGCCCAAAACAAAACGAAAATGTACACAAGCACAAGGACTGACGAACGGGATCCACAAATGCGAAGCAAAGCCGCCTTTGTGAGAACAAAGCCAGCAGCAGTGTTATGCCTGCTGTGCTGAACTTGGATCTCAACGAAGGCAGCCAAATGCTCAGCAGTAGAGACCATTTAAACGCATTCAATGAAGCACGATTGTACTACATTGAATGTTGGATGGAAGAAAATAGATATAAATCGGAACGGACTCACCAGACTGTGCTTTTAAATAGAACATAAAAGCCCTTCCCTTCGGCGAAGATGGCAGTAGCACTTTGAATATTTTTAACTTTAAAGTTCGCTTTCGCAACCGAATTTTAAGTTTTTGTGTTTTTTTTTGTGGAGCAAGACACGGCGGCACCCCGTCAGTAGTTCAGTTCAAACTCATTATCGACGACTCGAGTGAGGCTAGGTTGTCTATACATGATCTGTGTTTTCTGAAACCTGACTGATAGATATTTATTTTATTAAAACGTTCGAGGTGCCAGACCAGCCGCTGGTTTACCATTTTTTCCAGTATTTTGCAAGTGCAGTTCGTTAAGGAGATAGGTCTGTAATTTGTGGTCTCTTTTGAGTCTTTGCCGTGTTTAAGGATTGGGATAAGCAGTGAACTTTGAACACTTTGTGGGGAATTCTCCGTTTTGATATATTTTATTGTAAAGAGTTAGAAGGTACTTCTTGCCAGTGATCGGGAGATTTTTAAACATGCAGTGAATTCCGTCCGGGTCGGGTGCTGGAGTTGAGAGCATGTTCTAGTTTTTCCAAGCAGAAAGCGCAGTTATAGTCAGAATTTTGTAGTCCTTGGAATATGTATGTCTTTCTGTTCGATTTTCCTACGATGTTCAATAAAAGCATGAGATGGGTGCTGGGAGGTTGAGTATATCTTTGTAAAGGTATTTGCTAGATGCTCACTAACCTCAGTGTGGTTTGTGATAGGGTTGTTGTGTTCATCATATAGACCAGTGATGAATGGTTGTCTTTTGAAACAATTGATATTCATGATTTTTTCAAATACGTGACTGATTGGTGTACTGAAATTGATTGAGTGGATGTTTTTAAGACTTTCCTTTTTGTATAATCTGATGATTTTCCTCGCTTCACGTTTGGCGATCAAGAAATTTAGGTAGTCTGTTTGTTCAAAGGTCCTGCCGTATTTTCTAAAGAATTTTTTACGTGCTTTGATAGCGGCCTTGACTTCACTATTCCACCATGGGGTTCTACGCTTTTAACTAGTTGAAGAAGACTGTGGTATAGATTCTTTTGCTGCCTGTAAAATTTTTCCCCTTAAGTATTCTTCGCTTTTGTCTATATCTGTTATGTCCTGGAAGTTCTCAGTGATATTGATGGATTTCTGGAATGTATTCCAGTCGGCTTTTTTTGGTTATCCATTTCGGCCTTTTTTCCAGTTGTAATGGTGATGTGAGGACAGGAATTATTATGTTAAAGTGCTCACTACTGTGGAGATCAAGGTCGACATACCAGTCAAAGGAGTTTTGTAACGCAGGTGTTAGGAGCGTGAGGTCTATAGCGCTATGTGTCTAATGCGTGAAACTAAAGTAGGTCGGTGAGCCGTCATTAAGAATGTTTGGGCTGTTGGTTGAGGTCCGTACGATTTGAGCCCCATAAAGGGTTATGGCAATTAAAGTCTCCTAACCGAAAACTAGATCTAACTCCAGCTAAATCAAACACCGAACTTGACAGTAGTATTATTAGATCACTAACACTTTCACACTAAATTTTCGGTACAATATTTTTCACATATTTATCGAAATGTACAAAATATGTACATAAAATCACTTGTCTCGAGCAAAATTCACGAACAATTTTTAAATCAATCTCGAGCGGAGTAAGAAATATATTAAATTTCTTGACCAAAAGCCCTTACTACCCTTTTGAGTAGAAAATACCTTCCGTCTGATGCTCTGGAAATTGAACTTTGCCCGACTAATTGCTGAATTGTAAATATTTCGCGCATCTCTATAGATACGTCTCAATTCCTCTGAAGTGCACAATTTATATGTCTGGAAGACTGCTTCCTTATTTTTAATGGCTGCGAAACAGTCATTATTGAACCAATTGGTGTTAGTTGGTTTGATGTTCTTGAAGCTATGAGGAATAAAGCGATGTATTCCAAACCATGGGATGTTCCAGATATAATCGGTGCTTCTGTTAACGTCTCTCATAGAAAAGCAATCAGACTAATCCAGCTCTCTGAGATATTTATTAAGTCTCGCCCAATCAGCATTTTTTATAATGCCACACTAATCTTTTGGTGGAGTTTAGGTTAGTGGTTGTCAGAGAGGAGATGGAGAATTGGGCGGAGATTAGACAATGGTCCGAATTACCCAAGGGAGCACTTACCGAAACCGAGTATTTTTCTGGATGCGATGTTAGAAATAGATCCAAAAGATGCGCGTTGTTCTCCAAAGTATCAGGAACACGAGTCGGACACTCAACCAGTTGTTCTAAATTAAGAGACTTACTAAATAACTCGACGTGTCTTCCAAACGGGCTTGTGGTAGAAGAATGCCTGAGCCACTGTGTGTTGTGGATGTCGAAATCGCCAGAAAGAACGATTTCGGAAGATATATTGGGATTGGGATATTTCCAAAATCTTATCAATATCGGAAGACAACTTATCGAGAGAACACAGTATCAGTGTCAGACATATTGGGGCTGCGGTATAAAAAGCAGAAGGGAATGATGTGCCGATAGGGTTTAAATCTAATCCAGACATGATTAAATTCTGGATTAGTAGAAGAGAATTGAGGGAGATGGGAGAATGGCACATAATATCTAATATGAACCGCGATTACCCTCTGAGGAGAGAACAGCGGCATAAGTGATAACCAGGAATGTGATTCTTGGTTTCACTTAGTGCAGAAACAGCCGCATTTTCCACGATCAAGTGGCAGTAAACCGAAAAATGGTTACTTTTCAAGAAACCAATGTTGCAAAAATTAAATAAAAATTTTAGCATTGTCCCGGTCTTAATTTGCCCAAAACAAAACGAAAATGTACACAAGCACAAGGACTGACGAACGGGATCCACAAATGCGAAGCAAAGCCGCCTTTGTGAGAACAAAGCCAGCAGCAGTGTTATGCCTGCTGTGCTGAACTTGGATCTCAACGAAGGCAGCCAAATGCTCAGCAGTAGAGACCATTTAAACGCATTCAATGAAGCACGATTGTACTACATTGAATGTTGGATGGAAGAAAATAGATATAAATCGGAACGGACTCACCAGACTGTGCTTTTAAATAGAACATAAAAGCCCTTCCCTTCGGCGAAGATGGCAGTAGCACTTTGAATATTTTTAACTTTAAAGTTCGCTTTCGCAACCGAATTTTAAGTTTTTGTGTTTTTTTTTGTGGAGCAAGACACGGCGGCACCCCGTCAGTAGTTCAGTTCAAACTCATTATCGACGACTCGAGTGAGGCTAGGTTGTCTATACATGATCTGTGTTTTCTGAAACCTGACTGATAGATATTTATTTTATTAAAACGTTCGAGGTGCCAGACCAGCCGCTGGTTTACCATTTTTTCCAGTATTTTGCAAGTGCAGTTCGTTAAGGAGATAGGTCTGTAATTTGTGGTCTCTTTTGAGTCTTTGCCGTGTTTAAGGATTGGGATAAGCAGTGAACTTTGAACACTTTGTGGGGAATTCTCCGTTTTGATATATTTTATTGTAAAGAGTTAGAAGGTACTTCTTGCCAGTGATCGGGAGATTTTTAAACATGCAGTGAATTCCGTCCGGGTCGGGTGCTGGAGTTGAGAGCATGTTCTAGTTTTTCCAAGCAGAAAGCGCAGTTATAGTCAGAATTTTGTAGTCCTTGGAATATGTATGTCTTTCTGTTCGATTTTCCTACGATGTTCAATAAAAGCATGAGATGGGTGCTGGGAGGTTGAGTATATCTTTGTAAAGGTATTTGCTAGATGCTCACTAACCTCAGTGTGGTTTGTGATAGGGTTGTTGTGTTCATCATATAGACCAGTGATGAATGGTTGTCTTTTGAAACAATTGATATTCATGTTTTTTTCAAATACGTGACTGATTGGTGTACTGAAATTGATTGAGTGGATGTTTTTAAGACTTTCCTTTTTGTATAATCTGATGATTTTCCTCGCTTCACGTTTGGCGATCAAGAAATTTAGGTAGTCTGTTTGTTCAAAGGTCCTGCCGTATTTTCTAAAGAATTTTTTACGTGCTTTGATAGCGGCCTTGACTTCACTATTCCACCATGGGGTTCTACGCTTTTAACTAGTTGAAGAAGACTGTGGTATAGATTCTTTTGCTGCCTGTAAAATTTTTCCCCTTAAGTATTCTTCGCTTTTGTCTATATCTGTTATGTCCTGGAAGTTCTCAGTGATATTGATGGATTTCTGGAATGTATTCCAGTCGGCTTTTTTTGGTTATCCATTTCAGCCTTTTTTCCAGTTGTAATGGTGATGTGAGGACAGGAATTATTATGTTAAAGTGCTCACTACTGTGGAGATCAAGGTCGACATACCAGTCAAAGGAGTTTTGTAACGCAGGTGTTAGGAGCGTGAGGTCTATAGCGCTATGTGTCTAATGCGTGAAACTAAAGTAGGTCGGTGAGCCGTCATTAAGAATGTTTGGGCTGTTGGTTGAGGTCCGTACGATTTGAGCCCCATAAAGGGTTATGGCAATTAAAGTCTCCTAACCGAAAACTAGATCTAACTCCAGCTAAATCAAACACCGAACTTGACAGTAGTATTATTAGATCACTAACACTGTCACACTAAATTTTCGGTACAATATTTTTCACATATTTATCGAAATGTACAAAATATGTACATAAAATCACTTGTCTCGAGCAAAATTCACGAACAATTTTTAAATCAATCTCGAGCGGAGTAAGAAATATATTAAATTTCTTGACAGGATGGGCGTTTCTAACTTAAGCTTTTCTTTGGTTGCCTGGAAATAGTCCAGATGTAAACGCTATAGAGAACATATGGGGGATAATCGGACAAAAAATTCGAAAAAAGAAGCCGAAAACCATACTGGTACTGAAGAGAACTATTGACAGCATATGGGTTAATGAAGATTATTGAGATTTGTTAAAAAAATTATTCGTATCAATGCCTATTAGGATTAATAGCGTAAAAAAAGCAAAAGGTGGTACTACCAAATATTGATAATGTAATAAAATAAAATATTACTTATTATTTTTCTATTCTTTTCTTGTTAACCGTTCAAAATTTTCTTTAATCATAGACGTAATAAATATTTGCAAGAATTAAATAAATACATATGAGCTCTCAAAAAAATGATGGATGTTTCGACCGAAAGTGCAAGCTGGTCATCATCAGCGCGGTACTTGCACTTTCCACCACGGACATCCATGACGGAAGGTCAAAAACTCAACTCCTTTAATTACTCAGTTTTAAAACTAAGTACGAATTATTTATGAAGAGGATTTTTAGTCCATCAATTTCATAAAAAACCAATACTGGTTAAATATTGCTTCATCAGAAAGCTTCCTTTCGATAGACTCTTGGTGGAAATAATTTAAAGGTGAAAAAAGTAAAAACATGGGATGGTGATCGCTCAAACATATGAGCGCTCAAAAAAATGATGGATGTTTCGACCGAAAGTGCAAGCTGGTCATCACAAGCGAGGTACTTTCACTTTCCACCACGGACATCGATGACGGAAGGTGAAAAACTCCCAAAAAAAATTTTTTTTTCTCCTAATTTTTTTGAGTGATCACCATCCCAAAAATTTTTCCTCCTATTATGTGGAAGTAAAACAAGTGTTTTTACTTTTTTTATATTCTGTTTTATTTTATTCTAACCTAATTAAAACCTTGAAGACTTGTGAGGTCTCCTGAATTATTAAGAACCATTTCTTTATTTTCGAGTATTAGGAGATTCGACGACATTGTTGTAGACGAAATTATATTAAATCTGTTGCAAAATATATCTGGCATTAATTTCTGGGATAAAATATCAATTAAAAATCCAAATAATGCGATAACATTACAAATGTAATCCAAAGTCTAAAATCCGAAAGGTGTATCTGAAAAGAATATTTTATTTATCTTTTGGCCATTTTTATAAAACATATTAAGAATATAAATGTCGAAAAGTCCTCTTAAGGGGTATTTCCTGGTCCAAAATTTAAAATATTACAATTTCGTTTTTTTTTCAAATAGTATATAGTGCAAAGTTTAAAGAGAAGAATTTTTAAAACATACTAAAAATTCGCTGAAATACAGTGTGTTTTCTACAAGGGCATGAAGCCGCCTGCAGCAACATATTGTCCGATTGTTATGAAATTTTTACACAATATTTTTGGTATATTTTCTACAAAACAATCGTCGGGATTTTTGGTATATTTTCTCAGTTTTTTGTTATAAACAATTAAAATTTAAAACTTTGTCTTTAAAAATATCGCAAACACATTTTTTTACATTTTTATATACTTCTATGTTGGCTGGTAACACCATGGTAGGAATTCTCGGAAATGCTGATTGCCTCGAAACAACCAAATCGTTTCAATAAATTGAGCGCATACGCAAAACTGTTGTGACAACAGAAAAAACTTTCATAGCAACAAAAAAAATGTGTCAAGTTTGTGCACATGATCTGTAATTTTCCAATTCCGTTTCCCGGAACTTGCATCTAAATCGTCAGTCGCCTGGTTAAGGTTTGGGTAGGAAGATGGTACACAGCCACTAAGGTATGCCGAGTTTGCATGTGCGTCCCGCCATTATACGAATAGCGTGACGCCACTGCGAGGTCATTTATTAACGCCGCTACGCTAGTGTGGAATCAACCCGCGACACTTTTGACAACCAGAAATTAAGCAGACAAATCCTTTCCGGAATAAAGGATTAAGTAACAGAACCCGAAGAAAATCAACCCAAGAATTCCTAGCAGAAATTTAGAAATTAGGGAACATATTTTTGTATTTTGTTGCGAGCTTGGACCGACACTGCTGCTGGATGATTGCCCAAGGCAGGCTATGATTCTGGATGACATCAACTGAAAGTCAGCTGATGTCAGCCTGGATCACAGCCTCCGCTGGACACTCACCTGTCAGCAGATGCTCGGGCAGAGATGGAGGATGGCATGCTGGCATCGCTAGCTTTGCGATAGAGAGGGGGTTTCAAAAGGGGATGCCATCTCCGCACACGGTCGCGCAACAAAAGCAAAAAAAATCATGCCTAGGATGGGAAAGGGTGCGACGAACCGACAATCAAGAAAACTAACGAAAAAGGGAAGAAAAAGGAAGAAAGGAAAAAAAACCGCGAAAATCTAATAAATAAAAGATGGATGAAGAGTTTAAAAATTGGAAAAAATTGAAAAAAAGGAAGAAAAAAAGAAACTGATGGAATAAAAAAAACCAAACCAGGTGGATAAAGGATGCAGGCAGGCGTTGCCCGACTTACCGGCTGTCGCTGGGGGAGTCTGGTGTCATGACTCCCCTTTGCATAGCCCTTGCCCCAACCACCCTTGCATCTAGGGGGCCGATTTCATCTAGATGCCCTTTAACCTGCAAAAAAGAGAGAGAGGGTCACTCACCTCATTGTGAGGACCCCGTCCACCGACGTAGCGATGATGTAGCCGCCCTAGGGAAGGACGAAGAGTCGAGAGAGAGAGAAGAAGAAAGTTATTTAGAGCTCATATAAAATTATTTATTATATATAAAAAAAGAGATACCCCCTCCGTAGGAGGGCACACGACCGTCTAGCGTAAGGCTAGGGCCTTTTTACCCCGTTGCAATAGGGCTCTGAAGAGTGTTGCAAAAAAAAAATTTTCTTATGACAATTAGGTCTTACTACTGCTAACTATTACCTAGCTAATTCGAAAGAGAACGGATAAATTTCGGTCAATTAGTCAAGATTAATGCAATTTGTTACCGGGGAGGGGGGGGGGGGGGGGGGAGGGGGTCGGAAATGTGCATTTTCGTACCGGTCGGAGAAGTATATATATATATTATGGAAAGCTATTCTCTGTCGAACCTGTCTTCACAGTTTCATGTTTTCTATCAGCAAAAGAAAAAAAAAGGAAAATGTGATAAAACACAGACATTTAGAGCAATCCTTAAACCAAAAAGAAAACAAATTATCCTTAGATTTGATAAGTACTTTCAACTTTTTTCTCTTTCTTTTATGTTCAAATGCGATATCTTTGAGTGACTATTATAGATATCAAGTAGGTAAAAAAAAAATCTTTTACGGCTAAATAAGAATTATAAACATGTAAAGTCCTAGAAGCTAATTTGTAGGTACTGTTTGTATCTAAAACAAAAAAAAAATTACCGACAAATTTATTACTCTATATTATTGCAAGTAATCTCCTATTTTTTTTTTATTTTTTTTTTATAAAAACAAACCTTACAAAATGCCTTTTTTTAAATCTAACACTACTAAAATCTTAGTCATAGTCATCAATTCTGTTTTTTGTTTTTTTTTTTTTTGAAGAGCAGTATCAGGTTTTCATTGTTAAGTCAATTTCCTATATATATATTGGAACGGACCCACCAATTCGGTTGTTGTTTTTTTTTCTGCGATTCCTCACTCTTCCGTGGTTCCGTTTTTCCTTTATTTTTGCTTTATTTTACTTTATTTGTTTTCTTTTAAAATTTTACTGTCTTTTATTTTTTTGTTTTCACTTTTGTCTTTTAGATTTTTTTTTTAACTTTCCTTTAAGTTTTTCAATTTTCACTCTTCTTCTTTAAATTTTCACTTTTGTTTTACTTTCTTTAAATTTTCAATTTCCTTTTACTCTTTTTAATTTTCACTTTTGTCTTTTAGATCTTTAACTTTCTTTTAAAAATTTCCAATTTTCACTTTTCTCCTTTAAATTTTCACTTTTGTTTTACTTTCTTTAAATTTTCAACTTCCTTTTACTCTTTTTAATTTTCACTTTTGTCTTTTAGATCTTTAAGTTTCTTTTAAAAATTTCCAATTTTCACTTTTCGCCTTTAAATTTTCACTTTTTGTCTTTTCAATCCCTTTTAACTTTCTTTTAAGTTTTTCAATTTTCACTTTTCTCTTTTAAATTTTCATTTTCTTTTACCTTCTTCAAATCCTCACTTTTCTTTTACTCTTTCTAGTTTTCACTTTTGTCTTTTAGATTTTTTTTAACTTTCCTTTAAGTTTTTCAATTTTCACTTTTCTCCTTTAAATTTTCACTTTTGTTTTTTAATACTTTTTAACTTTCTTTTAAAAATTTCCAATTTTCACTTTTCTCCTTTAAATTTTCACTTTTGTTTTACTTTCTTTAAATTTTCAATTTCCTTTTACTCTTTTTTAATTTTCGTATCTTTTGTTTTGTTTGTAACTTTTTATTATTTCACAGCTTTTTGTTTTTATTCACTTTTAATTTTCATATCTCCTGTTTTGATTGTAACTTTTTATTATTTCACAGCTTTTTGTTTTTATTCACTTTTTAATTTTCGTATCTCCTGCTTTGTTTTGTTTGTACCTTTTATTATTTCACAACTTTTGGTTTTTATTCACTTTTTAATTTTCGTATCTTTTGTTTTGTTTGTAAATTTTTATTATTTCACAGCTTTTTGTTTTTATTCACTTTTTAATTTTCGTATCTTTTGTTTTGTTTGTAACTTTTTATTATTTCACAGCTTTTTGTTTTTATTCACTTTTTAATTTTCGTATCTCTTATATTTCAAGTTTTTTTACGAATTTTTTCCACTTATGAAGCAATTTAACACTACACGGAGCCACGGAGATTTAATTTACCGCCGCTCAAATCAGATTAATTCTTTTTTTGACATTGATTAGCAAAAATATTTGTCTTTTTGGAATCCGATTTAAAGCCCCAAAAGCCTATTCGCCGAAATAAATTTTACTCTTCAATTCAATTATTTCCCTTTTAAATATCCAGCGACAAAACTAAAATCCGCACGACCGAGCTACTTCTTACCCGAAATCTATCCAGAACTCAACTCTATTCACCGCCCAAATCAGCACTTGTTGCCGGCAGAAGACACGCACACTAACGTGCCATCCCGCTGCTCCCATATCCAACTTTCATACGATATTGCTTCGTAAACGGTTTTGCTCTTTTCCATTTACGCCAGATGTTCAATTTTCAAATCCACCCTTTCCTTTTACTCTTTATAGTTTTCACTTTTGTCTTTTAGATTTTTTTTTTAACTTTCCTTTAAGTTTTTCAATTTTCACTCTTCTCCTTTAAATTTTCACTTTTGTTTTACTTTCTTTAAATTTTCAATTTCCTTTTACTCTTTTTAATTTTCACTTTTGTCTTTTAGATCTTTAACTCTCTTTTAAAAATTTCCAATTTTCACTTTTCTCCTTTAAATTTTCACTTTTGTTTTACTTTCTTTAAATTTTCAACTTCCTTTTACTCTTTTTAATTTTCACTTTTGTCTTTTAGATCTATAACTTTTTTTTAAAAATTTCCAATTTTCACTTTTCGTCTTTTCAATCCCCTTTAACTTTCTTTTAAGTTTTTCAATTTTCTCTTTTAAATTTTCATTTTCTTTCACCTTCTTCAAATGCTCACTTTCCTTTTACTCTTTATAGTTTTCACTTTTGTCTTTTAGATTTTTTTTTAACTTTCCTTTAAGTTTTTCAATTTTCACTCTTCTCCTTTAAATTTTCACTTTTGTTTTACTTTCTTTAAATTTTCAATTTCCTTTTACTCTTTTTAATTTTAACTTTCTTTTAAAAATTTCCTATTTTCACTTTTCGCCTTTAAATTTTCACTTTTTGTCTTTTCAATCCCTTTTAACTTTCTTTTAAGTTTTTCAATTTTCACTTTTCTCTTTTAAATTTTCATTTTCTTTTACCTTCTTCAAATCCTCACTTTTCTTTTACTCTTTTTAGTTTTCACTTTTGTCTTTTAGATTTTTTTTAACTTTCAATTTTCACTTTTCTCCTTTAAATTTTCACTTTTGTTTTACTTTCTTTAAATTTTCAATTTCCTTTTACTCTTTTTAATTTTCACTTTTGTCTTTTAGATTATTAACTTTTTTTTAAAATTTCCAATTTTCACTTTTCGCCTTTAAATTTTCACTTTTTGTCTTTTCAAACTTTTAACTTTCTTTTAGGTTTTTCAATTTTCACTTTTCTCTTTTAAATTTTCATTTTCTTTTACCTTCTTCAATCCTCACTTTCCTTTTACACTTATTAGTTTTCACTTTTGTCTTTTTTTATCTGCATTGGCATGAAGAGAATTCTATTTTTAACCGACTTCCCAAAAACAAAGAGGTTCTAAGTTCGACGCGTATTTTTTTTTGTTTTTTTTTGTTTATTTTTGTTTTTTTGTTTTTATGTCTGACCGGGCATAACTTCGTAACGCGTCGACCGATTTAGATGATTCTTTTTTTGTTGGGTAGAGTATGTTCACCGATTGGTACCATGTCAAAAAAATTTTTAGTAGTGTGGGGGTGGGGGGTGGGGGTGAAACCTAACTTTTTAACGCGTGGTCCGATTTGGATGGTTCTTTTTTTGTTGTACAGAGTATGATCCCCCATTGCTAATGGGAGAAAAAAACTTTAACCTAAGTTAGGGGGAGGGGTAGTCTAACTTTGTAACGCGTGGACCGATTTGGATAATTCTTTTTCTGTTGGGTAGAGGATGTTCCGTGGTTGCTACCAGGTGAAAAAAATTTTGGAGGGAGTGGGGTAGGGGTAACTTTGTAATGCGTGGTCCGATTTCGATGGTTCTTTTTCTGTTGTATAGAGTATGATCCCTTATTGCTAATAGGAGAATGATTTGGTCCTATGGTGAAAGGTGTGGGTGGGGGGGAGGAGTAGTCTAACTTCGTAACGCGTGGACCGATTTGGATAATTCGTTTTCTATTGGGTAGAATATGATCCTTGGTTGATACTATGAGAAAACAAATGTTGCTGGGGTGGTGGTGGGAGAAGGGGGGTGGAACCTAACTTTGTAACGCGTGGATCGATTTGGATGGTTCTTTTGCTGTTGTATAGAGTGTGACCCCCATTGCTAATAGGAGAATAATTTGGTCCTATGGTGGTGGTGGGGGAGGGGGACGGGTAGTAACTTCGTAACGCGTGGACCGATTTCGATGATTCCTTTTATGTTCGGTAGAGTATGTTCCTTGATTGATACCATGAGAAAAAAAGTTTAGTGGGGTAGGGGGTTAAAACTAATTTTTAACGCGTGGACCGATTTGGATGGTGCTTTCTTCGTTGCGTAGAGTAAAAGACACTAAAAAGTGAAATATAAAATAGTTTTTAAAAAAAAAGTTGAACCGACTTCACAAAAAGCGCTAAAAAGCATAAAATAATTTTTAATTGCATATCTATTACGACATTTTGAAGTCGGTGCAAATTAAACAAATAAAACAACTACATAACCACAATTGAAAATAATACATAATACTGCCTGAACATTTCATCTTACGGGATCATAAGAAATGACGATTAAATATTTTTGTTGTAGTTGTTTGGTTTGTTTGATTTGCACCGACTTCAAAATGTCGTAATAGATATGCAATTAAAAATTATTTTATGCTTTTTAGCGCTTTTTGTGAAGTCGGTTCAACTTTTTTTTTAAAAACTATTTTTTAGAATTCTTTTTGCAGCCAGACCGTTTTTGGCTGAATTTTTGTATTCTTTCGATAGGCGGCTGAGGATTTTTCTGTCTGTCAATTTTTGTACGGGAGCCAGGGATTTTGATGAAAATAATTTAATTGATTTAAATCATTTTCTCGGCTCTCCGTACAGCGATTTCTGAGCTAGAGCTGTTTTGAAATGGATTTTCTACGCTGCCTTCAATTATGCCCCTTTCGTATCCGTAGGTATTTTATTTATTTATTTCTTTCCTTTTCAGGTGTTTCTAGGTAAGAAAATTATTGGTGGTCTTGGATTCGGCTATAGGAACCGAATCTTAGGGATGTTAATGCGGTCTGGAGCAGAGCCAGGGGTTAGTAAAACAAAGGGCATAGCATGCTGAAATTAACCTAGTGCAGAGATTTGGCTCATATAGCCGAATTCAGCACCATTTCAACGGGCTAAAGACGTTTCCCGCGCATAGCTTGATCCAGTGGTCAGGTGATACGGGACCACTGGATGTGTCGCTATATAACGACCATAACAATTTTAAAAATTTAATATTAGGATATAATATCTTAAAGCAGCACTTAGACAAAGCTGATTCAATTACAATAAGTGAGAGTGTAAAAAAATTGTTTTTTAAATGCAGAGTGTATTTCAGAATCAAACATTTAAATAAAGAAAAAAATAGAAGCAAAATGTAAATTAAGGAGAACAATTGAAGTAAAAAAAGTTGTTCTGTGAAATATGTTTTTATTTGTGTCCACTTTCCAGTTTTTACTATGAAAATAGGTTTAAATTTTAAACGCTAAAAAAGCCAAATGTCCTGGATGTACATCACGTTTGTTAACGAAGAAGTGAAATTCGGATCGTATTAAACCGAACACATATTACTACCCACTTCTTTGTACTTTTTCATAATTAATTAATTTACTATTTACAAAAATTTTCATTGACCTCCGGGTGACATCACTGACAAATGTCAGAATTCAGTTGGCATACCTTGTAGTCTGTGTACCATAATAATAATAATTTATTTTAGGCAAGTATACACAAGATCAACATCTTTTTATAGTATACTACAAAGCTAGGAAAAGTTCTATATAAAAAAACACCTTATCAGTAGTTATAACAAAATTATAAAAGAAAAATCCAAATATCTGTATGTATGATCAAGTTATCCTGACGCAAAATGCACAAAAGCAGATCAAATTAAAAAGAAAAGAAAAGAGAACAAAAGCAAAAAGAAAAAAAAAACTAAAAACCCTGTACAAAGAGAGAATAGCAAACTGCGGCCCCAGCAAAGCCAATCCAAAGTCACGAAAAGAAATACCGCTTCAACATGCCTTTAAACTCAGATGTCCTGGTCGTCCCCTTACATTAATAGGTAGAGAATTCCATAGGCGAGTAATGACAACAAAAAAAGAACGCTGCCCAACGATAAACCGGGTGGGAGGAATATGGAAACCAACGTGACGGGATGAATGCAGAAAGTGCAAGTGTTCATATAGATAAGAAGGTGACTTCGAAACAAGTAAGTTGTGCAAAAATAGCAACGCTCTAACGTCAATATAAGTCTTTATTGGACACCCAACTAGAGAACTTATATAGTGAGAAACGTGATCGTGCCGCCTCAAACTATAAACAAATCGGATACAGTCATTAAATGCGACATTAATTCTACGGTTGCATTCAGCATCAAGTTCTGGGTAAATTGTTCTACAGTAAGTAAAATGGGGAACCAACAACAACCTAACAAGTTTTAATTTAAGCTCAATAGAAAGTAAGCTTCCAGACAGCCGCAGCTGCCGTAGCCCACCATAAATTTTCTGTAAGGTATAACTTACATGATCACAGCACTCCATCTTACTGCTAAAATACACTCCAAGACTTTTCACCTTGCTCACATAAGGTACACTTAGACCATTGAGATGAACACCAGGAACACACATCAAATCGAGATCATTTCTGTAGAAAAACAAGCATTGTGACTTAAGGGGGTTTAATATGAGACGATTACTTTTCGCCTACGAAGAAATATTTCTCAAGTCATTGTTGACTCGAAAAATACAATCCTCCACTAGGCCAATGGGCCTGGACAAATATATTTGAACATCATCAGCATACAGATGAATGTTCACATCTTCAATAACATCAGGGAGATCATTAATAAATAAACAAAATAGAAGAGGTCCAAGAATCGAACCCTGAGGCACTCCACTAACAAGATTGGCCATCCCTGACCTCTTTCCCTCAACCAACACCTGCTGAGTACGGCCAGACAAGAAATCACCGATAATCACAAAGATCCACAGAAGCTGAGCACTTAGCCAAGGGTAAGACAACAGCATTCTTCCAAATTTTCGGAAACTGTGAATAAGTGAGGCAAGAATTAAATATATAAAGTAAACTGTCTAGAGTAACTGGCAGAAGCATTTTAAAAAATCGAGGGGCAACGCCATCCAAGCCTGTTGCATCCGATCTAATAGATGCAAACGCTTCAATAATTTCATCACGAGACACGCATCGAAAACTGAAACCATCCTGATACTCATTACGCTCAACCGTGTCACTGAACAGCTCCGACGTGGTATGGGAAAGTGGTGCTGTGAAATAGGTATTTAATTCGTCAGGATCCAAATCGCATGTTGGCGAGTCCCTACTGCAAACTTCACTATTCCTCAAATTAGACCATAGTTTTTTCGGAGGAAGAGATGGATCTAATAAACTGCTAAAGTATTTTCTTTTAGCTTTTCTAATTTCGAGATTAACCCTTTTTCTAACTACCTTATATCGCCTAAGATATTGCTCAGATTTTGATTCCTTGTACTTGCGGAAAAGATATTCTCTCTCAGCGATAAAACATTCAATTTTTGGAGAATGCCAAGGTATTAGATCTGAGGGTATTCGTTTCACACGCAAGGGCGCAAATTTGTCATGTAAACGGGACACTAAACCGTAGAACAATATCAATTGCTCATCGACCGATGCATAATTACGAACATCATCCCAAGGAAGAGTGGACGCCTCTTCGAGAAGTTTGTGGATATCTACTTTATCATAAGAGCGGAAGCTCACCTTGGCAGGAGATGGAGAAAATGGAATATTGTACGACATGTAAATGAAATCGTGATCAAAAGTACTTGGGGAACTAATTTGATTATGAAAGAGAACGCTACTTTTATCAGCAGTAAAAAACAAATCTAAAAGTGAGGGGTTATGACAATTGTAAAAGGTAGGTATGCCGTTACTAATAACATCAAGATGGCACGATTGAAAAAGATGTAAGAAAACATCAGCAACACGGCTTTTACATAATATATTTACATTAAAATCCCCTCCAATCACTATGTTATGATAGGTTTTGGTAAAATTGGAAAGTGCACATTCTAGTTCCCTCGAATTATCAAGATTAAAGAGCTTGGGTGGATAATAAATACAAATAAGAAGCAACTTTCCGGATGTGCAATTTACCTCAACAGCAACAAACTCAACTGGACCGTCGACAGACTTTCCAACAATTTTAGCTCGTAAAGAATTCGTTACGTAAATAGCGACTCCACCACCAACCTGGCGTTCACGGTCGCGCCTAAATAGTTTATATCCAGGAATCGAAACCACACTGGATGATATTCTGTCGTTCAGCCACGACTCAGAAATAAAAATCGAATGCACATTCACATCCCTAAAGAACCCCTGCACCTCATAGATCTTTGACTTAAGACTTCTTGCATTTAAGTGGCAAATGTTAAAACCTCTGGCTTGTGCAGTAAACACGTTGAGCAACGTTCTCGGGCTATTTATGCCGGATATATTAATAGGATTTTAATTTTGACATCAGGGGACACACCAAGACATCTAGTAGCACCTCCAAGCAGCACACCAAAATCACCACAAAAAAAGCTACGAGCCATGCTGAGGAACACAATTAACACCATTCCAGCGCTATCACAACAAAAATAAGAGAAGAAAAGAAAATAAATTGAATCTTCAGAAATCACCATGAAATACACTATAAAAACTAAAGCTAAAGTAAACTACTTATTGTAATTCAATTACCAATACAGAAGATCACTTAAACGATCAGCAAAGAAAGTTCAAACTAACTAGAAACTATGTAGTCCACTTCTGTTATTGCCCCAAAAATTACTACCATAACCTTATCAAAGTTGATCCAATTTAATCACTTTAACCGGCAATTGCGAGTCAGTTTTTCTAATAAACACAAACCCATTTCTAGTGTAAACAGATAACAGTCTTCCTTGTCGCCGTAAGTCAAGAGCACGCTGTAGAATCGCATTAGCACGTGGAGAAAGGCTCTCAAAACGATATACACGAGTGTCAGAAGAGAAACTATCACTTATTGCATTTAGCACTAAACGACTCTGATGAGTACGGTACGGGACCAAGAAATTTCGTTGCTCAGCTGCGCTTGAAAATTTTATTATGATCGATGACCTCTGATTGTTATTTTCACTGCCGCTTCTAGGTGTTACTTTAAGTCGAAAAGAATCAACATATGGTGATGGCCTATGCTCCACAATAGTACAAATTCTATTTGTGATTTCAGCAGGTCTTTAATTTTTCACAAAAGGTATGCCCCTAACAATCACGTCAGTCTGTCGTACATCACGTTGATGGCGAGCTCCTCACACCTGGATTGCAACTTTAACACTTCCTCCGACAGTAAACTGATTTTCTCCTCATAATTGCTGACAATACTTTGGAAATTCGTCAATAAACGTTTCTCGAGTTCCACCAGCTTATCATTAAGAGCATCAAGTTTTTTTAAAATGCTGTCCTCCTGAAGGTCAGATGAAGTTGAAAATGTACGCGATTTAACACTACTGCGAGTTGTCACACACCCATCCGATGTCCGATCTTCGCCATTTTGATTGTTTGGTAAACTTTTACTTGCCATTATATCAATGGAATTTATAACTATAGTTATATAAAATAAGCTGATCAGGATAAAAAATGGGAATGGACCTCCGTTTTACAAAAATTTTACTCATGGTAATCCAAGCGATATGATATGTCAAAATCACACGCCAGCTTACAACCAGGCGGCTGAGGATTTAGATGCAAGGTCCGGGGAACGGCATGGCAGAATTACAGATCATGCGCACATACTTGACACATTTTTTCGTTGCCACAACAATTTTGGGCATGCGCCCAGTTCATTGAAACGGTTTGGTTGTCTCGAGGCAAGCATATTTTCTGAGAACCGCTACTAGATTTTTATTTTTACTCTTCATACCGCTTGGACTACCATGAGGAACAATTTTGTAAAATGCTTTTGCATTCCCCTTCAACCGTTTGAACACACACATGCTTAATACAACCCCATTTATACATTTTTGCGTACTTACAAGGCACCCAGGTTGCTGCTGTGAGAATTCCTACCCAGCGACCAGCAATTCCTAACCATGTGATTGCCAGAATTCGTATCATGTTTTATGAAAATAATAGAGTTATTTAATCACCAGTTTCGTAAAAATCCTAACAATTTATTTTAAATTAAAAAATGTGTATTACAAAATCCGCATACACCTGTTCAATACAATTAAATAATGACTTCCAATTATATATAATTATCATTTTCTAAATAATTTCAGATAAAACGCGGGATGAATCTTCCCGAACAAATATGCAGCAGATGTTTAGAAGATCTAGACATCGCCTACAAGTTTAGATATAACTGTGAAAGCTCAGATGTAATATTGCAATCGTTCGTTGAAGGTCAAGCTGTAACTAACTTAATAATGTCATCTGAAACTGGAGAAATTTATAAGTACAAACCTCCTCATGGTTTAAATGTGAAAAGAATTAGACCGATGACAATAAAGTATGAGCTAACAGGTAATGAGAGTCAAACTAGTTGTCATACCGAGTATAGTAACGAAGGTTTGAGTCTGCAAGTCCCTACTACGTCAGTCCAAATGTCCGCTCAAAATGAAGTTGACGAACAGCATGATATTATAGAGGAGCATCATTTTGCGGAAGATGACGTTGACTGCCACATAGGGGTAGACATTAAAGAGGAAGATGAAAATAACGAATCATTTATTCCAATGGAGGTAAAGAATGAATTTTCTACGCTTTCCACATTTGAGGTATAATAATTTCCTTGAATTTTTTAGCAAATCTCTGACGAACAGACTAATCAAGGGTCAGAATCAAAAATTAATGCTGATGTCGTAATTAAGAAAAATGATAAAGTAAGTTATTTAGTATTCGCATTTCTAATACATATTCTACAATTTGCATATTTGTATTGGTATATGTATTAAATTTTATATATTTATTAACAGCAAACAGAAAACCAGTTTGAAATTTCCGAAAATGGAAAAGTTTGCACAATTAAACCTGTGAAAACTAATAAGGCTCGATCAAAGTCAACAAATCCAAAAGAAAAGCTTCGAATTATAGCTGCTACGGAAATTAGTACAAAGCCTGATGGAACAACTATAATAAGAGTACGTCGAAACATCGAAGAACCTAAGCCATTAAAGATTTGCGAAATATGCGGAAATACTTATAAATACAAGCACGCGTTAGAAAGTCATATGCGAAGGCATAGAAATGAAAAACCATTTCCATGCGAGTAATTTTATCAAAAGTAGTTCTTATTTTTCTTGTTTTTAGTACCCGCTTTATTTATTTAGAATTTGTGGCCGTTCGTTTGTCATTAATTTCGAACTGAGGCGCCACATGAGGACACACACTGGACAAAAACCATACGCTTGCCGTTTTTGCGGCAGGAGATTTTCCGATTTCGGAAGTCGTATTAAACATGAAAGGTATATATGTCCATAACAAAAGTTGATTATTTAATTATATATTTTTAGAACCCATACAGGAGAAAGGCCGTACACCTGTGAAACTTGTGGTAAATCTTTTGCTTATTCACATGTTTTATCGAGTCACATTTTAACACACACAGGTGAAAAACGATTCGGGTATGCTTGAATGAACTAATTTCTTTATTACAACCAATAGTTTTCTGAAAATTTATTCATGCAAAATTTTAGATGCACTGAGTGTGGAAAACGGTTCGCTAAATCGCATCACTTAAAAGCGCATATGAATACTCATCTTAAAAACAAATCTGTTATGATAAAGACAAGTGAGACAATAACGAGAAAAGACGAATCTTCTGGAAAGGCAATTTTGTATCAAGCGGAAGATCGAGTCTATCAGGAAGTAATGAATGTTCTAACTGCACAACCGAAAATTGAAAACTTCGTTGACGATGTAGATATCAAGGTTATGTACGCGAGCGACGAAACTCAACATGCAATTAACGCAATTAACATGACGTAATAAATAGACCTTGCAATTTAGGGTTTTATATAGTATCGATCTAAATTTCGACAAACAGAATCTCAACACCGATGTCGAAATGTTGCTATTGAAAACATCTGGAATCGGCAAATTGAAATTTCCATTTATCGAAAAGTCGATCACTTATATCAGAATAAAAAAATAGCCGGTGGTGGTTGAAAATATGATTTGTCCAATCACATTTATGTCAATAAATATAGTTACACCTTATATAATGAATTAATAGGATTGCAAAGAAATTAAAATCTCGTGTAAGTTTTCTCATGCATATGTGTCGTTAAAATCATTCGAAGGAAGACTAAAAGAAGTGAACAAAGTGAAAAGTGAACAATTCTGAGAAACAGCTTAGCATGCAATGTTTTCTTCAATGTGTTACTTGTTTACTGTAATGGTTTAATAAACATTAAATCCGATAAAAATTTTTAAATTTATTGCAATTAATATTATTTTCCCAAATTTTAAACAAGCGCAAATCGCTTCAATTTAAACTTAAGTGGAATGCACAGTTTAACAAATTTACAATAATGTTCCTACTTCTAGCAATATAATTGTGATGTTTATAATTTGTTAATTTGAATTTAAGTAGAGATCTTGAGTGGTTGAAATGTTAATTGGTCAAAATTTCGAATTTTCTGTTCGTCGATTTGGAAAGTAATTCAATGGGATTTTTAAAGTCGAGATTTTTTGAACACCTTTTCTCTGCCTAAATTGACATACATTGAATTCTAATAGTATACTTAAAATGGCTGAAAAGTGTTGCATTTTCGTTTTTTCAATTTATTGGAAATAAAATTTATATCATGAAATCATTTAACTTTTTATATATAAACTTTTTGTAGTGCTCTTAGTAAAACATGATGTATTCTTCTGTTATAGGTAATGAGAGAGAGAATTCATGTACCCATGCTGCCATCAAGCGGCAGCATGAGGACAGGAATTGGATTGAGGGTTGTGAGCACCACTAAGTTGCGGGCACTCTTTATGTCCTTAGGACCCAAGAAAAAAAAAGAAAAAGGAATCACTATTCTAAAAGGATAACAGAAAAAGAACGGATAAAAACGATCGGCCTAATCATGCCCCTGACGAAGAAAGCAACCTCAGCCCATATATGTTAAAATGCTTCTTGGGCTATCCCTCCCCATCCGGTGACTATACTGAGCCCATACTATAAGGCATAGTCCCTATAAACTCGGACTGTTGTCCAGACTAGGGTTAGAGATAGAGGAGGTCGGGAGGAATCTGAGCTGTGTCTACCACTTCATCATATTCGTTTCAGCCACTGGAGAATTAAAAAAAAAAATTCAGAGAAATCTCCACGACGGTATACTTTTATCAAAGTTGGGACGCTGACTGAATATGAGGTACCGTCCAATTAACAAAAAAAAAAACCGGAATTCTTTCCTTACAATACACTTCCAATTTTATTATTTTTCTATAGGCTTTACCTAATCCAAAAAAAACTATGTATGTAACGAACATTTCAAAAAATTACTTCAACATGCGAGATACCGCAACAATAAGGACACCATCTCCGAAGAAAAAAAAAATAAGAAAATTATATTCAACGTATTTTGAACATCGTTTAGAATGACCCTTAAAATTAATTTGAGAATAAATCCCAATTGTAATCCAGTAAGATTACTGTATTCATATATGTATTTAATTCATTTATAGTGACAACACAACCATAAGAAAAATGTCTCCAAAATGTATTTATGAATGAGAAATATATTAAAGAATTTTGAACATAATTTTTGAGTAACTCTTAAAGATAGAACAATGTAGTAAAACTACCAGAGGCAAGGAAACGTGGGTATAAAAAAAAGATCCCATTATTCTTCAGGGTTTATATATGTATTAATTTCATTTATAGTGATTAGGATATTTCTTTTCACCTGGATATTAGTTGTTTTCAGATTTTAGTATCAACCATCTATATTTGATTACATTTATAAATTTGAATCCAAATAAAAAACTGTAAATTGAAATTTTACTTAAGAAGGAAGCGACAACAAGCTTAAATGTACCCAAATTTGTAAATAAATGAGTATAATTCACCGATCTTGTTTAATTCACTTCATAATTGATCCCTAATTGTGTCTCTATTCAATTGCATATACATACTTCAAATAAATAAATTTGTGAGCGTGAGTTAAGAAATCTGAAAAGTGCACATGAACAACCTAAATAACAGCTTTTAGTGCCAATTTAATGCATACCAATCTATAACCGCTAATTAAAATAACGAAATACAAAGCGGAAATTAACAAAATACAGGATTTAATAATTTATCTTCGCGATTGCGAACTACTTCAAGGCACTTGTGATATCACCCACTTGAGCCAGTCACATGTCGGCATGGCGAGACATTGTTCGCGAAATTTCCCGTTTATGATTAGAATTTATATACAAATTGTATGAATAAAATATAACAAAAAAACTTATCTTAATCCTCCAGCCGTTTGGCTACCAATCTTTCCTACAGTTTCCTTAATTTTTCTTCACTTCCCGATATTGAACCACATGTTTTTAAAAACTCCAATTTTTTTTGTTTTATCTCTTACTTGATTCACTTCCAAACACTTACTACCGTCGGCAGTTTGCCGAATCTCGTTCCCCTCCGGTTATCTTTCAATTTCTCCAAACATGGCGTGGGTGGCCTGCCATATTGAGGGGAAACCTGCCATGTTTCGGAGTTAATCCGAAACAGCGCTAAATTTCGCCATTTCCCATCGCATTTCTGCCAACAGTTGCCTTGATTTCATCTCTACGATGACAAACTGACAAGCAGGGGTGTTGACATTCCACAGCCTGCCAGACTTACGTTTTGGTGTGCTCAATTCGCATGTGCTCTCTATCAGTTGATAATGCCAACCAGTACTTGAGCCACAATTTGAGATAGATGCTCTGGCTAGAACGAGGAATTTGCCTTGGAAATATCACGTTCGCAATCTAATAATGACAATTCCGACACAACTCTCGTTCCTGCCGGCTCACATAACAGGGGCAGGTTCTCTCCTAGGCGAGTGGGCGAAGTCAGGGGAGGGAAGCTCAAAAGGTGAGCGGAATAAATAATGGGAATGTGAATTTAATGGGAACAAAATATTGTTTAACTGAAAAAAAACTTTAAGTTACTTGGTTCGAAGCCCAACGTGTGGCTCGACCCATGCCCTGAGATAGTTTGTCTCATGTCTCACGCTAAGCTAGCCGGGCCGACCGTGTTTGTATATATATATATATATATATATATATATATATATATATATATATATATATATATATATATATGTAGATTGGCACCACTAGAAAAAAAAGTAGTAGATGCGCAAGTTCAAGAATGGCTGACGGAGGGAATTATTCAACCAAGTGATTCTGAATTTTCCAGCGCAGTAGTATTGGCCAATAAGAAAGATGGGACAAAACGTCTCTGCATAGACTACAGGAGGCTAAACAAGCAGGTAATTAGAGATAGATTTCCGTTACCAATAATCGAGGACCAATTAGACCGATTGCATGGCGCAAGAGTGTTTTCGACTTTGGATCTGGAGAACGGGTTTTTCCATGTCCCGGTGGAAGAAAGTAGTCGTAAGTACACAAGTTTTGTCACGCCTAACGGGCAGTACGAGTTCCTGAGAATGCCATTTGGACTATGCAGTGTTCCATAGATGCGTCAATTCAGTGTTCCAGCATCTAACACAAAAGAACCACATGCTCATCTACATGGACGACATTATAATATTAGCAAAAGACGAAGACGAAGCAATAGACCGATTGAAGGAAACGTTAAAGGTAGCTGCCGAGCGGGGACTAAGGATCAAATGGAAGAAATGCCAATTCCTCTGTAAAAGTATTGAGTATCTAGGCTACGAAATTTCCGCTGGTAAAATCAAACCGTCAAAATCAAAACTACTGGCTTTACGGAAATTTCCAGAGCCAAAAGATGTAAAAAGACTGCAAAGCTTCTTGGGGTTATCTGGATACTTCAGAAAATTCATCCCCAACTATTCAGGCATAGCCAAGCCGCTTAGCGACCTTCTCCGTAAGGAACATAAATGGAATTTCGGCATCCAGCAAAAAGATGCCTTTCAAAAGATAAAAGAAGCCCTAGCTCAACAGCCAGTTTTACTGATTTACGATCCAGAAGCAGAGACGGAACTACATACCGACGCTTCAAAATTCGGATTTGGCGCTTCTTCAAAGGAGCAAAAATGATGACAAGCTTCACCCAGTTTTGTTTTATAGCCAGAAGACTACCCAAGCGCAGGAAAAATATAGCAGTTATGAACTCGAAGTTCTAGCGATCATCATGTCACTAAAGAAGATGAGAACGTAGTTACTAGGTATAAAATTTAAGATCGTGACGGACTGCTCCGCCTTTAAGAAGACGATGGAGAAAACGGACTTACCACCGAGAGTAGCGAGATGGGCAATGTTCTTGCAGGACTTCGATTATGAATTAGAGCGCCGCCCAGGAATTCAAATGAGACATGTCGACGCCCTTAGTCGCAATCCAGTAGCTATGGTTGTTAACAGCGACTTAATAAATAAAGTAAAAGCAGCACAAGCAAAAGACGAGAACTTGCGATTGATCATAACGATGTTGGAAAAGGGACCGTTCGAAGATTTTGTCACTGCGAACGGGGTACTCTACAAGGAGAAAGATGGTGTAAGACTACTTTGCGTTCCAAGGAAAATGCAGAAAGAAGTTATAAGAACTGTGCACGACCAAGGCCATTTCGGCCAGAGAAAAATGAAAGACCTTTTATCGAGAGAGTATGATATTCCCAACTTAACAGAAAAAATCCAGAGCTGCCGAAGAAATTGTGTCCTGTGCATACTCGCTGACAGGAAAATTGGCAAACAAGAAGGGTGGCTGCACCCACTACCCAAGGAAGAATACCCACTCGTATGTTACCATGTGGATCACTTAGGTCCACTTTCAGCCACAAAGAAAGGATACCGCCACATTCTCACAGTAATCGACAGTTTCAGCAAGTTCACGTGGATCTACCCAGTGAAAACTTTGACAACAGAAGAAGTTGTAGCCTAACTCGAATTTCAACAAGACATCTTCGGAAGTCCCGCGCGTATTATAACCGATCGCGGATCAGCCTTTACGGCTAACAATTTTGAAGATTACTGTAAACGAGAAAAAATCTCTCACACTCGCGTAACTACAGGAGTGCCAAGAGGAAATGGACAAGTTGAGAGAATTCATCGCGTGATTATTTCCGTTTTGACCAAGCTATCACTAGAGAATCCAGAGCAGTGGTATAAGCACACAGGGAAGGTACAAAGATACATCAACTCAACTTGGCAACGATCTACTGGCAAATCGCCTTTTGAGATTCTAGTAGGAGTTAGAATGAGAAGGGGAGAAGATACTCGCATTCAAGAAGCAATCGACGAAGAAATCCTAAACCTACTCAGCAAAGAACGAGACGAAACCCGAGAAGAAGCAAGGGAGAACATCCTGAAGGCCCAGAACGAGTACGCATCAGGTTTTAATCGTAGAAGGAAGAAACCCACGAGATACGAGATTGGAGACATCGTCGCCATCAGGCGCACACCATAAAAACACACCGAAAGTTTCTAGGACCATATAAAGTGTCTGAAACACTCATAAACGACCGATACACTGTCACTAAAATCGGAAACCACGAAGGACCGGGGACAACAACCACCAGTTGTGATAATATGAAACCATGGGCAACATATGAAGAATCTTCGCCCAGTACGGAAGATGAGGATGATACGATCCCCGAATATCAATAACTTATTCTACAAACAACATTCCCAACCAGACGAATCCATTATCCTGATTAGACTTTATATCTTATCCCTGACTTGACATATTTTCAGTTATTCTAAGAAATATGATGCGAATGCACAGAAGATGAACGGGCAAGAAGTTATGAGCGGAAATGAGAGACTTTCAGGCCTACGAGAAGAAGATCTATTCTATACGAGATTTGAAGACGACATCAACCAAGACGAGGGGAACTTCGAGGAATTGTTAGAAGAACATTAGCAGCCCTGGCTTAACCGACGTGCTGAGACGACCCAGTACCGGGATGACTGACCAAAATCCACGCTCGAGACGAACTTGTTTCAGGATGACCGAGTGTAGGATTCAAATTAATCGAGCGGACCCACTTCACCAATCGCAACAAACTTCACAAACAACGACGACGGCGGACGCAAAGGAGAAGAGAAGAAGAAGTTTTTTGGCGGCTGTCAGAAGAGAAGAAAACGAGTCGAACGTCGGACGTGCCTTACTTCAACCACAGACCATCCATCCCCACATTTCAATCTTATATAAAAGTTATATTAAATCCGCAATCATAGTAATTATTTGTTCAATAAATTTGTACTTGAATTAAACTCAATTCGTGACTTTTATTGATTTCTACATATATATATATATATATATATATATATATATATATATATATATATATATATATATATATATATATATATATATGTTATATATATATATATATATATATATATATATATATATATATGTTATATATATATATACATATATATGTTAGCAAGTCGCGCGTTGTGGTTCAGCCTTTACCTGTGTCCGTCGAGTATAATTTTGTTACGTATGATCGCGGAGTTTTGTGCGCGAATCATCGAGATAAGACAGGTGTTTTGTAATTATGAAGGTTAATTTATGTATAAGTACTAAGTCTTTCAAAACTTCGAGGGGATCAAAACGGTTTTATGCAATGGGTGTGTAAAAACGCTGAAGATAACAATTGGAGAAGAGAGCTACCTGGCACTTCGTCTATAACTAAAACAGTTGACCATTGAATCTGTTATGATTAACTACTACAGCGGTCCTAGTCATGAAGTCAGCTTCAATTATAGCTCAGCTAAGTTACAATGTACCTATTCCTTTGGTTAAGTAATTGTCTTAAGATAAATTAGTTAATAGGCGTTTAACTATGTGCTCGACACACTATCTTATGAGATACCTTTACCTTTTACCTTTTATATCGGATTTCACTTATAAACATAAGTCGTAAAAATCCTAATCCGATATACAACGGAAAGTCAATTGGTATAACAAGGCTATGCCGCATATCGGATTCAGCTTATTCAACAAGATAAGCCATAAATTCGAATCCATATGCATTCGGTTGAGCCAGCGTAAGAATTCAAGTGTAACAAACAAAAACATTAAATTACACTCGCTGACTTAATGACTGCATATCCAGCATTCGAACCTTCGTAGCATGTAAAATGCTATATAATTTTATTCCCGATAAAGCGCAAGAACGAAATTAATTCGTTCACACGGAAAGCGCCGACTAAACATTCCAAATACCATGTACCAAAACCTCCGTAAACTACAAGCCATGAACTGACGAATTTCACGCACACACATTAGGGCCAAAATGGTCTGGTTTTTCGATAAGTTTACATTGCTTCTTATGGCAGCCGGGGGGTGATTTTTCTTTAAACTCACCCTATTGCCTAAACTATAACTTCTATGAAAAAATTGTTTTGTTCTACTTGAAGTAAACAAAACATTCTTTCGAATGAAGAAAAAATATTCATACCCTACTTAAGAAAATAATAAACATTTTTAAGCCTAAAAGTGCGGAAGTGGAAATTTAAAGAAAATACAAGCGACAGAGCATGGTCGGACCATGACTTACTGCTTGCGTTTAGGATGAAAATTTGGTTTGCGACTAAAATTTCACGTTTAATCAAAGATTTCTTGTTATTTTGCTTAATAAGGTGTACATGTTTTTACTTTATTAGAAAGATCATTTAGTCTGCTTTAAGTTAATCTAAGACTAATTTTTTCATATAACTAATAGTTTTGGAGCCAGGGCGAGTTTAAGGAAAAATGACCCCCTGGCTACCATAAGAAACAATGTAAATATGACCATTCAGTCAGACCATTTACGACCACATGTAAAAGTCCAGTTCATGGCTTGTACTTTACGGTGGTTTTGCATGTACCGTACCTCGCCCTGATATACATGGGTAAGTTACAAAGAAAGCAAAAAAGCTCCAACTTTGTATGTACATGAAACGCGATCATGATCTCTCCCTTCATCGAAAGAAAAGCTTAAAGCTTTCGTGTAGACACGGTTAATGAAATTAACCGAGAGATCAACAAACAGAGTCTGGTTTTAATCGTAACAAAGGAAAGTGGCGAATAATAAAAATCGCCATCGGGCTGGATCGCTTCGGAGAGGTTGATTAAGTGACCTTTTTAGTAATAGAAAATTTTGTTAGTAAGATTGTTAAATAATTAGTGTACCTTACCTTTATTAAGGAGGTTGATTAAGTGACCTTTTTTAGTGATAGAAAATTACCCCTTATCGACTCTACTGTAAGCTACTAAATTAATACAATTGAAATGAGAAAGGCTTAGCTAACTTAATTTGTTGTTTTCGATCGCTGTGATCGATGATGTTTAAATGTTCCACTTTTGGTGTCAGTCTTTAAAGGGGGCCCGTTGGATCCTCAAGTTTGAACTAGATTTAGCTTTTGAGGGTCAATAATGGTTACTCTCTGTCTGGCAACGCTTTGGGGTATCTCTCTTCATCAGCATAATTTCCATTCCTGTACTGCATATAACTTTCTCTTCCGAGTCAGATTCTATTTGGTTCTGGTAAGAACGAAATTTCTTTACACTTAGGACCGCGGCCAGACATGCTAACTCTATCTAGCTATAATTGCGCTAAGCGGAGTTAAGTTTATGTGACATGTACGCGATGGGCCTCTCAATGGCTTCTTCATCGGCTTGTAGAAGGACTCCTCCGATTCCTTCCTGATTTGTGTCACATTGAATGACGAAAGGTTTGCGGAAGTCACGACTGATGAGCAATGGGGCTGTTGTTAGTTTAAGCTTGAGATTTACGAATGCATCTTCGACTTCAGCGGTCCAGGTGAACTTGTCACTTTTCTTTAAGGTGTCCATGATCGGTGATGATACCGCAGCGTAGTTCGAGATGAACTTTCAGTATCATCCTGCCATACGCAAAAAGCGACGTACTTGCCGTACGGTCTTCGGGCTGGGATACTCCACGATTGCGGATACCTTGTCTGCATCCGTTTCTGATAATATACCCGAGGTATTTAATCTCCTTGAAGCAAAACTTGCTCTTTTCCACGTTTATCGTCAGTCTTGCTTTCCGCAAACACTCCGCCATTCGTGAAAGGGTGGTGAGGTGTTCAGACAAATCCTTCGACACCACAAGAAGGTCGTTCAGATAAACGAAGACTATCTCCTTCAGGTCTGGTGGTAATATCTTGTGCATCAGTCTACACATGGTTTGCGGCGCGTTACACAGTCCAAAGGGCATCATTGTGAATTGGTACTGTAATGTGAGCCATGCCTTATCCATACAACGTGCATTTTATACCCTGTGGTTGTCGTCTCTGCTAGCAGCCACGGAAGTAATCTGTTGGGGAAGAAGAAGATTATTTGGTGACAGCTGCCAGAGGTGATCAGCAACAGGAGGAAAACAATAAATTCGAGAAGCCATCGTTCACGATTAAAGTCTCAATCAGTACGAAGTTATAAAGTGGGGGCCCCAAAAAGCAGATCACGATCAAGGTCTTAATTACCCTATGATCGCAAAAGTTACAACACGGTGAAAATCATAATCCCGTAGCATTTTACCACATCGACGACGGTGTGTTGGACGCAGGAAACATCCTCAACAGAATTGCTATTTAGGAAAATCTGGATTAGGCTATCCGACTGAAGACAACTACGGAGATTTACTCTAAATTTGGGCAAATCGAGGTTCCTGCTTCGTAAACTTTGGGAGCTCCAAAGATGCCAATTTTGCAAAGGAACAGTACTCCGGTATGGAAAAAGATGACAGACGAATTAGGGCTGACAATTCCATTACAGTGAAAGCTCGTACACCTGCTCCTGGAGTATAAGGTTTTTAGTTTATTTACCTAATAATACATTTGTACATTTATGCAATTGATTTACATAGGCATGGTATAGTTAAGTTTTGACATATTGAACCAAATAGACTATATAGGAACATTAGCGAAACACTCAGAATTACAGTGCTTCATAAAGTCTTTCGTAACAGGTCAATAGTTCCATTGGTCCCAAAACGGATGTGGATACACTATTCGGTTTCATGTGATCTACTTGTGCATAACTGAGTTTTAGTGAACAGTTTTTATGGCAAGCAAAATAAAAAGGCGAGCAAAAAGTGTGCAGTTCCTGCAAGTCAGTCAGGCTGTTTATAAAAATTGCTATGTAAGCAATGTCACAAGCACGTTAGGTGACAAAATATTGTACAGAATCTCAGATACGCTGTGATAAGGATTACTACAACCTCAAATACGACAAATACAGTCATCCGGCTCCAAGTCTATGCCAAGGTAATTCAAGCATATCGTTAATCATTAGCCAAAACTTCAGATTCGATTAGGATTTTAGCGTATTTTTAAAGTGTGTAGTTCCCGGATTTTATTACAAAACATCTTTCGCTACTATAAGAGTTAAGTTTGTTTCATGTGTTTAAATTACATTAATTTCAGAACGAAAAGTCATATTTGTTGCAATATTAAACCGTGTAGTTCATTTTTCTTGTTGAAGTGAAAAATTGAAGTTATTCAATTCTTTGATTCATTAGCAATCTACCATATATAGATCTTGTTACAAATTAATTTTCCATTCATGACAGTATTTTTGTGAGACTTAAACTTTATCACTATGAAGTATATCTATATAGAATATAATTGATTTTAGAGAGTTCAGATTAGTAAATGTTATTATGTTTGTGCACAAACATTAGTTAAAGAATTGCAGACCGACATCTGGAAGATGTAATTTAATTCCTATAGGATAAAAAGGCGATAATTAAGAATTTTAAATCGGGTGTCGTGAATGCAGTAAGTGACTACCTATGTTAATGAGGTGTAATATTCCAAAGTCTAAAATCTGTTGAGAATTGATTTATCATTTTATTTGAAACTAAACATTAGTGTTATATAATATGACCGCCGTATAAATATCCATGCAATATCAATTAACAAGATCTTAACGTCTTAGTATTAAATGGAACTTGAAATTTTTTTTATTGATCAACATATATTTAAGTTTCTCAACATAAATACTATTTAATATTTCTTTTTATAAATAATAATCAATTAAGAATTCGAGTAGCGTAAGAGTTGTGTATACATTAGTAATGAATTGTTGAGTTAACCATTTAAGTTTGCTTTATATTAATTTTCCTTTTTATACCTAATTTAATTTAATATGTTATAAATAATTTCTTTTCATTTCAGGAACTCTCTAACGCTTCTTCCCCTTCTCGCTTCCCTCCTCCCTATATCCTAATGTTTTGATTTAATTTTTTTGTATTTTTTTTGTTTCAGCACCATTTATAGGTTGGGCCTGTACCCTAGCCAGGTACAGGGATGGTGTGGGTTAGTGACCTGAACTATCGCTATGGGGGTAATCTTTCTTTTGTTTGTATGTTTCAAGATAGTTGAGGGCGGCTAGGAACAACTGGCGACACCAGACCTGTTGTTCCTCCTTCAATATCTGTTTCTTGTTTTTTTTATCTTCTTTGTGCCAGACCTGAAGGAAGGATTCCACAACCTTTCTTCGCCACAGGCACGCGAACTTCTGTTTGCAATGTGTGATAAGATGTCCAAGGACCCTGACCCCATACCGACGAGCTAGGACGTGCTGCCAGCTAGCGCGTGCCACTTGGATTTCCTGCGGCAACTTCACGTTGAACAAATTCGCACACACATTACAGTACAGTGGATGTCCTGGCACAGGGAAGGCAGTCTTTTCACGGGAATTGCTTTCCAGTGGTATATGCCAGAAAGCATCTTTCAGGTACGGTCCTGTTATATATCTAGCGGGGGAAGTCCTCCGAGGATGCCGTCAATATGCGAAAGGGGATACGCATCCTTCGTTGTTGCGGCGTTAAGCTTGCTCGCGTCGGACCTTTCCGGGCTTTCTGACCAGTACCACCGGAGAGCTCCACGGGCTCTGGCTCTCTTCAATTACTCCAAGATCCTCCATACGCTCAAGTTCTGCGTCCATCAAGGCTTGTACGGCTGGCGAGACCGGATAGTGTCGCTGTTTAACTGGTGTTTCTCCCCGACGTCGATGGTATGTTGTAACACGTGCGTTTTTATTAAGCCCTGCTTCGCGTAAAATGGAAACAAACTTTTAAGTCGCGTATATTTTTTGGCAAACAGACGGTGGGTGTTGGGCTCTACGGGTGCCTCCAGTTCGGGTGACGCAGAGAGTGAGCAGATGATGTCTGGGGCCAGCCGGAAAGCTTTCCAGAAATCTACTCCAAGATATAGATCTTGCGACAAAATAGGTACGACATATAATCTAATGATATATCGGTTGCCGCGGAACTATATATCCGTGTCCAGGTGACCGCATACCTGCTGAGAGGTTCCATCGGCTGTGTTGACGGATGTTGCGTACTTCTTAAATGTCACCTGGCCTTCTTGGATAAGATTCCGAGCTGCTTGACCTTCCAGGAAACTTACGCTCGCTCCACTATCTAGCAGCCCGTTGACTTCCTGTCCCAATAGTTTGACTCTGGCATAAGCCCGAATGTCTCGCGGTATGGAGATTATGCCAGATATGAGTCATCGTCTGTTGGCCTTGACTCGTCGCGAGAATTCGCGAAGTCTTCTAGTGGACCGCTTGGGCTTTGGGGTTGTGTGATGATTAGAGATCGTCGTAAGACCTTCAACTGATTCTACAAAAATGCGCTCCCTGGCAGCTTTATATTCCTGAAGCCGAACGTGATACGGCTTACGTGGAAACACGTTAGGTTTTTTCAGTGTGGCTGTTCTGTTAATTGCTACAGTAAGTCGTCCTGGAGCTGGGGTCTCTGTAAAAATCACTGAGGTGTTATTGGCGAGAGTAAGTTCATTTGTTGAATTGGCTATTGTTGGTCGATTGCTCGGCGGTTCGGGTTGGACTGAGGCTGATTGCGGCGGGAGCTGCTGGTGTTGTTCCCGCTTCGGCGTGAGTTTTTTCGACTGCAAGCTGTGCAATTATTAATATATACGTCACGCATCCCACAGCCGTAACAATATATTCCCTTGTTGGGTGATGGACATTGCCGGTGCCAGTGTTCAACCTGTCCGCAATTTCAACATGGGTCTTCCCTCGATAGCGCTGAGCAATCCTCCGTTTTAGTATAGTACTCGAGGCTGTCGTCAACCTGAGCTAAGGTGTTGTATGGGTCGGCCGGCCAATGTCCGTAAGGCTCCCCTTCATATCTTCGACTCATGGCGTATTAATTTGCTGCCTCATTACTCTTGTTCCACGAAGAGCTCCTTCTATGGGCATCACTAGGGATTGCAGCTGTGCCATATTGTATATGAGGCGCTGACTGATATGCGGACGCGTAGATGGGAGTAAGTTGTCCTTCACAATGTCCAGGAAATTGGATTCTGGAATAGGCCAGCGAAGCCTTCGTCTTAGCGACTGTAAGTCCTGAACATAATGTTGGAAGGGTTCGCCTGGTTGTTGTCGTCGTTCGAAATGCTAACTTTAGATCGTCCCACCTGGGTTCTGGTTGCGACCGCAGATACAGCCAATACCATTCTAGCGTGTTGCGGGCCATCACCTCGGCTCTAAACAAGAATTCATCGGCCAACAGACGAGAGTTGTCTCCGTCGTGCACTAGCTTCCATTGCCACATGGGGCTAGCTGAACGGTGTCTGTACCTAGGATTACCCTGTCGTACGAAGTTTCCCTCGTCTTTACGCCTTATCTTTGGCCAGGCGGTCGATAAATCGGAGCCGATACTTCAGGATACTGATACTGCGGGTGACATGATGGCACTATGTTTTCAGGAGGCTGCTAGAGTTGCAGGCCCTGCAGCTGCTGACTGATCTGTCGCGTTATCAGATCAGACAACTCTCCTCTCAATCCCGCTAGTAAGGCTTGCACGCTTGGGGATGGCGGCTGGCTTACTTGTTCAGGGCTTGACTCCTGCGTTTGCGAGCTGGACGGTGCGGCTGGTACAGTCCTGTCCAGCAGTGGAGTGGGTCAGACCGCAGGTGTCGTTAGCGGTCTTCGGGCTTGTGACCTTGTCACCATGTCCTCCGTATTGGTGCGTGGTACTACTCCGCTGCTACTTCCCTCGAGCGAACAAGCTCGTCTACATATGGGGCAGCTAGGTTGCCGTTCGAGCCACTGTGCCACACATTTCTGGTGAAACACATGCACACAAGGAGTGACGACAGGAGAAGTCCTGGGATTGAAATCACCACACTGAGCACAGGGGAAGGGCAGTAGCTCCAACGACTCGTTCTGGTGGTGAACGCAGCATTATATCTTCTCTGGT
This sequence comes from Leptarthrus brevirostris, assembly GCA_964036015.1. Classification (NCBI taxonomy): domain Eukaryota; kingdom Metazoa; phylum Arthropoda; class Insecta; order Diptera; family Asilidae; genus Leptarthrus; species Leptarthrus brevirostris. The sequence continues at coordinate 71,698,497 of OZ038371.1, forward strand.
GTCCCACATGAAACGTTAAGCCAGTTTGAGCTGAACTACTGACGGGGACGGTCGTGCCGCCGTGTCTTGCCCCCAAAAAAAATTTTAAATTCGGTTGCGAAAGCGGGATTTTTGATTGAAATTGTTAAAAGTGCCATCTTCGCCGGGGTGAGGGGCTTTTATGTCCTTTTTAAAAGCATGGTCTGGTGAGTCCGTTCCTTTTGAATATCACTTACTTGCATCCAAAATTCAATGTAGTACAATTGTGCTGCATTGAATGCGTTTAACGGGTCTCCACTGTTGAGCATTTGGCTGCCTTTGTCTAGATCAAAGTTCAGCACAGCAGGCATAACACTGCTGCTGGCTTTGTTCTCACAGAGGTGGCTTTGGCTCGCATTTGTGGATCCCGTTCGTCAGTCCTTGTGTTTGTGTACGTTTTTGTTTTGTTTTGTTTTAGGAAAATTAAGACCGGGAGTATGCAAAAAATTTTATTTAATTTTTGCAACATTCTTGGCTTGAAAAGTAACCATTTTTCGGTTTACTGCCACTTAATCGCGGAAAATCCGGCTGTTTTTGCACTAAGCGAAACCAAGGTGGTTTCCGATTCTGATATTAATCAGTATCACATCCCTGGGTATCACTTAGTGCTGCTCTTCCCTCCTCAGAGGGTAATCGCGGTTTATATTAGAAATGATGTACCATTCTCCCATCTCCCTCAATTCTCTTCTACTAATCCAGAATTTAATTATTTCTGGATTAGATTTAAACTCTATCGGCACATTATTCACTTCTGTTTTTTATACCGCAGCCCGAATATGTCTGACACTGACACTGTGTGCTCCTTCGATAAACTGTCTTCCGATATCGATAAGATTTTGGAATTATCCCCCTCTTCTGAAATCGTTCTTGCTGGAGATTTCAACGTCCACAACACACAGTGGCTCAGGCAGTCTTCCACCACAAGCCCGTCTGGAAGACACGTCGAGTTATTTAGTGAGTCTTTTAATTTACAGCAACTGGTTGAGTGTCCAACCCGTGTTCCTGATACTTTGGGGCACAACGCGCATCTTTTAGATCTATTTCTAACATCGCATCCAAAAACTCCACCAAAAGATGTGGCATTATAAAAATGCTGATTGGGCGAGACTTAATAAATATCTCAGAAAGCTGGATTGTTCTGATTGCTTTTTAATGAAGGACGTTAACAGAAGCACCGATTATATCTTGAACATCCTATGGTTTTGAATGCATCGCTTTATGCCTCATACCTTCAAGAACATCAAACCAACTAACACCAATTGGTTCAATAATGACTGTTTCGCAGCCATTAAAAAGAAGGAAGCAGCCTTCCAGGCATATAAATTGTACCCTTCAGAGGAATTCAGCAATTAGCCGGGCTAAGTTCAATTTCGACCAGAGCATCAGACGGAAGGTATTTTCTACTCAAAAGGGTAGTAAGGGCTACTGGTCTCTAGTAAAAACCGTAAAGAACAATTTCACCTGTTCGTCAACACCACCACTTATTTATAATGGGATTGTTTTTACTGACTACTTCGTACTTGCCACCTTCATCGCAGCCCCTTCCATCTCCATCATAGTGCACTAGTAGGCAAAAGCCGCTACACTTTCGCACTCGGGAAGTTTTTAGAGTACTTTCGAAACTCGGCGTGTCCAAAGCTACTGGGCCTGATGGTTTCTCGCCCCTTGTTTTAAAATGCTGCGCCTCTGCTTTGGCTAAGCCTCTGCGCAAACTTTTTCACCTGTCATATTCAACAGGAATATTTCCATGTGTATGGAAACTTGCTCATGTCCAGCCGATACTTAAAAAAGGAGAGGCATGCGACCCCTCTAACTACAGACCAATTGCACTAACCTCGATCATATCCAAAGTTTTTGAATCACTCATCAACTCTCAGTTGTTGAAATATCTAGAAAATAACCATCTTATCAACGATTGCCAGTACGGTTTCCGCGCTGGCCGCTCAACCGGAGACTTACTAACGGATCTAACGGAGCGTTGGAATCATTGTCTCCATAATTTCTGTGAGTCCGAAATCGTCGCTCTTGATATTTAAAAGGCTTTTGATAGAGTCTGGCATGCTGCCCTTTTAGCCAAACTTCAAACATTTGGTCTGCATCCTACCCTCGTTAAATGGATAGAGAGCTTTTTGTCAGGCCGTTCAATCCGTGTAGTAATTGACGGAGTTACATCTGATTCCAACGAAATAAATGCCGGTGTACCTCAGGGTTCAGTTCTTTTACCAACCTTATTTCTTCTTTTTATTAACGATCTCTTATCCCTTACTCTCAATCCTATTCATAGTTTTGCCGACGACAGCACCCTTGATTTCGCGTACTCATTTGATTCTGTAATGAATTCACGTGGAAATGCTACAGAAGTCAATCGGGAACGCATGTTTAGATCATTAAACAAAGACATTTCTATGGTCCTCGCATGGGGCAGAGCAAATCGTGTTACGTTTAATGCATCCAAAACTCAATGCTGTTTAATGTCCCTTAAAAAACGCCCAGTTCACCCCCAACCCATTTCAGTCGACGGAGTGAATATACCCAATTCACCCTCCCTAAAGATCTTGGGTATTGAGATATCCAGCAATCTTAGCTGGACTGATCATATATTTGCAATCGCTAAAAGTGCGATGAAATGTTTGGGTTTTCTACAGAGATGTAAGAAATATTTCACCCCACCCGACTTAGCGTTGATCTACAAGTCCCACATTAGGCCTAGACTTGAATATAATTCCCATATTTGGGCAGGGGCAGGACACACCGCATTGTCCGCGTTAGACAAAGTTCAGCGTAAGGCTGTTAAACTTATTGGCGATTCCTCAATCTCTAAGGGCCTGATTCCTTGTAGACTCATTACAACGCGCGATACAAGATCTACAAGTCGCTCCCACACCTATACTCTCCGGGTAAAATTTGGACGTACCGTAAAATTTCGGGAATCTTTTCTTAGCAGAGCAACACGAATGTGGAACAGTTTACCATCTTCTGTTTTTCCCTCGTCTTATGAGCGCGAAACTTTTAAACGGGGCGTACATCGACACCTCCTTCACTCAACCTCCTAACCCATTTCCATTAACCTTAATTCCTTTCCTGCCAAGGCTGTGCTTTAGCATCATACGGCATCCCCTGAGCTTTGGCAACATCATATATATATAAAAAAAAAGCCCTCTTGACAATGAGCCAAGGCAGAGTAAAGGTCAACAAATTGAAGAAGGAAAAGATTTGTATGAATAAGTTTTTACTTGTCAAACGTTAAGTGCTCTAAAGGGAAATGGATCTATAAGCTTGAAAAACTAAAGAATATATAAACAAAAAAAAGGAAGCGCAAAACAACTGGTATCTCCAAGTAATCAAAATGAAGTTGTTGTGGCTTGAACACAACTGCAAACAAAACAAAACTATAAAAGAAGAAGCAAAAACTGTGGCACCCAGACACCCAGACAAGAACGACGGCTATCAAGCCAAAACCTTGTGGTTCCGGAATGACTCTGAATTCTCGAGCCAGTCGTCCTTCAGACAAGCTTGATTAGATGGATAGGAATCGGTCGACTAGGATCGCCAGTTCAAGAAGAGGGATCCTGGAAGAAATGGTAGCTCAGAAAGACTGAAACTAGCTACAGGGGAACACCTAAAAATTTCGCCAAAATAAATGTCGCCAAACCAGAAATGTCGCCTTGCCGCCAATCAAAATCTGAAAAATGTCGCCAAATTTTTAATCGAGAATTATAAATTCGCCACTGGGAAGTGTCGACCATAAAAAACCCGATCTTCGTGTAAAATGTAGCGGAAAATTTCGCCAATCTAAATTATGACAGACCAATAATTGTTTTTTGGTTTTTCCTACAGGCCATTTACAGTTATAATGTTGACAGTACTGTAAAATTTTCAGCAACTTTTAAATTTCTCAGTATCGAAGTTGAAGTTGTATTTGTTGCTTGTTAAGAGTTTAAAATGTAATTTCAGTGAATAATAATTGTATGTTTTCGATTTAGCAGTAGCATAGCTTATAGATCTATACTAACATATAAAACTAAGAGGTAAACCTTTGTTCGAACAAAGCCAGTTTGTTCACTATTTACAAATATTGTTCAATGTGAAGTATTATTAGCAGTATTTTGTGGATTCGCTGGAGCTATAGCAACAGAAGATGGCAGTGGTGGCGGTGGAGCGGTATACCAATATCCCTGAGGAATTACAGTAGAATGAGAAGTCCCACCATTATTCGGAGAATAATATACAGGAGAATAGCTCATAACCGCATAATGCCCATTTTCTAAAGTTTCCGCTCCAACTACCAAGGAAGATTTAACGGGTGATGGATAATATGTTGGTTGCGCATGAGGAGGATACGAAGCAACTTGTATAGGAATAGATTGTGGCGCCCCTGGTCCAACGTATGCTGGGTATGCAGTACCATGCGAAGGGTGAGGAGGCGGAGGAGCATATACTCCGCATGGTACAGGCATTACAGCTTGAGAAACAAGCACTCCGGATTGTTGATCCCCTTCTGTTGGAAAAACTGGTATATATGGTGTATGGCTTGCAGAAGAATGTATGTTATAGGTTGATGAAAGTTGAGCATGCTCATTGCTTTCTGATGATGTTATTGGACTTGTCTGAATTCCCTGATCCGCTGAAACAAGAGAATTCGTCGAAGATGTATTTTTATGTCCTGTGTTAGATGAATTGAAATTTTTATTATTCGATGTTTTGTTATAGTCAGACGACGAATAACGGTTCCCTCCTCGATAGCCCTGTCGCTCCTTCTTGTTGTTGAAATAACGAGACTGAAAACGCCGGCCACTTTGTCCTTGGTTCGGTGGGATGTTATTATTAGCATCCACTTTGTTTTGCGAATTAGCTGAAACACATCCACTTTCAATCTTAAAGTTATTTTCAAGATCTGTAGTTACTCTACTAAGTGCGTCTTTTTTTTCATCATTCTCAATTGCTAGTGTTTCTGGTGCGTTGCTACTATTTGCGAATTTCTTTTTAAAATATTCACAACCAAGGTTGTAAAAATATCTTAGCGTTGCAACATCTTTTGGCAAATCGGATCCGGATTCCTCCTCCGATTTTACTGCCGAATAATTAATTCGACCAGTTGATGAAACTGAAATATTATGGCGTGCAGTCGCACTGGTGGCCGAATAAGCACTAGTAACTCCAGAAGATGATGATGACGGAATCGGAATATATGCTGGGGGATAAAATCCACTAGGACCCTGAGCACAATGAAACGGCGGAACATACACACTATGTGACACTGTACTACTGCTGGGCGAATAAGCTGGATTATACATGCAATAATATGGCGGTGCAGAAGACATCATGTTATGTGATCCGGCATGAATGATGCTGCTATCATAAGAGTACGGATAGTAAGATTCAGGCGGATACCCAAAACCACATGAATAATTTTCTGGTGATTGCTACCGCAACTGCAGTTATTAAAGCAGCTTGATGTTCAACTAAATAAGATAGCATGTGAAGTAAATGAGTACAGGGTAGAAGTCGCAGTTACTACAGCCAGCCTTTAAAGCAAGCAGTCGCAAGGGAACTATTCCGCAGATGTTGAATTGAATAAATGTTTGAGGCTCCAATTTAGTTCTTTCCTTCTTTTTTTTAAATCCTATCCCAAGTTATTTTGATAGTTATATTACACAATTTTTATTTTTTCTAGTATTTCTTTTGTCTTTTCTTTAATTTCTTCCTTCTCTTCAGCAATAAATACTTAATAATAAGAGGCAAATCATTAAATTTTGTTGTTATAAGAGAAGTAGGTAAATACCGTTAATAGAAGGGGGTTGCTAGTTGCAGCGCGAGTGTGGTACAATACTAAAGGAGAAAGATGATAACATTTGTTAATAAGCCAATTTTGTTGCTTACATTAATGCATATTAATACATGCTGAAAACAATTGACGAAATGGTTCTTTATTGCAGCGCGCGCTGTTAAGCGGTATTTCTATTGGCGACATTTTGGTAGACAGCAATTTCATAGGCGACATATCGTAGTAGACCCTAGCTACAGGGCTATCTGCATTGGCTAGTCCCAGCCAAAGGACACAGTTCCCTTGTAGCGCTTGAGCTTCTGAGGCCACTGCCCTGGATTCATCCATTGGACTGTCAATACCTAGTCGTCGAGGGATAGGAAAAACATTTTAAATTTAAGTTCAGACAAGCCGTGGAGGCATATGACTACTAGGAAGTCCGTTCAGGAAGGTCAATATCGAAAAGTGGGAGGGCTATCCGTTCAGGATTATACCCGGGGAAAGTAGAAGTATATAAGCCGTGAAGGCTGTATGCCAAGGGATAGTATAAGTATGTAAGCCGTGAAGGCTAAACTACCAACTCTCCTACTTCGGGAAATCGGTCCTAACAACCTGCCGAAGCAATAAAGGAAGACGTGAAGTCTCCTGAAATGTGCGCACCGTCTAGAGAGGGGATTTTACATCAATTCTAGGTCCTTATACAGAACTCAGCACATCCGTTGGGCGCCATTTTGTTATGCGGTAATGGTGGAAACTTCAGGTACCCATGCTGCCATCAAGCGGTAGCATGAAGACATGAATTGGATAGAGGGATGTGAGAATCCAGACTAAGTCTGTGATGGGGAGAGGTTCAGGGATTACCAGGGTGAGCTTATTAGGTGCCGTGCAGGCTGGTTTGTATTGCAAAAGAAATGAGGGGCCCGCCTAGTTAGCCGTGCTAAGCTCGTCGGATTGGGGGAATCTTGCCTCCTCCTTGGGCTCACTCACCCGGCAATTAATTTGCGGGCTCTCTTTGAAACGAAACTCTAGACTAAGGAAACGCAAAAGGGAAACTAGGGGTACGGCATAACAATTTTGAAATAACTTACTGGAATTATGACACCTGACGATGAAGCAACCTCAGCCCACAGATGTCAAACGGCTTGTTGGACTATCCCACCCCATCCTGTGACTATGCCGAGCCCATAATATATGGTATAGTCCTATTATTTCGGACAGCCGTCCGTAACTAGTACGTAGAGAGAGAGAGAGAGAGAGAGAGGTGGGGGAGAGGAACAAGGCTGTCGTTTAGCACTTCATCATTTGCAATGAACTATAATAAAAATTATTATCAACCCTGATAATTCATACGTATCCGCACAGAAACCACTAATGATTTAATTTTAACTTCAGCTACTGGATCTCCCCTTTTGCAATATAATTCAGTTGGGGGTAACAAAACACTTAGCCCAATGGGTAATCTCTATAGCTATATTCTAAAGCGAAACTAAAAGTGAATATATTCTCAAGGAAAATAGTATGCAAGTCCAACTCATATATCGGGAATAACACCAGAACGAAATTGAGTTGAACTACTGACGGGGACGGACGTGCCGCCGTGTCTTGCTTCCCAAAAATTTTTAAAACGGTTGCGAAAGCAAATAAAATTAAAAAAATTCAAAGTGCTAGTGCCATCTTGCCGAAGCGAAGGGCTTTTATGCTCTATTTGAAAGCACAGTCTGGTGAGTCCGTTCCTTTTTAATATATGTTATTTCCATCCAAAATTCAATGTAGTACAATCGTGCTGCATTGAATACGTTTAACGGGTCTCCACTGCTGAGCATTTGGCTGCCTTTGTCGAGATCAAAGTTCAGCACAGCAGGCATAACACTGCTGCTGGCTTTGTTTTCACAGAGGCGGCTTTGTTTTGCATCTGTGGATCCCGTTCGTCAGTCCTTGTGTTTGTGTACGTTTTTGTTTTGTTTTGTTTTGGGCAAATTAAGACCGGGAGTATGCAAAAATTTGTATTTAATTTTTGCAACATTCGTGGCTAGAAAAGTAACCATTTTTCGGTTTACTGCCACTTGATCGCGGAAAATCCGGCTGTTTTTGCACTAAGCGAAACCAAGGTTGTTTCCGATTCCGATATTAATCAGTATCACATCCCTGGTTATCACTTAGTGCCACTCTTCTCTCCTCAGAGGGGAATCACGGTTTATGTTAGAAAAGATGTGCCATTTTCCCTTCTCCCTCAATTTTCTTCTACTAATCCAGAATTTAATTATGTCTGGATTAGATTTAAACTCTATCGGCACATCATTCATTTTTGTTTTTTATACCGCAGCCCGAATATGTCTGACACTGACACTGTGTGCTCCTTCGATAAACTGTCTTCCGATATCGATAAGATTTTGGAATTATCCCCCTCTTCTGAAATCGTTCTTGCTGGAGATTTCAACGTCCACAACACACAGTGGCTCAGGCATTCTTCCACCACAAGCCCGTCTGGAAGACATGTCGAGTTATTTAATGAGTCTTTTAATTTACAGCAACTGGTTGAGTGTCCGACTCGTGTTCCTGATACTTTGGGGCACAACGCGCATCTTTTAGATCTATTTCTAACATCGCATCCAGAAAAATACTCGGTTTCGGTGACGTCTCCCTTGGGTAATTCGGACCATTGTCTAATCTCCGCCCAATTCTCCATCTCCTCTCTGACAACCACTAACCTAAACTCCACCAAAAGATTAGTGTGGCATTATAAAAATGCTGATTGGGTGGGACTTAATAAATATCTCAGAGAGCTGGATTGGTCTGATTGCTTTTCTATGAAGGACGTTAACAGAAGCACCGATTATATCTTGAACATCCTATGGTTTGGAATGCCTCGCTTTATTCATCATATCTTCAAGAACATCAAACCAACTAACACCAATTGGTTCAATAATGACTGTTTCGCAGCCATTAAAAAGAAGGAAGCAGCCTTCCAGGCATATAAATTGTGCCCTTCAGAGGAATTGAGACGTATCTATAGAGATGCGCGGAATATTTGCAATTCAGCAATTAGCCGGGCTAAGTTCAATTTCGACCAGAGCATCAGACGGAAGGTATTTTCTACTCAAAAGGGTAGTAAGGGCTTCTGGTCTCTAGTAAAAACCGTAAAGAACAATTTCACCTGTTCGTCAACACCACCACTCATTTATAATGGGAATGTTTTTACTGACTCATTGGACAAGGCCAACCTGTTTGCTGCTAATTTTGCTGCTAACTCGTACTTGCCACCTTCTTCGCAGCCACTTCCATCTCCATCACAGTGCAATAGTAGGCAAAAGCCGCTACACTTTCGCACTCGGGATGTTTTTAGAGTACTTTCGAAACTCGACGTGTCCAAAGCTACTGGGCCTAATGGTTTCTCGCCCCTTGTTTTAAAATGCTGCGCCTCTGCTTTGGCTAAACCTCTGCGCAAACTTTTTCACCTGTCATATTCAACAGGAATATTTCCAAGTGTATGGAAACTTGCTCATGTCCAGCCGACACTTAAAAAAGGAGAGGCATGCGACCCCTCTAACTACAGACCAATTGCACTAACCTCGATCATATCCAAAGTTTTTGAATCACTCATCAACTCTCAGTTGTTGAAATATCTAGAAAATAACCGTCTTATTAACGATTGCCAGTACGGTTTCCGCTCTGGCCGCTCAACCGGAGACTTACTAACTGCTCTAACGGAGCGTTGGAATCATTGTCTCCATAATTTCGGTGAGTCCGAAATCGTCGCTCTTGATATTTCAAAGGCTTTTGATAGAGTCTGGCATGCTGCCCTGTTAGCCAAACTTCAAACATTTGGTCTGCACCCAACCCTCGTTAAATGGATAAAGAGCGTTTTGTCAGGCCGTTCAATCCGTGTAGTAATTGACGGAGTTACATCTGATTCCTACGAAATAAATGCCGGTGTACCTCAGGGTTCAGTTCTTTCACCAACCTTATTTCTTCTTTTTATTAATGATCTCTTATCCCTTACTCTCAATCATATTCATATTCATATTCATATTCATTTATTACAGGTAAATATACACAAGATTTAAAATCTTTTATTGTACAATTGAAGTGGTGCTAGATTAGTTATTTTAATAAAAACTAAATGCTAGAAATATTAATTGAGAAATAAAAATAAAAATAAGAGATAAATATAACAGGAAATAAGAAAAAATAATATTTAAAATTAATTTACAAAGCTACTTTAGATGCTTCAGTGTAGAGAGACAAGACCCGAGTAAAAGTACCAATTAAGCAAGGTGATTGTCTAAAAGACGCCTGAATGCACTGGTAGTGCCAGCCGTTTGAATATTTAGAGGAAGACTATTCCATAAGCGAATTATTTGGACAGGGTAAGAACTATTCATAACTGATTTCCTAAAACGCGGTACTAGTAAATTTCTGTTTCGCTGGGATGTTGTAAATTGGAAGTATTCACGGAGGTATGGTGGTTTGTTCCATTTTAGCAGCTTGAATAGAAACAGCAACGCTCGTCGTTTGAGGTAAATCTCCAGACTGGACCCGACAAGAGTTAATCTGAAAGGTGTGATATGGTCAAACCTTCGTAGTCCGTGAATAAACCTAATACAGTCGTTAAAAGCAACATCTAATCGACGTGCACAGTGACTGTCTAAGTGAGGAAAAACCAAGCTACCGAAGGTAAAATGGGGCAGTATCAATGCCTTAACCAAATACAGACGAGTACTTCTCGGTATAATATAGGCTGACAGCCAAAGTCTTCGTAAACCAGCATATATCTTGCCAATCCTCGCACTTACATTTGCACAGCAGTTCATTTCTTGTCCCAAAATAATGCCAAGATTAGTTATTTTACTTAGGACTGGCAATGGAGAACCATTTAAAATTATCTGAGGAGCATTACTTAAAACAAGAGGATTAGTATAAAACATGATAGAGTGAGATTTTTCGGGGTTCAAAAGTAATCTGTTTGCGATTGACCAGTCAAATATTCTACCAAGATCGGCATTTATACGCTCGATGCAGTCCTCAAGGAGCCCAATAGGCCTACCCAAATAGATCTGAACATCATCAGCGTAAAGATGGATTTTCACATCACGCACCACACTTGGCAAATCATTGATGAAGAGGCTAAATAAAAGCGGTCCCAGTATTGATCCCTGTGGTACGCCCCGTGAAAGAACCAATGGACCAGAGATTACGCCATCGATCTGCACTCTTTGTGAACGATCTGACAAGAAACATGCTATCATAGAGGCAGCACATGAGCTAAAGTTGAAGTACGTGTGTAATTTGTGAATAAGTAAGCTGTGGTCAACGCAATCGAAGGCTTTAGAAAAATCCAGTAATGTTAAAGCTGTGAAGTGATCATTGTCCATGGCTTTTCTTATGTCAGTGGATACCCTCAAGACAGCCGTCTCACAACTATGAAAAGATCTGAAACCAGATTGCCAGCAAGATAGGAATACGTTCCCCTCGACATAAGCCAGTATTTGCTTGGACATAATCTTTTCAAGTACTTTCGAGAAAAAGCACAAAATGCTTATTGGACGGAAGTCGGTTATCGATACTGCAGAAGACTTCTTAGCGATGGGCAATACAGTGGCAGCCTTCCAACTTACAGGAAACGAAGAGGACATTAAGCATGTGTTTATAATGTGGAGGATGTAATCGGCAATGAAAGGAAGCAGTACCTTAATAAAACGGGGCGATAAGTTGTCAGGTCCAACTGCTGTGGATTTGATTGAGCCCACGACAAATAGTAATTCATCTAGATTTACATTTCGAAAGTAAAACGGGTCAGCAAGGTCATTCACTGAGGCATCAAGCAAGTTCGCAGGAAAGATACTTGCTGAATTCATCGGGTTCACATTAGTTGCAGTAAAAGCAGAATTGAGTTCATCTGGATCAAAAGGGCATCGAATCCTGTCCTTGCCATGAATACCAGCGTTATTTAGGTTACGCCAAAGAGCTCGCGGGCCGAGGTCGGTCCTAAGTTTCACATTAAAATAGTGTCGTTTAGCCCCTTTGATTGCTGCGGTAGCCTTATTACGGGCGATTTTGTAAAGCAAACGCGCCTCTTCGGATTTAAGGCGCTTGTAGCGTTGAAATAGGTATTCCCGTTCTGCGATTAGAGCTTGCACCTCAGGTGAAAACCATGGGCAATTCCGCGACCGAATGCGTTTGGTTTTAATTGGGACACACACATCAAATAGATGAGAGACAAGGGATGTGAGAATTTCGACTTGCTGGTCAACTGACGGAGTAGCGTAAATATAATTCCAAGGAAGAAGTGAACATTCATTGGATAACGAGTTCATGTTTAAATTATTATAATCACGATAGGAGACTGTATCAGAGCAGCGGGTGGAAACCAACGCAAAGTCGTATTTGCAAAAGAGAATGTCATGATCGAGTATACTAGGTGGGTCAACTTGATCTTGCAAAATCACCCTGTCACTATCCGAGACAAGGATTAGATCCAACATCGAAGGATTGGAGGAATTAAAGTAGGTCGGGTAGGAATTGACTACATTTAGTAGAAGAGACTGAATTAGATGTGTGAACTGTTCTGATCTATTATTCTGCCGTAGTAAGTCCACATTAAAGTCACCTCCTATGATTACATTAGGATAACGTCGAGTTAGGTGAGATATAACATTTTCAAATTCATTAATGTTGTCGCAATCAAAGCAATTTGGTGGACAGTACACTGAAGAAAGTACACATTTTTCATTTCCAGAGCTAATCTCCACGCAGAGAAATTCAATAGGTTGGTCCACCGATGAAACAAGGTATCTCGCCCTGATGCTTTCCCTTACGTATATCGCAACCCCCCCACCCACTCGACCCTTGCGGTCGTTGCGAAATAGTTGATAACCAGGAATAGACACAAAAGAGCTCAAAATATCGCAGTTCAACCATGTCTCACTAACAATTATAACATCCACACTTAGATCAGAGAATATATAACGCAATTCCTCCATTTTATGTCGAATACTTCTAGCATTAAGAGTGCAGACCGATAACCCATGAGAACGCTTAGCCAGTATATTCAAAATCACTCTCACCCTATCCAAACCCAAGAAACTATCTGTCATCATATAAGTTAGCACCACCAAAGCCTCCAGGAGTCATTATAAACACAGAAAAATCAAAGAACAAGGAATTTCCAGGCAAGTATCTCCACACAAGAAGCATCATTAAATTACAGTCAATAAACATTAGGTTAAATTGATTTGAAAGCAAGTTAAATTGAATTAATCACCTATCCTCTTAAAGAAATTGAGCTTACTATTTGAAAAAGAAAAACAGAGATAAAAGACTTAGATAGTAAATAATAGCAAACCAAAAATTTAAAAATGGTAATACTAGGTTATTAAATAAATGTAGCAAATTCAAAAGAAAATAATTTAGAAGGAATAAAAGCACTAGGAAAAAAACAATATATGATAAACTGATAAATTAAAAATAACTATATAATCTTACGATATTAATGAAAAGCAAATTCAAAAGATAAATAAATTCAAATTCCAAAGAGACACCTTAAATTAGCTCCAGTACAGCGGAAATGTCAACAGTTCGATGCACTAAGTGTTCAACTTGGTAAGAGATTACGCAGCTGCTCATGGTTTAGCACTTTTGTTTCCGAATCCTCACTGCATCTCTTGATATACAGAAGTCCACTTTTCGTTCTGGCTGAAAAAATTTTCCCCAACTTACGCTGCTTTAATGCCTCACGAAAAAGAGAGTTGTTAAGCTGCGTTAGACTTTCATGTACATAAATTGGACTGGCAGAAGAGAAGCCCTCCAGTTGTGACAGTTTAATGGCCCTCCGCCTACGAAAAGCAGTCAAGAAAGCTCGTTGTTCAGAGTGGCAGGAGAAACGAACTATAATTGGAGTAGTTTGCCCCCGCAGACTTAGCTCGAATTCGGAATGCGTCAGTAAAAGCTGAGACTGGATGATCGATTATGGTTGCAATTCTCTTAACCATTTCAAGTGGATTTTCTCTTGGCTGGGGAGGTATTCCTCTAATTACTACGTCGCTCAGGCGCTGTGTGCGATGGAAGTCGTCGATCTGCCGACGCAGCAAATCATTGCTCACTTGGAGTTTGTTAATAGACTCCTCATGCTTTGAGAGCTTATCATTGAGGGCACAAACTACATCATCAATTTTCGCAGCGATTCGAGCCTCCAGCTCCATCATGAGAGCATCAATTTTTTTCACAAGGTGAGCTTCCATTGACTCGAATAGCTTGTCCAGCGTGACTGATTGGACATCGGTAGAACCAGGGTCCTCTGTATGCAGTTTAGCAGTTCTGCGAGTGACAATCTGGCTATTATCCTCAGCATTTGATGTTGATGGAGTTTTCTCTTTCCTAAGTCCCTTGAGTGACATTGTGCTCTGCAGTACTTAATAAAGAGCGATGCCCAACGCATACAAATATAGCCAAGAACAGCAATACAAAACAACCGCTACCACAAAAGTTCAAAAAGAAAAGATTTTTTAGCAAAACTTTTCAAAATTTCAAGATTTTGATAACTGATCAGCCTCGAAACCGATACTTATGCACTGCACCAACCAGTCTATTATAATAAATACAATTTTTTAGCGCTCGAACACTTAATTTTAAAATATAAAATCCGGAGCCGATTAAATTACGTCTACTCTCTAGCGTTCATACTACTATAGATTGTTTTGCCTATTTTTGTCCTATTCATAGTTTTGCCGACGACAGCACCCTTGATTTCGCGTACTCATTTGATTCTGTAATGAATTCACGTGGAAATGCTACAGAAGTCAATCGGGAACGCATGTTTAGATCATTAAACAAAGACATTTCTATGGTCCTCGCTTGGGGCAGAGCAAATCGTGTTACGTTTAATGCATCCAAAACTCAATGCTGTTTCATGTCCCTTAAAAAACGCCCAGTTCACCCCGAACCCATTTCAGTCGACGGAGTGAATATACCCAATTCACCCTCCCTAAAGATCTTGGGTATTGAGATATCCAGCAATCTTAGCTGGACGGATCATATATTTGCAATCGCTAAAAGTGCGATGAAATGTTTGGGTTTTCTACAGAGATGTAAGAAATATTTCACCCCACCCGACTTAGCGTTGATCTACAAGTCCCACATTAGGCCTAGACTTGAATATAATTCCCATATTTGGGCAGGGGCAGGACACACCGCGTTGTCCGCGTTAGACAAAGTTCAGCGTAAGGCTGTTAAACTTATTGGCGATTCCTCAATCTCTGAGGGCCTTGACTCTCTGGTGCATCGACGGAATGTCGGTTGTCTCTCACTTTTTTATCGCTATTTCCATGGCCATTGTTCTAACGAAATTGCTAGCCTGATTCCTTGTAGACTCATTACAACGCGCGATACAAGATCTACAAGTCGCTCCCACCCCTATACTCTCCGGGTCAAATTTGGACGTACCGTCAAATTTCGGGAATCTTTTCTTAGCAGAACAACACGAATGTGGAACAGTTTACCATCTTCTGTTTTTCCCTCGTCTTATGAGCCTGAAACTTTCAAACGAGGCGTACATCGACACCTCCTTCACTCAACCTCCTAACCCATTTTCCCCAACCTTAAATCCTTTCCTGCCAAGGCTGTGCTTTAGCATCATAGGGCATCCCCTGAGCTTTGGCAACATCATATATAAAAAAAAAAAAAACGTGTGATGAGTTTGATTTATCTCAATTCAAAAGCTTATCCTAAGTTTAAATTCAACCAACCAGTTTATAATAAGTACTCCAAAACAAATCAAAATTCAAATACGAGCAGAAGGTTATCGATCCTAAACCTTAATATTACGACGATACACAAAGGGTCTCTCTTATAGTTCAGGTATTTATAGAAAGAAACTTTTGTGGCAAATGCCTAAATATATTTCGTTAGAAGGGTATAAGATCACTTATTATTTGTTGCTTTTGTTCATGCTGCCTTAAGTATCTAACATTTAGCTAGCAAAGTTATAATAAAAATGCTGTCGTTATCTGTGAACATTCTAATTTAAAGTACTAATTGTCATTGATTGACTTGACATTGAACGCAATGGAGCCTTTTTGTGTTCCAAATTTATTGCAGGAATATCTGCTTCATTGCAGATTTTTATCGACAATACCTCTTAGCTCAAATATTATCAGTACTGAGTTGTTTTTTCTTATTTCCGAAGGTTACCGAAAATACTACTTTGATAGCATTTTGGAAGAGCAATTTGCGGTTTACTTCATTAATGGTTAGGGACTTGCTTTTATTCTTCTTGAGTTAGATCACATAAAACAGATTCTCAAATTTAGCCGCGATACTTCATTTAAATTTTCTCAATCAATGGGGAGTTACTTCATGTAATCGTAGTTTACTAAAAAAATCGAAAATATCGGTTTGGAACAAATAGTTATTACAATTTAGACCAGGGTACCCTCATAGTATAAACATGTCGTTATTGATTCTTCAAAAAAATTCATCCAGTAGAGAATATGGTTAAAAATGTATAGCCAAAACCAAATTATCGGTCCAACAAATTCAACCTATCAAAGTGTCAGATTAATTCTGTTCACATTCCATTGATACAGTTTGTACGATTTCTCTAGTCTGAGCTTGAGTTAACTACTCAAATTCAGATCTCTAGCACTTTATAATTGGAAATATGAATAGTGAGAATAATAGAAATTTCACGATATTGATTTGATTGTAAATATATATGATAAATAAAAGGAGTCTGTGTGCTGAAGTGGGAAGTCACTTTTACACATAATTTTTGAGTTACCTAGTACTTCTGCAGCTGTCGTCTCCTTAAGCTGTTACGAATGCTGTGCTACGAGGAAGTAACTAAAGGAGAAGACAGAAGCTCAGGAAATCGTGGAAATTTTAAGCTTGTGTGAGATTCCCATGCATACAATCTCATAAGCGAAAGGCAGGCGATTTGAAAAGTATTTTATGTTCGGGGGTTTTGACGCGTATTTGAAAATATTGAACTAAATAATAAATTGTGTGCCGACACTGACACTAAGTGACAGCTAAGACCCAGGGAACAGATAAAAACCCTACTTCCGCGTAGCAAAAAGCGAACAAATTTGTCGCCGAACAAAAACTTGCCATGCTCACACACACGACATATACACGATAGGGCTTCTCCTTTAGTTATTTCCTCGTAGGTGTCAGCTACCTGAAGACGTCAACTGCAAGAGGTAAGTGGAAAAAAAACTTTTTAATTTTATCCCTTTTTATCCGCGGCATCCTTTATGTGGAACGAAAAGGTAATATTCTGTTAATTTATTGTAACCAAACGATAAATTCGAGAAGACATCGGTCACGTTCAAAGTCTCGAACACCACGAAGGTACAAAATAAGTACTAAAACAAGCAGATCACGATCAAGGTCTTACTCACTATATGATCGCAAAAGTTAAAGAACGGCGAAAATCATAATCCCGTAGTACTTTATCTCTCGAAGGCTTGTTTGAACAAGGGAACATCCTCAACAGAGTTGCTGTTTAGGAATATTTGGATTGAGCGTTTATACGACAGAAGACAAAAGTAAGGAAATTTTCTCGAAATTTGGGCCAATCGAACGTGTGCGCGGTATTATTGCTGCCAAGAGTGGAAGATCTCGAGGTTTCTGCTTCGTAAACTTTGGAAGCTCCGAAGATGCTAAAGTTGCAAAGGAACAGTGCTCAGGTATGGAAATAGATGACAGACGAATTAGGGTTGACTATTCCATCACAGCGAGAGCTCATACACCTACCCCTGGAGTATAAGGTTTTTGTTTATTTACATATTAATATATTTATATTTATGCATTTGAGTCAAATAAGCATGGTATAGTTAAGAAATAAAGTATTAGACCAAGTAGAGTATATAGGAGTAGTAACGAAAATACGCAGAAGTACAGTGCTTTATAAAGCTTATCTTAAGTGATCAATACTTCTACTAACCTCAAAACGGATATGGATACACTCAGGGCCGCCGACAGGGGGGGGGGGCGAAGGGGGTAAACCCCCCGGGCCCGGGCTTTCAAAAGGGGCCCCGTCATCTAAGTCATCAACAGAACATTTTTTCAATTTAAATTATTTATATAAAAAAATGTTTCACGATCGAAAAAGTGTAAGATTTGCCAGATTTTAAATTGAAAGTCAATCATTCGATTGTATATGGGCCCGTAAACTCTTAGTGCCGGGCCAGAAATTCCTTTCGCGGGGGCCCGTATGTGGTACCCCCCGGGCCCGTATTTTGTCTCTACGGGCCTGGATACACTATTCGGTTTCATGTGATCTACTTGTTCCTAACTGAGTTTTAGTGGACAGTTTTTATTGCAAGCAAAAAGGTGATCTGAAAATGTGCAATTCCTGTAAGTCAGTCAGGCTATTATAAAAATTGCTATGTGAGCGATGTCACAAGCACGGTGTAAATCTTTGTACAGATTTTATTTCGTTCTTTTATTCCAAATTGTGTTTTATTTATGAGAGACTGTACAGAATCTCAGATACGCTGAAATAATGCTTACTGCAAAATCAGATACGATTAAGACAGTCATTCGGCTCCAAGTCTATGCCGAAATAATTCAAGCATATCTTTAATATTAGCCAAAACTTCGAATTCGATTAGGATTTTAGCGTATTTTTTAAAGTGTGTAGTTCCCGGATTTTCTTGCAAGAACATTTTTTGCTACTTTAAAAGTTAAGTTTGTTTCAAGTGATTAAATTACGTTATTTTCAAAACAAAAAGTCATATTTGTTACAATATTCAACCTGTGCAGGCCATTTTTTTTGTCAGACTGAAAATTTGAAGTTATTCGATTCTTTGATTTATTATTATTATTATTTATCTTTTTGCAAATTAATTTTCCATTCATGACCGTATTTTTGTGAGTCTTAAACTTTAACACTGTAAAGTATATCTAGATAGAAAATAATTGATTTTAGAGATTTTATATTAGTGAATGTTATTATGTTTGTGCATAAACATTAGTAAAGAATTGCAGCCCGACATCTAAAAGATGTAATTTAATTACAATAGGATAAAAAGGTCATTTATTAAAGTTGTAACGAAGTTACCTAAACCTGTCAACAGCACCGGAGGAGAAAAAGGTTTTTGAGCCCCGCCAGACACTCTCGGTACTAAAAGAAGTTAACCTGGATCAATTTCCGGCTCCCCGCAGCCGCCACAAAGTCGAAAAAGGCCACAAAACCTGTTAACAGCAAGTGGCAAAACCTGTCAACAGCAAGGCCGGAAATAAGGGTTTTTAAGCCCCGCCAGACCTCCCCGGATACGAGTACAGTAAAAATTCACCAAATTTACCACTCCCCGCAGTGGTAAAATACCAAATTTCCCCACAAACACCGTGGGAAAGTCCGAATACCGAGTGCCGCCAGAGCCCCCTGGCACTATATAAGGAGGGCTCACACCGCAGCTCAGTCAGTCGTCGTCGACCAGCTCTAGAGGTAAGAACAACTGGAAACAACCGAGGTAAGAGAACGAAACCGCAACCGACCGAAATATAAGGAAGGCTGACTACCGTGGACGAGTCAGTCAATACTGACCGACGCAGCGAGCAGTGATGCCAATTCAGTGATTTTTTCACCAAATCTGGTGTTTTCGAACACCTCCCTAGTGACAGAATTTTTTTTCTCAGACACGTCTAAAAGTTGGTGATTTTTAACTTCCACCGCGGTGACTTCTGGTGACTTTTAATGTAATGATGCCACATCACATTTCGAATACCTTTCTAGTGAATGATATTTTTTTAGCGACACTGTGATTTTGAACCTCTTCTGATGACATCAAATGTTCTTCGACGCTTTAATGTTTTAACGTAAACATTCGGCATTTCTCATTGTTTTTGACTATTTTTGTACTTACATATTTGCTGGGTTACCACTTAATTTAGTTACAACCGGTGTTGCACCACACATTCTAGTGGGCCCATTTAATGCTTTTGTTGCTAAGCTAAATGCATGTGTAAGACAACTAGAACAATTTCCTGCGAGACTTCATGACTTTCCAGCGGGACCCTGAAACTTTTAACGATATTCGCTTGCGATAAGAGGATCGCCCACAAAATTAGAACTTTATCACATTCTAATAGATCCCTATTTCTCCTCCCTTTCCAATTTAAAAGGGTGAAACTACACGACGCTTAAGTTAATTAAAGGTAAATATGCTTGTGATTCAGGTAAATACAGTCTTTTATTGAGTAGTAGTATTTACATTTTCGTAAGTTAGAAATTTCTTATATTATATTGGAAAAAAATTTATTATTTTATATCTGGTGACTTTTTTTAAAAAAAAGGTGTCCTTTCTAGTCGCTATCTAGTGACATTCTTCATCGACGACTTGGCAGCGAGGCAGATCACCGAGGAGCAGCGAGGTAATAGTTTTCTTTTTAGGGAGATTTCAGCATTTCGGCTATAAAGGTGGGCCCCATACCGGATCGCCGGCAGTTGAAGACCAGCGTTCGGACGGACACCACGGCCAGCACGGAGCTCCCTACGAGGTGGTAAGATGTAAACAGGTATAGTAAAAGTTTGGTAGCTGGCGTGCCGCCCCAGCTACAACAAGTTGTATTGGACCAGATTTGGATCCACTGGTGGTGGGTAAGATTAGCATATAAATATATATATGTATGTATATATATATATATATATATATATATATATATATATATCTCGGTCTATCTCTTGCACTAGAGTGCCTCCCTGGTGCAAGACACTCATATAGCTGGCGTGCCTCTCCGGCTATCTAGTCTACCTCCGTCACTAGCGTGCCTCCCTGGTGACGGACACTCGCTTTATCTCTTGTACTAGCGTGCCTCCCTGGTACAAGACACTCACATAGCTGGCGTGCCTCCCCGGCTATCTAGTTATCTCTGTCACTAGCGTGCCTCCCTGGTGACACACTCGCTTTATCTCTTGTATTAGCGTGCCTCCCTTTTTTTATAATTTCATTTGGGTTTATTATGAATAAATTAATTTGAATTAAAGCCGCAAACTTAATTCAATTCAATTTATTCAAGAGAAATTGTACAAAAAAGTTATATCTACTTTATAATATGTACATAGTAATCTAATTTAAGATAATTCAAAGTTAATAATGATTTTAACAAACAAATATTTCTAGGAGAAATTAAAGAAGAAAGTATGAAAGAAGGGAAAAGAGGAATGAAAAGATAAGACCATATCGGACTGCCACAACTCATATATTAAAGCCTTCTAACCGTTTAAATTAAAGAAGTTTGCAACATCATCTCTGAATCTGCCAACCGAGACAGTACGCTTAGTCACTGCCGGGAGTTGAAATAATTTACGACTTATTATTTCGAAAAAACCTTTTCAAATTTCAAAACGATTTTGATTTTGTATTTTTTTTGGTTGCTTGATTTTCTTTTCTTATACATACTTTGTCATTATTCGCAATTTTGTACGTTCGTGTGTCGTTCTAATTTAACAAACGGTATCAAACGGCATCTTTACAATATGAATTCGATTAAGACATTACTTGAAACCCAAGCGGTGTTAAAGTCTCGAATAGAGAAGCTAATTGAGAGCGGGAAAAAGACAAATCTCAACAAAAGAACACTAGGATTTTACGAAAACAAATTAGCAGAGCTGAAGAAAGTTTGGGATGATTTCAACAAAAATGATTTTGAAATTAATAAGCTTATGTTAGAAGAAACTACGCAAGATCCAGAGGATTACATCACTAAGGATTACTACAGCGAACTCGAAACTAAATATTCAGAATATGTGGGCGAAATAATGGACGAGTAGTATAAATATAGGGTTTCTGGACCAAATGTGCAATGTGCACCTTAAAATTGGTTAAATTGTGAGGGAAATCGAGGTCTGACGTCACATTTTTGCACATTTTCAATGGTCCAGAAACCCCATAACAATTTGGGGAGGTGCAGAGATAAGAAAGCGTGATTCCGAAGGTCAAAGGTCAAGGTTGATGATTGTTTAGTAAGATAAGGCACCTGTCGGCCATCTTGGATTTCGGGTTTTCGGTCTTGGAGGCTACAATTGATCTTCTTCTTCTTTGATTTGCACTGGAGATAAGGAAATGTCTGAGATTCCGAAGGTCAAAGGTCAAGGTCGGTGACTGTTTCGTAAGATAAGGCACCTGTCGGCCATCTTGGATTTTGGGTTTTCGGTCTTGGAGGCTACAATTGATTTTGTTCTTCTAGACCTGTTAAAGCTGATAGTAGACCTGATATAGCTGTTCATACACCTGGTAAAGCTGTTCATAGACCTGATAAGAGCTGTTCTTAGACCTGGTAAAGCTGTTCATAGACCCTGATAAAGGGATTTAGCTGATAAAGGGGTACTTCGTAATTATAAACTCAAAACAACAAACTCTTATTTTCAGCACGAGGTCAGGTTCATCTACAAAACCTTATCACCCAACGACCTCAACATTGCCGCCAAATTATTAATTTCTACGCAGTCACCAGCTCGCTTATCAATCACAGCTCGACCAGAAAAACATGTTAAAACTTGCTTAAAAACAAATGATATCATAGAAATAAGAATTTGCAAAAGAAATAAAAAATAATCTTCATCTATTTACTCAAAGTGGTGAAATCTTTATTACGCAATATTCTGTTTTCAATTAAATTCGCATCATGTTATTTCATTTAGCTGATAAAGCCGTACTTCGTAATTAAAACTCAAAACAACAAACTCTTATCTTGAACACGAGCCCAGGTCCGCACTTCCAGGATAATCTTATCACCCCAACGACCACAACATTGTCATCAAATTATTAATTTCTACAGAGTCATCAGCTCCCTTATCAATTAACTCAACATTCATTTTATATACCCGCAATCTAGGTCTAGATTCAGGTCCAGATCCAGGTCCAGGTGCAAACCAAAGAAGAAGAAGACCAATTGTATCCGCTAAGACCGAATATCCATAATCCAAGATGGCCGACAGGTGCCTTATCTTACTAAACAATCACCGACCTTGAATTTCTATAGAGTCATCAGCTCCCTTATCAATTAACTCAACATTCATTTTATATACCCGCGATCTAGGTCTAGATTCAGGTCCAAGATGGCCGACAGGTGCCTTATCTTACTAAACAATCACCGACCTTGACCTTTGACCTTCGGAATCTCAGCCATTTCCTTATCTCTTTTCCTTATCTCTCAATTGTAGCCTACAAGACCGAAAACCCAAAATCCAAGATGGCCGACATCCTTATCTCTCTTCTGCTCCTAAGATGGCCGACAATCCTTATCTCTTTTCCTTATCTCTCAATTGTAGCCTACAAGACCGAAAACCCAAAATCCAAGATGGCCGACAGGTGCCTTATCTTACTAAACAATCATCAACCTTGACCTTTGACCTTTGCACCTCCCCAAATTGATATGGGGTTTCTGGACCATTGAAAATGTGACGTCAGACCTCGATTTCCCTCACAATTTAACCAATTTTAAGGTGCACATTGCACATTTGGTCCAGAAACCCCATATTTTAACTACTTGGACGGATTAAGGAAATTTCTACCAGCAACAATTTCATCTGCTAATAATGCAATTCCACAAGTTTTTACATCAACCATTGTTCAGCAGGAAGCACAGTTACCACGGATTACGCTTCCCAAATTAAAGGCGATTATGACATGTGGCGTTCATTTCACGATTTGTTTACATCAGTGGTTCACAACAATACCAAGATAACACCGGTACAAAAGGTGCATTACCTTAAGGGATGTTTAATTGGGGATGCAGAGAAGCTTTTAAGGCACACGCCAGTAACTGATGATGATTATGTCCCAGCCTGGAAAAAATTGCAGGAGCGCTACAACAATAAAAGAATACTGGTCAACCATCAACTTAAGATTTTAGCTAATCAACCGAAGCTGAACAATGAAACATCGAAAGGCATAAAAGCATTAATTGACACCACCGATGAATGCATACAGCAACTTAAAAATTTAGAAATCAACGTTTCAACCTGGGACGCCTTGTTAATTTTTCTGCTCGTAGAAAAACTTCCGTTTCTGACATTAAAGCTATGGGAAGAAGAGCAAGGAGCTTCTCAGATATTGCCAACATTCACGCAATTTAAAACATTTTTAAATACACACTTGGAGGTTTTAGAGTCCATCGCAGATGCCTTGGTACCAAAACCAACGCAACCTAAGCCAGTTTTAAGAGAAAAAACTCAATCGTATCACACATTAAAACAATTCAAATGTTCGGCATGTTCTAGTAATCACTTCTTACAACGATGTCCGAAGTATTTAAAAATGGACATTCCTGATAGACGGAAGTTAATCGACACTGCTGGCAACTGTATAAACTGCTTGTCGAAAGGTCACTCGGTTAACAAATTCACTAGCAAATTTAAATGCTTCAAATGCAATGAAAAACATCACACTAGCATTCATGAGGAACAAACTAAGAAAGAGCAACCTATCTCAAGCAATCAAAATAATAAACATTTCTTTAATTTCACTAAACACGAAAGCAGCATCAATTCAAATAGCATCGCCATGGAGAAGAAACATGCATTATTAGCTACAGCATTAGTTGTTGCCGACGGTAATCACGGACAAGCTCAAACGCTGCGGTGTCTTGTGGATCCAGGCTCACAATCCTCCTTCACCTTACCGAAGCTGCATGTAAACGACTATGTGTCAACCTGACCCCAACATCAGTGGAAGTCATCGGATTAAATACCAGTTCTAATGCCATCACGCGTTATAAAGTGAGACTACGACTGTCTTCATGCAACTTAGACAACAACTTAATTGAAGAGGACTTCCTTGTATTACAGCGCATCACAGATCCCTTGCCAACCTCACCAATCTCACGACATGACTGGCAGCATATAACCAATCTCGAGTTAGCCGACCCCATGTTTTGGAGACCAAATAGAATAGACGCTTTATTAGGAGCAAACATATACACACAAATACTAAGAGAAGGAATACGACGAGGACCAGCGACTTCTCCAATCGCAATAAACACTATGTTTGGATGGATCCTCTTAGGATCAAATACAGAGGCATCAAGCAAGCAAATTAAGGCCTCCACAATCACAACAGCTGACACAGATCTGAACCAACAATTGAAAAAATTCTGGGACATAGAAGAGGTTCCTTGAACAATCATTCTTACTAAAGAAGATGAAGAATGCGAACAACTTTTCCAGAAGACCTATAAACGGCTAAGCAATGGAAAATACCAGGTACAACTTCCATTCGCTAACAAGCCACCCACCTTGGGAGAATCACGACCCCAAGCGTTCAAACGATTCATCAATTTACAACAACGGCTAAAAAACTACATAGAAGAGGTTCCTTGAACAATCATTCTTACTAAAGAAGATGAAGAATGCGAACAACTTTTCCAGAAGACCTATAAACGGCTAAGCAATGGAAAATACCAGGTACAACTTCCATTCGCTAACAAGCCACCCACCTTGGGAGAATCACGACCCCAAGCGTTCAAACGATTCATCAATTTACAAACGGCTAGAGGCGGCTTATACAGCATGTCTGAACGAGTACATTGACCTCGATCACATGGAAGAAGTCAATTCTCCGCACAATAATGAGCCTCACTATTACATTCCACATCATGCTGTGTTCAAGGACAGCACAACTACACGACTGCGAGTAGTATTTGACGCGTCTGCCAGGACTACAAATGGTAACTCGCTCAACCAAATGCTCCTAACAGGTCCAACCCTACAAGCTAAACTTTTTGCAATTCTATTGAATTGGAGAAAAAACGAAATAGCAATGAACGCCGATTTGGAGAAATTGTACAAAATGATAGAAGTCCATTCGAAGCAACGAACATTTCAAAGAATCAAATGGCGAAATCCAAAATCTCTGCAACCACAAGACTATCAATTAAGGACAGTCACCTTTGGAACATCGTGCGCTCCGTATTTTAGCAATTATTTTGCATCAATTGGCACATGATGAAGCAGAACACTGGCCTTTAGCATCGAAGATCACTCTTTCTGAATTTTATGTAGATGATTTATTAACCGGTGCTCATGATATAACAACAGCTAAAGAATTACAGCAACAATTAATTAATATGATGAAGTCTGGAGGGTTTAATTTAAGAAAGTGGGCCAGTAACAATTATAAATTGCTTGAACATCTTCCATTGGAACATCGCGAACTTAAGGAATCTTTAGCATTCACTGACAACGATTCAATCAAAACATTAGGAATTCGTTGGCATCCTGGACCTGATTACTTCACCTTCGTCATTAAACAACCGCCAGTTTCTACCAAGATAACTAAACGCACGATCCTATCAGAAGTCGCTTCCTTATATGACCCCTTGGGCTGGCTTTCACCTGTCATCATTATAGCTATACTAATCATCCAAGCTCTGTGGATAACTGGATCATCCTGGGACGAACAAGTGATCGAAGCCATCAGTAGTCAATGGACGTTATTCAAGCATAAACTGCAAAGGCTGGAACTATTAAAAATTCCGAGATGGGTGCACTATTCTCCACAATCAACTGTGCAAATTCATGGATTCTGCGACTCGTCGAGAAAGGCCTATGCAGCTGTGTTGTATTTACGTACTCGAAATGAAATTGGACAAGTGACCTCAATTCTATTAACATCAAAGACAAAGGTGGCTCCTCTGAAACCCACGACAATTCCTCGCCTAGAATTGAACGGTGCATTACTGCTAGCGAAACTGCTCGAAACAACCATCAAGGACATAAACCTGCAACATGTACCCGTAATTGCATGAACAGATGCAACAATTGTGCTGCAATGGATCAAGGAACATCCATCACGATGGCAGACATACGTGGCCAATCGTGTAGTTCAGATCCAAGACATTGTACGATACGATCACTGGCGTCATATCAACACCAAGGACAATCCGGCTGACTTAGCATCCAGAGGAATTGTAGCATCCAATCTGATAGACAACAATTTATGGTGGCATGGACCAAGCTGGTTAATTAAGCCTGAAGCAGAATGGCTCCAATCTCGCAAACCAGATCAGCAAACAGACTTAGAAGTTAGAAAACCTATTGTAGTTTCTTTTCTAGCATTGTCTTCTGACCATATAATTGTTCGCTATTCATCATATACACGTCTACTCCGGATAATCGCAACAATCCAACGTTTCATTTACAATTGTCGGAACAATCAAGAGAAACAAACAACAATGCTAACAAGTACAGATCTGAAATCGGCGGAACATACTGTTTTAAAATTAGTACAGCAATATGCCTTCCCAGAAGAGTATGCCAATTTACGCAACAAACATTCATAAACAATGATGGTCTCATACGTCTAGGTGGTCGATTGCAAAACGCTGATGTTCCGTATGCCAGAAGCCATCCAATAATCTTACCAAAAGATAGTCATGTTACCAGAATCATTATAGATAAAACGCACAAGGAGACGTTGCATGGTGGAACATCCGTAGTATTAAAAACTATCAGGCATCAATATTGGATTCTTGACGCGCGTCGATGCATAACCAGTAGACTACACCAGTGCATAACTTGCTTTCGACATCGGCACGCAACCACAACTCAACTCATGGGCAGTCTACCAGCATGCAGAGCAAAAGCTTTCACTGATTTGGAAGATCAAAATCAAAAACTTAGGGTTGTTCTCCAAAGCTTAAAAATGCATAACCTAAAGCTCCAACCAAGTAAGTGCAAATTTCTATGTCGAGAAGTAATCTTTTTGGGACACGTGATAACAGACAAAGGAATAAGGCCAGATAATGCTAAAATATCCGCTGTAAAAGCTTTACTTGTTCCCAATAGTGTAAAACAAGTAAAATCATTTCTAGGTCTAGTAGGATATTATAGAAAATTCATACAGAATTTCTCTAAAATCGCCAACCCCTTGCATAAGTTATTAAAGAAAGAATAGGTTTTGTGTCACGACTGATGCCAGCAACAATAGGAGCAGTCCTTTCTCAGTATGATAATTCCGGACAGTTTGACCTACCAATCGCATTCGCGAGTAGGGTACTCAACAAAGCTGAAAAGAATTATTCCACAATAGAGAAAGAGGCTTTAGCGGTTGTGTGGGCAACAAAACAGTTCCGGCCATACCTGTATGGAAGGCAATTTACTGTGGTGACTGACCACAAGAGTTAAGTGTGGATCTTCAAACTGAACGATCCATCTTCCCGAATAATGAGGTGGAGAACTAGAGGAATATGATTTTAGCGTAGTCCACAAGTCGGGGCATTTAAACACAAATGCAGATGCGTTATCCCGGCTACAGACTGCTGAAATAAATGTTGTAACAAGATCACAGGCTGTTAAATCGGCAGGGCTAATTGGCGACAAAGGCCTCAACTTTCATTCGGAAGAAAACAATAATAATGCTATCATATCTAATCCTCGCCAATCAAATCGTAACGAACATTTAGAAAATAAACCTAATAGCATTTCTGCTTCCCATACCGAAATCCACACACGAGATTCTAACGCAAATAATAAACAACCGTTAAAGATCCATACGGAAGATGAGATAAAACGCGTACTAAACGAATATCACAATAGTCCGATTGGCGGACATCAAGGAATATCGCGTACCTTCAAGCGCATTAAACAAGACTATTCTTGGAGCACTATGTTTCGGGATATTAAAAGGTATATCTCCTCTTGCGAAGTTTGCCAGAGGAATAAAGCTGGTCGAAGAACTAAGATTCCAATGAAAATCACAACCACCTCTAAAAAACCATTCGATCGTGTATCCTTAGATATCGTAGGACCACTGCCTACTTCAGAAAGCGAAAACAAGTATATACTTACCTTTTAGGATGACCTGACAAAATTTGTCCAGGCAATTCCTATAAAAAACCAAGAAGCAAGTACAATAGCCGAAAACTTTGTACGGCGAATAATTTGTACGTTTGGTACTCCTAGGTACCTTTTAACAGACCAAGGTGCTAACTTCTTAAGCGAAATCTTTAAAAGGACATGCAAACTTCTTAAAATTCAAAAATTACAAACTATCGCCTACCACCCGCAAACCAACGGCTCACTCGAGCGTTGTCATAGAACTTTAGCAAACTAACTTCGAAGATTTTCCACTAAGAGTCCGTCTAATTGGGACACCTGGATCGACTACGCAGTATTCTGTTATAATTCGACACCACACAGTGCTACAAATTACCCTCCATATGAAATCTTATTTGGCATAAAGCCGGAAATCCCTAGTTCTCTTACAAAACTTATAGACCCTGTATATAGTTACGATGATTATGTAATCGAGCTTAAAGCTAGGCTTCAAAATTCATATAAAATTGCCCGTGATAATCAAATAAGAGCAAAAGAATTATCTAAAGCATATTACGATCGTAACGCAACAGTATCAAGATTCGATGTGGGGATAAAGTACTATTAGAATGCAAGATTAAGAAAAACAAAAAGCTATCAGCCGTGTACGAAGGTCCGTACGAGATAATTGAAACTCCCTCTAACGAGACTTCTCGAATACGAATGGGTCAAAAGAATATACTCACTCATAACAATCTCCTAAAACGATTTATCAATTCCTAGTTTTTTTTTACATTACTATTTTCATTTTAGGAAACTGTTATTCGGCGCTTTGCAAGTCATAGTCCTGGCCCAGACCCCAAATATGCATGTTAAAACACCCATTAATAAGGCAAGCGGCATATACCTCGAAAAAAAGGAATTTCGGGCAAATCAACAGCCGCCTGGAAATTTGTAATCCATTTTAATTTCACTAGTCACCAGATGGAAGAACAACGACTTCAACAAAGGTTTGTCACTTTGTCTTCTTTTTGTAACGAACTCACTAAACACATTCCATGGGAACCTTGTAAAACAACATTAAAAGTAGTTAACTCTATCCTAAATGAAATTTTAGACAATAATAATATTCTAAACCAATTATTTCATTTACCAAAGAAAACAAAAAGGGGATTAGTGAATGGCATCGGCAAGCTTTCTAAATTTTTATTCGGCACCATGGACTACGAAGATGTCATTGAGATACAAAATTCAATAAACATGTTAAAGAAAAACCAAAATAAAGCACATCATCTCATTAACTCGCGGATCTCTGTCATAGTTAACAGTATCGAGTCGATAAGTAAATTCCAATCCAGCTTAAATAATCAATTTCAAACCCTTCATCAGAAAGTCTCAACTATGGAAGAGGACATACAAAACAGAACTCAGATGGAACAAGGCCTACATTTATTCGATGAAATGACGAATGTCATGACTCTACTAATGGGACAAGTCCTTTCTAAGCAGGCTGAGTTAACAGAAATCCTTCATGAAGCCAAATTTGGCAATTTCGATATTCACTTAGTAAATTCGCCAACATTTCAAAATGCAATAAAAGAAGTGCAACTCGAACTCCCCCGCGACTTGCAATTTCCTTTTAAGCCAACTCCAGATAATCTCCAATTCTTTAATAAAATAACTCAAGTTGAACTTCTGTACGCACTGAACTCTTTAACAATCCATGCGTCAATTCCTCTCGTAAACGATTTTAACCAACTATACAGAATAACTAGTATACCGGCAAAATATAAGAATGATCTATATTATTACATTAAGACAAGTTCCGAATATGTGGCAATTAACGAAAATCTTAAACAGTATATATTTCTAACAGAAAGCGAATTTGACAAATGTATAAATGTGGACCAAGACCAATTCATATGTAAAACAAATTTCCTATCATACAATCAGAATTCGAACAATTGCATTATACGTATAATTCTGGATGATCAAGATTTAGCAATTTGCGAAATTAGAGTCTTTACAGCCACACACGAGATGTGGTATCCCATGGCAAAACCTAACAGCTGGCTTTACGTCTTGCCACAAGAGATCAACATAAGAATAAACTGTGGTAACGTAGGTTATTCCCTTACCCAAATAAATTTGGAAAAAATTAGCGAGTTAAGGGACAAAATCCCAATATCTTATCATTTTAATAATACTTTCATACCAAAAGAACTAAATCTCACCATAAATCAAAACAGGCCGAAATCAACTGAATTTAAAGAGAGTGTTTTAAGAAACAATGACCTTGAAAAGATTAGCATAAGTGTAAGCAAACTAAAAGAAGAATTTAAAGATTACGATGAACTTGTAGAACTCGCACCGCAACCGACAAATTTGGCTTTTCATGATACTTTAATTATTCTTATCATACTAATCATTGTTAATATAAGCTATGTCATTATGAAGAGAATTATAAAATGTAAGATATTAATTAATCCTCCTTCCGACGCGGAGAACTCAAATGATCAGACTAGTTAAGACTACAAAACAAAATTTTTTTGTGTAAATAAAATAAATAAATAAACAAATGTATATACCATTAGGTTTAACATAAGAAAACAACAAAATTTTTATGTAAAAAAAAGGGGAGTAAGCTTAATTTTGATAATGAGTATGTTAGAATTTACATTTAAAATTTGTTCAACTAGTTAGATGATAATATGTTACAAGATTATTACATATTGTTGCAAAATTTTTATTGTGGAGTGACGCGAGTGTGTAGTAAAATTATGGTGTTGTGTAGTTTATGGACAGTGTTGGCCGAGCGGAAGCGGTTTTATCTATGCAAACGCGGAACAGTGCCGGAAAATCTTGATGATCAATTAGTTTCAAGTGTGCGATTGCGTGAGGATCTAAAGCGTTCGCCCGAGTTCGCGAAATTTAGGGCAAGGTAAAAAAAATCACATACCTGTGAAGTTTTGTGTTCATGTGCAGTGTACCTGGAAATAGCGACAGGTGGATAGTGCCGCGCTTTTTGTGGAATCCCGCGAAGATTTGGTGATTGTGTGCTGGTGCTTGTTGTGCTGATTTTTGGAGAGTGGAATCCGATGTGGTGGATAGGATGGTGCTGCGTTCTTGTGGTATGGTGCGGTGCCCTAGCGCTCCTTGATCAGGGCTTTCTTTGGTGGACCGGCGTAATTTAAAAAAAAACCGGCTACTGCGGAAATCTTTGTTGAAGGACGCCTTCCAGCGATATTTGTGGGTGCCGTGCTTGTGAAGTGACCGAAAAAGGTATAAAGAAAAAAAAAACAGCAAACTTGACCCTTATAATAAATCTGTATTACCGTGCAAACTGATGTTGAACAAAAGAGGGTTACAAAATGGCGGAAGGCCTTTTTATAGGATTTTGAGTCTTCGAAATTTCGAAAGTGGCCTAAAGGGCCCTAAATTAATTGACGTACATCAGGTAAGTATAATTTTTATTAAGTTTTAATTAAATTATGGCATTTTCTAGAGTGATGAAATGTTTGGTTAGTTTCAAAAATATCCCTGTGATTTTAAAATTTCATTTTTGTTAGTAATTGACGACTTTGTGTTGTGAGGTTATGTGTGGTGTTTTTGGTGTTCATGTCCATCGTCTAGGGTTCTTATGTCTGTCTTCTTGTTCTTTCAGGTTTTCTAGGTGTTGAGGATGAACTCCCTGGACGCAGGTTTCCCCGGGATATGGAGTTCGCCGAAATTTCGCCTTCTCTGGTTGACCTGTTTTGACAGCTGGAAGTTCCCTGTGGTAAGCATATTAAGACGAAAAGTGGACTGTAAATAAAACATTAATGGGTTTCTTTTCTTCCATTTTAGGTCACAGGGTAGGACAATGTCCTGGACTACTGGTTGGATGTAGGATACAGAGGAAGAGGATTTTGCGGGAATGGGCACTCCAAGGACAGAACAGGTGAGTTGGTGGTTGGTAGTGGGTTTTGGTTTTGTGTTTCTGTGTTTGTTTTGTCTAAGTTTCCTGTGTTTGTTAATTTATGTTCTTTCTATTCCTCCCTTGTTTGTTCTCCACAATAATGTTTCTATTGTTATTTTAGCGGAGGACAAGGGAAAAGCCTCCATATCATTCCGACTTTGCGTTTGCCGTAACAAGGACTTCTTTCTGTTTTAGTCGGCAGCGAGAGATAAAGTTTTGCTGGGTGGTCGTGGCCTGGCTGGCTGCTTTTCGCTTTCTGGGGTGTCACTGTGGGGTGAGTACTTTTATATTTTGTAACACTGCTCCCTCTTCAGCAGCTCGAAGCTCCGACCGAGCGTCTGCTAAGAAGACCTCACCTACAAGGCACTAGTAAAATTCTTACTTGTCGGTGTCTTCATTCCCCTGTCGAAACGGGGCTAGCCTGTATCCGTGGACAATTTTTGGTTTCAGTTAGCTTCTCTATTATGGTGTATGGCCCCCTTTTCTTTTTGTTTGCCTAATGAATGTTCTTGTACCGAATGTTCCCTTACCCAAATAAATTTGGAAAAAATTAGCGAGTTAAGGGACAAAATCCCAATATCTTATCATTTTAATAATACTTTCATACCAAAAGAACTAAATCTCACCATAAATCAAAACAGGCCGAAATCAACTGAATTTAAAGAGAGTGTTTTAAGAAACAATGACCTTGAAAAGATTAGCATAAGTGTAAGCAAACTAAAAGAAGAATTTAAAGATTACGATGAACTTGTAGAACTCGCACCGCAACCGACAAATTTGGCTTTTCATGATACTTTAATTATTCTTATCATACTAATCATTGTTAATATAAGCTATGTCATTATGAAGAGAATTATAAAATGTAAGATATTAATTAATCCTCCTTCCGACGCGGAGAACTCAAATGATCAGACTAGTTAAGACTACAAAACAAAATTTTTTTGTGTAAATAAAATAAATAAATAAACAAATGTATATACCATTAGGTTTAACATAAGAAAACAACAAAATTTTTATGTAAAAAAAAGGGGAGTAAGCTTAATTTTGATAATGAGTATGTTAGAATTTACATTTAAAATTTGTTCAACTAGTTAGATGATAATATGTTACAAGATTATTACATATTGTTGCAAAATTTTTATTGTGGAGTGACGCGAGTGTGTAGTAAAATTATGGTGTTGTGTAGTTTATGGACAGTGTTGGCCGAGCGGAAGCGGTTTTATCTATGCAAACGCGGAACAGTGCCGGAAAATCTTTGATGATCAATTAGTTTCAAGTGTGCGATTGCGTGAGGATCTAAAGCGTTCGCCCGAGTTCGCGAAATTTAGGGCAAGGTAAAAAAAATCACATACCTGTGAAGTTTTGTGTTCATGTGCAGTGTACCTGGAAATAGCGACAGGTGGATAGTGCCGCGCTTTTTGTGGAATCCCGCGAAGATTTGGTGATTGTGTGCTGGTGCTTGTTGTGCTGATTTTTGGAGAGTGGAATCCGATGTGGTGGATAGGATGGTGCTGCGTTCTTGTGGTATGGTGCGGTGCCCTAGCGCTCCTTGATCAGGGCTTTCTTTGGTGGACCGGCGTAATTTAAAAAAAAACCGGCTACTGCGGAAATCTTTGTTGAAGGACGCCTTCCAGCGATATTTGTGGGTGCCGTGCTTGTGAAGTGACCGAAAAAGGTATAAAGAAAAAAAAAACAGCAAACTTGACCCTTATAATAAATCTGTATTACCGTGCAAACTGATGTTGAACAAAAGAGGGTTACAAAATGGCGGAAGGCCTTTTTATAGGATTTTGAGTCTTCGAAATTTCGAAAGTGGCCTAAAGGGCCCTAAATTAATTGACGTACATCAGGTAAGTATAATTTTTATTAAGTTTTAATTAAATTATGGCATTTTCTAGAGTGATGAAATGTTTGGTTAGTTTCAAAAATATCCCTGTGATTTTAAAATTTCATTTTTGTTAGTAATTGACGACTTTGTGTTGTGAGGTTATGTGTGGTGTTTTTGGTGTTCATGTCCATCGTCTAGGGTTCTTATGTCTGTCTTCTTGTTCTTTCAGGTTTTCTAGGTGTTGAGGATGAACTCCCTGGACGCAGGTTTCCCCGGGATATGGAGTTCGCCGAAATTTCGCCTTCTCTGGTTGACCTGTTTTGACAGCTGGAAGTTCCCTGTGGTAAGCATATTAAGACGAAAAGTGGACTGTAAATAAAACATTAATGGGTTTCTTTTCTTCCATTTTAGGTCACAGGGTAGGACAATGTCCTGGACTACTGGTTGGATGTAGGATACAGAGGAAGAGGATTTTGCGGGAATGGGCACTCCAAGGACAGAACAGGTGAGTTGGTGGTTGGTAGTGGGTTTTGGTTTTGTGTTTCTGTGTTTGTTTTGTCTAAGTTTCCTGTGTTTGTTAATTTATGTTCTTTCTATTCCTCCCTTGTTTGTTCTCCACAATAATGTTTCTATTGTTATTTTAGCGGAGGACAAGGGAAAAGCCTCCATATCATTCCGACTTTGCGTTTGCCGTAACAAGGACTTCTTTCTGTTTTAGTCGGCAGCGAGAGATAAAGTTTTGCTGGGTGGTCGTGGCCTGGCTGGCTGCTTTTCGCTTTCTGGGGTGTCACTGTGGGGTGAGTACTTTTATATTTTGTAACACTGCTCCCTCTTCAGCAGCTCGAAGCTCCGACCGAGCGTCTGCTAAGAAGACCTCACCTACAAGGCACTAGTAAAATTCTTACTTGTCGGTGTCTTCATTCCCCTGTCGAAACGGGGCTAGCCTGTATCCGTGGACAATTTTTGGTTTCAGTTAGCTTCTCTATTATGGTGTATGGCCCCCTTTTCTTTTTGTTTGCCTAATGAATGTTCTTGTACCGAAGGCCCTTGCATACGCGCGATGTTTGATCCGCTAGGCCTCTTCGTTACGTTTACGATATGGAGCTAGGCGATCTACGTGTACAGTCCGAACTTTTCCGCCGCGACACTTTTTAACTTTATATACCACCTCTGTTATTAGTTCGATTATTTTATACGGACCGTCCCAGTCACTTTGTAATTTTGGGCACCGACCAACGACACGTCGCGGAAAGTAGAGCTACACGTACTGTCCAGGCTCATATTTACGGTTACGTGACCGGAGGTCGTAGTATTCCTTCATGCGTCGACTCGCGGAACCCAGCATTTCTCGATTATGCTCATGTACGGCGTGTAACTTGTCAATAAGCATGCCTAGGTATTCGTTGGTAGGCGTAAAACTGGTTGGCGAGTGACCGATTATCATCTCCAGCGGCAGGCGTAGCTCTCGTCCGAAAAGTAGTCTTGCAGGAGTCTGTTTGGTGCTGTCCTGCACACTCGCTCTGTATGCGGGGAGGAGGAAAGGAATGTAGTCGTCCCAATTGCGCTGACTTTTGTCTACAAATTTTGCAAGGTAATCCAATATCGTTCCATTGAAACGCTCCACTAAACCGTCGGATTGCGGATGTAAGGCTGTGGTGCGCGTTTTCTCGATTCCAAACCGGGTGAGAATTTCCTGGAATAGAGCGCTCTCAAAATTCCTGCCTTAGTCTGAGTGCAATTGAAGAGGTGCTCAGTAGTTTGGTCGGGGACAGGAATAGCCTCAGGCCACTTAGTGAAGTAGTCCATACAGACGATTATGTACCGGTTGTCGTGGTAGGTCTTCGGAAGAGGTCCCAGGACATCCACTGCCACGCGCTCAAATGGGGCACCTATATTACACGTCTGTAAGGGGGCTTTCGTTCTCGGCATTTTTCCTTTCCGTGCCTGACACTGAAGGCATGAGGCACACCAGTCCTTCACCTCGGTGCTAGATCCAATCCAATAATATCGCTGTCGCAACTTCCCAAGTGTTTTGTCGACTCCAAAATGTCCGCCAGAGGGTGAATCGTGTACTTGGGTTAGTACCAGTTTGCGTAGAGACTTTGGCACAAGAATTTGCATAGTGGGTTGACGTCCTTGGTCTATGACTCGATACACTACCTCATCATCTAAACGCAGGGTCGACCACATCGTCCAGTAGGCTTTTATCTCAGGGCTTTTATCTTTGATGTCTTCTTTAGCTGGTCTCCGACCAGATCGTAGCCATTCTTTTATTAAGACCAAAGTCGGATCAAGATTTTGTTGTTCAGCTACATTATCCTGCGCCGTTGTAATTCTGGCTGTCACAACATCCCTCTCATCCAGTCGTTGACAATATTGGCAATTCACAACCGAGCATGGACGACGAGACAGGGCGTCTCCATTCCCGTGTTTATGACCCGATCGGTGCACAATTTCACATTCGAACGCCTGCATTCGTTCGATCCATCGTGCCACTTGACCTTCTGGAGAACGGAAGTTCAGTAACCATTTCAGTGATGCGTGGTCTGTCCGGATGGTGAACTTTTTGTCCAGAAGGTAATGTTGAAAGTGTGCGCAAGCTTTAACCATCGCGACTAATTCCTTTCTTGTAACGCAGTAGTTACATTCTGGCCGGCTGAAGGTCTTACTATAGTACTCGATTACGTGCTCTACTCCATCCTTGTTCTGCGATAGCACAGTACCCCAAGCATGTTGACTCGCGTCAGTATCCAGAATGAAAGGCAGATTTTCGTCAGGCTGCACTAAAATAGGGGCGGTGCTGAGCTTTTCTTTTAATGTCGCGAACGCATCTTCGCAACCTTCTGACCAATGAAACTTTTGCCCTTTTGCAGTTAATGTAGTTAGTGGTTTAGCAATGGTGGAAAATTTTTTTGACAAAACGCCTATAGTACGCGCATAGTCCCAAACATGACTGCACCTCTCGTTTAGTTTTTGGTACCGGCCAATTGCGGACGGCTTCGGTTTTCTCCGGATCTGTTGACACCCCTTCGGCACTGATAACGTGTCCAAGGAACTTTACCTCCCTTTTACAAAGCTGACATTTTGTTGGCGAGACTTTGAGGTTGGCAACTCTCAGTCGTGCGAGGACGAGACGAAGATTGTCAATCATGACTTCGAAAAAGGGTCCATGTACAATGACATCATCCAAGTACACTAAGCAGGTCTAAGAAGGTATGCCCTGGAGCACTACTTCCATTAGCCGTTGGAAGGTTGCTGGTGCGTTAGTTAAACCAAATGGCATGACCGAAAATTCCCAGAGGCCAGATCCTGTTGTAAAGGCCGTTTTTTCCTGGTCCCTTTCTTCAACTTCTACCTGCCAGTAACCGGACTGTAGGCCAAGCGTGGAGAACCATTTTGATCCGGCCAGCGCGTCTAGAGTTAAGTCTATCCTTGGAAGCGGGTAGGAATCTTTTTTAGTGACCTCATTTAATCGCCGGTAGTCGACACAGAAACGTGTGGATCCATCTTTCTTCGTAACGAGCACAACAGGAGACGTCCAAGGGCTTTTAGATGGTTGAATTATGCCCTGATCTTTCATCTGCCCTAAGATGTTTTCGGCTTCCTGACGTTTGGCCAGTGGGAGACGTCTTGGAGGTTGTTTTATTGGCTTATTTTGACCCACATCGATTTGATGGCGGAGGATCGATGTTCGACCCAGGTCGGTCTTTGATTGCGCGAAGACGTCCTGATGTTCTAATAGGAGATTTTCTAATATTGCAGATTGCGTTTTATCGAGAAACCTTTCTGCTTGTGGCAGTAGCGTAACTAACTCCGTTGGCATATCTTCGCATTGGTGAATATCTCGTCCTGGGCGAGAATACACCTGGGCGCGTGTATCTATTTCAGCCAGAGCCGTATTGGCTCTTATGGTTACTGGTACTTTCCGAATGTTAGTCACTGGAGCTATTACGTTTCCATTGTGCGCGTGATAAAAGGCTGGCATAACCCATAGATCCGTAGGTAAGTAGTCTGATGTTAGCAGGACTGTCTTTCGGTCTCCTAGCATCGGATTAGTAAGCGGTAGAAAACTGGTCGATCTAGCGGGAATTATACAGTCGTAAAGTACTCTTGCAAAAGTGCTACCTTCGTCTTTTATGAGGAGTACAGTCATCTGCTCAACTTGTAGGCTATGTTTGTCCAAATCGATGAAACATTTGTATCTCGCAAGGAAGTCCATTCCTATGATGCAGTCATCTTAGATATTAGCTATATAAAATGTGTGACAAGTAGAAAACTGCCCTATTGTGACTGTTAGTGAGGCCGTTCCCTCGACATGGCTTATTGCCCCGGTCACATCTCGGAGGTACGTTAAGCATGGTACAATAGGAGGCTGGTGACGCATACTTTTTAGGACACGTTCTTGTAAGATGGAGTGCGTAGCCCCCGTGTCGATAACCATGTAACAGCTAGCTCCTTCTATCTGGCCCATGATGCGGACTGAATTACAGATTTGGCTCTGACTCAGTGTAATAACTGACGGGTACGGTAGCTTAGATGGGGTGTTTCGAAAAGATTCCTTGCTTAAATCTCCGGTATTCGTTGCATTCAAGTCAAATCCCACATGTTGATAAGCAGGATTGTCTCTGGCGATTTGTATGTTATTGGTGATAGTTGTGATCGGTGTATTAGATATTAGGGTGTCGGCACGTGTTGTGTGTATAGCTTGTGTCTTTGGGGATGCTACATGGACTGATGGTGTGCGGTGCTTGCTTTGTGTCGTGAGTGTGAACGTGTCCATAATGGTTGCGCTCCTAGCTGCTTGTGAGATGTTGGTAACCGGTGTTACTTGTGTAGTATCTGGTGAGTTATTGGTGGTTGTTATGTAATAGTTATCCGATATGTTTGAAATGATGTAGGTAGACTCGGGTTTCATCGTAGCGTTCATCACGTCCCTGTTGGTTGTTGTGTGATTTTTATGTAGGTCATGTGTTATAGGTGGAGCGCTTACTGCGGCCGCTGGTCTCTGCTCCCTGAGATCAGCGGAAGGTGGTTTAAAGATTCCTCCGGGTTCGAGGTAACGCCGCTTTCACGAGATTGTTGGCCTTCCAACGACCAATGATTTGAGGATTGCTGGAAAGTTGGTTGGGTATTTGTTGTGAGCGGACCCCTTTCCAAAACCTGCTGGGGTCTAACGGTAGTGCTTACTGCGCTCGTCGGTACTAGAGAGATGTTGATGGCTCTATCTGTGGGACTCCCCTCGATCAGGTCGAATTCAACTTGGCGACCGAGAGCTACAGCTCCGTCTTCATGCTGAATTGGACTTTGTAAATGCGACAAATGAAAAAAAACGTCCCCTTGATTGTCGCCGCGAACAATGAAACCGAAGTTCCGTTGAGAATCGTACCAGCGAATAGTCCCCTTTACTCGTCGTGCAAGAACTTGTCGCGCAGAAAAATTACTAGTTGGAATACGGGCCCTTCGATCTGACTGAGCTAGCTGTGGCCCCCCAGGCTAGCTCGTTGCCGTTTCCCGACGACATGCATAAAGAATTTTCACTGATTTGATCCCTTCTAGCATCGTCGCTAGCCTGTTCTCTCGGATAACGCCTGTTGTTGATGGAGGCAACGGCTGCCCTAATATTTCTTCTCGTTGCTCTGGTGGCCCTATGGTTTGCTTCAATCCTGATAGCGGTCTGCAAGGCTTCTTGAAAGGTAGCCAGAGCAGAGTCACGTACCCTTTCCTGAACATCTAAATCGCAGATTCCATCCAAAAACTGTTCCAGCGCTATTCTGTCCTTGGCACTTTCGGGGCAATCCGAGAATGTTAAATGTGTTAGCCGTTGCAATTCAGTGGCATATTCGGCGAAATTGAATATGGCTGACGGATTGTTGGTAGTCCGTACTAAATCGTATTTTTAAAGCACTACTCATTTTATCAAAGTTTTCCCGAATTTCCGAATTTAAGGTCTCGTAGAAAATTAATGCAGGCCCACGCAGGTGGGCCGCTAAAAACACCGCCTTGAGATCTTCGTTCCAGTTATTTGCACGAGCAACTGCGCTAAAATGAGTCTCATACCGATTCCATGGTACCTTTCCATCGTATTCAGTCGGTACTAGCGGAGGTCTTTGTATGGTACCGCCGGTTGGAGTGGTCTGCTTTAAGGATCCAGTATGATTATGGGGCGACTGCTGTGTTTCAGTAGGTGAGCCATCAGTTTTATTTTCGGCACCCCCTTGTAAGGACTCGGGGCGATTATTAGGCCCATTGGGACCCCTAAAGGGAGCTGGTGAGGAAGTTACTGGGGGTTTTGGGCTGGCTTCCGGGTCTTGCCTCATACTTGAGTGGGTATTAACCTCGTCCATAACTTTTTGCACGAACATGGATGGGCTAAGAATAGAACTATCGTTCACCTGTCTTTGAAGCGTTTTCAACTCTTCCCGAAAAGACGCATGCTCTATTCTTAGTTCGTTTAATCCACTTCTGACTGCTGACGTCTCTTCGGATTGCTGTTTGATTGTGGTGATTAATTCATTCAACGTCGTAGCTTGAGTCTCGAGTTTACTTAAAATTTTCTCTATTTGTTCAACTGACATGTTGCTGACTTTTACTATTCTGATTTTCTTTTATAATTTCCTAAAGTATTGCACTTTAATTCACACAGGTAAGTTTTTCGTTTAAATAAAATAATAGAACAGTCACTGATTGCGTTTTCTTTTCTTTTTTTCTTAGGTATGTTAATGTTTTTTACATTCCGCGAGCAAAACTAAGTCAGCTAAGTATTTATGTTTTAGCGTAATTGCGTAAAAGTTCTTAATCAAATAATATCTTGCAGTTATTTGAAAACTTTTCTCGTTTCGCGGGTTAAATCGCATTAGTAAAGCTTTTTGCTAACTAACTGGCACAATTCTTGCTAATTTTATTTATTTCAGGTCTTGCCAATGTCCAAAATTCAAAATTTATTTAAAATTCGAAAATCCATCTGACAGTTGTAAAATTCAAAAGCACAACAATTCAAAATTTATTTAATTCCCATAAATATTCAAAATGTTCTAACTAAATGTTCAACAAATCATTGCAAATTGCCGGCTTAACCTTCAATCAGATTAAAATTCAAAACTTATTTAAGCTTTATAGATTTCTAACAATATATTTTGCTTATAAGAAAATTCAACGTTATTTTCCATCAAGTGTCCTAATTAAAAGTTCACTCAATCCTCGTAAATTTTGGATCAATCAAAGTGTATTATTAATTTAATTTAATTTATTTGCCATGTATAAAATTCAAAAATATATGTGAAATTTGAAGCGTTATTTTGCACTACTATGCATTCAGCAACTCAATTAAAGGTTCACTCACTTATCGCAAATTGCAAGTCAATCAACGTGAATTAATAGATCAGGTAAATAGATTAAAATTCAAAATTTATTTGAGCTTTGTAAAAGGCCAAAAAAATATCTCGCTTATAGGAAAATTCAACGTTATTTTGCACTACTTCACCTTCAAGTGTCCTAATTAAGAGTTCACTCTATCTTTGTAAATTTTGGATCAATCGAAGTGTATTAATTCGATCAAGTAATTCGGTTACGATTCAAAATTTATTT
Source organism: Leptarthrus brevirostris (assembly GCA_964036015.1). Taxonomy (NCBI): domain Eukaryota; kingdom Metazoa; phylum Arthropoda; class Insecta; order Diptera; family Asilidae; genus Leptarthrus; species Leptarthrus brevirostris. Next base: position 71,740,405 of record OZ038371.1, read on the forward strand.
GCCATGTATAAAATTCAAAAATATATGTGAAATTTTAAGCGTTTTTTGCACTATTTCGCATTTGGACAAGCCAGAAATCCAAAAAATTCAAAGGTTTCAAAATTCAATAACTTCATTCTTTTCTCCTCATTGCGGATGGATTGATGAATCTAAATTGCTTTACTGACCTTGACTCATCTTACATCAGGTAAGTATAATTTTTATTAAGTTTTAATTAAATTATGGCATTTTCTAGAGTGATGAAATGTTTGGTTAGTTTAAAAAATATCCCTGTGATTTTAAAATTTCATTTTTGTTAGTAATTGACGACTTTGTGTTGTGAGGTTATGTGTGGTGTTTTTGGTGTTCATGTCCATCGTCTAGGGTTCTTATGTCTGTCTTCTTGTTCTTTCAGGTTCTCTAGGTGTTGAGGATGAACTCCCTGGACGCAGGTTTCCCCGGGATATGGAGTTCGCCGAGATTTCGCCTTCTCTGGTTGGCCTGTTTTGACAGCTGGAAGTTCCCTGTGGTAAGCATATTAAGACGAAAAGTGGACTGTAAATAAAACATTAATGGGTTTCTTTTCTTCCATTTTAGGTCACAGGGTAGGACAATGTCCTGGACTACTGGTTGGATGTAGGATACGGAGGAAGAGGATTTTGCGGGAATGGGCACTCCAAGGACAGAACAGGTGAGTTGGTGGTTGGTAGTGGGTTTTGGTTTTGTGTTTCTGTGTTTGTTTTGTCTAAGTTTCCTGTGTTTGTTAATTTATGTTCTTTCTATTCCTCCCTTGTTTGTTCTCCACAATAATGTTTCTATTTTTATTTTAGCGGAGGACAAGGGAAAAGCCTCCCATATCATTCCGACTTTGCGTTTGCCGTAACAAGGACTTCTTTCTGTTTTAGTCGGCAGCGAGAGATAAAGTTTTGCTGGGTGGTCGTGGCCGGCTGGCTGCTTTTCGCTTTCTGGAGTGTCACTGTGGGGTGAGTACTTTTATATTTTGTAACAATATGCATTCCATAATCTTCTCATAGGGGGATAGGAATGTTATGAAGCACGTTTTCCACCGCACGTACAAATTCCTAAATATTCAAATATACAAATTTGTCATACACCAAAATACTAGTCTAAATATAGCAAAAATTTATAGAAATGCTAACATAAACAAATTCAAGAGCTTGCATTAATTCCATTTCTTTTTGCTTTCCTTATGTATCGTCTCAAGTTGCATATAATTTATGTTCGGTCCACTCACAAATTCCTGCAAACAAAACAAAGGTTAGCAAAAGGAAAATAAAAATATGTTCGATACTTAAACTTATCCTTATCCCTTTTATGATTCCTCCTGTTTCAAATCTCCTCCAGCGGTCAAATTTTTTATCTAAAAACAAAAACAAAACAAAACACAAAGTATCAATACTTTAGTTAAATCAACAAGAATACTTATCTAAGTAATGCACGGGAAGTGCATTTTTTGCATCCAAATCCTTCCTATAGCTGCTCCAACAAAATTCATCACCTAAAAAATTATATAAAATCATTAAAATTGTATAAAATTTCAATTAAATAACTTACCAAAACATTTCTTTAGAACTTAATCGCCTGTCACTTTCCTGTCACTCAAATAAAATTTGACAGTTGGCACTTCACTTGCCATAAGGCGAATTGGCAAAACAGTGATGCCACATACGCTCGCCAAAAGACGAAATAAGATGGCCATAGTGAAAATTTGTATAAAAGGCCGGCGAACAAGGCGAATAGCACCATTCCTCGATCAGAGTTTAATCTGAGCGTACCTATCCTCAAGCAGAGTTTAATCTGCAATCCTAGTCACCTGCTATATTCAGAGTTTAATCTGAATATTTTATATTTACCTAAGCAGAGTCTAATCTGCAATTCTCCACCCGATATATTCAGAGTTTTATCTGAATTTCCATCCATTCCTCGATCAGAGTTTAATCTGTACGCTCCTATCCTCAGACAGAGTTTAATCTGTAATCCTAGTCACCCGCTATATTCAGAGTTTAATCTGAATATTTTATATTCACCTAAGCAGAGTCTAATCTGCAATTTTCCACCCGATATATTCAGAGTTTTATCTGAATGTCCATCCATTCCTCGATCAGAGTTTAATCTGAGCGTACCTATCCTCAAGCAGAGTTTAATCTGCAATCCTAGTCATTCAGAGTTTAATTTGAATTCTTACCCACCAACTATTGCACGAAAGTTAATTATAGTGCAATCATTAATTTACTATTATTTGTTACAGGTGCCACCTAGTGGACAGTAGGGGAACCTACACCGTTGAATTATTCCACCCAAGTGGAAAGCAGGAGGAAATTTTATTGTGATTGAATTTTTATTTATTGAATTTTGAATTTATTTATATTTTTTATTGAATGGTTGAATTTTATATACTGAACTTCTGTGATTTGAATTATTAATGTGATATTAGCTTTAAGATTTTTGATTATTGAATAAAATCATTTTTGAACAAAACTTAAGGCTGTTCTGATTCCGGCACCCCCTTATTTTGTGAGTAGATCACACATTGGTCCTTCGAGCCGGATAAAGCCCTAAGTGGACAAAAATGTCAAAAATCGAAAATCTTTTCAAAAGGCAAAATGCTCTCAACGAGCAAATATCCAAAGCCGCCATAAACCATAAAAAGGCTGGCAAAGCCAAAAGAACAGAAGGCTATTTCAACGCCCGAATTAGTCATCTTAATGACATTTGGGAACAGTTCTCCAAAGCCCATATGGAAATATTTGAAACATCTCTTGATGAGAATAATAAATATTTTAAAGAGAATGTATTCGAAAACACAGAAGAAAGGTATTTCGACCTACTAGCAATCCTCAACGCAGAAGTTGAGGAATGCACTACAGGCACAGAGTCTAACCATTCTACAATTCAAAGTACGTCAAGTACATCAGTAAAACTTCCACCCATAGCCATTCCAAAATTCGATGGCAACTATAAAACATGGCGATCATTTCATGATCTATTCTCTTCCTTAATCGACTCTGACAAAAAATTAAGCAAAGTGCAAAAACTGCACTACTTGAAAACAAATGTTTCAGGAGAAGCAGAGAGACTTCTTCGACAATTCGAAATAATAGACTCCAATTACGAAAAGGCCTGGGAGTTACTCACCAAACGATACAATAACAAACGAGCTCTCGTCAACCACCAGTTAAAAGGTCTCCTAAATCAAGCTCAAATAAGAGCTGAATCTTCCGTGTCAATAAAAACGTTTTTAGACCAAACCGAGGAATGTGTTCACGAACTTCAGGCCTTAGAACTACCAGTAGACAAGTGGGACGCCATTTTAATCCACATACTGATTCAAAAATTACCACAAGAAACGCACTACCACTGGGAACAAGAAATTCGCAATAAAACTGAACTCCCAACATATTCTGAATTTACAACATTCCTAGAGAGTAGATTCAGAACTTTAGAAGCATTGCACGAGAGCAAAAAATTGGTTTCGTCTAAACCAACATACGGACTCTTGAATAAAAGCAAGAGCTCGTCACCCGAACACAAGGCAAGGGCTACATGTATTCGATGTGGAGCAAACCACATCCTCTACCATTGCCCGTCATTTCGAAATCTCTCAACTCAACAGCGACACGAATTCGCTGCAAACAAACGCTTGTGTAAAAATTTCTTATCGAACCATCACACTACTTTAAATTGCTCAAGCAACAAAAAATGTTACCATTGCAAAAAGGGTCACAACACTCTACTTCATTTTGAGCGACCACCTTTGGTCCAATCACCAACACAAGCTTCTACACAAAAACAAAATGTGGAATTAAGACCTACGTCATCAACCTCCAAACAAGAAGAACAAGTTAAAAATTTTTTAACTTCAAACATGAAGAGAGCTCTGCTTTCCACAGCTCTAATCAATATCACGACACCAAGCGGAATTACTCCAACCTTTAGAGCACTTATTGATTCAGGATCACAAGTCTCTATCATGACTGAGAGAGCTTGTAAACGACTCCAATTAAGGGGATCTCCAACTAATTACGAACTAATTGGCTTGAGTACAACTCGTACAAACATTGCCCAAAAACAAACAACAATTACTATGAGGTCCTTACATTCCAATTTTAAAATGGAACTTAACTTATTAGTAATAAAGAGAATCACTGATCTGCTACCAACACAATCTATAAATTCTGCTAATTGGGATCATATACACAACCTTCCACTCGCTGATCCAACATTCGCAACTCCAGGAGAAATTGACATTCTCTTAGGTGCAGACGCATATTCTGAAATACTCATAAGTGGAGTTAGGAAGGGATCAGAAGGCTCACCAGTTGCCCAGAATACGAAGTTGGGTTGGATATTGTTTGGAAAAATCCCAGAAGCTCAAACACTTTCTCTTATTAGTACCCACACCACTATCAACAACAACAAATTAGAGAATCAATTGAAACAATTCTGGGAACTTGAAGAATATCATACCAGTCAACCTCAATCACCAGAAAATGAACTGTGTGAAAAATACTACAAGGAAACAACCACACGCTTACCAAGTGGAAAATATGAAGTCCATCTCCCATTTAAAAAAGTAGAATTACCACAACTAGGACAATCAAGAAATATCGCAGTTCAACAGTTTCTCCAATTAGAGAAAAAATTAGCAAAATGTCCAGAACTCAAAGAGCTATACAAGACATGCATTCAAGAGTATTATAAACTTGGACATATGATTAAAATTTCCCCGACACAAATACAATCAGAGAGAAACTATCACCAACACTGTCCATTTTATTATTTACCACACCACGCCGTCATCAAGGATAGTACAACTACTAAACTACGGGTAGTATTTAACGCTTCAGCTAGGACATCAAATGGACAATCATTTAATGAACAATTACTGATTGGACCCACATTACAACCAACATTGTGGAGTATATTATTAAAATGGCGACTATTTAAATTTGCTTTCACTGCAGACATAGAGAAAATGTATAGAATGATACAAATGACATCTAAACATCAAGCATATCAACGAATAATATGGAGGGACAACCCAGACGAAGAATTGCACGATTACGCATTAACAACAGTCACATTTGGCACTGCCCCTGCTCCATACTTAGCTATTAGGACGCTACAACAATTGGCCAGAGATGAAGCTAAAAACTACCCACTCGCATCAAAAAGTATTATGAGAGATTTTTACGTCGATGACGTCGTTTCAGGAGCTCACAGCCTAGAAGAAGCTATACAACTACAAAAACAACTAATAGAAGTCCTAAACAAAGGAGCATTTAACCTACGCAAATGGACAGCTAATCACCCAGACTTGCTCAAAAATATTCACCCAGACCATCGAGAACTTAAAACAAATTTAGAATTTTCAGAAACAGAATCCATTAAAACATTAGGCATACAGTGGTATCCGAAAAATGATTCATTTTCATTTAAAGTAAAGCTATTTGAGCCTAACAATATATACACTAAACGGCAAATACTGTCAGAAATCTCTACTCTGTTCGATCCACTGGGATGGTTAGCCCCATGCATTATCAAAGCAAAAATTCTCATTCAGAAACTATGGCTAACAAAGTGCGAATGGGACGACGAAGTACCATCCGAAATTTCCAGAGAATGGAGCACATTTAAGAATCAGTTAGACACTTTACAAAATATCACTATTCCCCGATGGCTAGGATATGAGCCCTACGCCGAACATATAGAAATACATGGGTTTTGCGACGCATCCAACAACGCATACGCGGCCGCATTATATTTAAAAACAATAAAGAGTGGACAGGCAACGGTCCATCTCATTACTTCTAAAACTAAAGTAGCACCAGTTAAAACTATTTCTCTTCCACGCCTAGAGCTCTGTGGTGCACTATTACTCTCCAGATTGATTAAACAAATTTCCGCAGATATAAGCCAAGTAAAAATCACAACATGGACTGATTCAAAAATTACTCTGGCCTGGATTCGGAAGCATCCTTCTAATTGGAAAACATTCGTAGGAAATCGTGTTTCCGAAATCCATGAAAATGCTCCACAGGCTGTGTGGAAATACGTTCCTTCACAACAAAACCCAGCTGATGTAGCTTCACGAGGCATTCTTCCTGAGGCATTACTAAACCTAGATATATGGTGGAATGGACCGAAATGGCTGCATCAAACCGAAGAGTTTTGGCCTGAGCAAACAAGTTATTTACAAACTAATTTAGAAGAGCGAAAGATTAAAAATCTCACCAATACTATTGAGCAGACATGTGGATTTCTACATAAATACTCATCATTTATGAAAACTTTACGAATAACTGCTTACTGTCTACGATTTATATATAGCCTACAAAAAAACGACCACTTACAACGTATTTATCTCTTGCTGAACTGAGAAACGCCGAAAAATGCATTATACAAACTCTTCAAAAAACTATTTTTGCTACCGAAATTTCATGCTTACAAAAGAACCATCCCCTTCCAAAGAAAAGCCGTCTCCTCTCCCTTAATCCTATACTCGACTCTGATAACATACTCCGAGTAGGAGGTCGTCTCACAGAGTCTCATCTCACCAATAATCAAAAACACCCAATTATTCTCCCAAATAATCACATTACAAATATATTAATAGATCACATCCACAACTATTCTTTACATGGTGGAACTCAAATCATACTAAGCATTTTACGGAACACTTATTGGTTACTAAATGCCCGAAATACTATTCGGCATCGAATACACAAATGTATTAATTGTTTTCGTTTTAACGCTCGACCCAGTTCTCAATTGATGAGCTCTCTACCATCAGCTAGAGTTAATATCTCACTACCCTTTCAACACACGAGTCGATTATGCAGGGCCAATTGATATGAAGACCTCAACATTAAGAGGGGCAAAAATAACAAAGGCTTATATATGTTTATTCGTCTGTTTAGCTACCAAGGCCATACATATAGAACTTGTGTTAGATCTATCTACACCAGCCTTTTTAGCCGCTTCAAAACGTTTTGTCGGAAGAAGAGGGATTTGTTCACATATTTATTCTGATAGAGGCACGAACTTTATTGGAGCCAATCGAGTACTACAAAAAAATCTAGAGAGTACAATTAAGTCCATAGAAAGTGACCTATCGAAAGAGATTGTTAACCAGGGTATAACCTGGCATTTCAATCCTCCAGCTGCCCCACATTTCGGTGGACTATGGGAATCCGGAGTAAAATCTACAAAACGCCATCTCTTTAAAACTATTAAAAATACTACACTGACGTATGAAGAATTGAACACCGTACTTATTCAAATAGAGGCATGTTTAAATGCCAGACCATTAACTCCTCTCTCCAACGATCCAACTGATTATAATATTCTTACTCCTGGCCATTTTCTCACCGGCCGACATAACCTAACAATTACAGAACCCCCACCTTTAGATCCTCTACAACATAGACTAAAGAGATGGAAATATATCCAACAACTGACTCATCATTTTTGGAAAAAATGGTCTACAGACTATCTCCATACTCTACAACAGAGACATAAATGGCATACCAGAAAGGACAATCTAAAAAATGGAACACTCGTTCTCTTAAGGGACGACCATATCCCAATAAGCCAATGGCCACTAGGACGAATAATCGATGTCCACACTGGACATAATGATCTAATAAGAGCTGTCACAATAAAAACTCCTAAAACTACTCTAACCCGTCCTATCACTAAAGTGTCTCCTCTCCCATTTGAATACTCCCCACAATAAAAAAAAAAAGGTAGAGAAATATATATATATATATATATATATATATATATATATATATATATATATATATATATATATATATATATATATATTTTCTTTGGGGGCAGCACTGGCTTTTATTGCCGCCCTTTTTTGTATAAAAGGAAGCTCCTTTGCGCCAAAAATCACTTCAAAGTTGACAGTGATCAAGTGCGCGTCAGTTTTATTTTTATTTTTTATTTTTTTTTATTATTTCGTTATTTTATTATTTTTTTTACTCAAACAAATGGAGGAATTATTGGAAATTCTGAACTCGGATTCGTTGGATTCTTTAATTACTCCACCGGACTCACCCCAAAGGAGTTTAATGGACCTTTTGTCAGAGATGCAGGACATTCCAGCACTAGTTAGTCCTCTAAAAAAGACTCCCGAAAAAGGTAGAGCAGCTGTAACCCCAAGGAATAGGAAGAGCCAACAAAATCCGAAGGCCGGAAAGAAAATTCCAAGGGCAAATGTCAAAACGATTTTGGCAGAAATAACCAAGGTGCCTACACCAGTAAGCCCATTAAAGGCTACTCCGCCAAAAAGGCAAGGTCGACGTTTGAAATCGGTGATAGTTCGGCCTCCACCAGTCCACTCATCTCCAATTAGGGCGAAAAGGCGACCCTTTGAAGCATTAAAGACATCGCCAACAATCGACCGGATACGGACAGCCGACAAACCAAAAGGGGGCTTTATTTTTAAATCACGGCCAACTATCTACGCTCCTGGTATGAGAATACCAACGCGGCCAAGGCCGATTCCGACCATAGCCTCCAAAAAACAAGATCCAATATCCGAGGTAACTACCAACAAACCATCCATAGCAGTTATCAACACGACACCGTTTATGGATGCACCAGTTGAGCCACCAATCCAATTCATGGACACTCCTATATTACCACCAGTCCAATTCAGGGACAATCCAATGAATGGCATTAAACCACCTCAACACAATCCAGGTATTCCACTAGATTTGGAGCAAAACATCGTTGCTAGTCCCATTGTGCTGGAACTATTGAAAACAGCCAATATCCCGTGGGACAATATTAGAAAGGCCAAAGGTTTTTTCAAATGGGATCTGCCAGGAAAAACGACGATGAAAATGAAGAAGAAACAAGGCAAACTACACATTTTCCATCAACCAAAAGTAAGTTTATTTATAAATTTTTACAAGTTTTATTCAATTTGGATGCGGGAGGATGTTCGGTCCACTCACAAATTCCTGCAAACAAAACAAAGGTTAGCAAAAGGAAAATAAAAATATGTTCGATACTTAAACTTATCCTTATCCCTTTTATGATTCCTCCTGTTTCAAATCTCCTCCAGCAGTCAAATTTTTTATCTAAAAACAAAAACAAAACAAAACACAAAGTATCAATACTTTAGTTAAATCAACAAGAATACTTATCTAAGTAATGCACGGGAAGTGCATTTTTTGCATCCAAATCCTTCCTATAGCTGCTCCAACAAAATTCATCACCTAAAAAATTATATAAAATCATTAAAATTATATAAAATTTCAATTAAATAACTTACCAAAACATTTCTTTAGAACTTAATCGCCTGTCACTTTCCTGTCACTCAAATAAAATTTGACAGTTGGCACTTCACTTGCCATAAGGCGAATTGGCAAAACAGTGATGCCACATACGCTCGCCAAAAGACGAAATAAGATGGCCATAGTGAAAATTTGTATAAAAGGCCGGCGAACAAGGCGAATTTCACCATTCCTCGATCAGAGTTTAATCTGAGCGTACCTATCCTCAAGCAGAGTTTAATCTGCAATCCTAGTCACCTGCTATATTCAGAGTTTAATCTGAATATTTTATATTTACCTAAGCAGAGTCTAATCTGCAATTCTCCACCCGATATATTCAGAGTTTTATCTGAATTTCCATCCATTCCTCGATCAGAGTTTAATCTGTACGCTCCTATCCTCAGACAGAGTTTAATCTGTAATCCTAGTCACCCGCTATATTCAGAGTTTAATCTGAATATTTTATATTCACCTAAGCAGAGTCTAATCTGCAATTTTCCACCCGATATATTCAGAGTTTTATCTGAATGTCCATCCATTCCTCGATCAGAGTTTAATCTGAGCGTACCTATCCTCAAGCAGAGTTTAATCTGCAATCCTAGTCATTCAGAGTTTAATTTGAATTCTTACCCACCAACTATTGCACGAAAGTTAATTATAGTGCAATCATTAATTTACTATTATTTGTTACAGGTGCCACCTAGTGGACAGTAGGGGAACCTACACCGTTGAATTATTCCACCCAAGTGGAAAGCAGTAGGAAATTTTATTGTGATTGAATTTTTATTTATTGAATTTTGAATTTATTTATATTTTTTATTGAATGGTTGAATTTTATATACTGAACTTCTGTGATTTGAATTATTAATGTGATATTAGCTTTAAGATTTTTGATTATTGAATAAAATCATTTTTGAACAAAACTTAAGGCTGTTCTGATTCCGGCACCCCCTTATTTTGTGAGTAGATCACACAATTTATGACTTTCTTGCATGCTTTCTTGCTAAGTCCACTTATCTTTTAACCATATGCAAACGCTAGCCAAAAAAGGTTTCATGTTGCGAGCAAGTGTGGGAATCGTGCTTCATCCGAGGGCTAATAGGTGCCTCGCAAGAAAAGTCCCGTGTGTGTGGTTTCAGCTCCGGTGCGGTTCATTTTGTAAAATTCAGTTTCATTTCGTCTAATATTTAAAAAAATTATAAAGAAAGTTCATTTAATATTTTTTACAATAAAGTTTTTTTTTCGTTTAAACAAGTGATTTTTCTTTTTGGTACAAAATCCCCACACCACACTACAATATTACTCCAACATGACTTCGGAACGGTAGAAAAATATCAATTAAATATCATAGCAGAACTTCAAATATCTTATCCTTCGATAGAAAGCGCATTCGAACACTCGTCAGCGTCATCATCGGACACTGCCCCATGGGAGCGATGGCCATTAGACTCGGCGTACCATCGAATGACTTCTGTAGAAGCTGCAGAGATGAAGAAGAAATTGAGTCCACAGTGCATCTGCTCTACGAATGTTCGGCTCTAAAAGAACGGCAACTCGCCTGTTTGGGAGCAAGGTTCTTTGACAATTTGGACGACCTAGCTGAGATAGCACTGGTGGACCTAAATAGATTCATACAGAGATCTAGGTGGTTTTAAGTTCTGACCATGCTTCTTCTTTTAAGGGCATTCACAATGGGCCTTCATGGCCTCCGATTGAACTTGGTGCTTCTAAGCAACAAACAGCCTGACAAACCAACCAATCAACCAAGCGAGTTGTTTATCTGATCAGAATCGGAGGAGTGTGTCCACGATTTCGGCATACATTGAGAAGCAAGAGGAGCACAATATTCGTTGTTTATAGTAATTGTTAATGCAGCTTTAGAAGCATCGGTAGCAGACACGTCTTCCTTGATAATCTTTAGTGCAGATACATTTTTCTCAGGGTTGTGACCAACTTCAAGTCTTGGTTTCTTTGTAAAAAATGACTCTTTTCAGCTCGAGTTCTTATTTTTATTTTGAAAATTCTGTTGTGAAGCGCATTCCCAACACACGTGCTGCTATGACTCGCATATATCAATCTTAGGGGCATTTTTCTTTGCTAACCCAAGATTATTTTAAAAGGTATTTTTGTCCTCTTGTAATAATTTATTTGCTTAATTGACTCCTTTCTCCTGACTGCATTCAATGTCGAAATACAACAGGCACTTAATGCTTATCTAGAGAAGTTTTTGGAGCCAAATGTAGAAAGTGATAAAGTCGGCTCGTTGAGTAGATATTCGGAGTTCTCGGCGGACGGACGTTAAGTTTACATTTTGCTTAATTGTATCTTTGACGGTATTAAAGTTAATATACTAATACTAACCTTTTTGTTAATTTTTGTTCACGGTATTTAATTAGAGATATTAAATTAAATTTTTAATTAAATGAAGTGATTCTTTTACTCGCTTTCCTTCATTCATCTTCCGTTCTACTCCACAATATTACAAGTCGCCTCGAAGAAATAAAGTCTAACCTTTCCGTAAAACCTACGTGAACATCATCGTCTTAATTTTTGTTAAAGTAAACGATAGAAATTGTCTCAATTGCAAATAATCTTTAAACCGGAGCGAAATTGTTAATCATTAAAAATCGATTGGATGCTGGATTCATCTCTACCTCAACTTAACTTTATCTCTTGGATAGACAAACGAAACAACTTAACTCACTGGATTCTGGATTCATCTCCATTTCAACTTCATCGCTTAACCAAACCCTCAAAATGGGTAGAGCAACAATTATTGAAATTACCTTGTAAGTAAATCAAAATTATCAAATTGTAAACAACATTTTCTTTTCGTGATATATAACTTTTCTTTGCAACAAGCGTAAAGTGTTTCGATTTCGTGGTGCATTGAAGTCGATAATTTAAATTTATATAAAAGCTGATCCAGATTAATTAATGTAGATTCACTTGACTCGAATAACAATGCTAAGGCAAAGTGTACGTCCTATGATAGGCAGTCGATCTATAGAGCATCCGAAATCACAGTGATCGTCGATTTGTGTTGTTTTTCGTCTGGTTCACCTTGATGAGGGATGCAAGATTTTTAGTTTTTTTTTAAAGTCCAATTTTAATTCTACATTACCGTCATCACATATGTAAAATATCAGATTAGCCGGTATTATACTATTTCTTGAAGATCCGAAAAATCTTCGTTGCATTTTGAATGAATCGTAAATTATGATCGTAACACATTCTACCTTTTTACACAACTAACCGACTTTAATTGATTTAAATGTATTAAATTGTGAATTATGTTTCAACATTCTTTAAATATCTCTCTAAGAAGTGGCAAGAAGATCAAACGTTCCTGTAGTAGTGGTGACGTGCCTGATCAAACTGATAGTGTTGCTCTAAGTAAAGAATTATTACATAATTCGTCTTCGGAAAATCAATCCTCTTCCGAGCCAATTGATCTAGAGATGGCTGTACCCGTGTCAACCTTCAGTGTAGCAAATGCTATAAAATTAATACCCGAATTTGACGGGGACACTAAGCTTTATTCCAGATTCTGGCAGCTGGCGCAAATCCAGTATAGCAAGGCTGGAACCCCTGAATAGAAAGCAGATTTTCTTGACATAATAAAGTCAAAACTTACTGGTAGAGCGTACAATACCATTTTGCGGTATAAAGACTAAACAGAATGGGATTCGCTGAAAGCAGATCTGACAAAAAATTTCCTTAAATACAGATCTCCTCAAGACATTCAATCGGAGTTATTCAGCCCCAAACAAGGTTTCCGTGACTCGGTATCTTCTTATGTCACTGAATCGGGAGTGGATGCAATTAGAAAATTAAACGAAGTGTCTGCCATCAACAATTTTAAACGAGGATTAAAATCCCCTTTGAAGCTAATCGTTAAAGCAATGAAACACGACTCCTTGACCGAAACCATTGAGCATGCCAAAACTGAGGAACAGGTAGCAGAAAGTGATGTCAAATCTGATCATCCAAGAATATGCAATTTCTGCGGATTCTCTGGACATACATATAGCGTGTGTAGGAAGCGACAAAATGCACAACCCTTTTCCCAAAGTTCGTCCTAAAAGGTCGAGTGAATGCAGTTCAAAATCTCATTAAGTGTCGCTATTGCAAAAATGAAGAACACTCTATTGACGAATGTCGAAAGAGACAATTCAATAATTCCAGAAGAAACAATCTGCCTTCAACGGCGCAAGTTTCATATAACCCACAATTACGCAATCAGAATACTAATGCTTTTCGGGGAGAACGAGCACCTAAATCAGTCCGACACGAACGGCACTATGCTTCGGGCACAAAATCTTCATTAAAGTGCCAAGTAACTGATGAGATGAACTCATCGACTACCTTGGAATCTGGGTCGACTTCTCACCCACATTCTAAAACCAAGATCTATCGCAATTTCGGCTCAAATTCGCATCTTATTACGAACTCTCACAAAACTATTCTTAACCTAAAAGCAAATAAATCTCTCCAAAATGAAATAATAATCGGAATCAATGAATCAAGAGATGCTACCAATGCCTTTTTTCTTGATACTGGAGCTTCTCTCAGTCTTATTAAGTTGAATTATTAAAAGGGGAAACTGAGGTTAACATTGACAACAACCTGGAAATTCAAGGTGTTTCAGTGGAAACTTTCCTAACTCTTGGTACTTGTACTCTTAATTTAGTGATTAATAATAATTTTAATATCAAACATCGATTTCACGCGTTACCTAATAATTTTCCTTTGGCTTGTGATGGTATCATCGGTGAAGACTTTTTCGCAAAAACTGGCTATATTTTAGACTACCAAAAAAGAACTTTTTTCTTATAACGGGTGTTGGACTGTATATCACTATTATTACGATCTAATCTAATTTTAATCTTTCCACGACTGTGGCACATTAAATCAAAATCAATCCCGATATAACAAAACTCTTTATTGAAAGGTTGCTTACACTTAAGGTTTCTAGCACAAAGTGAATTTTAACATTTGCTAAATATCAGCGCAAGTCGACTGAAATCAAAACGGTACTCGATACAAAACGAAAGCAGAGATCGATCGATGATCTTGTTATTAGGTCTGTTCACGTACTTAGTTTTGGGTAAATGTATTATGATATTTTTACCCAAACGTGTTCACGTACCCATGAAATGGGGGAAAATTTGCTACTTAAAAATGTTAGTCCAAATTTACCCGAAGAAATAAGTTGAGCACTTTTGTTAAGTATTGTTATAAAGCCACTAATTGTTACTTTGACAGTTATTGCTTTAGTTTTTGTCCAATACTACTCAAACTTGTTCACGTACTCTTGGTATTTGGTAATTTCTCCTACTTAACATTTTTATTCAGAATATTTCAGATCAAAAAGTACGTGAACAGACCTATTGTTATGAAATTTGTTAAGAGGGCTAGTACTGACTTCAGAAGGCTTGTGATGAGTTACAACAGGGTTTTTAAGGTAAGTATTAAATTAAAATTCATTTCAATATTTCAAAAATTTAATAATTAGATATACAGGTATGCAATGTTGAGACTGGTCAACAGGCCTCAAACAGGTAAGTTGAAGATAGGTGGAGTATGACATTACATGTCGTCGCCCAAGGGCGATTTTGCGTCCTTGACTATAGTTGTGCATCTAGTTTGGTACAGATCTGCAAATATAAGAGGGATGGAAGGAACTAGGATATAAATGTTTTAAGTTCTCTTCTTTTGCTCAGACTTCAATCAGGCGTCCGCACATTCTGATGTCGGCAAGAGGCACAGTTTTGTGATAGGCCTTAGGATAATTCCGCTCTTGCACTTCAATGTCGCTACACGAACTAGTCCGTCTTGTCCAGGATGGGTGGCTATAATGCGACCAATGAACCATGTTGCTGGCGGTAGATGATCATCTTTAATTATGACTAGGTCTCCAGTTTGGAGATTCGGGGTTTTATTTAGCCATTTAGCGCGTTGTTGCAACCTGGTAACGTACTCGGAAGACCACCTTTTCTAAAAGTGTTGCTCAATTCGTTGCAACAGTGACAGGGATATCAATGGCTCTCCTACAAGAAAATGTCCGGGTGTTAAGACATCGACATCATCTGGTGCATTTGATAAAGGACATATTGGCCTCGAATTTAAAACTGCTTCAATTTGTGTCAATAAGGTTGAAAATTCCTCTAAGGTTAATAGTGTATCTCCAATGATTCGTTTTAGGTGGTGCTTTGTAGACTTGATACCCGCTTCCCACAAACCTCGAAAATGTTGCGACGCAGGTGGTATAAAGTGCTAACTAGTACGGTCTTGCGCTAGCATAATTGCAATGTCAGATGGAAGTGCTATTAAAAACTGTTGCCGCATTTTGTAAAGTGTTTTGTTCGCTCCAACAAAGGTTGTTTCGCAGTCACTATACAAGTGTGCACATTTTCCCCTTCGTGAAGTAAAACGACGAAACGCTGCTATAAATCCTTCAGAAGTATAGTCACTCACGACATCTACATAAATGGATAGCCTGTGATTATACCAGCATAATCCACGCCACTGTGAAGAAAGGGACGGTAATATGACACTCGATCCTTAGGCAGATTGCCCATCATTTGAGTACGAGATGTAACTCGATGACGAATGCAAGTTGGACAGCGGTGAAGTTCTTGTCGTACAAGAGTTTTGGCATGAAGTATCCAATACCTTTTTCTCAGATAGGTAAGCATTAAATTGATTCCTCCGTGAAGTGTAATGATGTGAGACTCTCTAGTAGTTTTGCTAGTGGAGACTCGTGTGATAATATAATAGGGTGTTTCACCGGGATGGGTAGAGCAGATAATTTCAGACGTCCACCTACTCTTAACATTCCAGCATCGTCAATAAATGGATCTAGATTCAGAATTTTACTTTCCTTACCCACGCTTTTACCTTCGTGAAGTCGTACAATCTCCTCTTAAGTCTCGGCTATCTCGGCCCCTCTTTTCCTCGGTCTGACACCACAGATGCTTCTGGTTAGAATTCTTCTTCTTCTGGACCTACATCTTCTGATGGGGACTGCTCCACTCTCCGTGATGCAACCTCCGCAGTTCCGCCTCAATCCACCGTGAATGTGATTCCTCCGCATTCCTCCTCGGTGCAGCCTGCCTCAGATGGTGATGCTCCTGTTGGTTTGGTCAAGCCCGTTATAGAGAATTCTTCTTCTTCTGGACCTACATCTTCTGATGGGGACTGCTCCACTCTCCGGGATGCAACCTCCGCAGTTCCACCTCAATCCACCGTGAATGTGATTCCTCCGCATTCCTCCTTGGTGCAGCCTGCCTCAGATGTTGATGCTCTTGCTGGTTTGGTCAAGCCCGTTATAGAGAAGGTTGCTGATGTTGCCATCAATGTCTCTCTGCCAGTGTCATCCCAACCCACTTCCACCAATTTACGATCAACAAACTTGGCACCACCTGGACAGTATCGGAATGGGAGCAGAGACTAAAAAGGCCCACAGTTTTTTTTTCCCGGAATTTTGGATTCACCCCCGTTAGCTGCCTGAAGTTACTCTCGTCAGACGCAGAGAAATCCAGCAACTTCAAGATCTCCATCCCAAACAAATATGTCTGGCTCATCAGTAACCCCTCCAGCAAATTCTTCACTCTCGGGAACATCACAATTTCTAAGTGGACTAGGAAGTACGTTAAGTTTAACCCTAAGCCCTCTGCACCTAACCCTAAATTAAATACTAAAAAACCTAACCTCACTAACTATCCCAAACGACCTTCGCCCATACCTAAATTTAGTATTCACCCTAACCATAAGAATCTTAGAACTAGTAACAACATAACCACTCCTCACTCTTCCGCACATCTCACCACTAATCCTAAAGCTAGCGATTCTAACTCCAATTGGCAGCTCAAAATGGGAGTATTTCCATCTAAGTACTCCAGTCAAGTATCCCAACTATATATATTCTCACACCCTTAACCCCCCTGATCCAGTTACACCGAAGCCCTCGAACACGTCCATTCCAACCGTCAACCCAACCAATACTGTTTTGAGTTCCGTATGTCCAGCGCACCCACCTAACCATGCACTCCCAACTTCTTCCGCGTGCCCTCCTGACCTCAAGCCAACTTCTTCCGACCACTCCACCACCTCTGCTCCGATTCCCGTCCGTGCCACTTCTCCTCTATATACGCCAAACCTTGCATCCGCTACTTCCTCCGCATTCCCACCTAATTCCATGCCGTCATCCTCCTACACTGTCGCCCCGTCTCAAACAACTTCTACCTCCGTTAACCCGCTAGCCAAAACTCCTTTATCTGAACATCATTCATTTATCGATCCCCTTCTCCCACCTACAGTTAAATTGACTTTGCGTTCTGCTGATTCTGGCGATGGACGATACCTCTTGTCCCGTTTACGGGACCGTCGCATTTATGACAACTTACGTCTATTTCCAGCCTATCTCCACGACAAACCGAACTCCGTCTGTGTTGAAGGTAAAACCAGCACCAACGTCATGTTAAGTATACAACAAGAAGGCCTACCCACAGACCCATCAGTCTTACTCCAACTTTTCACTAAATACCATGAATCATTCAATATTCCTTCCCATAAGGTTTCAGAAGATCTATCCACCTATGCTGCGTACGTGAGTTCTCGCCGTATTTCCCATCTTCAAAAAAGTCGTAACGACTCCTTTAACTACTTTCGTTCCTAACCCCCTTGATTTCCCTATTTCTGACTTCCCCTCTATTGCACCCGCGGTTTCCGATCTTGATCCTCTCCCCAACAGCTTGTCGGTCTATTACCAGAACGTAAGAGGACTTCGTACAAAAACAACAAATATTTTCCTTAACTCTCACAAATTCTCGCACGATATCTTTGTCTTAACTGAAACCAATCTAACACCAGGAATTCTCGATAACGAACTATTCCCTCCAAACTATACCATTTTCCGTGTTGACGGTTGTACAGGCACCAATGAGCCACCAGGTCGCGGGGTTATCATAGCTGCTCACAACCGTTATGATGCCACCCTGCTAAAGACCTCCGACTCTAAAATATCAGAATTTGTATGTATAAAAATAGCACTAAATAAGTGCCTTCTGTACATCCTCTGTTGTTACATTCGTCCCTCTCAACCACTAGACGCCTACGAGCCCACAATCGAAGCGATCGATACCCTGCTTGAGAACGCTAACGCGTCCGATGAATTTATTTTTTTGGGTGACTTTAACCTCCCCCGTATCCAATGGTTATTGTCCGAGGACTGTTCTCACTTTGTCCCCCTTAACGCATCTTCGGCCAAAGAAGCCTTCTTTACCGATCAGCTCTCCGTTTCAGAAAAAAAAATTCTTGATTCTGCGATATTTTGCATAGCAAATGAAGCACGTAATTAATCTCATCAGCTGAGAATACTTTCGCAGATATAGGATACCCTCTTCTTTGGCTGCGGAGTTTAAATCGCAGTCAATAAGCGATAATTCTGGTCAGCTTTAACAAGGGCCATAAATCGGTTTTCTGCGAGAGCCAACTTGGTCCGTACCACCATAATGTATAATTAATTAGCTGTGAGGGTAATATACCACGAGACGAAAAATCGGCAGGGTTATCTATAGAAGGGATGTAATGCCACTGATTTGCATTTAAGTGTGACTGAATTTGACTCACCTTATTGGCTACAAAGGTTTTCCATCGGGACGGATGTCGTCGTAATCAGCATAAGACAATTGTAGAATCACTCCAGGCGTACACAGGAACATTGGGGAATTCTAGGGCATGTTGAATTTGCGCAAGGAGTCTTACAAGAAGCGCTGCCGCACAAAGTTTCAACCGAGGAAGTGAAACTTGCAAGTAGCATCGTATGTTCATTTCCGTCATGATTTTTTGTAGGTATGCAGACGCAGCAAACGCCTTAATCGAGGCATCTGCAAAACCATGAAGTTCTACTTTTTTGCGCGTAGGGCTCCAAAGTGTCCATCGAGGAATTCTCAGAGATTGAAGAAACTTTAAGTCCTTCCTAAATGTCGTCCAGTCTGTTACTAGTTCAGCAGGCAAAGGATCATCCCATGATACTCCACTTAACCAAAGTTGTTGAAGCATAATCTTTGCCTTTATAATTATGGAAGAAAGCCATCCTAAAGGGTCCGAGTTCATCAGTAACAGGAAACGAATGAGTACCTAATGTTTTGACTGATTTGTCACCGATGTGGAGAGAACCTTTTATCTCTCCGTCATGCTCAGGAATTTGGTAAACAAGGTGTTATCGATTCGAATTTCATTTTCGGAGGGTAAAACCACCAAGTTTTAATAACTGCTTTAGTTGAGTTTGAATTTTTAAGGCAGTTTCTCGTCATGACTGCCAAACATAACGTCATCGACATCGGGATATTCCTTCTGGTGATCAGTAGTGATCTGTTTCAAGGTGCGAATAGCAAGGTACGGTGCGCACGAAGTTCCATAAGTAACTGTTACTAATCTTTGGTCTATCTCAATAAAATTTCAAAGAGATCGGTTTGTAAAGCCGGACCTATGCTCAAAGTGTCATTTAAGGATTTACCACATTTACTTTTGCTTGAGCAGTCGAATACTACCCATAACTTTGTAGTGGAACTAGTTTCTTTTATTACAGGATGATGTGGTAAGTAGTACTCTCCGACTTCAGCACCACATGATTCTACTGGTACCATGTGGCCTACTTCTAAGTACTCCTTCATAAATTTGTTGTACTCCTGATAAAGCTCTTTAGATTGCGTGAATCTTCTCTCCAAGTACTTAAATCTTTTTATTGCAGCATCTCTCGTGCCTGAAAATTTGGGTGGGTGTGAACCTTGAATAACTGATTTAAATGGAAGCTGAACAACATAGCGTCCCTCAGCTGTTCTTTTGAAAGTAGCGTTATAGAACTTCTCACATGATTCTTCTTCAGGGGTCATATTTATACAGGTATGTTCATTTTCTAATTTCCAAAACCTTCTAAGTTGCATTCCGATTTCACTATGATCATACCGCTGAGTCAAGATATGGTGAAAGTGTTTTTCAGATTCTTTATCATGTACAGTGCAAGGTCCCGAGAGGATCCATCCAAAGACAGTGCGTTATGCAATTGGTAAGTTAGGTGAGTATCTTCTTATTTCAGGAAGCAAAATTTGGGAATAGATATCTGAACAAAATAATAAGTCTATCCCTCCAGGGTCACAACAAGTGGGGTCAGCATTATCTATATCAACGAATTGTGCTTTGACGGATTGTGGTATTTCAAACGAGGATACTAACTCCGTAAGAGTCGACATAACTAAAGCATTAACTTCAATTCTTGGATTGGTGAAAGTTCTGGGAAAAATCTTCAAGGTTACTTCCTTACGTACTGTACTTGCAAGTGCTGAACCAATTCCTCGTACTGTTACATAAGTAGGTCTATAAGGCAATTGAAGCAATTGGGCAGTCCTCTCTGTTATAAGAGAGCCTTCTGAGCCTTGGTATAATACAGCACGAAGAACTAATGGTCCACATGGAGATTCAACTCGAACTAATATCGTGGATAGCATTACCTTACGATTCTGAAGCGTGTTTCCAAACTGTGCATTCATGTGCAGATTTGACGGTTGGGTTGTGCTTAATTGAGTGTCTTCGAAGTGGGAAGTACTGCTTGTTCTTATAGGTAAAAATTGCTTGAGTACGTTCAACAAGTGTGTTAACATTAGCGTTAGCATGTGAAGGTTGAGTCATAGCCGTAGGATAAAAATTTTTAGACTTTCGAGGTATGGAACTACTTTTAGAATCCATCGAATTAGTCGACTGAGAGATGAGATGTGTGTGCACCAAGGTATGGTACTTTTTATTGCAAACGTGACATCGTGATCGTTGTTGACAATGTTGACAATTATTTACAAAGTGTACTGGAACCAAGCAATTCAAACATAGGGATTTACTACGAATTATTTCTTTTCTTCGTTCGACAGGCAGCTGTTTGAACCTTTCGCACTTGTATAGGAAACGTGTTCCTGAGCAGCAAGGACAGGGTGGATCTTTAGAAATATGAAACGTCCTTAATGACTGCAAAGCTTTTGGTTTGGTTGTAACGTGTTGAAGTTTAGACTTTGTGCCAGAGATTGCCTTGAGTGCTCGATGGCGAGCATTTAAGAAATCTACTAAATCTTTAAAAGTCGATAATTCTGCTTGACTGCCAAGAGATTGTTCCCAAGGTCAATCAAAAATTCATTCGTCATGGATGTCCGTGGTAAGGAGTGCAAGCGCCACGACGATGATGACCACTTGCACTCCGGTCGAAATATCCATCTCACTCCTAATAGTGGAAGAAAAACAAGTGTTTTTTCCTTTTCATTTTTAAACAAATGACTTCCACCAAGTGCTGCTGAAAGGTAACTTTCTGATCACACAATTTTTAACCATTTTTGGTTTTATATGAAATTGATGGATTAAAAATCCTCTTCATATAATTCATACTCAGATTTAAAACTGAGTATTTATAGGAGTTGAGTTTTTGACTTTTCGTCATGGATGTCCGTGGTAAGGAGTGCAAGCGCCACGCTGATGATGACCACTTGCACTCCGGTCGAAACATCCATCTCACTCCTAATAGTGGACGAAAAACAAGTGTTTTTTCCTTTTCATTTTTAAACAAATGACTTCCACCAAGTGCTGCTGAAAGGTAACTTTCTGATCACACAATTTTTAACCATTTTTGGTTTTATATGAAATTGATGGATTAAAAATCCTCTTCATATAATTCATACTCAGATTTAAAACTGAGGATTTATAGGAGTTGAGTTTTTGACTTTTCGTCATGGATGTCCGTGGTAAGGAGTGCGAGCGCCACGCTGATGATGACCACTTGCACTCCGGTCGAAACATCCATCTCACTCCTAATAGTGGAAGAAAAACAAGTGTTTTTTCCTTTTCATTTTTAAACAAATGACTTTCACCAAGTGCTGCTGAAAGGTAACTTTGTTTATGCTTTTTCAATTAATTTTTATGTGAAACTTGCTTTTAATCCGGCTCAAAAGGATCAAATGTTGGACTGTATATCACTATTATTACGATTTAATCTAAATTTAATCTTTCCACTACTGTAGCACATTAAATCAAAATCAATCCCGATATAACAAAACTCTTTATTGAAAGGTTGCTTACACTTCAGGTTTCTGGCACAAAGTGAATTTTAACATTTGCTAAATTTCAGCGCAAGCCCACTGAAATCAAAACGGTACTCGATACAAAACGAAAGCAGAGATCGATCGATGATCTTGTTATTGTTATGAAATTTGTTAAGAGGGCGTGTACTCACTTCAGAAGGCTTGTGATGAGTTACGACAGGGTTTTTTAAGGTAAGTATAAAATTACAATTCATTTTAATATTTCAAAAATTTAATAATTAAATATGCAGGTATGCAATGTTGAGACTGGTCAACAGGCCTCAAACAGGTAAGTTGAAGAAAGGTGGAGTATGACATTACAACGGGAGAAACATTAATCTGAACTTTCTATGTCCTTACAAGAATCTAAATCTCCCTGCTAGAACGGAACAAAATTTTTAAATTCGGTCCCATTCCCGATGGTAATGAAATTATCTGTTATCCAACAGAACTAGCCCCGCGAGTATTTACGGCTGGCTGTATAGCTAAGCCAAAAGATGGCTATATCTGTTTGTCTTAACTCCCCAGAGAGAGATGTACAAATCGATGGTAGCGTAAAACTCAAATACGATGAACTGCAAAACTATGAAATATATAAACTGGAAGAGTTGACTAACGAGAATAAGGTGGAAGATCGCTCACTTAAACTTTCCTGTTCATTGGATCTAAGTCATGCTAATAACGAGAAGAAGAACTCGATTTTGGAACTATGTCGCATATTTAATTCAATATTTTATCTTGAAGGAGATAAATTAACTTCCTCTACAACATTGACTCATTCAATTCCTATTAAATGTAATCAAGCACCAATTAACCTGCGACCGTATCGTTTGCCCGAGATACATAAAACGGAAATAAAAAAACAAGTGGATCAAATGCTATGTGATGCAATTATCCGTTACAGTTCCAGCCCCTGGAAGTCTCCCTTGCTGGTTGTCCCGAAAAAACCGGATGCACAAGGCAACAAGTAATGGCGTATCGTAGTGGACTTCGGCAAATTAAACGAAATGACACTACCCGATGCCCATCCCCTTCGAAATATAGAGGACATTCTTAACCAGCTAGGTAACTCGAAGTATTTCTCAACACTGGACCTGGCTAGTGGATTTCATCAAATCCAAGTATCCAAAGAAGATAAAGCTAAAACAGCTTTTAGCACTTCATACGGACATTTCGAGTTTAACAGAATGCCTTTCGGCCTAAGGAATGCCCCTCCTACATTCCAAAGGTTAATGAATACCGTCCTTACCGGTCTACAGGGTTTTCGTTGCTTCGTCTACTTAGACGATATAGTCGCTTATGGCCATGATCTGGATGACCATAACAAGAAACCATGACCATAACAAGAAACAAGAAATTTTATGTGACCACCGACGCCAGTAACAGTGCGATATTCAATCTCCATCATGCTAAAGCTGCCACTGATGTGCTTGGCAGGAGATGGCGAGCACGGAGCTCCTCGTGCTGCCTTGATGTTCAAGCCAAAGATTAACTTTCTGGGATCTGGTATCAGCCTTAGTGGATGTGCCGACGCACAGGGGAAAACAGGGGGTTGTTATAGCCTCTGCCTATTTCCCTGGAGACTCGGACCAACCACCACCTCCAACGGAAATTACGCAGCTATTGTGCTACTGCCAAAAGCACAATAGGAAGTTCATCATTGGATGCGATGCGAATGCCCACCACACTATCTGGGGAAGTACCGGGACAAACAGCCGAGGTGAGTACCTTTTAGACTATTTCATTAAAAACAATATTGAAATATTAAATAAAGGCAATAAAGCAACCTTTACTAACATTGGTCGCCAAGAAGTTCTGCATCTTACGATAGCCAGTCCAAACTTGGAGAACAACATTATTAACTGGCACGTGTCGGATGAGCCCTCTCTATCAGATCATAAACATATAAGATTTGACATGGAGGCCCCTCATGTGCAGCTGGAAGCGGTCAGAGTTCCTAAGCTAACCAACTGGGGCATCTATCGGAAGCACATCAGGACGTACATACAAGAGCTCGATAATGCCCCGCTAGAATCCCAGGAGGACCTTGAAAGGACCTCAAAACAGCTACAAGACCTGATCGTACAAAGTATGAAAATAGTAACCCTGTCAGACGCAGAGAGGCAGCTAGAGATGTGCCTTGGTGGAACAGGACACTAAGCAAACTAAGAGCTAAATCAAGAAAACACTTCAATAAAGCTAAGCGCTCAGGAGCCTGGGGACTACAAGCAGGCCCTGACTGAGTATTACAAAGAATTAAGGAGATCCAAGAGGAAAACCTGGAGAAAGTTCTGTGAAGAGATTGACAACCTACCTACAACAGCACGTCCCCAAAAAGTACTCTTAAAAGATCACTCCAATGGCATAGGCCTCCTCCAGAGAACTGATGGTTCTTACACCACTGACTCTGAGGAAACACTGAAACTACTCTTGGAAACACACTTCCCTGAGTGTTCACTGCCAGAAGAAAATAGAGGAACTCAATCACTCCATGTGCGCGGTGGGTCAACACGCAGATTGAGGAGCACCTCGGGCAAAATCTTCACAGCCAGGACGGTAAGGTAGGCCATTAACTCCTTTAAAGCCTACAAATCTCCTGGTGGCGACGGCATCTTCCCAGCTCTTCTGGAGCAGGGCTTAGATGATCTGTTGCCAATACTCACTAAAATATTTGGGGCTAGCTATCAACTCAGCTACATCCCCAGTATATGGAGGGAGGTAAGGGTCGCTTTTATACCCAAGAGTGGAGGGCGACCAGCGGACCAACCCAAGGCATATCGGCCGATCAGCCTATCCTCCTTCCTTCTCAAGCCAATGGAGAAAATCATTGACCAAAATATTAGGTACGGTTGTCTGAAAGACACGCCGCTACATGCAAACCAACACGCATATCAGGCAGGCAAATCAACTATAACAGCACTAAACAATGGTTGGGAAACTGGAAGATGCTGTTAATGGTAGGGGCATTGCCCTTTGTGCTTTCCTAGATATTGAGGGTGCTTTTGACAATACGTCTTTCACGTCCATCGAAGGAGCGGCCACCGATAGAGGTATTGATCTGCCGACGGTCCAATGGATTGGGGCAATGCTGAGTAACCGGAACATCACAGCGAGGCTGGGGGACAATTCGGTAACAGTAAGGGCCACCAGAGGTTGTCCTCAGGGGGGAGTTCTTTTCCCACTGTTGTGGTCACTTGTTATCGATGATCTCCTGGTCAAACTGACCAACGCTGGCTACGATTGCCAGGGCTACGCAGACGACCTGGTCATTACTATCGAGAGCAAGCAGGATAGAATCATTTCAAGAAGACTGCAAAATGCTCTGAACATGGTACAATCCTGGTGTACTAGGGAGCGGCTCAGAGTCAACCCCAGTAAAACAACCATTATACCGTTCACAAGAAAAAGGAAGCTAAGGCTAGAGGCTCCTACTCTTGAAGGAACACGGATAGAATTCTCAAGTGAGGTCAAATATCTAGGAATAATTCTAGATCAAAGACTCACATGGAATCCTCAACTTAATAGGGTTACAGGGAAGGCTATGAGTTCCCTATGGTCCTGCCGAAGACTCTTTGGAAAGACCTGGGGACTAAGGCCCAAAATGGCTCTCTGGGCATATGAAACAATCATAAGACCCGTAGTCACCTACGCAGCTCTCGTGTGGTGGCCAAAAGTAGAACAAAAGACAGCGTGATCCACACTGCAAAAACTGCAGAGGTCAGCATGTCTAGGAGTTACAGGAGCCATGCGCACATGCCCCACGGTAGCTATGGAGGCCCTACTAGACCTCCCCCCTTTACATCTACATCTAAAGAAGGAGGATGCCTCAAGCGCAATAAGGCTGACTGGCGCCAATCTCCTCACAGCAGGGAACTGGTCTGGTCATAGGAAAATCCTTGAAGAATTCAAGGGTGATCTGGTGATCAACTCAATAACAGATATTATGCCGAAAAGGCATAACTTTGACATACCATTCAAGCTGATCCCTGAGAGCAGAGATTATTGGCTTAGTAATAGACATATCTTTGAACGGGGATCTCTGGTTTGGTACACGGATGGATCCAAGATGGAAGACAGAACGGGCATCGGGGTCTTCGGACCAAGATCAAGGATATACAAATCGCTTGGTTCTATACCAACCATCTTCCAAGCAGAGATACATGCCATCGAAATCTGCGCACGCGAAATTGCCAATAGAGGAATACGCGGTGCTAAAATATACATTATGTCTGACAGTCAGGCGGCACTTAAGGCTTTAGGATCTTACACCTTTGAGTCTAAAATCGTCTGGGACTGTCTCACTGCTCTCAAAGAACTGGCCCGGAGCAACAGCATCACGCTGGCATGGGTACCAGGGCACGAGGTCATCGAAGGCAACGAGAAGGCGGATTACATAGCAAAAAAAGGTGCGGATTCTCAGTTTATTGGACCGGAGCCATTCTGCGGCTACTCAAAAAGCCGAATAGCAATGCGTATCCGGTCATGGGAGGACGACTGTAAGCACTCACACTGGATAAATATCCCAGGGTCAAGACAAGCAAAGAGGTTTATAACCTACTCAAATCAGAAAACGAAGGAGCTGCTCTCACTCAGCAGACCAGATTTAAGGCTGATAACAGGACTTTTAACTGGTCACTGTCACCTGGGCTACCACCTAAAAAAGTTAGGACTGGCTGATGATGACACCTGTCGTTTCTGTCTAGAAGAGGAAGAGACTGCGGAACATATCCTCTGTTACTGTGAGGCCCTCGGCCGCATGAGGCTTAGTCGCCTTGGTGGGGCTTTCCCATCACCGACAGACATAGCCAAGATAGCCCTCAGAAAAATTTTAGGTCTGATAAAGGAACTAAAAATTGACGGGGCGGCCTAATATTGAACCTGGATCAGGTCACAAAAGATCAAATTGGTCGTAGTGACTAAAGGATGCGGAAAGTCCTTGCTCCAATCCTTAATAATAAATAAAAATAAACAGTGCGATAGGCGCAGTACTCTCTCAGTGTGAAAATTCTGATCAGGTTGATCTCCCAATCGCCTATGCGAGCAGGACACTCAATGCAGCTGAAAAGAATTATTCTACAATCGAGAAGGAAGTGTTGGCTGTGGTGTGGGCTACCAAGCAATTCAGACCGTATCTGTACCGGAGAAGATTTAGGGTAGTGACTGATCACAAACCTTTAGTTTGGATCTTTAATCTAAAAGATCCTTCCTCACGAATAATGCGGTGGAGAATAAAGTTGGAAGAGTATGACTTTGACGTATTCCATAAACATAAACGTCTTAACACTAATGCTGACGCGTTATCCCGTATGGAAACTGCTAAGGGGAACGTAGTTACTATATCTAGAGCGGCCATGGCTGCTAATGAAATGCGTAATCAAAACCAAAATCTCTCAGAAAAGGTCAACAAACCTTCTATTCCCAAGTCTCATTCAGGTTCTTTTCCAATTCCCGAGCCAAGTTCCACGAAAGACTATAATTCAAATCGTGCTACTTTATTTAACGATGGGAATTCCTGTCCTCCCGAGGAATCTTCAAATAATTCAAATCTTTCAAAGCTAACCGATAAAAAGGATATATTGCGTGTATTAAACGAATTTTATAATAGTCCCGTTGGTGGAGACCAAATTGTCTCGAGAACTTATAGGCGTCTTAAAAGATACTACACTTGGAAAACAATGTTCGAAGATATCAAAAATTACATATCATCTTGTGAAACCTGTCAAAAAAGTAAATCAGGTACCAAAACTAAGACTCCTATGAAAATAACTACTACCTCAAAGAGGCCATTCGAACGTATCTCTTTAGATATAGTTGGTCCTTTACCTGCTTCAGAGAGTGGAAACAAATATATATTAACTTTCCAAGACGATTTGACTAAATTTATTCAAGCCTTTCCAATTCCTAACCAAGAAGCTTCTACCGTAGCAGAAGCTTTCCTTCGTAAAATTATTTGTATATATGGTACACCTAAATACCTACTTACCGATCAAGGAACCAATTTTTTGAGCGAACTTTTCAAGAAAATGTGTAAGTTGTTAAAAATCAAAAGACTCCAGACTACACCATATCATCCGCAATCGAACGGAGCGTTGGAACGTTGCCACAGAACTCAAGGCAACTATCTGAGAAGTTACTCCACCAAAGACCTTGATAATTGGGATACGTGGATGGACTAACTTTTGCCATAACACTACCCCCATTCTATTACAAATTTCTCTCCTTATGAAATCCTGTTCGGAATGAAATTCCCGGTATCCTTACGAAGAAAATAGACCCGGTCTATAATTATGATGACTATGTGATAGAGTTAAAAGCCAGGCTCCAAAATGCATATTAAATAGCTCATGACAACCAAATCCATGCTAAAGAATTGTCTAAATCGTACTATGATCGCAATTCCAATCAATTTCAATGTAGGAGATAAAGTGCTGATGGAGAGTAAAAAAAATGTAACAAAAAACTAACAACGTTATACGAAGGAGCTTATGAGATATTAGAGTCGAAGTCCCCTGAAACCTCATTAATAAAAATTGGGAATAAGACTAAACTCGTTCACAATAATCTGCTCGAAAGATTTATCAGTAATTCATTAACTTAAAATTCATTCTACAATTTCCTGACTACAAAGTTAGTAGTGATGCTAAGTCAATCACTATAGACATAGAGACCTCTTACTTACTATTTTACTTTAATTCTTCCTTCAACTCTCGCAACCTACTTAGAAACTTTTTCTTTCAGGGCTATTCTAGTTAGGATAATTTTCGCAATCGCTTCAGTGCTATCTCTGAATCCATATACCAATACTCCACTAAACAATGCAAGCGGACTGTATCTTGAGAGCGATAGTATTCTGGAAAAATCTACATCCTCGTGGAAATTCGTCTTTCCCTTTAATTTTACCAACCTCGAATCAGAAGAATCGGAAGAACGTCAACTACTACAATGGCATTCTACCCTTACGGAAATTTGCAATGAAGTCGTGAAGTTGGCAACTTGGAGGTCCTGCTGGGCTACCTCAAAATTAGTTAACTCGTCCTTAAACGAAATAGTTGACAACAACGGAATTTTGAGGGACTTATTTCACTTACCTCCTAGAACAAAACGAGGGTTAATAAATGGGTTAGGAAGATTGGCGAAATTTCTGATTGGCACTATGGATGACGAGGACGCTCTGCGGATACAAAGATCCCTAGATGCATTGAAAAATAACCAAAAAACAACTTCATCATTTAATCGATTCCCAAACCTCAGTTGTAGTAAATACTATAGAGACCTTAAGCGAATCCCAAACCGCGCTACAGGATCAATTTAATATTCTTACTAAAAATATGGAAACAATATCTCGAGAGGCGCAAAACCAAATGCAAGTAGAAAGAACCTTCCGCATGTTCGAAGAAGTTTCAAATCACTTGACCTTCTCAATAGGAAGGTTGATGGCTTAACAGGCTGAACTAACAGACGTCCTTCACGAAGCTAAATTAAACAAGCTCGATAGACATCTCACAGCTTCACCATTGTTTATCAATGCCATTAAAGATTTACAACTGGAACTTCCCGCAAACTTGCAATTCCCTCTGAAACCCACTGAACAGCTGAAGTTGAACTTCTTTACGCTTTCAACAAGCTGACCTAACAAGTAGCTTTACCCTAATAAACGATTTCTATAAGCTCCATAAACTCACGAGTATTCCTACGAAGCATAATGATGAGGTATATTCCTTTATTAAAACAGATGCTGAAAATGTAGCTATTAATGAAAGATTGAAAGAATACATATTCCTCAAACAGAGCGAATTCGATAAGTGCTTTTCTCTCAAACATGAGTTGACGATATGCAATACTAACTTTCTTTCCGACAGTCAGAATTCCAGAAATTGTATCGTTCAGATCATCCTTAACCAAGATGTCTCAACTTGCGACCTAGGTGTCTTTACTGTGGCGCATGAAATGTGGTTTGCTCTATCCAAACCTAACACTTGGCTTTATGTATTGCCCAATGCTACTAATATTAGAATAATTTGTGGTGAGATCGCTAATTCCGCTAAAATTTACGAAAGCGGAATTTTGGAATTATTACCAGGTTGTAAAGCCTTTACTAGTCAAGTGAATCTGGAAACTTTGAGTGAGGAATGTTTAAATGTTTGAAGTTTGAATCATTCTATACAATTTAAAATGGAAAAATTAAGTACTTTCAATTCCAGTAAGATAGACGTTGTCTCTCTCGCAACATGCTTACACTAAAGGTAAGTCCGTAGAGACAGCCCTACACGAACTTACCACAATCATAGAGCATTCGCTACTACAGAAAGAATATTCACTTGTAGCCTTCCTTGATATTGAGGGTGCTTTTAACAATATTAGATAAAAAGCGATAATGCCATCCTTGAGGAGGCTTGAAATCGACGATCCTCTCATCAAACTTATTGACCTCATGCTAAAAAGCAGGGTCATTACCTCCAGCTTAAGAGGATCCAATATCCAAAGAGTGGTAACTAGAGGTACCCCTCAGGGAGGAATCCTTTCACCACTCTTATGGAACTTAACTCTGAATGAGTTACTCATAGACCTGGAGTTGTCCGGTCACAAGGTTATTGCCTATGCCGATGATATTGTCCTGATATGTTCAGGTAAGCACCCCAATACACTGGCTGAGGTGTTACAACACGCCCTCTCCAAGACTTCATCATGGAGTGATGGGTGTGGTCTAGGTATAAACCCTAACAAAACAGAGTTAATACTCTTCTCTCGGAGGCATAAAACACCTCGTATTAATTGCCCTCGTATTCGATTCCTTTTTTCCCACCAGATCGGAATGGGAGAAAGGTCCTCCCCAATGGGAGAACTCATTGCATCTCTACACTGACGGCTCCAAATTGGATGGCAAAGTGGGTGGAGGAATATTCTCGGAACATTTGGACCTCGATGTCTCATTTCGCCTACCTGACTACTGCAGCGTGTTTCAAGCAGAAATCATGGCTATAAAAGTAGCTGCGGACCGCCCGAACCAACTAACGCTACCTACAGACAATGTATGTATTTTCACGGATAGTCAGGCCTGATTACCCGACAGATATGGCCAAAGCTTGACCCTAAGCGGTCAAGAGGGCTCATCCTACTCGGACGCAAAATAATTAGCAGTACAGTAGCCGTAATCAGGGGTCGCTGCCTCATAGGTAGACACGCCGATAGGCTGGGGGTGCCCTGAAACGACTTCTGTAGGAGTTGCCACGACGAAGAGGAAGAGGAAACCATACTTCACCTCCTCGGTAGCTGCCCGGCCCTAGCCAACCGTAGGAACCGATTTTTGGGCTCCCCCTTCTTTGAAGAGTTAACCGAGCTGGGCTCCACGGATGTCAGAGACCTGACTCGATTTATCAGGAATTCAAAATGGTTCCCGACGACGAATTAAGGATGAACACCCTTCACAACCCAGTCAAAATAATTTTGACTTCCCGTAAACTAGTTCCACTAGATACAAGAAACTGGTTCGGGGCACAGGGGACAAAATGTTAACCCTCTTATACTTTAGGTAATTCTATGGGGTTGCTAACTTGAAGCCTCAATGTGTGCCTTCTTAGGCAGCCACTTTAACCTAACCTAACCTAAGATAGACGGTAATATTGAAAAATTAAAAAATTATACATTGAATTTTGAGGATCTAAATTTTAATAATTTTACACCGTCGCCGTCCGAGAATCGCCTATTATTGTATGTAATTTTAGCTGTTGTAAGTCTAGTCGCTTTCGGCAATTTAATGTATATGATTTTGAAAAAGATCATTAAATGTAAGATTGTACCTAATACCCCCAGGAAAATTTATTAAAAAAAAAATTATTAAATTTCATTTCATAATTTATTTTTGTTATTTTTCCTCCTCATAAAGGGGGAGGAATGTTGTGAAGAGCATTCCCAACACACGTGCTGCTATGACTCGCATATATCAATCTTCGGGTCATTTTTCTTTGCTAACCCAAGGTAATTTTAAAAAGTATTTTTGTCCTCTTGTAATAATTTATTTGCTTAATTGACTCATTTTTTCCTTACTGCATTCAATGTCGAAATACAACAGGCACTTAATGCTTATCTAGAGAAGAGTCAAATTACAGCATGTTTGTGGGAACCGCGCTGTTTGGAGCCAAATGTAGAAAGGGATAAAGTCGGCTCGTTGAGTAGAAATTCGGAGTTCTCGGCGGACGGACGTTAAGTTTATATTTTGCTAAATTGTATCTTTGACGGTATTAAAGTTAATATACTAATACTAACCTTTTTGTTAATTTTTGTTCACGGTTATTAATTAGAGATATTAAATTAAATTTTTAATTAAATGAAGTGATTCTCTTACTCGCTTTCCTTCATTCATCTCCCGTTCTACTCCACAATATTACAATTCACTGGGGTCATGTGAATATTTCCTGCACATTTTGTGCGTTTTGGAAAATATTTTTACCGCAAGGTTAGTGGGGTAGTGTAAGTGATCATAATTTGATACAGCTGTCTAGATCGGTATTAAATTTTGTGTTGGAGATTCATCTAGTTGTCGTTGTTAACCCTTTGTTGCTGCTGTTAAGAACGAGTCGAAGGAGCTTAACTCTTCTTCATTAGAAACGCCGATCG
Organism: Leptarthrus brevirostris; assembly: GCA_964036015.1. Lineage (NCBI taxonomy): Eukaryota > Metazoa > Arthropoda > Insecta > Diptera > Asilidae > Leptarthrus > Leptarthrus brevirostris. Next base: position 71,773,436 of record OZ038371.1, read on the forward strand.
TGTTATGAAATTTTTATATTTCTAACGTTGTAAAGAGTACTTTTAAATTCAACTCCGAAAAAAGTAATAAATAGGGACATGTTCCTGTTGACTTCTAAAAGTTAACTCCGCATCCGAAGTGCGTAAGAATGTAAGACAAATTATGTATCGTGAATTTTCAATATAATTTCGATCAGCTGCTGGGCATGGTGTGTGGTGAGGGTAAATGTGACTGCAGTTGGTCTCCCTAGCCGGTGGTGGACCGAATGACTGCGAACTTTACATGATCTGTAATATCACGGCACGGTACTTTCATTGCTTTTTCCTTCGTCCATTTCTGATAATCTAAATATTAATTAAGCAGAAGATTCAGAGAACAATCACCGTTGGCGTATGCTTGGGTCCGCCCTTGACCGTGTCCGTGTCAACTCCTCTAGAGTCATCTCGTGTTTGGTTGATGCCAGCTTGCTATAACGTATGACGTGAGTCGATTACGTCGGGGTCATCATAAAATCGTAAAATTATCTTCATTAAACATGGGAATATGCAATTCTTAATGTTTTGTTGGGACGTAATTTGACTATTAGATTAGAGCAGAAAAATTTTCTGCAGAATTTCTCAAGGTGATGAGAATTAGTTTTTGCTGACATAATTTAAAGTGAAGCAAATGGTGTTTAGAAAAAGCATAAATGTAATATATAACGTAACTTAACTGTCATAAATTAACTGTAATTATTTCTCTTGCAAACAACCACGAAAATAAAGTCAATAATCTTATCAGTAAACAAATTTTTTTATGTCACGTTTGTAATAATTAATTGACCTGTACAACTTTTAATTTCATCAAGTAATTTGAGCCAATTGTTTCCATTAATGAAAATTTTATTTTGTAAGCGAAATTACGTTGTAGCATGTAAGCATTCATTTCACGTTTTATGAATAAAGGCGTAGTCTTATTTTTGGGAATAAAGGTTTTTGATTAAATTAAACGTCCAGTAGTGCTCGCGCTCCACCATCCTTACCAACATCTATAATAGTGAATTGGTAACAAGAACCTATTCACTCATATATACAGCTAAGGTACCAAGAACCCTAGCTGCAGGTGAAACAAAAGAGTTTCACCTTTGTTACAGATTGGATTCTCTTATTTTAAGATAAGCCAAATCCCATCGAATCCAATCTGTCATTTGAAAATACAAGTAGTAATAATTTTATGAGTTGGATTTCAAATATCGAATTATGTTACAAGAAAGTTGCAACATATTCAAATCCTACTCCTGATAAACAACGCGATCGGGTTACCGTCGACATTCTTTTCACACGGTAGCCATACACGATTAGCAAGAAAAATTTGCTTAATCAGCGCGGAAAACAACGATCTACAGCGGCTTTGCTCACAGCTCTACATCAAGGGCAACAGCCAAAAAAACGAAGAAAAAGCGTGAAAGCTTTTTCTTCATGTAGATCGGTTGGTAACGATTCCGTTGAGGTAGAATCGAGGAGTCTTGGTAAATACGCGGTCGAGTCAGGTTGGAGTTCGGTTGACTTTAGAAGGGAAGAGTTTTTTTTTGTCTTAACCGTGGACCTTTGGGCGAGTGTAAATTGTTTTAAGAAGATAAATAATTATTAGTAATTTTCAAGTAATAAGTATCCATTATTATCTTAAGTACGCGAATTAAGCGAATACTTATTGATCGGGACTGTGAAGTTAGTTAAGATAAAATAATTACTAGGTATTTTCAAGTAATAAATATCCATTATTGTCTTAAGTACGCGAATTAAGCGAATACTTAATTATTCATGCGATGGGAATTGTGAATTTGTTTGAATTAGTTAAGAGAATAGTTAATAGGAATCTTTGTTAAAATTATCTTAGAGTGCATGAAGTACATGTTTGTTATAACTTTGTATTAACTAGTAATCAAAGACTTAAGGAGAAATAAATATTGAGTTCGTGTTAATTACTTGTGGCATTTATGTAATTGAAAAACATGACTAGAAAGTTTCACATTGGTTGAATTCACCTTGGGTTACTGCCAAGGCCTAAGAATTATACCAAAAAATTGGCGTAGCCGGTAGGATAGGGGAAGCGTGTTTTATATAAACGTAACAGTTTTAAAAGCCTACGTCGAACAAAAGGGTTACCTTTAAGCAATTTCGGGTAGCCAATAGAAATGAGGAGTCACCCCCAACGTTCCCACAAAGTGCAAGCCAGCACCACCGGTGGAACTGTGTGGGCTCAGTCCCAGAAGACGACAACAAGTAACGTCACCAATCAACACATCACCAGTAACAGGTTGGAAAAGGGAACCGCTGAAGCAGGCACAAGCCCCCCTTTTCCCCAACACAACTCTAGCAGACGGTAAACAAGAGAAGTAAAGAAGGCCAACAGCCCCCCTTGCAACACCTCAGGTCCTCGAAGTGGTTAATGTCGGAAGACAACCACTCCACCCCCGTACAATCACCTATGGAGGAGTCGACAGCGGAACTCCTGGCAACCTCGCTGACATTGGAGGACAACAATGAGGAATCTCCAGAAGCCCCGAGGCCTCAAGCAAGACCTGGCCAGGGTTCCCAGTCATCAATATTCACGGACCAAACACAGGTCAGTGAACACCAGATCACCTCAACACAACCAGGACCCAATTCAGAAGGTCTCACCCTCAGAAGCGGGACTGTCATCCAAAGACCAAGTCAGACCCAAGTAAGCCATACAAATAATTTTAATAATTTGTACGACTCCGCTCGAGAATCCGAACGACTAGCGGCTCTCTATTCTTACCTTCTCGAAAACCGTACTACAAAGTCCAGCGAGGAAAGATTAAAAGATCTAGAGCGTTTTCAAAAGGAAGCCGCACTTTTTTAAGCCAAGCTAGACGGATTCTCGCGCAAACTCCTTTCTGAACACAATGCTGATAACGATTTAGTGAAACAAACCGAGGAACACCTCAGACAATCATTACAAGACTCCCTTCGAGAAATTAACTTAAAACAAGGTCTAAATCAATTTTTCGCACAAGACTCGCCCATCATCGACTCGAATCAGAACTCCACTATGGCGACCGATTATGAAAAAATCGTCAAATTAACTGCGCAAATGGTGCCCATTTTTTCAGGTGAGTAAGGCTCGCATCTCGGTTTAGAGTTGCAAACATTCCTGGGTTGCTGCCGCCAGGACAAACAATGCCTTTCCGAAGGAGAGCAACATGCTTTCCTCAAGATCCTCAAAAGAATTCGTGGAGGAGCATATCAACTGTTGGCCTCAGATGTACCGACAACCTTCCAGGAAGTCGAAGACAGATTGAGCGCGGCATACCATCCCAGAGAAACTTACCAGGAACTGGTAAATAGGCTCATAACAGCTCACAAAAACCTCTGCGAAACGCTTACCGCCTTCACGGCTTGAGTGAAATAGTTGCTGGTCCTCTGTAAAGAGACTGCACAAACCAAATACGGACCTGCGGCCACCTCAGCTGTTACAACGCAGCTGGAGGACTTCGCGAAAAACGCAATCCACAGTGTGGTTAAGAATCCGCACCTATGCTAATATTTACTCACCGTTACAGACGGCACGCTCGAGGAGCTGTCATATAAAGCACTCGACATGGAGAAACTACAGCAGGGCGCCCAGTTTACGCAAACACCAACAATCCAAGGCTTTCCTGGCCCGGTTGTTGTAGAACAAGGTACAACTACCCCGGTCGCTATGGACCCAACTGCCAGAATACGGGCATTCCATAGAACCCCATATATACCTGATCGAAACTTTCCACAGCAAACGTTTTATAGACCACCGCCACCACAACATTTCCGCCGACCGACTCCGCCATATACGACTCCACCTCAACGCTCGTCTCCAGCACGAATCGACTTCCGATATTGTGACCGCCGCCAGAACCTCGACCAGATAAGGTCAAACATCCCATGTAATTTTTGCCAGCGAAGAGGCCACACTTACACCGACTGTATGAATCGTAAAAACACACCCTTTTGCTCTAACTGCAAAATATCTGGACATGATGTTCGCGATTGCAGGAACAATCGCCAGGTTGCGGGCCCGAGTAACCAGCCAAGGCTCCCCGAAGAACGGATTCAGGATCAGCAGTCTTCCGCTGGTCCTCGAGTTTTTAACATAAAACTCAAATGCAAATTCTGCAACCGTCGCGGCCATTCCATAGAGGAATGCCGCCGAAAGCAAAAATGGGACGCTAAGAGTCAGGGAAACGACGAGCAGTCGACCGAAAAGGCCCCGGATCGACACAAATATATAAAAGTTTTAACAAAGGGTCACCTCAGTCGCCCGAACCCTTATCTCTACAGTTAGTCTTCCGTTGGATATTAGCCTGAGCGGCAATACCAAACTTGTAGTAGATACTGGCGCTGAGGTTAGTATTATAAAAAGGAAAGTAATTAAAAATCCCGATGATATAAATAACGGAGAAACATATACATTACAAACACCCTTTGGGACCGGAAAGACGCTGGGAACATGCTAGGCCAATTTTACATTAAAGAATTACATTCAATGCAATTTTCAGTTAATAAAAAACCTACCCGGCCTATCCGACGACAGCTTGCTGGGAAATGACTTCCTAGCAAAGAATTGTAACTTTGGGGGTCCGAATAAAGCATTGCGATTCCCTCGAACGGAAAACAACCCTGAGGTGTTTGCTGTTCCATTAACAGCTGCTTTGGATAACCTGTGTTCTAAAAAAGTGGTCAAAATGAAAACACGAACAGATAGCGCAGCGCCCAGGAAGGCCAATCTGACAATCTGTGGTACTCCAAAAGTTTCTCAAGAGGAGAACAATGACCGTCGAACACTGGAGATAGATCAAGGAGTCTTCCTGGCAAATGGCCTACTCCCCGCTGGTTTAAAAGCAGTGTCTGTTGGTGTTCTCAACACTCACAATTCATAAGTAGTTTTGACTACCATTAGTCTGCATCTAGTCCCTGTCCACAACTACACCGTCGTCTAACTGAAACAAGACCAAGAGGAAACAAACAAAAAGGAAACCCCAAAAATCGGAGAACGCGCTGAGGATGCTCACCTGGAAACCAGGAACTAATGTGACACGAAACCACCAGCACCCACGCACAAAGAAAATTTAAGGAAACAAAGGAACCAAAGGAAAGTGAAACACAATAAAACAAACGTCGACGGAGCTAACCTTAACAGAAGGAGTTTCGATGGCAAAAGCCCATCAGCCCCCACGCCCTCACAAAATAAAATTTCAAAACACGTCGACAATGGAAGCGAGCTCACCACAGGGACGGTATCTACAAAAGCTCCGAAATCAACTTTCACAGTAAGTAGACCACGGCGCAAGAGCCCATTAGAAGACGATAGCGAGTTCGCCTCAAATATGGCAATATACGGCGGTTCAGAAACCCCAACTCCATCGTCATTTAGTATTAAGAGTGAATAAAATAAAATAAATTGGGGTGAAAATTACAATAAAAATATTTCTGGTTTAAGTAAAATAAGTAAACTTAAACATAAAAATAAAGATACAAATATTTCTAGCGCCGGAAAAATGGGCACTTTACAGCATATCAAATATTTATTCCAGGAATATGAAGAATCGGAAGACCCAAGTAATTTCTCGCCAGGTTAGACGAAGAGCTCAGCCAGGACGTAAATCTGAGCGTGGAGGAAAAACAAGCGATATCAGAACTCTGTTATGAGTACAATGATATCTTTTTCCTCAAAGGTGATCGGCTAGCTTTCACAAACGCCATCACTCATGATATACCATTGGTGCAGGACCAAGCACCAATCAACCAAAAAATATATCGTTTGCCAGAAACGCAACTAAATGTAATAAGCGATCAGCTTCGCGAAATGCTAGAAAACGACATAGTGCAGCCAAGTAAAAGCCCTTGGATTTCACCTCTCCTAGTCGTCCCCAAGACGACGGGACCAGACGGTGAAAAGAGATGGCGCGTCGTGGTCGACTTTCGTAAATTAAACCAAAAGACGAAGAAGATAGGTGACGCCTTTGCGCTGCCTCGGATCGAGGATATTCTTGACCTATTAGGTCATTCTAAGTATTTTACCACCCTCGATCTCGCCAACGGCTATCACCAGGTGCTCGTCGATCCTCAAAAACGTCCCAAAACCGCGTTTAGCACCACTTAAGACCACTATGAATTTAGGCGTATGCCATTTGGGCTCAAACGTGCCCCCCACACATTCCAACGCTTAATACATTTCGTCCTAACAGGATTACAAGGCTTGGAATGTTTTGTCTACCTAGATGACATAGACATAGTAAGCTCCGCAAAGTCTTCAATCGTTTGAGAGAGAATGACCTCAAACTGCAGTCCGAAAAGTGCCAGTTTCTGAGAAAAGAGGTTGTTTATCTAGGCCACAAGTGTTCCAGTGGAGGAGCACTTCCAGATCCCAGTAAAACGGCTTGCGTCCAAACTTTCCCAGTTCCCAGAACTGTACGGCAGGTTCAATCCTTTATTGGATTTGCCAATTACTATCGAAAATTCATCCCCGACTTTTCCAAGATTGTGCATCCCATAACGAATTTGTTCCGCAAGGATGTCAAATTCACATGGACCGAGAAGTGCCAGGAGGCATTCGAGAACATTAAAACCTCACTAATATCCCCTCCACTCCTTATATATCCCGATTTCTCTAAACCATTCAACTTAACCACGGACGCCAGCAACGAGACATTAGGAGCCATCCTCTCGCGAGGAGAAGAAGGACACGATCAGCCCATTGCTTACGCTAGCCGTACATTGAACAAGGCGGAACGCAACTACTTAACTATTAAGAAAGAGTTGCTCGCCGAAAATTCACGGTCTATACAGACCAGAAGCCTCTCAAAGGAGTCTTTAATGTAAAAGACCCCACTTCCCGTCTGGTGAGATTTCACCATAAACTTTCCGAATTCGATCATCACCTCAGTTCAAATTGCCGATGGTCATCACGGACATCGCAGTACAGCCCTCCGAAAAGTCTTTCTCGACATTTTTGGTCCACTCGAGGAAACTGACTCCGGAAACAAATACATCTTGACTTTCCAGGATAACCTCACTAAATTTGTCGATTGGTACGCCATACCAAACGGGGAAGCCGTCACTGTAGCGCAAATCTGCTTCGACGAACTCCTCGCGCGCTACCGCAGCCCTAAGCGAATAGTCACTGATCAGGGAAGTAACTTCCTGAGTGACCGTTTTAAAAAGGTATGTAAACTGCTACGGATGAAGAAGTTACAAACTTCTGCCTACCACCGACAATCAAACCCAAATCCAAAATCATGGGATCAATATCTGCGAACCGCTGCATTCGTGTACAACAACAGTGTACACGAAGGGACGAAATTAACTCCGATGGACTGCCTTTACGAATTCACAGCGGATGTTCCGTCAAATTTAAAACGAAACCCTGAACCCGTGTATAATCACGAGAGCTACTATCAGATCCTACGATACAAGCTCCAAAGGTCTTATGCCACGGCACGCAAAAACCTTCTCGCTAGTAAGCAACGATCAAAACTACGATAAAGCTGTTCGATCCTTATCACTTCACATAGGTGACAAAGTCTTACTCAAGAGCGAAAGTCGAAAACATAAGCTCTCTCAAAACTGGGTAGGACCATACCTGGTAATCGGTATACCATCATCAGTGAATACAACCCTAAAAATGGGCAAGCGTACAGTTACGGTTCACAACAACCGTCTTAAGCCATTCTATGAATAGATAAATTCAATTGAAAAAATTTTTTTTTACGCGTCGTGACATGCTACCACAATCTGCGGTCGAGATGAAGATCGAAACGCAAAGCCAGCACAAAATCAAGAGGGGAACAACGAAAAAGCCCTTGAACAACTCGGTCCAATCGGGTCCAAACCAACTTAGATTATAAGCTTCTTATTCCTGACAACTTTCTACTTAATCTTAAAATTTCTTAAGTAAGATTTCACATCCACCTATTAAACGTGCTTAGAACTACGAAGTACTACACAACAGGAATTTACTACCTCTTGCACAGTATCCCATAATTAAAAAAGAAAGGAAAAACGATTCTTGTCAAAAGGCGAACCCTAAACTACAAATTCGAAACAACTCTTGCATAATTCCGTCAGAGAATGAACCACCAATCCCTCTCCTTAGCTATATCTAGAAGCTAATCCTGACGGCAATCTGAGTTGCTATTACGCCCTACTTTGCTTCTACACCCCGCGATCAAAAGAGATAATTATAATAACATTTTCTTTTAATGCCCTAATCACCCTAACCTACTTTGCATTAGGCAAACCTTCACCCTTTACTTAAAGCTACACGGTTGTATATTGATCTACGTCCACTTTTGATCGAACATTACTTCTTAGATTCCTCTTCTTCTTTCGAAATACTGTATTGATATCAAAACAACTACAAAAAGGTAACCAACTATTATACCCCACTTCCAGTGACTCACCAGAAAATTCTCCCTGGTAGTCCCGTGTCCTGAAGTCGACCTGCGGATATAAAAACCCGCATCAAACAATTTCAGAACTTTACACTGGAGAATACATACGAAGTCCACGATTTAAAAGCCATATTTAAAAGTTGGTATGGCTCCACCACATTCCCAACAACAAGAAATTGGCGCTAGAGCCATCTTTATCACCCTCGCCTCCAGGGCTACAATAGGAATTTCTCCTGACAGCCTTCGCCCTGAGGTACACCCGCGGAAATATAGCATTCGCTGGAAACCACTTTAGGGAAATCTACGCTTAGTAAATAAGAAAATTAATTTAAAAACCTCCATTAACCATATTCCTCTCCCCAGGTATGATACAAAACGCTATCATCCTCGGACTAATCATGTCTACTATGGAAAATTGTACGCCGGAGATTTACTCGGTAAACCCACTCAACAATACAGGAGTGCTATTGGAGGACTTAGGAAGCCTCATGGTTTACCACTCTACATGGAATATACTCACGGAGTTGGACCTGACCGAGTTGGACACTCAAACAACGATTGAAGAACGAGCTGAACATTACGTGCCATCAACTGTGTGGAAAAAACACCGTAGGAAACCTCTGCGAACTCCAACAAAAGCACATGCACGCGTTGATGGAAAATATCAAACAACGCCCGAAGGTAATTAAACAAGCTGTTCCAAAATCCCGTAAAACGAGATCTCTTTTTGACGGCATCGGAAACGCCATGCACTACCTTTGCGGTACCATGGATAGTGCCAATGAACGCGCAGTCTACAGTCGCCTGGATGAGTACTCAGGTATTCGCTGATTTGGAGAAACAACAAATCAGTGTAGTCAAGACTGCGCGAATTTTGAATTTGAATTTGAGATGAGTGATTTGCATAATTTAACCGATAAACTCGTAGCAAGACAAATGAGGCAGGAAATAGCCTCTAGTCTGTTGCTACAAATGGTAGAAATTAAATTTCGACAGCAGGCGCTACTGGATATAATAACCTCTAGCCGAAACAACCAAATACATCCCCTGCTGATCGCCCCTGATTCACTCCTTGAGATTTATCACAAATCTCACGCCACTTGTTCAAACGCCCAGAATTGTATATCAATTCTCCACAAAACGGCAGTATTACGGACACACCTGTTGCAAGAAAAATTGGTAATCAGAATTACATTACCAATCTTTAATCTTCCAAAAATGAAGTTGCAACGAATCAGGTGCTACAAACGGAAGCAAATCATTCACTAGTCCCGGAAATAGAATATTCCCATATAGCGAGTCAACTTTCGACTCAGGAATTTCTATTACTTAAACCGGAGAACATGAAAACATATCGGAAAGTCACTCGAGATATCGAGGAGGATACTTACGCTGGTTTGCTAAATATGCCGATAACAAAAGCCACACAAACGGATGAATGCGTGATCAAGTTGCTCTTCAATCCCCTGAATGAAAACCCTAGGTGTTCGCTAAAGGTGCAAATACCTCCCAGGGACATTTTAATTAAATTAAATAGGCCAAATTCCTGGCTGTTTGCATTGAGAACAACCAGCATTGTGCATATTATATGCACCCAACAATTGCTTACGCATCGCCTCTCTGGACAGGGAATCTTGGTCATTAACCAAATCTGCCACTTACAAATAGGACCACATACCCTATATTATGAGGCTGAAAATACCCATCCACTACTTTTCACGCAACCAGCATACTTTCCTAAAACAAATGAAAGCAAAGAAATTAGATTCCCTCATGGCTAAATACGAACAGCATTCTAGGACGGAAGTGCCATATACAAAGTTACTATTAGGTGACAACACTAACGAAATGTTGCACGAGAGTACGCAATCATTGGACCAAATACAGGCCAAAATACAGGAGTTAAATCTAAACTCCCGGATTAAAACACCCCACATACTCTCAACAACTTCGTTGTCACTTACGGGTCTATTGCTGCAGTTCATCGTCATTTTCATGACAGCCAAATACGCCACACCGACATTGGAGGCATGGATTACGCGGCGTAATCAAACGCCCATGCCCGAAATCCCCCTAGAAGAGGCAGTCTCAGACCTAAAAGAGCGGCCTCAACGGCCACAAACACTGCCCAGGGCACAATCCATACAACTGGTCTAAATAATGGATGTAAATAAATTTAAAGAAGTCCAATACAAAATTTAATAGACAACTCTCGAGTATTAAGAAACATGGAAATAAACATAAAACAATGTAAAGTAGCAACAAAAACGCGCCTTGGAGTACTCCCACAATCGTCGGTCGAAAAAAACAAAAAAACCGAAGCGCAAGACAAGTACTAACCGCTTTACTCACCAGGGATAGAAATACTATAAAAAGTAGAAAATATTAAGAAATAAAAGTAAAAATGTTACGCTCCGTGGAATACTACCACAAACGACGGTCGAGAAAAGACCCGTAGCGCAAGGCAAGTACAAACAATCAAAAATAAAAATAATAACAATTTTTCTTTATTTTAAAAGAGGAAGATAACGAAAGGACCCCCAAACGAAGCAAGGGAAGTAATTATAAAAGAACAACCTTAAAATGGAAATTTACGAGTTATTTAGAAAAAAAAAACTAAAATTTATACAATACAAAAGTTAATTATATTCAAAAAATATAAAATAAAAGTTTATGAAAAAAAAGAAGAAGAGAGAAATAATAACAAAAATAAACATTAAAACACACCGATTAACCAACGTAGCAAAACCGCAGGAAAAAACCAAGTCGAAACAAGCAAAACCCCAATTAACCTGAAAGGCAGTAAATTAAGGTAGATAATTACAAATAATAACACCCCGGGTTAAAATTTTTTTTTGTTTATAATGCATCAAGAGGAAATTACAATTTAAAAACACTGATTAAGTATACAAAACAAAACGACAACGCAGCATCGGACGGGGACCGGATGGGCGACAGAGCCTCCGTTCATAATTAAGCAAGATGAACTTACCATAAGCGTTAAAAGTCTCGCCATGACAGGTTAACGAACAGTCAACCAAATGAGTACTGCCGGCGCCTCCTAGGCTGGATCAGATGCAGACAGAACGCATCCTTCGACGGTTCCACCACAGGCGAACGCAACCGTCGCCGTCCGGATCAGCGCGTGCGATGCGGATTATCCTAACAACAAAACCCGTTTGGTTGGGGGGACTGTAGCGCCGGCTTCCCAAGGTGATAGCGCAAGAACTTACGAGGGCCATGACGAGTAAAACTTGACTGTGACGAAAACCGTCAATCACGGCTCAAACAAGTAAACAAAATCCCTTATACAGCAATTGTGCGATGATTATTCCTCTCCAAAGAATAATCATCTTTTTCGCGGGGGGAAGGAAATGTTACAGATTGGATTCGGTTATTTTAAGATAAGCCTAATTCTAACGAATCCAATCTGGCATTTAGAACAACAAATCATAAAAATCTCATGAGTTGGATTTCAAACATCGAATTTTGTTACAACAAAGTTGCAACATATTCAAATCCAACTCATGAATAATACGTAAATTAAACAAAGATTTAATGGGTTGGATTTTGTACATCGAGTAACGTTGCAACGAAGTCGCCATGTACTTAAATCCAACTCAGCGAGTCTGATTTAAAACGTGGTAAGGTGAAGAACGAAAAAAGGGAGTCGGGTCATATCGGAAGAGTTTTAAGGAAATTTCGCAAAAAGAAAATATTAAGTAGAATATTTTGTGGTTGTCAGTAAAAGAAACGTGCTAAGTGGTCAATTATAAACTAAGAGTTTTAAGGAAATTTTGCAAAGAGAAGAAGAAGTAAGTGATAGTTGAATTGTAGTTGTGAAAATTAAGCTTGCAAATAAACAGTGAATTGAAAATCAAGTGTCTTTTGCGTTGGAATATACCGGAGATTGGTCCTCGCCCTTGTGGACCCGGACGGAACCAAGGGTTACATTTGGTTGCGGTAAGGGTGAGTTTTGTGACGGATAAATTGTAGCAATACATGTATTTCAGTTTATTGATAATTAGGGATAACTGTATATTTAGCTAAGGATAAATAGTGACATAAATAAAGTGTCCAATTAGTTAAAAGATATGTTTGTATTTAACTTCACTCTCGAAAAAAAAGTTGGTGAAAAGAATAATTGAATTAATTATATTCAATTTGTATGAATTAAGATATTTCATTTTATGACCATTTTATATAGTTAGAGCCATTTTGGGTACATAACAATAGAACCATCGTCCATGTTTCTAATAATTAATCTACATAGAGACTTGTACTTTCCATTAACTGAGGAAGAATTGGGAATGTGCATCTTCGTAAGGTAGTCAAGTTTTACTTGCAGGCATCACCATCCACTTTATAGAAGAAGATCCAACATGAGCCCATGTGAGATCGGAATTCACACAAGGTTACTGCAAGTTTTCGACATCAAACCATCTTACCCGATGGATCCATTTATTGAATCCGAACCAGTGGATTTACGTAATGATGGAAGAATCCACCATGAATGTTGTATGCAGATACGGTTATCCAAAAGCTCTGAAGGGATCTAGGGTACTCCATTTGAGCAACGGTTGCATGATTAAGGAAGAACAACCTTTTCAACACACAACATATACCCAACGATTATGACACCTCGTTTACACCAACCAAAAACATCACATACAGGGTGTTTCAGATCTGACGTGCCAAAATGAGTAGGGTGATAAATCTCAACTAGACAAAAAAAAAAATTGTATGGCAGGGGGGGGGGGGCAATCTCAACCGTTTGGGAGTCACATGGTGATTCATAAATTTCAGTTTTTCATGGTATGCACATTACTCTTTTATTTTTATCTTTTGATCTACCCAACATAGCGACATAAAACAAACGCTTAAAAACAACTATCCTAATGACCTTTCCAAAAATTTCAACACTACTGATCTAACTCCAACCATTGCACGTACAGTCAAAAAGTGAAAAAAATAGTTTGCCATTACCTAGACTTCAGCATTTTCCCAAAATTTTCTCCGAAATTTAGGTAATTAGTACATCTCCCTTTTATTTTTATTGGATTGTCCATCTTATTACCTTTCCAAAAAGGTGCAACATGTCCACGTAGAGAAAATATATACAAGCTTATACTTAGAAATCCTATCGGAGAATATTATAGAAATCAACAAATTAAAGAAATTAAACTCAAGTTAATTCTAAAATGCTTTTCATTGAATTTAGAAATAATTACAATTAATCTTGATAAGTAACAAAAACCGTTCACAATGTCCACCGCCACTTTGGATGTATTTCAACAATCCTTCTAAATCCTTGTTTAAGGCGTATTTCAGCCAGACTCTACCGTATTTTCGTCGCTGCATTCCAAATTCGGCTAACTAAATCCTCCCTATTGTTAACTGAGCTTAAATAAACTTTATTCTTCATTGTTCTTCATAAGAAAAATTCCAATGGGGTAAGGTTTGGAGATCTTCTATTACCTTCACAATGTTAGCCATATGCGCAGATACTCTATCGTGTTGGTGAAACATTCCCCTAAGATTATCCCTAGGGTTCTCCTATATTAGATCTGGCAGTGTATTGTCCAAAAATTCCGTAAAATATTTTACTATTAAGCACTTGCGGCAAAATGAAGGGTCCTACCAAATGGTTGCCGATGATACCAACCCAAACATTCACACTGAATATCTGCTGGAATGAGGTCACCTGTGTTCGTTAGTGTTCGACCAGGTATGGAGGTTATGGAAGTTCGTGATATCATTCCGGATGAATTGGCATTCATCTGTACACAGAATCCGGTCCAGAAAGGCTCTGTCGTCAATGTCACGTTCCAGAACCCAAGTGCTAAATTTCAGTTTTCTCTAAGAATCTACTTCCAGTAGTCCTTGGGCTGGGTGATGATGATATGGACGTAATCGCTCTCGATAAATAACCCTCCAAACCTTAGATAACGACACTCCTAATCGCTTTGCGACTCGTTTCGTGCTTTTCTCAGGGTCCTGCCTCACGATGGTGATTATTTGCTGCTCGACGTCGGCAGAATTTCCCGAAGTTTCGGGTCGTGTCTCAATGTGGTGTGTAGTTACACTTCCTGTTTCTTTTAATCTTTGGAAAGACCGTGTAAACACCCCTCTTTATTTTATTTATTTAAGCTTAATGCAAGCTGTTACATAAAAAATACAAAATAACAAAATAAATACTACAAACTAAAATAAACAATAATTCATAACAGATAATGTAAGCTACACTACTGGGGTGTTCGCCGGTTAGGGAATCTCCTTTGAAATCCCATTACAGCCGCTCTTTTCCGTCTCCTACACCATAAAAGTAAATAATATCCGCGTATTCCTCAAATGTAAATTCTACGATTTTTTAATAACCTAACCCTAAACAAACATTTGCGACCCTTTATCTTAAAAAATTTTTTTATTTAAAGAATTTTCTACCTAAAGTGCTGTTGAATATCGGATTTCACTTATAAACATAAGTCATAAAAATCCTAATCCGATATACAACGGAAAGTCAATTAATATAACAAGGCTATACCACATATCGGATTCAGCTTATTCAACAATATAAGCCATAAACTCGAATCCATATGCATTCGGTTAAGCCAGCGTAAAAATAAAAGTGTAACAAACAAAACCGTTAAATTACGCTTGCTGACTCAACCAGCATATGAACCTTCGTAGCATGTAAAATGCTACATAATCATATTCAAAATACCACACATCAATACCACAATCTACGACCGAGATGAAGATCGTAACGCAAAGCCAGCACAAAATAAAGAAGGGAACAAGGAAAAGGCCCTTTAACAACTCGGTCCAGTAGGGTCCAATCCAACTTCATAAAAAACTTATTTGAACCTATGTAAAACTTCGAATTAATTTTAAATCACTTAACGTAAAAACTCCCACTTTACCTATTAAACGTGCCTGAACCTACGAAGTACAAAACAACAGGACTTCACTACCTCTTGCACAGTACCCCATAATTGGGAAAGAACCGAAAAAACGACTCATGCTAAAAGTCAAACCCTAACCAAAACAACTCTTGTGCAATTTGGTCAGAGACTGGACCACCTAAACTCCATCTCTTTAATGCTATATCTAGAAATTCTTCTTTATGGCAAACTGAATTGCTGTTACGCCCTACTTGGCTTCTACACCCCGCGATCAAAGGGGATAATTATTATAACATTTTCTTTTAATGCCTTAATCACTCTAACCTACTTAGCATAAGGCAAAACCTTCCCACTTTCACTATATCTACGGTCGAATATTAATTAACACCCACTTTGATCTAACATTACCTCCTATTTCTTCCTTTTCTCGCCTCCGAGGCTGAGACAGGAACTTCTTTCTGATAGTCCCTTGCCCTGAGGTCCTCCTCAACTACCTTCGATATACTGTATTCAACAGTAGATATCAAAACAACTCACTTTTGATTTGATTTTTATAATTTTACACATAAACCCAAATTTAACCAACTATCATACCCGCTTCCAGTGACTTACCAGGAAATTCCTCTTGGTAGTCCCGTGTCCTGATGTCGATCTGCGGATATAAAAATCCGCATGAAACAATTTCAGAACATTACACTGGAAAATATATATGAAGTCTACGATAAGTAAATTATAACTCTCGCGACTAATTAAAAACAAAACCTCGCCTCCAGGGCTACAACAGGAACTTCCCCTGACAGCTCTGCGCTGAGTAATACCAGTGGAAGCACAAAATAAGCATGAAACCACTTCAGGGAACATCTACGCTTACTAAATAAGAAAACTAATTTAGTAAACCTCCATTAACCATATTCCTCTCCCCGGGTATGATACAAAACGCTATCATCCTCGGACTAATCATGTCCACTATGGGAAGTAGCTCGTCGGAGCCTAACTCGGTAAACCCACTCAACAATATAGGAGTGCTATTCGAGGATTTAGGGAGCCTCTTGGTTTACTACTCCACATGGAATATACTCACGGAGTTGGACCTGACCGAGTTGGACAATCAAACAACGATTGCGGAACGAGCTGAACACTACGTGCATCAACTGCGTTGAAATAACACAGTAGGGGACCTCTGCGAACTTCAATAGAAGCATATGCACACGTTGATGGAAAACATCAAGCAACGCACGAAGGTAATTAAACAAGCTGTTCCCAAATCTCGTAAAACGAGATATATCTTTGACGGCACCGGAAACGCCATGCACTACCTATTTGGTACCATGGACAGTGCCAATGAACGCGAAGTCTATAACCGCCTCGACGAGTTGGAAACTAACCATCAGGTACTCGCTGATTTGGAGAAACAACAAATCAGTGTAGTCAAGACTGCGCTTAATAAAATTCAAAAACCTCTAAATTCACTGGCCCAAAGACAATGGCAAATAGCCTACTAGATGAATGATTTACACAATTTAACCGATAAACTTGTAGCAGGACAAATGAGACAGGAAATAGTCTCTAGTCTGTTGCTACAAATGGTAGACATCGAGTGTCGACAGCAGGCGCTACTGGATATAATAACCACTAGCCGAAACAATCAAATTCCCCCTGCTGATCGCCCCTGATTCACTCCTTGAGATTTACCACAAATCTCACGCCACGTGTTCAAACGTCCAGAATTGCCGATTAATTCTCTACCAAACGGTCGAATTACGAACACACTTGTTGCAAGAAAAATTGGTAATCAGAATTACATTACCAATCTTCAATCTTCCAAAATTGAAGTTGCAACGAATCAGGTACTTCCCTATACACACGGAAGCAAATCATTCATTGGTTCCGGGAATAGAATATTCCCATATAGCGAGCCAACTTTCGACTCAGGACTTTCTATTACTTAAACCGGAAAACATGCATATCGGAAAGTCACTCGGGATGTCGAGGAAGATACATACGCTGGTTTGCTAAATACGCCGATAACAAAGGCAACACAAACGGATGAATGTGTGATCAAGTTGCTCTTCAATCCGCTGGAAGAAAACCCTAGGTGTTCGCTAAAAGTGCAGATACCCCCAGGGACATTTTAATAAAAATAAAAAGGGCAAATCCTTGGCTGTATGCATTGAAGACAACAACCATTGTTCATATTACATGCACCCATACAAAGTTACTACTAGGTGATAACACTAACGAAATATTGCACGAGAGTACGCAATCATTGGACCAAATACAGACCAAATTACAGGAGTTACATTTACACTCCCGGATGAAAACACCTCACATACTCTCAACAAGCCCGTTGTCACTTACGGGTCTAATGCTGTTGTTCATCGTCATTTACATAACAGCCAAATACGCCATACCGCCGTTAAAGGCATGGACTACGCGGCGTAATCAAACGCCCATGCCCGAAATCCCCCCAAAAGAAGGCAGTCTCAGCCAAGATAGCGGCCTCAACGGCCACAAACACTGCCCAGGGCACGGTCCATTCAACTAGGATAAGTAAAAAGAAAGCCAGTATTAAAAAAAATTCAAACGCGCCGTAAAGTAGTACCACGGTTGAAAAGATACCGTAACGCAAGGCAAGTACTAACAAATACAAAAGTAATAAAACTTAAACGAAACAAACAATAAGCCAACTGCAAAGAACGCGCCGTGGGGTACTACCGCAGTCAACGGTCTAATAGAGACCGTAGCGCAAGGTCTCCTCCTCCTCCTGCTGGATCAAAAAAAGAGGTATTTAAATTTCGATCTGTTAATAATATAGTAATTGCTCCTGCTAAAACTGGTAAAGAAAGCAATAATAGAATTGCAGTAATAACAATGAGTATGAGGAGGATTTGCTGTAGATAATTCCACTCTAACTCGATTTTTTACATTTCACGGAAAAACTACCAATGAAAAGCCTTGAGGTTTGGTTTAAAAATTTTTTTATTTGTCTTTTGTCTGTTTTTATTGAAATTTAAAAAAAAGGAAAAAGAATACAAAACTTAAAGCTACAAGAATACAAGATTCGAAACGAAAAATTAAAATTTAAAATATATAGTTAAAATATGAAAAAGTGAAAAACGCGCACCGCCTACGGACTCAGAGTCCAGCGCTCCGAACTGATGTCCGACCCTGACAAGCGCGATGAGCGGGGGGCCAGAAGCTCCTTTGCGGCTAGCACGTGTAGCATCGCGGTGTCGGGCCCTTGCGAAGGCGGACCATCGGCCTCGGAGATCGACCCAGCAGACGGGGACCGGTAGGGCGGAGGGGGGCCCCCTGGCACACAGTGAGCACACGTATTCCCATAATACCAAGCGTCCCCTGCAAATTTACAAATTACAAATTTACAGAATAATGAAAAATAAAATATAAAATATAAAAAGTATGTTTACCATAGGCATTGAAGGACTCCTCATGGCAACTCAAGGAAAGATCCACAATGTGGCTGCTGTCGGCGCCTTCCCGGCTCGACCAAATGCATACGGACCTCTGTCCGCGACGGTTACACCATAGGTGGACGCAGCCATCACCATCGGGGTCGGCGTGGGCAACTCGAATCATTCTGATATAAAAAACTTTTTGACCGGGGGCTCTGTGGCGACGATTATCCAGGGTAACGGCGCACTAAGGGGTGTTTGTATGGACGTACCTGCGCAAAAGTCATTATGTGAAACCTTAAACAAAAGACAAATTCCTTTATATTTTTAAAGCTCAGGTAGCTCCTCTACCTGTATCGGTGCCCGAAACCCCGCTGCTGGCTCAAAGTGAATAGTTATTGTTAGTCGAACCAAGGCATTGCGTACGGGCACACGTAACGGAACACGACAGCTAAGCAAAACATAACTCGTGCAGATTTAATCTCAGGTGTATTTGTATATTTATACAAAAATCAAGTTATGGATCTTTTAGAACAAGGTATCTATCACATATAATTGTAAAATATTCAACTAAATCATACTATATTTCGATAACTTTATGTAGTATTTAGAATGACTTTTTAATCAACTTTGTTTACTATAATTTTTAAAATAAAATTCGAAAAGTTGTAGTCTGGAGTTGTCTAGGGATTTGGTTTTTGTTATATTACATTATTTGAAATATTCTTAAATAGAATTGATTGAAAAAGGTTGCGGATTTTATGCGTTTGCGGGTTAAAATAATATTATTTTTAGCAAAGTAGTAAGTACTCAAAATACACTTAATCAGTCAAATTTCTCTTTTTTTTGTCACAGAAACAGCTATAGATCGTCTTATTATGACAAAATATGAATTGGTTAACATTCTAAGACAATTCGAGGTGAAACAAATTGACAAAAAACTGGACTTTCTAGAAGAACACATCAAAAAATTAACGAATAACGAGACAGGTGATATAAAGCATTTGTTATATACCTTTCGGTCTGAATACAAGAATAAATGGACACAATCTCACAGAAAAGTTGATGTGTTTCTCAAAAATAATACTGAATGGCTACAAGGAGTAATAGCATTCCCGAATTACGCCAGGCAGTCAACTGGTCAAACCGGTCGTCCAACAAAAGAATTCGACGATTTAAGTAATAGTTCAAAACGTCGAAAAACTAGAGAGCTAAGACAAACGGTATCCTGTGATAAACTGATATTTGCTACACAAATGAATTTGAGGGCTCAAAGCAATGTTACCGCATCCCGTAAAGATAGGTTTCCTTGCTACAAAATCATTCAGATATGTAAAAAGGAGAGTTATGCAGATAGCGAAGCATTCACGATAACTTCTTCATCTGCGGTTCTCAGCAGAGTCGTTATAAGCAGAAGCTAGATGAAGGTCAGGACGATTCAAATATTTTCTTGAGTTCATCAAACGCAATGGCAAACAAAAAGTTATTTGGCAGAATCCTGTGCCCTCATCCCCTAGGTTCTGCCGACCGATTCAAATACGATTTATACATGAGACTATTGATGTGACTAAAGAAGAAATCTCATACGTCAAAGACCAGATTGAATCGCTACAAGTACCTGAAATCACCATCACCAACTTGTCCGTTAAAGTTAAACACGTTTTTCTGTTCACAATGGTTGATGGCAAAATCTGCAACGCAGCTACCGATATCAAATCCACAATGCGTTGTTATGTATGTGGTTTAACGTCTAAGGATTTTAATAAGCTGCAGCAGAAGCCAGAGGATCAACAGCATTTGAATTTGGGTTATCAACTTTGCACGCTCGCATCAGATTCTTTGAATTTATATTACATTTGTCATAAATTACCTGTAGAAAGATGGCAGATACGTTCAAAGGAAGATCAAGACGTTATTAAAGCTACAAAGGCTCGTATTCAGGATGAGTTTAAGAAAAAAATGGGGCTCTTCGTTGATGTGCCAAAAGCAGGATCTGGCACGACAAACGACGACAATACTGCTCGTCGTTTTTTTGCCGATTGCCGAATTGTCTGCTGAAATAACCAAAGTCAATATTGATTTGATAAAACGGTTTGCAGTAATTCTTGAGGTGATATTAAGTGGACTAAATATAGATGTAGCAAAATTTGCTGCTTACACCTAGGATACAGCTAGGTTTTATGTTTCACTATATCCTTGGCTGCCAATGACCCCTACAGTACACAAGATCTTGCAACATGGTCCATCAATAGTCGAAAACGCATTACTTCCTATTGGACAATTGTCCGAGGAAGCGTCCGAAGCAAGGAATAAACACTTTAGAGATTATCGCTTAAACTTCTCAAGAAAGTGTTCACGGCAGGATAGTAATAGAGACGTCATAAATCGGCTATTACTGACATCAGACCCTCTTTTGTCGTCAATAAGAATGAAGAAAAACAGAAAAAGACTTGCCTTCTCTCCAGAAGCTATGGAAATGCTCAAGGCTGATGACATAGACGTTTTTGACTCTAAGGAAGACGATGAAAGTAACCGAGAGTCTTGTAGTGATTAATTTAGGTAAATTATTATTGTAGTATGTTTGTATAAAATTCATATTAAATTCTTTTTTTACTTATATTTGCTTTTATTTTGATATCAGAATTGTTATTCTTTCACCAGTATATATCAACATTGCAACCAACAGGTTTACACCTAAAGCTATAAGTTTAAATAAATAATTTGACATTGATTCAATTGTCACTAGTTTTATTTAATGTTTTTTGTAAGAATAAAATTTAACATAAAAATATTTTAGTGTAAAATAATTCTTTAATCACGTCATTATAACCTGAAAATAGTTTTTCTTATCATTTAAAATTACTAATAATGTAAATATATGATCAAATACTTCTGCGCATCAAATGATCCTAAATGCCTCATAGTGCGGCGTGCGCTTGTACAAGAGCCATGACTAAAACTTGACTGACAAGAAATCAGTCAAACACGGTGCAACCAAGGAAACAAAAATCCCTTACCCAGCAATTGTGCGATGATTATTCCTCTCCAAAAAATAATCATCTTATTCACGGGGGAAGGAAATGTTACAGATTGGATTCGCTTATTTTAAGATAAGCCAAATTCCATCGAACCCAATCTGTCATTTGAAAATATAAGTAGTAAAAATGTTATTATCCAACTCATGTACTCATAAAACAAACAAATATTCAATGAGTTGGGTTTCGTACAACGAGTTACGTTGCAACAAAGTTGCCATGTACGATTCCGTTGAGGTAGAATCGAGGAGTCTTGGTAAATAGTCGGTCGAGTCAGGTTGGAGTTCGGTTAACTTTAGAAGGAGATAAATAATTATTAGTAATTTTCAAGTAATAAGTATCCATTATTGTCTTAAGTACGTGAATTAAGCGAATTCATGGGAATTGTGAATTTGTTTCAATTAAGTAAAAACACTTGTTTTACTTCCACATAATAGGAGTAGCAAATTTTTTCAAAATTAAATAACTTACACCAAGAGTCTTTTGAAAGGAAACTTGTTTGAATTAGTTAAGAGAATAGTTAATAGGAATCTTTGTTAAAATTATCTTAGAGTGCATGAAGTACATGTTAGTTATAACTTTGTATTAGCTAGTAATCAAAGACTTAAGGAGAAATAAATATTGAGTTCGTGTTAATTACTTGTGGCATTTATGTAATTGAAAAACATGACTAGAAAGTTTCACATTGGTTGAATTCACCTTGGGTTATTGCCAAGGCCTAAGAATTATAACACCTGAACATTTGGTGATCCCGACGTGATACAAGTGTAACACTTGTGTCTGAAATCGAATAAGTGGTATAGTTCTTCAAGAGATTGTGCAGTGTTTTAATTTAAGTAATTGATAGAATTGTTCACGAAATTGTACAACTACTTTCTTTTGAACGTTATAATCGACTTTTATCAGATCCAATCTACGGTGTACCATATTATGCAGCGTCATCATCAGATTGTATCCATATGTGAATAGTGCAGAATCCTGGAAGATTTAGCAAAGGCCTAATTCCAAAATGGGGAACTTAGGGGGAACCTAGAAAATGCGTGAGCATCCTTTGAGCAGACCGACACCCA
Organism: Leptarthrus brevirostris; assembly: GCA_964036015.1. Classification (NCBI taxonomy): domain Eukaryota; kingdom Metazoa; phylum Arthropoda; class Insecta; order Diptera; family Asilidae; genus Leptarthrus; species Leptarthrus brevirostris. The sequence continues at coordinate 71,796,270 of OZ038371.1, forward strand.
GATACGAGCATTACCCACTCCGGCATTAGACCATCCATACTTCGTGAAAGAATATTACCAAGAAATATTTAAGGTATACCAGAAGAACAAGGAAGTGTTTCTACAATAAATTAGGAGTTTTGAATTACTGGTACCTATAAGCACAGAAACAGTGCCAAAACCATTGCCACAGCAAAGAGTGCAGATACCAAAGTCAATTACGCCACCACAGGCACTACAGGATTCCGAACTAGGGAGACTTATGAGACGACAAAAGGGCGTGATTGAATCGTTGCGCCGCCAATTAGATGGAATTATGACGCAGATAGCTGTTGATCAGACGCAACAGTATTATGAGCTCAAATTGCAAACCATCCGACAATTATGGTCACAAATAGAAATATGTGATGATCTAATTAAGAAAGGGTACAATACAATTGACTATGCTAATCTAGAAGAGGAAATGCAGCAATGTGATATACAATTGTAAACGAAACTAGACCAATCATCTAAAACACCAGTCCAGCACATCAATTCCTCCATAATCAAGAAATGGGAGATTGCCAGAAAATGTGGTATCTCATGGCCAATGTTACAGACGAAGCAGAAAAATTAGTGCGACATTTATCCCTCTCACACCGCAGCATGGAAGATGCTAGAGGATAGATACGAAAACAAGAGATTATTAGCTGCAGCTTTAATTAATAAAGTACTTGCGCAGCCGACTCAATCGACAGACGTATCGGCTGCTGCTATTAGAAGCTTGCACGATACCACACAGGAATATCTCTTAGGACTTCAGAACATGGGAGTTCCAATTCAAAATTGAGATCCTTTGCTTCTCCACATCTTGATAAAGAAGTTAGACAAATCAACTCATACACTCTAGGAACAAACACTGAAAAATCCTAGGAAGCTACAGACCAATAAGGGATTTCTGACATTTTTGCAGAACCGTTTTCAATCTCTAGAAACATTGGGAAGTAAATCAAGACAAGGTGATGAATACCGGAAGCGCTAACATACTGTACGATCCTTAGCGTCAGTTGCGTCATCAAATAAATGTGTATAATGCAAGGAAAATCATCCTCTATTCGGATGTAAGAGTTTCCTTAAGTCCTTAAGTTGTCGCCAAGTAACCGACTGAAATTCCTCATGCGGAACAAGCTTTGCATAAACTGTTTTAGACCTGCCTGTACTCTTAGAGGGTGTACAAAATGCCTCAAAAAGCACAATTCTTTAGTACATTTGGATGAAATAAACCGGGCCGAATCAAGGGCAATGCCGATCCCAAAAGAGGGTATACCAACACAGCAATCAGAAAGGCAGACTGTACCAAAATTATCGAGTGAGCCTATTACATTAGCAACACTTTCAAACCAAGACTACAGGAGCCTAGTACTGTTGAGTACTGCAAGACTTTGCTTGATAGCCACAAACGTAAACTCGGTAGAATGTTGAGCAATTTTGGACTCAGGCTCCCAGATAAACATTGTTACAGAATAAATAATCAGAAAACTTGGTGTAAAATATGATTCACACACACGGTAATGATAAAAACGAAAGTCGAAAAAGAACTAGCCTAAAAATGGAATCTTTACTGAATGGATTTTCTCAGCGACTTGAAGTCTACATGCTTTCCAAAATTATACCACCGCAACCAACTTAAAGATTCGTTACATCGAAGTGGTCTATTCCTAACAATATAAAATTGACTGATTCAAGTTTTAGCCACCCCGGCAACAGATTTATTAATCGGTTCTGAGTTCTACCACCAACTTTTAAGTGTGGGACAGATTAAACCAGCGGACGGCCTACCTATCCTGCAAAACACTCAACTTGGATGGATTGTATTAGGCAAAATCAGTGAGTTACCTCTACGAGAGGCTATATGTGGGATTTATAGTGAGGAGGAAACCCTTGGTAAGACTATTAAAAGGTTCTGGCAGTTAGAAGAATTGGACACTTCCAGTCCTCAGTATTCACCAGCTGAAAAGAAATGTAAAATGCATTTCACGCAAACCACAACGAGAACCGAGAATGGCATGTTTATAGTAAATCTACCATTCTCCGACGATGCGACTAGACTTGGTGAAACCAAAGATATTGAACTTCGCAAATTTTTCTCATTAGAGAGAAGGCTCGCTAAGGACTTAAAAACCCAATACGTTGAATTTATGAAGGAGTATCGCATCACCCTACTATTTCGTACCACATAATAGCGTCTGAAGCGACAAAATATCTCCAAAAGCTATCCCAAATTCTGCGACAAGATTTTAATGTCAATGACGTATATGCTTAAATAAGCTGGATTTAAACTCAGGAAATGGTGCGGCAACCACCCAAGACTTCTACAAAACATAGCAGTAGAAGACCGGGAAATAGAACTAGACTTCTCAAAGGATCGTGAAGACAAAATAAAAACCTTAGGATTAACCTGTCTACCTCAGACGGATTACCAATTGGGCTGAACAACAAAGAGTAACAACACGAGTTATTGCCTACTTAATCGCTCGGTTATTCGATCCACTGGGAATATTGGCACCAGTTATTGTTTCAGCGAAAATAATCCTACAACATCTATGGCAGTTAAAAATTGACTGGGATGCAGCACTACCTCAAGAATTCCATACAAAATGGACAGAATTTTGAGATAATCTTAGATCATTGAACAACATACGATTTCCCAGACATGTCTTTGCTCACGAAATCTCGAAACAAAAGCAGATCCACACCTTTGCCGACGCATCAGAGCGAGCATACGGAGCAGCGGTGTATATAAGATCCATCACAAATGGCCAAATTATAGTACGTCTGTTCTGCGCTAAATCTAGAGTAGCACCAATAAAGAAGGTAACACTACTTCGACTAGAATTATGTGCAGCAAAATTGGCTGCTGACCTTACCAAACGCCTCAAGGCCGATTTGAAGATGACAAATACCGTTACATATTTGTGGAGTGATTCAGAGATAGTCCTGGCATGGATAAATTCACAATCATCGACGTTTCATACATTCGTTGCTAATATGATTGCGGCAATACAGGAGTCTAGTATTCCTCAACAATGGCGTCACCTTAGCTCGAAGGACAATCCTGCTCATGTTCTATCTAGAGGTTTGCCATCCCAGAAACTAGAATCCTGTCATGTATGGTTTTATTGTCTAAAATTCTTACATGGAAGTGAATGTATCTGGCCACCACCATTTATTAACGGAAAAGAATGTGAATTTGAGAGAAAGCGAGTTGCATTGCCCATTATAAAAGCTAATGGTCACGATACCAAAACAAATACGTTTCATAACATAAAGCACAATAACTCCATCAGGAAACTCCAGCGAATTGTTGCATACATGCTCAAAATCTTTCGCAATGCTAAGTCACCAAGAATTCAACCACCAACGCTGCAACAGCTGCGGAATTAGAATTTAATTGTGAAAATTATGCAACAAGAACAATTCAAAGATGAACAAAATCAGTTACAAAGGTACAAGGAGGTTAAGAACGACAGCCCACTTGCGTCTTTGACACCATTTATTGACGAACGGAATATTCTGCGCGTGGGAGGTCGATTGGAAGCTTCTAACCTTGCGTATGATGAAAAACACCCCATGCTATTACCCTATACTCATCCGTGGACCAAACTGTTAATGATAGATCTTCACAAGCAAAATTATCATGTAGGACCAAAAGCACTTTTTGTCATCACCAGGCAGAGATTTTGCCGATTGAAGGAAAAACTATTGCCTGATCGATTCTCCAGCATTGCATTAAATGTACCTGAGCCAGGCCTAAAATGCTAAACCAAATAATGGGAGATCTGCCATTCAAGAGAGTGCAGCCGGCACGACCATATTAAATTTTCGACCACTGACACCTATGTCAACTAATCCTAACGACCTTACGGTCCTAACTCTGGGTTATTTCCTTATTGGAGAACCGCTCAACTCTACAGTTGATACAAGTGCCAAACCACTAAAATGTTCCTTGCTTAGTCGGTGGAAATTAGTGTCGCTCCTAAAACATGATTTTTGGCGTCGCTGGAGCCCGGAGTACTTAAACGAGTTACAGCAAAAATCAAAATGGAAAAGACAATGTCCAAATATTGAGTCAGGAGCTATGGTCATCATACAAGAAGGTAACACACCAGTGTTAAAATGGCCGTTAGGGAGAGTCATCCACACCTTTAAAGGTGATGACGGTTATGCTCGTGCAGCAGAAGTTCGTACAGCATCCGGGATATTAAAACGTCCAATACACAGACTTGCTCTACTACCTGTTCAAGTAGACCATCCCACGGACAATTCAAGCATTATAGATGATGATGACAGAATTGAATCTTCTTCTGTAAAACTCCAATTGAAGCTCAACGATAATAGCCCCGAATCCTGCACTGGCCAAATAGCGCGTAAAAGGACAAAAAAAAGAATATCATTAGGCTCTTCCATAATGAACGTACTGTTACTGTGTCACATATTTCCTGTTATACGATCAAACCCGTTTGAAATTACTCTATTTGATGCCAATTCAGGGATTCACTTTGATAATATTAGTCAAGTTAACCCTTTCATTCCCGATGTTGCGTGTAAGCAACTTTAACTTGAAGAGCTTTTAAATCTTCGGTACGTGATCGAAGTGTATTGAAAGCTTTCTAACTTTATTCTTTGATATTTATAGAAAAAGAAAGAAGAAAAGATTATAAAAAAAGGACGGCAGTATAACAAACATAACGATTTATATTTAATTGATGCCTGGATCCCAAATAGTACATTTCTTACAATACAAAAAAATTCCGCTCGCTAGAAATAATTCGGGCATGAAAGGGTTAACCTCAAATCAACAGAATGGAGCCTTGTTTATTTACTATGATCTGCAACCATATTGGGCTGAATTTGACACTTTCTCAAGCGGAATAGACCCACTACACCATGTGTGTTCACAAGTTCGGCAAGAGAGCTCCTGCAGATTAATCGTTGAACAATTTCAGCACATACAGGAAGAGCTAAAAAGGGATAATGAACTACTATCAGTAGTATAAATATGGGGTTTCTGGCGCAAATGAGCAATGAGCACCTTAAAATTGGTTAAATTGTGAGGGAAATCGAGGTCTGACGTCACATTTTTGCTCATTTTTCATGCGCCAGAAACCCCATAGCAATTTTTGGAGGAGCAGTTTCGGTCTTGTAGGCTACAATTGAAAGATAAGGAAAAGAGATAAGGATTGTCGGCCATCTTGGATTTTGGGTTTTCGGTCTTGTAGGCTACAATTGAGAGATATGGAAAAGAGATATGGAAAAGAGATAAGGAAATGGCCGAGATTCCGAAGGTGAAAGGTCAAGGTTGGTGATTGTTTAGTAAGATAAGGCACCTGTCGGCCATCTTGGATTTTGGGTATTCGGTCTTAGAGGCTACAATTGGTCTTCTTATTTTTTGGTTTGCACCTGGACCTGGATCTGGACCTGAATCTAGACCTGGATCGCGGGTATATAAAATGAATGTTGAGTTAATTGATAAGGGAGCTGATGACTCTGTAGAAATTAATAATTTGATGACAATGTTGTGGTCGTTGGGGTGATAAGATTAACCTGGAAGTGCGGACCTGGGCTCGTGTTCAAGATAAGAGTTTGTTGTTTTGAGTTTTTAATTACGAAGTACAGCTTTATCAGCTAAATGAAATAACATGATGCGAATTTAATTGAAAACAGAATATTGCGTAATAAAGATTTCACCACTTTGAGTAAATAGATGAAGATTATTTTTTATTTCGTTTGCAAATTCTTATTTCTATGATATCATTTGTTTTCATGCAAGTTTTAACATGTTTTTCTGGTCGAGCTGTGATTGATAAGCGAGCTGGTGACTGCGTAGAAATTAATAATTTGGCGGCAATGTTAAGGTCGTTGGGTGATAAGGTTTTGTAGATGAACCTGACCTCGTGTTCAAGATAAGAGTTTGTTGTTTTGAGTTTTTACTTACGAAGTACACCTTTATCAGCTAAATGAAATAACATGATGCGAATTTAATTGGAAAGCAGAATATTGCGTTCTTGTATAAATATCAAGCGTTCTTAGGTAGTCTTTTAGTATTCATAGTGAAGTCAACCAGTGAAATTCTTATAATTAAAATTCGTGCTCTAAGGCAGATTGAAATAATAAAAAACAAAACAAAAAATTTAAAATGTATGAGCAACCGATCAACGAAGCAGTCATCGAAGACTTTGAAGTATTGGAGGAGTTAAATTCTGCAAATTTTAAGCCTGCACTCGCTGTTAAAGATATGGAAGAGTCTCAGAATTATAAAATCATAAGCTGCAGAAGATCAACAACAAAATATGGACCCAGGATCCTTTTAGAACTGGAGAGCTATTATGTTTTTTTGTCGCCTAGATTCGACGCTAAAATTACTAACCGTCCAATTGAGAAAATGAACGATGGAGGCTTCTTTGTTGAAAGGAAAGCAGCAGGTGGCAGCTATTTTAATTTAATGTTTTCTAAGATAGCACCTAGCACATTCCACTTTCCCTTACAATCATTTCCCTCTAGAGTTTGAAAATAGTAAAAGTTATTTGTAGACTTACAATTGAAGCAAAATTGCCGGGGGATGGTATAAATACTTCAACTTAATAAAATTCAATTAGTTCTCGACTTCAAGTCATCATGCTAACATTAAAAATGGCTAGACGTTCAGCAAGTCTTTTGCTTTTATCACTATGCATCTTGCACATCAGTAGCTTCCAGATCCCGTTAAGTGTAAACCTAATGGATCAAAGTAGCAGCAATTTAGATTTTGCACTAACTCTACCCAATAACGATTCTATACAAATTGGCTTATCTTTTAAATTGATGACTTACAGTAACGTTAGCAATCCCAAAGAAGATGTAGTTTCTACTTCAAAAGAAAGTAATGACGAGCAAATTCCTACTACCACATCAATGATCACTACGAATGATAATCCTAAAAAAGAAATTTGTGTCTATTGACGAGGACATCGAAGGTTTCAGGCAAGAACTATTAAAGAAAGAATCGGATATTGCAGGAATTATTGAGAGCAAAGATATCTTTTATAGGCACTTTAAACTTGAATTCGATGACGCTAACCATTCTTTGTACATATGACAGTAATTACGTAACTCGCTGATTGAAGATATCATGCTATGAATATCGCGAGTTTGAAACTGAAAGAATTCTAAGTAGTGGTGAAGTAGAGATGGTGAAACAAGTTGATGCTAATTATAAAAGCGATGTGGAATTAGTGAATTTGAGAGGAATGAAACAAACATATCAAATGAATATTTCTAAATAAGCAGCTATAAAAGAAAGTCTAATCCGTTTTTAAGTCATTTTAAAATTATTATGGAGTATCTTCATACAAAAATAATTTTGGATAATATTTGCCATTTAATTGAACTAACAGATTATAATAAACTTATTGCTGAGGTTATATAGAGGTTATAAATGTAAAGCCAACATCATTTTCCATTTATTTATATATAATATAATTATTTTTTTTGATAGAACGAACTTTTGTTTAACGATTATCAAAAGCATGGGAGGTTCTTTCTAAGATTAATCTGATTCAGCAGCATATAAAGAATTCAAGGATATTTGTAGGAGTTTGCATCTTCAAGATGTTTTGCTTTTGCTACAAAAAGAAGAAGCGAAGACCAAAGTAGTTGGAGAAAAAGTAGTTCTATTCAATATCATCCCAAAGATACATTTCGTTCCAATATACGATCGTAAGGGTCCCTGGCAAACATTTGCGTTGGACAGATTTCGATTTCAAGAGCGAATTCGAAATATGAAGGATATTTTGGACCCCATTTTATTCACCTCGCATAGAAATAAAATTTATAGGTTAAGATTTAAAAATTTCAAATAGCGTTGTAAATTGAAACTAAAGTACTTTTAATATAAAATATATATTTGTATAACAATATTATAATACATTATCTTTCTTAATCCAAGAGTTGCGTTTTGATGAAAATCCGAGCCATTTAACATAAACTTTATCTGCGGTTCTCTTCAATATTTTTTCTACGATGTAAACATCAGGATTCTTCGTCTTTTGGAGCTCCATTTCATAAAAACTTCCCTTTATTGCGGTTCCTTCATGGTCTTCCAAGAGATAAGTTACAGGATTCGTTATCAGAATTTTTGCGATCTTGAAGATCTCTGTAGTCCAGTTTGGTGTATACCCCTTTTCAAATACATGTTTATATTTACTAATGGGAACAAAGTCTCCCATCTTAAATTTTGGCAAATGAAATAGCAATTTCTTCTCATTCTGCTTTGTTACATCACGTGGTCTCATTTTTATTGTTCGATGATTACTTGAGTTATATTTTACGAGTAATTTCTTGACCATATCTATCCATCGGTATGAGCCCTGCATACTAAACTCTTTCCACATCATGCTTTTTAATGTTCGATTAAATCGTTCAACTATAGATGCTTTTAAAGGGCTATATGTAGAAAAATGATTAATGCAGGAGTTTTCATTAAGTTTTGAAATGAGCTATAGAAAAACTCTTTTCCATCATCAGTTCGTAAATTTGTGGGACTCCGACCTTCTTTTAGTATGGATTTCATAGCTTGAGTAACTTCGACACCAGTCTTTCTTTTCATAGGAATTGCCCATTGCTTGTAGTATAAGCACCCATTTCAACTAAGTCGGCTTGCCATAGATCATCTATTCCCTTAATTATAACACGTCTTCTTATGAAATTTTTTCTGGCTGGTTTATGAAGCTCATTAACTACTTGTGTTTTATTCATTTTGAAATTGTCAGAGATTCTACGTTAATTAACGCCTTTAAAGTGTCTTTCATTTCTTGTATATTTAGATCTATATATTTCATCAACTTCTCATTAACGTCAACAATTGCTTCATTTGCATATAATTCGGCTGCTCTCTTCATATAGATTCGTAATTGTTTCATTCGTATACAATTGACTAGTGTTTTTATCTTTTTCACTTGTTATATTGATTATGTTGTATAACTCCTTTAATTCTCTTTGTAGTACAGCACTTTCCTTATGTATTTGCTCAGTTAGATTGTTGCTGACTAACTGGATTTTTTCATTAACGTAGGAATTACTTAAATGTATGATCTTGTCAGCTACATCGGTAACATATGTTTTATTGGTTGCATCATCCCTTTCTAGGGGGCTCTTAAGATATTTCAAATTTTTAAAACTTAGATTGAAATCTCCACTTTCAGTGAGCTTAAAGCCCATGCCACTTAGACCTTGTATTCCTTGTTCCCCTTGAGGACCAGGTTCGCCTGCTAAGCCTCTAGGACCACGCTCGCCAGTAGATCCTAACTTTACCTTTTTAGAATATCTCCCAAACTTGTCGACACTCATTATTACATTAAAAGTGAATATGATTAAAGATGTTATTTATACTATAACGCTGCCTTCTTTTAACTCTTCAATAATTGATATAATTTCACTGTTGTGATTAGTATGCCCAGCACTTTGCGATGCTATTAAAAGACGAAGTCTATCCACAAGTTCATTAGGATCATTCTAATAAACGTAATCAATATTATTCTTGGGTATATGCATCAAACCCTTGCCTTCATGAGAAACCAGTTTACTTATAATTTCTAAGTACTTTAAAGCTCTACTTCCTTTTATTTGACCATCCGCTCTATAATCTCTTTTATGGGCGTTAGTTTCTTTTAAGATAGCTTGATAATTTTCCAAGTCATCCTTACTATACAAAGTTTTTGCAGGTTGTTTCATAAAAAGCAATTCACACAGACCTAGCGTTATTTTATATGATTTTCCGTTAATAAGGAAAAATCTTCCTCAATTGCAATCTTTGAATTTCCAATTTTCCATTCGTTATCATCATCTAAATAAACTCCATAAGTGAGAATCTCTCTTTTCCATCAAAGTTCTATAATGTGTAGGTGTTGCAAATTTATCATCTTCTGACATTAAGGAATAATCTGAACATTTTATAGGTGTACTGGTCGGCTTTACCAGGTGTATGAAGAGCTATATCAGGTCTTCTACCAGCTTTAACAGGTCTATGAACAGCTTTAACTGATTTTCTTTACTAGATCTTCAAATTATAGCGAAATGTATGTATCGATTCCTTTTCGATAACGTCCTTTGTTCAACAAACTATCTTTATCGATTACTAAAAAGCCATAATTGTCTCTCCAGCAAACACCGCAAATACTACGAAATTTTTCGAAGGTCATGTCTGTGTTAACATGATCATTATATATATGCTTAAGATTCATATCATCTTGTTTAAATAAAATAAGAGAGTTAGCGTTGTCACGTATTAAGTGCTTCGGTATATGGATGTAAGTCTGACAGAGATAGAAACTATCAATATTATTATGTCGACCCATACAAAAATAATCACGTATGTTATTTTGTTTCCCACATGCTACATCATCGAAAATAAAAATTGAATTCTGTTTAGCTTCCTCAGGAGATATAACTTCGCAATTATCAGAAAACGTGTAGTAGCCCAGACCAACAATAGGACTTATCAACTGTTCTAGATACTGATATTTGGGTTGATGTAGTGATTTTGAGTAGATGTAAATATTCTCGAACTTGAGTCCATTTGGATGTTCTATAAGACCAATCACAAGATTGGTTTTACCGCAGTTTGAAGGTCCCACAAGAATACCTCTTAAATTATTTGGTATAAGCGAGCTATGTCTTTTGAATTCATTTGTAGATTTAATATCAAGATTTTTTATTGATAAAGAGTCCTTCTGCTTCACGAACTTCATTATTAGAACTGAAATATTTATTACACAACACTGAACTTTTATATCAGTCATCAACTCAATGTGCTGTTGTGAGGACGTCTAAAAGGTTTATCTTATCAGTTGAATGATTGATCATTCAAAGAATCAAAATCGTTCTCGCCAACGTAAATGTCGAAGAGGAGGCGGTTTGCTAAATACAGCAATTAGAAATTTACCATTTGAAGTTCATTTGCCTGGATATCAATATTGCGGTCCTGGTACTAAACTACAAAAAAGATTAGCAAGGGGTGACCCTGGAATTAATCCTCTTGACGCAGCTTGTAGAGATCACGATATCGCATATCGAAGATCGTCATATTGCTGATCGTATATTATCCGGTAAAGCTTGGGAACGAGTGACATCTTCAAACGCATCCCTTGGTGAACGTAGCAACGCCTGGCTTGTAACAAACGCTATGAAGGCGAAAGTAAAATTTGGAATGGGGTTAAGAAAAAAACCTAAAATTCACTCTAGGAAGCCAAAAAGAAAATTAACTCTACAAAAAGGAGTTCATGAAGCAAGAAATATTTTAAAGTTAAAAAAGCCTGATTCCTTAAAAGAAGCTATAGGTCTTGCACTTGCTGCTACTAAAAGTGTATTTAAGCGAAAGAAGAAGGATGTAAGACTACCTCAAATTATTCCGATTCCAAAGGCTGGAGGAGTGCTACCTCTAATTCCTATTTTTGCTGGTCTTTCAGCACTAGGTGCTTTAGTGGGAGGAGTATCAGGTGTCGCAAAGTCTGTTAATGCTGCAACAAATGCTAAAGAACAGCTAAAGGAGAGCAATCGACATAATAATACGATGGAAGCTATTGCATTAGGAAAAAAGGGAAGCGGCTTATATTTGAAGCCATACAGAAAAGGACTTGGTCTATTCTTAAATCCACCTTCAAAAAACGTCTAAAACTGCTACCTAATCGAGCATTAAATGAAATCGATTTATATAAATATGCGAATAATTTACCACATTTTAGAGGTGTTTTATGCTTGATTCTCTCCCCAAAAAGCCTAGAAAATATGAGTGTGGAATAGTAAATTTGGACTCTATATCAGGTCCTGGTAGTCATTGGGCAGCATATTACAAAAGTGAATCCGAAAGAGAATACTTTGACAGCTTTGGAAACTTGCAACCACCAAAGGAAATATTAAGCTATTTAGGAAAAAACATTGTTTACAATTATAAGTCTTACCAAAATTATAATATGATAAATTGCGGTCATTTATGTTTAGAATTTTTATATAATCATTACAATAATAATAAGTAACTATTAATTTAATAGTATAATTGTATATTGTAAGATAACAACTATAAATAAACTTTACATAAAATAACATCTGCATTTCACTTTGAGCTACTATGTCATTAACACTGACTTTGACTGGGAATTCATCTGTGCTTACAGTTGAATACTTTCCTCCGTTAGACTTAAGTTCAGAATACGTTTGCGGACTTATTGATTTACAGACATATAATTCAATTCCTAATGTGGACAATAGAAATAACTTACTTCATCTGGATGATAGTAGTATAAATATGCGGGTTCTGGCGCAAATGAGCAGGAGCACCTTAAAATTGGTTAAATTGTGAGGGAAATCGAGGTCTGACGTCAGATTTTTGCTCATTTTTCATGCGTCAGAAACCGCATAGCAATTTTTGGAGGAGCAGTTTCGGTCTTGTAGGCTACAATTGAGAGATAAGGAAGAGAGATAAGGATGTCGGCCATCTTGGATTTTGGGTTTTCGGTCTTATTGGCTACAATTGAGAGATAAGGATTGTCGGCCATCTTGGATCTTGGGTTTTCGGTCTTATAGGCTACAATTGAGAGATAAGGAAGAGAGATAAGGATTGTCGGCCATCTTGGATTTTTGGTTTTCGGTCCTGTAGGCTACAATTGGTCTTCTTCTTCTTCTTCTTCTTTGGTTTGCATCTAGACTTAGATCTAAACCTTGGATCTGAACCTAGATTGTTTAGTAAGATAAGGCACCTGTCGGCCATCTTGGATATTGGGTATTCAGTCTTGGAGGCTACAATTGATGTTGAAGATAAGAGTTTGTTGTTTTGAGTCTTTAATTTCGAAGTACAGCTTTATCAGCTAAATGAAATAACATGAGGCGAATTTAATTGGATTGAAGATAAGAGTTTGCTGTTTTGAGTCTTTAATTACGAAGTACAGCTTTATCAGCTAAATGAAATAACATGATGCGAATTTAGTTGGAAAAACAGAATATTGCGTAATAAAAGATTTCACCACTTTGAGTAAATAGATGAAGATTTTTTTTTAATTTCTTTTGCAAATTCTTATTTCTATATCATTTGTTTTCAAGCAAGTTTTAACATGTTTTTCTGGTCGAGCTGTGATTGATAAGCGAGCTGGTGACTGCGTAGTAATTAATAATTTGGCGACAATGTTAAGATCGTTGAGTGATAAGGTTTTGTAGATGAATCTGACCTCGTGCTGAAAATAAGAGTTGTTGTTTTGAGTTTTTAATTACGAAGTACTCCTTTATCAGCTAAATGAAATAACATGATGCGACTTTAATTGGAAGCAGAATATTGTAACCTCGAACTTTAAAAGATTATCATGCAATTTCTTTTCCAGATCTAAATATAACCATTAATTCGAGGTTATATTATTAAATAATTTCGTGTTTTATGCAACTAGCAAGTAAGTCATTCCACCGATTACGTCATCTGGACCTTGACTACTAGTTAATATAACACCATTGAGGAATAGTTAAAGGAATTTCTGTAATTAGGGAAAAAAATCTGATGTTTAAAAATAACATGCATCGCTTTGCATAAATCCGTTAATAAGTAATAAACGTCTAGTCAAGATAGCTAGAATGGCTTCTTTCGGTACTTTGGAGAGGTTTATCATGTAAAGAACTTACAAAGAAAATAAATATCTTTCCATAGCCTTAAACTTCGTTTCTTTATGATTCAGCCGTGATAATCTTAATAAGGGAAACCATTGATTCGTAACTATGCTTTAAATTTATATCAAACTAGCAGCTACCAAACCCATATAACAACCTTGAATTGCAGAAGAAATGAACAAGATCATTGGCGTTGTTGTAACACTTTCTAAAAATTGCCTCAAAACTGTGAATTTAGACTAGAACAAACAAAATCGAAGTAGCTGAAATGTCTTCTTTCAATACTTTAACGAGATTTATCATGTGAAGAACATAAGAAAATAAATTTTTTATATGCTTCATGTAACAATAGACTCAAATTGTGATTTCACAGAGTTCAGTTTACTTTGAGTTTGTCATCTAATTTTGGCAAATGTCAGCTTCCGGGTTTGTTGCCGTTGCAGCACTTTATAAAAATAGACTCAAAAACTTTGAATTGGGCCGATAGAACAAACAAAATCGAGGTAGCTGGAATGGCTTTCTTTTGGTAATTTAGAGAGATTTATCATGTCAAGAACTTAAGAAAATAAAACTCTTTTCATAGCTTTAAACTTGGTTTCTTCTTTTTTCAGTCGTAATAATCTTAATAAGGAAACCATATTTTTCCTGAATCGTAATTATGGTTTAAATTTATACCAAACGGACAGCTAACAACCCTATATGACATTTAAAATTTAATTTTTGTATGCGTCATGCAACAATAGACCCAAATTGTGATCTCACCAAGTCAAACAAACGAAAAACTACTATCCCAATGATCTTTCAAAATTTATAGAGAAATACAGCTGAACCAATGAAAGAAATTTAAAGCACATTAAACAGGGCTTTAATAATCGTATTGAAAGCTTTCTATTGAAAAATGATGATGAAGGAATATTGGATCCAAAACAATTTTTCTATAAAATAAAACCTCGAGTTATAAATCTTCTTGAAGCAAGTTTACAGAAAATCCTCTGAATTAGGCTCAAGGAAATTGATATGTTACTTAGAAGATACATTTCATTATATAATCCATTATAGAAATCTCCAAAAAGTAGTTTAAAGTATGAATTGAAGTTTTCATACATTCATAGAGCTCTTTGATTCAGACAATGGAATTGATTAAAAATTTCATTATATAATCCCTTATAGAAATCTCCAAAAAGTAGTTTAAAGTATGAATTGAAGTTTTCATACATTCATAGAGCTCTTTGATTCAGACAATGGAATTGATTAAAACTCATACATTCATAGAGCTCTTTGATTCAGACAATGGAATTGATTAAAACAATATATTGATCTTAGTACTTTGCATAGATCAAAAGCTGTAAACACTTTCTGATCTTAAGCTCTTAGATGGAATTTGTATTTATCACGAGGAATGACACTAATTTTGTGATCTTAAGTATATTCAAATGTTCAACAGATGCTTACTATTGTCAAGACTTATTCTAATATCACCATTAAATGTTTTGGTTGAAGCACAGTTCGATTTACTAAAATTATCACAGTTTAAAAAATTATTAAATTTATTTTTGGTTTGTCTTTTACTTTGTTTGCATTTTAGATTCATATAGATTAGATTTCTCAAGTATAGAAAAATTAGCGAATAATTCATCTGATGAAAACTTAATATTAAACAGATCCTTTTATAAAAATGACGATTTATTATATAGATTCAGGATAATTTTGGGGTGCTATGCTTAAGTATTGAAAGATTGAATTACAATAATTATTAACTGACGTTAATGTGTATAACTTTATATGTTCTCGCAGGCATTCTACTGCTAATAATAAGTGTTTGGAAAATGTTATCCCATCACAAAGCTCAACATATTTAATTTACTTCGACTGCAATAATTTATATGGGTGAGACATGTCTGAATTCTTATCATGAGGAATTTCAATGGGATAGAAAATACGGATATCAATATAATGATCATTCTTCAAAGTTCAGAAATTGAATATATATATTTGAAGTAGATTTAACTTATCTAGAATCACTTCATGACTTACACAATGATCTACCATTTTGCGCAAATAATATAAAAATCCTCTGAATTAGGCTCAAGAAAATTGATATGTGACTTAGAAGATACATTTCATTACATAATCCATTATAGAAATCTCCAAAAAGTAGTTTAAAGTATGAATTGAAGTTTTCATGTATTCATAGAGCTCTTTGATTCAGACAATGGAATTGATTAAAACAATATATTGATCTTAGTACTTTGCATAGATCAAAAGCTGTTAACACTTTCTGATCTTAAGCTCTTATGATGGAATTTGTATTTATCACGATGAATGACACTAATTTTGGGTTCTTAAGTATATTCAAATGTTCAACAGATGCTTACTATTGGCAAGACTTATTCTAATATCATCATTAAATCTTTCGGTTGGAGCAAAGTTCGGTTTACTAAAATTATCACAGTTTAAAAAATTATTAACTTTATTTTTGGTTTGTCTTTTACTTTGTTTGCATTAGCAAGTATAAACATGTATTTGAAAAAGGGTATACCCCAAACAAAATGTGATTACAAAATATCAAATTTCTTCGAAATAAAAACACTCGTAATTCACTTAATCAATTTTTATTTAAAATCGGTAGAGTTCTATTAAATCTTCCTGACAAATCATTATTTTATATAATTAATTTACATATTTCTAAATCCTGGTATTTCGTCCATTTTGTTTTCGATAAATTTTAAATTGCAATCTTCATCCATCTCATACACAGTGTTGTTGATCTCCACTGTTTGAAACTCTGACTGCGGTTCCACTGATTGATGATTTTCGAAAATGAATTTTACAAAGCATATTGTCAATACAAGAACATCTTTTTGTCTCTGAAATTCCTCCATTTTCTGAATTATAGGCTGTGTTACTTTATTTAGATATTCCTGTTTAATATCACCATCCTTAAGATTTGTATTAAGTTCGATGTTTTCAAATTTGTATTCATTACATCGATTGATGTATTTGAATCGTGTTATAACCCGAACAGGTTCATATGCACCATTTTTTAGATATTTTTGAATGTGTTCTTGAAATTTGTTTAAGTAATGTTCTTCCAGTAAATACTTCAGCGCATTTATTCCGAAAGCCAGTTGATTATGCACCGCTAATATCATTTCATCCCATACTGGGGTGAATTGTATCTTAAAAGTATATTGTTCGCGAGGAGTCTTTACGATAGATTTTCCTTCCATTTTATTTCTGTAATAAAATTTTTTTATTTACTACGCATATATTAATTACTCTGCAACATACCTGATCTTCCTTCCTTTCCTGAATCTGGTCTATCTAAATATTTGCCTCAGCTTTTATAGCAAGTATTTTACCCCCCACTGGAAATTTTTAAAACTTGAACTGCTTAAAATTAAATTAAATTGAAGATTTCATTAACGTTATTCCCTTAAATAAAGTGTTATATATCAATGTCAAAGGCAATTTTTTCATCTGAGAATAAAACGATTGAATTACAATGTTTAGATTCCATTCGCTGCGAGTTTAGATGCTCTAAAAAACAAAACAAAAATCTGAATGATGAAGACTTTAGAATAATCCATAATGAATTTAATAAGAAGAAAGGGGGGTTTTCATATGATTACTTAAATTCTTTTGATAAATTTAAAATGAAGCATGTGTGCCCCTCAGGATTTTTTAATAAACTTAGCAATAAGAAGAAGAATATCGGCATGTCGTTAATGTATGGAACAAATTTAATTCTACATAAATATCTACGAGTTTAACCCGAATCATTATTACACAACACCAGGATTGTCATGGGATGCTATGTTAAAACACATCCAAATTAAATTAGAATTATAGAAATAATACATTTCTAATTCATTTCATTTCAAATTTCATGAAAAGCGGTATTCGGGGAGGTTTAACACAATGTTCCTTACGATATTCTCTATCTAATGAGAGATTTTGATTTTTTTAAAAGGGTTAAAATATTTTGGTTTAGATTGATGTTATTAATTTATATAGATGAGTTATTTCGGAGTCACTTCCATATGCAGATTTTGTTTGGATAGATAATTGTGATATTGAAGATTAGGATTGAGAAATTTTCCAAATATCTTTAAACGTGTTCTCAATACAAGTGTCTCAAGCGGCTTGGTGATAGACTTAAAAGTTTGCTCTAGCTGAGTCTCTGTTTCCATTTTTCCCATCTTAAGAGCTTTAAACTTTTTTCTGATGGCATTTCGCACCCTCGCTATTTCCTTAGTAAGATTCTCATCCATATTGATCTTATTTAAGAATCAAGTCTAAAAGACATGAAACAGTAAACAATAAACATGAATCATAAAACAATAAACACGAAACATGAAACAAGAATCATGAATCATGAATCATGAAACATGTAACATGAAACAATAATTACCTATGTGAAGTTGAACCGTTTCCATCAAAGTGTTAGTATTAGCTAATAAATCATTGTTCATCCCTCTCCTTTTATAGTACGTATCATGAATACATCAAATCCCTTTCGGTAGCACCACTTACACATTGCGTTGCTTTTATTAATCACCAAAAATCCATGTAAAATAATGATATGCATACCGTGAAAATTGGTGAAATTGAAAGGTTGAACCCTTGATCTAGGTTGATACTTTTCGATTTTTTTCTGAACTTTTGTAGATCAAGTTAGATCTAAAAGTAATTTTTGCGATTTTTCCCAAATATACGTTAAGCTTCCATAGCTCCGGAATTGGTTTAGATTGATGTTATTAATTTATATAGATGAGTTATTTCGGAGTCACTTCCATATGCAGATTTTGTTTGGATAGATAATTGTGATATTGAAGATTAAGATTGAGAAATTTTCCAAATATCTTTTAACGTGTTCTCAATAATATAAATTTAATATTTTTTTTATTTCCCCAGCATGTTTTAACATGTAAAACAGCTTACATTTAAACGGAAATTGCGGTTATAAGAATTTTGTTTGTTAGGGTCTTATCTTTGATTAAATATCAGTTCGAGTATAAAAGCCAAGTATTTTTAGTTAAATTTTTAGTTTTCAATGTAAAGTCAATCAGTGAAAGTAGTATAAATATGAGGTTTCTGGCTCAAATGTGCAATGTGCAGGTCAAAGGTCAAGGTTGCTGATTGGGTTTTCGGTCTTGGAGGCTACAATTGAGAGATAAGGATTTTCGGTCTTATAGGCTACAATTGAGAGATAAGGAAGAGAGATAAGGATTGTCGGCCATCTTGGATTTTGGGTTTTCGGTCTTATTGGCTACAATTGAGAGATAAGGATTGTCGGCCATCTTGGATCTTGGGTTTTCGGTCTTATTGGCTACAATTGAGAGATAAGGATTGTCGGCCATCTTGGATTTCGGTCTTATTGGCTACAATTGAGAGATAAGGATTGTCGGCCATCTTGGATTTCGGTCTTATTGGCTACAATTGAGAGATAAGGATTGTCGGCCATCTTGGATTTCGGTCTTATTGGCTACAATTGAGAGATAAGAATTGTCGGCCATCTTGGATTTCGGTCTTATTGGCTACAATTGAGAGATAAGGATTGTCGGCCATCTTGGATTTCGGTCTTATAGGCTACAATTGAGAGATAAGGATTGTCGGCCATCTTGGATTTTGGGTTTTCGGTCTTATTGGCTACAATTGAGAGATAAGGATTGTCGGCCATCTTGGATTTCGGTCTTATAGGCTACAATTGAGAGATAAGGATTGTCGGCCATCTTGGATTTTTGGTTTTCGGTCCTGTAGGCTACAATTGATCTTCTTCTTCTTCTTCTTCTTTGGTTTGCATCTGGACTTAGATCTAAACCTTGGATCTGAACCTAGATTGTTTAGTAAGATAAGGCACCTGTCGGCCATCTTGGATATTGGGTATTCAGTCTTGGAGGCTACAATTAATGTTGAAGATAAGAGTTTGTTGTTTTGAGTCTTTAATTACGAAGTACAGCTTTATCAGCTAAATGAAATAACATGAGGCGAATTTAATTGGATTGAAGATAAGAGTTTGTTGTTTTGAGTCTTTAATTACGAAGTACAGCTTTATCAGCTAAATGAAATAACATGATGCGAATTTAATTGGAAAACAGAATATTGCGTAATAAAAGATTTCACCACTTTGAGTAAATAGATGAAGATTATTTTTTATTTCTTTGGCAAATTCTTATTTCTATGATATCATTTGTTTTCAAGCAAGTTTTAACATGTTTTTCTGGTCGAGCTGTGATTGATAAGCGAGCTGGTGACTGCGTAGAAATTAATAATTTGGCGGCAATGTTAAGGTCGTTGAGTGATAAGGTTTTGTAGATGAATCTGACCTCGTGCTGAAAATAAGAGTTTGTTGTCTTGAGTTTTTAATTACGAAGTACCCCTTTATCAGCTAAATGAAATAACATGATGCGACTTTAATTGGAAGCAGAATATTGTAACCTCGAACTTTAAAAGATTATCATGCAATTTCTAAGGGAAACCATTGATTTGTAATTATGCTTTAAATTTATATCAAACTAGCAGCTACCAAACCCATATAACAACCTTGAACTGCAGAAGAAATGAACAAGATCATTACCGTTGTTGTAGCACTTTCTAAAAATTGCCTCAAAACTGTGAATTTAGACTAGAACAAACAAAATCGAAGTAGCTGAAATGTCCTCTTTCGATACTTTAAAGAGATTTATCATGTGAAGAACATAAGAAAATAAATTTCATATATGCTTCATGTAACAATAGACCCAAATTGTGATCTCACCGAGTTAAGTTTACTTTGAGTTTGTTATGTAATGTGGACAAATGTCAGCTTCCGTGTTTGTTGCCGTTGCAGCACTTTCTAAAAATAACCTCAAAAAATTTGAATTGAGTCGATAGAACAAACAAAATCGAGGTAGCTGGAATGGCTTCTTTTGGTAATTTAGAGAGATTTATCATGTCAAGAACTTAAGAAAATAAAAAAATCTTTTCATAACCATAAACTTCGTTTCTTCTTTTTTCAGCCGTAATAATCTTAATAAGGAAACCATTTTTTTCTTGAATCATAATTATGTTTTAAATTTATACCAAACTGACAGCTAACAAACCCATATGACATTTAAAATTTAATTTTTGTATACGTCATGTAACAATAGACCCAAATTGTGAGCTCACCGGGATAAACGAACGAAAAACTTCAAAATTTATAGAGAAATGTTTTATTATTCGTATTGAAAGCTTTCTATTGGAAAAGGATGATGAAGGAATTTTGGATCCAAAACAATTTTTCTACAAAATCAAACCTCAAGTTATAAATCTTCTTGAAGCAAGTTTACAGAAATCCTCTGAATTAGGCTCTAGGAAATTGATATGTTACTTAGAAGATACATTTCATTATATAATCCATTATAGAAATCTTCAAAAAGTAGTTTAAAGTATGAATTGAAGTTTTCATACATTCATAGAGCTCTTTGATTCAGACAATGGAATTGATTAAAACTCATACATTCATAGAGCTCTTTGATTCAGACAATGGAATTGATTAAAACAATATATTGATCTTAGTACTTTGCATAGATCAAAAGCTGTTAACACTTTCTGATCTTAAGCTCTTATGATGGAATTTGTATTTATCACGAGGAATGACACTAATTTTGTGATCTTAAGTATATTCAAATGTTCAACAGATGCTTACTATTGTCAAGACTTATTCTAATATCACCATTAAATCTTTTGGTTGAAACACAGTTCGGTGTACTAAAATTATCACAGTTTAAAAAATTATTAAATTTATTTTTGGTTTGTCTTTTACTTTGTTTGCATTTTAGATTCATATAGATTAGATTTCTCAAGTATAGAAAAATTAGCGAATAATTCATCTGATGAAAACTTAATATTAAACAGATCCTTTTATAAAAATGACGATTTATTATATAGATTCAGGATAATTTTAATCTTAATAAGGGAAACCATTGATTCGTAACTATGCTTTAAAAGAAATCAAAGTATAGAAATACGATTTTTAGATTCATATAGATTAGATTTCTCTGGCGTAGATAAATTAGCGAATAATTCATCTGATGAAAACTTAATATTAACCAGATCCTTTTATAAAAATGACGATTTATTTAATTTAATGAATACCTTAATTGCTTTGAAAAATTTAGTGGAAATTCATTGTCTATGCAAAAGTAGTTTGATAATAAATTTACAGATACGAAGTGTTCTGATAATGATTATGCGCATTTAACAAACGTGTGGAAAGCATTTGAACGTAAAATATTTGTATACTATTTATATTGTCATTATTACATAGCACCAGGATTATTTTGGGATGCTATGCTTAAGTATACAAAGATTGAATTACAATAATTATTAACTGTCGTTAATATGTTTAACTTTATATATTCTCGAGGGCATTCTACTGCTAATAATAAGCATATGGAAAATGTTATCCCAGCACAAAGCTCAACATATTTAATTTACTTCGATACCAATAATTTATATGGGTGGGACATGTCTGAATTCTTACTATATGAGGAATTTCAATGGGATAGAAAATACGGATATCGATATAATGAGCATTCCTCAAAGTTCAGAAATTGAATATATATATTTGAAGTAGATTTAACTTATCTAGAATCACTTCATGACTTACACAATGATCTACCATTTTGCGCAAATAATATAAAAATCCCCTGAATTAGGCTCAAGGAAATTGATATATGACTTAGAAGATACATTTCATTACATAATCCATTATAGAAATCTCCAAAAAGTAGTTTAAAGTATGAATTGAAGTTTTCATACATTCATAGAGCTCTTTGATTCAGACAATGGAATTGATTAAAACTCATACATTCATAGAGCTCTTTGATTCAGACAATGGAATTGATTAAAACAATATATTAATCTTAGTACTTTGCATAGATCAAAAGCTGTTAACACTTTCCGATCTTAAGCTCTTATGATGGAATTTGAATTTATCACGATGAATGACACTAATTTTGTGTTCTTAAGTATATTCAAATGTTCAACAGGTGCTTACTATTGGCAAGACTTATTCGGATTGAAATCTAAGATCTATTCTTTACAAGTAGGCAGCAAGAAAGATATTATGAAAGCTACATTTGAAACTAATTGTTAGATTAACTAGAAATTGTGAAAATGAGAAAATGAGAATCATTAAATTGAATCAAATGAATATAGAAAAATAAAAAAATTATATTGGTAAGATTACGTTAGAATGTATAGGATTGAAATCAAAGATCTATTCTTTACGAGTATAAAGCAAGAAAGATATTAAGAAAGCTACATTTTAAACTACTTTTTAGATTAACTAGAAATTGTGAAAATGAGAATCATTAATAAATTTATGTAGAATGAAAAATAAATGACTAAATTAATAAAATGCTATTTTAACATTACCAGAAAGACTTTTATTAGTATAAAATAGACATTTAATTATTATTTATAACTATTGCTTTTCTAGAAAATTTCTTAAAAGGTAAACATTTTCCCTTATGAATTAAACAGCATCGCGCTTTATACAAAAATTTAAGAGAGGATACATTTGGACACTGCAATTCTTCTTCCATATTATATACTTCATATGGGAGTGTTTCAGAATTTAACCTTAATTACAACAAGTCGTCTTATACAATTTTTTTCTGGTTGGTTTATGAAGTTCATTAACTACTTGTATTTCATTCATTTTGTAGTTGTCAGAGATTCTACATTAATCAACGCTATTAAAGTTTCTTTAATTTTTCCTATATGTAGAACTACATATTTCATCAACTTCTGCTGAGCCTCAACAATTCATTCATTTGTATACCAATCGTATGCTATTTTCAGTTTTCCTTGTAGAGCCGCAATTTATTCATTTCTAAGTAGCTCAATTTAATAGCATACAGATAGATCCACTGATCAAGAACTCCTCAAAAAATCATCCAAATTTGTCAACACTGTATGATTAGAGGGTTAAAAGCTATATTGAGATATTTATACTATAATGTCAGCTTCTCTCAGTTTTTTAATTATTAACATTATTTCATTGTTATGACTGTTATTACCAGCCTGTTTTAATGCTATTAGTAGGCGTAAACGATCAACTAATTCATTAGGATTTTCAAAGTAAGTATAGCCAGTATTAGTCTTTGGTATTTGTATTAAGCCCTGACCTTTTGGGGATGTGAGCTTCTTAATGATGGTTTTATACTTCTTGCTTCTGTTTCCTTTTATTCGACCATCATCCATATAATTGCGTTTATAAGCATTAGTGTCATTCATAATGTTTCTGTAGTTGTTCATATCATCTGACGTGTATAGTTGTTTAGGGGTTTTTATGAAGAGCAATTCGAGAAGTCCTGGAGTAATGCTATATACTTTTTCTTTAAGAATGATATTGTCACCATCAACTTGAAGAATCGAGTTGCCAATTTTCCAGTTGTTACCATCAAAGTAAACCCCATAAGATTTATCAATTTTTGTGCTCTTGTTTTCATATAATTTAATGTATTTCGAAATTGAAGGGTTATTGGGCAAATCATCGATAGAAAGCGTCTTTGTTAGAGTAGATGAATTTGGAGTTGTAGCAAATTCTTCATTATCATCATCTTCACTATTAGTAGAGCTATCGGAAATTCTAGAATAATCTCCAAGTTTACTTGAAGTACTAGCTGGCTCTGCTTTGAAGTATTTATGTTTAGGTTGAGGTGTTAAAATTTCACTGTTATTATATTTATCAATATCAGGATCCATTTTCAAGAGTTCAATCCCAGGATCCATTTTCAAGAGTTTACGTTTATATGAGTTTACTGAAGAATCGCTCTTTGACTCATCCTTGATTTGTTCAACAAGTGACTCAAGCGGCTTGGTGATGGACTTAAAAGTTTGCTCTAGCTGAGTCTCTGTTTCCATTTTTCCCATCTTAAGAGCTTTAAACTTTTTTCTGATGGCATTTCGCACCCTTGCTATTTCCTTAGTAAGCTTCTCATCCATATTGATCTTATTTAAGAACCAAGTCTAAAAGACATGAAACAGTAAACAATAAACATGAATCATAAAACAATAAACATGAAACATGAAACAAGAATCATGAATCATGAATCATGAAACATGTAACATGAAACAATAATTACCTATGTGAAGTATCCTCTGAACTGTTTTCATCAAAGTGTTAGTATTAGCTAATAAATCATTGCTCATCCCTCTCCTTTGCTGTTTTTATTAATCAACAAAAATCCATATTTATACTTCCAAAATTCAGCACACGCATTACGAAATTTTCCAAACGTCATATCTGTATCCACATGATCATAAGATATATGTTTAAAATAGTGATCACTTGCAAATACTTTTTGCAAAGGAACGCTGCACAGAATATCACAAATTTGTAGCTGTAAAGTTCTTATTTTTCTCATATATTCAAAGATATAGTTCACTTTTCAACGCCTAAAAAAGCCCGATAGTTGACAGCACTTATGAAGTTTGCTTAGGTGACGATAACGAATGGAAAATTGGAAAATTGCAATTGAGAAAAATTAGATTAGGTCGATGTAAATTGCTTTTTATGAAACAACCTGTAAAACTTTGTATAGTAAGGATGAGTTGAAAGATTATCAAGATATCTTAGAAGAGAATACAGGGTTATAAATATCGACTTCAACAGATCATTTTTAGTGTTTAGATAACCACCAATATGTTTAAATGTATAGAATGCAACAAATTCTTTAGCCGGAGAGATAGTCTTTTAAGACATAAGAGACGGTCAATACATTTATTGAAAGAGAAAAATCGTGAAGACGAACATAGCAAGTTTATTGTGAAGGAATTGACAATTTTAACAAATAGAAACCAAATGCAGCACTTTATTTTTCAAAATCCATTTAGATTTAAGGATTTCACAACTGAAAAGACAGAAAGAAGCGAAGTGATTGCATCATAATTACCATGGATTCAATTGGAACGATGGATATATCCCCTAACATCAAATACGTACTATAGTGACTCCTTTAATAAGAAACAAAGTACTTTATGAGAAAGGCTGTGAAAAGGTTTGCTGGATCAAAAATACATTTGATGAAGGTGTAATAGTATATAATATGAAAGAAGAATTGCAGTGTCCAAATTTATCTTCTCTTAAATTTTTGTATAAAACCCCATGCTGTTTAATTCATAAGGGAATGCTCAAGAAAATGTTTAGCTTTTAAGAAATTTTCTAGAAAAGTAATAGAAGACAGAAATAAGAATTAAATGTCTTATTATTTAATACTAATAAAAGTCTTTCTGTAAATGTTAAAATAGCATTTTATTAATTTAGGCATTTATTTTTCCTTCAACATAAATTTATTAATGATGCTCATTTTCACAATTTCTAGTTAATCTAACAATTAGTTTCAAAGGTACCTTTCATAATATTTTTCTTGCTGTCTACTTGTAAAGAATAGATCTTAGATTTCAATCCTATACATTCTAACGTAATCTTACTAATGACATTGGGATTTGCAATTAAAGCACGAAGACCTAAATGTTTACCTCGACTTTCCCATTCCGTAGCTATTACATATATCTTATGATCATGTGGATACAGATATGACGTTTGGAAAATTTCGTAATACGTGTGCTGAATTTTGGAAGTATAAATATGGATTTTTGTTGATTAATAAAAACAACGCAATGTGTAAGTGGTGCTACCGAAAGGGATTTGATGTATTCATGATACGTACTATAAAAGGAGAGGGATGAGCAATGATTTATTAGCTAATACTAACACTTTGATGAAAACAGTTCAGAGGATACTTCACATAGGTAATTATTGTTTCATGTTACATGTTTCATGATTCATGATTCATGATTCTTGTTTCATGTTTCATGTTTATTGTTTTATGATTCATGTTTATTGTTTACTGTTTCATGTATTTTAGACTTGGTTCTTAAATAAGATCAATATGGATGAGAAGCTTACTAAGGAAATAGCAAGGGTGCGAAATGCCATCAGAAAAAAGTTTAAAGCTCTTAAGATGGGAAAAATGGAAACAGAGACTCAGCTAGAGCAAACTTTTAAGTCCATCACCAAGCCGCTTGAGTCACTTGTTGAACAAATCAAGGATGAGTCAAAGAGCGATTCTTCAGTAAACTCATATAAACGTAAACTCTTGAAAATGGATCCTGGGATTGAACTCTTGAAAATGGATCCTGATATTGATAAATATAATAACAGTGAAATTTTAACACCTCAACCTAAACATAAATACTTCAAAGCAGAGCCAGCTAGTACTTCAAGTAAACTTGGAGATTATTCTAGAATTTCCGATAGCTCTACTAATAGTGAAGATGATGATAATGAAGAATTTGCTACAACTCCAAATTCATCTACTCTAACAAAGACGCTTTCTATCGATGATTTGCCCAATAACCCTTCAATTTCGAAATACATTAAATTATATGAAAACAAGAGCACAAAAATTGATAAATCTTATGGGGTTTACTTTGATGGTAACAACTGGAAAATTGGCAACTCGATTCTTCAAGTTGATGGTGACAATATCATTCTTAAAGAAAAAGTATATAGCATTACTCCAGGACTTCTCGAATTGCTCTTCATAAAAACCCCTAAACAACTATACACGTCAGATGATATGAACAACTACAGAAACATTATGAATGACACTAATGCTTATAAACGCAATTATATGGATGATGGTCGAATAAAAGGAAACAGAAGCAAGAAGTATAAAACCATCATTAAGAAGCTCACATCCCCAAAAGGTCAGGGCTTAATACAAATACCAAAGACTAATACTGGCTATACTTACTTTGAAAATCCTAATGAATTAGTTGATCGTTTACGCCTACTAATAGCATTAAAACAGGCTGGTAATAACAGTCATAACAATGAAATAATGTTAATAATTAAAAAACTGAGAGAAGCTGACATTATAGTATAAATATCTCAATATAGCTTTTAACCCTCTAATCATACAGTGTTGACAAATTTGGATGATTTTTTGAGGAGTTCTTGATCAGTGGATCTATCTGTATGCTATTAAATTGAGCTACTTAGAAATGAATAAATTGCGGCTCTACAAGGAAAACTGAAAATAGCATACGATTGGTATACAAATGAATGAATTGTTGAGGCTCAGCAGAAGTTGATGAAATATGTAGTTCTACATATAGGAAAAATTAAAGAAACTTTAATAGCGTTGATTAATGTAGAATCTCTGACAACTACAAAATGAATGAAATACAAGTAGTTAATGAACTTCATAAACCAACCAGAAAAAAATTGTATAAGAAGACTTGTTGTAATTAAGGTTAAATTCTGAAACACTCCCATATGAAGTATATAATATGGAAGAAGAATTGCAGTGTCCAAATGTATCCTCTCTTAAATTTTTGTATAAAGCGCGATGCTGTTTAATTCATAAGGGAAAATGTTTACCTTTTAAGAAATTTTCTAGAAAAGCAATAGTTATAAATAATAATTAAATGTCTATTTTATACTAATAAAAGTCTTTCTGGTAATGTTAAAATAGCATTTTATTAATTTAGTCATTTATTTTTCATTCTACATAAATTTATTAATGATTCTCATTTTCACAATTTCTAGTTAATCTAAAAAGTAGTTTAAAATGTAGCTTTCTTAATATCTTTCTTGCTTTATACTCGTAAAGAATAGATCTTTGATTTCAATCCTATACATTCTAACGTAATCTTACCAATATAATTTTTTTATTTTTCTATATTCATTTGATTCAATTTAATGATTCTCATTTTCTCATTTTCACAATTTCTAGTTAATCTAACAATTAGTTTCAAATGTAGCTTTCATAATATCTTTCTTGCTGCCTACTTGTAAAGAATAGATCTTAGATTTCAATCCGAATAAGTCTTGCCAATAGTAAGCACCTGTTGAACATTTGAATATACTTAAGAACACAAAATTAGTGTCATTCATCGTGATAAATTCAAATTCCATCATAAGAGCTTAAGATCGGAAAGTGTTAACAGCTTTTGATCTATGCAAAGTACTAAGATTAATATATTGTTTTAATCAATTCCATTGTCTGAATCAAAGAGCTCTATGAATGTATGAGTTTTAATCAATTCCATTGTCTGAATCAAAGAGCTCTATGAATGTATGAAAACTTCAATTCATACTTTAAACTACTTTTTGGAGATTTCTATAATGGATTATGTAATGAAATGTATCTTCTAAGTCATATATCAATTTCCTTGAGCCTAATTCAGGGGATTTTTATATTATTTGCGCAAAATGGTAGATCATTGTGTAAGTCATGAAGTGATTCTAGATAAGTTAAATCTACTTCAAATATATATATTCAATTTCTGAACTTTGAAGAATGCTCATTATATTGATATCCGTATTTTCTATCCCATTGAAATTCCTCATAAGATAAGAATTCAGACATGTCTTACCCATATAAATTATTGCAGTCGAAGTAAATTAAATATGTTGAGCTTTGTGATGGGATAACATTTTCCATACACTTATTATTAGCAGTAGAATGCCTGCGAGAACATATAAAGTTATACACATTAACGTCAGTTATTAGAATAAGTCTTGCCAATAGTAAGCACCTGTTGAACATTTGAATATACTTAAGAACACAAAATTAGTGTCATTCATCGTGATAAATTCAAATTCCATCATAAGAGCTTAAGATCGGAAAGTGTTAACAGCTTTTGATCTATGCAAAGTACTAAGATTAATATATTGTTTTAATCAATTCCATTGTCTGAATCAAAGAGCTCTATGAATGTATGAGTTTTAATCAATTCCATTGTCTGAATCAAAGAGCTCTATGAATGTATGAAAACTTCAATTCATACTTTAAACTACTTTTTGGAGATTTCTATAATGGATTATGTAATGAAATGTATCTTCTAAGTCATATATCAATTTCCTTGAGCCTAATTCAGGGGATTTTTATATTATTTGCGCAAAATGGTAGATCATTGTGTAAGTTATGAAGTGATTCTAGATAAGTTAAATCTACTTCAAATATATATATTCAATTTCTGAACTTTGAGGAATGCTCATTATATCGATATCCGTATTTTCTATCCCATTGAAATTCCTCATATAGTAAGAATTCAGACATGTCCCACCCATATAAATTATTGGTATCGAAGTAAATTAAATATGTTGAGCTTTGTGCTGGGATAACATTTTCCATATGCTTATTATTAGCAGTAGAATGCCTGCGAGAATATATAAAGTTATACATATTAACGACAGTTAATAATTATTGTAATTCAATCTTTGTATACTTAAGCATAGCATCATAAAATAATCCTGGTGCTATGTAATAATGACAATATAAATAGTCTACAAATATTTTACATTCAAATGCTTTCCAAACGTTTGTTAAATGCGCATAATCATTATCAGAACACTTCGTATCTGTAAATTTATTATCAAACTACTTTTGCATAGGCAATGAATTTCCACTAAATTTTTCAAAGCAATTAAGGTATTCATTAAATTAAATAAATCGTCATTTTTATAAAAGGATCTGGTTAATATTAAGTTTTCATCAGATGAATTATTCGCTAATTTATCTACGCCAGAGAAATCTAATCTATATGAATCTAAAAATCGTATTTCTATACTTTGATTTCTTTTAAAGCATAGTTACGAATCAATGGTTTCCCTTATTAAGATTAAAATTATCCTGAATCTATATAATAAATCGTCATTTTTATAAAAGGATCTGTTTAATATTAAGTTTTCATCAGATGAATTATTCGCTAATTTTTCTATACTTGAGAAATCTAATCTATATGAATCTAAAATGCAAACAAAGTAAAAGACAAACCAAAAATAAATTTAATAATTTTTTAAACTGTGATAATTTTAGTAAACCGAACTGTGTTTCAACCAAAAGATTTAATGGTGATATTAGAATAAGTCTTGACAATAGTAAGCATCTGTTGAACATTTGAATATACTTAAGATCACAAAATTAGTGTCATTCCTCGTGATAAATACAAATTCCATCATAAGAGCTTAAGATCAGAAAGTGTTAACAGCTTTTGATCTATGCAAAGTACTAAGATTAATATATTGTTTTAATCAATTCCATTGTCTGAATCAAAGAGCTCTATGAATGTATGAGTTTTAATCAATTCCATTGTCTGAATCAAAGAGCTCTATGAATGTATGAAAACTTCAATTCATACTTTAAACTACTTTTTGAAGATTTCTATAATGGATTATATAATGAAATGTATCTTCTAAGTAACATATCAATTTCCTAGAGCCTAATTCAGAGGATTTCTGTAAACTTGCTTCAAGAAGATTTATAACTTGAGGTTTGATTTTGTAGAAAAATTGTTTTGGATCCAAAATTCCTTCATCATCCTTTTCCAATAGAAAGCTTTCAATACGAATAATAAAACATTTCTCTATAAATTTTGAAGTTTTTCGTTCGTTTATCCCGGTGAGCTCACAATTTGGGTCTATTGTTACATGACGTATACAAAAATTAAATTTTAAATGTCATATGGGTTTGTTAGCTGTCAGTTTGGTATAAATTTAAAACATAATTATGATTCAAGAAAAAAATGGTTTCCTTATTAAGATTATTACGGCTGAAAAAAGAAGAAACGAAGTTTATGGTTATGAAAAGATTTTTTTATTTTCTTAAGTTCTTGACATGATAAATCTCTCTAAATTACCAAAAGAAGCCATTCCAGCTACCTCGATTTTGTTTGTTCTATCGACTCAATTCAAAGTTTTTGAGGTTATTTTTAGAAAGTGCTGCAACGGCAACAAATACGGAAGCTGACATTTGTCCACATTACATAACAAACTCAAAGTAAACTTAACTCGGTGAGATCACAACTTGGGTCTATTGTTACATGAAGCATATATGAAATTTATTTTCTTATGTTCTTCACATGATAAATCTCTTTAAAGTATCGAAAGAGGACATTTCAGCTACTTCGATTTTGTTTGTTCTAGTCTAAATTCACAGTTTTGAGGCAATTTTTAGAAAGTGCTACAACAACGGTAATGATCTTGTTCATTTCTTCTGCAGTTCAAGGTTGTTATATGGGTTTGGTAGCTGCTAGTTTGATATAAATTTAAAGCATAATTACAAATCAATGGTTTCCCTTAGAAATTGCATGATAATCTTTTAAAGTTCGAGGTTACAATATTCTGCTTCCAATTAAAGTCGCATCATGTTATTTCATTTAGCTGATAAAGGGGTACTTCGTATTTAAAAACTCAAGACAACAAACTCTTATTTTCAGCACGAGGTCAGATTCATCTACAAAACCTTATCACTCAACGACCTTAACATTGCCGCCAAATTATTAATTTCTACGCAGTCACCAGCTCGCTTATCAATCACAGCTCGACCAGAAAAACATGTTAAAACTTGCTTGAAAACAAATGATATCATAGAAATAAGAATTTGCCAAAGAAATAAAAAATAATCTTCATCTATTTACTCAAAGTGGTGAAATCTTTTATTACGCAATATTCTGTTTTCCAATTAAATTCGCATCATGTTATTTCATTTAGCTGATAAAGCTGTACTTCGTAATTAAAGACTCAAAACAACAAACTCTTATCTTCAATCCAATTAAATTCGCCTCATGTTATTTCATTTAGCTGATAAAGCTGTACTTCGTAATTAAAGACTCAAAACAACAAACTCTTATCTTCAACATTAATTGTAGCCTCCAAGACTGAATACCCAATATCCAAGATGGCCGACAGGTGCCTTATCTTACTAAACAATCTAGGTTCAGATCCAAGGTTTAGATCTAAGTCCAGATGCAAACCAAAGAAGAAGAAGAAGAAGAAGATCAATTGTAGCCTACAGGACCGAAAACCAAAAATCCAAGATGGCCGACAATCCTTATCTCTCAATTGTAGCCTATAAGACCGAAATCCAAGATGGCCGACAATCCTTATCTCTCAATTGTAGCCAATAAGACCGAAAACCCAAAATCCAAGATGGCCGACAATCCTTATCTCTCAATTGTAGCCTATAAGACCGAAATCCAAGATGGCCGACAATCCTTATCTCTCAATTGTAGCCAATAAGACCGAAATCCAAGATGGCCGACAATTCTTATCTCTCAATTGTAGCCAATAAGACCGAAATCCAAGATGGCCGACAATCCTTATCTCTCAATTGTAGCCAATAAGACCGAAATCCAAGATGGCCGACAATCCTTATCTCTCAATTGTAGCCAATAAGACCGAAATCCAAGATGGCCGACAATCCTTATCTCTCAATTGTAGCCAATAAGACCGAAAACCCAAGATCCAAGATGGCCGACAATCCTTATCTCTCAATTGTAGCCAATAAGACCGAAAACCCAAAATCCAAGATGGCCGACAATCCTTATCTCTCTTCCTTATCTCTCAATTGTAGCCTATAAGACCGAAAATCCTTATCTCTTTTCCTTATCTCTCAATTGTAGCCTCCAAGACCGAAAACCCAATCAGCAACCTTGACCTTTGACCTGCACATTGCACATTTGAGCCAGAAACCTCATATTTATACTACTAGTGAAACTGAAAATGCATGAAATTCGTGTTCCTAGTGAAATTAAAATAATCTAACATGCCTCAGCTACCAATAATAAATGAAGCAGTCATCGAAGACTTTGAAGTGCTCGAAGAACTGAACTCTGCAAATTTTAAACCTACGATTGCAGTTAAAGACATGGAAGAGTTGTTAGAGTATAAAATCATAGGATGCAGCAATGTAACAACGAAGTATGGGCCCAGGATCCTTTTAGAACTAGAGAATTACCAAGTTTTTCTGCCGCCGAGATACAGCGCTAAAATTACTCACCGCACAATCGAGAAACTTAACGATGGAGGCTTCTATGTTGTTAGGAAACTAGCAAATGGGAACTATTTTAATTTAATATTTACAAAAATAACATCTAGTAATGGATATTACTTAAATTTGTAAATAAATGGAAAAAAGTTCTATTAAATATATGTTTATTTTAACTTCACCTCTCCCAATTCTCTATATGGATCCAAATGATATTTTAGAGACTCTAGTAGATGGCAACAGGAGTCTAATATTACATTTGATATCTGATGAGCCGATTTCTTCTACATTTCATTTTTTGATTTCAATTTTATACCCTGAATGTACTTGGTGTATGCAATTAGTGGATCCTAACTTCGCTAGGAGATAAAGTAATAGATCGATTTCTGACAATAACAGATAGCATGTAAGAAAAACAAAATCGCGACTAATCATATTATGATTCCCATGACTTTTAATTAAAACAATTTAATTAATTTTTATATCCCGTGTCTCCAGGGAGCCGGCTTTGTCTAACTGTTTTCATTTAGTTGATAAGCAACATAATTTGCAGTGTTTGCTGGAAAGACAATTATGGCTATTTAGTAATCGATAAAGATAGTTTGTTGAAGAAAGGACGTTATCGAAAAGGAATCGATACATACATTTCGCTATAAATTTAGAAGATCTAGTAAAACAAATCAGCTAAAGCTGGTAATAGATCTGTTAAAGCTGGTAATAGACCTGATATAGCTGTTCATAGACCGGCTAAAGCTGGTAATAAACCTGTTAAAGCTGATAGTAGACCTGATATAACTGTTCATAGACCTGATATAGTTGTTCATAGACCTGCTAAAGCTGATAGTAGACCTGATATAGCTGTTTATAGACCTGATATAGCTATTCATAGAGCTGATAAAAGTTGTTCTTCGACCTAATAAATGAGAATCAGGTATTTGACCATCCGCTCTTGCCGTCATGATAAATCAGTTAACTTATAATTTATGCATACTTTGAAGCTCTAGTACCTTTTATTTAACCATCAGTTCTGTATTATCTTTTAAGTCATATTTGCTGTACAAAGATTTACAGGTTGTTTCATAAAAAGCAATTAACATAGACCTATCGTTATATTATAAAATTTTTCGTTAATAAGGAAATAATCTTTCTCAATTTCAATCTTTGAATTTTGCTGTCGATTGTCGGGTTTTTTAGGCGTTGAAAAGTGAATTATATTCGACTATTCTGAGATATAAAAAGCAAACAAAAATGATGTAGCGATAGCGCAATGTGTAAGGGGTGCTACGGAAAGGGACTTGATGTCTTCATAATACTATAAAAGAAAAGGGATGAACAATGATTTAATAGCTAATACCAACACTTTGGTGGAACCGCTTATCTCTATTCATTTTTCACTTTTTTTCTCATCTATAAAACTTATTTGTTGATTACCCATGAAACTCTCATAAAACTTATTTTTTAATCATTCCATAAAACTTCCTTCAAATTTAATTAAACGATTCCCCGCTTATCTCTATATAATTTCAGTAGCAGCTAACTATCGATAAGCATTTTTCATATTTTTTGGTCACCACAATTCCTTTCAAATCATATGTAAAGAATTTAAATTTAAATTTAGAATTCTATAAAGATAAGCGGAGGTCATTTAATTAAATTTGAAGGAAGTTTTATGGAATGATTAAAAAATAAGTCTAATGAGAGTTTCATGGTTAATCAACAAATAAGTTTTATAGGCGAGCAAAAAAATATGAAAAATGAATAGAGATAAGCGGATACTATTTAAGCAATGAATCACTTATGAGTTTTAACATTCACCAAAATGGAGAGAATTATAGAAGAAGTTCTTAAGGTGTTGAATATCCCAGAGGATTACGAGGATCCTCATGAGCGGCTGCAGGAGCTGGTAAATTCTCCGCTAACCCCGATAAACCTGGTTTATAGGTTAGGATGGGAGTCTGAGTGGTGCGAAGTGGCCACTCCATATTCGGAGAATTTGACGGGGTTGCGAACGGTTAGTTTTTAAAATTATTTTACATGGTATTTTTTATTATTTTCTTCTTTATAGATTAATCACTCAGTTAGCGGAAGGAGGTGTGTTATATCAGTTTTCAGCGTCGAAGCGCTGGCCCTCGAGATGAGGACCCGGCTTGATGCTGCTAATCATTTAGAGGAGGATTGGGATAGCCCGGACGATGTTAGACTTTAAACCTATAAATTCTAATTTAATTTTGATATTTCAAAAACTATAAACCCTAAATAAACTGGTTTGTTATACGTCACTTTTATTTTGTTTAATTCTACTGCAGCCATATTTATTGTAAATTGCGTAGTACTATGAAAATTGGGTTTTGCAATTAAAACACGAAGACCTAAATGGTTACCTCAACTTTCCCATTCTGTAGCTATCTTAATATCCCTTCTCCATGTTAAAGCATGCTGGGGAAATAAAAAAATATTGAATTTATATTATTGAGAACACGTTAAAAGATATTTGGAAAATTTCTCAATCCTAATCTTCAATATCACAATTATCTATCCAAACAAAATCTGCATATGGAAGTGACTCCGAAATAACTCATCTATATAAATTAATAACATCAATCTAAACCAAAATATTTTAACCCTTTTAAAAAAATCAAAATCTCTCATTAGATAGAGAATATCGTAAGGAACATTGTGTTAAACCTCCCCGAATACCGCTTTTCATGAAATTTGAAATGAAATGAATTAGAAATGTATTATTTCTATAATTCTAATTTAATTTGGATGTGTTTTAACATAGCATCCCATGACAATCCTGGTGTTGTGTAATAATGATTCGGGTTAAACTCGTAGATATTTATGTAGAATTAAATTTGTTTCATACATTAACGACATGCTGATATTCTTCTTCTTATTGCTAAGTTTATTAAAAAATCCTGAGGGGCACACATGCTTCATTTTAAATTTATCAAAAGAATTTAAGTAATCATATGAAAACCCCCCTTTCTTCTTATTAAATTCATTATGGATTATTCTAAAGTCTTCATCATTCAGATTTTTGTTTTGTTTTTTAGAGCATCTAAACTCGCAGCGAATGGAATCTAAACATTGTAATTCAATCGTTTTATTCTCAGATGAAAAAATTGCCTTTGACATTGATATATAACACTTTATTTAAGGGAATAACGTTAATGAAATCTTCAATTTAATTTAATTTTAAGCAGTTCAAGTTTTAAAAATTTCCAGTGGGGGGTAAAATACTTGCTATAAAAGCTGAGGCAAATATTTAGATAGACCAGATTCAGGAAAGGAAGGAAGATCAGGTATGTTGCAGAGTAATTAATATATGCGTAGTAAATAAAAAAATGTTATTACAGAAATAAAATGGAAGGAAAATCTATCGTAAAGACTCCTCGCGAACAATATACTTTTAAGATACAATTCACCCCAGTATGGGATGAAATGATATTAGCGGTGCATAATCAACTGGCTTTCGGAATAAATGCGCTGAAGTATTTACTGGAAGAACATTACTTAAACAAATTTCAAGAACACATTCAAAAATATCTAAAAAATGGTGCATATGAACCTGTTCGGGTTATAACACGATTCAAATACATCAATCGATGTAATGAATACAAATTTGAAAACATCGAACTTAATACAAATCTTAAGGATGGTGATATTAAACAGGAATATCTAAATAAAGTAACACAGCCTATAATTCAGAAAATGGAGGAATTTCAGAGACAAAAAGATGTTCTTGTATTGACAATATGCTTTGTAAAATTCATTTTCGAAAATCATCAATCAGTGGAACCGCAGTCAGAGTTTCAAACAGTGGAGATCAACAACACTGTGTATGAGATGGATGAAGATTGCAATTTAAAATTTATCGAAAACAAAATGGACGAAATACCAGGATTTAGAAATATGTAAATTAATTATATAAAATAATGATATGTCAGGAAGATTTAATAGAACTCTACCGATTTTAAATAAAAATTGATTAAGTGAATTACGAGTGTTTTTATTTCGAAGAAATTTGATATTTTGTAATCACATTTTGTTTGGGGTATACCCTTTTTCAAATACATGTTTATACTTGCTAATGCAAACAAAGTAAAAGACAAACCAAAAATAAAGTTAATAATTTTTTAAACTGTGATAATTTTAGTAAACCGAACTTTGCTCCAACCGAAAGATTTAATGATGATATTAGAATAAGTCTTGCCAATAGTAAGCATCTGTTGAACATTTGAATATACTTAAGAACCCAAAATTAGTGTCATTCATCGTGATAAATACAAATTCCATCATAAGAGCTTAAGATCAGAAAGTGTTAACAGCTTTTGATCTATGCAAAGTACTAAGATCAATATATTGTTTTAATCAATTCCATTGTCTGAATCAAAGAGCTCTATGAATACATGAAAACTTCAATTCATACTTTAAACTACTTTTTGGAGATTTCTATAATGGATTATGTAATGAAATGTATCTTCTAAGTCACATATCAATTTTCTTGAGCCTAATTCAGAGGATTTTTATATTATTTGCGCAAAATGGTAGATCATTGTGTAAGTCATGAAGTGATTCTAGATAAGTTAAATCTACTTCAAATATATATATTCAATTTCTGAACTTTGAAGAATGATCATTATATTGATATCCGTATTTTCTATCCCATTGAAATTCCTCATATGATAAGAATTCAGACATGTCTCACCCATATAAATTATTGCAGTCGAAGTAAATTAAATATGTTGAGCTTTGTGATGGGATAACATTTTCCAAACACTTATTATTAGCAGTAGAATGCCTGCGAGAACATATAAAGTTATACACATTAACGTCAGTTAATAATTATTGTAATTCAATCTTTCAATACTTAAGCATAGCACCCCAAAATTATCCTGAATCTATATAATAAATCGTCATTTTTATAAAAGGATCTGTTTAATATTAAGTTTTCATCAGATGAATTATTCGCTAATTTTTCTATACTTGAGAAATCTAATCTATATGAATCTAAAATGCAAACAAAGTAAAAGACAAACCAAAAATAAATTTAATAATTTTTTAAACTGTGATAATTTTAGTAAATCGAACTGTGCTTCAACCAAAACATTTAATGGTGATATTAGAATAAGTCTTGACAATAGTAAGCATCTGTTGAACATTTGAATATACTTAAGATCACAAAATTAGTGTCATTCCTCGTGATAAATACAAATTCCATCTAAGAGCTTAAGATCAGAAAGTGTTTACAGCTTTTGATCTATGCAAAGTACTAAGATCAATATATTGTTTTAATCAATTCCATTGTCTGAATCAAAGAGCTCTATGAATGTATGAGTTTTAATCAATTCCATTGTCTGAATCAAAGAGCTCTATGAATGTATGAAAACTTCAATTCATACTTTAAACTACTTTTTGGAGATTTCTATAAGGGATTATATAATGAAATTTTTAATCAATTCCATTGTCTGAATCAAAGAGCTCTATGAATGTATGAAAACTTCAATTCATACTTTAAACTACTTTTTGGAGATTTCTATAATGGATTATATAATGAAATGTATCTTCTAAGTAACATATCAATTTCCTTGAGCCTAATTCAGAGGAATTTCTGTAAACTTGCTTCAAGAAGATTTATAACTCGAGGTTTTATTTTATAGAAAAATTGTTTTGGATCCAATATTCCTTCATCATCATTTTTCAATAGAAAGCTTTCAATACGATTATTAAAGCCCTGTTTAATGTGCTTTAAATTTCTTTCATTGGTTCAGCTGTATTTCTCTATAAATTTTGAAAGATCATTGGGATAGTAGTTTTTCGTTTGTTTGACTTGGTGAGATCACAATTTGGGTCTATTGTTGCATGACGCATACACAAATTAAATTTTAAATGTCATATAGGGTTGTTAGCTGTCCGTTTGGTATAAATTTAAACCATAATTACGATTCAGGAAAAATATGGTTTCCTTATTAAGATTATTACGACTGAAAAAAGAAGAAACCAAGTTTAAAGCTATGAAAAGAGTTTTATTTTCTTAAGTTCTTGACATGATAAATCTCTCTAAATTACCAAAAGAAAGCCATTCCAGCTACCTCGATTTTGTTTGTTCTATCGGCCCAATTCAAAGTTTTTGAGTCTATTTTTATAAAGTGCTGCAACGGCAACAAACCCGGAAGCTGACATTTGCCAAAATTAGATGACAAACTCAAAGTAAACTGAACTCTGTGAAATCACAATTTGAGTCTATTGTTACATGAAGCATATAAAAAATTTATTTTCTTATGTTCTTCACATGATAAATCTCGTTAAAGTATTGAAAGAAGACATTTCAGCTACTTCGATTTTGTTTGTTCTAGTCTAAATTCACAGTTTTGAGGCAATTTTTAGAAAGTGTTACAACAACGCCAATGATCTTGTTCATTTCTTCTGCAGTTCAAGGTTGTTATATGGGTTTGGTAGCTGCTAGTTTGATATAAATTTAAAGCATAGTTACGAATCAATGGTTTCCCTTATTAAGATTATCACGGCTGAATCATAAAGAAACGAAGTTTAAGGCTATGGAAAGATATTTATTTTCTTTGCAAGTTCTTCACATGATAAACCTCTCCAAAGTACCGAAAGAAACCATTCTAGCTATCTTGACTAGACGTTTATTACTTATTAACGGATTTATGCAAAGCGATGCATGTTATTTTTAAACATCAGATTTTTTTCCCTAATTACAGAAATTCCTTTAACTATTCCTCAGTGGTGTTATATTAACTAGTAGTCAAGGTCCAGATGACGTAATCGGTGGAATGACTTACTTGCTAGTTGCATAAAACACGAAATTATTTAATAATATAACCTCGAATTAATGGTTATATTTAGATCTGGAAAAGAAATTGCATGATAATCTTTTAAAGTTTGAGGTTACAATATTCTGCTTCCAATTAAAGTCGCATCATAGCTGATAAAGGGGTACTTCGTAATTAAAAACTCAAGACAACAAACTCTTATTTTCAGCACGAGGTCAGATTCATCTACAAAACCTTATCACCCAACGACCTTAACATTGTCGCCAAATTATTAATTTCTATGCAGTCACCAGCTCGCTTATCAATCACAGCTCGACCAGAAAAACATGTTAAAACTTGCTTGAAAACAAATGATATCATAGAAATAAGAATTTGCAAAAGAAATTAAAAAATAATCTTCATCTATTTACTCAAAGTGGTGAAATCTTCTATTACGCAATATTCTGTTTTTCCAACTAAATTCGCATCATGTTATTTCATTTAGCTGATAAAGCTGTACTTCGTAATTAAAGACTCAAAACAACAAACTCTTATCTTCAATCCAATTAAATTCGCCTCATGTTATTTCATTTAGCTGATAAAGCTGTGCTTCGTAATTAAAGACTCAAAACAACAAACTCTTATCTTCAACATCAATTGTAGCCTCCAAGACTGAATACCCAATATCCAAGATGGCCGACAGGTGCCTTATCTTACTAAACAATCTAGGTTCAGATCCAAGGTTTAGATCTAAGTCTAGATGCAAACCAAAGAAGAAGAAGACCAATTGTAGCCTCCAATTCAACATCAATTGTAGCCTCCAAGACTGAATACCCAATATCCAAGATGGCCGACAGGTGCCTTATCTTACTAAACAATCTAGGTTCAGATCCAAGGTTTAGATCTAAGTCCAGATGCAAACCAAAGAAGAAGAAGACCAATTGTAGCCTCCAAGACCAAAAACCGAAAATCCAAGATGGCCGACAATCCTTATCTCTCTTCCTTATCTCTCAATTGTAGCCT
Source organism: Leptarthrus brevirostris (assembly GCA_964036015.1). NCBI lineage: Eukaryota > Metazoa > Arthropoda > Insecta > Diptera > Asilidae > Leptarthrus > Leptarthrus brevirostris. Next base: position 71,837,527 of record OZ038371.1, read on the forward strand.
ATAAGACCGAAAACCCAAGATCCAAGATGGCCGACAATCCTTATCTCTCAATTGTAGCCTATAAGACCGAAAACCCCAAAATCCAAGATGGCCGACATTCTTATCTCTCAATTGTAGCCTATAACACCCAAAATCCAAGATGGCCGACATCCTTATCTCTCAATTGTAGCCTATAACACCCAAAATCCAAGATGGCCGACATCCTTATCTCTCAATTGTAGCCTATAACACCCAAAATCCAAGATGGCCGACAATCCTTATCTCTCAATTGTAGCCAATAAGACCGAAAACCCAAAATCCAAGATGGCCGACAATCCTTATCTCTCAATTGTAGCCAATAAGACCGAAAACCCAAAATCCAAGATGGCAGACAATCCTTATCTCCCTTCCTTATCTCTCAATTGTAGCCTATAAGACCGAAAATCCTTATCTCTTTTCCTTATCTCTCAATTGTAGCCTACAAGACCGAAACTGCTCCTCCAAAAATTGCTATGCGGTTTCTGGCGCATGAAAAATGAGCAAAAATCTGACGTCAGACCTCGATTTCCCTCACAATTTAACCAATTTTAAGGTGCTCCTGCTCATTTGCGCCAGAACCCGCATATTTATACTACTGATGATGATGATGATGATGATGAAATTAAAATTCCAGAAGGCTCCTATGAAATTGATGATATTGCAGGATTTATCAAAAAGGAACTAGCTAAGACGAAAACTAAACCTATAGTACAAATAACAGCTAATAATAACACCTTGAAAACAGAAATCAAAAGTTCTACCCGAGTATTTTTGAATAAAAATAACTCTATTGGATCATTATTAGGATTTAGTAAATGCGTTCTAGAACCTAATATTTCATATCAATCTGATTTACCAGTAAATATAATAAAAGTTAATGTGATTCGAGTTGAATGTAATATAGTATCAGGCTCTTTTATAAATAATCAACAAGTGCATACATTACACGAGTTCTCTCCTACGGTAGGTCCGGGATATAAAATAATTGAAGTTCCCAAGAATGTCATTTATTTGCCCCTGAACATCAAACGGATAAGTTCTCTTACCCTGAAGTTCGTGGATCAAGACGGTGATCTAATTAATTTTAGAGGAGAAACGATTACAGTGAGATTGCATTTGAAGCCGCAGCATTTTAATATACAATAATACCATTGATAATAAATACAAACACAAAAGTGTTAAGTCTTCTAGTCAGCCTAAAACCACGCAACAGTCGGGAATAAAGCTAACAGTCGCTAACAAGCAATTCTTAAAAACTCTTGGTCTTAAGTTAAAAAATGAGTGAAATACTCGATATTACTCAAGGTGCTAGCTATGATAATATTATTACAAAAGTTGAGTATCACAGCTACTCTCCGTTTTTAGCATCATATAAGAATAGCGATGAAGTTCGAATATCATTACAACATCAGGATTTGTATATTTTACCAAGTGAAAGCTCCTTATATATAGAAGGCGCGATAACAAAATCATATGGGTTGGCCTCAACAACTGCAAAATTAACTAATAACGCCATAGCTTTTCTATTTGACGAAATTCGTTATGAATTAAATGGCGTAGAAATTGATCGCACGAGAAATCTGGGATTTGCTACAACAATAAAAAATTATATATCTTTAAATCAAAATGAAAGCAATGTGTTACTAAATGCTTCCTGGTCTCCAGATAATTCAATATTACCTACAAGAGGATTTTTCAATTTTTGCATTCCTTTAAAGTTGTTGCTCGGCTTTGCTGAAGACTATAAGAAAATTGTTATAAATGCTAAACATGAACTTATATTGATTCGAAGTAGAGGCGATGAAAATACTTTTATATCGCCAGACGATGAAGTTAAAATAGATATTTTCAAACTACAATGGCGAGTACCTCACATAAGTGTAGCTGATGAAGAAAAACTATCGCTGCTTAAGTTAATCGATACCGGGCGGCCAATACAAATGAGTTTTCGTAGTTGGGATATATACGAATATCCTATATTACCTACAACTGTCGATCATAATTGGACAATTAAAACATCTACTCAGTTAGAAAAACCTCGCTATGTAATTTTAGCACTTCAAACGGATCGAAAAAACGAGAAGAGTAAAGATGCAAGCAAGTTTGATCGTTGCGATCTTTCAGATGTGAAGCTTCACTTAAATTCTGAAACATTTCCATATGAAGAATTAAACATTAAATTTGATCGTGAGAGATATGCTTTATTGTATGATATGTATACGAAATTCCAACAATCGTATTATGGGCGGATGCATCAACCGCTGCTTACCCGAGAGAAGTTCAAGGAAAGCGCTCCAATTGCTGTTATCGATTGCTCACATCAAAACGAGGTGATCAAATCAGGACCAGCCGATATTCGTATACAGTTTAAAACACTTAGTAATATTCCCGCAAACACAAACGCTTTTTGTTTGCTTTTGCATGACAGAATAGTCGAATATAGCTCATTGACGAGTGAAGTTAGAAAAATAATTTAAGGCTTGAAATGGCTGCAATTGTGGATATCCAAGGATTTAAAGACGATCATAACAAGTTTATTGTGAAGGAATTGGCAATTTTGGCAAACGGAAACCAAATACAGCACTTTATTTTTCAACCTCCATTCAGATTTAAGGATTTAACACCTGCAAAGAGAAGAGAAGCGAAATGGCTGCATGATAATTATCATGGATTCAGATGGACCGATGGATATATTCCCTATCATCAATTACGTGCTATAGCGACGCCTTTAATAAGAAACAAAATACTGTATGTGAAAGGTTGTGAAAAAGTTTGCTGGATCAAAAATACATTTGGTGAAGGTGTAATAGTATATAATATGGAAGAAGAATTGCAGTGTCCAAAATTATCCTCTCTTAAATTTTTTTATAAAGTGCCATGCTGTTTAACTCATCAGGGACAATGCGCTCAAGAAAATGTTTATCTTTTAAGAAATTTTCTAGAAAAGTAATAAAATTTAGAAATAAGAAATAAATGTCTTATAATTTTATACTAATAAAAGTCTTTCTGTTAATGTTAAAATAGCATTTTATTAATTTACTCATTTATTTTCCTTCTACATACATTTATTCATAATTCTTATTTTAACAATTTTTAGATAATCTATAGTGCCCCAAGCGTATGTTTGGATATCATCTTCTCTTATAAATCTTTTATCGTCAAATGGACTCAACGCTACTTTATTAATATATTCCGTATATATTGTATGGAATTTACTTCTAAATCCTAACATGTTGACATAAAATAATTTTCTTTTATATAAACAATCTCTGTAATTATCTATAGTTAAAGAATTTACAGCTGTTCTTTCAATACCTTTAGCTTTCTTTACATCTTAGATCGTAAACCTATAAACTCAGTCATTCTTCCTTTATTCTCATCTTTCATTAAACCTAAAACCTTTTTATTTACTAACGGTATATTATAAGGATTGTCGTGGGGATATTCTGATGTATCGAATCTTTCATTAATATCTAAAATAATATCATTATAAAAATCGTTAGCAGAAATAGAATATATAAAAGAATCTGTGTCCATATAGTTTAAGGAGACCATATCTTTGTATTTAGGTTTCATATATTCATACATTTTTAGCTTTGATAGCTCTAAGACTGTAAAGCCTAAGTAAATTGGTTTATTATAAATTGTGTAAACTCTTTTTAATTGAACTGCAGTCATATTTGATGTAAAATGAGAAAGACTATGAAAATTAGGTTTCGCTATAAGAGCACGCAAACCCTGATGTCTACCACGGCTTTCCCACTCTGTTGCAATTTTTACATCTTTCCTTTTATCTACATTTTCCATAGTCTTTCCATACACCGAATTATTTAATAATTTAAAAAAGTCTTTTTCGAAATTATTTTTTGCGGCAGTTCGATGGAAATTATTTAAATCAATGTAACTCTTTAACCAATTTGATTGTTTAAACATTAAAACTCTATGAATACGCTGCAGTTCTAATCCGTGCTTCACACACTGTTGTAAATTTCTATAGTGTATAACATAATTATATTTATTTTCTAAATCAGCAATCAACTTTTTAATCTTGGCTTGAGGGGGTAATTTATTTTCAGGACAAAAGGGAAGATCATTATGAGCGTCATGAGATAAATCTGGATAAATTAAATCAACTTCTGAAATATATCCTACTTCTGAATTTTCAGGAATTTTCATGAAATCTATATTATCAAAATTATCTACCCAAACAAAACCTGCATATGGAAGTGATTCCGACATAGCCCATCCATATAAATTGTTAGCATCAAGATAAACCAAATATTTTGAATCGATTGAAGGATTAAACTTTTTCATATATTTATTATTAGCTAGAGAATGTCTTAAGGAACATTGTGTTAAACCTCCTCGAATACCTCTTTTCATGAAATTATACATATTTATATCTGTTAACAATTCTAATTTAATTTAAGTGTGTTTTAACATCGCATCCCACGACAATCCTGGTGCTGTGTAATAATGGCATAGGTCCAACTCATAGATATTTATGCATACTCTTCTAAAATTCTCAAAAATGTCTGCTAGCAACAAAACATCACACTTTAAATCTGTTCCATACGTTAACAGCATGCTGATATTCTTCTTCTGTGCATTCATTGTTCGTAAGTTTATTAAAAAATTGTTCGCGAGGAGGTAGACATGTTTCATTTAATTTATCAAAAGAATTTAAGTAATCATATGGAAAAACCCCCTTTCTCCTTATTAAATTAAAATATTCATCATCTTTAAATTCATTACGGATCATTCTAAAGTCTTCATCAGGCAGATTTTTTGCTAGAGTATCTAAACTCGCAGGCATAAAACGAATGGAATCTAAAAACCGTAATTCAATCGTTTTATACTCAAAGAAAATTTTCTTTGACATTGATATATATACCTCTTTATTTAAGGGAATAACGTTAATAGAACCTTCAATTTCATTTAATGATTTAATAAATAAATGACTGTCATAACCAGAAAAATTGTGTAGAAAAACTGGGAAAAATGTTGGAACTCTATACCTTAGATTGCATTTATTATGAGCTGGACCCCTATACTTTCCGGTAAGATGACAATGATCAATAACCCTATCATTCGCTAATAATTGCTTACAAATATGACAGTATTGCTCTTCTCGTTGCATCCTTATTTCATTTGATGACATGGGAACAAGCGGCTTACACTTTGAAACATGATTTTTATAGATGTCTTTCACGTCGTCTGCTAATAAATGTACAAATCGACTAACAGCATCTTCACCTTGATAAATCCTGAACTTGCTTAAAGCGTTATCATAAAGGCAATGGATAAAATAAGAGAAAGCACAGGGTATGTGCTCTTGGGTGTTGGTTGTTGAAGACAGCATAGGATTAGGTATGCACGTTTTAATTTCCTTTAGTACGCATTCAAAGTCAGCATAAATAACAAATGGCACACTTAACTTGCGTTCATACTTCTCGAATTCCAAAAAAGCTTTTTCCGAGGTAGGCATAGTAGTCACTATTTTACAGCATTCATTTTTATGTATAGCAAAAGATTCTTCATTATAACAATGTTGAAAACATGAATTACAAAAGTAAATTTGTGTTTTATGATGTGTTACTTGCTCCTTGATCAATCTGGAAATATTCTTAATCCAGACATAGTGATTTAGAGTTTCATCTTGAAGAAGCAACAAATTTATGTGATTTTCTTTCTCATTTGATGTACAATAAAAAGGTCCCACAATTTGATAACTACCTTGTATAACATCGTAACCGAAAAGATTCACGCTTATATTCGGATTGATCTCTTCGAATACTTTTATATCACGCAAAGTCAGTAAAATCTAATTTCACTCCATTTATAAGCTCTATTTCGCTATCTGATATATTAGAAACTGAATATGAAGATGTTCTATCAGAATCGCGAGTTGGTTGGTGTAGAGCTGATATAACAGCCCACTTAAAGCAGTAAATATCATTATTTTTTACATTAATGCATGCTTTCTTGTCCATTATAACCTTTGTTAAAGGTATGTAGGAAGAACCTCTTAACGGGTGATATTGGTTAATGTTGATTTCTAAATGAATTATTCGAATCAACGACCATCCACTATCTTTCTCTTGAAATTCTTCTGATTTGGTGTTAATGCAGTTAATCATATTCTTACATAAAGTTGGTAAATCGCTGTGGTTGAATATGACAGTCATTTTGGATTGAAATGATTTTATTGAAGAAATAATTTCATTTTCGTCTTCTGAGTTTACAACTTTGATATATTCTGCAAAAAGCTCAATATTGAACTTATAAGAAATATGCTTTTCCAACGACATATTTAATACTTCCAAAGTTGCTGTTTAGTATCTTGTAAGAATTTATTTATATCGAGTAATCCTTCATCTCCATTTTCAAGAATAAATGTTTCAATTCGTTCCCCGAAATTTTCCTTAACACACGTAAGATGTTCCTTTATAGGTATAGACGCTTTCTTTTTATGAACATTGGTACGTAAATGATACGTCCAGTCTTTTACTTTAATTTGTAAATTACATGCCTGACAAAACATATGTGTTAAAGCGTCCTTTAATGATATTTTTAATGATGACGTTGATGGTGAAACTGATACCGATATAGATGTAGACATATCCTTAGTATCTTCTTTTGGACGAGGCGATCTTGTATCCAATGTGCTGCTGTGTATACTTTTTATATGCCTCTGTAGGTTGAAACCCCTTTTAAAGGTCTTTCCACACACTTCACACAAAGAGCACTTCATTTCTATTATATTCCACTTCTTGTACAATTATAAAGAGTTCTTAAGTAGTCTTTTAGTATTAATGCACACTTTTAAAGTTTAAAATAAAGTTTTCTTATTCTTTAGAAAACACAGTCTTAAAAACATTTAATAAACCACGCTTGATTTAGTTTAGAAAACTCAGATCCAACTCTCATCTAATTAGAAATAGAACTAGAGTGGAATGCCAGCAGCACGCGTCTTTTATTAGGCGAATTTATCACATTCAATTATAATTTAGGAAACCGCAATATTCTGTTTTCCAATTAAATTCGCATCATGTTATTTCATTCAGCTGATAAAGCTGTACTTCGTAATTAAAAACTCAAAACAACAAACTCTTATCTTGAACACGAGCCCAGGTCCGCACTTCAAGGTTAATCTTATCACCCCAACGACCACAACATTGTCATCAAATTATTAATTTCTACAGAGTCATCAGCTCCCTTATTAATTAACTCAACATTCATTTTATATACCCGCGATCCAGGTCTAGATTCAGGTCCAGATCCAGGTCCAGGTGCAAACCAAAGAAGAAGAAGACCAATTGTAGCCTCTAAGACCGAATACCCAAAATCCAAGATGGCCGACAGGTGCCTTATTTTACTAAACAATCACCGACCTTGACCTTTGACCTTCGGAATCTCGGCCATTTCCTTATCTCTTTTCCATATCTCTCAATTGTAGCCTACAAGACCGAAAACCCAAAATCCAAGATGGCCGACAATCCTTATCTCTTTTCCTTATCTCTCAATTGTAGCCTACAAGACCGAAACTGCTCCTCCAAAAATTGCTATGGGGTTTCTGGCGCATGAAAAATGAGCAAAAATGTGACGTGAGACCTCGATTTCCCTCACAATTTAACCAATTTTAAGGTGCTCATTGCTCATTTGCGCCAGAAACCCCATATTTATACTACTACTATCAACTAAGAAACGATCTGAAAGAAACAAGAGAGGAGCCTTCAACATCGTGCAACTCGTTCTTTGGGCTACTGGATGCCGAATATGCCAAGGAAATGGCAGAAACAATTGATAATGTCAAGGAAAACGAAGACTATTTCCTGAATTCCTGAATATACTGAGAAATCATACCTCAATAATTGATTCAACATTAAACATATTCAAAACCGATGAAGTAGCTACTAAATAAAGGTTTGAATACCTAAACATTCAAATTACCCAGATTGTTAACCACATCAACGGTCATGAGACCGAAGCCTAAAAGTTCAAGATGTCACAGACGTTTACATCGTTCTCTATTCACATGACACAATTTACGATGTTGCTACTGACACCCATCACGGAGAGATCAGTCCACAGTTACTATCTCCACATCAACTAAGTAAGGAACAAGTGTCGAGTTTTTGTTTTATTGTTTTGTTTTTCACACGAAGAAGACAAGGGAGTGCTTTTCACTCGGAAGAAGATCACCTGCCCTCCTTTTTCGTTTTTACTGTATTTTACACTTGGGTTTGTTAATAAAACACTGTCCACTTTATATTCTTATTTATTTGTAATACGCCAGCTTGATACACTATTGACTTTCTTAAATTTTACAGGACACGAATCACTTATTACTCTCTTACTATGTTATTTTATAACATCTCACTGACCGATCATTGCCTTCTTGTTAACTCACAGATCGATTGACTAGTTAACTTACTAACTTTCCGTCTTAACTGACTCACTTGACTTGTTAACTTACTAACTAATTTCCACAGTTCGATTAACGAGACTCGATCATTGGCCACAACCCACTTTGTTTTCATCATTCAGTAAACCGTTGTTTTCTTCCTCGATTGGTTAATGCTCACGTAAGTTCATGTTACATCATGGTCTGCCTTGCACATGTTCTTGCATTGCGCTTTGCTGCTGAGATGGGGAAATGCCGCCAGAACTGGGACGGTGGCTTGTTTGTTGTGCCATTGTGTTACATGGAAATATTCGAGCAGCATGCTACGAAATATTATTGGCGTTGTATGGTGACATGATGCATTAAATAATTTTGTTGTTAACCCAGTTGGAAAGGGTTGACGAAATTGAACTAATTAGCATGACCGTGAAATGTTGGCACATGTTAATCATGAAAAACTGTGAAAGTAATCTTGGGTGATCGTGGGTGATCATTTTAAGAAGTGCAGATGTGCACATGCGATCGTGGGAAAATGGAAGTGAAAGTAATGAGTGAAAGTAAGGATTTACATTGTGGGTGGTCACTCATTACACAAGAATAAGAAACAATTTACTTCCCAGACACTTCCAGCGACTACAGACTTCCAGCGAATCAAGAGGATACATTACAATTTTCGTTCGTTTCGATCAAACCATCATCTTTCTACCTAGCTGTAACTCCACATCATGACCGGTATTATACTTGTGCTGACAGACACAGAGTTTTTAGACTGCACGGAAGTAACAGAAGAGAACTACATTTGCGCGCAATTACACCCAATCTATCAGAAGGGAGCAACATTCAGTAAATGTGAAATTGATCTGTTAAACCATGTCTCATCCCAATGAGAATGTATATTTGAAGAAACAGAGAATAGTCCACTGTGAATTATAAAACAGGATTGGGTAACAATACAAGGTCATCATATTTTCTCTAGCCAAACGCGAGTGTCATACACAGAATTAGGAATTACCAAACGGAGTAAGGAATTACCAAACGGATTAAGGACTCATACAATTCACTCAATAACAGTAAGCTACGTTGGCCTCATTTCTATCATATGCATCATCACCTTTCTAATCGTCAACTACTGGTTAAATCGCCGTAGACGTCTTCGATGGACGACAATATCGCAGCACCAGCCACAACTGAATCAACCAGAAAAACCAGACTTTACCATCCACATCTAAGGTGTTCAGTTGGACCTACCGTCCAACGGAGGGAGAATGTTTAGAAATAGCATAAATGTAATATATAACGTAACTCAGTTGTCATTAATTAACTGTAATAATTTCTCTTGCAAACAAACACGAAAATAAAGTCAATAATGTTATCAGTAAGCAAATATATTGGTGCTCACCATCCCCCTTGGAAAAAGAAAGTTTGCGAGGACTTTCGTAACAAGATAAAATTGGTATTACGGGGAGAGCGTCATTCACAGCTTACTTCAAAATATTCCCTAAAAAAATTATAATTAATTATATTTATACATAATTTGCATATTCTTAGGCTAATTTCAATAATTACAATTAATTTTTAAATTATGGATATGTATATATGGTTCTAGCATTTACTAAATTAGGGTTCTTGCATCTGCTTTACTATATAATTATTATGAATTAAATTAGTTCTATCCTGATCACTATTTTAATTACCATTATTATATAAATTAAATTACATAGCTTTATATATTTAATTTTTGATTCTTACATTGTGTCTGATTCTAATTCTTTCTCAGACTTATTCTTTGAGTACCTTTAATGTGTAACAAGTTTAAAAGAAGCTTTTTCGTATAATAATTCTACTTTACTAATTAGTCGAATTACAGGGTTTCTCCTATGAACTAATACATAATTCTTTTCTTAAGCCTACTTACGAACTAGGCTAATTCAATCATTTGTTACTACTATATATATACCTGACCCTATTCTTTCTGTTCTAACCTGTATATCCTGGTTAATTCCTTCTTTTCGATGTGGTTTAAATCCTTTCCTTTTCACAATTTCACACTCTTGTTTTCACACTTCACGGTTTTTCTTCCTTACTGCTTTTTCTTCTTACTTGCTTTCTTAATTTTCCGCTTTTATGCCTATATATCAAAATTTGGTTTTCTTCAACCTCCTGGCTAGCCAGCCTCACTATCATCTCTTCTTCAATATCCCGTCTCCCCTTGTTTAAGTTTTTGGGAAGATGGGTTTAGAAGGGATTTATCTTTAGGTAGATTGGAGATGTAAACTATTTTTTGAGCAAACAGCACCTTTGTAGTTAATTCAATGAAATTTTATTGAGTATGCTGACAATCAATCCGGAGTACACGATCGATCTGGCTTCTGCTGTTGATTTTGAGCTAAGCAGATGAAACACTAACCAAAAAAAACAACTGTTACGGTTCCCACTTGTCTCTGATACAAGAGGAGAAAAATGATGCCTTTGCTGATGATTACGAATGCAGCTTCCCGTTTTATTTCGACAAACAACTGCAAAGAGATCGATGGCAGTGATGACAACCTCGTTCGATGGGATGAATTTTAAGATTTTTCAAACATTGTCCCCGCCTTGAAATCCTGTGGTTTTCAACAATATTGCAATTGCTATCAAATAGCTGCTGTATTCTCGTCCTTGAACCGCTAAGTTTGGTATTGGTGGAGTATCCCGTTTCATCTTTGATGTTCAACATTCGTTTTGCTTCCAACATTATGATGTCGCAATGTTCGGGAGAAGGGATATGAGTTGGAAGGAATTCAATAAATTCTAGTTTTGAAGTTCTGCACATTTATGTTAAAAAATATATAATTCAAACTATGTCGCGAGAGTGTTTCGGATGCGTAAATTGGCCTCTTCAATTAAATTCTAACTTAACACAAGTTTTTCCGAGGAAACTACTATTCTACATTTATCGGAAGTAAACAAAGCTTAGTGATTGGACGTTTAATTTCACCGGTTTGTGTTTTTATATCTACAACACGTATGAGACTATCGCTGCCTGGATATGTTCTTGTAATTCTTCCTAGAGCCCATTTACTACATGATAACCTTTCATCTTTGAGCAGCACAAGATCTCCAACCTTTAAGTTTTCCGAATTATGGAGCCATTTTGGACGCTGCTGCAATCTGGATAAATATTCAGTACTCCAGATCTTCCAGAAATCTTGTTTAATTTTTTGAATAAAGTTCCAGCGATTTAATGAACTTAATTTTGTGGAAGAGTAGTCTTCCTCTGGGGGTGCTAGAAGAGCATCGCCAATCAAAAAATGTCCGGGGGTTAGTATTCTGAGATCAGTTGCGTCATTGCCGGGAGTTTAAGCACGCTTCTACCTGTGTTACAAATGTGCTCATCTCCTCAAACGTCAAATTCGTACTACCCACAACCCGCTTTAGATGGTGTTTTACTGATTTAACTCCCGCTTCCCATAGACCGCCAAAATGGGGGGAAGCTGGAGGAATAAAGTGCCATTGAATACCTTGTATATTTACAGCATTAGCAGTATCATAACTTGCTCTAACATACGCTACCTTGAGATCTCTCTCTAATTTATTTCGAGCTCCTACAAAATTTGTGCCACAGTCGGAATAAACATGAAGAGGGAGCCCACGGCGAGACACAAATCGTTTAAACGCCCCCAAGAAGGCTTCTGACGTGAGGTCACTAACAACCTCAATATGTATTGCCTTTGTACAGAGGCAAACAAAAATTGATAAATAACCTTTATATGTTCGACAACCACGCGTTCGAGAGATGGTGAGATTGAAAGGGCCTGTGTAATCCACTCCCACATTTGTAAAAGGACGCGATACATTTACTCTAGGTGAAGGTAGCGCTCCAATTAGTTGAGTTTGAGTTTTGCCCGTTTGCTTGAAGCATATAATGCATTTTCCAATGATTTTCTTTACTGTGTTACGACCGTGAACAATCCACATCGTTTTCCTTAGGAGTGCAAGAGTTAATGTGGGTCCTCCGTGAAGGCAAGAAATGTGAGCATACCTAACAAAAAGTTGCGTTAAGTGACTGTGGGAGTCTAAAATTACGGGATGTCTCTCATTATAAGGGATTGCAGCATGCTGTAACCTACCTCCCACACGTATTACTCCGAATTCATCAAGGAAAGGGTTCAGGGATAATATTTTACTTGACTTAGGTAAAGGAGTTTTAGCGGACAAGTTCTTTACCTCTGTGGGAAAGTCTCTAGACTGTTCATGTCTAATCCAAAATTCTCGTGCAGATTTCAGTTCTTCTGGAGTAATGTAAGATGAGAATTTGAAATCCTTATTTTTGCATTTCTCGATGAATCTTTTACAGATAACTGTAACCTTAAATAGCCGTGATAACGAGGAAAATTTCTGTAATATATCTGAAGCGTCCATGCCATCAGATTTGACGGTGAGAAAATTCCTCATAGGTTTCAATTCAAACTCGTCGGGGTTAGATTCTGGAACCGGGAGGCCTTCGGATCGAGATGGCCAACATGCTGGCGAAAGAAGTAACCAGTCCGGGCCTTGCCACCAAGGCTTCAAATCTACCAGCTTCCCTTTCCTAAGACCGCGACTGGCTACGTCGGCTGGATTGTCTAAGGATGGCACATGTCTCCAATGTGCTGTTTCTACGTTCATTAGGATTTCGGAAATCCGGTTGCTGATGAACGGTTTAAAGTTATTAGGATGTCGATTTATCCAAGAAAGGACTATAGTGGAGTCGGTCCATGTGAAGACATCAAGATGATTACACCGAATGCATGGTTGAAATTTTTTCAACAATTTCGAGAGTAAGACTGCCCCACAAAGTTCTAATCGGGGGAGGCTTATCGCCTTTAAAGGCGCGACCTTTGTCTTAGCACTCACTAGGCGAACTGAAACTGCTCCATTCATTTCACAGCGGATATACAAAACAGCTCCATATGCGCGTTCTGAAGCATCACAAAACCCATGCATCTGTAAATTACAATAAGGGTATGTGCATAGGAATCGTGGTATAGTGATCTCCTTCAACTGGGGAAGTAGGTTTAGATAATCAAACCATTTCGTTGCGAAATCTTCGGGAAGAGGTTCATCCCAACCAACCTTTCTCTGCCATAAAGTTTGCAAGAAGATTTTTGATGTAATGGTGATTGGGGATAACTATCCGAGAGGGTCGTAGATATGAGCGATTGTGGATAATACTTTTCTTTTCGTAAATGGACAGGTTTAATATCAATATTATAAGAGAAGGAGTCGTCGGATGGATTCCACAGTAGTCCCAGCGTCTTCACTATACTATTCTTGTCAAAATGAACAGAAGGAGTATTGAGTCGGTTTGACTCGGGAATGTCTTCTACGATCTTCGGATCGTTAGAAGCCCATTTTCGTAATTCGAATTTTCCAGCTCTCATAATATTATCGATCTGATATCTGCTGTCTATGGCTTCTTCTAATGTGTTACCGCCAGACAGAACATCATCAACGTAAAGATCCTTTGAGAGAATACTGGCCCCCAAAGGAAATCGATGAGCTTCATCCTCCGCGAGTTGTTGCATTGTCCGGATCGCAAGAAAGGGAGAACTTCGAACACCAAATGTCACCGTTAATAGCCTGAAATCTTCCACTGAGTTATGAGAAGGGCGCCGCCAGAGAATTCTTTGAAAATCACAATCCTTTGGGTGGAGGAGTATCTGCCGGTACATTCTAGCTATGTCAGCTGTAAAAACGAATTTTTTCTGACGCCATTCACATAAGAGAAGAGATATATCTCGTTGAAGAGCGGGTCCTGCTAACAACAAATCATTTAGAGACAGATTGTTGGATGCCTTGCAACTTGTATCGAAAACGACTCTAGTTTTCGTAGTTAAGCTATCGGTTTTAATAACAGCGTGGTGGGGGAGGTAATAGCTCTTAAATTCAAGGTTCGAGATTTCTGAAGGAGGTACCCTTTCGATTTGTTTCTTTTCTACATATTCCTGTATACACTCAACGTAGTCTGTTTTCATGGAAGGATTTGAATTAAGACGCCTTTCGAGACCTTTATATCTTTTCATGGCAATATCACGAGAATGAGTGAATTGTAGGTTATCCTTATACAGGGGGTTGAAAGGTAACCTTACTACGTAGCGTCCATCAGAATTTCGACTATGTGTTCTCTTGAAATGATCTTCACAAAACGTATCTTCATTTGTGCGCGGTTCTGGAAAGGACACTTCTTCAAGCTCCCAGAATCGTTTTAAAACATCATCGCACACTTCTGAAATTTGAGTACAGAATGAATAACAAGAGAATTGCGAAGGATTATTCGAAACGGTTGCGGTTTCTTTGAGGGGAATTTCTCCAAATATGATCCACCCAAAAGATGTGTTTTGGGCTACGGGCATGTCTGGTCCTCCACGCAATATGCCAGTTTGAATAATTCGTCCATAAATCGAAGCATCAAGAATCATGTCAATCCTTCCAGACTGATAAAAAGTAGGGTCTGCAAGAGGTAAATCTTTAATGTGAGTCCATTCAGTTATCTCGAGATTCGTAGGAGGCAATAAGTCGGTTAGGGAACTAAGGGTACTCGCTTTCAAATCAATAGCCGGAATGTCGCGAGAATGTGGCTGTATTGTAAGAAAGACTGTCCCTTGGGATTTTGCAGTAAGCACATTACCCAACCCGGTAACGTGGGTTAGATCCTTGACTGGTTTTAAACCTAAGCTTCGAACCATTTTGTTGGTAATAAATGTAGCTTCTGATCCAAGATCAACTAAGGCTCTAAGGATATGAGGCTCTCCATCTTTTGAGAATACCTTTACTAGAATTGTAGCGAGTAAAACTTTCCTTTGTTTACGAGCAAAGTATGTCTTCACTTGAGAAGGGATATTACGACTGGAGTTCGAGTTATCTGAAGTTGAGGGTACATCGACCGTAGAAATTGAGGTATGAGAGATGTTTGTTGGTGGAGAATTTAAGGGGGGGGGGGGCATTCCCTTTGAGTGTTATAATTATGGAGAAGAGTATTATGTCGTTTCTGACATATACGACAGACTTGTACATTTGAGCAGTTATCTATGGTATGACTCTGAGCTAGACAATTGCAACATATCGCATTCGAAGAGACTACCTGCCATCTTTCTTGAAGGTTCATTTTACCAAATTTAAAGCAGGTTTTGAGTGCGTGAGGACCTTTGCATACAGGACATTTGAATTTGGTAATGTAAAGAGCACGTGTTCTGTTTGGTTGAGACCGGGGCATTACCCTTTGAATTTTATTTACAGGTAAAGCTTCAAGGGATCTAAATCTTGCTTCTAAAAAATCTTGCACCTCAACTAGCTTAGGAAGTGATGTATTTGAACCTTGACCTTGTTCCCATAATTGCCGAGTCTGCAGAGGTAACCGCTCAACCATCAGAAATATTATGATCGGATCCCATTCTTCTGTTTTGACCCCTAAGTTTTTGAGAGCGGCTAAACATTCATTTGTGGAATCAAGTAATTTTCTAATTTGAACACTGTTTTCATTTTGTATATTAGGTTGAGAAAAAAGAATCCTCAGGTTGTTGTTCACTAGTACCCGGTTATTTTGGAATCGTTTACATGAAATGGTCCATGCGACATTATAGTTATCCTGAGTAATTGTTAAATGGCGTATAAGATGTTCGGCTTCACCGACTAAGCACGATTTTAAATAATGCATTTTTTGCACTGCCAGTAAATTTTCCCTTTCATGAACCATGCATTTAAACAAATCATAGAAGGACGGCCACGAACTATAGTCTCCAGAAAATTTCGGGATGGTTATTGGTGGTAGCTTGAACTCATTTTGCAACAACCCGGTCTGATTATGTAGAAAGCTAGTACCGTCTTGCGACCGACCTCCTGGCTCTCCGCTATTTATTTCGATGGTGTTTTTTCCTAATGGGTTTAAACAACTTGCATCGCTGACACGCTGAGGTGTTGTTAGCCTGTCATATATCTCATTTAAAATTCCTATGTACTCATAATACAGATCACCTAATTTATCACAGGTTTCAGTGAAATACACGTCTGACCTATCTTCAATTCTAGCTGATGTACGAATTGTAATGTCATTCGCATTAAAATCTTGCCATATGTTATTTAAAATATCTATTCTACCCTTTATGTGACCGAGATTATTTAGCCTTTCTTTAGGAGATTTCTTGAAATTTTTAATAAAATTTTCAACTTGTTCTACTAATGCCGTTTGTACTCTTATGTGCTCTGCTATAGTACTCATTTTATCAAGTGCAAACTCTGTGATGGTAAGAGGTAACCCACGAGGCTTTGCGGGGAAGAGATGAGAGCACTTACAAAGATTTCGGGAAAGCGATCAGAGAACTATTGCTGGAAAACACCTTAATAATTTTAAGTTACCTCTAACACGGATATTTAAATATGACGCCACTGATCTCAGCTTGGCAAAATCTGAACTTTATAGTTTTTTCCAATTTTATTTTATTTTTATTAATTTGAAATTTTATAATTGTCCTACACCTTGGACTGGAGTTAGAGTGCTGCACAAAGAACTAAACTTTCAATAATTTATATTATTAAATCGATTTGATTAACCGCAATACAATCATAAAAAACAGTCTTATTTATATTGGCATATCGAAGAAGCGATGACTCGTAGGATTTCACTGCCTACACACAATAGGGCATATAACTGCGTAATTTATGACTAATGCGGGGCCGTGTGTACTTCCGTTAACTGCAAAATTATATTTCCAAAAAATCAAACGCTTTAATTAATGACGCTCTAATTTACACAACTGAAATACTTTGCACACCTTTATTCACTTCTTTTTACGGTGTGAGATAAACAGTATAATAAATTAAATAAATGTGCACAATTTCGCTTACCAGAAATATTGAGACGGGTATCCGGCTCGAAGGACCAATGTTTAAGTTTTTGGGAAGATGGGTTTAGAAGGGATTTATCTTTAGGTAGATTGGAGATGTAAACTATTTTTTGAGCAAACAGCACCTTTGTAGTTAATTCAATGAAATTTTATTGAGTATGCTGACAATCAATCCGGAGTACACGATCGATCTGGCTTCTGCTGTTGATTTTGAGCTAAGCAGATGAAACACTAACCAAAAAAAAACAACTGTTACGGTTCCCACTTGTCTCTGATACAAGAGGAGAAAAATGATGCCTTTGCTGATGATTACGAATGCAGCTTCCCGTTTTATTTCGACAAACAACTGCAAAGAGATCGATGGCAGTGATGACAACCTCGTTCGATGGGATGAATTTTAAGATTTTTCAAACACCCCAAAAATCATGACCCATCACGGATCTCGCCATCTTCTCGAAAGCTTGTTCCGCGAAGCTCGAAAAAGACTTTTTCTGTTAGCGTTGCCAGATGCACCATCTCTGTGGCTCACACTTGATGCATTTCCTTATATCGCTATGATTACGCCTATGATGATATATAGTATTGCTTGGGGTTGTTAGTGTGTAATGAAATAAATAATAATAATAACAAATGTAAATCGTAGATTCGTCTTGCAATACTGTAAATTGTAGCTGTTTTCAATGACGAACCGAACAGCCTCAGCGTTGAGTACTTCCATTTCTGTTACGACCTTGTGTATAAGAATGTTTCTGTGTTGTGCCATGTAAACGGTGTATGGATGTAAATGAGGGCGGACGTGCATATGTGCTTGTGTGTGTGAATAGTGTGACTGAATGTAATGAAGAAGGTGGCAGATGAAAAATGTGAATGTAGGGTGTGACGAGTGTGTGTTGTCAAGAGCGAGTTATGCGAGTTCAGCAATGTGTGGAGTGAATGTGTATGGGAGTGAGTAGAGTATAAAGAGTGTGAATATGTGTTGTTATGTACGATAGCTTATTGCGACGTTCAATTTCAGACGAACTAGTAAACTAATATTTCTATTCCTAACTAATATAATTATTCCTAAGATGTATGTTTATTCAATTACAAAATTCATTTTTCTAATATAACTTAATAATAATTTGCATTTTCTCTTATCTTAAGATCAAATACTTAATTCATTGGTCATAATCATTCATTATTATTTCCACTTATAATCTTCTATTAGCAGCAGTCTCGTGGCTACCCTGGATAGTGACAACGTTCTTTGTTTTAATTCATGGAACGGCGATAGCTCTTACAAATGAGCTTTTTATTTCGTTCGCTTTTTGAGCTTTTTCAGAAAAAAGTTTACCTTGAACTTTTCGGCTGATTTTGATTAGGTTTAAAATTTAAATTACAAACAATATGTTAGACTTCAGCAATTGTAGGTTCGTGTACAGTGATTTTGTAAGACGTTGACGTATTATCACTTGGTATGTGTGGTAATTGTGCTATTGTGTTAGAAGAGGATTCTTTCTGTTTCTTGAATGGCTTGAGTTCTTGAATGGCTTGACCTAGATTTTTCAATTTGTTATCGGGGAAGTATTTTATTACATGTAACTTCGTGTTGTTTTGTATTATTTATTATGCCATCAAAAACATAACCTGTAAAAAAACCCAAGTCTCGCAACTCAGTTCTTCTATCGTAAAAAGTTGTGAGATCCATGTAATACCAAGTCGGTCAATTTATTCAGTCCCTACTTAAGGCTCCTTCTGTCTTAAGTTATAACGTAATTGGCTAACCTAACAACATCTTATAGTGACCATATCAATATTAAAAATCTTTTATATTTTAAATAAATAGATTGACTTGGCAATTGCACTAAGCACAATTTATCTTTTTTTTATTTTTTTTATTAAAAACACAATGTATCTCACAAGTAATATTATATTAAATTAGATTGTTTAAAATTGTTATCTCACATTCACTATAAACACTGTCAATGTACCTAACAGAAAATTAATTACAAAATCAAGCTTAACAGAGGCTTAATTGAACTAATGTACGGCACTCACTGCCGCACTCAAAGTTTTTTTAAACTTTTTTACTTAACCCATTATATTTTTTTTTCTATGTCCCATTCTTGCTTTTTCATTCCGTTGACCATTTTACAAGTTTTGACCATTTTATTACAAGTTACCTTTGAACATAATTATATCTAGGTATCCTTATTATTCCATTATATTATATACACTTATTATTCTATAATATTATATCTAGGTACCCTTATTATTCCATTATTTTATTTATACGTATACAGGTACACTGATTCATTCACTGCAAATGTATTAATTAATCTGGGTCCTATATTCATATGGGATTACAAAGTTATTTATGCAGTTGGTGTATCTAGAAAACTGGACCGAAATTGCAAAATATTTTAGTTTTTCCTTGATTTATACACTAAACACTAATTGTATTCTAAATTTGAAGCTTCTATGTTTGCTAGAAGTGCCTTAGAGTTTTGATGATCTGTCAGTCAGTGAGTGACAAGATTAAGAAGCTTTGATTGAATGTTAAAATCCCCACCCATAATAACATGAGGATAGCCCGAACATATTTCAGAGAGAGTGTCATAAAAGAAAGAAAGGTCGTTGACACTAGGTGGCTTATACACAGCGCCAACGAGGCATTTACATTCTCGACCAAAAATTTCCAAAAATATAAACTCAACCTCACTTGCTTCTGATGTAGAGATTAATTTGCATGAAATCCTATCATTAATGTAAACTGCAACCCCGCCTCCACGTCTCAAAAGACGATCCCATCTGTAGACCTTGAAACCGGGAATATGAACTAAAGCATCAGGAATATGCGGCTTTAACCAAGTCTCTGACACACAAACTACATCAATCTTTGAACCGGAAAAAATGTTTACAAGTTCGTCAATAGAGCCCCACACACTTTCAGTCCACTAGATCGATCTGCCAAAATGCGCAACATGATATTAGTACTATTTATCTCATTCGTGCCATCACCAGATAGGTCATTGTCCAACATAACAAGCAATCAGGACAGGACAGGAGCGAAGAGGGACGACCAGAGCCACAAACCAAAGCATGATTACTAAAATAGAGAAAAGCAAAATATTGTGAAAGCAATAAAATTTACAAAGGTATTCAACTGACTTAAACAATAAAAAAAAACAATAAATTTAACTACCAAGGTGAAGAAAAGCAATTATTAAACAAATAACTAATCCAGTGATGCAAAAATTAGTTACTATAAGGAATTAAAACAAAATAGCTACTAAATCATCCAGTGTTGCTCAGATTGCCTCAAATTGATGTAGTTCCGTAATTTTGATTGCCTCAGCTGTGGTTGACTTCTTTACAAAGACAAGGCCGTTCAAAATAAAAACATCAGCCAACCTATTCTCGGCCTTCATATGTCTGGCGTGTAAACGGTCCCGAGGTGTTAGGTTGTGATTGATGAATATTCAATTTTTATGATTCAATCCTATATCAGCCTGTGTAAGAGAGCCAAGCTGCCGGTACTTCTTGTAGAAACACAGCTTTTCCGTGATGGTAGGAAATTTAAAAATAATCGGTTGTGCCCCAGAGTTGTTTCTCGTGCGAAGTCTGAAAATGTTCACAAATTCAGATGGTGTGTGACTAATTTTTTCGCAAATTTTGGAAAAAATTGCGTTAAGGTTTGCATCTTGCCGATTAAGTACGCCGGTAATGACAGCACTTGACAAGCGATTGCGACGTTCGAAAGAATCAATGCGAGAATTAATTTGATTCAGTGAATTTTCAGATTTTTCCACCTGTGCAGATAGTGAAGACAGAAAGGTCAGTTAGTTGCAGTGTGATATCATCCAGTGCGGTTTTTAATGAGTTATAACTGTCACCAGTTTTAGTGTTACTTAAATCCATTTTCTTTAAAGTCTTCTTTAACTCATTAATTTCACCGGTAATAACACTTAGAAACGCCTTAAGTTGTGCGACGAAATCCTGATTTTCATGCTTTTGTGTCATCTGGCTCCTCGTGGACATGATGAAATTAGTGAAATAAAAGAAACTGTGCACTCTTCAGTAATATAAACAAACTTAATTATGTAGAATCACGATATAACAGTGAATTATTGTCACACAAGTAATATAAATTAGGTAAGTTCAATAAAATTTTAAGTTTATTGGCGAGCAACACGAACACAACTATTCACTGGCGGCCAGGGTCGCCAGACATTACACAGACAGTATCGCCAAATGTACAATAAAAAGTCGCCAAAATCGCCAATCTATTACTTTTTTGTAGCCATGATTATCGCCAAAATAACACAGTGGAAATCAAGGTAGCGAATACGTGTAGACACGGAAGTACACGTAAGTGCAAATAGTCACTTCATTGAGCTTATCGCGATAATATTACAATAAATTGTTTTTTTATTGGGTACGTAATATACTGTGTTAAGGTACGAGTAATTTCTTTAATTATACACCTTAAGTTTCGTTGGGTCTTAGTAAAGCAATCGTTAAAAGCATGTTGCTTAAGCCACTAATAATGACTTTTGCGAGGACATTTATATTTTTGAACTCGTTTTTACAATCTTTCACCCCACTCGATGACATTAAAAACAATTTTATTTGATTCCCATTTCACCCCAATGAAAATTAGACTCAAACATGAAAATTTAACTACACGGCTGTTATTCTGGCACCAATTCTTATCTTCGGGCCAAATATCAAATAGTTTCGGAAAAAACGCAAAACAATTAAAGACTTCCAACAAAATGCATTTCATTGTCTACATAAAGTTAAGGTGATTTGCAATTGTTGATACTAATGCTGTTTTTATCAGTGAATCCAACGCTCGTTGCACCTTATTATCTTTTAGAAGTTCAATTGTGTTTGAATAGTTTTGCATGGATTGTATAATACATTTGGGTACAATAAATCGGATTTTGACTCCATTATAGATGACTTATTGAGGATGCTTAGAATTTTCTTCTGCAACTCGATCTCTGGATCAGGTTCGACAATTTACTGTTGAGGAGCTGGAATGTCAGCTGCGTCTCCTAACTCAGCCTTTAACTGACGGACTGAGAGTAAAAGTGACCTATTTATAAGGTTCGGGCAAAAGTGGCTTAGAAAATATTCCGCGCAAAAACGAATCTCGTGAGATTCCGTGCAAAAACGAATCGTAGAAAATTTCCGGGCAAAAACGATTTAACTACAAAAAGTAATGCAAAGTTAATGCAGTTAAGTAGTTAAGTCGTTTTTGCCCGGAAATTTTCTACGATTCGTTTTTGCACGGAACATTTTCTAAGCGACTTTTGCCAGAACCTTATAAATAGGTCACTTTTGCTCTCAGCCCGTCAACTGTAACTCACGCCTTACAACTGAGCTAGTTGGAGTTGGTCTATATATTCGGCATATTCTCTATAAGAGGTAAAAAGAAACTAACGAATCTATACATATTCAAAAGGCCAGTTACGTGTGCTTGAGCTGCCTTATCAGCAATCGCTTCTGTTTCAAATTGTACAAATCCGAAACGTTTTGCTCCAAATAGTCAAGAATTGTTCCGTATCTGTTACAGATACTTTCGAGTTCTTCTCTGGTACAGGTTGGTAGGTTTCCTTAAAATATACGACTTGTTGCTAAAATAGGAGCTCTCACTTTTGATAAACCATTTTCTATTATTTCTCCTAACAGTTATCAAAAATCATAGAATTAAACTGCGAAAAAGCCGACAATTAACTCATGAGACGTGTCGTAGAGCATAATTTTCTGTCACTTCTAGTGTCACTTGCAATGGCGGCAGCTTTTACTTAAATTAGCTAAATTTGTCAGAAAACTGTGCTACAATGATTTATATTACATTTGTAAAACTTTAGGAAATATTTTTTACGTATTTTTATTTGAGGTGGAATATTTGTCTAATTTTTGAAAGGCAAATAATCTGTCAATTTTTCTTTCAAGAAAAATCGCCATAAAAACGCCCAAAATCGATGAAAAATCGCCAAAAAAGTCGCCATCGCCAATTTCATATTTGTTGTCGCCAGGACTGATGAAAAATCGCCAATTTGGCGAAAAATCGCCACATCTGGCGACCCTGCTGGCGGCCATTTCTCGTTTGTTTTGAGTTCTTCGATTTTACTATTGTTTTCCTTAGCATCATCGTCATATTAATGTACCGAATAACGTTTTACTTAATTTTTCTACAATATTGAGTAATCCTCTCTTAGACCTTTTCTTATCAGACTTTAATAGTGTTGATTTTTGATTAATGTCTGTCATTATGTTTGTGAGTTGGTGTATTATTGCTTCGCAGGTGGGTATTCTTTTAGATTTTTATATTATAGGACACAAGTCTTGAATGTTGTTTGTGTAATTATTCAATTTTTCTTGCTCTAGGTAGACTAGTTCCAACTCATAATATATAATTACCTGCCATTCACTACTAAATAGTCCTACGTTACCCATTTCTTCGAAGTAAACGCCTGGATTATTTTTAAATGGTGTTATCTTTATGGCGTTAGTTTCCGCGCCGGTTGAAATAATAAAGATGCTTAGAATTGTCCATAAGCAGATGAAAGTGCTGAAAAGGTACATGCGAGCTGATCAGAATAACTTTTATTCTATGAATGGTTTGAGATGATTATTATGTACAGTTTTTTTTCTATTACCTATTTTAATAGTAGTATTTTCGGATGAGTTTACGTTAATTACCTCATAAGGTCCTGTCCATAGGGAGGATAATTTATTCTTTCTCGTGTGATTTTTTAATAAAACCCTATCTTCTATGTTGAAAGTTCTAGCTTTAGTGTCTTTATCATAATTTTGTTTTGATTTGATTTTCTTCTGTATTAAATATTCTTTAGCGGCTTGAGATCCGTGTTGTAACCGTGCTTTAAGCTCATTGCTATAATTATCGTAGTTGTAACTTACCGTGGGAGTTTTATGTACCCAGGTAGGCAAATCTGCAGTAAAACCATATAATAATTCATGTGGGGAGTAATTTGTACTAGTGTGGGGCGTAGTGTTATACACAAACATCGCGAATGGGATCCATGTATCCCAGGTCTGAGGATCTCTGTTAATGCAGTGGCGAAGAAATTCTGCCAGAGTTCTATGGCTTCTTTCAAAAGCGCCATTAGTTTGTGGATGATAGGGGATAGTGTGGAGTTTTCGGATTCGTAAGAGTTTACAACTTAAGTAAATGCTTCACTCATAAAATTGGTCTGTGAGGATTGATTCTAGTAATCCATGACGACACACTATTCGAGTTACGAATGCTTCGGCCACTGATCGGGCTCCTGCGTTAGGTAAAGCAACTGCTTCGAATATTTGGTCAAATCATCCTGGAAGGTTAGAATATATAAATTTTTTACGTAGCTGGGAAATGGTCCTACAATGTCAAGAAATATTTTTTCGAACGGTTTGGTGCTAGTCGTAGTTATCTTCATTCACTACTAGTTTGACAAGTGGGACATTTTTTTATGTAGGCAGCAATATCTTTCTTTGGACATGCCATCCCAACGAAATCTTTCTCCAATTCTTTTCACGGTTTGGGTTACACATTGATGTCCTCCTAAAGGTAGAACATGGTATGTTTGTATGACTTCTTTGATTTCCTCCTGCGTAGTCAAGTTTTGTATCTTGGATAGAAAATAAACTACTTTTATATTTGACTCGGAACACACGTAGGAAAGCTCTGTGACAGTTGCTGGTTCAGTAATTGGCACTGAAAGATGGATTATGGTAAGTTTGTTTTCTTTTCCATAATCCAAAAAATTTCGTAATACTTTTAGTATTTCTACGTAATCTCTCCTTGCACGCATTGGGATATTATTTTTTGATACGATGTATTGAAATTTTTCTACCGTTGCATAAGTTATCAGTTTTTTGTTATTATTTTATTCCAAGGATGTTATGAACTCGTACAGCAACTCTTCAATACTACATTCAACCGTAGGCAGTATAAAGGATTTATGGGTGATGCCTTAAGCATCAAAGAGCGATCGTTTATCTTCCTCTACGAAATGCTGTGTTATAGGGGTATTTAAGTAATTTTCGTATTATTGATCATCTATAGAATTTTGTGGAATATGAACAGTGATTTGATTTTCTTGCGATTCGTTTGCCTTAGCTTGGCTTCTTGTGACAACACTAATTGACTTTTAGATTTCATTAAGTGTTCTTTCTTCAGGTA
Organism: Leptarthrus brevirostris; assembly: GCA_964036015.1. Taxonomy (NCBI): domain Eukaryota; kingdom Metazoa; phylum Arthropoda; class Insecta; order Diptera; family Asilidae; genus Leptarthrus; species Leptarthrus brevirostris. Next base: position 71,862,992 of record OZ038371.1, read on the forward strand.
CAATTCTGCTAAGAGCATCAGCGTTGGCATTGATTTTACCTGGTTTATGAATTATTTTGTAATCATATTCCTCTAGGCGGATTCGCCATCGCATTAGGCGTGAAGAGGAATCCTTTAAATTCATGAGCCGATAGCAAGCAGTTCTTTTTCGATTGTAGAATACTTAATCTCTGCTTGATTCAGTTTGTTTGGAATGAATCGCCTGTAATATCCGACAAATCCCAGGAACGCCTTGATATCTTTTTCTTTCTGTGGAGTAGGATAAGATTTTACTGCCACCAATTTGGATTTAGCGGGAAAAATTCCCTGTTCCGTAACTACGTGACCTAGATAATTGATTTCCTTTGCTAAAAAGAAACACTTATCATTCTATAATTTGAAGTGGCTGGCTTTTAACCTTTTCAATACTTCTATCAGCTTACTATTGTGATCACGGAGGTCGTACCCATAGATATTGATGTCATCTAGTTATACAAAGTAACGTTATCCTTGTAAACGCGTTAAAGCAGAACTCAGTAATCGTTGGAACGAAGCTGGTGCACCTTTTAATCCGAAGGGCATTCTATTGAAGTGGTAGTGCCCAAAAAGGGTACTGAAGGCGGTTTTTTCTTTATCGGATTCGTCTATTGGGATTTGATGAAATCCACTAGCTAGATCTAAAGTAGTAAAGTACTTGGACCTTCCTAGTTGATCTAAAATATCAGTGATATTGGGGAAAGGGTAAGCATCTCCAATAGTAATTTCATTTAATCGGCGAAAATCGACTACAACTTTCCATCGCTTATTTCCATTGTTATCTTGTTTTTTAGGGACTAAGAGCAATGGAGAATTTCAAGGACTATTGCTTGGGCTAATCACACCATCATCCAGCATTTTCTGTATTTGTTCGTTTATTTCGCCCCTTTGAGATTCGGGTAACCAATATGGTTTAACGTACACTGGAGGTTTATTTTTAGATGTAGGAATAGAGGGAGATATTATATCTGTACATGTTAAATGATCACTTTCTAAATAAAATAATACCTTCGACATATATCGAATACTCCTCGTTTTTCTTCACTGTTACAGTTTTTGAGATCTAGAGATTGCTCTAATTTAATCAACCGATTTTTTATAGGATCTTCTTTTATAATTGGTTTCGTATCCCGCAAAATCTTCTGCATTTTCCCAGGTCATATCTATTTCATCCTCTGAAAAAGTTACTTCGTAGTTATTTGAATTTAACAATAGTATTTTGGCACGATTATTTATATTTTATGTTATAACAATTCCTATGTGTATACCGGGCAATATTTCCCTTTTGTGATATAATATTTCACTGCTTTTTGGAGAATTTTTTAGAGATATTTCGATAATTGCTTCTGTTCTTGGAGGTATTCTTATTTTTGCTTCTTCTTAAGGAATTTCATGCTCACTAAGATCTTTTGATGTAATTTCTTCCATGTAGGTAGTAGTATTGTTTGATTCCAAATTAAATGATAAATTCGTGCATATTAGACTGTCTTCATCATATGTTGGCTTAGGACCGCAGTCGTATGTCTGACTGTCTACGTCATATGCATGCTTTGAACCACAGTCGTAGCGTCGTGAGTCCAAAGATGCCCCTAGCTCATTGTTGCTTTCCTTTTTCGTAGATTCTTTATTTGTCATGCGGTTACTATTATTGATTGCCATGCTATTATTTTTTATTATTTTCATTCATAGCCTTATCCATTGCCATGGTATTATTATTTTTATTATTCGTTGTCATGGGCTTACGATTATTTACTGCTATGTATTTATTTTTATTTTTATTATTTTCTTCCATGGTCTTATCCATTGAAATGGGATTATTATTTATATTTTTTATTGCTGCTCGTGGTTCAGTAATTTGATTTTTATTAGATGCAATGTATTGTTCCTCATTTGGGTCATTCTCAGTTCAATTGCTGATATAGTTTAAGTCCATTTCTAGATATTCTTCCCGATAATTTAGTAAACATTTATATTGGTATAAAAAATCGTTGCTTAGTAGACCATCATACTTTAAATTTATATGGTTTCCTATCAAGTGGAACATTTAGTTCTACATCCCCATATGTTAGAGCTATAGAGGAGATATTGTCTCCTGACAGGGTGGAAATAGTACAGCCACTCGGAAGGAGTGCCGTCGTCGTCCTCCCGCTGCGTCTCGTTTTCCGAAGTTATAATTGTCGGAGCCCATCGAATTTGTCTTACATTTTCTCTGTAAGGGGCTTTTGACCGAATTATGTTTGGTTGACCGGGGTTTCGTCTTTCTTCCCGATACGGAGTTTTATTTTGAAACGGTGGTGTTGGGTACCTATACGAATATCGGTTAGGCGGGTTATTGGGTGGATACACTGGTCTGTTACCATAGTGCTCATCCCGAAACTTCTGCATTTCTGCATTCCCTGACGTGATGGTTAGGTCTGTTACAGTATGAACAGGTTAGTCTATTTACTTCCCTTTGGATGGGGTTATTAAGATTGAAATTGGGAAAGACTTTTTTTTTAAAACACGTGTCCTTAGTATGCCCCCGATCATTACATAATTCGCAAACTAGTGGACTTCTAATTTCGCTTGGAACCGGCTGACTTTCTTCTAGTCTAGCGGAGTGTTCGAGAACATAATTGAATAATGATCTTAAGGAAGTTTCGCCTTTCGCTTAGTGCTTAGTTGCCGATTACGTATTTCTTTTAAGAATTACATTCTGGCTCCCGAGTCAGAGGTTTTTATGATAAGTTGCACTATTGAGTTCCGCTAGCAAGTTGGTTATGCGTTGAGCGTATTCTTTAATAACTTCTTTGGGCGTTTGTTCTACACGCATGAACTCCCCCTGTATGGTTACCCTGGCTTTCGTATCGCTTCCTTTAGCTCCTCTTTCAACCCATCCCACGTATCGAATTCCTTATATTTCAGGACGTCGTACGCGGGTCCCTGAAGTTTGGTCTTGATGAGGTTGAGGAATACTAGACGGTCACTAGCATTGAAGGCTGTGGAGAATAGCACATCAGCACAAGAGATAAACTTATGCAGGTGAAGGGGAGTCCCGTCGAAATCAGGTACCATACTCCGGGCATGAGAAACAGATATTCGGACAACGGAGGGCTCAACAGCTGCACTACTAGGATTGGATGCACTAAGCATAATGGGACTGTCGCAGATGCGGTTTCTCGTAGCGAACACAATTTTGAAAAAAATTTCTTTACAGGGGTGTATAGAATTTTTACTAGGGAAACCCTAGTTTTTCCTCTTTTGTGAGTTTCTTTTTATAGGGATACTTATATAAGGAATCTAGCAATCAAGAACACTGAAGTAAGTTACAAGGGAATGACACAAACAACAAATGATAGTTTATCACTTAACACTTTACAAATTACTTTAATAATGACGACATATAAACCGAATGCTTAGATTTGCGAGTTACTTATATTTTTTTTTGCAAAAGCTCATCTCGGGTTTCACACTTTGGTTACTAAAACTAGTATTTTTGCATTCACTTTTTACTTTTATTCTCTTAAATACACATCTTAGTTAAAAAAAGAAATTTTCATAATGAGGTGGAGAGTAATAATTGAACATTCTACAAAACAACAGTTATAGTTCCCGCACAACTTATTTCATAACAATATAATTTTATTACAAAAAATTGAGTTTTGTTTTTCACACGACGAGGACAAGGGAGTGCTTTTCATTCGGAAGAAGATCACATGCCTTCCTTTTTAGTTTTTACTATATTATACACTTGGGTTTGTTAATAAAACACTGTCCACTTTATAGTCTTATTTATTTGTAATACGTCAGCTTGATACACTATTGACTTTCTTAACTTTTACAGGACACGAATCACTTATTACTCTCTTACTTTCTTATTTTACAGCATCTCACTGACCGATCATTTCCTTCTTGTTAACTCACAGATTGATTGACTAGTTAATTTACTAACTTTCCGTCTTAACTGACTCACTTGAATTGTTAACTTACTAACTTTGCACCTTAAAAAACTCTGACTAACTAACTTGAACTGCCTTTGTGACAACCTTTTTTAAATATTCTGAAGCTAACCCCTTCCATTAATTTCCACAGTTCTAATCACGAAACTCGATCCTTGGCCACAGCCTACTTTGTTTTCATCATTCAGTAAACCGTTGTTTACTTCCTCGATTGGTTAATGCTCAGGTAAGTTCATGTTACATCATGGTCTGTCTTGCACATGTTCTTGCATTGCGCTTTGCTGCTGAGATGGGGAAATGCCGGCAGAACTGGGACGGTGAATGCAGTAACAGTCTATAGTCTGCTGCCTAATCGATCGGACGCGTTGCGTGATCGCTCTGTAATGTGCCCAAGTCTTACTCTAATATTTTCGGTTCGTGTGTTTTGCGCTTGTGTCAGCAAAGTGAGTGCCACCCTTTCCCAATCATTAAACTTTCGTGACACTGTTTCTGCGTGTTTTCGTATTGCTCAGTGACCTTTTTTTTGCGTGCCTCAGTTGTTTATTTACTTATTCGTGAAATATTTTTTTGTTTTTCACTGCAAATTACTATAATCTGGTGTAAATTCAACTATTTAACTTTTTTCATTATTAAAATTTTTTGTGACAATCTTTCCAAACAATGGCAATCTGCAAAGCGTGCTCTATTGAGTTACTTACCACTGGTGTGGCCTGTGATGGCATTTGTGGTGATACTTTCCACGGTACATGTCTGGAGCCCTCTATTGGTGGTCTTGCTACATGCAAGGATTGCTCCAATATAAAGCCCTGCCATGTTTTACGTCTTATGAAAGGAGTCGTTGCTATTCTTTCCAGCGACCAAACATTTATAGGAGATAAGGTCAACGAGATATCTTCTAACTTGGCCGGATTGCAGATTCTGTCCGATGACTGCGCCAGTTTAAATTCAAAACTGGATAAGGTGATTCAAATCGCAGAGGCTTTGAGCAGTGACTCGTCGCTGCTTTCTAACAAGATTTATGTGATATCTTCGAAGTTAAGTGCGCTGGTGGCTTTCGTGGATGACCTTCGCTGGTGGCTTCCGTGGATGACCTTTCTTCAGGAACTACATCACCGAATAGGAACTGGCCCACTCGCCGGGATTCAACATCTACAGCTACACCTCAATCAACCGAGAAAGTGGTTCCTGCAGCTCCACCTCAATCAACCGATAAAGTGGTTCCTACAAACTCGCTTTCCTCCTTGGCGCAGCCTGCTCCAGATGTTGATGCTACTGTTGGTTCGATCGTGCCCCAGATGGCGACGGGTACTGGTGTCGTCATCAATGTCTCTCCGCCAGTGTCATCTCAATCCACTTCCACCGCACCTACGATTAACAAATTTCGCACCACCTGGACGGTATTGGAATGGGAACAGAGACCAAAGAAACTATGCATCAAATACTCATCTTCATCAAACGACCATACTTCATTCCTCCTTAAGGGTGCCCCTCACAACGCCACCGTTTCCTGGGTAATAGCTTTTTTTCCCGGAATTTTGCATTCATCCCCGTTAGCTGCCTGAAGTTACCCTTGGACGCAAGGAAATTCAGCAACTTCAAGATCTCCATCCCGAACAAGTATGTGTGGCTCATCAGTAACCCCACCAGCAAAATCTTCACTCTCGGGACTATCGAAATATCCAAGTGGACTAGGAAGTATGTTAAGTTTAACCCTAAGCCCTCTGCATCTAACCCTAAATTAAATACTAATAAACCAAATTCTACTAAATATCCCAAAGGTAATTCCAAACGTCCTTCTCCCATACCTAAATTTAGTATTCAGCCTAATCGTAAGAACATTAGCACTAGTTACAACATAATCTCTCATCACTCTTCCGCACTTAGTGGTCCAAACTGCAATTGGCAATTCAAAATGGGTGCATTTCCAGACTTTAAACTAAGTACCCGAATCAAGTATCCTTTATTTTATTCTCACACCCTTAACCCCTCTGATCCACTTACAGCAAAGCCCTCGAACACATCCATCCCAGCTGACAACCCTATCACCACTGTCTCGAATTCTGTATATCCAGCGCATCCACCCAACCACGCACTCCAAACTTCTTCCAAGTGCCCACCTAGCCACAAGCCATCATCTTCCGACCACCCCACCACCTCTACTTCGATTTCCGTCTGTCCCACCCCTCCTCTGTATACACCTAACACGCACCCGCTACTTCCTCCGCATGCCCACCTAATTGCAAGTCATCATCTTCTTTCACTATCGCCCCTTCTCAAACTTCTTCTACCTCCGCTAACCCGCCCCTTCCGCTAACCAAAACTCCTGCATCCGAACATAACTCATTTATCGATCCCCTAATCCCACCTACAGTTAAATTGACTTTGCGCTCTGCGGATTCCAACGATGGACGATACCTCTTGTCCCGTTTTCGGGACCGTCGCATTTATGAAAACGTACGTCTATTTCTTGCCTATCTGCACGAAAAACCGAATTCCGTCTGTATTGATGGTAAAACCAGCACCAACGTCATGTTAAGTATACATCAAGAAGTCCTGCCCACAGATCCAACAGTCTTACATCAACTTTTCACTAAGTACCACGAATCATTAAATATCCCTTCCCATAAGGTTTCAGAAGATCTATCCACCTATGCTACGTACGTCAGTTCTCGCCGCATTTCCCATCTCCAAAAAAGTCGCAACGACTCCTTAAATTACTTTCGCTCCTAACCCCCCCGCTTTCTCTATTTCTGACCTCCCCCCTAATGCACCTGCGGTCTCCGATCAAGTACCTCTCCCCAGCAGCTTGTCAGTTTATTACCAGAACGTCAGAGGACTTCGCACAAAAACATCCAATGTTTTCCTAAACTCCCACAAATTCCCGAACGATATTTTTGCCTTAACTGAAACCAATCTAATACCAGGAATTCTCTACAACGAACTATTTCCTCCAAACTATACCATTTTCCGTGTTGACGGTTGTATTGGCAACAATGACCCACCATGCCGTGGGGTTCTCATAGCTGCTCACAACCGTTATGATGCCACCCTGTTTAAGACCTCCGACTCTTCAATATCTGAATTTGTATGTATCAAATTAACACTGAATAAGTGTATTCTGTATATTCTTTGTTATTATATTCGTCCCTCTCAACCTATAGAAGCCTACGAGCCCGTAATTGAAACGTTAGACACCATGCTTGAGAACGCTAACGCGGCCGATGAATTCATTGTCACCCAGTACTTTAACCTCCCCCGTATTCAATGGTCTTTGTCTGAGGACTGTTCACACTTTGTCCCCCTGAACGCCTCTTCCGCCAAAGAAGCCTTTTTTTCCGATCAGCTCTCTGTTTCTGGTCTCTTTCAAGTTAGTGGAGTCAGAAACTTTCTGGACAGACAATTAGACTAAATCTTTTCCTCAGACCCAGTTAACTCAGCTGTCGCGGAAAGCGAACATCTCTCCTCCCTCGATCGTCGCAATCCTCCCCTGTTCCTCGTTTTCTCCTACGAACACCCTCACACCCTTTCAAGCTCCGAGTCTTCTCTTTCCTTCAATTTTCGTAAAGGCGACTTTGAAATTAAATCACTTGCTCCTCAACTCCAACATTGGCAATATCCCTCAACATCTTCCAATAGACGTTGCTGTAGAGACCTTTTATTCGTAAATACACGCTTGCCTTACACAATCTATCCCTCTTCTTCTTCGTAAAAACTGCTCCTCATCCCCCGTTTGGTACGACAAAGAATTACGCTCTCTCCGCAACAGGAGAAATAAACGCTGAGTCTGACTATTCTTCCTACTTGTCTGCTTACACCTCTTTTTCTGAACGTTGTGATACCCTCTACCATGAGTACCTCCAACGGATGGAAACAAGCCTCATATCTGACCCCAAGTGCTTTTATAGCTTTATTAATTCTAAGAAGAAATCCAATCGTTACCCTTCCACCCTAAAGCTCGAGAATACTTCTTCATCAGATCCTCAGGTTATCGCCAACCTCTTTGCACACTTCTTCAGTAAATCTTTCAGCGACAATTCGCTCCAACCTGACCTTAGCTACTTTTCATTCTTGGGCAAATGCACTCAAACGTCGTTTACATCTTTTGACCCTGACCCCGAACAAATCGCCGCTAGTATTAGCGGGCTTGCGAATGACTTTCACCCCGGTCCTGACGGCATTCCGGCCATCGTTCTCAAAAAGTGTGCCATGCATCTAGTTCAACCCTTTACTTTGCTTTTCCGCCTCTCTCTTCCCTCAATTGTGGAAAAACTCTTATATTATTTTCATATTCAAAAAAGGCTGCAAGAACGATGTATCCAACTACAGACCCATTGCTAAATTATCATCAATACCTAAACTATTCCAAAAATTGGTCTATGATTCCATGTTCTTCCACTGTAAGTCTATTTTCTCCCTCTCCCAGCATGGCTTCCTCAAAGGAAGATCTACAACCACCAACCTTACCGAATTCGTCTCCAAAACACGATGTGCCCTGGAAAACGGTAAAGATGTTGATGTTATCGCCACCGATTTTAGTAAAGCCTTTGACAAGATCTCCCATAGTGTTATCCTGTTTAAACTTGATCGCCTAGGCTTCCCCCCAGATTCATCTCCTGGATTCAATCCTACCTTAACAACCGTCAATACAATGTTCTTTTCAGCTCATCCATTTCTAACCCCATTGTCGCTCGTTCCGGCGTCCCTCAGGGCAGCCACCTCGGTCCATTAATTTTCATCCTTACAATTAATGATGTTGATTGTGTCATCAAATACTCAGAGCTGTCCATTTATGCTGATGACATGAAAATAATTAAACATGTCTCCTCCACAACCGACTCTCTTCTTCTCCAAAATGACCTCGATTCGTTCACCACATGGTGCATGAAAAACTTTCTTGAGCTCAATGTCTCCAAATGCCAGTTCATCTCTTATTCCCGCAAGCGTCTTACCTACACCCCGAGAACCTACATGTAAACCAACGTACCAGTCCCTATCGTTACCTCTTTGTGTGACCTAGGAATAATCTGTGATAGTGAACTAAAGTTCCGTTCCCATATTGATAGCATAATTAACAGAGCTAACTCCGCGCTAGGGTTTGTGAAGCGCTGGTCTAGAGAGTTCTCCAATCCTTATGTTTCCAAATCTCTCTATATTTCCTTCGTTAGACCTCTCCTTGAATATGCCAGCCAGGTTTGGTTACCCACGCAAACAACCCACATTAACAGAATTGAATCTGTTCATTCGCTTTGCTCTACGTGATCTTCCGTGGGTAGATAGATTCAACCTTCCACCTTATGAAGACCGTCTGAAACTGATCGACTTACAACTCCTAAGTAAACGTCGTGATGTTTCCGACGTTCTCTTCATTCATCAGCTACTAGCTGGTGCCATAGACTGCCCTTCAATCCTGCAGTCTTTACCCATCTATACCAACCCTCGCAACCTTAGGTCCACTCCCCTTTTCCGACTCGACCGCCATCGCACGAACTACGGTCAACGCGAACCAATTACCAGGATGCTTCGAAAAGTCAACGACCTTCCCTCCTTTGCCTTCCATCTGAGTAAATCATCCCTTTATATCTTTATCCCGCCCATCTTGATCGCCTTTCCTAATTCTCCTTCCTCCCAGTTTATATTTATCATAATCATTGCTCATATTGTAGCTCACATTATCTGTTATGAATTATTGTTTATTTTAGTTTGTAGTATTTATTTTGTTATTTTGTAGTTTTTATGTAATAGCTTGCATTAAGCTTAAATAAATATATAAATAAACATATGGCTTGTTTGTTGTGCCATTGTGTTATATGGAAATATTCGAGCAGCATGCTACGAAATATTATACTTATGCTGACAGACGCAGAGTTTTTAGACTGCACGGAAGTAACAGAGGAGAACTACATCTGCGCGCAATTACACCCAATATATCAGAAGGGAGTAAATGTGAAATTGATCTGTTAAACCATGTCTCATCCCCACGAGAATGTACATTTGAAGAAACAGAGAATAGTCCACTGTGAATTATAAAACAGGATTGGGTAACAATACAAGGTCATCATATTTTCTCTAGCCAAACGCGAGTGTCATACACAGAATTAGGAATTACCAAACTGATTAAGGAATTACCAAATGGATTAAGGACTCAAACAATTCACTCAACAGTAAGCTACGTTGGCCTCATTTCTATCATATGCATCATCACCTTTCTAATCGTCAACTACTTGTTAAATTGCCACAGAAGTCTTCGATGGCCGAGAATATCGCAGCACCAGCCACAACTGAATCAACCAGAAGAACCAGACTTTACCATCTACATCTAAGGTCTTCGGTTGGACCTACCATCCGACGAGAGGAGAATGTTTAGAAATAGTATAAATGAAATTTATAACGTAACTCAGTTGTCATTAACTAACTGTAATAATTTCTCTTGCAAACAACCACGAAAATAAAGTCAATAATCTTATCGGTAAACAAATATTTTTTATGTCACGTTTGTAATAATTAATTGACCTGTACAACTTTTAATTTCATCAAGTAATTTGAGCCAATTGTTTCCATTAATGAAAATTTTATTTTGTAAGCGAAATTACGTTGTAGCATGTAAGCATTTTATTTCACGTTTTATGAATAAAGGCCGTCTTATTTTTGGGAATAAAGGTGTTTAATTAAATTAAACGTCCAGTAGTGCTCGCGCTTCACCATCCTTATATACATCTATAATAGTAACAAAAACCTATTCACTCATATATACAGCTAAGGTACCAAGAACCCTAGCTGCAGTTGAAACAAACGAGTTTCACCTTAACAAATGACATTGGTTTTTTTGTTAGATTTTAAATCGCAATTTATTTTATTGAATTTCTGAACAAAGGTGTTGTTTTAAGATATTGTATAATTGCTTATAAAACTACTTAAATATGAAGATTCTTTTTAGCTTTCGTATGCTTTAACAATTAAGAAACGCGAAAACAGGAAACCGAATACAGCCAAACAAGTGCATATATACTAATTAACAGCTTAAATGCTCCCTTGCCCGCGGGCATAGGGTAGGACATCGATTATACTCATGATGTTACAGCAATGAGAAACACTTTTCAAGAGTGAATAATAACAGAGAAAAGTTGTTTGGATTACTTGTGGGAAGCAAAACAAGGGTTACGTAGGGCGGCTATTTTTTGTCAGCGAGCATAAAAGATGGAAATAAGTTTTAGTTTTGTATAGAGAAGTATACATTTGTTTCGCTTGGCATAAACCGGTTTACCAAATTGAGAATATCGATTTAATATGGCATATGGCCTTTTGAATGTTATGAAATAAAATCGACATAACAATTAATAAGTTTCCCTGCTTAAAGGAGTCGGTGTGTGAGTAAGTGTGTTTACTTATAAACGTTTTAACTGCGACAAGTTCGCAATGAATTATTTCGAAACAAGTTTAATATTGACAGTCTTAAAAGATGTAATTGACCAGTTAATTATTGTAAGAAAAGGAAATAATACCACCTCAATATCCGTGGGAATGCAACTGACTTCAGATTGCTTTCAAAATAAATGTCTCGGATCTGTTGATGACAAACATGATCAAGTTAAATTTCGTAAGAAAACTCCGACTAACGCAAGATTCCAAATTAATATGTAAGTATACTAACATGTGAATATAAATTTTTTAACTTTAGTTAACCAGCACAATGTTGTTTACCTTCACTAACTTATGGAATGTAAAAAGAATTCAATAAATTCTGACCGAACGAAATAATAAATACCTCATAAAGGTTTGTGCACCAATTTATAGCATTTCAACTTCAAATCTAACAATTATCAAGAACAAATCTGATTTCATAAAATTCAAATGTGATTTTTTATTAAACAAATTTACCATTCTCTATTTCAAAACTGTTGTTTGAGTAAAAGCGAGCTTTTTCGTTTTCACTATATATTTAACTTAACAACCGTTTTTGTTCATTCTTTCACATTTAAATTCAATAAAACAAAACTTAAACTATTACATATAATAAAAACAAATTGTAGTGGATGCCCGTCTGCTTAAGGTATTTAGTCAAGACTGCTCGATCTTGTTGCCGGAAATTGTTCCCCGTCGATTGATGGATCCATGAAGTTGGAGCTGATCCCACTGTGCCAACTTTATGGATTTGCTTGGTTTAAGTAGTGCCATGTGAGTAGGCGCGTGGGTTTAATTTTATTTAAAGTTTGAATTAATTTGATTTGTTTATTATTGAGTTCATTAATTATATTATGTTATTATTTAGTATATTTTGTATGTTTCTCGAACAACTGTCTTTACCAAAATCATATCTAACCGTCTGTTAAAAATCAAATCTGACTTTTTATATTTCAATTCTATCTTTATAAAAACCAACTCTGTTTCAGCAGAAATTTTATTTTATTACTATATAAAAAAAGTTATTTATCAAAAAAAAAATTGCAATTGCTCTCCAGCCGCTACTTTCGTCATATTGTACAACAAATGCATTACGTAGTTGCTGCAATCCGTTGAAGTAATAGCGCCAGCTGCCCTGTTAATAACAGTGTGTCGCCCTAGTGTGTTGAGCTACTTAAATCCCTCCTTACAGAAGCCTTCATCTGAAATTTATAAAACTTTGTTATCATTGGAGAATATGGAGGTAGAAATTGCAACGTAAATGGTGAAGAAGTTACTAGATCTCTTACTTCTTGAGTTCTATGAATTCTATAATTATCCATTATAAGCCAGGTGCCCCCCATGTTTTCACGTTCTGTTAATATATTTAGTAGTTCGCGAAGAAAAATGCAGAATTTCTGTAAGGACCGATTTAAGTAGTACAACACACGAGGGCGATATGCTGGTCAATGTTACTAACAGTGCACTTGGCGCTATTTCTTCAATCGATTGCAGCAACTACGTAATGCATACGTTATCCAATAGAGCAATTGCGTTAACTTTTTTTGATAAATAACTTTTTATTTATAGTAATAAAATAAAATTTCTGTTGAAACAGATTTGGTTTTTATAAAGATAGAATTGAAATATAAAAAGTCAGATTTGATTTTTAACAGACGGTTAGATATGATTTTGGTAAAGACAGTTTTGAAATAGACAATAGCAGATTTGTTTCATAAAAAATCACATTTGAATTTTATGAAATCAGATTTGTTTTTGGTAAGGTATAGTTTTGATTTTGATAAAGTCAGATTTATTCTTGATATTGTTAGATTTGAAGTTGAAATGCTATAAAAATTTATCGGATTTCTACGCATCAATAATATAATTAAAAATTTTTTCTTTCATTTTTTAAATAAACCTAATTGTTTCATACATTTTATGTAGGGATCAATCAATCACTTTATTTCTACAAACTTTTGGAGAAATTGCCAAAAGTATTCCACATGCGTCTCTACTAAGGGAAATAGAAAATACAAGAAAACAAGAAACGGAGGATGCAAATCTACTCAAAGAGTACGAAAGCACCCAACAAGAACTTAACAATTTTAAAAAACTTTACACCTGGAAGGTAACAGAAGCAGAAATTCGTATGCATGTTACTGACGAAAATATTGGAAAACTGAAAAACGAATTGGATGTAAGTGTGATAACTTTTATTATCATTGAGTAAAATAATTGATAGGAAGCCTTTTTAAAATATTTTTGATCCACAGAAGTGGGCTATAAAAAAAACCAAAACTCTAAAAACTCTCTTGGGATAGCGCAAAATTAAAGACCGATTAAATTAATATATTTATTATTGAAATCAATATTTTGCACTATTTTCCTTATAATAATGAAGATAAGTTTTGTATTGATACTCTTTAGGGATAGGGAGTAGAACAATTTGTATGATTCTTTTTCTGTTATTTATATTTATGAGGTCCGGATATATATATATATATATATATATATATATATATATATATATATATATATATATATATATATATATATATATATATATATATATATATTATATCCGTACCTCAGATCAAAACGGTATTAAGTCACAAAATATAAATTTTACAGGCTATAAAATAAGTAGGAATAATTATTATTTTTCTACTTGTTTTGTAGCCTGTATAAATTAGTAATTTAAACTTGATCTAGATTACTTATTTACATGAATAATGATTAAAAAAACATAATATATATATATATATATATATATATATATATATATATATATATATATATATATATATATATATATATATATATAACATAACTCGTAATTCTTTCATCGGTTTGGATAACTCATTTAAAATTTCAGTATTTTGGAGCATTCTCTACCTAAAGAAAGTAATTCAAAACTTTAGCTATGCACGTGAAGTATAAAAAGTTGAATTTTTATTTTGGGGGTAAATCAGACAGTGGAAACTTTTTTCAAGAGCATCGTGTAAGGTAATAAATTAATGCTTATTGAAGCACGAATTCAACAATATATATGATGTATTTTTTATGTATTTCTTTAAACATTTTAAATCTGGAGTGTAACAATAATTGTTCAATGACATCTATTGGAGTGTAAAGAAAAACTTGCAAAAGCACGAGATCAAATATCTATATGTGTATACATGTATAATATATACATATATTTTTTTATATAACTTTCTACGGAATAAGCGGAATCAAGCAGAATCGAGAAAATGAACAAATATATTCGTGCTTGCTCATTCTGTAAGAATTGAGAGTTGTTCTTGCTCGCTGATTTCATGTTCTCATTTGTTTAACTTGTCCGTTCCTTCTCGTTGTCCGTACTTACTTGTTTTGTATTGCTCAAGCGAATTCAGAACTAATTGTTAGTGAAACAACTTCCTAGTGAGTTAATTAGGCCCGTAGAGACAAAATTCGGGCCCGGGGGTAGCACATACGGGCCCCCGAGAAAGGAGTTTTGGGCCCGTGACTCAGCGTTTACGGGCCCATATACAATCAAATGAGTGACTTTCAATTTAAAATCTGTCTAATATATTACACTTTTTCGATCGTTTAACGTTTTTTTATATATATAATTAAAATGGAAAACATTTTCTGTTGATGACTTAGATGACGGGGCCCCTTTTGAAAGCCCGGGCCCGGGGGTTTACCCCCTTCGCCCCCCCCCCCCTCTTGGTCCCTGGAGTTAATACTTCGAAAATTCTTTTTAGAAGAAATAAATAATATATAATAATAATTCATTTTATGATATGTCGAAATTTCATCGCTTGTTCTTGCAGTTTTCTACCCGTTCTTGTTTTCGCTTAAAACCAATGCTACTTGCTTGTTTACGCTTGAAAATCGTTTGCTTGCTTCGGTCTTTGCTTGGAAGCGCAGATATAAGAAGATTTAAAATTTTCAATTCCATTTCATCGTTTGTTCTTGCTTATTTCTACTCGTTCTTGTTTTCGCTTGAAACCAATGCTGCTTGCTTGTTTAATTAAATTGCCCCCCCCCCCTCCCCCTCATACAAGTTTTTGTTTGCTTAGATGTTTTTAGGTGCTTAGGAGATTTATCACCATACCAGATCTGAAACACCCTGTGTATCCGAAAATAATTAATACTGCTGATTCATGGAATAACATAAACAGTAGCTCAATCAAGCGAGGTGCCAAATAAATATTTTTTACGTTTCTTAAAAAAAAACAATCTTTGGATATACACGTGTCCCTAATGAGTTTTCAGGTACATGCAAATTTCGAAATGCGATATATCGCGATATCTCGGCGAAAAAAAAGATATTTGAGCAAACTCAACGGCATTTGAAAGGGCAAAACTTGTTCTATAAGATCCTATACATGGTTTTTTGAAAAAAAAAAATCGCGGTGCAACATAACCTCAAATATGTCAAAAACACTGTTTTTTGCACTTTTTGGTTAGAATATCTCATAAACCTGACATGATAGAATAATTCTGCGCCCGGATTTGGTTTCAGTGGGAAAAATTACCTCAAAAACAACTATTCATTGTCCAGGGGACAGGGACAGGGTCCAGCAGGACTCTGTATATTAGAGATAATTGGCAGCAACTAAAAATGAGGATGCCTACCAATTGAAAAAGATTGTTTGAGCAGTAATACTCATAGTGAAGTGTTTGACGTGACATTTTGGGGCTAGTAGAATAATACCACTTCCTTGAAGTCGTTTAATTCTTATTTTCGACATACGATGTTTAATGTGTTTTCGGAGTTCATAAGAAGTATACACTGGTTGAGATGCTGGGGTGTTATCCAGTGTTAAGATTGATGAGCCTTTCCATATTTACATGATGATGTGCTGTGGTTTCTGCAGTTAATAAAAACCATCTTACAGCGACTAAGCGATGATTGAGTGTTATATGCATGTTTGTGGTTTATTTACATAAATAATCTAATGATTCAGCTTAAATGCAAGAAGTTACTTCAAAACATCAAACATTCAAAACACGTTTATCGAAAGCTTTTTATAATTTAAAATTAACATTCACTTTACTTGATACCGAATTAAAGATTATTGCTAAGAGGCAACAGCTAGAAAGAATACCAAAACTTAACCGTAACTTACTGACTGGCTCTAGTATCTCTTGCGCGAGCGCATCATAAATTGCAGTCAGGAAAAAATACAAAAACAAGGATCGAAATGATAGCTGCTATGCCACAGGCATCCGTATCAATTTTCTGACCCAAAAAATTCAATAGATTACTATAAGTAATTAAAAATATGAAAATGTTTACACAATAAGCAAATTTCAAAGTTTTTGTGATTGCTTTTTTTTGCAAAGAGAATTCCATTTTATCATTCAGGTTTTTTGTTGCTGTGGTGGTTACCATAGTACCCCGGTTCTAGAGAAGTTGAGGGATGATAACGTTGAGGGAATATTACTCGATCTCGTTGACGAGGAAGGGTTCCGAATTTCTTCCGTTAGATCACTTGCAAGAAAAGCTGGTTTAAGCCAATCTATCGATACACTAGTATTAGTATGATAGGTCGCAACGTTTTCGACCGAGAATTTCAGGTAGACTGATTTTTTAGATATCCACTCTCTCTCACTATCACGGTAGGCATGGGGACAGTCTGACTAGCGGGAGAGGTTGCGTTTACTT
Organism: Leptarthrus brevirostris; assembly: GCA_964036015.1. Classification (NCBI taxonomy): domain Eukaryota; kingdom Metazoa; phylum Arthropoda; class Insecta; order Diptera; family Asilidae; genus Leptarthrus; species Leptarthrus brevirostris. The sequence goes on from OZ038371.1 coordinate 71,879,984, forward strand.
GCGAGCGTAACACTAATACAGGTAAAAATATATATATTTTTTTAATTGGTTTTTATTAATTTTCAGCAAAACAAATTTTTTGTTGCCAGACACTTTTGTTGTTGATAACGCTGTGCCAGATACTATAATTATTTAATTTGAAAAAAATTATTTTTAAAGAATTTCAGTATGGCTGAATAAGATAAGAGTAACACGCCTTGAAACTTAAGTAAACTGTTTTATTACCAATAAAAGGTGCCATTTCCTCATTCGACCAATGGTTAATAAAAAATTTAGCTATGGCTTTTTAAACTGGATATTTTTGAGTTGAGCACATCACAATCTTTAATTGAAGGCATACAGGTCAAACACAATATCAATGCGGGTTGATTAAAATTGAGATATCATGCAAAGGAACTTTTTCAATAAGCTATCAAAGGTTTAAGGTACTTCTTTCATTAGGTGTAACATGAAGAAACCATCTAATACACTAATATCGAAGCACAACGACTGATGGTTGATATTGTCACCCATTTCCTTTTCGATGACTTTGACTAACTGTGCCTTATCTGTTTTGCAAATAGTTCTACCATCAACATGACACATTGAAGTCGGCACCGGTGTAAGTGGAAAGGTCAGTATTTTTTCAATGTCCACCTTATGAGTCAAAGATATTGCCAACATTCGACTAAATATATCTCTTTGCATCCTCAATTCTACTAGTTTGCTACCAAGAGTGATTTTTTTTTGAAGTAGCACCAAAGTTAAGCACTTGATTTTTTTATAGGTTTTTCGAATCTATCCTCGTTATCAGTACATTCACCAGTAAACTGTTTTGTTAAGTCTTCACCATTTACTTCAATTTTTAATAAAAATGCAGCTACATCTGGAGAAGCAGGCTTCGCAGTGGGAATATTATAGAGATTATCCTTATCTAAACTGGGATCAAATGGATTGCAATTTTTCTTAAGTATTTCTACAAAATCTGCAATTTGTTTTCTGTCACTTTTTATTCTATTCGGTTCTAAGTGTGCAGTGACGTTTTGTAATTGGCTTAATCCACAGACATCAAGAACATGAGAAATTAAAGACGGAGACGGAGTTGGATCAATACGTTGAGCGGCAAGACCAACATGCCATGGGTCCCGGGTTCGAGACCAGATGACCCCGTGAGCTTTTATTAAGAAATTAAAATAATTCACTCCGTCTCTGGGCTGTGATCTAGCTCGCAGCAATGCAAAAACAAGACTCGAGTTTCCTCACTTCCCTTACCCTAATTCCCTTCCGGCCAAAACCATGCTAACGCATCAAAGGGTTGTCTCCTAGGATTTGGCCTCATCGTAAAAAAATCTCTAATACTGTGGCGTTTTGTCCAGCGTTGACGTGCTGCTATAGAGTTTGTAAAATGTGCAATTCCAGTTAGTCGTTTAGCAGCATCAGCATTAATTGTTTGCTCCAGATCTCTAGGTATTCTTGAAAATAGCTTATCAGTTCTTTTAATTCCAAACAATCATCTTCAAGTCCTGGGTGCGTTTTGTTGACATTATTTAAATTGTCTGAATATTTTATTATTTTTCCTCTTTTCTTTACAAAAAACAAATTTTATTTCATCACTAGCCATTGTAACAATATTTTATTTTAAACACTGAAAATGACAACAAACCAATATTAATCATTATTTTAGTATTTTGACATAAAAAAATCGCAAGATTCTTTTATTGCAAGTCGAAATGGTCAGTACTACTTAATTCGAACTGAATCTATTTAAAGTATATTCTTATTTCTCATATAATCTATTGCAGAACTACAAATTGTTTCTTCATCAGAACATCAAGATGATAGTCTTATTCTAATTCTATAATCAAATTCTATGGTAATAAATCTCTAATGATAAATTAATTAATTTTAATGTCATACTGTATATTTTTCGGTTGGCTTGTTTGGAACTACATATATGTCTTTTACTACCTGCGTATTATCACAACACTTGCCCAGACTTAAACGGTCTGGCTCCTAATTAAACCACCGAATTATTGTCTGGCAAATTAATTTTACTGATTAACATCATATTAAAATTTCAGCCATTTGCACAGTGTTATCAACAACGAAAGTGTCTGGCAATAATAAATTTGTGTTGCTGCAAATTAATAAAAACCAATTAAAAAAAAAATTGGACTAAAATGATTTTAAAATTAATATTTTTACCTGTAATAGTGTTACGCTCGCAGGTAAACGCAACCTCTCCCGCCAGCCAGACTGTCCCAATGCCTATCGTGGTAGTGAAAGAGAGCGGATATCTAAAAACCTCATATGCTTTCCTTTATGTCAATGATGAAAAATTTGCTACTTTTTCCGATGAATGGGTATAGTCCGTCGTATGGTGATGATAGCGTTGGTTTGATACGATCATTCCGTATAAAAACGAGTGTCAGACTGTGTTTGTTGGTCGAATACTCTTCATTGATGTTCTTAACTCGTCGAAGACGTCCTAGTTAATTATATTGTTGTTGGATTCATTGAAAAATTCAGCACGTAGTTTAATTGTACAACCATAAGCCATTTTCGATGGTGACGCTCGAATCGTGAGATACAACCAGCAATGTGGTTTGGCGACGGCATCTGCGGACATGTCAGGCATTGGTAACGCCTCTGGCCAGCGTGTAAATCGGTCGATTATAGTTAAACAGTATCTATAATTTTCGCTTAGTGGAAGAGGGCCGATGATGTCGACATTGATGTGTTGAAAGCGTTCGCTCGGTGCGATCGATTTTTGCAGTCGTGACGTGATGTGACGGTGACTTTATTTTGTTGACGCTGGATTCAGTTCTTGACGAATTAAGCTCAATCTTTCTTAACAACCTTTCTGTAACTAGTTTGGCGGTCGAACGAGTTCCAGGGTGTGCTAAATTATGTAGTGATTCCATTACTTGACTACGAAATTTTTTCGTTACTATAGGACGTACATTTATGTTACCGTTGAAGTGTCACAAAGTATTTGTTTAGAACTGCGTGGAATGATGAAATATTTCAATTTCAAAGAACAATCTGGGTTACCTTCTTTCTGCAATAGTTGAGCTTCAGGATCATTTTGTTGGTCTTCGGCTAACTCCTCAAAATTAATCGGTTTCTTCGAGATAGCACCGATTCGGGACAAAAAATCTGCTCTAACTTTTTTGGCGCCTGAAATGTGCCGTATATTTGTAGTAATTTGTCCTGTAAAATCTACTTGCCGCGCCTGTCGTTGTGTTGCTTTATCTAATTTTTGATTGAACAATGGCCTATGATCGGTGAGTATGTGGCATTTGCGTCCTTCGAGCATGTAGCGAAAATGATGAACACTTAAGTACATTGCGGTTAATTCGCAATCATACGTGCTGTTGCGAAGTTGGGCTTTGTCGAACTTCTATGAAAAGAAAACCTAATGGTTTTGCTGATCTTTCGACTATATGGTGTAAAACAGCGCCCACTGCGGTATCAGATGCATCCACGGATTTCGACATGATTTCGCTTTATCACCAAAGTTGCGATGATCCCAGCAAATTCCAGTTTCAGTGGATGGTCATTTCATTTTCATTTCATTTATTCATTCAAATATAAAAGTGCATACACAAGTTTTAAAAACTTTTAACAGTACGCTGCACTAAATTTAGAGAATGAATCAATTTGTGGTGAACAATGAAGCTACTAATAATTAAATCAAATAAAAATCTACTATCAGAAAGCAAATATAAATAATGTGAAAGAAAAGCAAGCGAAAATTGAATATGTAAATAAAAAATAAGAAATAACCATATAAATATAAATTAATGTATAATTTTAAAAATTCATATAAATATAAAAATACTGTGCAACCTTTCACACACGAACCAGAAGTTATAAGTCACAAAGAGAAATAAGACGTTTAAACTCATTGACAGAAGAAGCATCCTGAGCTCTCGCAGGAAGAGAATCCCAAAGTCGGACAAGCTGGACAAAGTAAGAACCCTCAAGGACTGACGAATGATGTCTAGAAATAAGCAAACTGCGACCTCTCCGCAACTGTAAAAATTTAATGTGCTCAACAAGGTATTGTTACGTAAATGGGGCTCTTCAGACTCGACGGATTAATTAAGACACTTATTTGCAGTCACTTCACTTCATTAGTTCGTTGCACAATTTTCTTGATAATATTTCTTCACAATATTACGTTTTTTTAACAATTAAAATACAACTGACTCACTAGGCTGCTACTCAGCCCTATGTATACTACTTAGCTTAATTCTGGAAAGTTCAGCAACTTAGTTCTTGCAATTTCCGTTATTAATTTCCACCACACTAAGTCACCACAAGTTCGAGTCGGCCTTGACTTCATTCGGTATCTGACGTTTTTCTGGTTTCCGAAATTCATGACATGCACATTGTACAGCTTAATTTCGTTTTCATCACGTAGCCTATGCCAGACTACAGTGCATGTTACAATATATCGGTTCTCCACAATGAATAAAATAAAATAAACATAATAAGGCTTTACGCTTTAAGTACACATTAATAGTACAACCCAGTAAAGAAATTTTCAAGGAAGTAATATGATCTGATCTGCTCAGTTTAAAAACAAAGAGAATACAGTGTAGGGAACTAGGAGAGGAATTACCTTAATTACCCAAAAGAATGACCACTTTGATAATTCACAAGTTTATTTCACTTATAATTTTAACAAGTACTTGCGCTATGATTTCGCACATCTGTTTAAATCGATCAACCGAACCCAAGTGCCGTAACCGTTGCCCAAATCAAAGCTATTTCCTGGTAGGTATTCACCTCTGATTGTGGGATAATGGGATGCTGTGATGCACTGGTCAGTGGCGTCGACGTCGCAGGTAAATCTTATTTTAATTATATTCCGAACTTGTTTGACCTTTCACTAATAGGTAGTGACTTCATCTAAATATTGATAAGGTAAGTAATTAATATTTCAATAAATATTAAATTAATTCCCATTACTTAGATATTCAAGATATAATCTTAAACATTCTCCCCGCCTTGATCTCTGAAGGATGTCAAGCAATGGCCTTGTTTTATGGTTGATATTAGTCAGACATTTCCTTCTGACTAAGTGGTAGTTAGTTTAACAAGGCGCTAAGACTCACCTTGGCTGTTATTATTAGGATTGTATTAGAAGGATTGGAAAGGAATAAAGGATTATCAAGAAGCTTAATATTTTCTGTTTCTTTTGTTTATTTAGGTGCAAATGTTTTGAAAGTATCTATGTCTCTAATTGCTACTACTCATTTTTGTCGATTTCATCATGGTGCTCAATTTCTGATTCATTTATGGACAAAGGGCAAATTTTCGATATGGTGCGTTTAATAGTGCTTTCCTTGCACTATTACAAGTCTATCTGATCCAGGTTGTATTTTCTCTATCCTTGCAAGCAACCATCTACATCGAGGTAGATTTTCATCCTTGATGAGTACTAAATCTCCAGTTTTAACATTTGCGTATCTGACGTGAGAGCCGCATAATCATCAGGATCATCCGTGAGAGAACAAAGTGGACGACTGTTCAAACAGGCTTCAATTTGAACAAGAATTGTTGATATTTCTTCAAACGTAAGTTTTAGAATTTTCATTATTCTTCGTAGGTGATGTTTCATTGATCGTACTCCTGCCTCCCACAGTCCTCCGAAGTGTGGCGAAGCAGGTGGCATAAAGTGCCATGTAACATTCTGCAGGGCCAATGCTGATACTAGCCTTTGTTTTGGGCTTATTTGATTTGTGCTCAAGGACTGGTAAGTGCTTTCTTGCAGAGAAGTTCACTCAGCCCTGTAGATTTATTTAATTTTTCAAAAGAAACACTCTACGTATTATGTTGGCACTTTATTCAAAAAAACTTAAACTCACAAAAAGAAAGACTTTTTAATTCATTCAATTATCAGCTTGAGACTAGAGGCCTTACCTCTGGTGGGGGCTCACTTCACCTCGTATTTACTTCACAAAGTTAAAAACAAAAACTCCATTTCCAGCGGTCGTGCTGCTAGTTTTATACAAAGTTTCTATTCTTCCCTCCATTGATTTTATTTTATTACCAGTCATTGATCCTATTGACCAATCGGATTTTTCGTTAAGTTCAGGCTGAATAATCCCGTATGCAGCAGAAAAATTGTCGTTTGAGTTCAATTACCTCGAACTCCAGAAAAAATGGTAATGGCATTATGGGTAAAAATCGTTCGAGTTCAATTTACATTGAACTGCAATACGAGAGGAAAAATGTTAACGCAACATAACTAATTGGTTCCAAGTTAAAATCTATGTAAACAAAATATGGGCTTGTTATCATTTTACTTTAAGAAATTCTGGAGACAGAATTTCTTAAGTGGAAATTTGATCTGTTTAGATTTAGTGGAAACGAACTCATGTAAGAGTTTACTTTAATGTAAACAAATCAGGGATTGCTAGATGTTTGCAAATGATGACCACGGAATTTAGGTCAATTAGTTTTCAGAGGGTTTAATTTATTGAAATAATGATAATAATGCTACAAGCGATCAGGTATTTGATATTGCGTTATTTTTATAGAGTGTTGGACACAAGAGATTTAGATTCGTGGTACTGCGGGATATTATGGGTTGGTAGATTATCATATCATCGTATGATTACAGGTGTAAGGAGTCGCTGAAGGCGGCTGCTTACAACACCATCCCCCTTAAAAAGAAAATTTCGTGTGCGAATGAAATTTCGTTACAACGGAAAGCGAATGCGAATGAAATTTCGTTACAACGGAAAGCGTAATCAATGGAGGAGAAGAGCACATTTCTTGTTAGCTTATATATTTTTTTTTGTTAATTCTTACTTTTAACAATAATTCAAAAAAATGTTCATTAATTTTCTTATTATACCTACATATATCTTAAAAAGAGGATTTAATTATTGGTTATTATACTATATATTATATTTAAAAAAATAAAAAAGAATAAATTTAATTATTAATTATTGTACTTATATATTAAAAAGGAAATTTAATTATTGATTATTATACTTATTAATTAAAAAGACAACTTAATTATTGATTTCCCTATTACAATTTTATTTTTACCTCTCTTTATCTCTCTTTTTTTTATCATTTAATTCCTATGGTAGGGTATCATATTTATATATCTTGTTCATCTATTAACCGCTAAAATATCTGAATTAAGTTAACATAAAATTTCTTGTTGTAAGTCGTATTATTCTCGCTCGGTTTTAATGCTCAGCTGATAAGAGCAGCCTTCATTTATTTGAGGATCGTGTTTCACGTGTTCGGGTTTTAGTTGTTTTCTTTTCAGACAATTGAAATTAATTACCTTTAACTTGTCTTTACAAATTATTAAGACGAATATTATGAGAACTACCATCGTTATATAACTCATCGTATAGTGATGGATGTGGTGTTGGTTTGCCTTTGGGAAACCCGCGTTCTCATGTTTCTTCATGTCGGAGATTGCCATGCTTATATCTTTTAGGTCACATTAGTCGTGATATTTTACGACTCGAGTGAGAGCTTTCATTTTGGTTTTATTTTCGGAAGTAAATAAGGCTTGGGATATGTGGTAGGTCAGGTTTAGTGCTGGTTGATAGGAATTTTTTAATTCAGTGGTTTTAATGTTATGAGATTGCAGGGTCAGGTCTTCTGCTCTCAGGTAACAATCTTGTTGGATTTTAATGGTGCCACTACCATTTATTTTTAGGGGTGAAATCATGTTTTTACATATTATGTCTAGAATGGTTGGTTGTTCTAAGACGAACAGCCAGTAATTTGGTTGGGACAGTTGTATCTAGTAATTAGATTTTGGAATAGCTCGGATATCGCAATCCGATGGGATAATTGGCGAGTGTTGTAAAAGTTCTATTTCACAAAGGTTATTTGCTGATCGAATATTAAATATTGGATGTATGACTAGGCATAGATAATATACATGATCATTTGTTAAGCAATTTGTTATGTCGAATTTGTTGAGAGGGTAATAATGTTCCCTATTATTGTCGATTACGAGAAACTCTAAAGATTGTTGAATATATATGTATTGATTTTTGTGAGGAAATTATCTTTAAATGGAAGGGGAATTCTCAATGCGAAAATGATTTTGTTTTCTACAATGGCCATACTTGTGTGGCTAATTTGGTAGGGTTTAATAATGTCGTCCTTGCGAATGCTCATTGGTAATTCTAGGGTACTTGGCAAATTGCTTTGAATTTTAGTTAGAATTTGTTCTACCTGAGACGGAGTTATTATGGCAGGGTGAGGTTTGCCATGTTTGAGGTCGGTCATAAGGTCTACGAGAATATTGATAGTAGTTTGGTGACGAAGTAACAAAAGGGTAATAAGAGACACTAAAGTTTCTAGTTCAAGGGTCAGTTGTTGTGTTGATAATTTGTTGTTCAATTGATTTAATGATGTCGAAATTTTGTCAATTTTACTATCTATGTGAAGAAACTGGTTTTTTATATCATTGAGGGATCTATTGAATACATTGGTTGTAGTTTCTAGAATTGAGGTATGGTTTTTAAGTAGATCTAACAGATATAAATCATTTTTTTTAATTGTTAATTTTGTCGTTATATTCCCGAGCGTCTTCTTCGTCTAAGGTGCCGAAAAGTGTTTTACTTAACGTTCCTACCGCATTAAAAAGTCCTCGTCTCCTCGTTTATGGTTGGAGGGCTGTAGGAGTTGCTCCTTTTGCTTGATATCATCCATAATAGTGTGGATGATGTGAGTTATTCCCTTACAGAACCATAATTCTTCCCGCTGAGTTTCCAGTAGTCGACATGTCCTCTCCATTTCGTTAGTATATTGTTGAAGGTGTATCATTTCATAACGTAAATTATCAAAATTGCAGTACATAAAAACTTTCCATTCATTGCTGTACAGTCCCACTCTCCCAATTTCTTCAAAGTATATGCCTGCATTTGTTTGGAAGTTATTCACAATTGTTCCACTACTGGCTGTAGAGACAGGTAGTAGGAGGAGAAAGATTATAGTGATCGTCCACCTGTAACAAGCAACGTAGAGATTTTTCTTTATTCTATAAATAATTTGAGATTATAATTGTTAACTGTTTTAGCTTATTTCCTATTTTTATTGTTGAATTTTCTGTAGTGTTTATTTTTACAACCTCATAGGGACCTATAAATAAAGGTGAGAACTTAGTTTTTTTAGCATCGTTTTTTAATAATACTCTTTCACCAATATGGAATGATTTGTATTTTGAATTTTTATCATAATTATAATATAATTTATCATTTTTATCATTTGATTTTTGTTTCTTGCTAAGCAGTGTTTCCTTCGCAATTTTGAATCCGTGTTGTAATCGAGCTTTTAATTCGTTGACGTAGTTGTCATAGTTATATGAAATTTTCGGTTCTGATCTTACTGATGAGGGGATTTCAGCAGTGAATCCGTAAAGAAGTTCGTGCGGAGAGTAGTTGGTACTACAATGCGGTGTGGTGTTACACACAAACATTGCATATGGTATCCAAGTGTCCCATGTGGCTACATCTCTGTTAACGTAGTGTCTTAGGTATTCGGCTAATGTGCGGTGGCTTCTTTCTAAAGCTCCGTTTGTTTGCGGATGGTATGGGGTTGTATGCAACTTTCGCACCTTCAGTAATTTGCATACTTCCGAGAATACTTCGCTTAGGAAGTTAGATCCTTGGTCGGTTAGAATGGATTCAGGTATGCCGTGGTGACAAATCACTTTTGTTGTGAACTCCGTCGCAATTGTTTTGGCTTCCATATTAGAAAGTGGAATAGCCTCTGAGAACTTTGTAAGGTCGTCTTGGAATGTAAGAATGTACTTATTCCCATTATGACTAATTGGCAGAGGGCCAACTATGTCCAAGAAAATTTTTTCGAAGGGCTTAGAACTGGTGGATGTTAGTTTCATGGGCAGCTTGGGGTTAGTTAATTTGTTTGCTGGGTATGATGGGCACTTTTTAATGTATTCTTCCACGTTTTAACTTATATTTTCCCAATCTAACATGGTTTTTATTCTTTTAATAGTTCGTTCTATGCCTTGATGGCCTCCAATAGGGGACTCGTGGAAAGTTTTAATTACTTCGTTTATGTCTTCGGGATTAGTTAGAATCCTTATTTCAGATAGATAATAAGTTATTTGCATTTTTTCGCGGTTCTTTAGTATATATTCTATTAAATTTTTTACTTCCTGATTGGTTTTTGGTTCGGTATGCGGAATGGATAAATGGATGTCGGTAATATTTCGTAGTTTGCAGTAATCAGAGTAATATTTTAGAATCTTAATTAGTTGGTTATATTCCTTTCGTGTTTTTAAAATAAGGGGAATTTTTGAAATAATTTAATTCTGACTTTTTACCTTCTCACTTAGAATCGTTTGTGTATCAAGTTTATCTTTTATGTTCGGTATCAGAAAAGATAGGACCAACTCTTCTGGGTCGCTATTGCCGTTTAATAAGAAAAATTTATTTTGGACTTTAGACAGTGATAATGAATTCCTATTAGTAATTAAAGTATTCTTAGTTGATGATCGGGCCCACGAGAGATATTCGGTATATATTTCATCCAATTCTTTTCGACTAATTGCCTTGACTTTCGGATCAAGGGGTGTTATTTTGCTTTGGCTTCTAGTAAGAATGTTTATTAATTTTTTACTATCGTTTTCGGGTTTATCTGGGATCATTCTACTCAAGGCGTCGGCATTTTTATTTAACTTTCCCTGTTTGTACACTACACGATACTCATACTCTTCGAGTCGAATCCTCCATCGCATAAGTCTTGATGAACAATCTTTCACGTTCATAAGCCATACGAGAGGCTTGTGGTCTGTGACAATAGTGAACTTCCTACCATACAGGTATGGTCTAAAATGTTCCACAGCGTAAACTATTGCCAGAAGCTCCTTCTCGATGATAGAGTATTTGACTTCGGCAGGATTCTACTTGCGTAGCATATTGGTTGATCTTTCCCGATGGTGCCTTGCGATAGTATTGCCCCCAGTGCTAGATTACTAGCATCTGTGGTCACTATGAACTCTTTATCGAACTCTGGGTAGCCTATTATAGGTGCAGTGACTAATTTTTTTTTATAACTTAAATGCTTCATCACAGAAGGCGTCCCATTTGTAGGGTACATCCTTTTTTAGCAGACTTGTAAGTGGCTTTGCTATTTTTGCAAAGTTCGGAATGAATCGCCGATAGTAACCTACGAATCCGAGGAATGCTATTATATCCTTGGGTTTTTTGGGGTGCGGGTAAGTTTTTAAAGGCTTAATCTTTTCCGGGTCAGGTTGTACAACCTCTGAACTGACGATGTGACCTAGGTATGCTATCTCCTTCTCTAGGAAGTGACATTTCTCCGGCTGGAGTTTAAGGTTTTAATGGTAATGGTTTAATGGTAGTGCCCGAATGGAGTACCGAAGGCGGTTTTTTCTTTGTCAGCTTGTTCCATCGGAATTTGATGGAAACCGTTAGCTAAATCCAGAGTTGTAAAATATTTGGATTTTCCTAGTTGGTCAAGTATATCCGTGATATTCGGAAGTGGGTAGGCATCACCAATCGTGATCTCGTTTTATCGCCTGAAATGAACTACCACTCTCCACCTTCTGTTCCCCTGAGCATCTGGGTTTTTCGTAACTAAAAGCAGAGGCGAATTCCAGGGACTACTGCTGGGGCTTATTATACCATCCGTCAGCATTTGAACTATTTGTCTATTTATTTCACATCTTTGCGATTCTGGTAGTCGATATGGTTTCGTACAAATTGGCGACTTATCAGAAAAAATAGGTATTGTGTGAGATACGGCGTCTGTACAGGTAAGGTAATCGCCTTCTATAAAGAATAGATCATTATATTCTCTACAGATGTTCATTATACAGTCGCGTTCTTCCTTGTTGCAATGGTCCAGTCTTATGAGTTTTTGCAATTCTTTTAACCTCCCTGAAATTGGGTCTTTAAGAAAATCTGCTTGTATTACATCGTAGTGCTCCAGGTTTGTCCAGGTGGCTTTAATATCGTTTGTGGAAATTGCTATATTTTCTTCATTAGTATTAAGAATGAGGATTTTCGCAGATCCATTCTTTGGCTGTACAATACAATCTCCTAAGTAAACACCTGACTGTAATTCTTGCTTAGCGTATATCGAGGTTTCATCGAAGGTTACAGGTATTTCTGCAATGACTTCGGTTCTACCTGGAATTTTTATTTCGTTGTGTTGGCTTGATGCCCTAGTTGAATAGTAAGATCCACGGTCGTAGCGTTGTGAGATCTCATTACCGTTTTCCTTATTTCTTCTGTAGTGTTCCTTTAGGAGACGGCGGTCGTAGCGTTGCGTATCTCCATTTGGTTTCTGTTTGTACTGTCGATTCGAGCCCTTAAATGGCATTAAACTGGAGGTTATTTCTTCTTCGGGGATTTTAATAATTTTTTCTGTGTTCCCGCATACACTATTTTCATATTTATTTATTGTAATATGTTTTAATTCTTCATTTCTTTTACGGGTATTTGTGTTTATTTCTTTTTCATTGAATTTCGATTTTTTATTTAATTGAATTTCGTCGGTCTTTATTTTATTAAATTCATCGTGTTTCTTTAGTGGATTATTTTCTTTTATGTTATTATTTAATTTGTGTAGTTCTTTTCCTTTGCACTTTTCTTTGTTTTGTCTCACCTGGGTTAACAATATGTTTTCACATTTGTACAGGTTTTCCTCTTCAGTTCTATTTGGACTGGTGTTTCGTGGGCAGGAATAATCAAGAGTATTTTTATCTAGTTTCATTTCTAATAAACTTTTCGAATAATTTATGATGCAACCGTATGCTTTCAGGAAATCATTGCCCAATAACCCATCACAAGGAAGTATATTCTGACCTCTCAATAAATGGAATGGGTGACTAATGCCGGTAACTTCGCAGTTATAACTCACGTCCAGTATTCTATATGATAAGCCTTCCGAAGTGATATAGTCGTCTGAAAAGGTGGTGATCAAACACCTTCGATTGACGTCCACTAGGCACTCATCGGATGTGGACGTAAGTTTGTGCAAACTGATCTCAGCACCGGTGTCGATGAGAAATGTAGAGCTTCCCTTTTTGGATAAGGAGAAGGGCAAGGTTACGGTAACACCACGTTTGGTAATAGTTATAGGGATTTGTATTATTTCGTCATGTGAACCTCGGCCTGGGTCTCTATACTGCGAGAGGGTTGGCCGGAAATACCTTCTCGCGGGGTGTCGTTTCCCGGGTAGAAATCGGGTTCTTGACCTATAAGTCTAACTTGTCGTAAGTTTGATTGGGGACCGTTGTACGTCCTTTGGTTTGACTGTATTGGGCGTTCGGTCGCGTAGGCGTTATTGTTCGGTTGGCGATATTCCTGATGTCGTGCGTTATTAACGGGTGGTTGATAGGAGTGTCGTTGCCATTGTCCGCTTGGCGTTCGGGATAGTGGTCTTGCTCCTTGAAATTACAAAATTCCGTTTCATTGCGCGCTTGTGCTAATGTCTGCAACCGTTCACTTCTAAGCCCGGTTTCAAATGTTCTTATTGCTTCCTTCTCATTTTCCTTTAAGAAAATGGGTCTAGCAATAACGTCCGTTAAAGTGGCTTTCGTAGCTTTATTTAATTCTGCCAAGGTTCGAGAAACTCTCAATGAGAACTCATTGACGGATTCCCTAGGTGATTTGTCCTCAAGGACTGGTGAGTGCTTTCTTGCAGAGAAGTTCACTCAGCCCTGTGGATTTATTTAATTTTTCAAAAGAAACACTCTACGTATTATTTTGGCACTTTATTTAAAAAAACTTAAACTCACAAAAAGAAAGACTTTTTAATTCATTCAATTATCAGCTTGAGACTAGAGGCCTTACCTCTGGTGGGGGCTCACTCCAGCTCGTATTTACTTCACAAAGTTAAAAACAAAAACTCCATTTCCAGCGGTCGTGCTGCTAGTTTTATACAAAGTTTCTATTCTTCCCTCCATTGATTTTATTTTATTACCAGTCATTGATCCTATTGACCAATCGGATTTTTCGTTAAGTTCAGGCTGAATAATCCCGTATGCAGCAGAAAAATTGTCGTTTGAGTTCAATTGCCTCGAACTCCAGAAAAAATGGTAATGGCATTATGGGTAAAAATCGTTCGAGTTCAATTTACATTGAACTGCAATACGAGAGGAAAAATGTTAACGCAACATAACTAATTGGTTCCAAGTTAAAATCTATGTAAACAAAATATGGGCTTGTTATCATTTTACTTTAAGAAATTCTGGAGACAGAATTTCTTAAGTGGAAATTTGATCTGTTTAGATTTAGTGGAAACGAACTCATGTAAGAGTTTACTTTAATGTAAACAAATCAGGGATTGCTAGATGTTTGCAAATGATGACCACGGAATTTAGGTCAATTAGTTTTCAGAGGGTTTAATTTATTGAAATAATGATAATAATGCTACAAGCGATCAGCTATTTGATATTGCGTTATTTTTATAGAGTGTTGGACACAAGAGATTTAGATTCGTGGTACTGCGGGATATTATGGGTTGGTAGATTATCATATCATCGTATGATTACAGGTGTAAGGAGTCGCTGAAGGCGGCTGCTTACAACACCTTGAGCTTATTGCCTTAAGAAATGAATGATATTCCTCTGAGAATTTTCTTTTTGCTCCAATAAAATTTGTACCACAATATATGTTGACAGGTCCGAAACTGCTTCTAAATGTACAGCCTTTGTTGATAGGCATATAAAAATTGATATATATGCCTTGCTAGTTCGTATTCTTCCACGACCGGTATATGCCTTGCTAGTTCGTATTCTTCCACGACCGGTATATTTATTTCACAGGGTCCAGAAAAGTCTACCCCCGCATTTAGAAATGGCCTGTTAGGTTGTACGCGTACAGTGGGCAGATTTCCCATAAGTTGTCTTCGTACCTTGGCTTAAAATATTGAGCATTAATTGTATTCCTCCGTGCAGAGTGACCTTGTAAATGTCCTTTATTAACAGCGATGTGAAATGATGATTCCCAGGGATAATTAGCTGAAATTTTTATTATAGGTGAGATTTGAGTGTTGCAGTCTTCCTCCGACCCGCAGTAAGCCTTCTTTCCAAGTACGGATTAAGATTCAAAATATTGCAGGAGTTCTTTATTACCTTTTTGTTTGCTAAGCTGGTAGTTTCGTCACTGAAATTTTCCCTTTGCACGAGTTTAATTAGGCATTTTTCAGTATCTTGAAGTTCTCTAACTGTTTTCCGTTCTGAACTGTGCGTCTTTGAATTGTTGGAGCATCTTCTGCAATATGCGGTTACGCGAATTAATTTGGAATATGATAAGTATCGTTCAATTAGTGAAATACTATTTCCAGTGGTGATAGCAGCATTACAATGTTTTACATTTTTAATTTCCTTATTCATTTCGTTTGTCAAATCCATCATATCTATTTCCTTCTTACATGAAGGTCACCGTAATATTTCTTCCTGGAGCCATGTAGGTCAAAACCACCACAAGTCATGTTCCTTGAGCTGTAGTAGTGAAAATCCTCGTGAAACACAGTCAGCAGGATTTTCTTTGCTTTCTACGTAATTCCAAGGAGTCTCAGGGAGAATGGTTTGTATCTCAGCAACTCTGTTGGCTACAAATTGCTTCCATTGCCTAGCTTGACTTTGAATCCATGCCAAGGCGATTTTTGAATCACTCCCAGCTATAGACCTTGACCTGAGGCATGTTAAGAGCTTTTGTGACGCTTGCAACCAGCTTTGAACCTAGCAGCGCAGCACATAGTTCCAAACGAGGCAATGTCTTTGTCTTTGCTGTGAGTAAACTCGTATAAATGAGACCTTCATCTGTTGTAACTCGAACGTATACCCAGGTGGCGTATGCATGCATTGAGGCATCACTGAAAAGATGTAATTCTGAAGATTTTACGTTGCTAGTATATCGTATTCATCGCTTAATCTGGATTTGTTCTATATCCTTAGCTCTAATGGAATCGGCAATTCTTCATGCCATTCCACACCTTTCACCCATACAACTTGTAGTAATATTTTGGCCGTGTTGGTGATTGGAGATAACCAGCCTAATGGATCAAATATCTTCGAAATATTTGAAAGTAAATTTCTTTTAATCGTTGGCGGCCCGTTCTCGATATCAGCCACCTTGTAGGAGAAAATCTCCTTCGCACTGGGTCCCAGAAAATTCCCAGTGCCTTAATGTTGAGATCCTTTGTAATATCCAGGGGTAAGTTTAATTTCTTTCTTCTAACGGAACATGATCTAACACTTCTTGGCAATTACTCACCCATTTTCTTAGTTCAAACCCACTTCGTTTTAGTTTAAGATTCCTTGACAGTGTAAGTGCTTCAGTTGTAGTATTTCCTCCACTAAGCGTATTGTCTACGTAAAAGTCGTGTAAAAGCGTAAATGATGCATCTGGAAACCTTGCTTCTTCATCACGAGCTAGCTGATGTAGTGTACGAGTGGCGAGAAATGGTGCACACGAAGTCCCGCATGTTACAGTCGAAAGTCGATATTCTAATTTAAGCTCCTCTTTGCTAGTCCTCCAAACTATTGTCTGGTAATCGGTGTCTTCCTTATCTATGATTATTTGCCTATACATTTGTTTGATATCTGCTGTGAAAGTAATCTTGTGTTTTCTCCACCGAATCAAAATACTAAACAGGTCATCCTGTACCGTGGGTTCCACTAATAAATTGTCGTTCAGCGATCTCGTGTTTGATGTTTTTCTTGAGGCGTCAAACACAAACGTTGTGCAGCTGATTGCGTGATAAGGCTCACTTCTGAACCCTGATCTATTAGTGCACGTAATGAAATATTGTATCCTTCTGAATTGTTGACCACTATTAGTGCTGTTGCTAATAGGACTTGATTTTTCTCCGGTTGAGTTAATTCAACTGTCTGGACTAATCTTTCCTGAATTACCATTTCAGGACCTTTGCTTTTAACACTTGGACACTTCTTCTGTGTCCCTGAATATGAATGTAGTAATGTGTGATGCCTTCCGCTACATACTCGACAATTGTACTTGTTACGACATTTTGTGACAGAATGCCCCGGAATTAAACTATTGTAGCAGTATGAAAACCTCTGAACTACAGCTCGACGATCATTTAAATTTAATTGAAGAAATTGTTGACAGTCCTTTAGACCATGCCCTTGTTTACATATATGACAGCTTTTGGATTGAAAACCTTCCTTTGGAATACAAGGTCTATTCTGTTGAATCGAAAGTGAGTGCTTTTCCTTGTTTATATTTTTATTCCTTGCTAAGCCAATTGCTTCGAGAGTACGAAACCTCATTTCGATAAATTCTAAAAACTCTTCAAGAATGGGAACAGTACGATCGTCACCTTTACTTAATCTAGCTTCCCAAAGTGATAATGTTTCCAAGCTAAGATAATGATTGGATCCCAATTTTCCGTCTCAATTTGTAACCCCTTGATTGATTCTAAACATTTACGTGTGGTGTCTACTAGTGCCTTCAATAAAGCCCTTGATTCAGAAGCATGATTTTGTAATGAAAATAGCGTTTTCAAATGAGCATTGAGTAGAGCCGTTTTATTTTGGTACCTCTTTAACAATAATCTCCAAGCTGGCTCATAATTTGTTTCTGTAATCTGTAGGTGTCAAAGTAACTGTTCTGCTTCACCGCCCAAATTGCTCTTTAGGTACTGAAGCTTTTGAACTGGAGGCTTTATTTTGATGTATAAGGGACTTGAAAATGTCATGAAATGCAGACCACATACGATAATCACCTGTAAACCTTCGTAAGTTGAATTTCAGCCGTGTTTGAATTTGAGGTTCACTGTTTTCAATATTAACCTGTGTCTTTTTTTTTAACTCATCAATAATGTCCGTAATATTACCGAGTATTTCTAACACTATTATCGCGCTAAAGGTATCTTAAGGAAAGTATGACATAGCCTTGTGTTCGTCTTCAACAAGGATTTTCGTATGGTTTTCTTTGTATTTTCCCCATTCCGTGTCTATTAGTTCGAATCGCTTGTGTAAATCCCCTTTAATTGATTTTTGCGTTTTATTTGCCTTCTTAAAATTCTTAATGCAACGATCAATTTCACATTCTGTCGCCCTTTGTATTTTTATTAGCTCATCCATACTGATTAATTATGATTTTATGATTAATATATGATTACGCCCGTGAAATCACCTATGAAATTCCTAACCCTTGAAGAGGGTTATGAATGCCTTAAAGTTTTATGAAATTACATGTTGAAATTTCGAATTATGAAATTGAAAGTTCTTGAATTTTTCTTAACCATTAGAATTTTGATTTGAGTTCATTACTTGATTTGTTTTGTACGAATTTATCTACATATACTTAATGCAAGTAACCAAAATTCAAATTTTCATGAAAGCTCACGTGGTTCAAAATTAACCCTTTTTAAATTTGCAATATAAGTCATATCAAATAACGAGGATATTTTATTCCACTTTATTTCTTAATGCATAATTTTCTTAATAATATAAAGCAATAAAACTGCAACTGTATCTAAGAACTGTTAGTACAAGCGGTATTTAGTCAGTAAAATATACTGTTGTATAAATTCATGATTTAATTGTATCAACTGCAGCAATTAAATTTTCAATAAATTTTCATAATATAAGCAGTAGTATAGATATGGCGGTTCCGGATAATGAGAAAATCGAGCTCAAAATGTGCTATGGCGGTTCTGGATATTGAGAAAATCGAGTCAAAAATGTGCTTTGCCGATTCTGACGCAATCTTGGATTTAGGGTATTCGGTCTTGTAGGCTACAATTGAGAGATAAGGAAAAGAGATAAGGCTTGTCGGCCATCTTGGATTTTCGGTTTTCGGTCTTGGAGGCTACAATTGGTCTTCTTCTTCTTTGGGGATAATTGAATGGAGTTTCGAAGGTCAAAGGTCAAGGTCGGTGATTGTTTAGTAAGATAAGGCACCTGTCGGCCATCTTGGATTTTGGGTTTTCGGTCTTGAAGGCTACAATTGATTTTGTTCTTCTTT
The DNA here is from genome assembly GCA_964036015.1 of Leptarthrus brevirostris. Classification (NCBI taxonomy): domain Eukaryota; kingdom Metazoa; phylum Arthropoda; class Insecta; order Diptera; family Asilidae; genus Leptarthrus; species Leptarthrus brevirostris. The sequence continues at coordinate 71,898,955 of OZ038371.1, forward strand.
GATTTGTACCTGGACTTAGATCTGGACTTGGACTTGGACTTGGATCTGGACCTGGACTTGGATATTCGGTCTTGGAGGCTTAAATTGATCTTCTTCTTCTGAAAAATGTGCTATGGCGGTTCTGGCTCATGAGAAAATGCTATGGCGGTTCTGGCTCATGAGAAAAAAATCGAATCTTGGATTTTGAGTTTTCGGTCTTGGAGACTACAATTGGTCTTCTTTTTCTTTGGTTTGATGATGATAAGGATTGTCGGCAGTCTAGGATTTTCGGCACGAAAAATGTATGAAAAAGTAAGAAGAAGATGCGAAATGATCGCTTTTGTGTTTTTGGGTCGGCTTGGGTGATAAGGCTTTGTAGATTAACCTTGGCTCGTGCTGAAGATAAGAGTTTGTTGTTTTGAGTTTTAATTACGAAGTACATCCGGACTTGGACTTGGATCTGAACCTGGACTTGGGTATTCGGTCTTCGAGGTTAAAATTGGTCTTCTTCTTTTAAAAAATTGCTATGACGGTTCTGGCTCATGAGAAAATGCTATGGCGGTTCTGGCCCATGAGAAAAAAAATCGAATCTTGGATTTTGAGTATTCGGTCTTGGAGACTACAATTGGTCTTCTTCTTCTTTGGTTTGATGATGGAAAGATAAGGATTGTCGGTCATCTTGGATTTTCGGTACAAAAAAAAAAGTATGAAAAAGTAAGAAGAAGAAGCGAAATGACCGCATTTGTGGCTCGAGCTTTTTGTGTCGGCTTGGGGTGATAAGGCTTTGTAGATTAACCTTGGTTCGTGCTGAAGATAAGAGTTTGTTGTTTTGAGTTTTTAATTACGAAGTACAGCTTTATCAGCTAAATGAAATAACATGATGCGAATTTAATTGGAAAAACAGAATATTGCGTAATAAAAGATTTCACCACTTTGAGTAAATAGATGAAGATTATTTTTAATTTCGTTTGCAAATTCTTATTTCTATGATATCATTTGTTTTCAAGCAAGTTTTAACATGTTTTTCTGGTCGAGCTGTGATTGATAAGCGAGCTGGTGACTGCGTTGAAATTAATAATTTGGCGGCAATGTTAAGGTCGTTGGGTGATAAGGTTTTGTAGATGAACCTGACCTCGTGCTGAAAATAAGAGTTTGTTGTTTTGAGTTTTTAATTACGAAGTACTCCTTTATCAGCTAAATGAAATAACATGATGCGACTTTAATTGGAAGCAGAATATTATACCCTCGAACTTTAAAAGATTATCATGTAATTTCTTTTCCAGATCTAAATAAAGACATTAATTCGAGGTTATATTTTTGAAATAATTTCGTGTTTTATGCAACTAGCAAGTAAGTCATTCCACCGATTACGTCATAACACCATTGAGGAATAGCCAAAGGAATTTCTGTAATTAAGGTAAAAAATCTGATGTTTAAAAATAACATGCATCGCTTTGCATAAATCCGTTAATAAGTAATAAACGTCTAGTCAAGATAGCTAGAATGGCTTCTTTCGGTACTTTGGAGAGGTTTATCATGTGAAGAAATTGCAAAGAAAATAAATATCTTTTCATAGCTTTAAACTTCGTTTCTTTATGATTCAGTCGTGATAATCTTAATAAGGGAAACCATTGATTCGTAATTATGCTTTAAATTTATATCAAACTAGCAGCTACCAAACCCATATAACAACCTTGAACTGCAGAAGAAATGAGCAAGATCATTGCCGTTGTTGTAGCACTTTCTAAAAATTGTCTCAAAACTGTGAATTTAGACTAGAACAAACAAAATCGAAGTAGCTGAAATGTCTTCTTTCGATACTTTAAAGAGATTTATCATGTGAAGAACATAAGAAAATAAATTTTTTATATGCTTCATGTAACAATAGACTCAAATTGTGATTTCACCGAGTTCAGTTAACTTTGAGTTTGTTATGTAATTTTGGCAAATGTCAGCTTCCGGGTTTGTTGCCGTTGCAGCACTTTATAAAAATAGACTCAAAAACTTTGAATTGGGCCGATAGAACAAAAAAAATCGAGGTAGCTGGAATGGCTTTCTTTTGGTAATTCAGAGAGATTTATCATGTCAAGAACTTAAGAAAATAAAAATCTTTTCATAGCCTTAAACTTCGTTTCTTCTTTTTTCAGTCGTAATAATCTTAATAAGGGAAACCATATTTTTTCTTGAATCGTAATTATGGTTTAAATTTATACCAAACTGCCAGCTAACAACCCTATATGACATTTAAAATTTAATTTTTGTATGCGTCATGTAACAATAGACCCAAATTGTGAAACTACTATCCCAATGACCTTTTCAAAATTTGTAGAGAAATACAGCTGAATCAATGAAAGAAATTTAAAGCGCATTAAACAGGGCTTTAATAATCGTATTGAAAGCTTTCTATTGGAAAATGATGATGAAGGAATATTGGATCCAAAACAATTTTTCTACAAAATCAAACCTCAAGTTATAAATCTTCTTAAAGCAAGTTTACAGAAACACAATGCTATAAAGTTCAATATTGAATTATTTTGCAAATTTATGAAATATGCTAAAACTGATGATGTAGATGAAAACGAAGTAGCTTTAGATATAAAATCTTCTCAGGCAAAGATGAACATAGCATCCGATAATTTTCAATTTCCAGACATACTCGATAGAATGATGAAACAAATTATTGCAAAATCTGAAGAATTTCAAGAAATTTATAGCGGTTGGGCTCTTCTAAGAATCATCCACATTGAAGTGGAAGTATGATTGTCGTTTATTTATTAAAGCCTTAGATATAGTTAAAGATGCAATAAATATTATACCATTAAATAAGGAGCGATATGTGTCAATCGCGAAAAGAATTTATGATGCAAGAAATCAAAGTATAGAAATTATATATTTTTAGATTCATATAGAGTTATGTCCTCTAGCGTAGAAAAATTAGCGAATAATTTATCTGATGAAAACTTAATATTAACCTGATCCTTTTATAAAAATCACGATTTATTTAATTTAATGTTGGGACAAGGGGTTTTCCCCTATGAATATCTTAATTGCTTTGAATAATTTAGTGAAAATTCATTGTCTATGCAAAAGTATTTTGATAATAAATTTACAGATACGAAGTGTTCTGATAATGATTATGCGCATACAACAAACGTTTGTAAAGCATTCGAATGCAAAATATTTGTAGACTATTTATATTGTCATTATTATATAGCACCAGGATTATTTTGGAATGCTATGCTTAAGTGTACAAAGATTCAATTACAATAATTATTAACTAACGTTAACTTTATATGTTCTCGCAGGCATTCTACTGCTAATAATAAGTATATGGAAAATGTTACCCCATCACAAAGCTCAACATATTTAATTTATCTCGATACCAATAATTTATATGGGTGTAACATGTCTGAATTCTTACCATATGAAGAATTTCAATGCGATAGAAAATACGGATATCGATATAATGAGCATTCCTCAAAGTTCAGAAATTAAATATATATATTTTGAAGTAGATTTAACTTATCTAGAATCACTTCATGACATACACAATGATCTACCATTTTGCGCAAATAATATAAAAATCCCCTGAATTAGGCTCAAGGAAATTGATATGTGATTTAGAAGATACATTTCATTATATAATCCATTATAGAAATCTCCAAAAAGTAGTTTAAAGTATGAATTGAAGTTTTCATGCATTCATAGAGCTCTTTGATTCAGACAATGGAATTGATTAAAACAATATATTGATCTTAGTACTTTGCATAGATCAAAAGCTGTTAACACTTTCCGATCTTAAGGTTAAGAAATTAAATATATATATTTGAAGTAGATTTAACTTATCTAGAATCACTTTATGACATACACAATGATCTACCATTTTGCGCAAATAATATAAAAATCCTCTGAATTAGGCTCAAGGAAATTGATATGTGACTTAGAAGATACATTTCATTATATAATCCATCATAGAAATCTCCAAAAAGTAGTTTAAAGTATGAATTGAAGTTTTCATGCATTCATAGAGCTCTTTGATTCAGACAATCGAATTGATTAAAACAATATATTGATCTTAGTACTTTGCATAGATCAAAAGCTGTTAACACTTTCCGATCTTAAGCTCTTATGATGGAATTTGTATTTATCACGAGGAATGACACTACTTTTGGGTTCTTAAGTATATTCAAATGTTCAACAGATGCTTACTTTTGTCAAGACTTATTCTAATATCATCATTAAATCTTTTGGTTGGAGCAAAGTTCGGTTTACTAAAATTATCACAGTTTAAAAAATTATTAACTTTATTTTTGGTTTGTCTTTTACTTTGTTTGCATTAGCAAGTATAAACATGTATTTGAAAAAGGGTATACCCCAAACAAAATGTGATTACAAAATACTAAATTTCTTCGAAATAAAAACACTCGTAATTCGCTTAATCAATTTTTTATTTAAAATCGGTAGAGTTCTATTAACTCTTCCTGACATATCATTATTTTATATAATTAATTTACATATTTCTAAATCCTGGTATTTCGTCCATTTTGTTTTCGATAAATTTTAAATTGCAATCTTCATCCATCTCATACACAGTGTTGTTGATCTCCACTGTTTGAATCTCTGACTGCGGTTCCACTGATTGATGATTTTCGAAAATGAATTTTACAAAGCATATTGTCAATACAAGAACATCTTTTTGTCTCTGAAATTCCTCCATTTTCTGAATTATAGGCTGTGTTACTTTATTTAGATATTCCTGTTTAATATCACCATCCTTAAGATTTGTATTAAGTTCGATGTTTTCAAATTTGTATTCATTACATCGATTGATGTATTTGAATCGTGTTATAACCCGAACAGGTTCATATGCACCATTTTTTAGATATTTTTGAATGCGTTCTTGAAATTTGTTTAAGTAATGTTCTTCCAGTAAATACTCATTTCATCCCATACTGGGGTGAATTGTATCTTAAAAGTATATTGCTCGCGAGGAGTCTTTACGACAGCTTTTCCTTCCATTTTATTTCTGTAATAACATTTTTTTTGTTTACGTATTTATTAATTACTCTGCAACATACCTGATCTTTCTTCCTTTCCTGAATCTGGTCTATCTAAATATGTGCCTCAGCTTTTATAGCAAGTATTTTACCCCCCACTGGAAATTTTTAAAACTTGAACTGCTTAAAATTAAATTAAATTGAAGATTTCATTAACGTTATTTCCTTAAATAAAGTGTTATATATCAATGTCAAAGACAATTTTTTTCATCTGAGAATAAAACGATTGAATTACAATGTTTAGATTCCATTCGCTTTATGCCTGCGAGTTTAGATACTGTGAAAAAAAAAATCTGAATGATGAAGACTTTAGAATAATCCATAATGAATTTAAAGATGAGGAGTATTTTAATTTAATAAGAAGAAAGGGGGTTTTCATATGATTACTCAAATTCTTTTGATAAATTTAAAAAGAAGCATGTGTGCCCCCTCAGGATTTTTTAATAAACTTAGCAATAAGAAGAAGAATATCTGCTAGCAGACATTTTTGAGAATTTTAGAATAGTATACATAAATATCTATGAGTTTAACCCGAATCATTATTACACAACACCAGGATTGTCATGGGAATGCTATGTTAAAACACATCCAAATTAAATTAGAATTATAGAAATGTATTATATAATTTCATGAAAAGCGGTATTCGGGGAGGTTTAACACTTGGGGTAATTTTAGGATAATTTAAATAAATGACTAAAAATAATTCATTATTGTTTTATTTAAAAATTGTTTTCTATTACAGTGTTCTTACAAATTAACAAGACATAATATCTCTCTCCGATCAAAGTCTTCATATGGGGAGATGTTTTAGAATTTAACTTTAATCACACATATGTCTCTTCATCCGGGCTATCCCAGTCCTCCTCTATATGACAGCTAGCATCGAGCCGGGCCCTCATCTCGAGGGCCATCGCTTCAACGCTGAAAACTGTTACAATACACCGCCTTCCGCTAACTGAGTGGTTAATCTATAAAGAAGAAAATAATAAAAATAGCATGTTAAATAATTTTAAAAACTAACCGTCCGCAACCCCATCAAATTCTCCGAATATGGAGTGGCCACCTCGCACCACTCAGACTTCCATCCTAACCTATAGACCAGGTTTATCGGAGTTAGCGGAGAATTTACCAGCTCCTGCAGCCGTTCATGAGGATCCTCGTAATCCTCTGGGGTATCCAACACCTTAAGAACTTCTGTTATAATAATCTCCATTTTGGTGAATGTTAAAACTCTTAAGTGGTTCATTGCTTAAATAGTATCCGCTTATCTCTATTCATTTTTCATATTTTTTTTTACTCGCCTATAAAACTTATTTGTTGATTAACCATTTTATTATCGCAAAGCTTCCTTCAAATTTAATTAAATGACCCCCGCTTATCTTTATAGAATTCTAAATTTAAATTTAAATTCTTTACATATGATTTGAAAGGAATTGTGGTGACCAAAAAATATGAAAAATGCTTATCGACAGTTAGCTGCTACCGAAATTATATAGAGATAAGCGGGGGATCGTTTAATTAAATTTGAAGGAAGTTTTATGGAACAAAAAAAAATAAGTTTTATGAGAGTTTCATGGGGGAATCAACAAATAAGTTTTATAGATGAGAAAAAAAAATGGGAAAAATGAATAGAGATAAGCGGTTCCACCAAAGTGTTGGTATTAGCTATTAAATCATTGTTCATCCCTTTCCTTTTAGAGTATTATGAAGATATCAAGTCCCTTTCCGTAGCACTCCTTACACATTGCGCTGTCTTTATAAATCACCAAAAATCCATATTTATGATTCCAACATTCAGCACACGTATTGCGAAAATTTTCAAAACCTCATATCTGCACTCACATGATCATAAGATATGTTTAAGATCGTGATCACATGCAAATATTTTTTCCAAAGATACGCTTCACTTAATTTTTTATTTTTCTCATATATTTATTTTAGCAATAGTTATAAATAAGAATTAAATGTCTATTTTATACTAATACAAGTCTCTGTTAATGTTAAAATAGCATTTTATTAATTTAGTTATTTATTTTTCCTTCTTCATAAATTTATTAATGATTCTAATTTTCACAATTTCTAGTGCTTTAAATTTCTTTCAATTGATAGGTTATAAATATCGATTTCAACAGATCATTTTTTCAATACGATTTAAATTTCTAATACGCTTTAAATTTCTTTCAATTGGTTCAGATGCATTTCTCTACAAATTCTGGTCAAAGGTCCTTGGGATAGTAGTCTTTTTTGTTCAGCTCCGTGAACAGCTTTACCAGCTCTATAAATCAACCTGAACAGTTCTATGAAGAGCTCTTATCAGCTCTATGAGTAGCTATATCAGGTCTATGAACAGCTATATCAGGTCTACTACCAGCTTTAACAGGTCTATTACCAGCTTTAGCAGGTCTACTACCAGCTTTAACAGGTCTATTACCAGCTATATCAGGTCTACTACCAGCTTTAACAGGTCTATTACCAGCTTTAGCAGGTCTATGAACAGCTATATCAGGTCTACTACCAGCTTTAACAGGTCTATTACCAGCTTTAGCAGGTCTATGAACAGCTATATCAGGTCTACTATCAGCTTTAACGGGTCTATTATCAGCTTTAGCAGGTCTATGAACAGCTATATCAGGTCTACTATCATCTTTACCAGGTCTATTACCAGCTTTAGCAGGTCATGAACAGCTTTAACTGATTTGTTTTACTAGATCTTCTAAATTTATAGCGAAATGTATGTATCGATTCCTTTTCGATAACGTTCTTTCTTCAACAAACTATCTTTATCGATTACTAAAAATCCATAATTGTCTTTCCAGCAAACACTGCAAATTATGTTGCTTATCAACTAAATCAGAACAGTTAGACAAAGCCGGCTCCCTGGAGACACGGGATATAAAAATTAATTAAATTGTTTTAATTAAAAGTCATGGGAATCATAATATGATTAGTCGCGATTTTGTTTTTCTTACATGATATCTGTTATTGTCAGAAATCGACCTATTACTTTATCTCCTAGCGAAGTTAGGATCCACTAATTGCATACACCAAGTACATTCAGGGTATAAAATTGAAATCAAAAAATGAAATGTAGAAGAAATCGGCTCATCAGATATCAAATGTAATATTAGACTCCTGTTGCCATCTTCTAGAGTCATGTATGTCTCTAAAATATCATTTGGATCCATATAGAGAATTGGGAGAGGTGAAGTTAAAATAAACATATATTTAATAGAACTTTTTTCCATTTATTTACAAATTTAAGTAATATCCATTACTAGATGTTATTTTTGTAAATATTAAATTAAAATAGTTCCCATTTGCTAGTTTCCTAACAACATAGAAGCCTCCATCGTTAAGTTTCTCGATTGTGCGGTGAGTAATTTTAGCGCTGTATCTCGGCGGCAGAAAAACTTGGTAATTCTCTAGTTCTAAAAGGATCCTGGGCCCATACTTCGTTGTTACATTGCTGCATCCTATGATTTTATACTCTAACAACTCTTCCATGTCTTTAACTGCAATCGTAGGTTTAAAATTTGCAGAGTTCAGTTCTTCGAGCACTTCAAAGTCTTCGATGACTGCTTCATTGATTATTGGTAGCTGAGGCATGTTAGATTATTTTAATTTCACTAGGAACACGAATTTCATGTATTTTCAGTTTCACTGATTGACTTTACATTGAAAACTAAAAGTTTAACTAAAAACACTTGGCTTTTATACTCGAACTGATATTTAATCAAAGATAAGACCCTAACAAACAAAATTCTTATAACCGCAATTTCCTTTTAAATGTAAGCTGTTTGACATGTTAAAACATGCTTGGAAATAAAAAAAAATATTGAATTTATATTATTGAGAATACGTTAAAAGATGTTTAGAAAATTTCTCAATCCTAATCTTCAATATCACAATTATCTATCCAAACAAAATCTGCATATGGAAGTGACTCCGAAATAACTCATCTATATAAATTATTAACATCAATCTTATGGAAGTGACTCCGAAATAACTCATCTATATAAATTATTAACATCAATCTAAACCAAATATTTGAAACCTTTTAAAAAAATCAAAATCTCTCATTAGATAGAGAATATCGTAAGGAACATTGTGTTTCTATAATTCTAATTTAATTTGGATGTGTTTTAACATAGCATTCCCATGACAATCCTGGTGTTGTGTAATAATGATTCGGGTTAAACTCATAGATATTTATGTATACTATTCTAAAATTCTCAAAAATGTCTGCTAGCAGATATTCTTCTTCTTATTGCTAAGTTTATTAAAAAATCCTGAGGGGGCACACATGCTTCTTTTTAAATTTATCAAAAGAATTTGAGTAATCATATGAAAACCCCCTTTCTTCTTATTAAATTAAAATACTCCTCATCTTTAAATTCATTATGGATTATTCTAAAGTCTTCATCATTCAGATTTTTTTTTTCACAGTATCTAAACTCGCAGGCATAAAGCGAATGGAATCTAAACATTGTAATTCAATCGTTTTATTCTCAGATGAAAAAAATTGTCTTTGACATTGATATATAACACTTTATTTAAGGGAATAACGTTAATGAAATCTTCAATTTAATTTAATTTTAAGCAGTTCAAGTTTTAAAAATTTCCAGTGGGGGGTAAAATACTTGCTATAAAAGCTGAGGCACATATTTAGATAGACCAGATTCAGGAAAGGAAGAAAGATCAGGTATGTTGCAGAGTAATTAATAAATACGTAAACAAAAAAAATGTTATTACAGAAATAAAATGGAAGGAAAAGCTGTCGTAAAGACTCCTCGCGAGCAATATACTTTTAAGATACAATTCACCCCAGTATGGGATGAAATGATATTAGCGGTGAATAATCAACTGGCTTTCGGAATAAATGCGCTGAAGTATTTACTGGAAGAACATTACTTAAACAAATTTCAAGAACGCATTCAAAAATATCTAAAAAATGGTGCATATGAACCTGTTCGGGTTATAACACGATTCAAATACATCAATCGATGTAATGAATACAAATTTGAAAACATCGAACTTAATACAAATCTTAAGGATGGTGATATTAAACAGGAATATCTAAATAAAGTAACACAGCCTATAATTCAGAAAATGGAGGAATTTCAGAGACAAAAAGATGTTCTTGTATTGACAATATGCTTTGTAAAATTCATTTTCGAAAATCATCAATCAGTGGAACCGCAGTCAGAGATTCAAACAGTGGAGATCAACAACACTGTGTATGAGATGGATGAAGATTGCAATTTAAAATTTATCGAAAACAAAATGGACGAAATACCAGGATTTAGAAATATGTAAATTAATTATATAAAATAATGATATGTCAGGAAGAGTTAATAGAACTCTACCGATTTTAAATAAAAAATTGATTAAGCGAATTACGAGTGTTTTTATTTCGAAGAAATTTAGTATTTTGTAATCACATTTTGTTTGGGGTATACCCTTTTTCAAATACATGTTTATACTTGCTAATGCAAACAAAGTAAAAGACAAACCAAAAATAAAGTTAATAATTTTTTAAACTGTGATAATTTTAGTAAACCGAACTTTGCTCCAACCAAAAGATTTAATGATGATATTAGAATAAGTCTTGACAAAAGTAAGCATCTGTTGAACATTTGAATATACTTAAGAACCCAAAAGTAGTGTCATTCCTCGTGATAAATACAAATTCCATCATAAGAGCTTAAGATCGGAAAGTGTTAACAGCTTTTGATCTATGCAAAGTACTAAGATCAATATATTGTTTTAATCAATTCGATTGTCTGAATCAAAGAGCTCTATGAATGCATGAAAACTTCAATTCATACTTTAAACTACTTTTTGGAGATTTCTATGATGGATTATATAATGAAATGTATCTTCTAAGTCACATATCAATTTCCTTGAGCCTAATTCAGGGGATTTTTATATTATTTGCGCAAAATGGTAGATCATTGTGTATGTCATAAAGTGATTCTAGATAAGTTAAATCTACTTCAAATATATATATTTAATTTCTTAACCTTAAGATCGGAAAGTGTTAACAGCTTTTGATCTATGCAAAGTACTAAGATCAATATATTGTTTTAATCAATTCCATTGTCTGAATCAAAGAGCTCTATGAATGCATGAAAACTTCAATTCATACTTTAAACTACTTTTTGGAGATTTCTATAATGGATTATATAATGAAATGTATCTTCTAAATCACATATCAATTTCCTTGAGCCTAATTCAGGGGATTTTTATATTATTTGCGCAAAATGGTAGATCATTGTGTATGTAGTGATTCTAGATAAGTTAAATCTACTTCAAAATATATATATTTAATTTCTGAACTTTGAGGAATGCTCATTATATCGATATCCGTATTTTCTATCGCATTGAAATTCTTCATATGGTAAGAATTCAGACATGTTACACCCATATAAATTATTGGTATCGAGATAAATTAAATATGTTGAGCTTTGTGATGGGGTAACATTTTCCATATACTTATTATTAGCAGTAGAATGCCTGCGAGAACATATAAAGTTATACACATTAACGTTAGTTAATAATTATTGTAATTGAATCTTTGAACACTTAAGCATAGCATTCCAAAATAATCCTGGTGCTATATAATAATGACAATATAAATAGTCTACAAATATTTTGCATTCGAATGCTTTACAAACGTTTGTTGTATGCGCATAATCATTATCAGAACACTTCGTATCTGTAAATTTATTATCAAAATACTTTTGCATAGACAATGAATTTTCACTAAATTATTCAAAGCAATTAAGATATTCATAGGGGAAAACCCCTTGTCCCAACATTAAATTAAATAAATCGTGATTTTTATAAAAGGATCAGGTTAATATTAAGTTTTCATCAGATAAATTATTCGCTAATTTTTCTACGCTAGAGGACATAACTCTATATGAATCTAAAAATATATAATTTCTATACTTTGATTTCTTGCATCATATATTCTTTTCGCGATTGACACATATCGCTCCTTATTTAATGGTATAATATTTATTGCATCTTTAACTATATCTAAGGCTTTAATAAATAAACGACAATCATACTTCCACTTCAATGTGGATGATTCTTAGAAGAGCGCAACCGCTATAAATTTCTTGAAATTCTTCAGATTTTGCAATAATTTGTTTCATCATTCTATCGAGTATGTCTGGAAATTGAAAATTATCGGATGCTATGTTCATCTTTGCCTGAGAAGATTTTATATCTAAAGCTACTTCGTTTTCATCTACATCATCAGTTTTAGCATATTTCATAAATTTGCAAAATAATTCAATATTGAACTTTATAGCATTGTGTTTCTGTAAACTTGCTTTAAGAAGATTTATAACTTGAGGTTTGATTTTGTAGAAAAATTGTTTTGGATCCAATATTCCTTCATCATCATTTTCCAATAGAAAGCTTTCAATACGATTATTAAAGCCCTGTTTAATGCGCTTTAAATTTCTTTCATTGATTCAGCTGTATTTCTCTACAAATTTTGAAAAGGTCATTGGGATAGTAGTTTCACAATTTGGGTCTATTGTTACATGACGCATACAAAAATTAAATTTTAAATGTCATATAGGGTTGTTAGCTGGCAGTTTGGTATAAATTTAAACCATAATTACGATTCAAGAAAAAATATGGTTTCCCTTATTAAGATTATTACGACTGAAAAAAGAAGAAACGAAGTTTAAGGCTATGAAAAGATTTTTATTTTCTTAAGTTCTTGACATGATAAATCTCTCTGAATTACCAAAAGAAAGCCATTCCAGCTACCTCGATTTTTTTTGTTCTATCGGCCCAATTCAAAGTTTTTGAGTCTATTTTTATAAAGTGCTGCAACGGCAACAAACCCGGAAGCTGACATTTGCCAAAATTACATAACAAACTCAAAGTTAACTGAACTCGGTGAAATCACAATTTGAGTCTATTGTTACATGAAGCATATAAAAAATTTATTTTCTTATGTTCTTCACATGATAAATCTCTTTAAAGTATCGAAAGAAGACATTTCAGCTACTTCGATTTTGTTTGTTCTAGTCTAAATTCACAGTTTTGAGACAATTTTTAGAAAGTGCTACAACAACGGCAATGATCTTGTTCATTTCTTCTGCAGTTCAAGGTTGTTATATGGGTTTGGTAGCTGCTAGTTTGATATAAATTTAAAGCATAGTTACGAATCAATGGTTTCCCTTATTAAGATTATCACGACTGAATCATAAAGAAACGAAGTTTAAAGCTATGAAAAGATATTTATTTTCTTTGCAATTTCTTCACATGATAAACCTCTCCAAAGTACCGAAAGAAGCCATTCTAGCTATCTTGACTAGACGTTTATTACTTATTAACGGATTTATGCAAAGCGATGCATGTTATTTTTAAACATCAGATTTTTTACCTTAATTACAGAAATTCCTTTGGCTATTCCTCAATGGTGTTATGACGTAATCGGTGGAATGACTTACTTGCTAGTTGCATAAAACACGAAATTATTTCAAAAATATAACCTCGAATTAATGTCTTTATTTAGATCTGGAAAAGAAATTACATGATAATCTTTTAAAGTTCGAGGGTACAATATTCTGCTTCCAATTAAAGTCGCATCATGTTATTTCATTTAGCTGATAAAGGAGTACTTCGTAATTAAAAACTCAAAACAACAAACTCTTATTTTCAACACGAGGTCAGGTTCATCTACAAAACCTTATCACCCAACGACCTTAACATTGCCGCCAAATTATTAATTTCAACGCAGTCACCAGCTCGCTTATCAATCACAGCTCGACCAGAAAAACATGTTAAAACTTGCTTGAAAACAAATGATATCATAGAAATAAGAATTTGCAAACGAAATTAAAAATAATCTTCATCTATTTACTCAAAGTGGTGAAATCTTTTATTACGCAATATTCTGTTTTTCCAATTAAATTCGCATCATGTTATTTCATTTAGCTGATAAAGCTGTACTTCGTAATTAAAAACTCAAAACAACAAACTCTTGTCTTCAGCACGAACCAAGGTTAATCTACAAAGCCTTATCACCCCAAGCCGACACAAAAAGCTCGAGCCACAAATGCGGTCATTTCGCTTCTTCTTCTTACTTTTTCATACTTTTTTTTTGTACCGAAAATCCAAGATGACCGACAATCCTTATCTTTCCATCATCAAACCAAAGAAGAAGAAGACCAATTGTAGTCTCCAAGACCGAATACTCAAAATCCAAGATTCGATTTTTTTTCTCATGGGCCAGAACCGCCATAGCATTTTCTCATGAGCCAGAACCGTCATAGCAATTTTTTAAAAGAAGAAGACCAATTTTAACCTCGAAGACCGAATACCCAAGTCCAGGTTCAGATCCAAGTCCAAGTCCGGATGTACTTCGTAATTAAAACTCAAAACAACAAACTCTTATCTTCAGCACGAGCCAAGGTTAATCTACAAAGCCTTATCACCCAAGCCGACCCAAAAACACAAAAGCGATCATTTCGCATCTTCTTCTTACTTTTTCATACATTTTTCGTGCCGAAAATCCTAGACGGCCGACAATCCTTATCTTTCCATCATCAAACCAAAGAAAAAGAAGACCAATTGTAGTCTCAAAGACCGAAAACTCAAAATCCAAGATTCGATTTTTTTCTCATGAGCCAGAACCGCCATAGCATTTTCTCATGAGCCAGAACCGCCATAGCACATTTTTTAGAAGAAGAAGATCAATTTAAGCCTCCAAGACCGAATATCCAAGTCCAGGTCCAGATCCAAGTCCAAGTCCAAGTCCAGATCTAAGTCCAGGTACAAATCAAAGAAGAACAAAATCAATTGTAGCCTTCAAGACCGAAAACCCAAAATCCAAGATGGCCGACAGGTGCCTTATCTTACTAAACAATCACCGACCTTGACCTTTGACCTTCGAAACTCCATTCAATTATCCCCAAAGAAGAAGAAGACCAATTGTAGCCTCCAAGACCGAAAACCGAAAATCCAAGATGGCCGACAAGCCTTATCTCTTTTCCTTATCTCTCAGTTGTAGCCTACAAGACCGAATACCCTAAATCCAAGATTGCGTCAGAATCGGCAAAGCACATTTTTAACTCGATTTTCTCAATATCCAGAACCGCCATAGCACATTTTGAGCTCGATTTTCTCATTATCCGGAACCGCCATATCTATACTACTATAAGCACCTTTAATGAACACTTTATGTGTCCACGATAAACTTTCCCACAATTATCAATCTTTATTCAGATTGAATTCTTTTTATGCAATTTCTTGCTGAAGGAGGAGCCATCCCTGCTTCAGGTTGCACAACAACAGAAAAGTTTCATGCCGGAGGAAAGAAAATTAAAAGAACCGCGAGACTAAATGTCGAAGAGAAGGACAAAAAAACAAAACCGAACTCTAGATGAAAAGAAGACTATATTTGAAAAGAAAAATTGAAACGAAGGAAAAACAGGAGGAAGGAGGATTGCGGCACGCATCACTGAACTTACCGGACTGCGTTGGGGAAGTCCCATGTCACGACTTCCCTTTAAATGGCCAATTAAATGGCCCGACCACCCATGCATTCAGGGGGCCTCCATATACTGAATGCCTTTTTCAAACCTGCAAATATAGAGGAGAGCCTCTCACCTCATAGTGAGAACTCCACCCATCGTCATTGCCAAATGGAGTTGGCAAAGTGAAAGAGAGGACGAAGCAGGAGAAGAGAGAGAAATGGAGAGACTCTAGTTCGGATCCATATAATAATTTCTATTTAATGAAATTAAATGGCAAATTAACTTACGTAATAAGATCAGAAAAGTAACAATTCATTGAAAAGCTTAAAGTAGTATAAGCATAGTTCATATAATATATACACTGAGGCCCTAATACAATAATGAGCTTGCTTAATTGATATTATTTGAACTATACCTACATCTCATATGTATTACTTCAGGTCAATAATTTGATTCAACTTTTATAATATAGGTATACATTAACTCAATATGCGTAACCTCAATTACATCTCAATTCAACCGACTCATGGAAAGACAATCCACATGTATTAAAGAAAAAAACCTTAGAGTATATAACTATAAGGAGAGGCCCTAAAGCCAAAAAACCTCGGCACTTTTCTTGATGTAGTTGAATCGTTGAGTTGTGTTTGTTTTCGTCATAGCAGTAGTAAAACAACGACATTTCTAGAGGTGGGCCAAAATAAATTGGAAATTAGAGCGTAATTGCATTTTACAATTGCCTCAAGGAATTGCGAATGATTTTGGTTTTTGTAGCGAATCTATATCACAAAATTAAATTGAAACTTTTAAACATTTTAATCACGAATTTAAGTTTTTAGTGTCCCTTTATAAAAGTAAAATCACGAGCCACTGGGTTAGCTAAGGAGAAGCAAAAAATTCGATCTTAGAAAATGTAAACAAACTAAGAACGCGCCGAAAAAACTTAACTTTTCTTTACGTTCCGTTGCAGTTCTTAGCGTGTCAATGCAATTATATCAAGCTTAGGAACTAACAAAACATTATTTTAATCAAAAACTTCCCTGAAAAACAATATTCCACGTTACAACGCCAATTGTTTGCACAACACAAAAACCGCGCACTTCATTTCAACAATTTCACTATTAAAGTACACTGTCTACAGTTCAAAAAGTTGAAAGCTATTAGCTTTACAGTTTCCTAATATATTGCACTAAAATAAAGAGTAAAAACCACTCGGAACTTTATATGGAATTACAAAACAAAATTGTTAAACCATCAAACAATTCACGATAATCACTTTGACAGTTCGCAAACTAAGGAGAAGAGCTCTCCGTCCTCACCTCACCCTAAAGCCAAATGCCGATCACACGTACACGGTTTCACAGATGATGGCCTTTCCTGTTGTTATATATTCTAAGAAAAAAACCTAGAACCTTATAATGCCGAGCTATTGACACTAAATGTCATTCACTGGTATAGCGAAAAATTTCGCTTAATAAGTCCGAAGTCGTGAATGACCTTTAAAGTGTTAAAAAGTTGTGTAAAAGCGTAAATGATGCATCTGGAAACCTTGCTTCTTCATCACGAGCTAGCTGATGTAGTGTACGAGTGGCGAGAAATGGTGCACACGAAGTCCCGCATGTTACAGTCGAAAGTCGATATTCTAATTTAAGCTCCTCTTTGCTAGTCCTCCAAACTATTGTCTGGTAATCGGTGTCTTCCTTATCTATGATTATTTGCCTATACATTTGTTTGATATCTGCTGTGAAAGTAATCTTGTGTTTTCTCCACCGAATCAAAATACTAAACAGGTCATCCTGTACCGTGGGTTCCACTAATAAATTGTCGTTCAGCGATCTCGTGTTTGATGTTTTTCTTGAGGCGTCAAACACAAACGTTGTGCAGCTGATTGCGTGATAAGGCTCACTTCTGAACCCTGATCTATTAGTGCACGTAATGAAATATTGTATCCTTCTGAATTGTTGACCACTATTAGTGCTGTTGCTAATAGGACTTGATTTTTCTCCGGTTGAGTTAATTCAACTGTCTGGACTAATCTTTCCTGAATTACCATTTCAGGACCTTTGCTTTTAACACTTGGACACTTCTTCTGTGTCCCTGAATATGAATGTAGTAATGTGTGATGCCTTCCGCTACATACTCGACAATTGTACTTGTTACGACATTTTGTGACAGAATGCCCCGGAATTAAACTATTGTAGCAGTATGAAAACCTTTGAACTACAGCTCGACGATCATTTAAATTTAATTGAAGAAATTGTTGACAGTCCTTTAGACCATGCCCTTGTTTACATATATGACAGCTTTTGGATTGAAAACCTTCCTTTGGAATACAAGGTCTATTCTGTTGAATCGAAAGTGAGTGCTTTTCCTTGTTTATATTTTTATTCCTTGCTAAGCCAATTGCTTCGAGAGTACGAAACCTCATTTCGATAAATTCTAAAAACTCTTCAAGAATGGGAACAGTACGATCGTCACCTTTACTTAATCTAGCTTCCCAAAGTGATAATGTTTCCAAGCTAAGATAATGATTGGATCCCAATTTTCCGTCTCAATTTGTAACCCCTTGATTGATTCTAAACATTTACGTGTGGTGTCTACTAGTGCCTTCAATAAAGCCCTTGATTCAGAAGCATGATTTTGTAATGAAAATAGCGTTTTCAAATGAGCATTGAGTAGAGCCGTTTTATTTTGGTACCTCTTTAACAATAATCTCCAAGCTGGCTCATAATTTGTTTCTGTAATCTGTAGGTGTCAAAGTAACTGTTCTGCTTCACCGCCCAAATTGCTCTTTAGGTACTGAAGCTTTTGAACTGGAGGCTTTATTTTGATGTATAAGGGACTTGAAAATGTCATGAAATGCAGACCACATACGATAATCACCTGTAAACCTTCGTAAGTTGAATTTCAGCCGTGTTTGAATTTGAGGTTCACTGTTTTCAATATTAACCTGTGCCTTTTTTTTTAACTCATCAATAATGTCCGTAATATTACCGAGTATTTCTAACACTATTATCGCGCTAAAGGTATCTTAAGGAAAGTATGACATAGCCTTGTGTTCGTCTTCAACAAGGATTTTCGTATGGTTTTCTTTGTATTTTCCCCATTCCGTGTCTATTAGTTCGAATCGCTTGTGTAAATCCCCTTTAATTGATTTTTGCGTTTTATTTGCCTTCTTAAAATTCTTAATGCAACGATCAATTTCACATTCTGTCGCCCTTTGTATTTTTATTAGCTCATCCATACTGATTAATTATGATTTTATGATTAATATATGATTACGCCCGTGAAATCACCTATGAAATTCCTAACCCTTGAAGAGGGTTATGAATGCCTTAAAGTTTTATGAAATTACATGTTGAAATTTCGAATTATGAAATTGAAAGTTCTTGAATTTTTCTTAACCATTAGAATTTTGATTTGAGTTCATTACTTGATTTGTTTTGTACGAATTTATCTACATATACTTAATGCAAGTAACCAAAATTCAAATTTTCATGAAAGCTCACGTGGTTCAAAATTAACCCTTTTTAAATTTGCAATATAAGTCATATCAAATAACGAGGATATTTTATTCCACTTTATTTCTTAATGCATAATTTTCTTAATAATATAAAGCAATAAAACTGCAACTGTATCTAAGAACTGTTAGTACAAGCGGTATTTAGTCAGTAAAATATACTGTTGTATAAATTCATGATTTAATTGTATCAACTGCAGCAATTAAATTTTCAATAAATTTTCATAATATAAGCACCTTTAATGAACACTTTATGTGTCCACGATAAACTTTCCCACAATTATCAATCTTTATTCAGATTGAATTCTTTTTATGCAATTTCTTGCTGAAGGAGGAGCCATCCCTGCTTCAGGTTGCACAACAACAGAAAAGTTTCATGCCGGAGGAAAGAAAATTAAAAGAACCGCGAGACTAAATGTCGAAGAGAAGGACAAAAAAACAAAACCGAACTCTAGATGAAAAGAAGACTATATTTGAAAAGAAAAATTGAAACGAAGGAAAAACAGGAGGAAGGAGGATTGCGGCACGCATCACTGAACTTACCGGACTGCGTTGGGGAAGTCCCATGTCACGACTTCCCTTTAAATGGCCAATTAAATGGCCCGACCACCCATGCATTCAGGGGGCCTCCATATACTGAATGCCTTTTTCAAACCTGCAAATATAGAGGAGAGCCTCTCACCTCATAGTGAGGACTCCACCCATCGTCATTGCCAAATGGAGTTGGCAAAGTGAAAGAGAGGACGAAGCAGGAGAAGAGAGAGAAATGGAGAGACTCTAGTTCGGATCCATATAATAATTTCTATTTAATGAAATTAAATGGCAAATTAACTTACGTAATAAGATCAGAAAAGTAACAATTCATTGAAAAGCTTAAAGTAGTATAAGCATAGTTCATATAATATATACACTGAGGCCCTAATACAATAATGAGCTTGCTTAATTGATATTATTTGAACTATACCTACATCTCATATGTATTACTTCAGGTCAATAATTTGATTCAACTTTTATAATATAGGTATACATTAACTCAATATGCGTAACCTCAATTACATCTCAATTCAACCGACTCATGGAAAGACAATCCACATGTATTAAAGAAAAAAACCTTAGAGTATATAACTATAAGGAGAGGCCCTAAAGCCAAAAAACCTCGGCACTTTTCTTGATGTAGTTGAATCGTTGAGTTGTGTTTGTTTTCGTCATAGCAGTAGTAAAACAACGACATTTCTAGAGGTGGGCCAAAATAAATTGGAAATTAGAGCGTAATTGCATTTTACAATTGCCTCAAGGAATTGCGAATGATTTTGGTTTTTGTAGCGAATCTATATCACAAAATTAAATTGAAACTTTTAAACATTTTAATCACGAATTTAAGTTTTTAGTGTCCCTTTATAAAAGTAAAATCACGAGCCACTGGGTTAGCTAAGGAGAAGCAAAAAATTCGATCTTAGAAAATGTAAACAAACTAAGAACGCGCCGAAAAAACTTAACTTTTCTTTACGTTCCGTTGCAGTTCTTAGCGTGTCAATGCAATTATATCAAGCTTAGGAACTAACAAAACATTATTTTAATCAAAAACTTCCCTGAAAAACAATATTCCACGTTACAACGCCAATTGTTTGCACAACACAAAAACCGCGCACTTCATTTCAACAATTTCACTATTAAAGTACACTGTCTACAGTTCAAAAAGTTGAAAGCTATTAGCTTTACAGTTTTCTAATATATTGCACTAAAATAAAGAGTAAAAACCACTCGGAACTTTATATGGAATTACAAAACAAAATTGTTAAACCATCAAACAATTCACGATAATCACTTTGACAGTTCGCAAACTAAGGAGAAGAGCTCTCCGTCCTCACCTTGCCTAAAAGCCAAATGCCGATCACACGTACACGGTTTCACAGATGAGGGCCTTTCCTGTTGTTATATATTCTAAGAAAAAAACCTAGAACCTTATAATGCCGAGCTATTGACACTAAATGTCATTCACTGGTATAGCGAAAAATTTCGCTTAATAAGTCCGAAGTCGTGAATGACCTTTAAAGTGTCCATCTCTAAGATAAATTTCATACAAAACAAATTTGCAGACGGGAACTTGGAGAGAACAAAATAAAAATGCGCATTTTTCCTTAACACCCTATTCCGATTCTTTGCATAACGATACAACGTAGAATTACTGCTTTTCGGGTCACTATCGCTATGGACCAGACGAATACATAGTAATTCATTACAGGAAAACTATCTTAAGATGATCCATTTCATGGATTGTCTTTTCTTTACAACGACTTATTAAGTGATCGTCTTTAAGTTGGGACTACTATAAACATTACGTTCATATCTAATTATATTTGTGTTTACTAAACACCATGACTAATTCTTTGGGCAGTTTTGTACAGTACTCTAAAATACGACTAATGCAACTGAATTGTTGTGAGAATAATGAATGCATATTAATTAAAACGAATAAATTTAAATATAAGGTTTCCTATTCATAGTTTACTGTTTTTGTTAAATCAATGTAAACTGGATTTAATATTTTGAAGACTGGTGACAAGAGTCGTAGGTCTATTCGTACCTTATGTGATAGTCAATTATTTCGCAACCTATGCAATACAAATCTTCAGCAATACAAAAACTAATCAGGAATATATATACCCACTTTATACATATGTATATATGTCTAAACATTTTTATGCTTTCCTATATCTGGTCCTAAATATACAGCTTGGAAAACTTACAACCATAAGATATATGTAAGATGCTTCTTAATAAATGATAATATATAAAATGCTTCTTACCTAAAATTAAATTAAATGTTATGATTTCGGTTGCATTTAGAATAATGCTAATTTTGAATTAACTCATCTTTAAAAGTGTTTTTGGGAAAACTTCTATGAACTTGAATTCCAATATTTTTTGGCAATTAATTAATTAACGTCTTAACTAAGGTAATAGCGATCTAATTATATTTATAGGTGAAAAACAAAAGTAATATGAGAAGTTGATTGCTGGAATTTAATTTATGCTGAGTGCTTTCTTAGAGCCTCTTACTTAAATAGTCGGTATTAGTACAAAAAAAATGAAATCTAACTGATGAGTTCAGCGTTTTTATATTTTTACTGTCTTTTCTTAATGCTTTAATATGAGCAGAAAAATTCAGTCAAAATGCTACGTGAATACTTTAAATAATAAGATTTATGGTAGCGTAAATTTGTCACTTTTTCGTTAAAAAAAAAAATAAGACTGGAACGGACTCACCGGTTTTCAAAAATTTCTCTTTGATTCGGAGCTCTGTAGCCACCGATTTCCTTTTTATTTTCCCGCCTTTTTTGGGAGAGGCTTGTAGGGCATCTGGATGTCGTTTTTTCCTTGTAATACTTCTGATCTTGTAGAGCGTTGACTTCGCCCCACATAATAGGTCCGTTCAAGTACCTGCAGAAATTATAATTCCTGCGCAGGAAACTGCAGAAAGTCGTTTTCGTACTCAGTTCAGGGATTTGCAGTAGCTTTAAACTGCCTTACTTTTCCTTTTCCTTTTTTGAGGTTATATTGGCACTCTTCTTCAACTTTTCAGGAAATTTCAGAAAACTGTTTTCGTACTCTTACCAAATGCAATCCCACCACATAAAGAAGAAAAATGCAGGAATTTTGAGGTGCACAAGTACGTGAACAGACCTAATACTGGGCGTATTTTCTGTTGGCTAGAATAACCCACGAGGTCTTCGGTTTTCTCCTCTGTTTTTTTCCTTTTTCTTGCCTATTCTGGACGTTAATCGTTAGTTATTCAATAATTAGGATATGTTTGAAAAAATCTAACCTATTCTAGAAGAATCCAACGCTGAACTCCAAAATCCAAAGCCGTAGTTTTGTGAATCGCTCCACGAGGTCCAGGAGGTGACTAACTCCTAGTACAATGTGTTCAGGTAGCCACTGCTTTTAAGGAACTGAACTAATTCTGGACTTACTATATTTGCCAGGTTATATTCCTGTTCCAAACTTTATTTAAACTTTTAATTTTGTAGAATTTTAGTTTTTAGTTTACTTGAAGACTGGTCTGTGCAACAGTCGTTTTGAGAAGGGCCGATAGACGCCAATCTCACTCTACTCTTCCTGTTACTGGAAACGCACACGACTTTAATTTTCCGTTCTCTGTGTAGCCGTTGGGTATGGCACTAACACGTACATGTTATGAGCTCAGAAAACTTCGGCAAACCTCTTTGAGTGGTGGAATGCCTGTTCCTTGCATGCGTACACCAATTTGGTATTTTTCATACTCCCTTTTCTAACACAACCGACAACCACCTTGGAGCTCATGCTGTGGTTACACTTGAAAATATTTCGGATGTAAACAAACTGAAACTGCAACAAAACTTTTGGCTTATTATCGCCCTTTTTCCCGAATTTACACTGTCTTGGATATATTAAGACACTAAACGATCGTAAAGGAGCAATGCATGAAACCCAACATTCCTCAAATAAGAGGTTCTTTGCAATGCTGCTGGTCGTAGAATTGAATTTGGGGCCTTCGTTTCTTTACATGTCTCACAAGCCAGCATATATGTTCTTACGTCAACAGGCATCCGCGGCCAATAGAAATGTCGTCGTATCCGCTCCAGAGCTTTCCCAATACCGCCATGCGAAGCTAGTGGCGGATCAGGCTCGCGGCTATGACGTCCTTCACCAGTCCCCGTGAAATCCAAAGCTTCCAGGCTTCTTCCTCCTGAACAGGATCACTAGTTCGATGTTGGGTGCGGTTATAGACATAGCCATCGCGCAAAATCAAGTCCGGGAGGCGAGTCTTATTGTTCTCGATTCGCTCTTTCAGCTCAGTGTATTCGCTAGAGGGGAAGTGAGGCGAATCGAGATCAACCTCCGGACCGGGCTCTTCAACAGCTCCTGTAGAGCTACAATGTATACGCGATAGTGCGTCTGGAACAACGTTAAGGCTTCCTTTGCGGTGTTCAATGGTGAAGTTGAAGCCTTGAAGCTTTAGACTCTACCGGGCAAGATGTCCAGAAGTAAACTAGCATGGTCCATCACTACCTTGAATTGCATGAGCTGAACATATGGCCGAAATTTGTGGATACTGATAATTGCAGCTAGACACTCTAGTTCGGTTACGGTGTAGTAACGCTCTGCAGAGTTTAGCTTCTGTGAAACATAGGCAATGGGTCTCTCCTGGTTGTTGCCGTCTAGCTGTAGCAGTACTCCTCCAACACCTTGATTGCTTGCATCACACTGTATGACGAAAGGCTTGGAGAAGTCAGGGCTCAGTAGTAACGGAGAAGAGGTGAATTTTTCCTTAATAAGTTCAAATGACGTCTGCGCCTCGCTAGTCCACACAAACTCCACAAAACTAGGAGCTGACAAGTTGGCATAATTTGGAATGAATTTGCGATACCATCCCCCCATACCTAGGAATCTAACTTGTCTGATCGTTTTGGGCGGCGGGTAATCGACAATGGCTGATACTTTGTCGGAGTCGGTCTTAATACCTCCGTTTTCTATGATATAGCCCAGATAACGCGACTCTTTCAGGCAGAATTTACTCTTCTCTACGTCGATAATTAGTCCTGCCCCTCTCCAGCATTCCGTAACTTGTGCGAGTAGCTTCAGGTGAGATTTAAAGTCTTATGATAGTACTAGGAGATCATCTAAATACACAACAAGGTTTTTGCGCAGGTCATAAGAAATTGATTTATCCATAAGCCGGCACATTCTTTGGGGAGCATTGCAAAGGCCAAATGGCATCACTGCATACTGATAAGGCGGGTGTCCGGGAACAGTGAAGGTCCTCTTTTCTCGTGAGTTCTCGTCGAGTGGGATCTGCCAAAAAGCGTCTTTAAGGTCCAGGCTGGAGATGAACTTGGCTGAAGGAAGTCGACTGAGAATGCCGTCGATATGCGGCAACGGGTACGCGTCCTTCTTAGTTACCGCGTTGACTTTCCTCGCGTCAAAACATAGCCTGACCTTCCCTGGCTTCCTCACTAACACAACTGGAGAACTCCACGGACTCTGACAATGACTCCTAGCGACAACATCCGCTTTAGTTCGACATCCATTAAGTCTTGGATAGCGGGCGATACGGGATAGAAACGCTGTTTCACTGGTATTGCATCACCTACGTCTATTGTGTATTTAATCAAGTTGGTTTGACCCAATCATAGAGTAGAATAGGACGGAAATAGCGACTTGGTTTGGTCTAGTTGTATCTGCTCGTTAGTGGACAACAGGTGAATGTTATGATCTATGTTTTCAGTTGAGGAGGTTGTCAGCACTGCTAGCGAACCTAGGACATCAGGAGCTAAATTAAACAGGCGCCAAAAGTCAATGCCCAGATACAGTCGTTGAGTGAGGCCAGGAACGACATAAAGTCGTATTGTTTTAGTCTCTCCTCTAAAAGTAACTTCCACAACAGCATGTCCACATACTTCTGACCTGCCTCCATTTGCTACTTCGATGGATGAACGATACTTGGTCCATTTTTGGTTTGACTTTGCTAGCAGCTCTTCAGCTCCATTGCCTAATAGGCTGATGCTCGCTCCGCTGTCGAGGAGGCCCTTCAATGTTTCTCCCATGCTGTTCATTTCGGCATAAGGTCTGACAGCATTATCCACTGATACGATGGTGGACGCTAGTTTCTTTCTGGTTGCTAACATCTTTCTCCAGAAGTGTCGTTATCGACGAGTCGAGCGTTTGGGTCGAACACGGAGACTTATATCCGCCGGTTGTGTCTCAGAGTTGTCTACATTAGAATTGAATATACTTTCTCTAGCTATCTGATACTCTCGCAGTCTCTGGTGATAAGGTTTTATAGGGAATAACTGAGGTTTTGTTTGATTCTGACCGTCCAAGCTCACGGGTGTCTTTAAGATGTGTATTGGTGAGGGCAATACGTTTGTCTCCAGGTTCTTTTCCAGAAGTGAGAAAGCAAATTTACTATAAAGCTTTTCAAGCAATGTAAAAATGCTCGCGTTCCACAATAAGGGATCTTCTTTCTTCAGGAAACCATGGACAATGTTTATCACTGATACTCTTGACTCTAAGCGGAACATATTTATAGTACAAGTAGGATATAAAACTATTAAATTTGTCCACCTTGGATTTGTCCACCTGATGGATTAATAAGGATGCTACACAATTAGAGCTAACTACATTCAGCAAATAAACTACCAGTATCTACGTTATTATAAACCTTCCTAGGAATACAACCACCAATTGGAATATTATAAGTCAAAAAGAGCAACTCATGATCTAAAGTACTGATCGGTCGATCAGCGAGGAATTGCAGCAATTAAAATAAGTAGATTGACCATTTACAGCATTTAAATGTAATGATTGCAATACAGACAAAAATCTCCAGCCAAAGAATCCCTGCTGAGTAGATTTACGTTAAAATCGCCACCCACTCATCGGCAGTACGACTAACAAATCTTACAGGGCGACGATAAACAGCTGAGAATATACATTTGCCAATTCCGGTATCAACTATTACACAAATATATTCAAAAATATCACAAAAAAAAATTTAATATTTTTTTTCGAGCATCATCAGGCTTGCATTTAATGTATACAAATTCATATCGGCTGAAAACTCCTGCAACTTTGCCAGATCCCCGTAAACGATGCGCCTTCCTCAGAATTTGATTATTCGTCCCATTAAGCTCTCATTCGGACGAAAATCCACTAATCTGATTAAATTTAAATTTAGACCCTTTGAATAATGTAATAAATGAGATGCATTCAACGGAGGTATAAAACTTTAAAATTATTGGTTTTGGATTTGGTTTTTTGTTTCATCCGAAAAACATCGAACTGGGGGAGGGGAGGGGTGCAAGAGAATGTCCAATTTTAGGAGCAATAAAATGCAGAACCTCCTTCAAATTTTCATTATGCTCTTTGGGAATCCGCCTTGTAATGGCATCAGGTAGTTGCATAACTTCTGCTTGAATTCGGCTAGCTTCATCTCCAGATCATCGACACGGGAACTCAAACCATTTATAGCATCCGACAATTTTTCTGACACTCTAGCCTCAAAGGCAACAAAGAACTCGACAATTTTTGATAACAGTCGCTGCTTCATCTTTAATAGTTAATGCAGGAGAGTTAAAAGCAGAAACAGAATACACACCAGTGCTGCCACTTAGTTACAATTGTAACTAATTGGTTACATTTTCATATAGAAAACAAAATTAGATACATTTACACCTTTATTTCTTATTTGGCACATTTTTAACAAAATTTTTTAAAATGTGCTAAAGTGCCAAAAAATATTAGCAATAGCATTTATCTCGGGTCTTTTAAAGAATTTATAAATGAAAATGCACCAGATTCCAAAGATATATAAGAAAATATTTACATTTGTCATTATAAATATTTTATAATTATCATTAAGGTGCAATCCGCAAGCATCAGTACTTGTTGAAGATACCTGAAAAATAAAACGATTATAATTTAATTAAGTTATGTTGTAACCATACTTACCTGATATGCCTGGGAATTCCACAGACACCCCTCCTCCTCTTCCTAATGTTCAGCATCCTAAAAAGAAAGAAGAAATTAATTCATTAAATCAAGCATTTTGAAACAACAAAACAGAAAAAGTTCCAAGAAATTTGTCACTCACAAAAGGTAAACAAATTTCTTGGAGCACAACAACAACAACATGCATTTCATGAGAGGCATGAAAACATGAAATATGTTGCACATTGCCGATACCTAACAACAGAAAATCATAATGTAGGTATCGGCAATACGAATTAAACAATTTGGGAAGTCAGGTGCATCAGTTACAGGTTATTATCTTGTATTTTGTATACCTAGGACAGCTGATGCACCTGACTCCAAATACATGAAATTCGGCAGTTCTTGCATAATTTTTGCACAAATCATGCACAACACATCACATGCAATAAATTTAAAATGCACTTACCTGTTTATATTGATGAAATCACTCGAAATTACACAAAATGGCGCGACCACGGAACGATACTTAAAAACCGCGAACTGACGTTTCTTCAAATTCTGACATCGAACGTCACATCAATTCGAGGTAACTTTTCGCGGGGAATAATTCGGTGATGCCAGAATCGCGGTAAATTGCGTGAAATTCAAATAATTCGCGATTTAATTAATTTATATTTACTCAATGAGTGCGAAAGAGACGCACAAGGTAAAAACGAGAAGGATAAACACGCAAGGATTTGGGTTCAGTTCGTTAAAATTATGAACTTTTCTGCTATCGCCATTTTATAGGACATTTCTAATTTAATTTAATTTCTGCTTAAATAATACGTTTTATTTAATAAAGTTAGGTTAATAAATTCAACAAAATGGTAAGGAATCTAATAAAACCAGTTTGCAAAAAGTTTTTAGTTAGAAATACTTATTAATTTAAGTATTAAGTATTAAGTATATATTTATAGAATTTTTGAGGGGAAATGGCGATGGCAGAAAATATAAAAGGGGCTTGTAAATGTCAACTCGCTCTCATTATTAGTAGTGAATTTTACAAAATAACAAGTCGTGCAAGTACTATTTTTTTTAAGTGAAAATTTGGCAGCCATTTTGGAGAATTCAGAAAAAGGTTTTTATTTTCTTTAAAAATTTAATTTTTGGTCAATTGATTTTTTTGTGAAGATAATTTAATAGTTGCGTGAACATTTATAAAGTTTTCGTTTTATATAAATACTAGTTGAAAGTGATAATTTTGGTCATTGCTTGAATGACATTTTCGAAATTTTTGAACTTTAATTGAAATTACATTGAAAGTGAATTTTGAGTATAAATTGCGCAATGAAGTAGTCAAAATATGCTTGGATTAGCATTTGACTAATGTGGACATTTTTTAATAATTTTATGCAATCTTTCATTGAAATTTTATATATTTTATTTAATCATTTTATTTCAGCAGTGTAGTTAAGATTTTTTTTGAGTGAATTTTGAATTAAAGTGAATTATCATTGTATGTAAAAAGAATAAAGGTTTAAAATCAGTTAGGCCCAACTATTGTGCAAATAATCAATCTACTGGAATTTTCATCTGAATAATTTATGCCTTTACGGTAATGTTAACTAACTGTCGTAAAAATAAAATGTTTAGTTATGATATGGGCAAGAAAATAATCAACGGTTAAAATTAACCGTTGATTATTTTCTTGCCCATATCATAACTGAACATTTTATTTTTTTTTTAGTTAACAGTGAAATTTAATTTACCGAGTCGTATATAAACTTGTATAAGTGTGGATTAAAGTGAAGATTAACTAAATTTGTATGCGAGTTTTCTTTTATATTTTTTCCTAAATTTAATTTCGTTAAATTTTTGATTTCAGAGTTTGAGTAATTCTTTGAGATTAATCAAATATTTCAAGTTGCTCTAGTTTTTCTGAAAGCAGTGTCGGAGATTAAAATTTGTCTTCGTATAACTTTCTCTATTTCCAAGTAGACTCATTTTAACGACACTGTTGTTAATTTAAATACCTTGTTTAAATTTTCATCTTCTTTAGCAATATTAGTATTGCTTTCTTGAACAGTACTTTTACATATTTAAAACATATATCTTAGATTAGAACAAATTAGGTATTGTAGAAATCTATCAAAAGTTAAATGTGATAATTTGTTACATAGATCATAGTTATATATTTTTTGATTATTATTTCATTGTATTGAATTGTAATATTTAAAAAATAGAATTCCTTTTTTTACTTAAAAATTGCATAATTATAAACTGATTAGAAAATACATGCCTTGAAAGCAATTTTTTCTCAATGAATTTATTACTGTAAGTTAAAAGAAAGGTTTTTTATAATTTCCGGATTAATTAAAAACTGTTTTATTGAAAATTGGAATAAAGGATAGCTTGGTTTTTTAGGAACGTGTTATTATATATATATGAATCATGTAGCATATGTATAACTGGAAATGCTTTTTATAAAAAGTTTGTTACTAGATGTAACTAATAGGGTGGGAGGGTTATTTAATAGATTTTTCATACAATTCATGTACTTTATAGCTTCACAAAAACATTTTGGAAGTGCTTACACTTTTCCATAATTTTGTGCATTTTTGTTACAATTTTAAGAAGATCTAGTTACAGAATTTATTTGGCAAGTGGCAGCACTGATACGCACTGCCAGAGCCCTTCGCATTCGCAGCATTACGAGTGACCACTGTACTGGAGCTCTCTGATGCAGCTCAAAACTTCTCACTACCGTTGCTCTTGAAGAGATCTTACCTGTTGTAGATGATGTTCCAGACATAATGCAAATTATTTAATCGATGATTCAATAATGTATAAACTGAGCACTGTGTTAGAAATTCAAATTATTATATACAACGCACACTTCAACTATAGCAACAATTTTCCGGTAGTTTGAGTCACAGAATGGCTTTAATTACAGTAGTTTACAAAATTTTGAAAATGTTGTACCACTGGACAATGAATAGTTGTAACAGAGGTAATTTTTCCCGCTGAAACCGAATGCGGACTCAGAATTGCTCTATCACGTCAGGTTTTTGAGATATTCTAACCTAAAAGTGCAAAAACACTATTTTTTGTCATATTTGAGGTTATGTAGCACCGCGATGTTTTTTTTTTCAAAAAACTATGTATGGGATCTTATAATACAAGTCTTCCTTTTTCAAATGCAATAAAATTAAATAAATAATAAAATTTAAAAATGTGATATCTCAGCGAAAAAAAAAGATATTTGAGCAAACACGGTTTTTTGAAAAAAAATTTGCAGTGCTACATAACCTCAAATATGTCAAAAAACAGTGTTTTTTGCACTTTTTGGTTAAAATATCTCTAAAACCTGACGTGATACAGCAATTCTGAGCCCGGGTTCGGTTTCAGCGGGAAAAGTTACTTCGGAAACAACTATTAATTGTCCAGGGGAAACATCTTGTAGAGTAGTGTGTTACTTACAAAATTGGAATTTGTACTGAGCAACTACAAACGCGTGTTAGCTAGCAGACACCATTCACTCAACCACTCCTGGAGTACTCTTGCGGGTGTGATTAACATTAGAATTAGTTTTTGAACGGCGACGGCTCCGGTTCTGTACGAATTTTTCTTCCAGGGGCTAGAATTCGCGGCAACAACTGCGGGTTGTGCATAAGGCGGTAAGTGTGCAAATAATGCTGATTCCCCTAATGAGTTACCTGCAACCCGAGCCATGTCGTGATATAATTGGCTTGGTCTTTTATCCTCAAGTGGCATATCAGATAAAACATTTTTTTCAAGTGTTTTTGTTGGCTGTCTGAAAAATGAAGGATTAATGCATTTTGGATGTTCTCAAATTTAACAGAAGCGGGAGTTGCATTTATGATAGGTTTTAATTTTGGCAAACGGCTATCAAGAATTTGAGCTAGGTTTGTGTTAAATTGGCGTTCGTTTTTTGTAACCCCGCACATTTTAAAGCAGAAATCTAGTGACATGAAATAATATTCGATGTTGGTTTCCGACATTGCAGGAATTGGTATGCGACGATATACTGAAGAGCATTAATTTCCACTTGCGAAGCGTTGAGCGTCATGTCTGAAACGATACCGGAATCGTTGCCTGCTGTTGCTCTACCGTTAACATCGTGACTAAGATAACTATAAGACATTTTTTCGGAAAACACTGGAGAGTCGATAATAAATTTATTGTTTAATTGCGATACGAGCCACGATAATTTATGTTATGATATGAGCAAAAAAACATCGAAATTCGGCGTCACCACTTCGGTAGATTGCGAGCGGTATGTAATAAAAAAATGTTCAAAATTCACAATACGTTTATTAAATTGAAAGTTCATTAGAATTTAAAATTTACTTTACTTAGTATACCGCGAATTATAATTATACCGAATTAAAGGAATGACAGGCGAATACCAAAACTAAATCGCATCATAAATTGCAGTCAGGAAAAAATACAGAAACAACGATCGAAATGACTAGCTGCTATTCCACAGGCAGCGGTATAGATTTTCTGACCCAAAAAATTCAATAGATTATGGTAGAAGCAATTAAAAATATGAAAATGTTTGTACCACACTTGTCCTGCTTCATCGCAGTTTGTAGGAGAGAAGGCGTGCAGGGGTGTATAGCAAAATCCTCACGGAATTTACCTATTTATCTTCGCAACGGCACGCATAAGAAAATGCGGAAAATGCTTTAATATTACCACTACATACACTACATTTCGTGTTCTAAACAAAATCCGACACGACAAGTGTGGGCACTCGTGCGGACTACATCGCGCGGAAGCGCGACAAGTGTGGGACGGCACTTTGTGTTTGCTTTTTTTTGCAGAGAGAATTCCATTTTATCTTTCAGGTTTTTTGTTGTTGTGAGGTTACCACACGCTCATGTGGTTGTCAGTGACAGATAGTAAAGAGAACTTTTTTACTGAACGCTTTATTTTAGATCCCTTTGGTTGGAGAGCAACAACTCTGGTGAAGTCGTCGGATCCAGGGTGTATTTGGATTGGTCTACCAAGAGCCCATTTGGTTGGTGGAAGTTGTTCGTCCTTTATCAATACGTGATTACCAACTTTCTAATTCAGCTGCCTTTGAGTCCACTTGCGACGTTGTTGCAACCTTGAAAAATACTCAGAGGACAATTTTTTCAAAATTCCTGATGCGTCCTTTTGAAACGTTTTATCAAGTATGTTTGGATTGTTTTAGGAACCGTGAGTAGTGGAGATCCTGTTTGGAAATGTCCTGGTGTTAATATTACTAGTCCGTCAGTGGGAAAAGAGGTCGCGAATTAAGGCAGGCTTCTATTTGGGTCATACACATTTCTTCGTATGTTAGCTTAGTGTCACCAATGACACGGCTCATATGATGCTTTATCGCCTTGAAAATTGCTTGCATAGTCCTGTAAAATGAGGGGATGCAGAAGGGATAAAATGCCACTGTGTACCTAATTCAAATAATGCGCTGTGTGCGTCATCCTTGTGAGCTTGTTGATTGTGAAGATCACTTAATATCTTGCTGGTAACTACAAAATTGGAGACATTATCGCTGTACATGGGAGCAAATGGTCTTCTCCTGGCGACAAATCTTTTGAAGGCAGCTATAAATGCCTGCAAAGTTAATTCCGTCACCAATTCTAAGTGAATAGCCTTAGTAGTAGATTGGGGGGTGCAATCTCAACCGTTTTGAAGTTACAGGGTGATTCATAAATTAAAGTTTTTCATGGTATGCACATTACTCTTTTATTTTCATCTCTTGACAGACCCAACACAGCTACATAAAACAAACGCTGAAAAACAACTATCCTAATGACCTTTCAGAAAATGTCAATACTACTGAACTTACTCCTACCATTGCACGTACAGTCACTTCCAAAAGTGAAAAAAATGGTTTGCAATTATCTAAAATTTAGCATTTTCCCAAATTTTCTCCGAAATTCATGTAATTAGTACACCTTTTTTTTTTATTTTTATTGGATTTCTTATCTTACAAATATTTCAAAAAGGTGCAATATGGAAAGGTAGACACAGGATTAGAAAAACACATCCTTAGAAATCCCTGACTACCAAATTATTTTATTACACTTTAGGTAGGAAATTCTTTAAATAAACAAAATTTTTAAGATAAAAGATCGAAAATGTTTGTTTTGGGTTAACAGGTAATAAATTTTAATAATTGCTATATGCTGATATTAGCTTGTGTTAGCTAGAATTCACAACCTTGTATCCTGGCATTCTGTTACTAGTACCTGATGAAAATTATGCTATAAAAGAGGGTCAGTCAGCAAGAATACCTATCATAGTTGAAAAAAAAAATCAATAAGTGCAGGTGTTTTTAAGTAAAAATTATTAAAAAATGGTAAAATTTACTTTTGAGGAATGCACGGATATTATTTACATTTATGGTGTAGCAGACTGAAACGACAGAGCGGCTGTACTGGAATATCAAAAGAGATTCCCTAATCGGCGAGCACGCCAATACGTGCTTCCCGAAGGTTAAGAGAAACAGGAAGTGTAACTTCACACGACAAAGAGACACGACCCGAAACTTCGGGAACTTCTCCCGACGTCGAACAGCAAATAATCACCATCGTGAGGCAGGACTCTGAGCGAGCACAAAACGAGTCGCAAGACGATTAGGAGTGTCGTCATCTAAGTTTTGGAGGGTTATTTATCAAGGGGAATTAAGTGCATATCACCATCACCCAGCACAAGTACTACTGGAAGGAGATTCCGAGAGAACACTGAAATTTAGCACCTGGCTTTTCGAACGCGACATTGACGACAGAGCGTTTCTGGACCGAATTCTGTGGACAGATGAATGTAAATTCACCAGGAATGATATCACGAACTTCCATAACCTCCATACCTGGTCGAACACTCACCCACACAGGGCACAGGTCACCTTATTCCAGCAGAGATTCAGTGTCAATGTTTCATTTTGCCGCACGTGCTGAATAGTGAAAACTATGCGGACTTTTTGGAGAATACTAGAAATGGGAACAGAATCGAAAAGTATCGATACTTGGCATTGCAATGTATCCGCATCTTTCGGTACTTAGATACAAATATACCGTTGAAGAAGTATCGATACTCAAAAGTATTGGAACCATATGGATAAAAAATTAAGAAAATTATATATGGTGTAGAAATCGCATAGAAATTACAATTATTATCTTATTAGTTTTTTGTTGTTGTTGCAAAACAATTTGCAACAACTTTATCGTTGAGAAATATTAAAATATCGATTTGCTCAAAAGATATTTTGCATTTGATTGATAATTTTTTTCAAATGAAAACTCATCTCAGCGGGTGATTTCATATACAATATCTTTTTAGCAAATGAATAATTTGAAATCTCGCAAAAACAACTAAAAAAGCAGATGAAATAAAGAAAAATAAATTTTTATTTCAATAGAAATCTATTTTTAGCTTTTGCATACTGCCAAACGACTAGAGATTGGACCCATACATCAAATAATGAAACGGTGTGTGCTGGGCTGTCAATACTTCGAGTATTTAAAGAAAAGTATCGAGGATCGGTATTATCGGGGGCTGGTAGTACCGATTACGAAACCTCAAAGTATTGAGAGCAAAGTATCGATTCCTAATAGAGGAGATGGAATCTATGGAAAATCTTAGGAGAATGTTTCATCAACATGATGGAGTACCACCGCATAAGGCTGACATTGCCAAGGTAATACTAAGTGAAAAATTTCCTAACCGCTGGATTGGACGAGGTGCACCGATTCCTTGGCTTGCTAGATCTCCAGACCTTACCCTATTGGACTTTTTCTTATGGGGAATAATGAAGGATGAAATTTATTCAAGCCCAGTTAACAATAAGGAGGATTTAGTTAGCCGAATTGGGAATGCAACGAAGAAAATACGGGAGAGACTGACTGAAATACACTTTAAACAGCGACTTAGAGGGAGATTTTTGGCATGCATCCAAAGTGGCGGTGGATATTTTGAACGGCTTTTGTTACTTGTCAAGATTATTTGTAATTATTTTTAAATTCAATAAAAACCATTTTAAAATTAATTTTAGTTTAATTTCTTTAATTTGCTGATCTTTATAATATTGTAACGTGCATGAGGTAGGCCACGAAAAGGGAAATAGTCAACCGTGTAATGCGCATGTCCCATGTGGCCAGAAATCGAGAAAAGGAAATGTCAAACAGGGAAAGTCAAGGACGAATTGAACCCATGGTGAATATGTGAGGTAAAAATGTGTAAGTGTAACGAAAATATCTAGAACTAAGTGACTGAACTTTCTAGAACTAAGCTAAGTAGTATAAATAGGGCTGAGTAGAAGCCCAGGTAGTTTTAGTCGTGATTTAGACTGCGAAGTGTTTACATGTGATAATGCGAAAAGTCAGTTGTATTTTAACCAGTGAAGTGATAAGTGTTAATTATTAAAGTGAAACGTAATATTGTGAGGGAAATTGTTAAACGAACTAATTAAGTGAACTGAATAAACTTGTGAACATTTGTGATTAAAAATAATTGTCTTAATTAATCCGTCGAGCCCGAAGAGCCCCATTTACGTTACAATTGGTGTCAGAAGTGGGATTAATTAAGAATGACGAAGAAGTGAACTTGAAAAAAAGCGTGACTGTGAAATTAAAGTGAAATAGTGCAGCCAATCTGAATATGGGGCGCAAACTGAAGGATTTACGTGTTCAAGATTTGAAGGGGGAGTTAAGTAAACGTTCCCTACCTACGACTGGAAATAAATGTGCCCTAGTAGCATTACTACAAGAAGCTATGGAAAAGGAAGGAAAGGATCCAGAGGTTTTTGTCCTTGAAGGCGAGCTAGAAGAAGAAGAAACAAGTACTCCAAGCTTGACAGATCTTTCAATGCTCTGTTGAAACTTAACTCATCAATGGCTGAACAGAAATCATCAATAGAAGCATCAATGGCTGAACAGAAATCATCAATGGCTGAACGGAAATAATCAATAGAAGCATCAATGGCTGAACAGAAATTATTGACAGCCGAATTGAAGTCATCAATAGTAGCTGAACTTAAGGTCTCTGTTGAGGAAGTGAAAGCTGAAATGGAAACTTCTATGCAAAGACAGTTTGAAGGTCTAGAGTCAACTGTAGAGAAGAAGCTGGAGACAATAGAAAACTCTATGAAAGTAAATCTCGAAAGCCATGTGGATAATAAAATGGGAGAGATAAAATCAAATATTGAAAAGAGATTGGAAGAGATAGAGTTATCTGGACAACTCAAAATAAAAGAATCTGAATGTAAAATGCAACTATCAATGAAGAAACTGAAATAAAAGATATTTGTTACCGACTCAGTACCCAGGTCCACCGCGGCCGTCCTAGATGTTGGACATGCGGGCAGGAGGGTCATCTCCGAAGAATTGCACGAACCAAAGGAGATCAACGCTTCCAGGATATGACACGAGGAAGATTGGTTGTGCAAAGTGCAACAGAAGGGAGCAAGAAGAATTTGGATTCAAGAGTGGTACCGATCGGAATAACGGAGTTAAAGTGCCCCGTCACAAGTACAGATGCTGGTCCTGCGGTAAACAAGGTCACCTGCAAAGCGATTGCAGAAGGAAGAGCCTTGATCACTTGTCAGAGAATTACAGTACAATGGAAAGTGCCCAAAACGATGGAGGTGTTTTGAGAGGACATCGCTGGCGAAGGACTAACGAAGAGCAGCGAATGAAGAAAGAAATGGTACAAAGTGAAAACAAGTCAAGATTTTGCCGGAAATGCCGAGTACAAGACCAATTTGAACATTTGAAACATGGGAATGCATCACCAGAGCAGGAAATTGAACCTGTGCGAAGACTGACTGTCTTGGCGACATCGAGCCAAGGAAAGCGAGAACTACAGACTATTGATCAAGAAATACAAGATTTAGAGGACGCACTGAAAACTTCACTAAAAGACGATTCTGAAACGACTAAAGAAGTAGTAGTTAAAGAATGTGACATTAGCGAGGAAACTAACATGCTACGACAGAAATTGAAGGAGGCGGAAGAATGTAATCAAGGTCTACGTTCTCAACAGGAGTGGCTTTCATGGTGCTACAGGGATCTTCAGCAACATATTAGCAAACTAGAAGAGAAGTGTGCAAATATGCAAGCAAAGCGCGAAGAGAGGGCCAACATGAAGGAATTCGAGATAACTGAAATTAATTCTTTGTTCGAAGAAGAGAAATCTGATGGACAACAAGAGAAGCAGTTGAGGTTTGAGGAACAGTTGTCACAAGGTACAAAAGCCACGGAAGGATTATTAAAAGAGAAGAACCGCAGAAAAGCCATTGAGGATGAAAGCTGTTCGGGACGAACAGTTCTAAGAGGGGGGCAGTGTAACGTACACGAGGTAGGCCACGAAAATCGAAAGAGTCAACCGTGTAATGTGCATGTCCCATGTGGCCAAAAATCAAGAAAAGGAAATGTCGAACGGGGAAAGTCAAGGACGACTCGAACCCATGGTGAATATGTGAGGTGAAAATGTGTAACGGAAATATCTAGAGCTAATTTTCTGAGAAATTTCTAGAATTAAGCTAAGTAGTAGTAGTAGTAGGTAGTTTTAGTCGTGATTTAGACTGCGAAGTGTTTACATGTGATAATGCGAATAGTCAGTCGTATTTTAACCAGTGAAGTGATAAATGTTAATTATTTATTAAATTGAAACGTAATATTGTGAAGAAAGATTGTTAAGGAAATTGTTAAACGAACTAATTAAGTGAACTGAATAAACTTGTGAACATTTGTGATTAAAAATAATTGTCTTAATTAATCCGTCGATCCCGAAGAGCCCCATTTACGTTACAATATTCTCCGATAGGATTTCTACTTATAGATTTCTACATATTTTCTCTACGTGGACATGTTGGACCTTTAGGTAATTGCAAACCATTTGTTCACTTTTGGAAGTGACTGTACCTGTAATGGTAGGAGTTAGGTCAAGATTGTTGACAATTTTGGAAAGGTCATTGGGATAATAGTTTTTTAGCGTTTGTTTAATGTCGCTATGTTGGGTAGATCAAAAGATAAAAAGTGATGCACATAAGTAGTATAAATATGCGGGTTCTGCCGCAAATGAGCAGGAGCACCTAAAAATTGGTTAAATTGTGAGGGAAATCGAGGTCTGACGTCAGATTTTTGCTCATTTTTCATGCGCCAGAAACCGCATAGCAATTTTTGGAGGAGCAGTTTCGGTCTTGTAGGCTACAATTGAGAGATAAGGAAAAGAGATAAGGATTTTCGGTCTTATAGGCTACAATTGAGAGATAAGGAAGAGAGATAAGGATTGTCGGCCATCTTGGATTTTGGGTTTTCGGTCTTATTGGCTACAATTGAGAGATAAGGATTGTCGGCCATCTTGGATCTTGGGTTTTCGGTCTTATAGGCTACAATTGAGAGATAAGGAAGAGAGATAAGGATTGTCGGCCATCTTGGATTTTGGGTTTTCGGTCTTATTGGCTACAATTGAGAGATAAGGATTGTCGGCCATCTTGGATCTTGGGTTTTCGGTCTTATAGGCTACAATTGAGAGATAAGGAAGAGAAATAAGGATTGTCGGCCATCTTGGATTTTGGGTTTTCGGTCTTATTGGCTACAATTGAGAGATAAGGATTGTCGGCCATCTTGGATCTTGGGTTTTCGGTCTTATAGGCTACAATTGAGAGATAAGGAAGAGAGATAAGGATGTCGGCCATCTTGGATTTTGGGGTTTTCGGTCTTATTGGCTACAATTGAGAGATAAGGATGTCGGCCATCTTGGATCTTGGGTTTTCGGTCTTATAGGCTACAATTGAGAGATAAGGAAAAGAGATAAGGATTGTCGGCCATCTTGGATTTTCGGTTTTTGGTCTTGGAGGCTACAATTGGTCTTCTTCTTCTTTGGTTTGCATCTGGACTTAGATCTAAACCTTGGATCTGAACCTAGATTGTTTAGTAAGATAAGGCACCTGTCGGCCATCTTGGATATTGGGTATTCAGTCTTGGAGGCTACAATTGATGTTGAAGATAAGAGTTTGTTGTTTTGAGTCTTTAATTACGAAGTACAGCTTTATCAGCTAAATGAAATAACATGAGGCGAATTTAATTGGATTGAAGATAAGAGTTTGCTGTTTTGAGTCTTTAATTACGAAGTACAGCTTTATCAGCTAAATGAAATAACATGATGCGAATTTAGTTGGAAAAACAGAATATTGCGTAATAAAAGATTTCACCACTTTGAGTAAATAGATGAAGATTATTTTTTAATTTCTTTTGCAAATTCTTATTTCTATGATATCATTTGTTTTTAAGCAAGTTTTAACATGTTTTTCTGGTCGAGCTGTGATTGATAAGCGAGCTGGTGACTGCGTAGAAATTAATAATTTGGCGACAATGTTAAGATCGTTGAGTGATAAGGTTTGGTAGATGAATCTGACCTCGTGCTGAAAATAAGAGTTGTTGTTTTGAGTTTTTAATTACGAAGTACTCCTTTATCAGCTAAATGAAATAACATGATGCGACTTTAATTGGAGGTTATATTATTAAATAATTTCGTGTTTTATGCAACTAGCAAGTAAGTCATTCCACCGATTACGTCATTTGGACCTTGACTACTAGTTAATATAACACCATTGAGGAATAGTTAAAGGAATTTCTGTAATTAGGGAAAAAAATCTGATGTTTAAAAATAACATGCATCGCTTTGCATAAATCCGTTAATAAGTAATAAACGTCTAGTCAAGATAGCTAGAATGGTTTCTTTCGATACTTTGGAGAGGTTTATCATGTGAAGAACTTGCAAAGAAAATAAATATCTTTTCATAGCCTTAAACTTCGTTTCTTTATGATTCAGCCGTGATAATCTTAATAAGGGAAACCATTGATTCGTAATTATGCTTTAAATTTATATCAAACTAGCAGCTACCAAACCCATATAACAACCTTGAACTGCAGAAGAAATGAACAAGATCATTGCCGTTGTTGTAGCACTTTGTAAAAATTGCCTCAAAACTGTGAATTTAGACTAGAACAAACAAAATCGAAGTAGCTGAAATGTCCTCTTTCGATACTTTAAAGAGATTTATCATGTGAAGGACATAAGAAAATAAATTTCATATATGCTTCATGTAACAATAGACCCAAATTGTGATCTCACCGAGTTCAGTTTACTTTGAGTTTGTTATGTAATGTGGACAAATGTCAGCTTCCGGGTTTGTTGCGGTTGCAGCACTTTATAAAAATAACCTCAAAAACTTTGAATTGAGCCGATAGAACAAACAAAATCGAGGTAGCTGGAATGGCTTCTTTTGGTAATTTAGAGAGATTTATCATGTCAAGAACTTAAGAAAATAAAAAAATCTTTTCATAACCATAAACTTCGTTTCTTCTTTTTTCAGCTGTAATAATCTTAATAAGGGAAACCATTTTTTCTTGAATCATAATTATGTTTTAAATTTATACCAAACTGACAGCTAACAAACCCATATGACATTTAAAATTAAATTTTTGTATACGTCATGTAACAATAGACCCAAATTGTGAGCTCACCGGGATAAACGAACGAAAAACTTCAAAATTTATAGAGAAATGCTTTATTATTCGTATTGAAAGCTTTCTATTGGAAAAGGATGATGAAGGAATTTTGGATCCAAAACAATTTTTCTACAAAATCAAACCTCAAGTTATAAATCTTCTTGAAGCAAGTTTACAGAAAATCCTCTGAATTAGGCTCTAGGAAATTGATATGTTACTTAGAAGATACATTTCATTATATAATCCATTATAGAAATCTTCAAAAAGTAGTTTAAAGTATGAATTGAAGTTTTCATACATTCATAGAGCTCTTTGATTCAGACAATGGAATTGATTAAAACTCATACATTCATAGAGCTCTTTGATTCAGACAATGGAATTGATTAAAACAATATATTAGTCTTAGTACTTTGCATAGATCAAAAGCTGGTAACACTTTCCGATCTTAAGCTCTTATGATGGAATTTGTATTAATCACGAGGAATGACACTAATTTTGTGTTCTTAAGTATATTCAAATGTTCAACAGATGCTTACTATTGTCAAGACTTATTCTAATATCACCATTAGTAGTATAAATATGGGGTTTCTGGCGCAAATGTGCAAGGTGCACCTTAAAATTGGTTAAATTGTGAGGGAAATCGAGGTCTGACGTCACATTTTTGCACATTTTTCATGCGCCAGAAACCCCATAACAATTTTTGGAGGTGCAGTTTCGGTCTTGTAGGCTACAATTGAGAGATAAGGAAAAGAGATAAGGATTTTCGGTCTTATAGGCTACAATTGAGAGATAAGGATGTCGGCCATCTTGGATTTTGGGGTTTTCGGTCTTATAGGCTACAATTGAGAGATAAGAATGTCGGCCATCTTGGATTTTGGGGTTTTCGGTCTTATAGGATACAATTGAGAGATAAGGAAAAGAGATAAGGACTGTCGGCCATCTTGGATTTTGGGGTTTTCGGTCTTATAGGCTACAATTGAGAGATAAGCATGTCGGCCATCTTGGATTTTGGGGTTTTCGGTCTTATAGGCTACAATTGAGAGATAAGAATGTCGGCCATCTTGGATTTTTGGTTTTCGGTCCTGTAGGCTACAATTGGTCTTCTTCTTCTTCTTTGGTTTGCATCTAGACTTAGATCTAAACCTTGGATCTGAACCTAGATTGTTTAGTAAGATAAGGCACCTGTCGGCCATCTTGGATATTGGGTATTCAGTCTTGGAGGCTACAATTGATGTTGAAGATAAGAGTTTGTTGTTTTGAGTCTTTAATTTCGAAGTACCGCTTTATCAGCTAAATGAAATAACATGAGGCGAATTTAATTGGATTGAAGATAAGAGTTTGTTGTTTTGAGTCTTTAATTACGAAGTACA
Organism: Leptarthrus brevirostris; assembly: GCA_964036015.1. Taxonomy (NCBI): domain Eukaryota; kingdom Metazoa; phylum Arthropoda; class Insecta; order Diptera; family Asilidae; genus Leptarthrus; species Leptarthrus brevirostris. The sequence goes on from OZ038371.1 coordinate 71,941,372, forward strand.
GCTTTATCAGCTAAATGAAATAACATGTTGCGAATTTAATTGGAAAAACAGAATATTGCGTAATAAAGATTTCACCACTTTGAGTAAATAGATGAAGATTATTTTTTATTTCGTTTGCAAATTCTTATTTCTATGATATCATTTGTTTTCAAGCAAGTTTTAACATGTTTTTCTGGTCGAGCTGTGATTGATAAGCGAGCTGGTGACTGCGTTGAAATTAATAATTTGGCGGCAATGTTAAGGTCGTTGGGTGATAAGGTTTTGTAGATGAACCTGGCCTCGTGCTGAAGATAAGAGTTTGTTGTTTTGAGTTTTTAATTACGCAGTACAGCTTTATCAGCTAAATGAAATAACATGATGCGAATTTAATTGGAAAACAGAATATTGAGTTCTTGTATAAATATCAAGCGTTCTTAGGTAGTCTTTTAGTATTCATAGTGAAGTCAACCAGTGAAATTCTTATACTTAAAATTCAGGTTCTAAGACAGATTGAAATAATAAAAAATTTAAAATGTATCAGCAACCGATCAACGAAGCAGTCATCGAAGACTTCGGAGTATTGGAGGAGTTAAATTCTGCAAATTTTAAGCCTGCACTCGCTGTTAAAGATATGGAAGAGTCTCAGAATTTCAAAATCATAAGCTGCAGAAGAACAACAACAAAATATGGACCCAGGATCCTTTTAGAACTGGAGAAGTACCATGTTTTTTTGCCGCCTAGGTTCGACGCTAAAATTTCTGATCATACAATTGAGAAAATGAACGATGGAGGTTTCTTTGTTGAAAGAAAAGCAGCAGGTGGCAGCTATTTTAATTTAATGTTTTCTAAGATAGCACCTAGCACTGGCTATTATTTAAATTTATAAATAAATAAATAAAAGTACTTTTATTAAATATATGTTTTTGTTTCATTTTACCTCCTCCAATTCTCTAGCTAAAATTAAAAAAGTCCAACAATTTTGCTTGATTGAGATTTGAATCTGCAAAAAAAAATACTTTAACAAGTCGCCAGCGGTCTAATAATTTCCTAATCTAGCTGCTGAACCGCGGGGTCAGTGGAGTACTTTTAAAAGCCACAATTCTTAAGAGATTTTGAATGGATGCTATAAATACCTGTATCTTCATAAAAAAACGTCAGTCTAGAAAAGATGTTTTGGTCTGAAACAGTAAAGGCAGACAGTAAATTTTGTGTCTGCGAAGGAGGGTGGAACAATTTTAGAATTGTTAATGTAAGTGTGGATCCTAATGATGTTTTAGAAGTATACATGACTCCAGAAGATGGAAACAGGAGTCTAATATTACGCTTGAGATCTGGCGAGCCAATTACTTCCACATTTCATTTTGATTTTAATTTTACGCCCTGGCAGCATGTAAAGTTAGAAGTCTACGGTAATTGAATTGATATAGAATCAAGCAAATATCTCTCCTTATATTGATTTTAGGAGGTGACATTGTATTGGTTGGTGAATCACAAGATCGCACAGTTAGATATAAAGCTACAAATCATTTCCCCAGGAACTGTCCCTTTGGTGATGAGGATGATTGGAATTGGAATCATCCTATGAAAATTAAAATGAAAAATAAAAAAATTGAGGGAGATGCTATAAATATATCAACATCATAAAATTCATTTAGTTCTTGAGTTCAAGTCAACATATTAACATTAAAAATGGCTAGACGTTCAACAAGTCTTTTGCTTTTATCACTATGCATCTTACACATCAATAGCTTACAGATCCCGTTAAGTGTAAACCTAATGGATCAAAGTAGTAGCAATTTAGATTTTGCACTAACTCTACCCAATAACGATACTATACAAATTGGCTTATCTTTTAAATTGATGACTTACAGTAACGCTAGCAATCCCAAAGAAGATGTAGTTTCTACTTCAAAAGAAAGTAATGACGAGCAAATTCCTACAACCACATCAAGGATCACTACGAATGATAATCCTAAAAAGAAATTTGTGTCTATTGACGAGGCCATCGAAGGTTTCAGGCAAGAACTATTAAAGAAAGAATTGGATATTGCAGGAATTATTGAGAGCAAAGATATCTTTTATAGGCACTTTAAACTTGAATTCGATGACGAAACTATGCTAACCATTCGTTGTACATATGACAGTAATTACGTAACTCGCTCACTGAAGATATCATGCTATGAATATCGCGAGTTTGAAACTGAAAGAATTCTAAGTAGTGGTGAAGTAGAGATGGTGAAACAAGTTGATGCTAATTATAAAAGCGATGTGGAATTAGTGAATTTGAGAGGAATGAAACAAACATATCAAATGAATATTTCAAAATAAGCAGCTATAAAAGGAAGTGTAATTAATTTTTAAGACAGTTCAAAATGGAGCACATTCTACAAAAATAATTTGGGATAATATTTGCAAATTAATCGAATTAACAGATTATAATAAACTTATTGCTGAATATAAAAAGCGAGATTTATTGACTCCTGCTATCAAAGAGGTTATAAATGTAAAGCCAACATCATTTTTCATTTATTTATATATATTATAATTATTTTTTTGATAGAACGAACTTTTGTTTGACGATTATCAAAAGCATGGGAGGTTCTTTCTTAAGATTTCTAAATCTGATTCAGCAGCATATAAAGAATTCAAGGATATTTGTAGGAGTTTGGACCTTCAAGATGTTTTGCTTTTGCTACAAAAAGAAGAAGAGAAGGCCAAAGTAGTTGGAGAAAAAGTAGTTCAATTCAATATCATCCCAAAGATACATTTCGTTCCAATATACGATCGCAAGGGTCCCTGGCAAACATTTGCGTTGGACAGATTTCGATTTCAAGAGCGAATTCGAAATATGAAGGATATTTTGGATCCCATTTTATTCATCTCGCATAGAAATAAAATTTATAGGTTAAGATTTAAAAATTTTAAATAAAGTAATAAAATAAGAACTCAAGTACTTTTAATATAAAATATATATTTGTATAAGAATATTATAATACATTATCTTTCTTAATCCAAGAGTTGTGTTTTGATGAAAATCCGAGCCATTTAACATAAACTTTATCTGCGGTTCTCTTCAATATTTTTTCTACGAGGTAAACATCAGGATTCTTCGTCTTTTGGAGCTCCATTTCATAAAAACTACCCTTTATTGCGGTTCCTTCATGATCTTCCAAGAGATATGTTACAGGATTCGTTATCTGAATTTTTGCGATCTTGAAGATCTCTGTAGTCCAGTTTGGTGTATACCCCTTTTCAAATACATGTTTATATTTACTAATGCGAACAAAGTCTCCCATCTTAAATTTTGGCAAATGAAACGTCTTTAAATGATTGTAAACTGTTGATAGCAATTTCTTCTCATTCTGCTTTGTTACATCACGTGGTCTCATTTTTATTGTTCGATGATTACTTGAGTTATATTTTACGAGTAATTTCTTAACCATATCTATCCATCGGTATGAGCCCTGCATACTAAACTCTTTCCACATCATGCTTTTTAATGTTCGATTAAATCGTTCAACTATAGATGCTTTTAAAGGGCTGTATGTAGAAAAATGATTAATGCAGGAGTTTTTCATTAAGTTTTGAAATGAGCTATTGAAAATCTCTTTTCCATCATCAGTTTGTAAATTTGTGGGAGTCCGACCTTCTTTTAGTATGGATTTCATAGCTTGAGTAACTTCGACACCGGTCTTTCTTTTAATAGGAATTGCCCAGGCATATTTAGAAAACCCATCTATTACAGTTAATAAAAAATTATGCCCATTATTGCTTGAAGTATAAGCACCCATTTCAACTAAGTCGGCTTGCCATAGATCATCTATTCCCTTAATTATAACACGTCTTCTTATGAAATTTTTTCTGGCTGGTTTATGAAGCTCATTAACTACTTGTGTTTTATTCATTTTGAAATTGTCAGAGATTCTACATTAATTAACCCCTTTAAAGTGTCTTTCATTTCTTGTATATTTAGATCTATATATTTCATCAACTTCTCATTAACGTCAACAATTGCTTCATTTGCATATAATTCGGCTGCTCTCTTCAATCGCTCTTGCAGATTCGTAATTGTTTCATTCGTATACAATTGACTAGTGTTTTTATCTTTTTCACTTGTTATATTGATTATGTTGTATAACTCCTTTAATTCTCTTTGTAGTACAGCACTTTCCTTATGTATTTGCTCAGTTAGATTGTTGCTGACTAACTGGATTTTTTCATTAACGTAGGAATTACTTAAATGTATGATCTTGTCAGCTACATCGTCAACATATGTTTTATTGGTTGCATCATCCCTTTCTATGGGGCTCTTAAGGTATTTCAAATTTTTAAAACTTAGATTGAAATCTCCACTTTCAGTGAGCTTAAAGCCCACGCCACTTAGACCTTGTATTCCTTGTTCTCCTTGAGGACCAGGTTCGCCTGGTAAGCCTCTAGGACCACGCTTGCCAGTAGATCCTAACTTTACCTTTTTAGAATATCTCCCAAACTTGTCGACACTCATTATTACATTAAAACTGAATATGATTAAAGATGTTATTTATACTATAATGCCGCCTTCTTTTAACTCTTCAATAATTGATATAATTTCATTGTTGTGATTAGTATGCCCAGCACTTTGTGATGCTATTAAGAGACGAAGTCTATCCACAAGTTCATTAGGATCATTCCAATAAACATAATCAATATTATTCTTGGGTATATGCATCAAACCCTTGCCTTCATGAGAAACCAGTTTACTTATAATTTCTAAGTACTTTAAAGCTCTACTTCCTTTTATTTGACCAGCCGCTTTATGATCTCTTTTATAGGCGTTAGTTTCTTTTAAGATAGCTTGATAATTTTCCAAGTCATCCTTACTATACAAAGTTTTTGCAGGTTGTTTCATAAAAAGCAATTCACATAGACCTAGCGTTATTTTATACGATTTTCCGTTAATAAGGAAAAAATCTTTCTCAATTACAATCTTTGAATTTCCAATTTTCCATTCGTTATCATCATCTAAATAAACTCCATAAGTGTTGTCAATTATCAAGCTTTTTTTAAGGTATAGATCTAAATATTTATCAACTATACCGCTTGATAAATTAAGAGGAGAATCTCTCTTTTCCATCAAAGTTCTAGAATGTGTAGGTGTTGCAAAGTTATCATCTTCCGACATTAAGGAATAATCTGAACGTTTTATAGGTGTACTGGTCGGCTCCATTTTCGGAAGTTTCATTTTAGGAGTAAGCTTTATATTACCATAATCATCATCATCATCATCTCCATATTCTTCTTTAATTTTAGTCTCATGCTTTGCTTTTGTTATGAACTCATGAAGTGGTTTTGTTATGGGCTTAAATGTCTCCTCAAGACGAGTTTCAGTTTCAACTCGTCCAGTTTTCACAGCGCGAAATTTCTTCTTAATAGCATTTCTAGTTTTGATAAGATTTTTTAATAGTTCGTCTCTCTTTTTAACCATCTTTGTAATAAGATTTGAACTGGTCTGTGAACTGGGTTATACTGATCTAAATGGGTCTATGGATGGCTCTTATCAGGTCTGTGAACAGTTTTTGACAGCTCCGTACCAGCTCTATAAAACAGCTCAAACGGGTTTATGAACAGCTTTACCAGGTCTATGAACAGCTTTACCAGGTGTATGATCAGCTATATCAGGTCTTCTACCAGCTTTAGCAGGTCTATGAACAGCTTTAACTGATTTTCTTTACTAGATCTTCTAAAATTATAGCGAAATGTATGTATCGATTCCTTTTCGATAACGTCCTTTGTTCAACAAACTATCTTTATCGATTACTAAAAAGCCATAATTGTCTCTCCAACAAACACCGCAAATACTACGAAATTTTTCGAAGGTCATGTCTGTGTTAACATGATCATTATATATATGTCTAAGATTCATATCATCTTGTTTAAATAAAATAAGAAAGTTAGCGTTGTCACGTATTAAGTGCTTCGGTATATGGGTATAAGTCTGACAGAGATAGAAACTATCAATATTATTATGTCTACCCATGCAAAAATAATCACGTATGTTATTTTGTTTCCCACATGCTACATCATCGAAAATAAAAATTGAATTCTGTTTAGCTTCCTCAGGAGATATAACTTCGCAATTATCAGAAAACGTGTAGTAGCCCAGACCAACAATAGGACTTATCAACTGTTCTAGATACTGATATTTGGGTTGATGTAGTGATTTTGAGTAGATGTAAATATTCTCGAACTTGAGTCCATTTGGATGTTCTATAAGACCAATCATAAGATTGGTTTTACCGCAGTTTGAAGGTCCCACAAGAATACCTCTTATATTATTAGGTATAAGCGAGCTATGTCTTTTGAATTCATTTGTAGATTTAATATCAAGATTTTTTATTGATAAAGAGTCCTTCTGCTTCACGAACTTCATTATTAGAACTGAAATATTTATTACACAACACTGAACTTTTATATCAGTCATCAACTCAATGTGCTGTTGTGAGGACGTCTAAAAGGTTTATCTTATCAGTTGAATGATTGATCATTCAAAGAATCAAAATCGTTCTCGCCAACGTAAATGTCGAAGAGGAGGCGGTTTGTTAAATACAGCAATTAGCAATTTACCATTTGAATTTCATTTGCCTGGATATCAATATTGCGGTCCTGGTACTAAACTACAAAAAAGATTAGCAAGGGGTGACCCTGGAATTAATCCTCTTGACGCAGCTTGTAGAGATCACGATATCGCATATTCTCAACATAAAAATATCGAAGATCGTCATATTGCTGATCGTATATTATCCGGTAAAGCTTGGGAACGAGTGACATCTTCAAACGCATCCCTTGGTGAACGTAGCAACGCCTGGCTTGTAACAAACGCTATGAAGGCGAAAGTAAAATTTGGAATGGGGTTAAGAAAAAAACCTAAAATTCACTCTAGGAAGCCAAAAAGAAAATTAACTCTACAAAAAGGAGTTCATGAAGCAAGAAATATTTTAAAGTTAAAAAAGCCTGATTCCTTAAAAGAAGCTATAGGTCTTGCACTTGCTGCTACTAAAAGTGTATTTAAGCGAAAGAAGAAGGATGTAAGACCCCCTCGAATTATTCCGATTCCAAAGGCTGGAGGAGTGCTACCTCTAATTCCTATTTTTGCTGGTCTTTCAGCACTAGGTGCTTTAGTGGGAGGAGTATCAGGTGTCGCAAAGGCTGTTAATGCTGCAACAAATGCTAAAGAACAGCTAAAGGAGAGCAATCGACATAATAATACGATGGAAGCTATTGCATTAGGAAAAAAGAGAAGCGGCTTATATTTGAAGCCATACAGAAAAGGACTTGGTCTATTCTTAAATCCGCCTCCAAAAAACGTCTAAAACTGCTACCTAATCGAGCATTAAATGAAATCGATTTATATAAATATGCGAATAATTTACCACATTTTAGAGGTGTTTTTATGCTTGATGCTCTCCCCAAAAAGCCTAAAAAATATGAGTGTGGAATAGTAAATTTGGACTCTATATCAGGTCCTGGTAGTCATTGGGTAGCATATTACAAAAGTGAATCCAAAAAAGAATACTTTGACAGCTTTGGAAACTTGCAACCGCCAAAGGAAATATTAAGCTATTTAGGAAAAAACATTGTTTACAATTATAAGTCTTACCAAAATTATAATATGATAAATTGCGGTCATTTATGTTTAGAATTTTTATATAATCATTACAATAATAATAAGTAACTATAAATTTAATAGTATAATTATACATTGTAAGATAACAACTATAAATAAACTTTACATAAAATAACATCTGCATTTCACTTTGAGCTACTATGTCATTAACACTGACTTTGACTGGGGATTCATCTGTGCTTACAGTTGAATACTTTCCTCCGTTGGACTTAAGTTCAGAATACGTTTGCGGACTTATTGATTTACAGACATATAATTCAATTCCTAATGTGGACAATAGAAATAACTTACTTCATCTGGATGATGATGATGAAATTAAAATTCCAGAAGGCTCCTATGAAATTGATGATATTGCAGGATTTATCAAAAAGGAGCTAACTAAGACGAAAACTAAACCTATAGTACAAATAACAGCTAATAATAACACCTTGAAAACAGAAATCAAAAGTTCTACCCGAGTATTTTTGAATAAAAATAACTCTATTGGATCATTATTAGGATTTAGTAAACGCGTTCTAGAACCTAATATTTCATATCAATCTGATTTACCAGTAAATATAATAAAAGTTAATGTGATTCGAGTTGAATGTAATATAGTATCAGGCTCTTTTATAAATAATCAACAAGTGCATACATTACACGAGTTCTCTCCTACGGTAGGTCCGGGATATAAAATAATTGAAGTTCCCAAGAATGTCATTTATTTGCCACTGAACATCAAACGGATAAGTTCTCTTACGCTGAAGTTCGTGGATCAAGACGGTGATCTTATTAATTTTAGAGGAGAAACGATTACAGTGAGATTGCATTTGAAGCCGCAGCATGTTAATATACAATAATACCATTGATAATAAATACAAACACAAAAGTGTTAACTCTTCTAGTCAGCCTAAAGCCACGCAACAGTCAGGAATAAAGCTAACAGTCGCTAACAAGCAATTCTTAAAAACTCTTGGTCTTAAGTTAAAAAATGAGTGAAATACTCGATATTACTCAAGGTGCTACCTATGATAATAGTATTACAAAAGTTGAGTATCACAGCTACTCTCCGTTTTTAGCATCATATAAGAATAGCGATGAAGTTCGAATATCATTACAACATCAGGATTTGTATATTTTACCAAGTGAAAGCTCCTTATATATAGAAGGTGCGATAACAAAATCAGATGGATTGGCCTCACCAACGGCAAAATTAACTAATAACGCCATAGCTTTTCTATTTGACGAAATTCGCTATGAATTAAATGGCGTAGAAATTGATCGCACGAGAAATCTGGGATTTGCTACAGCAATAAAAAATTATATATCTTTAAATCAAAATGAAAGCAATGTGTTACTAAATGCTTCCTGGTCTCCAGATAATTCAATATTACCTACAAGAGGATTTTTCAATTTTTGCATTCCTTTAAAGTTGCTGCTCGGCTTTGCTGAAGACTATAAGAAAATTGTTATAAATGCTAAACATGAACTTATATTGATTCGAAGTAGAGGCGATGAAAATGCTTTTATATCACCAAACGATGAAGTTAAAATAGATATTTTCAAACTACAATGGCGAGTACCCCACATAAGTGTAGCTGATGAAGAAAAACTATCGCTGCTTAAGTTAATCGATACTGGACGACCAATACAAATGAGCTTTCGTAGCTGGGATATATACGAATATCCTATATTACCTACAACTGTCGATCATAATTGGACAATTAAAACATCTACTCAGTTAGAAAAACCTCGATATGTAATTTTAGCACTTCAAACGGATCGAAAAAACGAGAAGAGTAAAGATGCAAGCAAGTTTGATCATTGCGAACTTTCAGATGTGAAGCTTCACTTAAATTCTGAAACATTTCCATATGAAGACTTAAACATTAAATTTGATCGTGAGAGATATGCTTTATTGTATGATATGTATACGAAATTCCAACAATCGTATTATGGGCGGATGCATCAACCGCTGCTTACCCGAGAGAAGTTCAAGGAAAGCGCTCCAATTGTTGTTATCGATTGCTCACATCAAAACGAGGTGATCAAATCAGGACCAGTCGATATTCGTATACAGTTTAAAACACTTAGTAATATTCCCGCAAACACAACAGCTTTTTGTTTGCTTTTGCATGACAGAATAGTCGAATATAGTTCATTGACGAGTGAAGTTAGAAAAATAATTTAAGGCAACAAATGGCTGCAATTGTGGATATTCAAGGATTTAAAGACGATCATAACAAGTTTATTGTGAAGGAATTGGCAATTTTGACAAACGGAAACCAAATACAGCACTTTATTTTTCAACCTCCATTCAGATTTAAGGATTTAACACCTGCAAAGAGAAGAGAAGCGAAATGGCTGCATGATAATTATCATGGATTCAGATGGACCGATGGATATATTCCCTATCATCAATTACGTGCTATAGTGATGCCTTTAATAAGAAACAAAATACTGTATGTGAAAGGTTGTGAAAAGGCTTGCTGGATCAAAAATACATTTGGTGAAGGTGTAATAGTATATAATATGGAAGAAGAATTGCAGTGTCCAAAATTATCCTCTCTTAAAATTTTTTATAAAGTACCATGCTGTTTAACTCATCAGGGACAATGCGCTCAAGAAAATGTTTATCTTTTAAGAAATTTTCTAGAAAAATAATAAAATTTAGAAATAAGAAATAAATGTCTTATAATTTTATACTAATAAAAGTCTCTGTTTCTGTTAATGTTAAAATAGCATTTTATTAATTTACTCATTTATTTTCCTTCTACATACATTTATTCATAATTCTTATTTTAACAATTTTTAGATAATCTATAGTGTCCCCAAGCGTATGTTTGAATACCATCTTCTCTTATAAATCTTTTATCGTCAAATGGACTCAACGCTACTTTATTAATATATTCCGTATATATTGTATGAAATTTACTTCTAAATCCTAACATGTTGACATAAAATAATTTTTTCTTATATAAACAATCTCTGTAATTATCTAGAGTTAAAGTATTTACAGCTGTTTTTTTAATACCTTTAGCTTTCTTTATTTCGGGTTTTTCTTCAATACTTAAAGAGTATAGCTTAGATCGTAAACCTATAAACTCAGTCATAATTCTTCCTTTATTCTCATCTTTCATTAAACCTAAAACCTTTTTATTTACTAACGGTATATTATAAGGATTGTCGTAGGGATATTCTGATGTATCGAATCTTTCATTAATATCTAAAATAATATCATTATAAAAATCGTTAGCAGAAATAGAATATATAAAAGAATCTGTGTCCATATAGTTTAAGGAGACCATATCTTTGTATTTAGGTTTCATATATTCATAATGAAAGTTATACATTTTTAGCTTTGATAGCTCTAAGACTGTAAAGCCTAAGTAAATTGGTTTATTATAAATTGTGTAAACTCTTTTTAATTGAACTGCAGTCATATTTGATGTAAAATGAGAAAGACTATGAAAATTAGGTTTCGCTATAAGAGCACGCAAACCCTGATGTCTACCACGGCTTTCCCACTCTGTTGCAATTTTTACATCTTTTCTTTTATCTACATTTTCCATAGTCTTTCCATACACCGAATTATTTAATAATTTAAAAAAGTCTTTTTCAAAATTATTTTTTGCGGCAGTTCGATGGAAATTATTTAAATCAATGTAACTCTTTAACCAATTTGATTGTTTAAACATTAAAACTCGATGAATACGCTGCAGTTCTAATCCGTGCTTCACACACTGTTGTAAATTTCTATAGTGTATAACATAATTATATTTATTTTCTAAATCAGCAATCAACTTTTTAATCTTGGCTTGAGGAGGTAATTTATTTTCAGGACAAAAGGGAAGATCATTATGATCGTCATGAGATAAATCTGGATAAATTAAATCAACTTCTAAAATATATCCTATTTCTGAATTTTCAGGAATTTTCATGAAATCTATATTATCAAAGTTATCTACCCAAACAAAACCTGCATATGGAAGTGATTCCGACATAGCCCATCCATATAAATTGTTAGCATCAAGATAAACCAAGTATTTTGAATCGATTGCAGGATTAAACTTTTTCATATATTTATTATTAGCTAGAGAATGTCTTAAGGAACATTGTGTTAAACCTCCTCGAATACCTCTTTTCATGAAATTATACATATTTATATCTGTTAACAATTCTAATTTAATTTGAGTATGTTTTAACATCGCATCCCACGACAATCCTGGTGCTGTGTAATAATGACATGGGTCCAACTCATAGATATTTATGCATACTCTTCTAAAATTCTCAAAAATGTCTGCTAGCAACAAAACATCACACTTTAAATATAAAAGTAAATATTGGGAAATATCTCTACAATTAAATCTGTTCCATACGTTAACAGCATGTTGATATTCTCCTTCTGTGCATTCATTGTTTGTAAGTTTATTAAAAAATTGTTCGCGAGGAGGTAGACATGTTTCATTTAATTTATCAAAAGAATTTAAGTAATCATATGGAAAAACCCCCTTTCTCCTTATTAAATTAAAATATTCATCATCTTTAAATTCATTACGGATTATTCTAAAGTCTTCATCAGGCAGATTTTTTGCTAAAGTATCTAAACTCGCAGGCATAAAACGAATGGAATCTAAAAACCGTAATTCAATCGTTTTATACTCAAAGAAAATTTTCTTTGACATTGATATATATACCTCTTTATTTAAGGGAATAACGTTAATAGAACCTTCAATTTCATTTAATGATTTAATAAATAAATGACTGTCATAACCAGAAAAATTGTGTAGAAAAACTGGGAAAAATGTTGGAACTCTATACCTTAGATTGCATTTATTATGAGCTGGACCCCTATACTTTCCGGTAAGATGACAATGATCAATAACCCTATCATTCGCTAATAATTGCTTACAAATATGACAGTATTGCTCTTCTCGTTGCATCCTTATTTCATTTGGTGACATGGGAACAAGCGGCTTACACTTTGAAACATGATTTTTATAGATGTCTTTCACGTCGTCTGCTAATAAATGTACAAATCGACTAACAGCATCTTCACCTTGATAAATCCTGAACTTGCTTAAAGCGTCATCATAAAGGCAATGGATAAAATAAGAGAAAGCACAGGGTATGTGCTCTTGAGTGTTGGTTGTTGAAGACAGCATAGGATTAGGTATGCACGTTTTAATTTCCTTTAGCACGCATTCAAAGTCAGCATAGATAACAAATGGCACACTTAACTTGCGTTCATACTTCTCAAATTCCAAAAAAGCTTTTTCCGAGGTAGGCATAGAAGTCACTATTTTACAGCATTCATTTTTATGTTTAGCAAAAGATTCTACATTAGAACAATGTTGAAAACACGAATTACAAAAGTAAATTTGTGTTTTATGATGTGTTACTTGTTCCTTAATCAATCTGGAAATATTCTTAATCCAGACATAGTGATTTAGAGTTTCATCTTGAAGAAGCAACAAATTTATGTGATTTTCTTTCTCATTTGATGTACAATAAAAAGGTCCCACAATTTGACAACTACCTTGTATAAAATCGTAGCCGAAAACATTCACGCTTATATTTGGATTGATCTCTTCGAATACTTTTATATCACGCAAAGTCATGGGGAATTCCAACCCAGTAAAATCTAATTTCACTCCATTTATAAGCTCTATTTCGCTATCTGATATATTAGAAACTGAATATGAAGATGTTCTATCAGAATCGCGAGTTGGTTGGTGTAGAGCTGATATAACAGCCCACTTAAAACAGTAAATATCATTATTTTTCACATTAACGCATGCTTTCTTGTCCATTATAACCTTGGGTAAAGGTATGTAGGAAGAACCTCTTAACGGGTGATATTGGTTAATGTTGATTTCTAAATGAATTATTCGAATCAACGACCATCCACTATCTTTCTCTTGAAATTCTTCTGATTTGGTGTTAATGCAGTTAATCATATTCTTACATAAAGTTGGTAAATCGCTGTTGTTGAATATGACAGTCATTTTGGATTGAAATGATTTTATTGAAGAAATAATTTCATTTTCGTCTTCTGAGTTTACAACTTTGATATATTCTGCAAAAAGCTCAATATTGAACTTACAAGAAATATGTTTTTCTAACGAGATATTTAACACTTCCAAAAGTTGATGATTAGATTCTTGTAAGAATTTATTTATATCGAGTAATCCTTCATCTCCATTTTCAAGAATAAATGTTTCAATTCGTCCCCCGAAATTTTCCTTAACACACCTAAGATGTTCCTTTATAGGTATAGACGCTTTCTTTTTATGAATATTGGTACGTAAATGATACGTCCAGTCTTTTACTTTAATTTGTAAATTACATGCCTGACAAAACATATGTGTTAAAGCGTCCGTTAATGATGTTTTTAATGATGATGTTGATGGTGAAACTGATACCGATATAGATGTAGACATATCCTTAGTATCTTCTTTTGGACGATGCGATCTTGTATCCAATGTGCTGCTGTGTATATTTTTTATATGCCTCTGTAGGGTGAAGTTCCTTTTAAAGGTCTTTCCACATACTTCACACAAAAAGCACTTCATTTCTATTATATTCCACTTCTTGTACAATTATAAAGAGTTCTTAAGTTGTCTTTTAGTATTAATGCACACTTTAAAAGTTTAAAATAAAGTTTTCTTATTCTTTAGAAAACACAGTCTTAAAAACATTTAATAAACCACGTTTAATTTAGTTTACAAAACTCAGATATGTTGCAAGAAATCAAAGTATAGAAATACGATATTTAGATTTATATAGATTTATGTCCAACTCTCATCTAATTAGAAATAGAACTAGAGTGAAATGTCAGCAGCACGCGTCTTTTATTAGGCGAATTTATCACATTCAATTATCATTTAGGAAACCGCAATATTCTGTTTTCCAATTAAATTCGCATCATGTTATTTCATTTAGCTGATAAAGCTGTACTGCGTAATTAAAAACTCAAAACAACAAACTCTTATCTTCAGCACGAGGCCAGGTTCATCTACAAAACCTTATCACCCAACGACCTTAACATTGCCGCCAAATTATTAATTTCAACGCAGTCACCAGCTCGCTTATCAATCACAGCTCGACCAGAAAAACATGTTAAAACTTGCTTGAAAACAAATGATATCATAGAAATAAGAATTTGCAAACGAAATAAAAAATAATCTTCATCTATTTACTCAAAGTGGTGAAATCTTTATTACGCAATATTCTGTTTTTCCAATTAAATTCGCAACATGTTATTTCATTTAGCTGATAAAGCTGTACTTCGTAATTAAAGACTCAAAACAACAAACTCTTATCTTCAATCCAATTAAATTCGCCTCATGTTATTTCATTTAGCTGATAAAGCGGTACTTCGAAATTAAAGACTCAAAACAACAAACTCTTATCTTCAACATCAATTGTAGCCTCCAAGACTGAATACCCAATATCCAAGATGGCCGACAGGTGCCTTATCTTACTAAACAATCTAGGTTCAGATCCAAGGTTTAGATCTAAGTCTAGATGCAAACCAAAGAAGAAGAAGAAGACCAATTGTAGCCTACAGGACCGAAAACCAAAAATCCAAGATGGCCGACATTCTTATCTCTCAATTGTAGCCTATAAGACCGAAAACCCCAAAATCCAAGATGGCCGACATGCTTATCTCTCAATTGTAGCCTATAAGACCGAAAACCCCAAAATCCAAGATGGCCGACAGTCCTTATCTCTTTTCCTTATCTCTCAATTGTATCCTATAAGACCGAAAACCCCAAAATCCAAGATGGCCGACATTCTTATCTCTCAATTGTAGCCTATAAGACCGAAAACCCCAAAATCCAAGATGGCCGACATCCTTATCTCTCAATTGTAGCCTATAAGACCGAAAATCCTTATCTCTTTTCCTTATCTCTCAATTGTAGCCTACAAGACCGAAACTGCACCTCCAAAAATTGTTATGGGGTTTCTGGCGCATGAAAAATGTGCAAAAATGTGACGTCAGACCTCGATTTCCCTCACAATTTAACCAATTTTAAGGTGCACCTTGCACATTTGCGCCAGAAACCCCATATTTATACTACTACCATTAAATCTTTTGGTTGAAGCACAGTTCGGTTTACTAAAATTATCACAGTTTAAAAAATTAATAACTTTATTTTTGGTTTGTCTTTTACTTTGTTTGCATTTTAGATTCATATGGATTAGATTTCTCGAGTATAGAAAAATTAGCGAATAATTCATCTGATGAAAACTTAATATTAAACAGATCCTTTTATAAAAATGACGATTTATTATATAGATTCAGGATAATTTTGGGGTGCTATGCTTAAGTATTGAAAGATTGAATTACAATAATTATTAACTAACGTTAATGTGTATAACTTTATATGTTCTCGCAGGCATTCTACTGCTAATAATAAGTGTATGGAAAATGTTATCCCATCACAAAGCTCAACATATTTAATTTACTTCGAATGCAATAATTTATATGGGTGAGACATGTCTGAATTCTTAGTATATGAGGAATTTCAATGGGATAGAAAATACTCAAAGTTTAGAAATTGAATATATATATTTGAAGTAGATTTAACTTATCTAGAATCACTTCATGACTTACACAATGATATACCATTATGCGCAAATAATATAAATATCCTCTGAATTAGGCTCAAGGAAATTGATATATGACTTAGAAGATACATTTCATTACATAATCCATTCTAGAAATCTCCAAAAAGTAGTGTAAAGTATGAATTGAAGTTTTCATGTATTCATAGAGCTCTTTGATTCAGACAATGGAATTGATTAAAACAATATATTGATCTTAGTACTTTGCATAGATCAAAAGCTGTTAACACTTTCTGATCTTAAGCTCTTATGATGGAATTTGTATTTATCACGATGAATGACACTAATTTTGGGTTCTTAAGTATATTCAAATGTTCAACAGATGCTTACTATTGGCAAGACTTATTCTAATATCATCATTAAATCTTTCGGTTGGAGCAAAGTTCGGTTTACTAAAATTATCACAGTTTAAAAAATTATTAACTTTATTTTTGGTTTGTCTTTTACTTTGTTTGCATTAGCAAGTATAAACATGTATTTGAAAAAGGGTATACCCCAAACAAAATGTGATTACAAAATATCAAATTTCTTCGAAATAAAAGCACTTGTAATTCACTTAATCAATTTTTATTTAAAATCGGTAGTGTTCTATTAAATCTTCCTGACATATCATTATTTTATATAATTAATTTACATATTTCTAAATCCTGGTATTTCGTCCATTTTGTTTTCGATAAATTTTAAATTGCAATCTTCATCCATCTCATACACAGTGTTGTTGATCTCCACTGTTTGAAACTCTGACTGCGGTTCCACTGATTGATGATTTTCGAAAATGAATTTTACAAAGCATATTGTCAATACAAGAACATCTTTTTGTCTCTGAAATTCCTCCATTTTCTGAATTATAGGCTGTGTTACTTTATTTAGATATTCCTGTTTAATATCACCATCCTTAAGATTTGTATTAAGTTCGATGTTTTCAAATTTGTATTCATTACATCGATTGATGTATTTGAATCGTGTTATAACCCGAACAGGTTCATATGCACCATTTTTTAGATATTTTTGAATGTGTTCTTGAAATTTGTTTAAGTAATGTTCTTCCAGTAAATACTTCAGCGCATTTATTCCGAAAGCCAGTTGATTATGCACCGCTAATATCATTTCATCCCATACTGGGGTGAATTGTATCTTAAAAGTATATTGTTCGCGAGGAGTCTTTACGATAGATTTTCCTTCCATTTTATTTCTGTAATAACATTTTTTTATTTACTACGCATATATTAATTACTCTGCAACATACCTGATCTTCCTTCCTTTCCTGAATCTGGTCTATCTAAATATTTGCCTCAGCTTTTATAGCAAGTATTTTACCCCCCACTGGAAATTTTTAAAACTTGAACTGCTTAAAATTAAATTAAATTGAAGATTTCATTAACGTTATTCCCTTAAATAAAGTGTTATATATCAATGTCAAAGGCAATTTTTTCATCTGAGAATAAAACGATTGAATTACAATGTTTAGATTCCATTCGCTGCGAGTTTAGATACTCTAAAAACAAACAAAAATCTGAATGATGAAGACTTCAGAATAACCCATAATGAATTTAATAAGGAGAAAGGGGGGTTTTCATATGATTACTTAAATTCTTTTGATAAATTTAAAATGAAGCATGTGTGTCCCTCAGGATTTTTTAATAAACTTAGCAATAAGAAGAAGAATATCAGCATGTCGTTAATGTATGGAACAAATTTAATTCTACATAAATATATATGAGTTTAACCCGAATCATTATTACACAACACCAGGATTGTCATGGGATGCTATGTTAAAACACATCCAAATTAAATTAGAATTATAGAAATGTATTATATAATTTCATGAAAAGCGGTATTCGGGGAGGTTTAACACAATGTTCCTTACGATATTCTCTATCTAATGAGAGATTTTGATTTTTTTAAAAGGGTTAAAATTTTTGGTTTAGATTGATGTTATTTATTTATATAGATGAGTTATTTCGGAGTCACTTCCATATGCAGATTTTGTTTGGATAGATAATTGTGATATTGAAGATTAGGATTGAGAAATTTTCCAAATATCTTTTAACGTGTTCTCAATAATATAAATTCAATATTTTTTTTATTTCCCCAGCATGTTTTAACATGGAGAAGGGATATTAAAATAGCTACAGAATGGGAAAGTTGAGGTAACCATTTAGGTCTTCGTGTTTTAATTGCAAAACCCAATTTTCATAGTACTGCGCAATTTACAATAAATATGGCTGCAGTAGAATTAAACAAAATAAAAGTGACGTATAACAAACCAGTTTATTTAGGGTTTATAGTTTTTGAAATATCAAAATTAAATTAGAATTTATAGGTTTAAAGTCTAACATCGTCCGGGCTATCCCAATCCTCCTCTAAATGATTAGCAGCATCAAGCCGGGTCCTCATCTCGAGGGCCAGCGCTTCGACGCTGAAAACTGATATAACACACCTCCTTCCGCTAACTGAGTGATTAATCTATAAAGAAGAAAATAATAAAAAATACCATGTAAAATAATTTTAAAAACTAACCGTTCGCAACCCCGTCAAATTCTCCGAATATGGAGTGGCCACTTCGCACCACTCAGACTCCCATCCTAACCTATAGACCAGGTTTATCGGGGTTAGCGGAGAATTTACCAGCTCCTGCAGCCGCTCATGAGGATCCTCGTAATCCTCTGGGATATTCAACACCTTAAGAACTTCTTCTATAATTCTCTCCATTTTGGTGAATGTTAAAACTCATAAGTGATTCATTGCTTAAATAGTATCCGCTTATCTCTATTCATTTTTCACATTTTTTTGCTCGTCTATAAAACTTATTTGTTGATTAACCATGAAACTCTCATTAGACTTATTTTTTAATCATTCCATAAAACTTCCTTCAAATTTAATTAAATGACCTCCGCTTATCTTTATAGAATTCTAAATTTAAATTTAAATTCTTTACATATGATTTGAAAGGAATTGTGGTGACCAAAAAATATGATAAATGCTTATCGATAGTTAGCTGCTACTGAAATTATATAGAGATAAGCGGGGATCGTTTAATTAAATTTGAAGGAAGTTTTATGGAATGATTAAAAAATAAGTTTTATGAGAGTTTCATGGGTAATCAACAAATAAGTTTTATAGATGAGAAAAAAAGTGAAAAATGAATAGAGATAAGCGGTTCCACCAAAGTGTTGGTATTAGCTATTAAATCATTGTTCATCCCTTTTCTTTTATAGTATTATGAAGACATCAAGTCCCTTTCCGTAGCACCCCTTACACATTGCGCTATCGCTACATCATTTTTGTTTGCTTTTTATATCTCAGAATAGTCGAATATAATTCACTTTTCAACGCCTAAAAAACCCGACAATTGACAGCAAAATTCAAAGATTGAAATTGAGAAAGATTATTTCCTTATTAACGAAAAATTTTATAATATAATGATAGGTCTATGTTAATTGCTTTTTATGAAACAACCTGTAAATCTTTGTACAGCAAATATGACTTAAAAGATAATACAGAACAGAGCTTCAAAGTATGCATAAATTATAAGTTAACTGATTTATCATGACGGCAAGAGCGGATGGTCAAATACCTGATTCTCATTTATTAGGTCGAAGAACAACTTTTATCAGCTCTATGAATAGCTATATCAGGTCTATAAACAGCTATATCAGGTCTACTATCAGCTTTAGCAGGTCTATGAACAACTATATCAGGTCTATGAACAGTTATATCAGGTCTACTATCAGCTTTAACAGGTTTATTACCAGCTTTAGCAGGTCTATGAACAGCTATATCAGGTCTTCTACCAGCTTTAACAGGTCTATTACCAGCTTTAGCAGGTCTATGAACAGCTATATCAGGTCTACTACCAGCTTTAGCAGGTCATGAACAGCTTTAACTGATTTGTTTTACTAGATCTTCTAAATTTATAGCGAAATGTATGTATCGATTCCTTTTCGATAACGTTCTTTCTTCAACAAACTATCTTTATCGATTACTAAAAAACCATAATTGTCTTTCCAGCAAACACTGCAAATTATGTTGCTTATCAACTAAATCAGAACAGTTAGACAAAGCCGGCTCCCTGGAGACACGGGATATAAAAATTAATTAAATTGTTTTAATTAAAAGTCATGGGAATCACAATATGATTAGTCGCGATTTTGTTTTTCTTACATGCTATCTGTTATTGTCAGAAATCGACCTATTACTTTATCTTCTAGCGAAGTTAGGATCTACTAATTGCATACACCAAGTACATTCAGGGTATAAAATTGAAATCAAAAAATGAAATGTAGAAGAAATCGGCTCATCAGATATCAAATGTAATATTAGACTCCTGTTACCATCTACTAGAGTCATGTATGTCTCTAAAATATCATTTGGATCCATATAGAGAATTGGGAGAGGTGAAGTTAAAATAAACATATATTTAATAGAACTTTTTTCCATTTATTTACAAATTTAAGTAATATCCATTACTAGATGTTATTTTTGTAAATATTAAATTAAAATAGTTCCCATTTGCTAGTTTCCTAACAACATAGAAGCCTCCATCGTTAAGTTTCTCGATTGTGCGGTGAGTAATTTTAGCGCTGTATCTCGGCGGCAGAAAAACTTGGTAATTCTCTAGTTCTAAAAGGATCCTGGGCCCATACTTCGTTGTTACATTGCTGCATCCTATGATTTTATACTCTAACAACTCTTCCATGTCTTTAACTGCAATCGTAGGTTTAAAATTTGCAGAGTTCAGTTCTTCGAGCACTTCAAAGTCTTCGATGACTGCTTCATTGATTATTGGTAGCTGAGGCATGTTAGATTATTTTAATTTCACTAGGAACACGAATTTCATGTATTTTCAGTTTCACTGATTGACTTTACATTGAAAACTAAAAATTTAACTAAAAATACTTGGCTTTTATACTCGAATTGATATTTAATCAAAGATAAGACCCTAACAAACAAAATTCTTATAACCGCAATTTCCTTTTAAATGTAAGCTGTTTGACATGTTAAAACATGCTTGGAAATAAAAAAAAATATTGAATTTATATTATTGAGAACACGTTAAAAGATATTTGGAAAATTTCTCAATCCTAATCTTCAATATCACAATTATCTATCCAAACAAAATCTGCATATGGAAGTGACTCCGAAATAACTCATCTATATAAATTAATAACATCAATCTAAACCAATTCCGGAGCTATGGAAGCTTAACGTATATTTGGGAAAAATCGCAAAAATTACTTTTAGATCTAACTTGATCTACAAAAGGTCAGAAAAAAATCGAAAAGTATCAACCTAGATCAAGGGTTCAACCTTTCAATTTCACCAATTTTCACGGTATGCATATCATTATTTTACATGGATTTTTGGTGATTAATAAAAGCAACGCAATGTGTAAGTGGTGCTACCGAAAGGGATTTGATGTATTCATGATACGTACTATAAAAGGAGAGGGATGAACAATGATTTATTAGCTAATACTAACACTTTGATGGAAACGGTTCAACTTCACATAGGTAATTATTGTTTCATGTTACATGTTTCATGATTCATGATTCATGATTCTTGTTTCATGTTTCGTGTTTATTGTTTTATGATTCATGTTTATTGTTTACTGTTTCATGTCTTTTAGACTTGATTCTTAAATAAGATCAATATGGATGAGAATCTTACTAAGGAAATAGCGAGGGTGCGAAATGCCATCAGAAAAAAGTTTAAAGCTCTTAAGATGGGAAAAATGGAAACAGAGACTCAGCTAGAGCAAACTTTTAAGTCTATCACCAAGCCGCTTGAGACACTTGTATTGAGAACACGTTTAAAGATATTTGGAAAATTTCTCAATCCTAATCTTCAATATCACAATTATCTATCCAAACAAAATCTGCATATGGAAGTGACTCCGAAATAACTCATCTATATAAATTAATAACATCAATCTAAACCAAATATTTTAACCCTTTTAAAAAAATCAAAATCTTTCATTAGATAGAGAATATCGTAAGGAACATTGTGTTAAACCTCCCCGAATACCGCTTTTCATGAAATTATATAATACATTTCTATAATTCTAATTTAATTTGGATGTGTTTTAACATAGCATCCCATGACAATCCTGGTGTTGTGTAATAATGATTCGGGTTAAACTCATAGATATTTATGTAGAATTAAATTTGTTCCATACATTAACGACATGCTGATATTCTTCTTCTTATTGCTAAGTTTATTAAAAAATCCTGAGGGGCACACATGCTTCATTTTAAATTTATCAAAAGAATTTAAGTAATCATATGAAAACCCCCCTTTCTCCTTATTAAATTCATTATGGATTATTCTAAAGTCTTCATCATTCAGATTTTTGTTTTGTTTTTTAGAGTATCTAAACTCGGAGCGAATGGAATCTAAACATTGTAATTCAATCGTTTTATTCTCAGATGAAAAAATTGCCTTTGACATTGATATATAACACTTTATTTAAGGGAATAACGTTAATGAAATCTTCAATTTAATTTAATTTTAAGCAGTTCAAGTTTTAAAAATTTCCAGTGCTGGGTAAAATACTTGCTATAAAAGCTGAGGCAAATATTTAGATAGACCAGATTCAGGAAACGAAGGAAGATCAGGTATGTTGCAGAGTAATTAATATATGCGTAGTAAATAAAAAAATGTTATTACAGAAATAAAATGGAAGGAAAATCTATCGTAAAGACTCCTCGCGAACAATATACTTTTAAGATACAATTCACCCCAGTATGGGATGAAATGATATTAGCGGTGCATAATCAACTGGCTTTCGGAATAAATGCGCTGAAGTATTTACTGGAAGAACATTACTTAAACAAATTTCAAGAACACATTCAAAAATATCTAAAAAATGGTGCATATGAACCTGTTCGGGTTATAACACGATTCAAATACATCAATCGATGTAATGAATACAAATTTGAAAACATCGAACTTAATACAAATCTTAAGGATGGTGATATTAAACAGGAATATCTAAATAAAGTAACACAGCCTATAATTCAGAAAATGGAGGAATTTCAGAGACAAAAAGATGTTCTTGTATTGACAATATGCTTTGTAAAATTCATTTTCGAAAATCATCAATCAGTGGAACCGCAGTCAGAGTTTCAAACAGTGGAGATCAACAACACTGTGTATGAGATGGATGAAGATTGCAATTTAAAATTCATCGAAAACAAAATGGACGAAATACCAGGATTTAGAAATATGTAAATTAATTATATAAAATAATGATATGTCAGGAAGATTTAATAGAACTCTACCGATTTTAAATAAAAATTGATTAAGTGAATTACGAGTGTTTTTATTTCGAAGAAATTTGATATTTTGTAATCACATTTTGTTTGGGGTATACCCTTTTTCAAATACATGTTTATACTTGCTAATGCAAACAAAGTAAAAGACAAACCAAAAATAAAGTTAATAATTTTTTAAACTGTGATAATTTTAGTAAACCGAACTTTGCTCCAACCGAAAGATTTAATGATGATATTAGAATAAGTCTTGCCAATAGTAAGCATCTGTTGAACATTTGAATATACTTAAGAACCCAAAATTAGTGTCATTCATCGTGATAAATACAAATTCCATCATAAGAGCTTAAGATCAGAAAGTGTTAACAGCTTTTGATCTATGCAAAGTAAGATCAATATATTGTTTTAATCAATTCCATTGTCTGAATCAAAGAGCTCTATGAATACATGAAAACTTCAATTCATACTTTAAACTACTTTTTGGAGATTTCTATAATGGATTATGTAATGAAATGTATCTTCTAAGTCACATATCAATTTTCTTGAGCCTAATTCAGAGGATTTTTATATTATTTGCGCAAAATGGTAGATCATTGTGTAAGTCATGAAGTGATTCTAGATAAGTTAAATCTACTTCAAATATATATATTCAATTTCTGAACTTTGAAGAATGATCATTATATTGATATCCGTATTTTCTATCCCATTGAAATTCCTCATATGATAAGAATTCAGACATGTCTCACCCATATAAATTATTGCAGTCGAAGTAAATTAAATATGTTGAGCTTTGTGATGGGATAACATTTTCCAAACACTTATTATTAGCAGTAGAATGCCTGCGAGAACATATAAAGTTATACACATTAACGTCAGTTAATAATTATTGTAATTCAATCTTTCAATACTTAAGCATAGCACCCCAAAATTATCCTGAATCTATATAATAAATCGTCATTTTTATAAAAGGATCTGTTTAATATTAAGTTTTCATCAGATGAATTATTCGCTAATTTTTCTATACTTGAGAAATCTAATCTATATGAATCTAAAATGCAAACAAAGTAAAAGACAAACCAAAAATAAATTTAATAATTTTTTAAACTGTGATAATTTTAGTAAACCGAACTGTGCTTCAACCAAAAGATTTAATGGTGATATTAGAATAAGTCTTGACAATAGTAAGCATCTGTTGAACATTTGAATATACTTAAGATCACAAAATTAGTGTCATTCCTCGTGATAAATACAAATTCCATCTAAGAGCTTAAGATCAGAAAGTGTTAACAGCTTTTGATCTATGCAAAGTACTAAGATCAATATATTGTTTTAATCAATTCCATTGTCTGAATCAAAGAGCTCTATGAATGTATGAGTTTTAATCAATGCCATTGTCTGAATCAAAGAGCTCTATGAATGTATGAAAACTTCAATTCATACTTTAAACTACTTTTTGGAGATTTCTATAATGGATTATATAATGAAATGTATCTTCTAAGTAACATATCAATTTCCTTGAGCCTAATTCAGAGGATTTTCTGTAAACTTGCTTCAAGAAGATTTATAACTCGAGGTTTTATTTTGTAGAAAAATGGTTTTGGATCCAATATTCCTTCATCATCATTTTTCAATAGAAAGCTTTCAATACGATTATTAAAGCCCTGTTTAATGCGCTTTAAATTTCTTTCATTGGTTCAGCTGTATTTCTCTATAAATTTTGAAAGATCATTGGGATAGTAGTTTTTCGTTTGTTTGACTTGGTGAGATCACAATTTGGGTCTATTGTTGCATGACGCATACAAAAATTAAATTTTAAATGTCATATAGGGTTGTTAGCTGTCCGTTTGGTATAAATTTAAACCATAATTACGATTCAAGAAAAATATGGTTTCCTTATTAAGATTATTACGACTGAAAAAAGAAGAAACCAAGTTTAAAGCTATGAAAAGAGTTTTATTTTCTTAAGTTCTTGACATGATAAATCTCTCTAAATTACCAAAAGAAAGCCATTCCAGCTACCTCGATTTTGTTTGTTCTATCGGCCCAATTCAAAGTTTTTGAGTCTATTTTTATAAAGTGCTGCAACGGCAACAAACCCGGAAGCTGACATTTGCCAAAATTAGATGACAAACTCAAAGTAAACTGAACTCTGTGAAATCACAATTTGAGTCTATTGTTACATGAAGCATATAAAAAATTTATTTTCTTATGTTCTTCACATGATAAATCTCGTTAAAGTATTGAAAGAAGACATTTCAGCTACTTCGATTTTGTTTGTTCTAGTCTAAATTCACAGTTTTGAGGCAATTTTTAGAAAGTGTTACAACAACGCCAATGATCTTGTTCATTTCTTCTGCAGTTCAAGGTTGTTATATGGGTTTGGTAGCTGCTAGTTTGATATAAATTTAAAGCATAGTTACGAATCAATGGTTTCCCTTATTAAGATTATCACGGCTGAATCATAAAGAAACGAAGTTTAAGGCTATGGAAAGATATTTATTTTCTTTGCAAGTTCTTCACATGATAAACCTCTCCAAAGTACCGAAAGAAACCATTCTAGCTATCTTGACTAGACGTTTATTACTTATTAACGGATTTATGCAAAGCGATGCATGTTATTTTTAAACATCAGATTTTTTTTCCCTAATTACAGAAATTCCTTTAACTATTCCTCAATGGTGTTATATTAACTAGTAGTCAAGGTCCAGATGACGTAATCGGTGGAATGACTTACTTGCTAGTTGCATAAAACACGAAATTATTTAATAATATAACCTCGAATTAATGGTTATATTTAGATCTGGAAAAGAAATTGCATGATAATCTTTTAAAGTTTGAGGTTACAATATTCTGCTTCCAATTAAAGTCGCATCATAGCTGATAAAGGGGTACTTCGTAATTAAAAACTCAAGACAACAAACTCTTATTTTCAGCACGAGGTCAGATTCATCTACAAAACCTTATCACCCAACGACCTTAACATTGTCGCCAAATTATTAATTTCTATGCAGTCACCAGCTCGCTTATCAATCACAGCTCGACCAGAAAAACATGTTAAAACTTGCTTGAAAACAAATGATATCATAGAAATAAGAATTTGCAAAAGAAATTAAAAAATAATCTTCATCTATTTACTCAAAGTGGTGAAATCTTTTATTACGCAATATTCTGTTTTTCCAACTAAATTCGCATCATGTTATTTCATTTAGCTGATAAAGCTGTACAGACTCAAAACAACAAACTCTTATCTTCAATCCAATTAAATTCGCCTCATGTTATTTCATTTAGCTGATAAAGCTGTGCTTCGTAATTAAAGACTCAAAACAACAAACTCTTATCTTCAACATCAATTGTAGCCTCCAAGACTGAATACCCAATATTCAAGATGGCCGACAGGTGCCTTATCTTACTAAACAATCTAGGTTCAGATCCAAGGTTTAGATCTAAGTCCAGATGCAAACCAAAGAAGAAGAAGACCAATTGTAGCCTCCAAGACCAAAAACCGAAAATCCAAGATGACCGACAATCCTTATCTCTTTTCCTTATCTCTCAATTGTAGCCTATAACACCGAAAACCCAAAATCCAAGATGGCCGACATCCTTATCTCTCAATTGTAGCCTATAACACCGAAAACCCCAAAATCCAAGATGGCCGACATCCTTATCTCTCAATTGTAGCCAATAAGACCGAAAACCCAAAATCCAAGATGGCCGACAATCCTTATCTCTCAATTGTAGCCAATAAGACCGAAAACCCAAAATCCAAGATGGCCGACATCCTTATCTCTCAATTGTAGCCTATAACACCGAAAACCCCAAAATCCAAGATGGCCGACATCCTTATCTCTCAATTGTAGCCTATAACACGGAAAACCCCAAAATCCAAGATGGCCGACAATCCTTATCTCTCTTCCTTATCTCTCAATTGTAGCCTATAAGACCGAAAACCCAAGATCCAAGGTGGCCGACATCCTTATCTCTCTTCCTTATCTCTCAATTGTAGCCTATAAGACCGAAAATCCTTATCTCTTTTCCTTATCTCTCAATTGTAGCCTACAAGACCGAAACTGCTCCTCCAAAAATTGCTATGGGGTTTCTGCCTCATGAAAAATGAGCAAAAATGTGACGTCAGACCTCGATTTCCCTCACAATTTAACCAATTTTTAGGTGCTCCTGCTCATTTGCGGCAGAACCCGCATATTTATACTACTCACATACCATGAAAAACTGAAATTTTTTAATCAGTCTGTAACTCCCAAACGCTTGAGATTGCCCCCGCCACCTACCATACAATTTTTTGTTTGTCACCCTACTCATTTTGTTACGTCAGATCTAAAACACCCTGTATATTAATGTATGCTACTATTCGATGTAGTTTTTCTAATGACTCAGTTTTTGTACTGGAATGCAGTGTGACAATTTTTTTTTTAAATCAATCACTTTTCTCTGTATTGGTGGATAGTGAACTATTTAATTTTTCAGCCATAAGGGCCTTCCCAACAGAGAATATATAGCATATTTCAGTAGTAATGGAAAAATACCTCTAGAAGTCATATCAGCAGTATTTTCACAGGATTTCACATAATGTCCATCACTTTCGATCTTGAGTGCCCTGTATTTGAGGAATTCGATTACCTTACAAATGTTTGCCATTTGTGTGCTTCTTTCTATAGCCAAGACAGCACGATCGTTGAATCAATCCAGGCACAACATTATGGATTAGCATTATCCAAACGCTTTCTTACATAAATGAATTTCTGTAAAACAAACAAGGAAAATTAAAAAAGAAGTTTTCTTTATATTTCTTCTATAATTATAAAATAAATAGTTTTAAAGTTATTAAAGAAAATAGATGAAAATTGACCATTCCCCCCTCCCCATCCCTTTTCATCGAAACTACTGAGCCTAAAATTAAAAAAAAATATCGAAAATAGCTCTTTACTTATAGATTATAGGAAAACCTATAAGAAGTCTATGATCTTAAAATAACATGGTAAATCTCTTAACATTGTGCGTATAAACTTACATTTGAAGTTAGAATATATGAGACAACATGTTAAGTTTGTTCTCGGGAGAAATTATTGGTACTACTCGTTCGACTTAACTAGGCCAGGCATCCGTCACGTGGTAAACGCCTCCGCTGCTCCGGCAAATAAGTCACAGACGCCGTACACCTAACGAGCACACGAATTATCGCGCTACGCTGCCAGTGTGTTGGCGGTGACGAATCAAAAGTTGAAATATCCGAATACCTTCTATCACTCGGTCTTCGACTACGTATTCAAGAATATACAACAAAACAGATTTCAACAATAGACAGCGCGAGCAATTGTTGACATAGGTGAGTGACCTTACGAGAATTGTGCAATGCGCTATGATTAGGAAGTAAACGAAACGATTGCAAATTGTGTCAGTCATCCGATAATGACATTATGATGTACTTAAAGAAAGATCTTAATTTAGGTTATATGTACACTGTACGTTCTCCTTCGTCAAGGTTGAGTGATGCTAGATCTGCTTGATCGTTCCTTTTGATTAGATACCGTGGATCTGGTTGCGACCTGTCATCCCCTTTCCTTTGTAGTGTTAGTGTTCTCCGAAATTCATGTAATTAGTACACCTCTTTTTTATTTTTATTGGATTTCTTATCTTACAAATATTTCAAAAAGGTGCAATATGGAAAGGTAGACACAGGATTAGAAAAACACATCCTTAGAAATCCCTGACTACCAAATTATTTTATTGCACTTTAGGTAGGAAATTCTTTAAATAAACAAAATTTTTAAGATAAAAGATCGAAAATGTTTGTTTTGGGTTAACAGGTAATAAATTTTAATAATTGCTATATGCTGATATTAGCTTGTGTTAGCTAGAATTCACACCCTTGTATCCTGGCATTCTGTTACTAGTACCTGATGAAAATTATGCTATAAAAGAGGGTCAGTCAGCAAGAATACCTATCATAGTTGAAAAAAAAAATCAATAAGTGCAGGTGTTTTTAAGTAAAAATTATTAAAAAATGGTAAAATTTACTTTTGAGGAATGCACGGATATTATTTACATTTATGGTGTAGCAGACTGAAACGACAGAGCGGCTGTACTGGAATATCAAAAGAGATTCCCTAATCGGCGAGCACGCCAATACGTGCTTCCCGAAGGTTAAGAGAAACAGGAAGTGTAACTTCACACGACAAAGAGACACGACCCGAAACTTCGGGAACTTCTCCCGACGTCGAACAGCAAATAATCACCATCGTGAGGCAGGACTCTGAGCGAGCACAAAACGAGTCGCAAGACGATTAGGAGTGTCGTCATCTAAGTTTTGGAGGGTTATTTATCAAGGGGGGGGGGGGGGGGGGGGGGAAATTTAGCACCTGGCTTTTCGAACGCGACATTGACGACAGAGCGTTTCTGGACCGAATTCTGTGGACAGATGAATGTAAATTCACCAGGAATGATATCACGAACTTCCATAACCTCCATACCTGGTCGAACACTCACCCACACAGGGCACAGGTCACCTTATTCCAGCAGAGATTCAGTGTCAATGTTTCATTTTGCCGCACGTGCTGAATAGTGAAAACTATGCGGACTTTTTGGAGAATACTAGAAATGGGAACAGAATCGAAAAGTATCGATACTTGGCATTGCAATGTATCCGCATCTTTCGGTACTTAGATACAAATATACCGTTGAAGAAGTATCGATACTCAAAAGTATTGCAACCATATGGATAAAAAATTAAGAAAATTATATATGGTGTAGAAATCGCATAGAAATTACAATTATTATCTTATTAGTTTTTTGTTGTTGTTGCAAAACAATTTGCAACAACTTTATCGTTGAGAAATATTAAAATATCGATTTGCTCAAAAGATATTTTGCATTTGATTGATAATTTTTTTCAAATGAAAACTCATCTCAGCGGGTGATTTCATATACAATATCTTTTTAGCAAATGAATAATTTGAAATCTCGCAAAAACAACTAAAAAAGCAGATGAAATAAAGAAAAATAAATTTTTATTTCAATAGAAATCTATTTTTAGCTTTTGCATACTGCCAAACGACTAGAGATTGGACCCATACATCAAATAATGAAACGGTGTGTGCTGGGCTGTCAATACTTCGAGTATTTAAAGAAAAGTATCGAGGATCGGTATTATCGGGGGCTGGTAGTACCGATTACGAAACCTCAAAGTATTGAGAGCAAAGTATCGATTCCTAATAGAGGAGATGGAATCTATGGAAAATCTTAGGAGAATGTTTCATCAACATGATGGAGTACCACCGCATAAGGCTGACATTGCCAAGGTAATACTAAGTGAAAAATTTCCTAACCGCTGGATTGGACGAGGTGCACCGATTCCTTGGCTTGCTAGATCTCCAGACCTTACCCTATTGGACTTTTTCTTATGGGGAATAATGAAGGATGAAATTTATTCAAGCCCAGTTAACAATAAGGAGGATTTAGTTAGCCGAATTGGGAATGCAACGAAGAAAATACGGGAGAGACTGACTGAAATACACTTTAAACAGCGACTTAGAGGGAGATTTTTGGCATGCATCCAAAGTGGCGGTGGATATTTTGAACGGCTTTTGTTACTTGTCAAGATTATTTGTAATTATTTTTAAATTCAATAAAAACCATTTTAAAATTAATTTTAGTTTAATTTCTTTAATATGCTGATCTTTATAATATTGTAACGTGCATGAGGTAGGCCACGAAAAGGGAAATAGTCAACCGTGTAATGCGCATGTCCCATGTGGCCAGAAATCGAGAAAAGGAAATGTCAAACAGGGAAAGTCAAGGACGAATTGAACCCATGGTGAATATGTGAGGTAAAAATGTGTAAGTGTAACGAAAATATCTAGAACTAAGTGACTGAACTTTCTAGAACTAAGCTAAGTAGTATAAATAGGGCTGAGTAGAAGCCCAGGTAGTTTTAGTCGTGATTTAGACTGCGAAGTGTTTACATGTGATAATGCGAAAAGTCAGTTGTATTTTAACCAGTGAAGTGATAAGTGTTAATTATTAAAGTGAAACGTAATATTGTGAACAAATATTGTCAAGGAAATTGTTAAACGAACTAATTAAGTGAACTGAATAAACTTGTGAACATTTGTGATTAAAAATAATTATCTTAATTAATCCGTCGAGCCCGAAGAGCCCCATTTACGTTACAATTGGTGTCAGAAGTGGGATTAATTAAGAATGACGAAGAAGTGAACTTGAAAAAAAGCGTGACTGTGAAATTAAAGTGAAATAGTGCAGCCAATCTGAATATGGGGCGCAAACTGAAGGATTTACGTGTTCAAGATTTGAAGGGAGAGTTAAGTAAACGTTCCCTACCTACGACTGGAAATAAATGTGCCCTAGTAGCATTACTACAAGAAGCTATGGAAAAGGAAGGAAAGGATCCAGAGGCTTTTGTCCTTGAAGGCGAGCTAGAAGAAGAAGAAACAAGTACTCCAAGCTTGACAGATCTTTCAATGCTCTGTTGAAACTTAACTCATCAATGGCTGAACAGAAATCATCAATAGAAGCATCAATGGCTGAACAGAAATCATCAATGGCTGAACGGAAATAATCAATAGAAGCATCAATGACTGAACAGAAATTATTGACAGCCGAATTGAAGTCATCAATAGTAGCTGAACTTAAGGTCTCTGTTGAGGAAGTGAAAGCTGAAATGGAAACTTCTATGCAAAGACAGTTTGAAGGTCTAGAGTCAACTGTAGAGAAGAAGCTGGAGACAATAGAAAACTCTATGAAAGTAAATCTCGAAAGCCATGTGGATAATAAAATGGGAGAGATAAAATCAAATATTGAAAAGAGATTGGAAGAGATAGAGTTATCTGGACAACTCAAAATAAAAGAATCTGAATGTAAAATGCAACTATCAATGAAGAAACTGAAATAAAAGATATTTGTTACCGACTCAGTACCCAGGTCCACCGCGGCCGTCCTAGATGTTGGACATGCGGGCAGGAGGGTCATCTCCGAAGAATTGCACGAACCAAAGGAGATCAACGCTTCCAGGATATGACACGAGGAAGATTGGTTGTGCAAAGTGCAACAGAAGGGAGCAAGAAGAATTTGGATTCAAGAGTGGTACCGATCGGAATAACGGAGTTAAAGTGCCCCGTCACAAGTACAGATGCTGGTCCTGCGGTAAACAAGGTCATCTGCAAAGCGATTGCAGAAGGAAGAGCCTTGATCACTTGTCAGAGAATTACAGTACAATGGAAAGTGCCCAAAACGATGGAGGTGTTTTGAGAGGACATCGCTGGCGAAGGACTAACGAAGAGCAGCGAATGAAGAAAGAAATGGTACAAAGTGAAAACAAGTCAAGATTTTGCCGGAAATGCCGAGTACAAGACCAATTTGAACATTTGAAACATGGGAATGCATCACCAGAGCAGGAAATTGAACCTGTGCGAAGACTGACTGTCTTGGCGACATCGAGCCAAGGAAAACGAGAACTACAGACTATTGATCAAGAAATACAAGATTTAGAGGACGCACTGAAAACTTCACTAAAAGACGATTCTGAAACGACTAAAGAAGTAGTAGTTAAAGAATGTGACATTAGCGAGGAAACTAACATGCTGGAGAAGACTACGACAGAAATTGAAGGAGGCGGAAGAATGTAATCAAGGTCTACGTTCTCAACAGGAGTGGCTTTCATGGTGCTACAGGGATCTTCAGCAACATATTAGCAAACTAGAAGAGAAGTGTGCAAATATGCAAGCAAAGCGCGAAGAGAGGGCCAACATGAAGGAATTCGAGATAACTGAAATTAATTCTTTGTTCGAAGAAGAGAAATCTGATGGACAACAAGAGAAGCAGTTGTGGTTTGAGGAACAGTTGTCACAAGGTACAAAAGCCACGGAAGGATTATTAAAAGAGAAGAACCGCAGAAAAGCCATTGAGGATGAAAGCTGTTCGGGACGAACAGTTCTAAGAGGGGGGCAGTGTAACGTACACGAGGTAGGCCACGAAAATCGAAAGAGTCAACCGTGTAATGTGCATGTCCCATGTGGCCAAAAATCAAGAAAAGGAAATGTCGAACGGGGAAAGTCAAGGACGACTCGAACCCATGGTGAATATGTGAGGTGAAAATGTGTAACGGAAATATCTAGAACTAATTTTCTGAGAAATTTCTAGAATTAAGCTAAGTAGTAGTAGTAGTAGGTAGTTTTAGTCGTGATTTAGACTGCGAAGTGTTTACATGTGATAATGCGAATAGTCAGTCGTATTTTAACCAGTGAAGTGATAAATGTTAATTATTTATTAAATTGAAACGTAATATTGTGAAGAAAGATTGTTAAGGAAATTGTTAAACGAACTAATTAAGTGAACTGAATAAACTTGTGAACATTTGTGATTAAAAATAATTGTCTTAATTAATCCGTCGATCCCGAAGAGCCCCATTTACGTTACAATATTCTCCGATAGGATTTCTACTTATAGATTTCTACATATTTTCTCTACGTGGACATGTTGGACCTTTAGGTAATTGCAAACCATTTGTTCACTTTTGGAAGTGACTGTACCTGTAATGGTAGGAGTTAGGTCAAGATTGTTGACAATTTTGCAAAGGTCATTGGGATAATAGTTTTTTAGCGTTTGTTTAATGTCGCTATGTTGGGTAGATCAAAAGATAAAAAGTGATGCACATACCATGAAAAACTGAAATTTTTTAATCAGTCTGTAACTCCCAAACGCTTGAGATTGCCCCCGCCACCTACCATACAATTTTTTGTTTGTCACCCTACTCATTTTGTTACGTCAGATCTAAAACACCCTGTATATTAATGTATGCTACTATTCGATGTAGTTTTTCTAATGACTCAGTTTTTGTACTGGAATGCAGTGTGACAATTTTTTTTTTAAATCAATCACTTTTCTCTGTATTGGTGGATAGTGAACTATTTAATTTTTCAGCCATAAGGGCCTTCCCAACAGAGAATATATAGCATATTTCAGTAGTAATGGAAAAATACCTCTAGAAGTCATATCAGCAGTATTTTCACAGGATTTCACATAATGTCCATCACTTTCGATCTTGAGTGCCCTGTATTTGAGGAATTCGATTACCTTACAAATGTTTGCCATTTGTGTGCTTCTTTCTATAGCCAAGACAGCACGATCGTTGAATCAATCCAGGCACAACATTATGGATTAGCATTATCCAAACGCTTTCTTACATAAATGAATTTCTGTAAAACAAACAAGGAAAATTAAAAAAGAAGTTTTCTTTATATTTCTTCTATAATTATAAAATAAATAGTTTTAAAGTTATTAAAGAAAATAGATGAAAATTGACCATTCCCCCCTCCCCATCCCTTTTCATCGAAACTACTGAGCCTAAAATTAAAAAAAAATATCGAAAATAGCTCTTTACTTATAGATTACAGGAAAACCTATAAGAAGTCTATGATCTTAAAATAACATGGTAAATCTCTTAACATTGTGCGTATAAACTTACATTTGAAGTTAGAATATATGAGACAACATGTTAAGTTTGTTCTCGGGAGAAATTATTGGTACTACTCGTTCGACTTAACTAGGCCAGGCATCCGTCACGTGGTAAACGCCTCCGCTGCTCCGGCAAATAAGTCACGGACGCCGTACACCTAACGAGCACACGAATTATCGCGCTACGCTGCCAGTGTGTTGGCGGTGACGAATCAAAAGTTGAAATATCCGAATACCTTCTATCACTCGGTCTTCGACTACGTATTCAAGAATATACAACAAAACAGATTTCAACAATAGACAGCGCGAGCAATTGTTGACATAGGTGAGTGACCTTACGAGAATTGTGCAATGCGCTATGATTAGGAAGTAAACGAAACGATTGCAAATTGTGTCAGTCATCCGATAATGACATTATGATGTACTTAAAGAAAGATCTTAATTTAGGTTATATGTACACTGTACGTTCTCCTTCGTCAAGGTTGAGTGATGCTAGATCTGCTTGATCGTTCCTTTTGATTAGATACCGTGGATCTGGTTGCGACCTGTCATCCCCTTTCCTTTGTAGTGTTAGGTTTTTACGACGTCGTAGTCTTATTTTCCAACGGTAGTTTTGATATATAATCAGTCGATTCCTTTGCTTTACTATCAATATTGGAAGTAACGAAAGCTTTGTTATTGGGCGTTTTAGCATGCCACCGTTCATTTTTAGTGTCCAACACTAAGTTTACCATCTGATCCAGGGTTTGTCTCAATGATTCGACCAAGTGCCCGTCTTGATGGTGGAATTTGTTCATCCTTTATTAAAACCAGGTTCCCGTTTCTTTAATCTTCTTGCCTTTGCGTCCACTTCGGTCTGTGCTCTAATATACCCAAATATTCAGTGGACCACTTCCTTCACAGTCTTGTTTCATTCTTTCTATTCGGTCCCATCCGTGTTGACATCAGCTTTGTGCGAGTCGAGCTTATGAAGATCCGTTAGCCGACTTGTTTTATGCAGCATCTGATCCTTTAATAATCTGCTTTTTTCTTCTTCAAAATGATTAATTTGTGTGAACTTGATAACTTTTGTTAGCCCTTTGTCGATCTCATCAGTTGATAAAGGCTCGATATTTCATAGTTTCTTCGATACCCTTATATTGCTTATGAAGCGGCTACAATAGGCTAGAACTCCCAGTAGTTTCCTTGAAGAGGAGTATCGCTAAAGAAGCTGCATCAGTAAACATTCGTCTTCATTGACTATTATGTTGACTAACACCTTCTTTCTTTCTTAATCGATTTTTGGTATAAGTTTCCTAGGATAAGCTATTTTTTCTTCCATGAGCCATTGAGCACCCTCCCACCAGACCTTACAGTCCTACAGCTGAGATGAATATAACCCCCTTGACGCTACGTCTGCCTGGTTCTACTGGGATTTAACATGGCACCAATTGTTGCTGTCGATTATTGCTTGGATTTCTGCTACTCTTCCCACAAACGCTTTCCATTTGTGTGGATCTTCTTGTATCCATATACCCAATATATATACCAAAAATGTTCAATAACCATTTAATGATTGCACAGGATGTATAAATAAAACCATTGGTTTGATTTTATTGATTTATTGCCGTCAGTTTTAAATTATATTACTTCACTAACTCGAACTACTGAATTGATTAACTAGACTGACTCTGAAGCCTTACAACACTTGACTGACTAAATATTCTAAGTGTGCTGCATATGATGATACTGATTTCGTGATAACTGAAACATTTTCTGTGTTGACAACTATAATACAATCCCATGAATTTAGAGTGTTGCTAACTTGAGTGATTGTCTAATGTTGATTTTAAATGCTATTTTAGTTTGACTGTGTATTAACCTTAAATCAGTGAATTCTAAATCTGTTATTGTTTGATGCCTTCGATAAGGGTACAAAATCTATTTTGAGCTAATATGCAAATAACATTGGTTCACTAGTTTTTGACTCTACATCTAATATTTAATATTTAAACCTTTCTTCAACATTCTCCCCCCCCCCCCAGTTAAGGGATACTCTTAACTATAACTATTCTAGTTGTTGACAGATACGGGTAATTTACAAAGCTTTACTGCAGGTCGTTTAATAATTCCGTTAGCAGTTCGTACTGTGAGTACCCTTTCAAGGTTATCTGGTCCAGGATGAGTGTCTACCGCGCGACCGAGGATCCATCTTGAAGGTGGTAGATTGGGTTCCTTGACTACTACCATATGCCCTACTGATAGATTATGTTCAAATGTTTGCCATTTGGGACGCTGTTGCAATGTTGACAAATATTCGGTTTGCCAGCGTTTCCAGAAGTGCTGGTGCATATTTTGAAGTAGTCGCCACCGGCCCTGCAATGAAAGAGATGATTGATTCACTGGAATGTCTGGAAGGCATGTGATGGGTTCCCCAATGAGGAAATGAGCAGTCCTTCAATTTGAGTAAGTAGAGTACTCATTTCTTCATACGTAAGCTTGGTTTCTCCTGTGGTTCTACGCAAAATTTGTTTTACTGAGCGTACACCGGCCTCCCAAATGCCGCCAAAGTGAGGTGCTGAGGGTGCATTAAAGCACCATTATTGTTGAATGAAAGAAAATTTGAAAATTGTGAATTGTGATGTATCGAAGTGACTAGCTTGCGAATTTCCTCCAATTGTCTCTTGGCACCCACAAAGTTTGTCCCGTTGTCACTGTAAATGGTTGCTGGAATACCTCTCCTAGCGGTAAATCGTCTTAGGCATGCTATGAATGTTTCGGATGTTAAGTCTCCAGCTAATTCTAGGTGAATAGCGTGTGTACTAAAACACACAAATCATGCTAGATATCCCTTTGTTGTACGCGCTCCTCTTCCTCTTCGCAAAAGTGTTGTAAATGGTCCAGCATAATCCACGCCTACGTTTTGGAAGGCCACTCGATGTTTGGGCAAGTTGGCCATGAGTTGTTGAGCTGTTGTTGCTCAATGTCGTACACATGTGATGCATTTGTTGATATGATTTGAGCCTTAACTGAAGTTCTGCATGATAGGATCCAGTAATTTTGACGGATGATTCCTATTAGATGTGACGTTCCAGCATGGAGGTGATTTTCATGTAGATATGCAATGAGATTTTTGGTCAGAATATGATTTTTGGAAAGTATTACAGGATGCCTTGAGTTGAATGAAAGGTTGGAATTTTCCAGTCGTCCGCCGACACGAAGTATTTTATCAGAATCCAAAAACGGACATAAAGGAAATAATTGACTGGATGATTGAATTGGTTGTTTTGATTTTAGATTTTTGATTACGTTCTCAAATGCTTCTGATTGAGCCCACAAAATACAGCTTCGGAGCGCCCGTTGTATATCCTCAGCTTTGATCCATGAAGTTGTTCGTAGATTTTATTCGACTATTTCTGACAAATTGAAAACACTTTTCCTAAGATTCGTAGAATCTTTTTTAGAGATGAAAATTTGTTAAAAAGTGGAGATACTGAATCATTTACAATTTGATTAAAGACGTATTGATCTCTTTTCTCTTGATTAGCGACTGCATCAGTGGCTGCGATCGAAGGATTTATTTTACGCTTCTTCCAGTCAAATTTCAGCCACGTTGGGCCTTGCCACCAGATGGACGAATTGATAAGTTCTTGAGCGTAAACACCGCGAGATGCGAGGTCTGCATAGGCAGACTCTGAAGCATCAGAAAATCCATGTAGTTCTATATGTTTCGTATTTGAATGCAGCCATCTGGGTATACGCAGCTGCTGAAGGTAAAAAGATCACTGCGAAGTTTGTTCCATTTTTCACTGATTGGTTCGCAAATGTCATCCCAGTCATAATGTAGTAACCATAATTTTTGTAACATGATCTTAAAAACGATTGTGACAGGTGAGATGAATCCCAAAGGGTCGAAGAACTTGCTTGATTACGATAGTATGATTCTTTTTGTTGGCCTGGAACTGGATAGTGGAATTGAGTCAAATGTGAAATAATCTTCTGAAGACCTTGATGGATTCTGGATGCTCCATGATTTGTTTGCTAGTCTCGTCACATGCATTGGTTGGAATGGATTTCAAGAATTCTCTCGAATTGGATGCCCATTTATGTAACGAGAACCCTCTTTTGTTTAATGGTGTGGTAAACTGCTTGTAGAGTTCTGTTGCTTCAGCTTCATCACTAGCTCCCCCCATCAAGTCATCCACATAAAAGTTCTCGTTGATTACCGTCTCAGCCAGTGGAAATTTTCCTTTGAAATCGATAGTTAGTTGTTTCAAGCATCGCGTGGCTAGAAATGGTGCAGCGGAAGTACCATACGTTACTGTTGTTAACCAAAGATGTTGAATTGCGTTATCAGGCTGGCTTCTCCAAACAATTCGTTGGAAGTTGCGATGATCCTTGTGAACCAGAACCTGCCTGTACATCTTCTCAATGTCGGCAACAACGGCAATTCTAAATGTTCTGAAGGACAGTAGTATGGGTAGTAGATCGCGCTGAACCTTGGGACCCACTAGCAGCATTTGATTGAGTGAGATGCCACTTGATGTTGGTGATGAACCATCAAATACTACTCGAATCTTAGATGTCGTGCTCGATGGTTTAAAAACGGCGTGATGCGGAAGATATAGGTGTTGGGTTTGAGTCTTTGAGATGTTTTGTGGAATGACTTCTAAATTACCCAAGTTTGCATATTCCGTCATGAACTTTGAACATTCACTATGTAATTGCTTGTTTTGCCGAAATTTTCGCTCAATTGATTTAAATCAAGATGTTGCTACATTAAGAGATTCTCCTAGAGATGGTGGATTGTTTTTAAATGGTAATCTCACTAAATACGGATTGGTAATTGGATCGACCTCATTAGTTGATGCAAAGAATGCTTCACAATGTTCCTCTTCGATTGTGTAACTTGTGATCGCGTTCGGTAATTCCTCTATTTCCCAAAATTTTCTTAGTGAGGCATCTATGTTTGAAATGTCTGTGTGTAATGCGATGAGGTTAAATTGATCTTCCGGAAGTTTCACTGGTCCCGACACTATGTATCCAAAAACGGTGTTTTGAAGTGAAGGAAGATTTTGAGATACAGTAGTACGTCCATCCTTCAATATGTCAATGAAATAATTCGCACCTAATATCATTTCTATTTGACTTGATTCATTAAAGTAAGGATCAGCTAAGTCGTATTTTTGAGCTCAGTCAATTCACTACAACTAAATGATTTTGATGGTTGTGGTGCTGTCAATCTGTTTAGAATATATAATTGTGCAGATAGAAGAAAGTTGGATGAGAATCGTGACGTTATGGATACTGTGACCATTCCCTTCGTAACTGCTGCAGTTGTTGAAGATAAGCCACGTACTATGAGTTTCGCCTTATTGCGTTGCAATCCTAGCCGC
This sequence comes from Leptarthrus brevirostris, assembly GCA_964036015.1. Lineage (NCBI taxonomy): Eukaryota > Metazoa > Arthropoda > Insecta > Diptera > Asilidae > Leptarthrus > Leptarthrus brevirostris. The sequence goes on from OZ038371.1 coordinate 71,981,760, forward strand.
TGAATACAATCCTCTGAAATAAAAGATGCCTGCGAACCAGAATCTAGCAGGATTCTGCACAACTGTAACGCTCCTCCAGCATCAGCTACATGCACTAAGGCCGTTGGGAGGAGTGTTAGCTGACTTCGTTTTTCCTTAACTAGTGTGTATGAATTTAGATATGAAGTTGAGGGTTTATTTGATGTGATTGGATTAAAAGATCCTGCCATTGGATTTACACGAGTATGGTTTGGTTGATGATTATCGTTTTGAGAGGGCAAGTTGGATACTGGTTGCATATCGACGTTAGTGGTGGCTGACTCAGCTGGCTTGTTCTGATGCAGGCTAGAATGGTGAAGTTTCTTACAGTAATGACAACGAAATTTGGAAGTGCATCTCTGCGCTGGGTGCCCTGAATTGAGGCAGTTAAAACACAGTGAATTTTTTCCTACAAAAGTGCGTTTTGTTGCTATATCCATTTTTTTGTATTCAGGGCATTTGTATAGTGAATGTGCTTGTGAGCATTTACAACATCTCGTTGTTGTATCAAGGTGCAAGTTACGTATAGGTTGATTGTGAGAGGATCTTTTAATAGCAATTATGATATGATATAAATTAAATTAGATTAAATTGAATTGAGTTGCATGCAATACTTAGCCTTAGCAGAAAACTTGTTTTGTAGATATGCTGGAATTCATAGGTGGCTGATTAGAATTATCTAGAAGCACATATATTTGATGGTCCGTTAAGTTAACTCACTGTCTATTGTTCACGTATTTTATGTCTTTCACCTTTTCACATTCCCGGGTTTCGGCATATATATATTTTGGTGCCGAAACCCGGGAATGTGAAAAGGTGAAAGACATTGTTCCTGCGTGATCCACATACTTTTGTCATGACAGGAAGGATCGGAAACTGTTTACGAATTTGTGAAGTCACTTTTCTCATACCCTTGTTTTTACACGTATGATTCTTCTCCTTCAAAGGATTGCAACAATACTTTATATCTTTCAACTTGTCTGGCATTTTGACTTTTGGCGATATCTAACTGTATACTTACTGACTGTGACTGTACATTTTCTTATGTCATGTTATGTTCATCTGTAATAAGCAACAAGCAAGCAAAAAAGGAGTGCGCGAGCTTTCAAAAATCAAAAATTTACACTTAACATTGCTTTGCCACTCTAAATGATACATGATTTTAAAGCTAAGACATGACACTTTTATTTGAAAAAATATGAAAAAAATTCATGATCAAGTATTTTGTAAAAAACCAAAAAAATATTTTTCAAAGTCAAAATTTTTTTTTTTAAATTTGTTTGTCAGAAAATTATATTTTTATTCGGAACGGCATGTAACGACCTTTACAAATCACAATTCACCGTTCTACTGCAATGGTGCCGATAGTTATGAATTTTCAAAAAAGATATGATCACGAGAAAAAGTGCAAAAATGCAATAATTTACAACCCTATAACTTTGGCGCAAATTTTTTTTTTAAAGTCTTATAGCACGATAATTACTTATACCAGTAACAATATTTTGCTGAAGTTTGAACAAAATCGGAGACATCGAATTTTTTCACCTGGTACACTTGAGGAATTTTTCCCCATATAAATCCCATTTAAAATACTCTATAAGAAATGTGAGGCGTATTTTGCAAATTACAGCTAAGTTAAGGACTTTAGGAAAAAACTGCTAGAGACATAAATTGCTTAAAATCAGAAGATCTTTCACATAAAATTGGTAAATAATTTAAATTTTTTTTATTTTTTTTGGAAAATTCAGATTCAATTTTTGACCTCGAAAAATCGGTTCTCCGTGCCGAAAAACATAAAAATATGAGAAGTTACCGAGGGGACCCCAAATTGCATACATAACCCCCCCCCCCCGCCATTGCGCCCGGACTATTAGTTAATTTCACAATTTCCTTTACACGTTTTCTTCACAATATAACGTTTCATTTTTCTTTTTAACACTTATCACTTCGCTGGTAAAAGTACAACTAACTATTTGTATTATCACATGTGTAGAAAAACTGAGGAATTTTAATAGCTGTAAATTAATATTGTAGTTGAGTAGATATAGCTCAAAAATTTCATACAAATAATGAATGTTACAGTTGTACAAGGAATAGAGGAAAAGAATTCATAATGCAAATAAAGTTAGTATACCACTGAAATTGAAACCGAACGGACTTGTTTTATTGCTTCTTGATCTCGAGCAAAAACTAAATTACGTATTCTCATTTATTTATATGGTGCCGAAACCCAGGAAATCATATCGTATCGCTTAGTTTGGGGATCTTATATCGTAATCGTTTAGGATTTCTTACCGGATCGTTCAATCGCTTGAGATCCTATATTTTAGTGATCGAATCGCATCTTATTGTAAAATTGCTTTAGACAAGAGTTATCGGATTTTCATAATGGAAGTATCGACACGTGCCGTATATCGTGGACAAATAACGAAACTTGTAAACGCAACGGAAATTGCTTTGCAAAAGTGTACAGTAAACCATGAAAACGATATGGATTTTTTAATAAATTGTCATGAACAGCTTAACGTGCTGTTAGATCGTGTTAAAGCCGCATATGAAAGTTTAGAAAAGGCAAACGCGGGTGTGAAATATTATTAAGGTTGAGGACTTCGAAAAAAAGCAGAATCTACAGCAGAGTACAATTATAATAAAGCAATTACCGCTATAAACTTATCAATCAACGCTGAAAAACTATGCAACTTTTTCAAGAGAAAATAAATCCGACTACGGCACTAATTGTCATCTATACCTCCACCGGTTCCTAAATCAAGCACGTTGCATCTATCAAAGCTTCAACTAAGAAAATTTTCAGGAAATTTTAAAGAATGGATCCCGTTCTGGGAACAGTTTCGATTACTTGTGCACGAAAATTACACTCTTGCACCAATTGCAAAATTCATTTACTTGGAAACGGCGCTAACGGGAAAGGCTGCAGGAACAATATCCAGCTTCACTCCATCCGATTCAAGTTATAGCAGCGCAATAAATTTGCTAAAAGAGGAATATGGTAATACCGAAAAAATAATCGACAACATCATGCAGCAATTGTTGGCTATTCCCTATGTACCAAATAAATCCGATGCAAACTCCTTAAGGGAGCTTTACAACACGGTAAGATCTGTTACGAGATCACTAGAGCATCTTGGCGTGCCTACTTCTACGTACTTTGTAATGCTAAAGGGCGTTTTACTGCGAGTTCCTCCAAAGGAGCTCAGAATCGATTTTCACAAGTGTTGTGGTGATTATTTACATATTGATGGAAATATAGCAGACGACAATGAGGAAGATGGTGTTTCTGTTAAAACCGTTTCCTCCTCCTCAACACAAATAAATGATAAACAGGCAAATTTTCTTATTAAGTTTCTAAAAAAGAGAAGTAGAATCTTTGGAAAAGCCGGGCGAAGCCAAAACCAATACAAGCAACGAAACGACGGAAATACGCAAACCACTACGGACAGCCGTTGGATTACATGTTAGCATAAGCGACAACTGTTGTTTTATATGCAAGTCTTGCGATCACGAAACCAAAGAGTGCGTTAGTGCGACGTCCGTTATGGAAAAGAAATCAGTGTTACAAAAGGATGGTCGGTGTTTTAAGTGCTGGGTCAGAATACGTGAAATTTTCACATAAAAAATCGATTATTTTATTTTTTGTCAAAATTTTGGAAAAACATTCATTTTTGACCATTATATTGATACTACTAAACAAAACTTTTTTTTTCTTTTAACCAAAGTTATTGCAAAATGAAGTTTTTGGACACTTTATAAACAAAAGCTTGTTATTCATAAAGTAATAATCCAATGTCAACGAAACTTGAGAATATTGAAGACAATAGAATAAACTTTAGTTAATTAAGAAATAACATGGTTTTAAAAAAAAAAGTTGAACCGACTTCACAAAAAGCGCTAAAAAGCATAAAATAATTTTTAATTTTATATCTATTACGACATTTTGAAGTCGGTGGAAATCAAACAAACCAAACAACTACAACAAAAGTTCAGGTAGTATTAGGTATTATTTTCAATTGTGGTACTGTAGTTGTTTTATTTGTTTAATTTGCACCGACTTCAAAATGTCGTAATAGATATAAAATTAAAAATTATTTTATGCTTTTTAGCGCTTTTTGTGAAGTCGGTTCAACTTTTTTTTTAAAAACTATTTTATTTTTCACTTTTTAGTGTCTTCTTCTCTATACAACGAAGAAAGAACCATCCAAATCGGTCCACGCGTTAAAAGTTAGTTTGAACCCCCTACCTCACCCCCATTCCACTAAACTTTTTTTCTCATGGTATCAATCAAGGAACATACTCTACCGAACATAAAAGGAATCATCGAAATCGGCCCACGCGTTACGAAGTTACTACTCCTCCCCCTCCCCCACCTCCACCATAGGACCAAATTATTCTCCTATTAGCAATGGGGGATCACACTCTATACAACAACAAAAGAACCGCACAAATCAATCCACCCTCACCCCCCACCCCAACCCCCCCAAAATTTTTTTGACCTCGTATCAACCACGGAACATACTCTACCCAACAGAAAAAGAATTATCCAAATCGGTTCACGCGGTTAATGGGGGATCATACTATGTACAACAAAAAAAGAACCGTCCAAATCGGACCACGCGTTACAAAGTCAGGTTTCACCCCCACCCCCACCCTACCAAAAATTTTTTTGACATGGTACCAATCGGTGAACATACTCTACCCAACAAAAAAAGAATCATCAAAATCGGTCGACGCGTTACGAAGTTATGCCCGGTCAGACATAAAAAAAAAAAAAATAAATAAAAAAAATTAATTTAAAAAAAAAAAAAATACGCGTCGAACTTAGAACCTCTTTGTTTTTGGCAAGTTGGTTAAAAAGTGGTGAAAAACATTTTTTGGGTCAAACGAGAACAACTGCGCTATTTCGAAAATTAAATAATGGCACTTACAGAACGAAGAAGTTTGGAGCGTAGTTCGAAGATTTTGACACTCAACCCTAAGCCGGACGAAAAAGGGCTTCTAAGAGTTGGCAGCCATTTAGAGTATGTCGAAGTAGAAGATTATCGTTTACTGCTACCAAGAAATTCACATATTAGTTACCTTTTTCTATTAGACATTCATCAAAGAACGCTTCACAGTGGAATTAATACCATGTTGACTGAGCTGCGCGTAGGTACTGGATTCAAGGTGCAACACAGATATCCAAGAAGATTATAAATAAATGCAGAGCATGTCGACAGTTGTTTTCCAAAGCGGCAACTCAGCACCTTTGCACCTTTTTCTCTTGAACGAATGAGAACTACAAGAAGTACACCCTCAACCTTTATTACGAACGACAAAATACGTTTAATGTGAAAAGATAGGATGAGTCGCGCCAACTATTTATGGAAACGGTGGAAGGAAGAATATCTTTTGCACCTTAGAACTTAACATCACACTAAACCTACTTCATCTTCTAACTTTAAACTAAATGATGTTGTATTGCTAGTAGATAATTCTTTACATCGCATCGACTGGAAACTCGCTCGAATAAATGAAATATTCGTAGGAAGAGATGGTAAGGTACGAGCCTGCATGGTAAAATTAGGTGCCGGTACCACCCTAAGAAGAGCCGTACGGCACCTGTGTCCATTAGAACTAGATTCAATTTAAGTAAGAAATTAAATAATATTCGAATTGAATTGAAATTGTTGAATTGTAATTTGCAAAAAAAAAATATAGAATTTGGATAGAACTTAAGAATAGGCCGCTGGGAGGATGTAGAAGAAACTGAGAAATTTTAATAGCTGTAAATTAATATTGTAGTTGAGTACACTCTTATTTTCGATAAAGCTCAAAAATTTCATACAAACAATGAATGTTACAGTTGTACAAGGAATAGAGGAAAAGAATTCATAATGCAAATAAAGTTAGTCTACCACTGAAATTGAAACCGAACGGACGTGTTTTATTGCTTTTTGACCTCGAGCGAAAACTAAATTACGGATTCTCCTTTTTCGTAACATGTAAATACTGCACAGTCTAAACCAACTTTGATTGCATTCTTCCGCCTTCTTCAATTTCTGTCGTTGTTGAATAATCTCATCTTCTCCAGCATGAACCGTTGGCATGTTAGTTCCCTCGCTAACGTTACAGTCGTTTCAGAATCGTCTTTTAGTGAAGTTATCAGTGCGTCCTCTAAATCTTGTATTTCTTGATAAATATTCTGTACTTCCCGCTTCCCTTGGCTCGATGTCACCAAGACAGTCAGTCTTCGCACAGGTTCATTCTTCTCCTCTTCTGATGCATTCCCATGTTTAAAATGTCCAAATTGGTCTTGTACTCGGCATTTACCGCAAGATCTTGACTCGTCTTTACTTTGTAACATATCTTTTTTTGTTCGCTGCTCTTCGTTAGTCCTTCGCCATCGGTGTCCTCTCAAAACACCTCCATTGTTTCGGGCACTTTCTATTGGACTGTACTTCTCTGACAAGCGATCAAGGGCCTTTCTTCTGCAATCGCTTTGCAGGTCTAGCATCTAGGACGGCCGCCGTTGACTTGGGTATTGAGTTGGTAAAAAATGTCTTTTATTTCGGTTTCTTCTGCTTCGTACATAGGTCTTCTGGAGGCTTGTTTTGCTGCCTCCCAAGCCAGAGCGTAAGCCAAAACCTCAGCCTTGGTGTTCTTTCCGGAGAGTCACGATCTGCAATTGAATTAATAAAAGCTTCTCTGGCAACCTCATTGACATAATCTTGGCTAAACGTGGAATAAGCCAAATGTGTCAGTCTTTATATGTCCGCACATAACTGTTGCAACTTCTCTCCATGCTTCTATGCTTCTATGTTCGACTTCGTAGCTGTAGATGGTGGACCTCTTGCATGTGCTGGTTGCCGTATAGTTATTCTAAGGCTTGTATTAAAAATGAATAATCTTACCTTAGCTCTGCCGGTATAGTCTGTTACAGTTCAGCGGCTGCTCTTCTGAGTGCCAAAATTAAAGCTATAGCTTTTTCCTCGTCAGTCCAAAAGTTCATTCCCGCTTCTGTCTCGAACTGAAGTCTCTATTACCACGTATACATGCATGGTTGAAAGATTGAGTCGAGATTGGGTTGAGTTTTCGACCCGCGTATATGGAAACGCAGGGTTGAAAGATCGAGTTGAGTTCTAGTTGAAATATAGTTGAAGTGACAGACGAAAGTAACCTTCAAAACTTTGAGTTTATTTTTGTGTGATTTTATCGAAATATTTTATGTAAAAATCATCAGTGATAATTACGATATTATTGTAAATGCTTGAGCGAGTTATTTAAATTTAATCCAAAGACAATTAATATCGCCTATTAATAATTAATATTCCAAATGTTTCTCTGGCCATTTCTTAAATCGCAGCACGAAAAAAAATACAAAAAAAAACATTTTAACCCAAAAACACAGCAAACAAAATTCCGTTCCAAACTCGACTACTCAACCCGCGTCCATACGTCAATCACAGCTGTCATTTGAACTCGACCCAGCCTGCTAAGCGGAGTTGAGTTGAGTCAACCCTACTTCGACTCGATCCGCGTATACATGAAGTTGAACTCAGGTTCAACCTAGGTTCAACCCTGCATGTATACGGGGTGTATGTTGGCCAGGGCGTTTGGCCGTCAAATGTTTGGAGGATGAAGCCTTTTATTTACGGTTACGTCTTTGATAAAACTCCTAATTGCTTTTTCTTGATGCTCTCCAACTGATTTTTTATTGCTTCCATATTGCCTTTAACTTGTTTAATAGTGGTTTGTCCAGAAATTTCTACTTCTTCTAATCTCTTTTCTATTTCTGACTTTAACTCTCCCGTTTTGTTTTCCCCTTGGATTATCAGACTGACTTTGATAGAGTTTTCTATGGTCTCCAGTTTTTGCTCTACAGTAAACTCCAGACCTTCAAACTTTTTCTGCAAAGAAATTTCCATTTCCGCTTTCACTTCTTCAACAGAGACCTTAAGTTCCGTTACTACTGATGACTTCAACTCGGCCGTCGACAATTTATGTTCTTTAATTGCAGCTTTCAATTCACTTACGGACCCTTCTATCGACGATTTAAACTCGGCTGATGAAGTCTTCTGTTCTTCCATTGCCGCTTTCAGTTCGCTTACGGACCCTTCCATCGATGTTTTCTGTTCTCCTCTGGATCTTTTTCTTCCTTTTCCATTACTTCTTGTAGTAATGCTACCAGGGCACATTTATTTCCAATTGTAGGTAGGGAGCGTTTACTTAACTCCCCCTTCAAGTCTTGAACACGTAAATCTTTCCGTTTGCGCCCCATATTTTGATTGGATGCACTATTTCACTTTAAGTTCACGGTAACACTTTTTTTAAGTTCACTTTTTAGTCTTTCTTAAGTAATCCCACTTGTCAGACCAATTGTAACGTAAATGGGGCTCTTCGGGCTCGACGGATTAGTTAAGACACTTACTTTGAATCACAAACGTTCAGGGTTTTATTCACTTCACTTAATTAGTTCATTTCACAATTTCCTTTACACGTTTTCTTCACTATATATATATATATATATATATATATATATATATATATATATATATATATATATATATATATATATATTAATTCTTTGTACTCACTTCAGATTATCAATTATCTGCTTCCAGTTTCTTCACAACAACTTCTGCCTTTTTTTAATTCATATCCTTTATTCACTCTATTAATTTTGATATTGTAGATACGCAATTTTTATCTCTAACGTACAACTTCTATTATCTCTAACATAACTTTTTTTAATTAAAACCTTTTACTTACGGCGGTCTTTTATTTTATGTCTGCTAACTATGTCGATCTATCACGTGAGATTTTTATTTATTACAACTTTTATTAGTTAAATCGATTTACCACTGTTAACATCTTTTATCACTGATTGTTTGGTCTATCATTTAGTCTACTTCTATTAATTACCACTTAAATAAATCGTTTTATCACTGTAAACAACTTTTACTTAAAACAATGTTTTCTAATTATGTCGATCTATCACTTGGAATTTTTATTAATTTCAACTTTTTATTAATTAAATCGGTTTGTCATTTTAACCCACTTTTATGAATGCAACTAGTACTAATTATGCTGATCTATCACCTGAACAAAAAACTTTTCTTTCGTTTTTTATTGCAAAGTCTCTAAAATTGCCAGACCCACCAGATTTTTAAAACCGCTTTACTTTAACCCTCAAACGCTGTTTTTCTAGTGGTCCTAATCCGACGTTAAGGGCAATTTTTACCCTAGAAGAGCATTTGGTTTTGCTCCTTATTTTTTTTAATTAAATGATATAATTAATTAAAGAATGGAAATAGTGATTTTAAAAACTCAATTTTAACTCATAAAAATGAAATTTATTATATGCTAACAGTATATAAATAAGTAAAAATATTTTATTAAATCGATAAATTATTTGTGACTAGATTGCTGCGAACATTGAAAACATAAATTAGGGGCTATGTGTTCTGGACACTACCGAGGAATGGCACTGCCTTTGAATTTTATGACGAAAAGAGGGTTCTTTCGGCAAGGGTGGCAAAGGGCTCCATACTGAGCCCCGACACATGGAATAACACATATAACGGGATTCTCCGTATGGAGATGCCTGAAGGGTCTTTCCTGCTTGGGTATGCTGACGACATTGCGTTTAAGGGTTCACAATTAAAAACAGACTCTTTAAAATTCTATCTCCAACTTTTTACTTGCTCGACCTGAATTCTACAACAGTGATGGCCAAACTCACACTACTTAATGTGAGGAATTCTTAAAAGCTTTAGAAGCATTGCGTACTGTTTGTTTAATTTACAACCTTAAAATGTTTGCAAAAGGTTGTATATTTTAAGATATTGCATAATTGCTTACAAAACTACTTAAATATGAAGATTTTTTTTAACTTTTGTATGCTTTAACGTTTAAAAACCGCAAAAGCAGGAAACCGAATACAGCCAAACAAGTGCATATACGAATTTAAAAGCTCAAAAGCTCACTTGCCCGCGGGCATAGGTTTGGACATCACTGTTCTACAATCGAAGTGTGAAGGTTTGAACTTTCTCTCTCGGTCGTATGGTTCTCGTTTAGTCGGTAAGTACGAAGCAAGTTTAAAGTTTTGTACATGAGAGAAGCTTTTTTCTCTCATATAATTTTGGCAGTGTAAATTCAGGTAAAAAACGATGTACTTTTTCGGAATTTGATGATCAGGCTCCTTTTGGCTGGGAACTTAACTTTGTTCAGGTGCCTGATGACTTAAATGCTTTTTTAGCATTTTAAGGTTTCCGACGCGCCACAATTTTTGTTTGACAGGAATGCGCGGAAATTGTGGTTTGTGGCGTTTCGTGATCCTGGTCGCGCAACGAGTGGTTCCGAGCTTTGGGGCTCTTGGATTCTGTTTAAGCATGCTTTGTTTGAGCCCGGGTCAGCGCGTTGCATTTTATGCGACTTTTGGGTGTTGAACTATTTTCCTCGTCTGAGTCCGAATACATTTTATGAGCATTTACTATGAGGTTATGTTTGGTGTTGTCTTCGATTGTTTCCCGCGGGATGCGACTGAGTGCATTCGCATTTGATTTATATTTTCCGGGTTTGTATTCGATTTTCTAATCGAAATGAAAAAGCTTGTGGTGGAATCTCACCAAGCGGGAAGCGGGGTCTTTGACCTTAATGACGCCTTTGAGAGGGTTGTGATATGTGTATACCATGAATTTTCGGCCTTGTAAGTAACATCTTTCAGTAACTCTTTCTCTATAGTAGATTAGCTGCGTTCGGCTTTGTTCAATGAACGGCTGTAGTAGACAATAGGCTGATCGTTTCCAACTTCTCCTTGGGAGAGGACAGCTCCTAATACCTCGCTGCTGGCGTCAGTGGTTAAGTTGAAGGGTTGGGTAAAATCGGGATAGATTAAAAGGAGAGGGTGAATTAGGAATTTTTTAATAGCTTCAAATGCCTCTTGACATTTGTCAGTCCAAGTAAATTTCACGAATGATTATACTTGTCTTACTGTTCGGGGAACTGGGAATGTTTGGATGCATGCCGTTTTGCTGGGGTCTGGAAGTGCTCCTTTGTTGGAACACTTGCGGCTTAAGTATACAACCTCTCGTCTTAGAAACTGGCACTTCTCAGGGTGCAGTTTCAAGTCGTTCTCTCTCAGTCTGTCGAAGACTCCCCCCCTCACCCCTCCCCCACCCTCACCATAGGACGAAATGATTCTCCTCCCCAATGAGGGGATCACACTCTATACAACAGCAAAAGAACCATCCAAATCGGTGTACGCGTTACAAAGTTAGGTTCCACCCTGAATGGAATAAAAGTAATGAATTTAAAGCTATATAATCTTTTAAGAAAATAATTTTTATGAAATTCTATGCCATGTTGCACAAATTAGCCAAGACTCTGAATTCATGGCGGTACAAAAACAACACTACGCGAAATGTAAACAAACGAAAACTTCGCGTGAAATCCAGGAAATTTGTATAATAACCACTTGTAATTTATGTTATAGAGAAGTGCTTATATCATGCAAATTAGATGAATTCACGGCAATTAAAAGTTTTTTACCGCGAAAATTTACCTGAAATGCACACATTTCACAATTAGAAAAAAGGTGGCAGGATGAACAATTTTTGCAAATTTCTCGAATAATCGCTAATTATATTCATGCTTATTCAATTTAATAATTTTAATGAATTTTAATAAATAAACGTAAAGTGAGTCGCGGATAAAGGTTAAAAGGAAACCTAAATTAATTCCGAGGCCTGCGGTTGCAGAAATTTAAATTTTTTTTGTGGAACTTATCGAAAATGGACGCCCAGAAAATATAAAATGGACATTCGCTTGTGAATCTCCCTCAGTATTTTTTCAGTGGTAATACATGCTAGATCAAGTATAAGCCAAATCAAGTGCATTGAATTATATATGCCAAAGGTTTTTAATTCTATATGCAATTGTGGTAAAAGTGATGCAAAGAAGTGTTGTGTTTTATTTTTATTTTGGATTTTAATTAATTATAAATTAAGATTTTTTTGAATTTAAAAATATATTAGTGAAATTTTAGTATAAAGGTCTAATTTTGCATAAAACTTCATATGCTATATTACAGCATTTAGTTATATACTAGCTGGTGCCCGCGCCTATGGCGCTCGAGATAGTGTAGGTAGATCAAAGTGGGGGTAGGCCATAGGGAGGATTGTGCTCTAAATAACAAAAAAAATTATGCAAATCGGTCCACACGTTCGGGAGATAGGCTAAAGCAACTGAAGGTGAAAAGTTTTTCCTCGGTAGCAACACAATCTATATTAAACAAAAAATTTAAAAAAAACTGACCACAAAAATCAGTGTGGGTGGGGGAGTGGTTGGGGTAAGAGGAGGGATGACCTCGCTATTTAACAAAAAAAAGAATTATGCGAATCGGTCCACACGTTACGAAGTTAGACAATAGCAACTGTAGATGAAAACTGTTTTCCCCAAATCAAATGTAGTATATTATACTCCAAAAAAAATTTAAAGAAGGTAAAGTGTGGGGAGGGTGGGAGGGTATACAATTGAAAGGAGGGATCATACTCTATTTAACAAAAAAAGAATTATTAAAGTCGGTCCACGGGTTATAAAATTGGACTAAAGCAACTATAGTGTGAAAAATTACGCCTTGTGAAATTAACGAATGGTATGGTGCGAGCTACTACCTTTGTATCCTCCCACCCCTTGCGAGCTACTACACTTGTATCCTCCCGCCCCTTGCGGGCTACTACTCTTATATCCTCCCGCCCCTTGCGAGCTACTTCCCTTGTATCCTACCGCCCCTTGCAGGTTACTACTCTTGTATCCTTCCGCCCCTTGCGAGCTACTACCCTTGTATCCTCCCGCCCCTTGCGAGCTACTACCTTCGTATCCTCCCGCCCCTTGTGAGCTACTACCTATGTATCCTCCCGCCCCTTGTGAGCTACTACTCTTGTATCATCCCACCCCTTGCGAGCTACTACACTTGTATCCTCCCGCCCCTTGCGAACTAAGACCTTTGTATCCTCCCGCCTCTTGCGAGCTTCAATCTTTGTATCCTCCCGCCTCTTGCGAGCTACGACCTTTGTATCCTCCCGCCCCTTCCGAACTACGACCTTTGTATCCTTCCGCCCCTTGCGAACTACGACCTTTGTATCCTCCCGCCCCTTGCGAGCTAGTACCCTTGTATCCTCCCGCCCCTTGCAAGCTACGACCTTTGTATCCTCTCTATACATTTTAGTTAAATTTATAGAAAGAAACCTTTATATAACTCACTGTAACAAAGATAATTCAAAATGGTTTTCATATTTGAATTCTACTCAGTAATACCTTTCATTTGATACCAACTTGGCGGGAAAGAAGTAAAAAAAAAATTTCATAATTTTCCCAAGGGATTCATCCCGGATTTGTTTTATTTAAACCTGCTTCGTTTTCATAATTTCGAATAGTAATTAGGAATAGTATCTATCCAGTTCCTATTGAAAATAGGAAAGAGTACACCGAAAAAACCATTTCATGTTGCTATTACTAATAAAGTATTATATATCGATCTTTCACATGTATGGAAACATTTTAGCCCTAATTGAGTAGAAAAGGAATAAGTAATAAAAATCCCTTATAAATCTACGATTATTATAAAAAATTTAACCGCAGAGAAATAAGAAAAAGATCCTGCACATCCCATTTACATCCTCTTTCAGATAAGGGTAGTCACCTGCGGATGGGTGAAAATTTCTTTAACAAATTTAACTTTATTAAGTTAGCAATTTTTAAATTTTGCCGTTTTTGTGTATCCTTTTGGACCCAATAAAGTTTCATCAACCAAATTATTTTTTCAATGTAGTAAATCCAGGAGATATAATTTTTAGATTTTTCTCACTTTTCCGACGGCACATATTTATATATGTAATTTTCATCCCGCTCCGACGAAAAATTCACCCAACTTAACGCAAATGATTGAAAAACGGGCTTTTTTCAGAAAAATTTGTGCAAATTTTAGCAAAATCTTCCCACCGTGTTTGCGCGAAAACTATTAGTGATGCGAAATAATGTTGTTAGTGAAAGTCTAATAGCTTTTGTAGTAGATAGTTTTAAAAAAAGAACGATCAATTTTTGACCACCCGTTACCACCACGCGAATGCCATCCCCGGTCAAATATTCAAAGAGAAAAAGTCAGCGATGAAGTTTTTTCGATTTAAAAAAAACCTACACCAACTGATTAGTGACCAGATTACCTTTAATTTGATACCCCACATCCCTTATTTGGACATATGTGTTAGTCACCCCCCCCCCCACCCCTTCGAAAAATTACCATCAAAATTTTTTTTTGTTCTCGATAGCTTCGATAACAAAAAGAATAAAAATAATTTTTTTTTATTCCAATCCAACATCCCTACCCTAAGTTATAATTTTTTGAAAATCAATTTCGTAATAGATGCAAAAAGTCTAGTACAAAATCAGAAAAAAATCTTTTTCCTTAACCATTCTCGAGATGGTCCAGCATAGTTTGCGCCCTAGTTTTTTGAAAAATTTCAAAAATATTCTACTACTACACTCTCGTGGAAAATTTTTTCTCTAGTACATTTTCAGATTTTTTTTTCCATTTCCGAATAGATCTTACGATTCTACGTAAAATGAATACCCATATGATAGGGTTCCGATGAATACTTGCCGAGTTATAAACGAACATAGCACGCCAACTCGCATAGGTCCCGCACTTTTTCAAAAACTCTCGAAAAAAGTGGCCTATCTCACATGCGGCCATAACATCTACAACATCCGTAAATATGAACGCATTCCGTTTGGCAGTTTTTTCTATATTGGTCCCACCAATTGCAAAAAATTATCCTTTTTTGATCCTTTTTCAAGGACTCAATCTGCAGCCTTAATAACTTTGCCATATTGAATGGTAAAAATCCTTTCAAACTCTTATCACATTGACCACATTCTCCCCTATTCATAAATATCTCAAACGCATCTATCCGATTCTCCGTTCTCCCGCTATCGCCCCACAAAGGTTCAACTTTGAGGCCCCGCCCACTCGAAACAATCAACCTTAGGGCAAAAAAAAAATACACCATTCCATCGGCAACCGTTACTTCATATCAAAAGATACACCTCCATCTTAGATAATACAATGAAATGTTTGGCAAAAGTTAAAAATCTACGATTAGTATACAAAATTAAACCGTAGCGAAATAAGAAAAACATCTTGTATATCGTATTTACATCCTCTTTCAGATAAGGGTAATCACCTCCGGATGGTTGAAAATTTCTTTAACAAATTTAACTTATTTAAGTTAGCAATTTTGCTATATTGCCGTTTTTGTCTGTATTTATTGACATATTTAACCTTTATCAACCAAATTATTTTTAGAATGTAGTAAATCCAACCCGTAGTCAAGTTTTGAAAGAATAATTAAAAAAAGTTAGAATTTTCTCACTTTTCCGACGGCACTTTTCATCGGCATTTTGGTCGCCTTCCGGCGCTTTTCCATCGCTAGTAACTACCCTAAATATACATTTTCGATCTGAAACATGGGGGTGATTTCTCTTCTACAATCGATTACCTATCGATTGATGTAATTTTCACCCCCCTGCGACGAAACGTTCATACAACTTAACGCAAATGATTGAAAAAAGTGCTTTTTTCAGAAAAATGTGTGCACATTTTTGCAAAATCTTCCCACCGTGTTTGCGAAAAAACTAAAAGTTATGGAAAAAAATGTTGTGAGTGAAAGTTTCATAACTTTTCGAGTAGATAGTTTTAAAAAAAAGAACGGTCAATTTTTGACCACCCGTTAGAATTTGGGCGATGCCTCCGCCGGTAAAATATTCAAAGAAAAAAACTCAGCGATAAAGTTTTTTTAATTATAAAAAAAATACACCAATAGATGACCAAATTACCTTTAATTTAATACCCCACATGGAGGTAGTTGGACATTTGGTTAGGGGTGCGTCCACCCCCACCCCAAAAAATACACCCAAAATTTTTTTTTATTTTCCCCCAAAAGATCTCTACAAACAAAATTGAACACAATTTACCCGAACTCGATCGGACATTTCATTTTCGGGTACTCCGAACTCAAAGTTTGGAAAAATGTAATAGACCAAAAATCTAGGATAAAATGAAAATTAATAGATAGAGCATGTTGACAACTATTAGCAAACGTGTTTTGAAATTTTTCAAAAATAAACTAGTACCCCCCGCGAGGGTGTATTTTTCAATCTAGTACACCCTCCGCATACAATTCATCCAAAATTTACCCGAACTAAATCCGACACTCTATACCCAAGTTAGAAGCCCTCAAAGTTTCAACTTTAAGGACACGCCACCATTTTGTTATAGCCTCACCCCAAATTTTAACATGCGGAAATGGTAGACCACAATATATCCTATCATATATCAAAAGTTTTTTTTTCAAAATAAGCTATTACGGCCCTCCTCCGGCCGGGGCAAATAAAGTATGTAAGAAGATGCAAAAGGACCACTTAGATTAAGAAGTGAAATTTGGTTTTTTTTCTTCATTCGTAAATTATCTAAATGATGAGAAATTAAGGTAGGGTTGTGTTGTTACGTATTGCGCATCGTGAATTAATAAACGTAAAAGTGAATAAAAACCCACGTATTTTATTATACCGCTACATGATCCACCGTAAGATCGGTTTACTGTTGAATCAAATTATTCAACCACGTAACGCTACATTTTTTGGTGGTTCCATCCAGGAATCGTGCGGTTTATTCACTATTACGGTGAAAGCTAACTAACTTTACTAACAATTATTAGGAAGTGTTAAGAATTTAAGATGGAATCATTAGATAAGCTTTAAAACAGACTTGGAAATTAATAAAGTACTATTCGAATCTCCAACGGGTTCAGAACATGACTATATAAAGCAAGACAGATACAGACTGTATCTGACTGAAGTAAAATATTCGGAATATTTAGGAAAGATAGTTGAAGGCCTACGAAAAATAGTTTCTATCATAGAACCATCAGGATCAGGAACAGTACCTACGCATTCAACAACAATTGTTCATCAAGACTCATTCTTTCCTCGGATTGAATTACCGAAGTATAAAGGAAATTATGATCCATGGCGATCATTTCATGATTTATTTCTGTCGCTGGTACATGGTACAGTTCGAACGGAATTAAATGTCCAACTTGCGATGCAAATCACTTCATTCAAAAATGTCCGAACTATCGTAGGATGGATATACAGACGTAGGATGGATATAAAACCCGGAAGGAACCGGTCGGTGTCTTAATTGTTTAGGACTTCACCACATTAATAATTGCACCAGCACTTAAAGATGTATCATTTGCAATAAACGACATCACAGTATACTCCACGCGGAGTATATTAAGGAACAGCTCAAATCATCAACTGGAAAAGAGAGCATGTCATCACAACAATCGACGGAATTCAATTCCAGTCAATCAGTCGAACAACACAAAGGAAGGATTAGCAAGTATACAATTTGGCAACGGTTCTGATGGCTTAAACACTTACCAAAATTTTGTAACTAGGGAAAACCAGAATGCACTGCTATCAACAGCGTTATAAGTTGCGCAAGCGAAGTGCGAGAAATCACGTTGTTTGATAGATAGTGGTTCGCAATCATCTTTTATCACAAAAGAAGCCTGCAGAAAACTAGGAGCAACACTGCAGTCTCTTTAACTTGGCTTAAACACTAGCCCTACAGCTACCTCGAAACAACAAAACAACACTCACTCTGCGAGCTCGAGAACCAACATCTAATACTGTAATAGAAAAACATTTTTTAATTTTAAATCGAATCACAGATCCTTTACCTACTAAAGTAGTTTCTAGGAAGGATTGTTTACATTTACACAAATTACAATTAGTAGAACTTTTGGAAACCAGGAAGGATAGATGCTCTACTAGGGGCAAGGATTTATGCAAAAAATTTACAAAATGGCATTCAACGAGTGTCTAACATACACCCCGTGCAACAAAAAGAGCCGCACGTGGTTTGTTTTTTCATATCTTTCCGGCTCAATTCGTGCTAAATAGTCTCCAAGATGTCCAAATTGCTTTTAACGGTTGTTGATGTGCAATAGCACTCTTCTGCTAAAAATATTCACTATGTACAGTTGCATACATGCATAGGGTTCGAGACGTTATTAAGGCAAAGGGCGGTACTACAAAGTACTAATTTTATTTTAAACTAAATTTTAAAACTTTAAAGTTTTGAAAATACATTTTTAAGTTTAATAAAAATAAAGAGATATTGTTGGCTTACTGTATTTTTAATTTATTATGAAATAACATTGCATTAAAAATTTGAACAAAATGAAGCATTTTTTGATTTCGAACGAAAAACTAAATTTTTTTTTTTGAAAACAAATTGAATATTGCATAAAACATACTTTTTTAATTGGGTTATATGTTAATAATGTAAAATACAGAAAAATTACATAATAAATTGTTGTTATTTAACTTTAAACTTGCGGCTCTTTTTGTTGCACGGGGTGTAGCTCCCACAGCAATCAACACTATATTTACTAGACTCAACAGTAAGTGTTTCAGAGGAGAACACGTCTGCATTTGCAGTCACAATCTATGACTTAACATCTCAACTTAGGCAATTTTGAGAAGAATTTCCCAGGAATCCAATCTTGAACAAAGAAGATAAGGAATGTCAACAGGGATATAAAATCAGACATCAACATCAAGACAATGGAACATATCAGGTCGAACTACCATTTGTTGAAAACAAACCCCCAGACTTAGGGCAATCAGAGAGCATGCATTTAAACGGTTTCAAGGAATAACACGACAACTTGAGAGAAATGAAAAACTGAAAAGGGGTTACGAAGGTTGTTTAGATGAATACATAAAATTAGGATACATAGACGAAGTGAGTCCACCCAAGTACAATCAACTGCATTATTACATACCTCATCATGCGGTCGTTAAAGACAGTACAATAACGAAAGTTAGATTTGTATTCGATGTACCGGCAAGAAAGTCAAATGGTAAGGCATTAAATGACTTTTTAATGAAAGGACCAGTTTTATCTTTAAATTATTTGGAGAAATCCCAAAACAAAGAAATCCCAAGATTATTAGATCAATACAATTCATACTCTCCAACAGTTATCAACTGATGAACAAGAAATATGGCCTCCAGCATCAAAAGTGACATTTACAAGACTTTTATGTTGATGATTTGTTAACTGGATCTGATACTGTCGATGAAGCTAAATGCTTACTGCACGAGCTTATTAATATGCTAAAGGCAGGAGGATTTAATTTACGTAAATGGACAAGCAACAATCCTAATCTGTTGAAGAATCTGCCAATAGAACAGAGTGAATTTAAGAACACTTTAACAATTCAAGACATTGGGAATTCGTTGGCATCCTAATTCCGATAAGTTTTCCTTTGTGATTAAGCGAACTATTGTGTCCAATGTTGCATCTTTATATGATCCATTAGGATGGCGAGCACCAGTCGTTATTACAGGCACGGTGCTCATGCAATCACTGTGGATCACGGGCTGCACTTGGGACAATGTGGTGTCAAAAGCTATAGATCAGCATTGGAGTACATTCGAAAATGAATTAAAAAGTATCGAATGTCTGCAAATTCCCAGATGGATTCACTATTCAAATAACAGGGGCATTCAAATCCATGGATTTTGTGTTGCATCTACCAAAGCATTGAATGGCCACATTGTAAAGACATTTGTGAACGAAAAAATTTAGAGGCCAATTACTACAAACCTTTTAGTGAATTTAGACCATAATATTCTTTTACAGTATTCTTCATTTACTCGCCTCGTTCGGGTAGTAGCAACTGTACAACGTTTCATACATAATTGTCGGCATCCTCAAAATAAACGACTAGAATTTTTACACAGTATGGAATGGAACTTGGCAGAATCAACAATATTCAAACTCGTGTAACAAACTGCGTTCGCAGAAGATTACCACAACATGTTGCATAATAAACCACTATCCAACCATAGCAAATTAATCAAACTTAATCCATATATTGACGACAGTGGATTTATACGATTAAGGAAAATATTAGATGAGGCTGCAATTCCATATCATAAGAAACACCCTATAATTCTGCCACGCGATCATCATGTCACATTAATTTTGATAGGCAAACTACATGTAGAAACCTTGCATGGTGGTCCATCATTAGTCCGCAGCACTAGGCGTGAACGATTTTGGATGCAAGACGTTGCATTACTAGTCGAATACATTACTGCATTATATGTTTCAAACATCGCGATACAACAAAAAACAGCTAATGGGAAATCTACCAATATTCCGAGTGAATGTAACAAAAGCATTCGCTAAGGTTGGCATTGATTACGCTGGAACAGTAACCATAAAATCTTCAAATCTACGCAACGCTAAGTTACGGAATGCACACTTTTGTATATTTATATGGATGTCTACTAAAGCCGTACATTTAGAATTGGTCTCTGTTTTGACATCTGAAGCATTTCTCGCGCGGTATTAAAGAGCTTTGTTGCCAGAGGAGGATTATTTACAGATGTATATTCAGATTGTGGCACCAATTTTATAGGTGGACAATTGTTGAGAATTGATCATTGATCTAACCCAACCCTGACCCTGAAATGTAATTTTTCACTTAATTAAGTTGGCAGGCGATAAGGGTTTCTTCAAAAGTCAGGAAAGAAAATCGTCAGGCAAGTCGAGAAAGCAGTCCAAAACGTCAGAACCGGCAAGGACAACATCGGAGCAGCCATCGCACAGCAAGACAACGTTGAGCAACGAACACGCAAAAGTCAGTCGAATTGTTAAATTTAAAGCAAAATGGACACTGTAAAGTCTCAATTGGAAATGTTAAGTGAAGATAGTCAAGGAAATGTCAATTTCGTTTCATGGCGATTTAAATTAGACCTAGCATTTAAGAACAAAGACCTGCATGATATGATAACGGGTACAAAGCATAGACCAGCAGGTGTTGCGTCAACTGATACAGTCGCAGCTTGGTTAAAGAAAGATGTTGAGGCTCAAACATTGATAGGTTTAAATGTAAACAGTAAGATTGCGAACAAAATTGCAAATTGTAAAACTGCCAAAGATATGAAAGACAAGTTAGTCAGTTTATATGGTACAAAGACTGATGTAACTTTAGAAACGTCCCGAATCAAATTCTTTACCTATGAGTATGATGAAAGCAAGTCAGCTATAGAGAACTGTATGGAGATTTTGGATCTCGCTGATGAAGTGTCTACTTAAAATGATCCTGTGAAGGAAAGTTGGATCATGACGAGAATCACGAGTGTGCTACCGCCAAGACTGGCACATTTCAGGACATCCTGGGACAACGTGGCCGGAGCAACAAAGAACGTGGAAACTCTCATGGAACGCCTGAGACTCGAGGACGAACGACTTAGAGAAACGACGACAAATGCAGAGGGCAGCACCAGCAACGCTCTCATGGCCAGACGCAAGAAACAGAGACAGTCGTCAAACAGCAAGCAGGAAAAGTCACAGTTCGCATGCTACAAATGTGGGAAGAAGGGTCAGGTGCTCAAGGAGTGCAGAGGTAAACCGTGTCATGAATACATTACTTACTGCAAGAAGAAGTATGTAACATCTGCAAGAAGAAAGGACACTTCGCAAAAGACTGTGAATCCCGAGAAGAAGCGAATAAGTCAACAAACGGGAAACCGCCAAGGAAGGCATTTTTGACCATGGCACTATCGACGGTGGACAACGACATTTCGAAATACAAGACAACTTCATGGTATCAAGACTGTGGAGCCAGCCAACACATGACGTCTCACCGAGAGTGGTTTGTTCAGCTTGTTGAGTTGGACGAGCCCATTCCAATTGTGATTGGAGACTCAACCAGGCTAGATGGCGTTGCAGTCGGGAACATCGAGATGGATTCTTTTAATGGTCAACAGTGGTATCTAGTGGTATTGGAAGATGTCATTTACGTGCCAAATCTCAACTTTAATCTTTTCTCAGTAAGTCAGATGCTAGACAAGGGACATGTACAGAAGGCAAACGGAAACAGTCAACATTTTGCAGTCTGGATTGCAGGGAAATTGTGGCAATGGCAAAGCGCAAGGGAAATCTCTACAAAATGATGCTCAGGAGAGAAGAAGAGACAAGTTTGATAGCCGTGTCGATCAAAGTATGGCACGAGCGACTCGCCCATCAAAATGTGAAGTATGGAGGGACATACTGAAAAGAAAAGGAATTAAATACATTGATGACTGCAATGCACAGGTTGCTCGTATGGCAAACTACATCGATCCTCACACCCAAACAACCCCAAGACAGCTCAGCAGCCGTTAGATCTTGTGCATGTCGACATCGGCGAGATGAACATCCCATCATTGGGAGGAGCGAAGTACTGGCTCATGTTCAAGAATGACTTCACTCACTACCGAACCTGTTACTTTATGAAGGCGAAAAGTGAAGCCCCGGAGAAGTTTGAATGTTACCTGAGACTTGTTGAAAACCAGCTATGGAGGAGAGTGAAGAGACTGAGATCTGGCAACGGCACTGAACTGAAGAATACAAAGACCAAAGAAATGTGTGACAAGTTGGGAATCTTTCATACATTTACGAATGTACACACGCCAGAGCAGAACGGATTGAGAGAGAAATGAGAACGACTGTCGAGGCAGCCAGAACAGCTATACACACGGAAGAGTTGGACGAAAGACTGTGGGCAGAGGCAATCAACCATGTGATCTTCACGATCAATCAGACTGGCACCAGCAACGTACCAGGGAAAAGCCCAGCGGAACTTTGGTTCGGAAGGAAAATGAAGATTGGGAAGTAGCGACTTTGGATGCGAATGTTATGTGCTGACACAAAAACAGAAAAGAGGCAAGATGGATAGAAAATCAGGAAAAGGGAATTCTGGTTAGATATGACATTGATTCCCCCTGCTGCAGGGTTTATCTGAAAGACAAGAGAGAAATTGTCAGCTCAGACAATGTGATCTTCGACGAGGAAAAGATGAGACTGAGGCAAGGCACTGAACTTGAGACACAGGCACCAGAGGGCACACCTGAAAAGCAAGAAGAAAGCAGCAGCGAGACAGACGAAGAAGATGAGAATTGGGCAACTGTAGAAAGTGCTGAGGAGCCAAGCGACAATGAGAATGAGACAGCAGCGCCAGAAGAGGAGTCAGGAAGGAGAGTTCTGCGAGATCGTCGGACTTTGCAACCACCACCGAGACTGAGAGATTGCGTACTTGACTCCCGTCGTGGAGGAAAGAGCGCCAAAATAGCCATGATTGGTGAAACGGAGGACATCCCGGTGAGTGAGGCACTCAGAGATGAGAAGTGGAGACGAGCAATGCAGGAGGAGTACGACTCGCTAATGGAGATGAAAACTTGGAAGCTGGTGGACTGTCCAGAAGGAGCGAAGCCAATCACTTGTCGTTGGGTACTTCGAGAGAGGGCGGACGGGAGACTTAAGGCCAGACTAGTGGCAAGGGGATTTGAACAGAAGGAGGGAGTGGACTACGTGGAAACTTTCAGCAAAGTAGCCATGCATCCATTCGCCTACTCCTAAGTCACGCAGCGTCGGAGAAAATGAAGTTGGTATCGTTCGATGTGAAAACGGCATTCTTATATGGGAACCTGGAGCAGGACATCTATATGAACCAGCCTGAAGGGTTCGACGATGGATCAAGGAAAGTCTGCAAGTTGAACAAGAGTCTCTACTGACTTAAACAAGCTCCAAGGATGTGGAACGAGAGGGTCACCACTCACTTTGAGAAGACTAATACAGACGACGACCCGTGTATATACTATAACAAGGACAAGAGCATTATGCTCTCACCCTTCGTAGATGATGGATTAGTAGCTGGCTAAGATGAAGATGAAATATACAAACTCTTAGGCGAGATGAACAAGGAATTCAAGATCACATTCAGCAAGAAAGTACAAAGCAAGTTAACGTATTTGGGCATGGAAATCAAGATCGACAAAGACGGTATCTTCGTGAGTCAGCCTCGCTACACGGAGAAGATCTTGAGAAAGATGAAACTTGAGCAGTGCAATCCAGCATCTACACCCATTGAGCCAGGAATGATCAACAAGAAGACAGACTTCAAAAACGCCGAGGCACTCCCGGCGAACAACAACTATCGCGAGGCGATAGTCAGTTTGTTGTACTTAGCTACAATAACAAGGCCAGACATCAGCTTCGCCGTGAACTACCTCAGTCGATTCTGCAACAAGCCCATGAAGAGCCATCAGACGATGGTGAAACGTGTTTTCCAGTACTTGAGAGGGACCACGACAGCCGGAATTCATTTCGGAGGAGATAAGACACTCGTGGCCTACACCGATTCAGACTTTGGAGGAGACTCTGAGACAGGACAGTCGACGAGTGGAGTGTTAGTGATGAGAGGAGGGCCAGTGATCTGGTACTCACAGAAGCAGCGTCTGGTAGCGACTTCAACTGCAGAAGCCGAGTACCGAGCCGCAGTGTCAATGATTGACGACGTGTGTTGGATCCAAAGAATCGCACTGGAACTTGGTATCCTGGAAGCCGAGCAGCCGATCACCTTGTACGTCGACAACATGTCAGCCATACATATGCTACAGAATGCACACGAAGGAAAGACGACCAGAGGAAAGAAGCACATTGAAATACCACGAAAGTACATCCAGCAACATGTCGGCAACACTATGACATTGCAACACGTTGAGAGAAGCAAGCAGATCGCAGGAGAAGTGTTGAGAATTGATCAATTGACAGCTGACTTGATCTAACCCAACCCTGACCCTGAAATGTAATTTTTCACTTAATTAAGTTGGCAGGCGATAAGCACTTTTAGACAATTTCATGTGACAGCGACAAAGCGAAATTTAATGGCGACAGGCAAACGTGCTCCAAATTGTAATCAACAATTTGTAAAGTATTCAGCAACAATCCGTCGATTATTAAGCAAGAGTTTTGTTTATCAAAACTAGTATTGTGAAACTATTCAAAAGGTACCTTTTGAAACTCAGTTCAATAAATTGAACATTTTGTTAACTTTGGACTCGACTTTTTCTCAACTGAAAAACCCAAACCCACTGAAAATCAACAACAATTCATTTTGGAAAATAAATTACTAAATGCAATTCGCAATTCAACTCCAGCAGCTGCACAATATGTTTCATCAAAGTTTATCAATTCGCACTTTAATCCACCAGCCTCCCCTCATTTTGGAGGAATATGCGAGGCAGGAGTAAAGTCCATTAAGTATCATCTCCGAAGGCAGTCAATGCTATTCCAGAGCCTGACAACTCCAACAATATGATAGTGCCATCTAAAAGATGGAAGTACATTCAACAATTGAGCAGGCAATTTTGGGATAAGTGGTCAAAGGATTATCTCAATTAACTTCATAATAGACCAAAATGGTATAGAAGACAACTGAACATTAAATTTGGAGATGTTGTTCTTGTAAAGAGCGACAATATGCCACTAACCAATAGGCCAATGGGTAAACTCAAAGCGGAGTTTTTCAGAGACCAATCTCAAAGATAAGCCCCTGACCATTAGAGACAAAATCGAACTAACATTCAATAGTGCCGTCTTGTTTACGTTCATATGTGTAATAGTGTCAACTTTTGGAAGTCTCTCCACTTACGCTAATCAGGTACATCATCAGATGTCACTCCCATTTGAACAGGACGATACGTTGCGCATTACAGAAGACGAAGAATTCAGTCCTCCAGGAAGACCTTATAGTGAGGTGTTGCAGGAACCAATTCGGGATATCCAGGTAAGGATTCCTCAACCGGCAAAACCTACGACGGATGCAGAAGCTCCATTCATCCATCCGACGTCATATACCGATCCACATCCGGAACAAACAGCAGTAGCCAAAGGCCTTCGTATTACTGCGATAGCTCGTCTTTGTTCAACAACAACCGTAGAGGAATTTAGGATGAGAGCAGACGACAGTTTTCAACGTTTCGTGAGCAGGTTAGGCACCGACATATACATACCACGTTATGTATTTCGGAGCATCAATGTCGAAGAAATAAAAAACTGAAGAAACCGAGAAAAAACAATTAATCTACCAGACAATGGAATAATGATAGAGCAGATGGAATAATGATATTTCATCACTACCACAAAAGAGGGCTAAGCAAGCTAAGACAACTATCTGTTGAACAGAACTGTTCAACGCGGGGAGTATGTTGAACACCAAGCCCTAAAAAGAAAACAATTTGAAAAAAAATTCTAAATCCATGAAGTTTTTTATACTTACCGCATCTGGAAAATTGTTGAATTACCTTATCTGAAATGAATTAAAAGTAATGAATTTAAAAACATGAGCTATATAATCTTTTAAGAAAATAATTTTTATGAAATTCTATGCCATGTTTCACAAATTAGCCAAGACTCTGAATTCCTGGCGGTACGACAACAACAACACTACGCGAAACGTAAACAAATGAAAACTTTGCGTGAAATTCATGAAATTTATTTAATAAACACTTGTAATTTATAGAGAAGTGCTTATATCATACAAACAATTAAAAGTTTTTTACACCGAAAATTTACCTGAAATGCACACATTTGACACTTAGAGAAAAAAAATTGTTTTAAATAAAAGTTGTTTAAGGTGATAAAACGATTTATTGAAGTAGTAATTAATAGAAGTTGACTAAATGCAGGATGAATAATTAGCAAATATTAGAGAAATTTGTGAAAATTGTTCATCCTGCATTTAGTCAACTTCTATTAATTACCACTCAAATAAATCGTTTTATCACTGTAAACAACTTTTACTTAAAACAATTTTTTCAAATTATGTCGATCTATCACTTAAAATTTCTTATTTTTTTATTCCAAAGACTCTAAAAGTCTAAAACAGCCAGACCCACCAGATTTTTAAAACAGCTTTCCTTTAACATGATTAAAAACAGACTCTCTAAAATTCTATCTCCAACTTTTTACTTACCGACTAAACGAGAACCATACGACCGAGAGAGAAAGTTCAAACCTTCACACTTCGATCATAGAATTCAGTATGATCGAAGTGTGAAGGTTTGAACTTTCTCTCTCGGTCGTATGGTTCTCGTTTAGTCGGTAAGTACGAGGCAAGTTTAAAGTTGTATACATGAAAAAAGCTTTTTTTCTCATGTTCTTTTGGCTGTGTAAGTTCAGGCAAAAGACGATGTACCTTTCGGAATTTTATGATGAGGCTCCTTTTGGCTGAGAACTTAACTTTGTTCAGGTACCTGATGGTTGAAATGCTTTTTTAGCATTTTGCGTTTCGTGCTCCTGGTCGCGCAACGAGTGGTTCCATGTTTCGGAGCTCTTGGGTTCTGTTTAAGCATGCTTTGCCTGAGCCCGGGTCACCGCGTTGCATTTCAGGCGACTTTTGGGTGTTGAACTATTTTCCTCGTTTAATGACGCCTTTGAGAGGGTTGTGATATGTGTAGACCGTGAATTTTCGGTCTTGTAAGTAACATCAGAAAGTGTCGCCAGGACTATGTTCAGTAACTCTTTCTCTATAGTAGAGTAGCTGCGTTCGGCTTTGTTCAATGAACGACTGTAGTAGACAATAGGCTGATCGTTTCCGAATTCTCCTTGGGAGAGGACAGCTCCTAATACCTTGCTGCTGGCGTCAGTGGTTAAGTTGAAGGGTTGGATAAAATCGGGAAAGATTAAACGGAGAGGGGAAATTAGGAATTTTTTAATAGCTTCAAATGTGAATCACAAAACTCTCTCCGCAGTATCCAGCAACGTTTGTGCAGTTTGTGGGTTTAATTTTTACTCCGACTCCAATCTCTGTGGCAGTGGGGAAAGGAGCTTCTCTAAGCTGAAATTAATCAAAACATTTTTATGGTATGGAAATTCCTAGCGTTTCTTTCTATCGAGAATGAAATGGCTGAAAACATCGATTTTTCAGAAGTAATAGTACATTTAAGTAGTCCGAAAGCAAGGAAAAAACTGTTTTTTAATTTCATCGATTTTTAACTGTTACTCCTTCATTTCGGAAACGTCAGGGAAGATCGAACGGAATTTATACTGCTATTAATATCAAAATATAATTTGTTCAATTAATTCTAATGAATAAAAGAAAGAATGATAAACTGTTTTTGTTTGAAAATTCCCTCTTCGCGATATAATTGTTGTGTATTATATGAATGCGTAGTGAAAGGTATAGTTATGAGCCATCTGGTTGGTAGGTAGAAAAGAAAAAAAAAGGTTAGAAAAATGGCACCTGAAAATTTCTGGAACAGGGTGCCAATTGCCATCGATCCGGCACTTCCTACTTCGATTGTAGATTATGGACTTTGATCATACGTTATGGGTACAGTAAACTCTTTCGAATTGATTTCCGTGCGATGAAATCTAAGTGTCTTCGTGGGTCCCTCAACATTACAGTTTCTTTTTAGGAAGTGATTTCCCAAAAGACTGTCATTGGTAAGACCCGGGATATTTTTTACGACCTGGAATTTACAGGGTTAGGTTGTTTTGTAATTTAAATTACCAAATGGCGTTTGTAATGTTGTTTTCTCCTCAGAATTTATTACGTCGAGGGATTTTAATATTTTCTTTTTTATTATACTAACCTCTGCGACGGTATCCACTATGGGACGTGTTTTTCCATTTATGTCTAGTGGTAAATTTACTGTAGGAATACCGGATTCGGGTGCCTGAGGGGATTTTTTTTTCTTTGTAATTAATTTTGTTTTTTGTCGGGCGGTATTCGCGACAACTTCTTGTCTTTTCCCGACTGTTTATTCTCCCATTTTATTTTTTGTCTGCAGTCATCCAGGGAGTGGCCTCTGCGGCTACAGAACTTACATTTTAGTTTTATATCGAATTTATGGCACATGTTGTACACTTGTTGGCCACCCGATTTCTGGTTTGACTGAGGAGGTCTGTTCTTGGGGAAATTTGAGGGTCCTGTACGGTTATCCCTGCATGTGCTTATATCATGCCCGTAGTTTTTGAATGACATGCAGAAGGGGGTGTTCTTACGTTTGTAACACTCTGAATATGAGTGACGCTGCTTCTGGCAGAAGCTACATATTATTAAGGGGCGGGGAGTCTGGTATGTGTTGTTTTATAATGGTGACATCCCTTGAGGTTGGAGATGAAAATTGTGAGGATTTATGGGCCTGACTGCGACTCCTGGCTGGCACGGTTGACTATATGTCACTGAGAACCTCTTGGCCGCTCTTACCAGCAAGTTGGGATCGATTAATGGCATGGTGGCTGCAGAATACGACAAGAAGGCTTGTAAAAATTTGGCCCCTTGTTGCAGCCTTTCCTTATCCAAACCCATTTGAATCTGGTCATCGAGCGTTCCATCGGTAATCGTCAACAAATACTGACATAGATAGCGATTTGTAACCCCACTGCGGAGTGCGTTTGGAGCGAAATCCTCCAATTGTGTCTTTACAAATGGGGCTGCTGTGGCTCCGTACTTTGTTGCGGCTGCCTCCTTGCAAAGCGTCAGCAACTACTTCACCCTAGTTGCGAAGGCAGTGAGAGCCTCGCAAGGATTTTGTCTTGTCGTAATCAGTCTGTTCACGAGTTCCTGATATATTTCTCGTGGAAAGAACGCGCGATTTAGTTTTTCCTCTAATTCTGTTCAGGAGGTGGATGTAGAGGTCGCATAAATTTGGTATGCCTCACCTGGGAACTAGTTGTGTAGTAAGCTTCACAACTTTGGAATAGTCTGCCATTGTAGGGGTCGGTTTTTTACAATTTCGACTCGGGTGGACTATTAAAACTATCCTCTAGACTGGTGTCCGTTAAGAATGCTTCTATCCAGCCTAGTAATAAATCTTGCAAGAAAGTCGAGTCGTCGTGAGCTCGGTCCATCTGGTCCGTTTCCTGTTCTACACTAGAGGCTCTTACAATAGCACTGGCCTGTGTTTGATTTCAAGTCTTGAATTAACGCGAGTCTTTCCTCGCGACTTCGGGCTAGTTTTGAATCTAGCGCTTCACAGTGAGGAGCAGAAAACTTGCCAGATTCTCGCGCTTTCTCTAATATCTTATCTAAATAATTATTTAGGCTTACTTTGGTAGCAGCTGACGGAACAGGCAAGACAATGTCGCTGCGAAGTCGACGTCCTTCAGGTTCTGGAACCGCTGACGTTGATGGTTCTTGTTGACCGTGTGCTGATAAGGTCCTCTCAGCTCGATGTAATGATGTTGCCTTCTTTTCTTTTAATCGATGGATTGGAAAATGGAATAAGTGCTCGGTGAGAAAAGGCTCGGCCAATTTATCAGCACTTTGATTGTTTGGCGTCTAAGGACCGCCGTAATTAGGAGGGGAGAAGGTGGTATTGGCAATTCTGCCGAAAGTATCCGGACTGGATATAATTGAAACTACTACCTCTCTGTCCAAAGAATTACTACTGCTTTATTCAAATGTTACTTCTATATTTATACAAATTTTCTTATCCCTACTTAGAGTTGTGTATGTCGAATTAACAAGGGAAAGTTAAGGGGGTCCTCTACTCTCGCGGTTTCAAAAAATCGATTTTTGGTTTTTTTTTTAATTTCAATCTATATGTATCTGAGAATATGCCACAGAAAGGATTTCATGAAAATCACGTTCCTTTGCATGTTTCTGGGAACAGAAAGGTACCCGTCTCCGACCGTTTCCGAGAATCAAACAGAAAAACATCAACGTGATGAGGAAGGAGAACTCTACGGCCGCGGTATAGCAGATTAATTCGTAAGTTACCACAATCAAGTTATACACCGTAATTTATCATTAAACGCGTTTTCCCGAAAGTAGTGTTTTTTTAGCTGCCGAGTAAGACTTCTCATAAAAATATTGGTCCGATTTCAATATTTTTTTTTTCAATTGTTCAGAAAACATACCGCTATGTTTTCCCGAGTACGATTTGCAAAATTTTATTTTGTTCCATTTTTATAGCCTCTAATAGGTCAAAAAATGACGTAAAATTTGAAATTTTTACATATTGTTGCATAACTTTTACAAATTGCAAAATAAAAAAAATCTGTCACGGGAAAACATAGCCAACGTATCTATGATTATAAAGAATATAAATTTTCAGATTACAGATTACCCAATTGGCCACAACTGTGCTTAAGCGGGACACATTCAGTTTCAATATCAATGTCATCAATGACGTTTCAAGGTCGCGATAGTTATTTTTTTTCATCTTCAAAAGTAAAATTGAAAAGTCAAAATATGTATCTTCGAAATAAAAGAAAAATTAAAATGTATTCAGTAGATCCTTCGCAATTTATTCCCCAAAAAACCGCTCAATTTCAGGCCTCGAGAGTAGAGGACCCCCTTAAGTATCGGAAGTAAAATGCAATAACAGCATTATTGGTTATTGCAACTTCCTTTTTTGATATGAATATATTCTTCTTTTTATTATGTCTTCTCCTTTGGATATCCTCATTTATCTTTAAGAATTTTAATACTTTTATGTTTCTTGTTTCAGAAATTAAAGTGCACTCGTGGATGAATAGTTGATCAGACAATTCTTCCTCACTTTCATTATCAATCTTATATTCATTTTTATCACGTGATTTCAATTCTTTAGCTTCATTTCTCGTCATTATTTTAACTTGCTTCGTTGGAATCATTTCTTTTAGCATGTCCGAGTTAATATTTATTCTGGATAGTGGATCTGCATTCATATTCAATAATCCTTTTTTTATATACGATTTCAAAGTCATATTCAGATAGTTCTAAGCGAATTCGTGTAATTTTTGATGACGGATCTTTATGTGTGAACAAACTTACTAATGGTCGTAATCGGTCAAAAGTTTTGCAAAGGTTTTTATTGTGATGTTGCAAGCTGCATTGTCTGTCTTGGCATTTAAACCTGCTAGAGCAATCGTAAGCATTCTTTGGAAGCTATTGGTTGAGGTTTTTAAACCAAAAGGTAGTCTTTTGAATTGGAAACGACCTTTATTGGTTGAAAATGCAGTTATAGGTCGTGACTGAGGCTGTAATCCTACTTGATGAAAAGAACTTGTTAGATCTAGCGTTGAGAAGTACTTGGCTCTTCCTAGATTGTCTAAGATGTCTTCAAGTCTGCTTAGGGGAAATTTATCGTCCATTATTTTTTTATTCAATTGTCGGAAATCGACTACCATCCTCCATTTCTTCTCGTCATCTGTACCTTTCTTTGGTACAACTAGTAA
This sequence comes from Leptarthrus brevirostris, assembly GCA_964036015.1. Classification (NCBI taxonomy): domain Eukaryota; kingdom Metazoa; phylum Arthropoda; class Insecta; order Diptera; family Asilidae; genus Leptarthrus; species Leptarthrus brevirostris. The sequence continues at coordinate 72,013,912 of OZ038371.1, forward strand.
TGGAGCGTTGTATGGGCTCGTTGATGGTTCTATGATGTTTTCTTTTAATAACTGATCCACTTGTTTGTTGATTTCGTCAATTTGCGTTTGAGGCAAGTGATAATTCTTTATATAAGTTAAGTAGAATATATCTGAATAATCTTTGCATATTTCATATAGGGAGTCTTTCGCTTTTTATCTAAGTTATTGATATTCAATTCTTCTTTTAGTTTTTCAAAACGTTTTTTTTATCTATTGGTGTTACCTTTCTTATGAACGAATATTTTTGAAGCGGGACTATTTTTAGTTCAGGCACTTCAATGTTGACATCCTCTTCTAAGGTGTTAAGTAATTTTACATGCACAATGCCTTTTGAGGGTATAATGGTATTTGCAATAAATATGCCATCTTGTAGTTCCTGGTTTAATACTATACAGTCTTCATTTACCTAAATGTTCAAGGCTTGATATATTTGCGATCTCGCGGGAATCGTAATGGTTTTGTATTCAGGTATCCTAGTCATTATTGGTATAGTTATATTCTCTGTCTCCGTGCAAACTGTAAGGGTAAAAAGTTCATAGTCCAGTTTACATCCAAATTTATTTAAAAAATCTAGTCCGATTAAACCGTCTGTTCTAATTGGAAAGTCGTCTTTTACGACATGTAATTTATGTTTTATTGTTTCTCCTTCAATTTCAAAGTTTAATATTATCCTACCAATTGTTTCGATTTCGCCATTGGTTATTCCCTTTATTTTGCAGGATTCTTTTCTTAATTCTAAATTTCTTATTAAGCTCTTTTCTTTGATTATAGATATGTCTGCTCCCGTATCTATGAACCATGATGCATTTCGGGATGTTGCATTACTGGTAATATTTACATAGGTCGTTAGATTATTTATTGTTAATTTATGTACTTTTATGCATTGTTTATTTGGTACTCTTCGTCCCCTGAAAGTCGACTTTCGGGGACTTCCTGTCCGTTTCCCGAATGTACTACATTCTAATCCGGTATGTTACTTGCTCTGTTCGCTCGATTCCCTGTGCGGTAGTTGATTCGGTGTATATTGGTTATTGAAGGTATTTTGAGGGAATTGATACTTTCTGTTGATTGTGTTATTATAGCTGTTCCTCTGTTGATTCCTGTGACTTCGAAAGTTCTGACCTCTTCTGTTGTTCATATGGAAAGATTGGTTGCGCTGATTGTTGGAGAAGCGTGTTGGGTATGATGAGAATCTGAGAATGTTCCCTGTTTGTCTGTTATCAGAGTCAATCTCCGTCGCTAGTTGCACAGCATCTGATAGTGTTTTAGGTTGTGCAGCAAATACTGTAGATTTCAGTGGTTCTCTTAAACCTGATTTAAAAGCGCTGAGGGCTAACTGATCATTCAGTTTAGCTATTATTTGCCTGTTATCTTCCCCTTGTTCATTTATCTGTATATTGTTCAAATCTGCGACCAGTGATTCGATTTTATGTGAAAAGTCTTGTACTGATTTCTCACCTTGATAACTCTTGACTAATTCGTTTTGAATTCTCAGAGGGTTTTTGTTGGATATAAAAAGTTTCTGCAACGTTGTCCTGAGGCTTGAGAGTGAAGTTGGTGCTGGTTCATTATAAATCTTGTTGCGAACTCTCTCCGAGATTCTTGTTTTGATCACGAAGTTGACTAATTTCTTTTGTTCGGCTGCATTTTCTAAGGAATCATGTAAAAATTCTATTATATTTATGAGGTTTGTAAGATTTTTCGGGTCTCCATTGAACTCCGGCACAAGTTTTATTGTTGCTGTCATGTCAAACAAAACCATCTTTCTATTAGAGAATTCCAGTCTGTTATCTTCCTCCGCCATTGATTTGTCTAAAATAGCTTTTATTTCCTCTGTTTTCCTGGTAATGTATTTTTCTAATTCTTTGTATGTTTTATTGTAGCTTTCTATTATTAGCTCACAATTTTTCTTTTCTTCTTTTGATAATTTGTTGTATTCCTCTTTGAAGTTTTCTTTCAATTTATCAGTAAGATTTCTTTTTCCTAATAAATTTTCTGCACTTTAAGTTCAATTCGGTTTCTTTTTAAAATTTGACAGTAATCTTTTTAATTCTTCTATAATTTGTTTTAACTCTTTCATATTTAATACACTTCATGTTTTTCTAATGGATTTTTATTTTGTCATTTTTTTTATACAGTTATTTTGCTTACTTTCTTAGATACGTAATTATTTATTTTCTTTTTTATGTAGAAATAACTTATAATTAGGATAATTAATATGATTATTGCTATTAGTAGGTATTTTACGTCTTGTACATGTTCCGTGAAAATATTTGCATCCAAAGTGGAATTCGATGATGGTGTTGCTACAGCTATATTGTTAGTTGATTGATTCGTTACTGGTTTTTATAATCTCTTTCTTCTTGATGAAGTCGTCTGCTGCTGTGGATTAGTCGCATTAAAGGCTCCTTTTTTTTCGTTATTACTGATAGATTCGCCAGTCGGTAAAGATTTGCTAGGTTTCTTCTGTGACATACCGCTATTCCTCCTCTTGTCTTCTTTCGTAGTACTGGTTCTGGCTGTCGTAGCTACTGTTCTCGCTGTTTGGTTTTTCTGGCTCTGTATTCTTCTAGTGTTATTGGTTTAGGACCTGCGTGAGGGTTGCACCTAATTGCCTCCTTCAGTTCTAGTTCGTGTGTCTTCACCTGTGCTAGTAGTTCGACTTCCTTCACTGCGAGTGTTTAGTTTTCTTTTATTTGCTCTTCCTTCGTTTTGTTTTTCGTAGGTATTTTCGCTGGTAGTGTTCTTTTACGTATATATTGTAGTTCATTCGGCAGGATCGCCATGTAATGATGTTGCCTTCTTTTCTTTAAACCGATGGATTGGAAAATGGAATAACTGCTAGGCGAGAAAAGGCTCGGCCAATTTATCAGCACTTTGATAGTTTGGCGTCTAAGGACCGAAAGTATCCGGACTGGATATAATTGAAACTACTACCTCTCTGTCCAAAGAATTACTACTGCTTTATTCAAATGTAACTTATATATTTATACAAATTTTCTTATCCCTACTTAGAGTTATGTATGTCAAATTAACAAAGGAAAGTTTAGTATCGGAAGTAAAATGCAATAACAGCATTATTGGTTATTGATTGCAAAAAAAATCCAGAGCATGCAAGTTCATTATTAGTAAATGTAATTGCTATGACTCATCGGCATACGAAAATCACAAGAGTTCAATGACTTCATTGAAAGATGTAAACAAACCATTAAGAACTCATGTCAGCAATTTGACGCGTGCCGTGATTAATTCTTTTACCTTTGCGCAGTGGTTATGTTTGTTTATTTTTATTCTTTATTACGAGTGAACCATGGGCAATTACGTTAAAGAAAGTCGTGTAATAAATGTGAAACTTTTCTTGACTTTGTTCTAGCAATTTGTGCTTGTTGTTATATAATGAGCTTACTTGCTTGGAGATTTGTTTCTTTTGTGAATTTTGTTATTAATAGCTTTTGATACAAATATTACAATTGATTAATTTAGGATTTGTAATTAACTTACAATGCTGTTGTGAAATGCACTACATCGGAACTTCGTTCGTGGGGTTGCTGTTGGTGGGGAGTCCTCTGACTCCGGCATACACTAAATCTGGGGGGGCTTATAGCCTTCTTTTGTGTTCCCTTGCCGATGTTTCTTAAGACAACGGGGTTGCCTCAACCGTCTTTTGGGTTTCCCCGTCGATGAAGTTTGGAAAGGGGCTTTATGCCGTCTTCGAAATCATCCCAAACTCTGGAGTAGATCTGCTGTTCGGGGCTAGATGTCCTTTGGGTAGCCCTTGCTGATGTCTGCCGCTAACTTGTTGCAGACGAGTTGACCTTTGGGTCGTCCGTTTGAGGAGGGTTGTTTACTTACTTCCCGCTCGTCTCAAAAAAGGGGGTGGAATCTCCAGGCCCTGGTTTTACGTCAGGCGTCTTCTGGGCAGAGAGGAAGCCCGCTAGATTCCGGCGTTGATACTTGGTGCTGTTGGGGGATAGCTGCGTGTTCGCCTGGAAGAGAGGCAGTTAGAGCTGACTAATTCCTAAGTGTTGGGGGTGACTTGCTGAGCAATATGCAAAATTGAGGGTTTAAGAGCCTTTACAGTTCTGCGAACAGAGCTTCCTCAATCCTGCCGGCTGCACCAAATTATTGTTACACTTACGGAGTGGAAATCAGACAACACTTTTTCAAAGTTATCACTATTTATTTATTTTTCAAAATTATTGTTATGTACTTACGGGGATGGACAACTCACGAACAATAATCAGATAACACTTTTTCAAAGATATCACTATTAATTTATTTTTCAATTACAGTTATAAAAACATGCACCCGAAGGCGTACAATTTTAACACTATTTGTTTATGTTTTATTTACAGTTATAACAACACGCACTTAAATGCGTACAATTTTAACACTATTTGTTTATCTGTTTTTTATTTTAAGATAACTAATATTAAGTCAACGAATTCGACCTTGTTTGATTCCCGCGCAGGGCTTTTAAAGCACTTACGGTTGTTTTTGCGTCAACCAGGCTACCCCAATCCTACCGACTGCGCCAATTGTTATGTTATGTAAACGCTTAATTACTTCAGAATTTTATTTCTCTATTTAGTAAACCCCTTAATTTCTTCACAATTTTATTTTTCTCTTATAATCATATTTTCTTATTTAGTAGACACTTTATTACTTCACAATTTTGTTTTTCTTTCATAATTGTATTTTCCTATTTAGTAAACACTTAATTACTTCAAAATTTTCTTTTTCTTTTATTATTTTGTATTTTCCTATTTAGTAAACCTTACTTCGATCGGTTTTTGCGACTCCGTTTTTCAACGCGACTTCACCGCTTCGCCGTTAATACTAGAATCTTCAAATCTCTCCGTTGATTCTTTCGATTAATCGGAACTACTTTAGCTTTAAGCTTTCCTTTCGTTTATTCTTCGGTATCTCTTTTACAGGCCGAAGACGATGTAGGGAGAGATCGCAATCGAAACGACATACATAAAAAAAGCTTCCAGAGCTTTTTCTTCTTTTTGTATCTTACTCGTGAATGCCTGAGAAAGATTATAAGATGAATGTTAGGAAATCGCTGAGATAGGCACTTTTAACTGAGCGATTTGTTTGTCGTGAATTGAGATAATTTATGCCGTTAAGGCAAATTTAGTTTAATCCGTTTGATGCAATTGAAATGATTTCACAATGATTGAATATTTCATTTTCATACTGATATTAAATTTGTATGAATTATAATATTTTATTTTAGGTGCCATTATGACCATTTTTAGCTATATAACATAATTAATAGAGCTAAACGGTGAATTGTGAAGAAAAGTGTCTTAATGAATCCGTCGAGCCGCATGAGCCCCATTACATTACAATAACATTCTTTTACTTTGCAAACTCCGACAATTTGGATGGAACCATAAAATAACATCAATTATTATTACTTTTTCTGCTCCAAAACAAGAGGGCTTAATGCTTAAAATAAAATAGAGATAAAGAGAGATCTTAATCTTACCAAAGATGCGGCAGAATTACTCGGTTCAAGGCTAAGAGGAAAGAGGTTGTTGGGTCCTACAACGAGCTTTTATAGGTATAGAAAAAGAGAAAAGGATATCCTGCCACAAGAAGAAAAGTATTGTAGTTAGTATAGTTTTGTTGTGATGTTCCAGGTCTACTTAAGATGTTTCATGTGGAATACATTCCAAAAGATTGGACACTTTTCATAGATTCTTTTCAACTATTCTAATCTTGACTGGACTATATGTGGTGATCTTAAAATATTGACTATGCTTCTTGAAACGCATGGAGGATATACAAAATACCCTTGCATAGAGCAAAACATTGGGTTAAGAAGGATTGTCCCCACAGCAATGCCGACTCGGTGGGTGTCCGAACCCTTCGATCGAACAGGGCGCCGTGTCGGGCGCCTTGAGGAATTTTGAATCATTTTTCCCCGCATTCAGTGTAAAAATTTCTTTGGGATCAATAAAAGAAACACGAAATAGTTCAAACCAAGCACGGTACGGTTCGCTTACACTTTTTCTAAACTAAAATTTAAAATGAAAACTATAAAATTATTTTCGTAGAATTCGAGACCGACGTCAGATATAACAAAACTATCTCCGCAGTATCCAGCAACGTTTGTGCAGTTGGGTTTAATTTTTACTCGGACTCCAAACTCTGTGGCAGTGGGGAAAGGAGCCAATGAGCCAAGAACATCTAAATTCCCTAGCGTTCGTTTTTAACTGATACTCCTTCATTTCGCAAACATCAGGGAAGATCGAACGGGATTTATACTGCTATCATATAAAAGAGGACGTTTTTGTTGGCCCTTACATTCGGAAATTAATGCAAAATGCTGACTTTGAAAAAACTATGAACAAGAGTGAAAGCTAGCTTGAAAATTATTCGAAGCAGTTATACAACATTCTTGAGAAAATAGATAAAGTCCTAGTTATGAAAATCTAGTTAACAACATGCCTCACAATCTCAAAAAACTGGGTTGCAATATGAGCATAAGCTTGCATTTTCTGCAATCCAATACTGAATTCTTTCACGTTAAATATGGTGACGTGAGAGAAAAGCAAGAGAAGAGATTTCACCAAAAAACTGACGGTTATGGAGAAAAGATATCAAGGAAGGTGGGAAGTTGATGGCTGACTATTGTTGGATGTTGAAAAGAGACGAATCCAATCATTAGTACAAAAAAAGCGATTGAGCAAGAGTTTTGAAAAAAGTAGAAAAATACATCATAAGTTTTCTTGATTCAGCTGGTTTCTTAATTCTTGTTTAAAACTAATTCCACACGTTTTAATATAAACATTAAGTTTTTTCTTATTATATTTTAGTTTTCATAGAAAATTTTATAATTCTGTAAATATGTAAATGTATATTTCGCAATCCTGTTTTCAAATAATGGTCAATATAAGAATGTGACGCAGGGTCGCCGAGAGGGGGGGGGGGCGAAGGGGGGTAAACCCCCGGGCCCGGGCTTTCAAACGGGGCCCGTCATCTAAGTCATCAATAGAAAACTTTAATTATAAATATAAAAAAATGTTTTACGATCGAAAAAGTGTAATATACTAGACAGATTTTAAATTGAAAGTCACTCATTCGATTGTATATGGGCCCGTAAACGCTTAGTCCTGGGCTAGAAATTCCTTTCGCGGGGGCCCGTATGTGGTACCCCCGGGCCCGAATTTTGTCTCTACGGGCCTGATGTGACGTGACAGAAAAACACTAATACTATTTTTGAAATCAGCATAATTTATTAACAAAATATATTATTAAAAGGGGAAACTAAAAGTAAAATTTTTTTCTTGATCATTATTTGATAATTATCACAGAAAAAGAATTATAAAAAAAATCTGACGTGATAGAAAAAAACCAATACAATTTTTGAAATCACCCAACTTTATTAATTAAAAAAATATTATTATTCAAAGGGGAAATTAAATGTGAAAAAAGTCTGACGTGATAAAAAGAAACCAATACTTGAGTACAATTTATCACATAAAAAAATTGAATAAAATTATTTAAAGTGGAAATTAAAAGTATACTGTTTTATTGACCATTATTCGATAATTACACTGTGGAACAAAATGAGAAAAATTTTATAATGTGGAGGTTTTGACTATGGATTCGGAAAATATATAGAAAAACATGATATATGTGTCTCGAAGTTTCTCTTGGAGTGTACTTTTTTTCATACAACCCAAAATTATCTAGTTTTCGTGTTTTGGCCTAGTTTTCGTGTTATGACGAAAGCACTTAAGTGCAAATTTGAGCCTCAAGCGGTGAAATTCATTTTCAGTGTGTTAAGACGAAATGTACAGTGTGTTAAGACGAAATGTACGACCACCATCTGCCCCTCTCGCCCCCCCCCCCAAATCCAAACATTTTCCAAAAATTTCGAAAAAATCCCATTTTTTTAATAGAAACTTGTAGAACTTTAGTGTTCTTCTAAACGTTAGCTCATTTTTGTGGCTTTAATCAGATTCAGCGCACGAAATTACATAAGAACTGATCTTTCACACAAGCGTTTAGGGAAAAAATTTTTTTTTTTAATATTTTAAAAAAGTTGAAAAAAATGTAACAATTTTTTTTCTAAAACATTGTGTAAAACATAATTTCTTATGTAATTTTGTACCCTGAATTCAAATCAAGTCACAAAAATGTTCAAAAGTGATTAACATTAAAATTTATTTTATTTTATTTTTGGCAAAGAAAAAAATTTATTTTGTAATTTTTGTTGCGAATTTAAAAGCAAATTATATAATTTTTTTAATCTTCGACATCCATTGCAATCGACCAGCAGAAGTCGACTAGCATTGAATCGATTCTTTTCCCTTTATATTGCCCCTCCATTTCCATGATAGTCTAGTGGAAGTGTTCTCCGATTCCGGGAGGAGCTATTTCTCGAATATGTCAGAATGACTTTCAAACACGGCTACCATTTCGTCGATCAGCAACTGCAGAATTTAAAAAAAAATACTACCCATTCAATGTGATTTTTTCCAAAGGCATAACCTTATAATTTTCCGTTCGTGTATTACCGAATAATTCATTAATCAAAACTTTGATACGTACTACGTATACATGCAGAGTTGAAAAATTGAGTCGAGTTGGGGTTGAGATTTCAATCCGCGTATATGCGCTCATCAGGTTGAAGAGTTGAGTTGAGATTGAGTTGAAATTGGGTTGATTCGACATAATTCTCAATATAGCTACTGTTTCCTATTTGTCCCAAATATTTCTCCTTTCTATCTTAAAAGCTTCACAAACACAAAACAACCTTTATAAAAATAATTGCTAACCGCTGTGACAAAATCAAAAACTAAAATAGCTTGTCAAATTACAATGTGTCACTTCAACTCTTCAACCCGCGTATACATGCAAAATTTCAACTCGACTCAGCCAGATTACTTGAGTCGAGTTGACTCGACCCACTTTGAACTCAACTTCGGTATACATGAGAGTTGAACTTGGGTTCAACCTGGCTTCAACCCTGCATGTATACGTAGTAACTGTCCCATGCAATCAATTCGTTTGCCTCAAGGCATTCATCGAATTTTTCATCTTTCGCCAATTTACGAATGTCCGGTCCATTTAAGACACTTTAATGAAAGTATATGCATATAAAAAAATTCTCTTCTCATTATTCCAGAAAATATATAATGAAATTGTACCTTCTTTTATTTTGTCCATACTGATTTTTGGAAATATCCCTTGTAGATATGTAAGTGCTGCTTGATTCCGTGGGAATTTCATACGATTAATTGAAGTAGTTTCAACACTGCCTTCAGGAAATTTTTGACGATTCCAAGCTTTAAATGTAGATTGATTTTATATACCAGAGCAAAACCTCCGTAAACTACAAGCCATTAACTGACGAATTTCACGCACACACATTAGGGCCAAAATGGTCTGGTTTTTCGATAAGTTTACATTGCTTCTTATGGCAGCCTGGGGTTGATTTTTCTTTAAACTCATCCTAGTGCCTAAACTATAACTTCTATGAAAAAATTGTTTTGTTCTACTTTAAGTAAAAAAAACAATCTTTCGAATGAAGTAAAAATACTCATACCCTACTTAAGAAAATAATGAACATTTTTAAGCCTAAAAGTGCGAAAGTGGAAATTTAAAGAAAATAAAAGCGACAGAGCATGGTCGGACCATGACTTACTGCTTGCGTTTAGGATGAAAATTGGGTTTGCGACTAAAATTTCACGTTTAATCAAAGATTTCTTGTTATTTTGCTTAATAAGGTGTACATGTTTTTACTTTATTAGAAAGATCATTTAGTCTGCTTTAAGTTAATATAAGACTAATTTTTTCATATAACTAATAGTTTTGGCGCTAGGGCGAGTTTAAGGAAAAATTTCCCCCTGGCTACCATAAGAAACAATGTAAATATGACCATTCAGTCAGACCATTTACGACCACATGTAAAAGTCCAGTTCATGGCTTGTAATTTACGCACTGAGATGTATTAAAATGGAGTGACTTATACGCTATCTCATATGGGTACAATTTTACTTTCAGTGGAGGAAAACCATTTTTAATTTAGAAAGTTTACTGCGAATTTGTAGCTGTTGCGAGCAGAATAAAATAACCATATATATAGGAAATGGCATACCTAATTTTAATCTTTTATATTGTTGTAAGGCAAATGTAAAAATCATTGGAATTACTGATATAAAAATTACAAAAAAAGGTTGTTTTAATCTGGAAAATGCTTACCCAGAAAGATATATAAAATGATTGTGAATATTGTCATCTATTTCTAACGCCAGCATTTCATAGGCGACATGACGTTGGCAATTAAGAAAACCATGTTGAAAAAAAGATGCTTACCCAGAAAGGGACAACTAGCGAAAAGTGATACCATTTTTAACCGACTTCCCAAAAACAAAGAGGTTCTAAGTTCGACGCGTATTTTTTTTTTTTATTTATTTTTTTATTTTTTTTTTTTTATGTCTGACCGAGCATAACTTCGTAACGCGTCAACCGATTTTGATGATTCTTTTTTTGTTGGGTAGAGTATGTTCACCGATTGGTACCATGTCAAAAAAATTTTATTAGCGTGGGGGGTGGGGGGTGGGGGTGAAACCTAACTTTGTAACGCGTCGTCCGATTTGGATGATTCTTTTTTTGTTGTACAGAGTATGATCCCCCATTGCTAATAGGAGAAAAAAAATTTGGCCTAGGGTGGGGGAGGGGGGAGGGATAGACTAACTTTGTAACGCGTGGACCGATTTGAATAATTCTTTTTCTGTTGGGTAGAGTATGTTCCGTGGTTGATACTAGGTGAAAAAAATTTTGGGGGGATTGGGGTTGGGGGTGGGGGTGGAACCTAACTTTGTAACGCGTTGTCCGATTTCGATGGTTCTTTTTCTGTTGTATAGAGTATGATCCCCCATTGCTAATAGGAGAATAATTTGGTCCTATGGTAAAAGGTGAGGGTGGGGAGGAGGGGTAGTCTAACTTCGTAACGCCTGGACCGATTTGGATAATTCTTTTTCTATTAGCTAGAATATGATCCTTGGTTGATACTACGAGAAAACAAATGTTGCTGGGGTGGAGGTGGGAGAAGGGGGGTGGAACCTAACTTTGTAACGCGTGGTTCGATTTAGATGGTTCTTTTGCTGTTGTATAGAGTGTGATCCCCCATTGCTAATAGGAGAATAATTTGGTCCTATGGTGGTGGTGGGGGAGGGGGAGAGGTAGTAACATCGTAACGCGTGGACCGATTTCGATGACTCCTTTTATGTTCGGTAGAGTATGATCCTTGATTGGTACCATGAGAAAAAAAGTTTAGTGGAATGGGGGTGAAGTAGGGGGTTAATATTAACTTTTAACGCGTGGACCGATTTGGATGGTTCTTTCTTCGTTGTATAGAGTAGAAGACACTAAAAAGTGAAAAATAAAATAGTTTTTAAAAAAAAGTTGAACCGACTTCACAAAAAGCGCTAAAAAGCATAAAATAATTTTTAATTTTATATCTATTACGACATTTTGAAGTCGGTGCAAATTAAACAAATAAAACAACTACCAAACCACAATTGAAAATAATACATAATACTACCTGAACGTTTCAGCTTACGGGATCATAAGAAATGCCGATTAAATATTTGTGTTGTTGTTTGGTTTGTTTGATTTGCACCGACTTCAAAATGTCGTAATAGATATAAAATTAAAAATTATTTTATGCTTTTTAGCGCTTTTTGTGAAGTCGGTTCAACTTTTTTTTTAAAAACTATTTTATCTTAAAGAAATTTCATGGCACCAGTCACTCCAGTATTATATATCTCAATGAGTTTACGGTGGTTTTGCCGGAGTCAATGCTTCATTTATGACATTATATTGGCCCCACATGTGTTGTTCGTTTGGACCAATATCTTTTCGCGTACAAATTTTTGTTAAGAGTGTCGAATAGGCAACAAGCACAACTATAAACTATACTTTGTATATCCACATTGTAATCCAGACAAAAGTGTTACAACTTTTAAATCGCATGATGCGATTCACTTCATTGTGTCATAAGTTTCCCGAAGCGTACAAAATTGGCAATGGTTTTATTGAGCCTTCAAACTGCTTTTACTGGAATCGATAAAAATGCGCCATTTGACGCAATAGAAATAAGCGCTTTTGCAAATCAGCAGTTTTTTTCGCGTTGATTACGAATAAGTACTAGGCGCCAGCAAAATGAACTAACGTTTACAAAAACACCAAATTAATACAAGTTTCTCTTAAAAAATGGGATTTTTTCGAAATTTTTGGAAAATGGTGGGATAGGAAGCAGATGGGGGGTTGGTCCCTTGAGATGAAATATTCCCCATACTCTTCTGTACATTTCGTTTTAACACACTTAAAATAAATGTCACCGTCTTGAGGCTCAAATTTCCACTTATGTGCATGCGGCATAACACGAAAACTAGATAATTTTGGGTTGTATGAAAAAAAGTACACTCCCAGAGGAAAGTCGAGACACGTACATATATCATGTTTTTCTATATATTTTCCGACTCCATCCACACATTATAGTGTTATGAAAAGAAAAAGTTATAAAAAAATCTGATGTGATATAAAACAACCAACACTATTTTTGAAATTGCTACTACGAGGATAAACTTTGACTTAGAATGGTGTTGGGGGAGGGGTAGGCTAACTTCGTACCGCGTGGATCGGTTTGGATGATTTTTTTCGGATATATAGAGCATGTTCCCCCGCTGGTACCTTGGTGTTACTTAACTTCTTAACGCTACGTATTCAGATGATTTTTTGTTTTTGTATAGAGTATGATCCCCCATTGCTACTCTGAAGAACAATTTTTAACTAGGGTGGATGTGGGGAAGGAGTAAGCTAACTTCCTAACACTTGGCCCGATTTGTGCTGGGCAATTATTCTTTTTTGATGTAAAGAGTATGTGAAGAAGAGGGGAGCAGTCCCCTTACTTTTAATGTGCCCCGAATTCTTGCTGTATAGAATCGTTGGTGTACTAGCGCCAGTGTAAGAATTTCGTATCTAAAGTGAGGGCATGAAAGGGTGGCCATGACTAATTTAATATGTGCTTTTTGTGGTGTCGGTTCAACTTTAAGCACTTTTATGCCAAAGAAAGTGACATTCTGCAGTAATTATAATTTTATTAGTATTATAATAAATAATAAAATTTATAAGAAAGAAAGTAACATTATTTAGTGATAATAATTTTGTGATTTATATAAGAACCAAAAAGAGCACATCAGAAAGTGACAGCTGAGTGTTGTGATTTATGCAGTCCCGCGTGATACGTGCACCCACAGACAGACAGAAAAAATTTTAAAAATTTCTGTTTTAACATCCGTATCGGTAATAATGAGCACCATGCTTATAATTTTAAAAATGTATTTCATGTACAGACACGGCCCCGTTACAATTTTATTACACAGATGTATAGGTGTAGATCATCAGGTACAGATATATCAATATATGTACATTTCTACGTATGAAGCAGCTAATTTTCATAAACCAAAAATTTTTATTCAAACGATTTTGAGTTGAAAATTTATTAATAGAGTGTGAATTGAACTTAGCCAATTTTCATCTGACTACTTTAAAATACAAATTTCTTCATAATATCTAGTGTATTTCTGTATTTTTTGGGTAGGGGACCATAGGGTCCCTAGACCATTAATATTTTGGTGGGGCGTCGGGAAAGAGAAGAACTTAGCCAATTCAATGACAACGATTGGAAATGTAGTATATACCTTTAGTCTTACAATAAATATATATTTTGGGTTACAGAATCGTATTTGTAATTGTATTAAGTATCCAACTGATAGAATAACGTAATAAGCATGCAAAAATGTTACTTCCTGCTGAATTTGAAAATTAAAATACATACTATATTTTGTATTACAGAACGTTCAAAGGGTTAACGATATTGAGCTGTCTCTCGTAAAAAGATGGGAGCAGTCAAGGTTTGATCAAACAGAAATATTACGCAAAAAGGATGAAAATGAAATAAAAAGAGAATTATTGCTGCATAGTATGAAATTAGAACAGGAGAAAAGGAATATTATTGAAATACAAAGTATGGCAAATACTAAAATACGAATTAGATTAATTTTTTAAATTTTAGATTACATTACTCTCCTTGTCAGAGCCTACAAGAAGCAAATTTTATATTGGACTGACAAATATCAAATTGAAATAGCAGAACTTTCGACGGAAAGTAAGAAAATTTTTAAACAAATACTGCAGATCAAGAAAAAATATGAAAAGTATACTGATATTAACAAAAAACGCCAAGAGTTTATAGATGACTATTACAAAAGTAAGCTAGTACAACAAAGACAATTGGAATTTCAGCAAAAGCGAATTGAATCTGCTATTAGCCTGCAAGCTTGGTGGAGAGGTGTTATGGTTAGAAAATATCTGGGTCCCTTCAAGAAAAAGAAGAAAGGGAAGAAAGGAAGAAAGAAATAAAGTAAGTAACAAATACAAAAGTAGAAGTTGCTACATTAATAATTGCTTTTTTTCTAAAGAACACCAATTAGGCGTTTTAGTTCAATTGAATAAAAAATAATTGAACAGAAATTATATTATTAATACAAAGTAAAAACTAATTGTTCCTTTAATATAACATTAGTTGTTTTAATTTAATAATTACCATAGCTCAGCTTCCATCCTTTATTATTCGATATTCGAATATGCCAGATAATCTCTCAAATTATTCGCGCTGAAATGCAGTCTGGAAAAAATTAAGTGAACAAATAGAAAATATCAGAAGAATGAAACAAAATTTCTTCTTCTATTTAACTTGCAACCTTCGATGATGTCTTTCCAGTTTAAAATCTGGAATTGATTTTCGGCCACTTTCTTATATTGCATCTAACTGGTAATGCACACAGCTTTGGTTCTCCGAGTAAAATTAATTAAGCTGGTATATTAAAGCCCAAATCAAGTACGGAAGTTAATATTTTTAAAAGTTCCTAGCACGACTGCGAACAAATGCACCCATTCCTAGCATGCATAGCGAACACTTCTGTTACTGTTCTGGCTTAAAAACATTCGAGACCGGTGACTCAGCGCGTTGGTTATGTAAAATCTCACCCGTATAGAGGATATTCACCGTGGTCATCGGCCTCCTGATATTAAAATTGTTCCCAATAGCCGATGGCACAGAAGGTTAGTCATGCCAATAATAATGATAACAATTACCTGAAATGTGTTTTTTTATCCTTATATTTTCCAGTTAAAGCTAATCTTAATGAGTTAAAATAATACTTAACTGCACAAATGTTGCCATCTACTGAAGATAGTTTTATTTTAAATCATCGGTCTCGAATGAGTTAATCTACGAAAATAATTTTATTGTTTTCATTTTAAATTTTAGTCTAGAAAAAGTTTGAGCGGACAGTGCTTGGTATGGACTATTTTGTGCAGCGGGCTGGCATTTGGCAAACAATAACTTTTACTCAGGGGTACCGTGTCTCATTTGGGTGACATTCAGGCGTTCTGACGTTATGCGTGCCTGTTTTAGGCTAAGAATATGTGGGTCTTATTTCTACTCGGGTTTGATGATAATACAATATAATATATTAAATATAGTTATAAGTCCAATATGGCAGACGACACTGGGTATCAAATCAAAGGGATTGACGAGTAAAATACAATAAACTATGTAACGTCATTGTAAATCTAATATAGCGGACGCTCTAAAATGCAGATTACTTTTCTTCTTCACAACTATCCTAAAAAGTGTATAAAATAAAAAAGTTCGATGATTTCGGTAACCTACTTGACATTCTAATTCCAATACGTGAAGTCATTCTAAATGAGAGCCTACGTTACTCTAGGCAGAGTTCGCTCATTAGTTGGTCTTATAACTCATGAACTATCAGAGAAAACACCATACAACAACAATTCTTTCTTATTACTGAACATGTTAATAGTCAAAATGGATAACATGAAATATTATTAACATAACATCAAATTAATGGACATGGACAAGTTTAGGTATTAATACAAATAAGTAATACTAAAAAGTATAAAATAAAAATGTAAAAACCTTTTTAAAAACAACCTTTTATTGAATGAAAAATATATTGAAAATATATAGAAAAACCGCTTCCTTGGTCACTGGTCATAGGCGCAGTTACTTAGAAGGAGATCTTTTTAAAATGTGAAATATATATTTTAAAAGTAGTAACTAATACTACTTTAAAACTTCCTATCTGAAATAGAGCCTCAAAAATCAGTATTAAATTAAAATAGTAATAATATTCAAATAAATAATACTAATAATAAAAACTATATCAATAAATTACAAAAAAAAAACAATTAAAACATATCCAAAAAAAAGGACGAAAAATTCCAACGACTCCACTGGTGAATGTTAATTTCCTGTGAAAATAAAGAAAAGGTCCAAGCGAATAATCGTAATTTTATGAAAACAGCGCAAGTAAAAACATTGCTGGAAACAGCCAAACTGAATTTCGCGAAGTTAATTTCATGCTGAATTCAGAAATAACTAATTCCGTCTAAAGCCTAGTATGCAGCTCAAGCGAAATTTTCGCTTGCCTCTTGGGCATATAAGTCATCACGGAAAAAATTTGTGTAGAATTTGAGTGGAGACTCAAAGGTAAATTTGACAAGTGCAAGAAAGTGTTTTTATTATATTAAATTTTCGTTAAAATGGACATCAGTAACGAAATTATAGATGCTCCATATTATATTGATATGGATGCTCCAAATCCCATACTCCCTACTAAAGCAGCTAAATAAAATAAATAAATATAAATACCTTTTTGATGCAATAAACTTATATTTAAACTATGTACTTGTCTGAAAATTGCTTTTTTTTAAATATCTCAGAAAATTTTTTTAAAATAACAATAAAATCTTAATAACTGTCAAAATTTCGGTACGAAATAAATGTGCAGGCATTTAATTGCTGCGAAAAAATGTCTCCACTCCAAACCAGCGCCATCTTCATTGCAATACCTTAACTTAAATTTTTTCGCTTGAGCTGCGTACTGCTTTGCGAAATTGGCAAACGAAAATTTCGGTCACACTTTTCGTGCGCGTTTTTTTTTACATAGGTTTGGTATAGGAAACGAAAATTTCGCTTGAGCTGCATACCGGGCTTAAGTAAGCGAAAAATGGTCTTAATACGTTGAAGAAAAAAAATTTGTATTTTGTTGAAAACATCAAATAAGGATAAAGGATGTGGATGAAATAAATTAGGATATGGAATGTTTTGTATCTGTTTC
Source organism: Leptarthrus brevirostris (assembly GCA_964036015.1). Taxonomy (NCBI): domain Eukaryota; kingdom Metazoa; phylum Arthropoda; class Insecta; order Diptera; family Asilidae; genus Leptarthrus; species Leptarthrus brevirostris. The sequence continues at coordinate 72,031,173 of OZ038371.1, forward strand.
TGTTTTGACACAGGTTCAAATTGTCGCCTTGCAAGACCAGAAATCTGCGGGGTAACACTTTTCGAACATGTTTCTTTAGAGTCGCACATCTTGGACTCGGAAGGTGTAATTCCGGCAGATCGTCCATTAGCTAATTGTATAATTAACATTAAAAAAAAAATTATAAAATTAAAAGGAAACCAAAAAGAGAAAATAAAAGCGCTGGTAAGAGCATTTTAAGCGAGAATCACAATGGTAACTTTCCCAACTTAGCCGACTTATGACATCCCCGACTTGAAGAATTTTAGTCGAGCTTGTTGAACACAATGAAACTTTGCGAACTTTTCAATTTTCTATTTTTCATGTTCACCTGGGAAGTATTCTTTAAAAATAATAAATAATTAATTGATTTAGTAAAATAAATTTTCCTTAAAAGACATTTTTATCATTAAACTCTGTAAAATTATAAAACTCTCTTGAAAACATATCTAACAGTTGACTATCATACTGAAAAAAAAGTTATACGTAAGTCAAACTACGTTTTATGTTTTCGCCCTACTACGTAAGATCTTACTAGAAAATCACAAGGAGTTTAACAGATTTTGTTAGCTTTATGAGTTTACTCTCATGCCAAAACTCCTATAGTGTCCCATAAAAAGTTTCGCTTCAAAAAACCTATATATATTTAAATAAATTGGCGTCGACACCGGCATCGATTGAGAAGAACACGAATGAATGAGTTAACCTAACAACTGCGCGTCCCCACCACCATCTGGTGAGAAGGAAACGTATGAATGAGTATAAAGATATAATAAAATAGTTTTGAAAAAAAATTGTAGAATTAACCCTTCTAACTCAGGCGCACTTCACAGGCAGAGGCCTGGAATCAATTGACCTATTCACCAGAATATAACATATATTGAGATGAATGAGGCTCCCACAACCCATGCAATATAATATCAGTAAACAAAAAAAACAAAAGCAACAACCACAAAATCCAAAACAATCCCAAACACTACAATCAGGGGTGCAAAGACAAGAGAGATCGTTTGAGCAAATCCTTAGTAACGGCCAGGTCAAAAATAGGACACATATTCACGGCTCTACACATGCGGTTAATAGGCATACCATAGTTAGAGCAAGAATGGATAACATGTAGTAAAGGCAATCTCCTTAAGCTATACGGGGTTTGCCTATAAGTAACCAATGAATAAATGCCAGGAGAGCACTCAAGAATTGGTCTAACTAAAGAAAAAAATAACTGAATTAGGGTCTGTCGATCAGAAAACTCCCTTGACCACCGCTTAACAAAACCAAGGACTGAATTACTCCGAGATACTATATGGCTTATGTGCAGAGTGAAATCGAGTGTTTTTGTCTAGCATTACACCGAGGTCAGTAACGGACTCCACACGACGGATATTAGTTTCCGCAAAGGTATAATCAAAGACGAGCTGATTGATGTTCCTAGAAAATGACATAACTTCACATTTATCCAGGTTTATTTGCTGTCCATTTGAGGCACACCAACACCTGAAGGTATTCAAATCATCCTAAATGCAGGAAGAATCATAACTGTTTCTAACGCATGAGAAAATCTTCAAATCGTCTGCGTAGATTAAAACTTTGGAGTGCTTAATCAGAGGGACAATGTCATCAATGGAAAGAATAAACAGCAGCGGTCCCAGATCGCTACCTTGCGGTACACCAGATGAAGCCCTAACGACTCTAGAAAAAGTATTACGGAAAGAGACACGGTAAGTCCTATTTTTTAAATAAGTGCAGATCCAGTCGAGCAATGAAGGCGGAAAACCCAACCTTTCAAGCTTAAGCATTATCACGGGGTGAGGGAGCTTATCAAATGCCTTGCTAAAGTCGGTGTAGACACAGTCAGTCTGGAGTCCTTGTTGGAAGGCAGAGATAATGTGTGATGTAAATTAAAGAAGGTTGGTTGTTGTCGATCTACCAGGCAGAAAGCGATGTTGATTAGATGAGATTAACCCCTTACACTGCCCAAAAAGCTGTGAGTATACAACAGATTCAAACAACTTGGGTATGTAGGAAAGCTTCGCGATTGGCCTATAATTTGTTATGGAGTTTTTATGCCCCTTTTTATAAACAGGAATTATAAAGGAGTTCTTCTGTAACGTAGGAAATCTGCCGGCCTGAAGAGATGATGAGATGATGTTGAAGATGAGTTCCAATGGAGTGAGTAAGGCATCAGAAAAGGATCTCGAGAATGCAGGTGGAACACCATCAGGACCAAGAGGAAAGTCCAGTTTAAGTTCCATGATAGCATTCATGATAATATCACGAGATATAATGGGCAAAGCAATGGAGGTAGCGGGCCGATTTTGGATATGATCAAACTCTTCCAGGGAAGGCACAAAGTTGCCTGATGAAAAGGCACCCTAAAAAAACAATGCAAAGTTATAGGCTATATCAGGCGCGCTACAACTAGAGGATCCATTAAACCACATTGTAGATGGATAATTATCAGTTTTCTTTTTCAGATTTACAAATTTAAAAAAGCTACGAGGATCATTGTGCAAGTTACTACGAATATTATCAAGGTATTCCCTGTATAATGATGAAGATAACGCTAAGAAGCATTCGTGACAATAAACGTATTCAGAATAAGCTGACATGCTTCTACAGCGTAAGTAGGTTTTCCATAACTTAAGACTCCGTAGTTCCCTAGTATACTACGGGGGAGAATGATAGGATGATCTCAACAGTTTAATTGGTACACACGAATTAAACAGATCATAAATCCTATCATAAAACACGAAAACGCAATCGTCGATATCGTTATCATGAAAAAGGGATGGGAAATCGACTGAGAGAATCCTGTTTGAAAGATCAGAGAAGTCCGCCCTTTAAAAATCAAGAACGTACTGATCTACGTTGCGGTCAACAATATTAGAACCATCGTAGCAAAAAGAGATGAAAATGGCCGGATGTAAACTGTCGATAGCGGATAAATTACGAGAAGTCGGTTCGACTATAGTGTTACTCGAATCAGAAGAAAAGATAAGATCTAACTGCCTTCCCATAGAGTTCTTTACATCACTCATTTGGTGTAAACCAGAGGAGGAGATGGCGTCAAGAAAATGGGAGTCTTTAGCAGTAAGACAATTTGAAGGAAGGTAGTCATCGTCATCAGCGTTGAATACCCATTGAATGCTGGGTAAGTTAAAGTCACCAAGAAGGATTATTTCGTCCTCTGGGTTTGTCATATTATTAATAAAATCTAGGATAAGAATTAAAATATCGTAGAGACTTCGACCATCTGCATCAGCATGGTTTGTCAAGTTTGGAGGGATATAACAACATAGAAGGAATATATGCATCCTTCCCACTTCCCAGAGCTATCTTTAGAGCTAAGAGCTCGATTGTGAGCGTGACGAATAAAGCAGGGATATCAACGAAACTGCAATCCAAGTGCGATTTGCATGCATCCAACACGCCTCCACCACGAGCCATGGAGTCAGAGTATCTATCCTTTCGAAAAATCTGATAGGACTCGTCAAGAATTTCTGGATCAGTAAAACCGCAATGAAGCCAGGTTTCGGTCAGAGCGATTACGTCGTAACAGCAGGCAAGAGAAGCTTGAAATAACTGGCTTTATCTTGTTCTTAGTCCCCTTACATTTTGGTAGTAAAGGAATAGCGTACCTAGTTTTTTTGGTTGCTAGCAGAAGTTCTATTCTGAGTGTCTCCCGCGACCCTACGACGGGGCACAAACACGTGCGCAATGATATTCTCGGGCCTGAAATCGGGGGCAGACATTATCTCAAAAAGTTCTTGGAACGATGTCAACTTAAAAGACGACATGAGTCCTTGAGACTGACGAGATCCTAGAAACCTAGAACCTGGAACCCACTTCACAAAAAGCACTAAAAAGCATAAAATAATTTTTAATTTTATATCTATTACGACATTTTGAAGTCGGTGTAAATTAAAGAAACAACCAAACTACAACAAAAGTATTTAATCGTCCTTTTTTATGATCCCTTGAGCTGAAACATTTAGGTAAATTTATATAGTATCTTCGATTATGGGTGGGTAGTTGTTTTGTTTCTTTAATTTGCACCGGCTTCAAAATGTGGTAATAGATATAAAATTGAAAATTATTTTATATTTTTTAGTGCTTTTTGTGAAGTCGGTTATTTTTTTTTTTAAAACTATTTTATTTTTCACTTTTTAGTGTCTTCTACTCTGTACAACAAAAAAAGAACCATCCAAAGTTAGGTTTCATGACCACCCTCCACCCCCAACAAATTTTTTGGACATGGGACCACCTGTGAAGTATGACCTACCAAACAAAAAAAGGATAATCAAAATCAATTCATAATTGGCGGAATGATCGCGTAACAAAATGCAAATAAAACTATATGTAAATTGAACTAATGAATTTCTTGTAGGAAATATCGTTAAGTAAACGGTAATTAGAAAAGGGCAAAACAGGAATTTAACAGATTTTTTTTTACTCTCTTAGTGGAACATAACTTTGTAACGCGTGGACCGATTTGGATGTTTCTTTTGCTGTTGTATAGTGTGATCTCCCATTGCTAATAGGAGAATAATTTGGTCCTATGCTGGTGGTGGTGGGGGAGGGGGAGGGGTAATAACTTCGTAACGCGTGGACCGATTTAGATAATTCCTTTTCTGTTCTGTAGAGTATGTTCCTTGATTGATATCATGAGAAAATTTTTTTAAGTGAAATGGTGGTGGGGTAGGGGGTTAAACCTAACTTTTAAACGCGTGAACCGATTTGGATGGTTCTTTCTTGGTTGTATAGAGTAGAAGACACTAAAAAGTGAAAAATAAAATAGTTTTTAAAAAAAAAGTTAAACCGACTTCACAAAAAGCGCTAAAAAGCATAAAATAATTTTTTATTTTATATCTATTACCACATTTTGAAGTCGGTACAAATTAAACAAACAAAACAACTACCCAACCACAATTAAAAATAATACATAATACTACCTGAACGTTTCAGCTTACGGGATCATAAGAAATGACGATTAAATATTTTTGTTGTAGTTGTTTGGTTTGTTTGATTTGCCTCGACTTCAATTGTCGCAATAGATATAAAATTAAAAATTATTTTATGCTTTTTAGCGCTTTTTGTGAAGTCGGTTGAACTTTTTTTTTTAACTATTTTATTACGTAGAAGGGAGGAGGGGCGGCCTGTCATTATTGCACGTCATTATCCCCAGAAATGGGGATAATGAGCAAGAAATTGAAAGTAACCGTTAAGAGATGAATTTCTAATGAGTACTTTATAGTTGATTGATTGTCTCTATATTATATATGTATATATATATATATATATATATATATATATATATATATATATATATATATATATATATAATGTATATTAATTAAAGTATGACTAAATAGAAAAGAATTATAAAAAAAATTATAAAAAAATTTCTTTCAAAGTTGCTTTTCTTGATAAGAAAAATTTGTAAAAACAGTCGTACAAAAACGTAAAAAATTATTTCTTCGCCCAATAATTATAAATTACAATAAGTTTATCACATGAATTACAAATAATTTCGAAGAAGTAAAGTTCTTTGATTCATGAGCAACTACCTGAAAAGCAAGGCGTTCGCACTTTGAATGATTATACGCATAATAGTATCAAGGAGTGGACATTAGGAATGCGGAGATATAAACCTAAAATGAAAAAAATTTACGCTTTATAGGATCAAGTTGTCTAAATAGCATAGTATGAGTCATTAAGTGTAAGGCGTGATAGCCTTAACGTCGAAGAACACGTATGACCTTTTCTTTTAAAAAGCAAGTGGTTTAAAGAAATTTTTTTTACATATACTTTTAAATGGTTTTATTTAGCTTCACTTTCGTATATTTATTTGTGTGTTTGTTTCAAATCCTAGAACTGACTTTTCACCCAATTTTAATTATTGTATCGATTTGAAATTTTGCAGACATGTTCAATTTGGGTGACAACTGACAATACAATATTATGGTATCTTCGTGAGATGTACAAATAATCGAAACGACCGATATCGTTGTCGAATCCATACTTTTTGGGGTCAGTAACTCCCATACCGTTAAAAGACTTGTTGATAAGACATCCCTAGGGATGGAGGAAGGAAGAGAGTGAAATATACAAATAAGCGAAAACGGCCGATATAGGTGTCGAATCTATACTTTTTTGGGTCAGTAAGATAAATAATGACACTCCCGATACCGTTAAATAATTTGGTTATAAAGCACCCTCAGGGATAGGGCAGGGAAGAAAGTGACAAAATTCTAAATCGATCGACGTAAATATTTGATTCTTAGTTTTCGATATTACTGAGATGAATAGTCACACTCTAATTGTCGTTTGATACTATGAGGGTAAGACAAATCTACCACCTAAGGGTAGGTGTAGGATGGGAGTGATATGTAATAAAATAGGTAAAAAACTTTTCAGTTAAACTTTTTTTTAACATTGGGTGATGGACTAAAAGCCAGAAAATAACAAAACAAGTAAACAGACTTTTGAGTTAAACGGTTTTTCTTAACATTAAATGATGTACTAAAGGCTGTGACAGTGACATAAGTACTATCTACTGGTAAGAAATCGGGTAGGACCAAGAGCAGTGGCGTCCTCTATTGTCGGAGGCCAAGATCCACTTTGGGTCGATGCATCAATTGAATACGTAAGTAATTATGATGTTTAATCAGACTTAAATAAATAAGTGACAATTAACCCTACTTTTGCAATTCAAATGCGAATCAGAAATTGACGACATCTGTGACCCATGATTATTTTCTATTTTTTAGTATGTCATCTAATGCTAAATTAAACCGTTTAACTTAAAAGTGTTTACCCATTTTGTTTACAAATTATTCCTGCGATGAATGTCAATTATCAGACGCAAGGGCCACCTCATTAGTGGATATTTGTTGTCAATGATTAGTAGTAGAGCATGAATTTTTAGATTTTAGTTTTGACCAATTTTTCCAAAATTTTTACATATTGCATAATTTTTTAGCTGTTGTGTAAGCTGCTAACGTTTAAGTGATGAAATATTTTTTGCATACGAAATGAAATATTTTTCGGTTTGATAAATTTAATCAATTTCGGCTTGTTAAAAAATCTCCTGGGCTGAGAGCATTATAGTAGCTAGGGTCGTTTGATAAAGGTGACAATGGTCTAGAGTTAATGCATACTTCAATCTGATAGATGACGGTAGATAATTCTGCAAAAGTAATAACTGCACCTTGCAGAATTTTTTAGGGATGAGTTTTATTCATTTAACTTCTGCTTCCTACAGACCTCCGAAATGTGGTGCTGCTGGTGGGTTGAAATACCATGTAATTTATATATGTGAAATTTTTCTCATGCTATTTTTTCAGGCACTATGTTAAGTGTTTGTTCAAAATTGTTGGCATCTTTCTTTTTGTTCCGACGAAGTTTGTACAACAGTCCGAGTACGGATTTGAACAGAGACCTCTCCAGCTAGAAAATCGTGTCAAGTCTGCGATGATCGTGCATTTGCTAGTTCTGAAACTATTTCAAAATTCACAGCTTTAATTGCCAGCAGATAAATATGCAGAAGTAACCTTTCATAATTTTTGCATTTCTTAACTTAAAAATTTTAGGGCCATACGTCCGTCGTAATGTATACTTGTGATACCAAAAGGCAATGAAGGCGTTTGTTAGTCACTCTTAATTTAAATGGTTGGTTTAGGGAAATATAATGAGTTAGCGTTCAGCGAATTGAAGCTCTTTCCATGTTAGAAAATCGAACTGACGTTCTTTGGTGTTTGCTCGATTTATGTTGGTAAATTTGAGGCAGTAAACTGTAATTCGGACTAATTCTGGAAACGAGGATTGCTTGACAATCCAGGAGTGATCTGTATTATTCATGTGTTCCCAGTCGGTTGACAATAGCTATGGTAGACCATGCCGCAATTAGGTAATTCTGTTGGCTGTAACCCCCTAGAGGCGCAATCTTCTGACTTGTCCTCCGACGGAATATTCGACTCCAAAGGATATTCCGGGTACAGAATTCTGAACAAATAAAGTATTCCAAACTAATTATCCTTTAGCCAAAAAAAATCACCACCTGCGGGATTCGACCTCAAGACCACAGTGGCGCCATCCCACGTCTTTACCACTAAGCAAATTTTTACTGTGTGTTGCAAGTCGACCTATATTTTTCTAAAAAGAAATGAAATTAATACAAATTCCATTGTAAACAACATTACAAAGCTTTCAGAATCCCAATCCATGCCCAGATTCTAAGTTCCCACGACGATAACTTTCCTGCACTTCTTCTCCTAAAAATTAATAAAAGAAACAGCAAAGAACCAATTAATCATTAAAATAAATAATTATACTTATCTAAAAACGAAATTCTTCAAATTCCTGCTGACTCAAAACACAAATTAAATCAGCTGTCTTTTGACAAACACTTCTGTCACTCGATCTGTTAAAATGAGCAAAAATACGACAAAAGTGTCGCATATACTTCAATAATTAAAACTTTTACTTAATACTCAGTGCAATCTTGCTCTGTCGCACTTATTGACAGCAGTGCTGTGCTATTCACCCTTATGGAAGAAAAATTGTATTAAAGCCGCTGCAGTTGCTGAAAAATTTCATTCTGGTATCGACCGAGTTCAAGGCAGGTATCACCGCAAAAATTTCTCTTCCTATTATATTCTGGGTTACGCCGAATAAACTTTTCCTATTTTACTCTGGTTTACGCCGAGTAAACTCCTTTCTAGTTTATTCTGATTTGCACCGAATAAACTCTTAAATTTATTCTGGTTTACACCGCATAAACTCTTTCCTCAAGTTACTCTAGTTTATACCGAATAAACTTTTTCATATTTTATTCTGGTTTACACCGAATAAACTCCTTTCCATTTTTATTCCTGCATAAAAGCAAACAAAATCCTATTCTCGTTCATTTTGGTATACAGCAAGTGAATCTCTATATTAAAAATTATAATTGTACTAACACTTAATCTGGTATCGGCCGAATAATTATTAAACGTGACTTCCAAGCTAAGAAAATTGCTTCAAGATGCTAATTTTGAGGTTTCTACCCGAAAAACGTGACTTTAAGTAATTTTTAAGCTAATAATATACATTTGGTAATTAAAATAATCGGAATACTATTTACTATTGGTTTAATCCATAGATTAAATAGTGAGCTAACAAAATTATTTGCCAATAGTAAAATTAATAAACTTTTGAATTGCCTTAAAAGAAGATCTTACATCCTTTTTTCATTTTTGCAGATTCAACGTATCATTTTGGATTATTTTTGAAATATTATTATTATTTCTTTTATTTTGTTTTTGAATTATTACTTTTATTTTTGTTTTTATATTATTTGAATTTCTTAATGAAGATATTGAATTTTTACAAAAAGACTTGTTTTCAATTAAAGTGTGTTTTAAGCCTAGTCACCCCTTTATAGTCTCGGTACCAACATATATATTTTTCTGCTACAGCTATAAGACGCTGTAATATATGGTCGTTCGAGCGAAATGACATAGGTCAAACACATTTTTCTTTGAGAGAAGTTTTACTGGTTATACTAATAATTCTCTAAACATAAAAAAATTAATTAAAACTCAACGAACTTTAAAGAAGTCTCTAGATCAAGCGTATTCAAATTTCAAAAAGAATTCACGAAGAAAGCCTGCATATTTTTGCGAACTGTTAAAAGAGATCTCCAGTCTCTGTGCAGAGTTTAAACAAAACATTTTGCTATAAACATAGCAGATGATGAAGAAAGTACCATAGTAGAATTGAAGATCAAATATGAAGATGAAAAACTATATGAAGAATTTGAAGAGACATACTTCGAATCTTATGGAGAGCTGCAAGATCTAATAGAAAAAAGAAAACCAGATCTAATAGTTCAGAAAACTGGGTCAAGAAAACTAAAACAGTAACTCGAAGCCAGCTTCCAGCTTCCAGCTTTGATCATTCCAAATCTTTAATACGCGCAGACGCCAGAATTCCAGATGTGCTAAGACTATACTATTTAAAATACTGCGGAGTAGCAGAAAGCATCATTAAACAATTTGACATAGTGGAAACGAATTATGCAGCGGCTTGGCAAATTTTAGTTAACAGGTACAACATCAAACGAATATTGGTATCGTCCGAGTTGAAGGAACTGTTTAATCAGCCTACAATAAAGACTGAGTTGAAAAAGTTTATCAAAGACTTATTGGATAAAACCAAAGAACGCAAGAACTGAATGCATTAGACATTTCTACAAAAGACTTCGATCCCATTATTCTTTATCTAACGGTACAAAAACTACCACATGAAACACATCAATTTTGGGAACAGGCCGTCTCTAAACAAAGAGATCTGCCCAAATTAAACGACATGTATGAATTTCTGGAATCAAGATTTCGGACATTATAAGCCATATCTGATTCAAACATACTAACATCATGTCAACGAAAATACAAAATGCATCGTATGCAAAAACTATCGCATGCTTCAAAATTGCAAAAAAATTTACAGCTTAAGCCCAAATGTGAAATAAGACATTTTGCATAACAACAAAACTTGTTTTAGCTGGCTTCAAAGACACAAATTCGGAAGCTGTCAACTTACGAATTCCTGCCTAATATGTAAGGATGCACATACTATCTCAAAATGCAATAAGTTCATACAGCTTTCAATTGCAGAGAAGAAAAAAATTGTAGCAAAACATAATTTATGCTTTAACTGCTTAAATAAACATACGAATTTAGCCTGTCCAAGCAATCAAGGAGGTTTCAAATGTGGTAAACGTCACCACACTTCTCTGCATGAATACTTAACAAAGAAAGAAATAATTTTCAAGTTGCACAGAACAACAATTATTAGGACAGGAAACTATAAAATGTCATTGCAACAAAAATCAAACGCAAACACTTTTAACAACGTCAATAGTTACTATTAAAATTAATGCAGGAGTTTCTTTGTCTCTTCGTGCTATCATTGATTTGGGTTCTCAAAGTTCCCTTATAACAGAGGCAGCATTTCAAGCACTACAATTAAAACTAATTTACAAATAGCAGGGCTTGGATCAAACAAAGTCACTACTTCAAAAACGTATACTCATAAATAATATCCACAGGAGTCATCCAGATAGAAATCGGATCACCAACTGCTCAAAATACTAAACTGGGATGGATCCGTTTTGGAGAAATGTAATCATGTGATAATATACAGGAACGGTTCAGCTTTTCAGCCTTCATTAAAGAAGATCCACCGTTAGAAATACTTAACAATCAAATGCAGAAATTTTGGATTGGTGAAGAACTTTCTCATACACGACTCACAAAAGAAAGAAAGGGACTGCGAAGAATTTTATAATAAAACGGTGGAACGACTACCAACTGGAGAATATCAAGTGCGTCTTCCCTTCAAAAATAACACTTTGCCGTCGTTAGGAGATTCAAAATGAGAAGCCATATCTTGGTATCTTCATTTAGAGGAAAAGCTACAACAAAACGAAGAACTTCAGCAGGAATATAAGAATTGCAAGGATGATTACATGAAGTGACCACGCTAACTGGTACCATTATCTGAGCAGGAAATATCCGCAAATACTACTACATGGCACACCATGCAGTTGTTAAGGAAAGTACAAAGGTCGAAATAGTGTTTGATGCTTTGGCAAAATCAACTAATGGTTTGAGTTGAAATGAGCAAATGATGAATGGACCCACCATCCAACCCAAACTTTTTGCAACCTTGTTAAGGTGGCGAAAACACGAATTCGCAATGACATCAGATATTCAAAAGATGTATCGCATGATAAAAATACATCCTGATGATCAAAATTACCAAAGGGTCATGTGGAGAGATAATATGACATCATTAATTAAAGAATAAAAATTAAAGTAGAGGTAGTTCTACAAGACTCTTATGTAGATGACTTGATAACCGGCGCTGACAGCATTCAGGAAACAATACAGCTATAGCAAGAACTGTTAACTTTACTTAAATCAGGAGGATTTCATCTGCGTAAATGGGCAGCAAATAATGATGAATTATTCAAACTAATTTCAAATGAAGACCGGGAAGTTCAATTAATTGCCTTTAAAATTTTACGAGGACGATCAAATGAAGGCACTTGGTATACGCTGTAATTCAGGTTCAGACAATTTTTCAATCACTATTAAACCACCAGATTTCAACAAGCCATCTATTTCCAAACGAAATATTCTTTCAGAGGTTGCAAATTTTTACGATCCCCTAGGACGGTTAGCACCTTGTGTCATTATTAGAAAAATTATAATGCAAGAACTATGGCTATGTAATTGCTCATGGGATAAACCTATACGAACGGCCATCGGAAATGAATGGAAAAAGTTTAAAGAGGAAATCACACTTCAACAACATCAAAATACCAAGCTGGATTCGCACAGGTCACTCAATAAAGAGTTGTCAACTACACACTTTATGTGATGCATCAATAAAGCATACACAGCAGTAGTTTATGTAAGGATAGTAGACAAAGCCCACAAGATTCATGTTGATTCATTAACTGCAAAAACAAAGGTAGCACCTATTAAGCCTGTTCCGCTACCAAGATTTTAGTTGTGTGAAGCAATTCTACTATCTCGGGAGTTGGTAGCACTGGTACAATTAAGCATACGTACAATTTGGCAGCTGCATAAATATTTTTAAAATTTCGAAAATTACCTGGTTTTTAACCGACTTCCCAAAAACAAAGAGGTTCTAAGTTCGACGCGTATTTTTTTTTTTTTTAATTTTTTTTTTTTTTATGTCTGACCGGGCATAACTTCGTAACGCGTCAAGCGATTTTGATGATTCTTTTTTTGTTGAGTAGAGTATGTTCACCGATTGGTACCATGTCAAAAAAAACTTTGTTACGCGAGTTAAATTTGTTCTTTAGATCTCTTAGGAGAAAAAATAAAAACACCAGAACTAGTTAGAAAATTGCAAATTGCTTTATTCAATAAAGTAAATCGACATTTTAGCTTCGCGACGGTCTTAAGACTGACTAAACTAAGAATTTATTTTTATCGTGTTACCTTAAGCTTTTGAAATTTTTACTTCTCATGTCGTTATAATTTTGCTGACATATTTCCTTTTCAGGTAAGTTTCTGTGGGAATGTGGAAGTTTTCATTATATCAAATCTTATATGAAATGAAATGTGATCTCTTGTCACGTTTCATTTCAGGTGAGTGGATAACTTGATCATTTTTAGGATTACAGTTAATTTTTGCTGATTTAACTTCGTTCACTTTAGGTGAAAGAATAATTTGATAATTTTCAGGGTTACAGCTAATTTTTGCTGATGTAACTCCTCCCCTGTTAAATTTAAGACTCTCCTGAGTCCTTATGATATTTTTAACTTTAAAACATTATCTCTTTTTTTTCAAAATTATAACGATGGAGACAGCAATTACAAACAGGAAACGTATTATACCTCCATATACATACATAGTGTGTTTTCTTTTCATATTTTCAAATATTTTCTTACCTATTTCTATTGAACAATTGTTGAATTCAATTACATAGTTTCCGTTAATTACAGGTTTGTACAAAAAATGCAGACATAAAATAGAAGTTCAGGTTCGTACATTTATTTTATCCAGGAATTCTGTGCTTCTTTTTATGTCTAGGCTATAATTCTTACTTTGGTCAAAATTTTTATTTTCTGGGTTACGGAGATCCGATAACATAACTCCTTCCCCACTAGCCTTTTTATTCTCCTGAATCTTGTTAATAACTTTAACTTTAAATTTCTTTTGTTTGCAGTACCAATAGATTATGAATACTATGCTAACAATCATTATTATAGACGTAAGAGACCCTAATCCGTAGTTAACGTACTTATGGTATTTTAGCTCTCTAATCTCTTTTATGTTATCTTCTTGATTGAATATGATTTCCTCAAATGTTACTTCATTGTTTACAAAAGTTAAATTTTCGTGTTTGGGAATTACAAATTTGTCTATGAACTTATTTACTTTACTACTGTATTTTTTATCGTCAATTTGAATGGTACAGTTATTGAAAGTTATAAAGTAATTTCCTCTAAGAGTTACATTTCTTTCATCACAGGTACTATTTAATTTTCTTTGTTTCATGTTGTTTAGGATTATAATATTGTTCTCTAATTCTATGAACTCTTCATCTTCTTTATTAATCATTTTACAATTATTCTTGACTATGCAGTTTTTGCTTAATTTTAATTCTTTAATTGATTTTCCTTCCTGAAATATATATATTTTGCTATTGACTTCAATTGTATATTCCATTTCTTGGTCGATTTGCTTACTTTTAGAATTTGTGATTGGTATAAACAGTTTTTTACTAAGCGTTAAAGTTTGGGCAGGAATTTTAATTGCAAAAATGATTGAATCGTTCAAGTACTTGGCTACTCCTAGTCTGATATTTGAGAGTTTTTTGAAGTCTATATTGTATGTGTTAATTTCGTCATCTGTTAGTATGTTCGGATGTAGTATGCCTAACCTAGCTGATGCAATGTTTTCCTGAATATGCTCAATATGTGCTTTAATTAGATTTAATTTAAACATTAGTTCCAAGAATAAACCTTCTGCCACAATTTTCCTCTCTGCCATGGTTATTTTATTCAATTTATCAGTTATTTTGGAGCGATCTGATTCGATGGTATTCTTAATAAGTTTCAGGGTTTCGTTGAAGTTGGTATTTATTTTAATTTGTTGATTAACGGTTTTAATAATATTATGATTATTTTGATCGATAGTGTTTAAGTGGTTCTGTATGTCTTGTCTATCATCATCGTCCATTGTTCCATATAGCCAATGCATCACAGTACCAACGAAATTTATTAAGCCTCTTATGGATCTATGTGGAATTATTGTTTTAATTTTATTTTTGATGCTTTGGATTTGAGCGATCGCAATGTCTTTGTTGGTTCCTAAGTCAAGGAGGTTAATTGTTGTTTCTAAATTATTGACTAATTTTGTTAATTCATTAGGATAAATCATATGCAAAATTATATCGAATTTGTTTACTAGCTCGACGTCATCGGTTTTTATTTCAGCGTAGCCTAGTTCAGAATCTATCCTCTCAATTACCATTGTCTGTTGACTGGCTGGGATTATCAGGAACAGTATCCATAGAATGACCGTTTTGATCTGAAAATTTTAAGGGTCTTTTAATATTACTTTCGTGAATATTTTTAAGTTTGTGTTTTCTAAACTTAGGTTCGTATTTGTGTCTTAAGGATTTATAATTCTTTATAAAGCCTTCTTCTCGTTTTTCCTCGTAATTTTCCCTATTTATATTGCGTTTTTCTAACACCTTTTCTTTCCTAGATTCTAATCTGTTTTCAATAGTTTTACTATCTATCTTATTTTCTTGCACTTCAAGAGGGGTTGCCTTAATCGTTGAGTGATAAGAACTATTGTAAAATTTTACTGCTTTAAGCATTTGTGTTCGTACTGGAAGTTTTTCCTCTAAGTTCAAAATCCTAATGCGTTCAGTTAT
This sequence comes from Leptarthrus brevirostris, assembly GCA_964036015.1. Classification (NCBI taxonomy): domain Eukaryota; kingdom Metazoa; phylum Arthropoda; class Insecta; order Diptera; family Asilidae; genus Leptarthrus; species Leptarthrus brevirostris. The sequence continues at coordinate 72,046,660 of OZ038371.1, forward strand.
TGTATTATTAAATCTTTCGATGTCTGAATTGCCGGTGTGGCTATTAGGTTTGGTTATATGATATTCGATTTTCTCTTCTGTAAAAAATTCTTTTATGTTTTTCGAATTGAACTCGTTATCAAAAATGAACTTCTTTACTTTCCCTTTGATTGATAAAAATTGTCTTAGCTTTTCAATTATGGTTTGATTATTCCTGTCTTCTAGATAAAAACTGACTGCATGCTTAGAAAACTTATCAATGAAATTTATAAAAGAGTGCTTATTATTGACATGGATATCTACATGAACTATCTCATTAATTGTTGAAGGGGTTTCAGTGAACCTGAATTGCTTTTTAATTGGATTCCTATCATATTTTGCGGATGTGCAAATATCACAATTGTTAATTATTTTATGAATTGTTGTTTTTAAATTGGGATGATAAATTTTGCTCTTAATTCCTTCATAGGTTGCTATAATTCCTGAATGCCCTAATTCGTTTTTGTGGAAGAGAGATATCTGTTTGTTTAACTCATTTTCGTCTTGAATATCTAATGCGAAGAAACTACACTTTACGAATTTTAGTTCTTTATTTCCGGAAAACATGTTAATCAAAGCTTGTTGTAATTTATTGTATTCGTGGTCGTTGAGTTTAGAATAGATGCCTATTTTGCCTTTGGTTACGTACTTTCGTGCTACATTGTTGACATTTTCATTTTCTAAATCTTGTCTTTCGATAAATATTCGTCTATTTTTAAATGATTCTTCGTATTCTTTTTCCTTATTTTCCTTCAGGATAATTTGCGTTTTGAAACGGTTTACAATTGTTTCTAGAATAGGAATATGATCATTTAAATTCTCTTCTTGTGAATGCACAGTTTGAACTTCAATTGAATCGTTTAATGCGTTTATCTCATGATCTTGAATGTTCACATTCTCGGCATTGTCTTGAAACATTTTATTAAAATCGACACTCAAATTCTCAGCGTCTAGTACGTTATGCGAAGACTTATAATTGAACTCAATTGCATTTATTTCATTCGTGTCCCTGTTTATTCTACTTAAAAAATCGGCAACCTTGTTATCCCTACCTTTTATGTAGTCAATTTTTATATTGTATTCTCCTAGTGATATTAACCATCTTTGCAACCGTGGGTTGATATCTTTACCTGAATACTTGGCTTGTAACCATTTAATAGGTTGGTGATCGGTTTGGAGATCAAATTCTTTACCAAACAAATAAGGCCTGAAATATTTTGTACCCCAAACGATAGCTAATAATTCCTTCTCTATCGTTGAGTAATTTTTTTCGTGGTCATTTAATGTTCTTGAGGCATAAGAGATCGGGTGCCCTTCTTGCACTAATACTGCCCCTAGGGCGTAATTACTTGCATCTGTTATGAGCTTACATTTTTTGTTGAACTCTGGGTACCTTAAGATTGGGTGATCTGTTATGATTTCTTTTAACTTTTCAAAGGCCGTGATATAGTTCGGATCATTTGTGTTAACTTTCATATTTTTCTTGAGATATTTTGTTAAGGGGTGAGCAACTTTGGCATAGTCTTTAATAAATTTTCTATAAAATCCTGTTATCCCTAGGAAAGATTTTATTTGTTTTTGAGTTGCAGGGAGTTTTAGATCCTGGATCACTTTTATTTTGTGGGGATTCGGTTTAACACCATTAGGGGTTAATACATGCCCCAAGAATTCCGTTTCTTTTCTAAGGAAGTTACACTTATCCATCTGGATTTTTAGGCCAGCTTTTCTTAATTTATCAAACACCCTTATTATACTATTTATGTGTTCTTGTAGCGATGTGCTGAAAATCAGAATGTCGTCTAAATAGACAACACAGATTTTGTTAATTTGGTCACGGAGTACGGAATTTATCAGACGTTGAAACGTCGATGGAGCATTTTTTAAGCCAAATGGCATTCGGACGTACTCGTAATGCCCGAAAGGTGTTGAAAAGGCTGTTTTCTTTCTATCTTCCTGCTTCACCAAAATTTGGTGGAATCCTTTTGCTAAATCTAATGTTGTAAAATATTGTGCTTTGCCTAATTTATCGAGTATGCTTTCGATATTTGGTATGGGGAACTTATCATTGATAGTAATTTCATTTAATTTCCTGTAATCAATGACAATGCGCCATTTTTGTTGGCCGGAATTGTCTAATTTTTTGGGGACTATCCACAAGGGACTGTTATACGGAGAGTTACTTTCTTTAATGATGCCTTGCTCTAGCATTTCTTTGATCTGCTTTTCGATTTCCTTCTCATAGATTTGTGGGTATCGGTATATTTTAGAATATATTGGGTTGTTTATGGTTGTGATTATCTCATGTTGTATTTCATGAGTAAATGAGAGTTTATCTCCTTCCCTAAAGAATAAATCTTCGTATTGTTTTAAAGTTTTAGTGATTATTTGTTTTTCATCTACGTTTAGATGATCTAAATTTAAACTTGCGGTTTTACTAGCTTCCAGAGTGTATATTTCATTTATAATAAAAGGGTAGTCGTTGTTTTCAAACAGTATTTTGTTTCCGTTTACTTGCACATATTTATTTTCCAAATCGATCTTAGCTTTTAAAGGAACTAGGAAATTTTGACCTAAAATTGCATCGTATTTACGCCCTGTTAAATTAATAACCTTCCAGGAGAAGGTACCTGAGATATTAAATTCTCTAGGTATAGGGGTAATTATTTTGTTAGTTACCTTATTCACTCCATTTATTGTAGTGAAATATAAGGGTTTGGTCAATTTTTCTTCGAAATGACTTTTCAAGGTGTTAGGTTTAATAATACTTGTATCTGACCCGGTGTCTAGCAGGCACCTAATTTTCTGATTACTAATAGTTAAAATTATAATTGGTAACTTACTTCCCGAGGCTCGTTTGTAAAATTTACGTCCTGTTCTTGAACGTTATCGATTTCCATAGGTTCGGTGTTATTGTTATAATTGTTCTGTCTCTGATTGAATTGTCTCGAATTATTGCTATTATTGTTATTACTGGGGAAACGTCTGCACTGAACTGAATTGCTGTTTCGCACAAATTGCCCTGAATTATTGCCATTGTTAAAATTTCTATATCGTCCCGAGTTTTCGGTTTGTCTTAATATTCCGGAATTCTGTCTGTTGTAATTGTAATTGTTATGTCTGTAGCCAAAATTCCTAACTTGATTTGAACGATTATTTTCCCTACAATGTAAGTTATTTTCTAACACTTCTTGATTTCCGCGTTTGAATTCTCTTTTTGGTGCACTATTATATTTGGTTTCTCTATAATTGTTATTTCTTCTATATTTATAATGGATTACGTCAGATTCGTCTAATACTTGTATTAATGTCATATTTCTTGAAATATATATTCTTTAGCTACCAGTTATCATATCTTTAATTATGTCAACTAAATTTTTATCATTATTCTCTGGGCTATAGTTACTTGGTTTATTTTCGTCAAATTCATACAGTTCATTTAGTTGACAATTTAAGCACTTAATTATATTAAAAAGCTCTCTCAAACTATTTACCTTAATACTGCGGCTTTCGTCCATAAGTTTTTTATAACTATTTCTCGGTCGGAAATGGGTCTTTAACTCAGATTTTACCCTTTCCCAAGTTAATGTATCTCCTAGACGTCGGATGCATTTTCTCGCTTCACCTTGGATTTTTTCTTTGAAGACGGTTGAAAGTCCGAATTCTAGTAGCTGCTGATTATTGTTGCATAGTCTTGCAATATCCTCTACTGCACTGATGAATTCTTGAAGGGGATAATCTTCTTTCCCATGGAATGTCCTTATATGTTGAAATTTATTCAAAATTTGATCAGGCGTTAGCTGGAACAAACCAAGCGGTTGTGCTGCTATTTGTCGTCTTAATGTTTCTATCTCCTGCTGATATTGCTGCTGTGTTTGTTGCAGTGCTTGTCTCAGAGCATCGACTTCGGCTTGAGTAGCCATTATTTCTTCACAATTAAATCTTCGATTTGAATCAAAGGATATTTGTCTACTTGTCTTCATGCACTTATTAGGCACGGAATTGTTGTTTCTCAGATTGAGTTAGATATACTTTGTTTCCTTTTCGGATTACTCTCAATTAACGCAGAATTTTTTGTTCACTAAACAAACTTCAGTCTGTTTTGGTCGAATTCAACTTAAGTCGAGATTCTTCAGTCACTGAGCTTTGAACTTGATTAAGTTAAAATTCTTCGTTAAACTAAATAACGCAGCAAGATATTTATCACTTGATAAATGTAACTTTAGTTACTTTAACTTCACTGTATTAACTTAATTCGTTCGTTTCACTGGATCTCATATCTTCGGATTTGAGATCCTACCGACTGCGCCAGTTAAATTTGTTCTTTAGATCTCTTAGGAGAAAAAATAAAAAACACCAGAGCTAGTTAGAAAATTGCAAATTGCTTTATTCAATAAAGTAAATCGACATTTTAGCTTCGCGACGGTCTTAAGACTGACTAAACTAAGAATTTATTTTTATCGTGTTACCTTAAGCTTTTGAAATTTTTACTTCTCATGTCGTTATAATTTTGCTGACATATTTCCTTTTCAGGTAAGTTTCTGTGGGAATGTGGAAGTTTTCATTATATCAAATCTTATATGAAATGAAATGTGATCTCTTGTCACGTTTCATTTCAGGTGAGTGGATAACTTGATCATTTTTAGGATTACAGTTAATTTTTGCTGATTTAACTTCGTTCACTTTAGGTGAATGAATAATTTGATAATTTTCAGGGTTACAGCTAATTTTTGCTGATGTAATTCGCGTGGTCCCATTTGGATGATTCTTTTTTTGTTGTACAGAGTATGATCCCCCATTGCTAATAGGAGAAAAAAAATTTGGCCTAGGATGGGAGAGGGGGGGAGGGATAGACTAACTTTGTAACGCGTGGACCGATTTGAATAATTCCTTTTCTGTTGGGTAGAGTATGTTCCGTGGTTGATACCAGGTGAACAAAAATTTGGGGGATTGGGGTGGGGGTGGGGGTGGAACCTAACTTTGTAACGCGTTGTCCGATTTCGATGGTTCTTTTTCTGTTGTATAGAGTATGATCCCCCATTGCTAATAGGGGAATAATTTGGTCCAATGGCGAAAGGTTTGGGTGGGGGGGGAGGGGTAGTCTAACTTCGTAACGCGTGGACCGATTTGGATAATTCTTCTTCTATTGGCTAGAATATGATCCTTGGTTGATGCTACGAGAAAACAAATGTTGCTGGGGTGGAGGTGGGAGAAGGGGGGTGGAACCTAACTTTGTAACGCGTGGTTCGATTTAGATGGTTCTTTTGCTGTTGTATAGAGTGTGATCCCCCATTGCTAATAGGAGAATAATTTGGTCCTATGGTGGTGGTGGGGGAGGGGGGGAGGTAGTAACTTTGTAACGCGTGGACCGATTTCGATGATTCCTTTTATGTTCGGTAGAGTATGTTCCTTGATTGATACCATGAGAAAAAAAGTTTAGTGGAATGGTGGTGAGGTAGGGGGTTAATATTAACTTTTAACGCGTGGACCGATTTGGATGGTTCTTTCTTCGTTGTATAGAGTAGAAGACACTAAAAAGTGAAAAATAAAATAGTTTTTAAAAAAAAAAAGTTGAACCGACTTCACAAAAAGCGCTAAAAAGCATAAAATAATTTTTAATTTTATATCTATTACGACATTTTGATGTCGGTGCAAATTAAACAAATAAAACAACTACAAAACCACAATTGAAAATAATACATAATACTACCTGAACGTTTCAGCTTACGGGATCATAAGAAATGCCGATTAAATATTTGTGTTGTTGTTTGGTTTGTTTGATTTGCACCGACTTCAAAATGTCGTAATAGATATAAAATTAAAAATTATTTTATGCTTTTTAGTACTTTTTGTGAAGTCGGTTCAACTTTTTTTTTTTAAAACTATTTTATTATAAACGTAATCCTAATCGGCTGCTTTTCTGGAGTGCTCGAAGTCATAATCACTAGAAATTTGGTTAAAAACACACACTCTTTTACGGCCAGCAGGATTTGACAGTTCGAGATTTTGGCGGCAGTCTGATTGAGTTGAAATTCCAAACTCTTAGTTTTCTTCAAAGGAACACTTACTAAAATCAGCATATACACGATCAGTCAACACATCACACAACACAAAAAGCTAATTCTGGATGCCATAAAAACCCGATTCCATATTATGAGCGATAGCTATTCGAATAAAAGAAAACGAGAGATCAATTCACCTCAGATAGTTTCACAACTTACAAAAAAGCCACAAAACACTTTATGCACAATGGCACATGGCGCTACTACACTTGATGCACTTTCGGAAATTATGCGTCAGTCGATAAAAGAGAAAATTAAGTCTTTATTAGTGATCAAAAACTGCAAGCTCGTCTTGAACACCTCGTCCTCAGTTTTGAAAAATGTCAAAAAACTCAAGGGCACGAAAATTTCAATTAGAAAAGACTTGACCCCTTCAGCACGGCTAAATCGAAGGAAATTGTTGCTGATTAGGAAGAATTTGAATGACATCAGTGGCAATAAGAAGAAAATCAGCATTAGGGATGATAGAATGTGGATAGAAGATAAGATGTTTCTGTTGGAGGACGATATTTTGATGCACAGAAAGCAAAACGGTATACAGATAATAAATAATTTATTCAATACAAACTTTGGTGACGTTAAAGAAATTATGGAGCTCGCAAATCGACATTTATAGGATAGATATGTCTCATTGAGTGAAGGAAATATTAGTATTAAAAATATTGAATTTATAAAGGTTTTATCATATAATGTTCATGGTTTAGGTAGTAAATGTATGTATCCGTCATTTTTTGAATACATAAAAGGTTTTGATGTTTTCCTACTATATGCAACGTTTATTTTAGAGAGTGAAAGTGAAAGATATGCCAAATACTTTGGAGGTTTTAAACTTTCCTTCGGAAGAGCAAAAGGTGGATGCGCTTTTGGAATTAAAATCATTAAATCAGCAAGTATGAATTTTGAAAAATTAAATAATATTGTGGTTATACGTATTGCCCGCCATTATCATGATTGTATATTGATTCCACTTTATTTAAATTATGGAGACTGGGAAGTTGATTTTCAAAAGCTTGAAAACTTTTTTGAGAATGGTAGTCCAAAGAATATTGTTCTGATAGGTGATTTTAATGCGCGTGTTGGATGTCTGCAGGAATACACTGAAGTGACTGATATGTGGAATGAAAATCTTACTCTAGAAAGACAATCAAAAGATACCGAAATAAATGCAAAAGGTAAACGATTTTTAGAGTTCTTGTCCAATCAAGGATTAGTGATTTTAAATGGTAGAGCTAAAGATGATTTGGATGGAGAATTTACCTTTAGCGATAGATCGGGGGCATCTGTTATAGACTTTGATTGTATATCCCTAGACTTTTTGAAAAATATTAGCGCCTTTAAAGTAGATTGCAAAATGTTTTCCGACCATTTTCCTATTTGTCTGGAATTGTATACTGACCCGGAGGGGACTCGAAAAAATGACGCAGTACACATTCCCAAATTATGCTGGGAAATTCAAAATCAAGAGGAAGTTTTCTCTAAGATAGAGCGCAACTTACGTAGCCTAATTGACAACAAAGGAGATAGTTTAGAAGCTGACGATTTAATTACTGTAATACATAAATCAGCAAGAAAATTTGTTACTGGAAAAAAACTTAAATATAAGTGCAAGTGGTTGATAATCAATGTGCCTCATTTAGGAAACAGTCCTTTGCATATTTATAATAAATAATAATATGTGCAAGTTAAAGAAGCAACAGTATTATGATACAGTATCTAAACGCTTAAACCAAGTCAAAGACAGTAAGCAATGGTGGACACTCTTGAAAGAGCTCAAGGGTAGTAAACTTGTAATGAATAACAATATCAACATAATGACCTTTAACGAATACTTTAGAAAACTTCTTAACCCAGCTTGGTGTGCTTCGCTTGTCAGCTATGTTGAACCAATGATTTCGGTCCACGATCTTGATAACATATATCTTTATGTTTAGAAGAAGTTATTTATGTAATCAACAAAGCGAAAAACAACAAAGCCCCTGGTCCAGATAGAGTCAGCTATGAATTTTTTAAGAATGCGCCATCCTTTTTTTTAGAAACCTTAACTGCGATTTTTAACAAAATATATAACTCAGGAAGTGTTCCCAGAAATTTTGTCGAAGGAATAATTTTCCCGCTCCACATGAAGGGCGATACAAATGAAGTGACAAACTATCGGGGCATTACATTTATGAACACTATTGCTAAAGTTTTTGCAGGGGTTCTTTTGGAAAGGATAATAAATTTCGAGAAAAGAAATAGTATACTGACAGAATATCAAGCCGGTTTCCGCCCGGGATATAGTACTATTGACAACATTTTTAACCTTCACAGCATAGTAAATTTGTGCTGGCACCAAGGAAAAAAGAAAGTATACGCCTTGTTTGTCGACTTTGCAGCAGCATTTGACTCGATTCCAAGTTACGCTTTATTTTTTAAGCTATGGAATTTAGGGTTATCAAGTAAGAGTATAAATGTATTGAAGAGCTTATATCATGCTACAAAAGCTGCGGTCTGGAATGGGAATCTTATGTCAGAATACTTTGAAACAAACCAGGGAGTTAAACCAAGCTACTAAGCCCTATTTTATTTGCCTTCTATATCAATGACCTGCATGACAGTTTAGAAGAAGGAGTAACCATGGAGAACGTAAATATCCGAGTCCTTAAATATGCGGACGATATTGTCATACTAAGTGATTCGCCTGAAAAGTTACAGAAAATGATTAACAACCTACAAGAATACTGTTTAACGTGGTGACTAAAAGTAAATCTTACAAAAACAAAGGTTATGATTTTTTGTCAGGGGAGAGGCAAAGGGAAAGAAACGGAGCGTTGATCGTACGGTGAAGAAGCCATTGAAATTGTGAAGCAGTATAAGTATCTAGTTTAAATGTTTCAGGCTGTCTCCAGATCAATTATCTGTTATGGTGCAGAAATCTGGGGAAACTCAAACTATGAGCAAGTGGAGAAACTGCAACGCTTTATTATTGAAAAACTTTTTGGCCTTCCACAACATACGCCAAATTACATGTTGCGAATTGAATTTGGTTTACAGGAGATGTACATTTTCACCCTAAAAGCCCATCTTAGCTACATATTAAAAGTACTTTCGATGAGTCGTCATCGGTTACCCAAAATACTGGCCACCGAAATGATTACGCGAAAGATAGGTTGGTATGAAAATTTATCATTATTAGCCGATAGACATGGTATCGCTTTGACTCCCATAAATGCGGATTGTTAAGCGAAGGTTTTAGAATGTGAAGAAAGATTTATGTACAATAGGTGCATCGAAAGAGCTAGGCAGAGAATTAGACATGGTTTATACGGAAGTTTGAATTATAACCTTAGGGAAAATAGTTATTGTAAAGATGAATGCAACTACCAACAAATAAGATATATATTTAAATGTAGAGGAGGGCTCTTCTATTTAAATGGTGTTTCGTGGAATACTCAAGGTAGTTCGTTATGTTCGTTATGTAACCTAGAAGAAGTAGAGGATATCTTTCACTTTCTCTCCGTTTGTCCAATTTTACAAGAGGTTAGACTACTATATTTAAATAAAAAAAAAATTTACTCTAGAAGAAACTATAAATCTTTTAAATGAAAGTAATTAGAATAATTTATATAGATACCTAAAAGCAGCGATTAAGTATAGAAACTTTCTTATAAATGAATATAATTGTTAACTAATATCTGAACTTTTGAATTATGAAGTTGTACTAGCTTAAATGTAAAAGCAAAAAAGTTTAATAAGTGTTAATCAACCCCAGCAGACGGCATCATGCCATAGCTGTAGTTTATTTGAATTATAAATAATGCATAGAATTTTCCTTAGAATTTAAGTAAATTTTGATATTATTTAATCTCAATGAGAATTACTGTAAAATAATTTCTGAATAAGTAAGATTAATAAACATTATTATTATTATTATTTTTGTATTATTTACACACGGCTTCTGCCGGTTTACTCTGGATCCGGGGCTGAAACGCCAAGCGGGTTCCAGTAGACTATTTTTCTTTACTGTAGAAACGATCGACAGAAATGACAGGTATCGAGGATTACTGCATTTTGTATTGGTTGGATTATTGTCTCGCGGATGCCCAATCGCTTTAGGTTGTCTTTTAATCTAATATGTACCATTCCCGTTGAAGATATTATAATGGGAACTATTTCCTTGGAATTCAGTCTCCATTGAATTTTAATTTCGTTCTGGATTGCGATCTGGAGGGAATGTTGGGTCTCCTATTACATATCTCATGTAGTTGCGCGTAGGGAGTACTTCATCTTGGATAGCCAACATAAAGCCTTCTGTTTCAGAGTAGAGATCTCCGCGAGATAGCTATAAGTTTGACGCCTATAAGTCAACATGATCGCTATAAAGGTCGCGGTAGAATCTACCATGAATTGCTTTGCCAGCCCACAGCTCTTGCCGTCGTTGCATGCTCAATGCAGTTGATACGCAGGTGTTATTGCTGAGGTTTAGCGGTGTAATGTCTTTATCAGCAGCTACTACAGCTTTATGTAAGGCTGAGTCCACGTTGTTGCGGAAGAAGGTATGGAGAGACTTCACTTGTCCTTGGAGGTAGAGGACCTCCAAGGTTTCGAGGCATGCACATGCGCTCCACGCAGGATTTTGGATGGTGGGCGTTAAAGTTGGTCATGGTGGTTCTGATTGACCTTTGAAGATCGTGCATTTCTGTTTCGGACCAGTGTATAACGCCGAAACTGTACGTAAGGACTGGTATTGCAAATGTATTGACAGCTTTGATTAGGTTTTTGCCGTTAAGATGCGCCCTTAGCAGGAGTTGCAGTCTGTTATTGAACTCTTTCTTGAGATGATTTTTGACGATTTTTGTGTCTATTCTTCTATTCCGCATCATGCCAAGGTATTTATACAGTTCAGATTGGTCAATCTCTCTTATAGATGCGATAGGTTCGTCTTCGCCCGTTTGAGTTACTTTTCTTTTCCGGTTTTGACGCGTGTCATCTCGGCCTCTGGCCGGCGCAGCGGTAGTTTTCCCCTACATCGGGCGTAATGCCAAGACTTCGGGGATTTGTCATTCGTTCGTTATGTCCTTATGTATTGTCTGTAGCGTCCTGTCCGTAGTTCAAGAATTTGCGAACCGTTCGGCAAGTGTTAAGAACAACCGCTTTCTGTAGTGTGTGTGTAGTGTTTATATGTAACTTTAATGCTTGTATATTTGTGATTAGTGTATTCGGTACAACGGCTGTGGAAGGCAAGATGATTATTACGATAGTCACCCTGCCCATTTTCCACATCCGCTCGTGAACCTCGTGTGCCAAATCTGTGTATTTTGTAATCTTCTCCCTTAAAGTGTTCTGCACATTCTTGGTGTTGGGTACTGCAATGTCAATGAGGTATGTTGTTTTGTTGTGTTTATCTATGAGAGTAATATCCGGTCTATTGTGGTGTATTGTCCGATCAGTTATTACTGACCGACCATAATATATTTTATGTGTGGAGTTTTCAAGAACACTGTCTGGTGTATATTTGTAATATGGTGCGTATGTGGGTGTAATAAGGTTGTGTTTTAGGGCTAACTGTTGGTGTATGACATTACAGACCTGGTTGTACCTATGCAAGTAATCTGTTTGAGTAAGGAGTTTGCATCCAGCCGTTATATGTTCTATTGTTTCAGAAGCTAAATGACAAAGCCTACACGTGTCGTGCAATGGAGAACTATCTTCTTTTCTATAAAAGTATTCTCTGATAGACTTCACTTGTTTATAATGTAGTGACTTTATGTCTATCAGGCCGCGACCGCCCTCGCACCTCTGTAGCGTTAGTCGTTCTATACAGGAGTAAGAATGGTGTGCCCTGTATCTTGTCAACATCGTTCGCGTTTTTCTGTCTAGTGCTTCTAGTCCGTCTGTGTCCATTTAACTACCCCAAATGAATAAGTAAGGACTGGTGTTGCATACGTGTTTATAGCCTTAATGAGATGATGCTCTTAGGGATAAACTTGTGTGCGGGTTAAGCAGTGAAGCAATTCAACAAAAATTGTTAAGTGAAACAAATCTAAATTTTGATAAGGCATGTGATTTAGCCAAAAATAAGGAAATGACGCACACACAACTAAAGGTGATTAGACCAGAACTAACTAATAACATTTCTAGGGGTAGATCGAACAACTGGCAGTCAAACGCAACAAGAATGCAGCGTAGTAGAAGTATATCAAGAGGTAACAGAAGCGCAAGGTCAAGTAGTAGGCGAAAATCAAAATCCAGTCATAACAGCGGCATAAGTTGCTTTAAATGCGGTAACCGTAGTTACATAGCTTAATATTGTTGGAGCAAGGGAAGACGATTAAACACACTCAATTCATCAGGTGGAGTACACTCAGTGGACATGATAAACAATAGTAGCGAGGGAAACTCTAATAATGTAACGTTAGGTTATTTAAATAGTATTGTTTCAGATAGTTTACCCATAGATCATATAAATAATAATTTTTCTCGTAGCGAAACACCTATGAAAATTGTATAGTTAGTGAATAACAAAACGTAAGAAATGGAAGTGGATAGTGGCGTCTGTTCGAGTATCATCGAGTACAATACATTTAAGATTAAATTTCCTGAAATAAAAATTGAACAGGAAAGACGAAAATTGGAAGAAGTGACGGAACATCCAGTTGATATTGTTGGCAAAGCTCTTGTCTCGGTAAGTGATCCAACTGACATACAAATTCATTATGCTATGGAATTCTTAGTGATTAAAACTCAGAAGAATTTCGTTCCGCTGCTGGGCCGTTCATGGCTGGATATTTTGTTTAAGGGATGGAGAAATTTTGTGTGTGTCAATTCCATAATCTGTGAGGAGGCCAGTAATGAATAAGCAGATAAGCTGAAAGTGAAGTTTCCAAGAGTATTTTCTAAATGTCTTAAAGAGCCTATATCAGGATATAATGTTACATTGCAGCTAAAGGAAAACGCTAGCCCAAAATGTTGTAAGCCTTATACGGTTCCGTTTGGGTTGCGTGAGAAGGTAGAAAAGGAACTAGTTCGGCTAGTTCAAGAAAAAATATTGATTCTGGTTAAATATAGTGAATGGGCATCGCCAATAGTTGTCGTGCCCAAGAAAAATAATGAAATAAGACTAATATAAATAAGTGCATGGACTGTAGAATCGCGGTAAATAAAGCTATAGAGTCAGAGGTGTACCACTTACCGCGAATTGATGACTTGTTTACACAGTTTCTAAACTGTAAAGTGTTTTGCGTTTTAGATTTAACCGGGGTGTTCAGGCTACCCGCTGAAAAGGGATACTGGTTACGCGAAAATTAAAGAATTTATTGCTGATAAGATAAGTTTTTATTCATTTCAGTCTTTAACACTTGCACTTTTAATATTTCACTTTTAAATTCACTCAAATTCTTAATTTAGCACTTAACTACCTTATTGCTACACTTATAATTAATTGCTGAAAGAATTTGAATACGTTCATTAACTTAAAATATTTATCTTAAAATAATTCGAACAGCCAGGTCCTGAATTATTTCTTCACAAGTGCTTAATTAATTTAATATAAGTGCGAACAGCCAGGTTCTGCAATTATATTGACTTTCTATTGGGGATAATACTTATTCGAGCAGCCAGGCTATGAATAAGTATTGGGAAAATATTAGTGGGAACACAAAACGAACTTCTGTATTTATTCGAGCAGCCAGGCTCTGAATAAATATGTTAATTAATGTTAATAGGCAACACACTAATTTATTCGAGCAGCCAGGCTCTGAATAAATTGTTACAAATAGGTTAGTTTACACAAAGTAAATATAATCGAGCAGCCAGGCTCTGATAATATTTTTATATTGTTATAAATAGATAAAATATTCGAACAGCCAGGTTCTGAATATTTTTTAAGTATATTTTAATTTTACTCACCAAACTCGCTGAATATTAGATTTCAAAAGAGAAAGAGCCCATGTGCATGCAGCTCTTTTATAGTTTGAATTCAAACGGTTTATACAAAAATATCGAATTTGGTTGAAATCGAGAGAGAGTCGCCATGTTAATTCGCATTCGATATTTTTTCGCCATGTTGAATCAAAGAATTCAAATTTTAACTATAATGTTGGCGGGAAACATTTTACTTTAAAGATTTATAAATTGACGTTAAAGTTTAAGGTTTATTATTAATATATTAAATAAGATCATTTAATATATACTTAGTTCTTGGTTACACGGATTATATCCGAAACAAATATTAATTCCGAGATTTGTTTACATCGGTTGCTGAGTACCGTGTAACCAAATTGCTCATGCCAAATATCAGCTGTTTTGACAGACTGTCAGGGATATTTGGCTGATCAGAAGAGGTAAAACTTTGGATTTTGTTATTAAATTTGTATATTTTTAGGTTGCGTCGCAACATTCTCCCGCCCGAAATTAAAAAAAACGAAATGGATATAAATATAATTCATTTTAAGTTGAACCATATAATTTCTAAATTGTTCGAAATTTCATACCTTCCAGGCACCACCTGAAACTCTCGGTTCACCAGCTTGACGCCAACGCTTCGGCCGTCTCGCAGTTGGATTGTCCTCTTACGCCGTTTAGACCGCTCCAATCCAATCCAATTAATACTAAGATATTCGCCCGTTGGAATTTTAAATGTGGAGCCTTCCCGCGTTGTTATATGGATTTCTGATGAGACCAGCTCATTTATGGGTAGGGGTGACGAGGACACGGCCTGATCACGTTGTGGATCGAATCCTGTTTCGTCGTCTTCCAGCGTTAAGTCGATCGTAAGTGGTGGAGACAAGGGTGCTCCTGCTGCAATGCTGTTGTCAGCCTCATTTTCTCTATCCTCTATCGTACGATCGACAGAGGCTTGTGAAGCGAAGATTTCCCGCTCTGCTTCGTCTCCATCATCCTCATCATCTTCCATTGTGAGGTCGATGGTATACATTTGAGGAGGAAGAACCTCTGCCCAATTGATGTTTCTTCCGGGCGTTGGTGGGGGTGATGTGGTCGAGCACAACGAGAAGATGTCTTCCACGTCCATACTTAGCAAATCTTCTGGTTGTGCAAGTAGTTCCTCCCAGTCGATGCATCTTCCAGGAGTTCGTGGGCACTCGGACTCTTGAGACATTTTTTTGTGTTTTTTGTTCTGTAGAGTGAAATCTTGTATCAGTAAAACATATGTTACAATTGTGGACAATTACAAACAGGACGCCACACGTCACCAAAATTAGTAAGTTGGAAGAATACATAATTTGGTAATAGGATAAATGATACCATTTGTTGTTTTGATGGTTGTAACCCGTATGTGGTTATCCTTTCCAGGGTGGATTTCCATGATGCGTCCGAGTGCCCATCGAGTTGGAGGAAGTCGCTCATCCTTTATGATGACTAAATCACCAATTCCTATGTCGGTTGTCTGTTTCAGCCATTTGGGTCGCTGCTGCAGGTGCGCTAGATAGTCTGAAGACCATTTCTTCCAAAATGACTGAGTTAACTGTTGGATGTATTGCCATCTAGATAGAAAGGAAAGATTATAATCGGTTAAGTCTCCTTCGGGATGCGAGATTAGAGGTTTTCCGATAATAAAGTGTCCTGGGGTTAAAACATTCAAATCTGAAGTGTCTGAAGTGAGTGGACAAAGCGGCCGTGAATTTAGGCAGGCTTCAATTTGAATTAATGTTGTGCTCAGTTCCTCGTATGTTAAAGTTGCTGTTCCTAAGATTCTGCGAAGATGATGCTTTATGGATTTGACGCCAGCCTCCCACAGACCTCCAAATTGGGGCGAAGCTGGTGGATTGAAGTGCCATGTAATACCTTCAATGGCGTAGAGTTCAACTGTGTCCTTGTTGGCGTTTCGTATGACTTCTTGAAGATCCTTGTTGAGAATTTTGTTGGCTCCGATGAAGTTAGTTCCGCAGTCCGAGTAGATATGGCTGCAGAGTCCTCGTCGTCGTTTGATGAATCTTCTGAATGCTGCAATAAAAGCTGTGGAAGTTAGATCAGAAACTGCTTCTATGTGAATTGCCTTGGTTGAAAGGCAGATGAAGATGCAAAAATATCCTTTATATATCTTTGCTCCGCGATGCTTGGACATTTTCATGTCGATGGGACCAGCAAAATCGACTCCACAATTGTTGAATGGATGATCCTGATTAACCCTCGGTGCTGGAAGATCGTTCATGAGTTGCGTTTGCGTTTTCCCACGATGTCTAATGCATGTGACGCATTTTGATATTCGAAATCTTACTGAATTTCGTCCATCGATGATCCAATATTTGCTTCGTAAAGAGTTTAATGTTAGCTGTGTACCTCCATGCAAGCTTCGTTTGTGGTGCATATCTATTATAAGGTTAGAGAAATGATTAGATTTAGGTAGAATAATAGGATGCTGTTGATTAAACGAAATTGATGCGTTGGCTAAACGGCCTCCAACTCGAAGAATACCATCTGGAGATAAATACGGACTCTACCCTTTATCCGACTGTGACTAGAAATTTCCTTCTTCCAGGATAATTGTTTGATATCATCATGGAACTCGGCTGATTGAACTATTTTGATGAGTCGTGTCTCTACTTCTTGAATCTCTTCCGCGGTAAGTGGTCCAGTCCTTCTTCTTTTCTTGCAGTTTTGACTAAACCGAAGCCACCAGCATAACACTCGAGTAAGACGATGATATGATGAGAAGCGTGCGATGATTTCTTGCGAATTAGAGTTGGTCGCTATCAGAGTCTTCGTTTTTGATTCTTCTTCCAGTAGTTCCTTTGGTGCCTCCCATGTAACTGTTGGCCACGTAGACTGGTCTTCCCTTAGCCAGGTTGGTCCATGAAACCATAATTCGTTGTTGACTAGTGCTGTTGGGCTTATTCCTCTGGATGCGCAGTCGGCGGGATTTTCTTTAGATGGGATGTGATGCCATGAATTCAGTTGACCATGGTCCTGGATTTCAGCTACTCTGTTGGCTATAAATGTCTTCCATCTGCTGGGGTGTCCTTTAATCCAACTGAGGGTGATTTTGGAATCTGTCCAGGAGTAGCTCGGTATGTTGGTTATGTCCATGTCCCTTCGAACTGAATTTATCACTTTGCTCAAAAGGACTGCAGCACATAGTTCTAACCTAGGTAAAGAAATAGTCTTAATAGGTGCTACTCTTGATTTTGAAGTTAATAAATGAGTATGAATTTGACCATCTTCTCCGATGATTCTGATATAAATAACTGCTGCGTATGCTTGCATGGAGGCGTCACAGAATCCGTGAAGTTGATAATGTTGATGAGTAGATTTTAAGTTGATCCAGCGGGGAATCCTTATTGTTTGTATGATGGGAATGCTTTCCTTGAAGTCTTTCCATTCGCTGACAAGCTCAGATGGAACAGGTTCATCCCATGTAAGACCAGAAAGCCAAAGTTTCTGAATCATCAATTTTGCTGCTATGACTGTTGGGGCTAGCCAACCTAGGGGATCAAAGAGTTGTGAGATTTCTAATAATACCTTTCGCTTGGTAAGAATTCCATGCGTCTCTCGAATGTTGGTTTTAAAGCTGAATTCATCTGTTGAAGGATGCCAGTGAATTCCTAATGCCTTAATCCTTTCTTCGTCTTCAAAGGAAAGTGGAAAGTTGATTTCGCGGTGTTCGGGTGGTATATTTTCCAGTATTTTCGGATGATTACTAGTCCATTTGCGTAGATTAAAACCGCCGCCTTTGAGTAAGTTGGTAAGCTCTTTCTGAATAAGTGTAGCCTCTTCAATGGTGTCTGCTCCAGTTAGGACGTCGTCTACGTACGAATTTTCCATGATGATCCTAGATGCTCGTGGATACTTGTGTTGATCATCTCTTGAAAGCTGTTGCAATGTCCTGATGGCAAGAAATGGTGCAGAAGCTGTTCCAAAGGTGACTGTAGTCATTGCGAATTCTTGTAGTGCATTATTCGAACTATCTCTCCAAATAATTCGTTGATACTGCTGATCGTCTTCATGAAGATGTATCATTCTATACATCTGTTCGATGTCGGCTGATAAGGAATATTTGTAGCTCCTCCATTTGAATAATGTTGCTAATAAAGTTGGTTGAAGAGTTGGACCTGTAAAGAGTTGCTCATTAATAGACTTACCATTTGACGCGTCGAAGACCACCCGAAGTTTTGTTGTGCTGCTTTCCTTGAAGACGGCGTGATGAGGCATATAAAAGTGTTTTATAGCTTCCGAATAGCTCCATCTGATTTGTTGATTGCTATAGGTTTCATGTGATTGAGAGTATGATATTCCTTGATGACACGTGAGTAGTCCTCATGTAGTTGTGGATTAGTTGAGAATTTTTTCTCCAGTTGTATAAATCGTTTGATGGCCATGTTGCGTCAATTCCTCAATTGGCGGTTGTTGTTCCTTAAACGGTAAGCGAACTTCATAAGTTCCATCTGGCCTTCTTTTGTGTGTTTGGATGTAAAATTCCTCGCACTTCATTTCATCTGAAGTCCAAGATCTAGTTTTGGGTATGTCTTCCCATTCCCAAAATTTCCTAAATTGATTTTCTTGCTGTAGGAAGTTGTCCTCGATGTTGAGGGTGAAAACTGATTTCGGTTGATCTGCGTTATTCGTTGTTCCGAATAAAATCCATCCCAATGATGTATTTTGTGCTGTAGGTGATCCTGGTTGTGTATGTTTCTTGATTCCGTCTAGAAGTATGTTTGCGTATACTTCTGCTCCTAGGAGTAAGTCAACCTTGCCTGGTTGGGTGAATGTAGGGTCTGCTAATTGGAGTCCTTTGATGTGTCCCCATGCATGATGTTGTAACCTGTTTGGAGGTAAAACGTCGGTGATGTGTTTCAGAACAAGCGCGTTTGTATGAAGCTGAAATAAAGTGTTATTTAGCGATTTTAGAGTAAATTCTACAGCCCTTGTGGCTGTAGCCGTTATAGTTTTTCCAAGTCCGTTAATTTGAACTTCTGTAGAATTTCCTTTTAACTGAAGTTGTTGATATGCTTGTTCGGAGATTATGTTCACTTGTGATCCAGGATCGATGAGGGCTCGTAAAACCAGCGATTGCCCTGATGTGGTTTCAACTTTTACAAGTGCGGTGGCTAATAGTGCTTGAAATCTGCAAACGTTGATCTGTGTGTTCACAGATGTACTTTCTGTGTTAGACGATGTAGGAACGATGCTGCTGTCGATCCCCTTATGTTGAGTGTTGTGTAATGAACCTTGATGAGATGATGAGTTTGTGCTCTTTGATCTAATGTTGTCAGAATGTAGAAGAGAATGATGTTTCTTGCCGCACTTGAAGCACTTGTGCTTACTTTTGCACTCTGAAGTTGTGTGATTTGCTCCTAAGCAGTTGTAGCACAAGTTGGTTTTTGATGTGATGTTGCGTCTTTGAGCGATATCCATCTTGTGAAAATTGGAACATTTGTAAAGCCTATGCTTGTCGTTGCATATTGGACAGATTGTAGATTGTAGAGAATGGTTAGTTAAAGTTGTTGTGTTGCCTGAAGGTGAGCGTAGAGGTTTTGTTGATCGAGTTCCCATGATTGCTTCCAGTGTTCGATAACGAGCTTCTAAGAAGTCCATGAATTTTTGCAAAGTTGGCAATTCCTGTGTGTTCCCAAGCGTCTGTTCCCAGTGGTTGTGTTGAACCATCATGTGGATGATTATGGTGTCCCATTGATGTATAGATACACCTAATGCCTTCAGTTCATTCAGTCGTTCTGAAGTGTTGTCCATTAGTTTCTTGATTCCTTCCGCTGTCTCAGCACGAATTGGAAATTGATTGCACAATTCCTTCAGATGATTGTTGACCAGGATTCTTTTGTTGTTGTAGCGTTTTTGTAGTAATTCCCACGCTGGCTGATAATTTGCTGCAATTGTGGTGAATTTGTTGATTAGGCGTTCTGCTTCGCCGCATAAACTCGCCTTTAGATAATGGAGCTTTTGTACAGCTGGAATGCTCGCATCTTGATGAATGAGTGATGTGAATAAATCATAAAATGCCCTCCAGTTTGAGTAGTTTCCATCAAATTTGGGTAGATTTATCCTTGGTAGTTGTATATCTGATTTCACTTCTGGCTTCACTTCTGTAGGCTCTTGAACTGGCTGTTTTTCCTTAAGAAGATCTTGAAGTTCACTTAAATAGTTGAAGTACGCTTCCTCTGTCACTGCATATATGTCGTTCTTGATGTATTCGTGATCTTTACGTAGTTCGCAATCCATGGAGAAGATTTCCTGGTGATTGTTTGAAAATGTGTCAAAAAAATCCTTTACTTGTGTGATCCTAGCTTGAAGATAGGTTGGCGTTCTTCTAGCCTCTCCTGTTTTCTTGAAGTTGACGATTGCCTGAGACACTTGCTCTGATATTGTCACTTGTTTTTTCAATAACACTTCCATTGTCACGCTTTTTCACCTTTAGATACAATGTTCACTAAGTTTTTTTACGTTTTCACGAATATTCACTAAGTTTTTTAAGTTTTCACGAATGTTCACTAAGTTTTCACAAAATTGTCACTACTTAGACTTCAATGTTTTAAAACTTTAATCTTTCTCAGCAATATCCGGTTACTCGAAGGACCAATGTTCAGGCTACCCGCTGAAAAGGGATACTGGTTTCGCGAAAATTAAAGAATTTATTGCTGATAAGATAAGTTTTTATTCATTTCAGTCTTTAACACTTGCACTTTTAATATTTCACTTTTAAATTCACTCAAATTCTTAATTTAGCACTTAACTACCTTATTGCTACACTTATAATTAATTGCTGAAAGAATTTGAATACGTTCATTAACTTAAAATATTTATCTTAAAATAATTCGAACAGCCAGGTCCTGAATTATTTCTTCACAAGTGCTTAATTAATTTAATATAAGTGCGAACAGCCAGGTTCTGCAATTATATTGACTTTCTATTGGGGATAATACTTATTCGAGCAGCCAGGCTCTGAATAAGTATTGGGAAAATATTAGTGGGAACACAAAACGAACTTCTGTATTTATTCGAGCAGCCAGGCTCTGAATAAATATGTTAATTAATGTTAATAGGCAACACACTAATTTATTCGAGCAGCCAGGCTCTGAATAAATTGTTACAAATAGGTTAGTTTACACAAAGTAAATATAATCGAGCAGCCAGGCTCTGATAATATTTTTATATTGTTATAAATAGATAAAATATTCGAACAGCCAGGTTCTGAATATTTTTTAAGTATATTTTAATTTTACTCACCAAACTCGCTGAATATTAGATTTCAAAAGAGAAAGAGCCCATGTGCATGCAGCTCTTTTATAGTTTGAATTCAAACGGTTTATACAAAAATATCGAATTTGGTTGAAATCGAGAGAGAGTCGCCATGTTAATTCGCATTCGATATTTTTTCGCCATGTTGAATCAAAGAATTCAAATTTTAACTATAATGTTGGCGGGAAACTTTTTACTTTAAAGATTTATAAATTGACGTTAAAGTTTAAGGTTTATTATTAATATATTAAATAAGATCATTTAATATATACTTAGTTCTTGGTTACACGGATTATATCCGAAACAAATATTAATTCCGAGATTTGTTTACATCGGTTGCTGAGTACCGTGTAACCAAATTGCTCATGCCAAATATCAGCTGTTTTGACAGACTGTCAGGGATGTTTGGCTGATCCTTAGAACATAAAGCTAAACAGGAATGGCAGTAAGCCAGAAAAACGTCGGCATTTTCCTTTCTGTAGAGGTGAGGGTTTTCTATGTGTTTGAAGCCCATGACAGTAGTCAAATTTGAGATTTTTTGAAGCAGGGTTGATATATCTTTTGAATAATTACAAATTGTATTAAATCAAAATTAATAAATATTTATTTTTAAAATTGTATTATTAAATTACATTTAAAAATGTGCGCAAAGATGAAATTGATTTTCTAATTATAATAAGATCTAACACAATTTAGAAAAACAGTTGCGAAATGCTTTGAAATTTTCAATAATTTATGCATTTAAACTGTTCCACCTTCTCTTTTAGCCAAGTGAGCATTGTTATTGAATACAGACAGTGCTCACTTGTTTCCAGGGACCACCACGTGGAGGTTAAGATAGGTGATTTAGATAAATAAGTTAAAATATGATATTATAACTTATGTATCTTTTTTGGTCCCCAGCGGTCTGTCTTTTGTCAATTGCACTTAAAATTATTTATTGTAAGTACTTATGTAAATTATTTGCTATTTTTAGGAAATCTATATAATTATACTTAAAATATTTTCAGTTTTAAATCGAAAAATATGTTCTGACCCCTTCTGAAAAATTGTTCGCGAGCCGACAGTGACAATAAGGGCAAAGCTATATTTGGCTAGATTACAAATGTAAACAAAGTTCTATAGCCAGGAAAATAGTGAATATTTACTATTATAAGTCACTGTCGCTTAATATAATCGCAGTAATTTAAGCAAAGAGACCTTAGAGATTATAATTATACCATTTACTTTCCTGAAAAAAGAAGAAAGAAGAATGTTTGCAGCAGTACACAGCACACTTCATCACCAAATTTTTTATTTTTTGTGGAGTTTTACACAATAAAAGGACACAATAAGATATCACAAGGTATTTTTACACTTTACTAGGCTATAATTAGCAATCGTTAATACTAATCACCTCGATAAATTCCTGTTTTCACAAAACTTTCACAGCACAACTTAAACTTTGACATTTCCGAAAATAAAAGCAAAACACTTCGATATGGGGACAGTACCTCAAAAATTTCCCCACTTCCACACTTCTTCTATCATTCTGATACCGATCACACCTACAGCACATATACGCGATACTGCCATTCCTGTTTAGCTTTATGTTCTAAGGGCTGATCAGAAGAGGTAAAACTTTGGATTTTGTTATTAAATTTGTATATTTTTAGGTTGCGTCGCAACACGGGGCATATCAACAGTTGTCGGTCAAGGAGAATTATCAAAAATTGCTTACAATTAATACACACAAGGGTCTGTTTCAATACACTAGGTTACCTTTTGGCTTATCGGTGGCACCGGCAGAATTCCAGAGGGTGATGGATGAGGTTTTAAAGGGTTTAAAACATGTCGGATGCTATTTGGATGACGTATTGATTTGGGGTCAAGATCAGTTGGAATGCAGAATCAATCTTCCAGAAGTATTAGGAAGATTGGAGGAACATAACATAAGAGTTAATTTTAGTAAATGCAAATTTTTCAAGGATAACGTGGGCCATGAAATATGCGAACAGGGAATCAGGCCGAATAAGAAAAATATCCAAGCAATTGTAGATGCCCCTAGCCCTGAAAATATTATACAGCTACGGAGCTTCTTTGGTCTTTAAAATTCTTATAATAGGTTTATTCCTAATCTTGCAGCGGAGCTTAAAATTTTATATGATCTATTAAAGAAAAACAGTAAGTTCATCTGGACAGAGGCACACGAAAGGGTCTTTATAAGAGCAAAACAATTAATGCTGACAAATAACATTGGAATATTACGACCCAAATAAAGAGATAGTCATTACATGTGATGCAAGTCCTTACGGGGTAGGAGCGGTCCTAGCACACGTAATTAACGGGGAGGAACGACCTGTTCGTTTTGCGTCATGTACGTTAAGTAGTGCGGAACAAAACTACTCACAAACGTATACAGAGGCCTTAGCTATTATGTTTGCTGTGCAAAAATTTGATAAATATATTTATGGGCACAAATTTATAATTTATTCTGATCACCAACCCTTGAGAGAGATATTCAGTGAAAAGAAGGGTCAATTGTCAGTAGTGGCGGCCCGAATACAACGGTGGGCTATTAAATTATCGGTGTATGACTTCGAGATAAGATATCGAAAGGCATCTCACGTACAGCACGCTGACGCACTTTCACGCCTTCCAATTAATGATTCGACAGAGGTTAGAGATTACTCCATTAATTTCTTTTCTAGCAGTTTACAGAAAATGGAAATCCTCAAGTTGGAAGATATTAGAAAGGAAACCCAAAAAGATGAGATACTCAGTAAGGTGTATGAAGGATTAATGAACGGATTTGGGGAAATCGGTAATAACAGGTAAGAGCTGAAATACTATAGAGATAGAGTCAACATTTTTAGTTGCAAAAATGGGTGCGTATATTCTAGCTGGAATCCAGCCTCGTACCCTTATAAAGGGTGCATATTAATTTTTTTCATCTGCAAGGCCTAAACTTTCTTTTATTAATTGATAGCTACTCTAAATGGTTAGAGATAGCTTCCATGAAAAAGACAGATGCAATTAGGGTAATTGAAGTGCTACGAGAGTGGTTCTCTAGGTTTGGTATTCCCACACAGCTGGTCTCAACGGTATTCAGTTCCTCAAAAGTCCTCCATATCATCCGCAGTCAAACGGTCTGGCAGAGAGAGATGTTCAAACGGCGAAACAAGCGTTTTTTAATTGAATCCAAAGGATATACCTCAGATTTTAATTTTAAAATACAAAATTTTTGTTAAAATATAGGAACACGCCAACGGTATCTACTGGAAAATTTCCCGTTGATCTTGTTTTTAGATTTAAGCCAAAAACTTGCCTTGATTTTTTGTCGATGAGCGTAGAAGGAAAAAAATATAGCTTAACAATAGATCAACGCGAAGATAATATCAGACTACATGGTGTTGATAAAAGTGTTAAAAAAGTAAGGAAAGAAAGAGTTAAATGTATAGAGTTTAAAGGAAGAGAAAATGTACTATACCAAAATCAATTCAAGTCACATGTAAAATGGGTTCCGGCAGAAGTAGTTAAAAGGTTGACAAGAAACTTATACAAGTTAACACTCTGCTACTTTAATTTAATAAAAAAAACAAATTTTAATTTTCAACAAAGTCGAATTAGATAAATCTTTATTATGAATCTATTTCCGTACACGGTTTGGCTAAAACTAAACTTGAACTGAAAGCTTAAGATCTATCTGAACTTGTACTTGAAAATTATGAGGAAGAAAATGCAGAGTTGCAGTTCCCATGAATTGTAGTTCCCATGGCTTATGCATCTCTGATGTAATTGTTGGTAGATGTTGTTTGAACGTGCCGTTGTATCATGTTTCTAGATCGTCTGTTAAGTCTTCCCCTCTTAAGTACGGATGCCCTCATTCGTTAAATTTCGTAGAACCTTGGCTTTTTAATATTGTGATATTGTGCTAGGTCAAAAATTGCGATTTCTTGTGTTGGTTGTTGGTTGAATGTTTTGATTTTTTCTTCTTTACTTATTTCTGGAGTAATGATCCTTTGGGCTATTTCTTCTCTTTTTTGATTGATGTTTATCTGTGTCTTTTTATTTTTCCAGATAAATATAATTACTATTGCTAACATGATCCCCATTACGGTGAGGAATCCATAATTTGTCCACTGATGTAAGTTTTTCTCGGCTTGCAGAAGTTCTATCTTGTCTGTATTATTTATGTGGAGTTCCTTTAGCATTTCCAATGATAATAATTCTCTATATTGTTCTTCCTTCGGTTTTAATTGTAGAATAGCAGGTAATGCGTGAAAGGTTGATTCTTCTTTTGATATGAAAGTTCTGTCATTGATGCTGATCGTTCCATCAAGGTCGTGCGATGTGTCTTCAATTTTCATTGACCCGTTGAATTGGTTTAGCAGTAACATACCTTCGGATATTTCATCTATTGCAGGTACGTGTTGATTGTTGACTTTGTTGCAGGTTTCGTCGAGGCTCTTAAGAAGTGGCGGGATGCAAGTTGTTTTACTTATGTCTATAATGTCTCTTTGATTACAAATAGATAAATAGCCTAAAGTTTTACAATTACTGATTATACCGAAAATACTATCTCTATTTTTTAAAATATTATCGTAAGGTATTTCGTTGATTACATTTTTTCTTTTAATAGGCTTAACTAATAATTTTTGGAATGTAACATTGGTTGTTAAAGGTATATTTATAACATAAAGTAAAGAAATGGAATTTGTTATAACTTTAACATTAGCAAAATCTAATGCCTCTTCTGGTGTTGAGTATGGCAAATTTTCAATATCTAATATCTCTGTTGCTTTTTGAATTTCTTTTCTTGACAGCATTATTGAGTTAATAACACCTAGTTTAGCCCAGTGAATCGCATATCCAATATTTGTCAATTCTTCTTTAATTAATTTTAACTTGTATTGAATGCTTATGAGCAAATTGTCATTAGATCCGCTGTCTTGTTTTATTATTTTTATTATTGTGTTAGTTATATTTGTTATATTATTGATTCTTTCATTATAAAGTTCATTGATGATGACCTGTTTATTATTGTTCTGTAAGACGTTATTTATTTTTTCTTGTATCATTACGAAATCTTCATGGTCAGGATTCCCCGCAATCCATTTCCATGCACTACCGATGAAATCCAAAGATCTCTTAACCTTGTGTGGTTTTAAATTGTGGAGCAAGTCTTGGATTTGACTTAATTCACGGTTAAGGTAAGGAAATAAAAAATGACATTTTGGTGTTTGTTTCTCCAGGAATGAAGTAATTTCGGATATGAACGATTCATATTGGTTAAGGTCGATAACATGAATCAGCTTAAAATTACCATCTTGTATCTTTGCGGTGCCAGTGTTCAGAGCTATTACCTGTGAATTTGAGTAATCCAAAATCTGGACTTCGCCTTTTGTTTGGAAGACGGTGCATCTGAAACGAGAAATATTCAATTTCTAATATTACTTTTGTGAACGGTTTTGCCTGATTCTGTAAGGATAGTTGTGTTATGGTTTTCTTTCACTATTTCTTGGGTATATCTAGCTGTTAATTTTGTACCTACTCTTTTGTTATGTTTGACATATATTGTTTCCCCGATTTGATAATTTTTTATGGGTTTCCTTTTCTTATTATGATATTGAACGGCCTGTTGTTGTTTCTGTTTTAGTTTGTCTATATTATTCGCGCGAGTTTGCTCGAATTGCTCAGGACTAATTCTGGGGTCTCGACCATAAAAGAGTTCGACTGGTTTTTTTCGGTGGTGGAATGAATCGTAAAATTGTATTCATTTATGGACCGCTCTAACAGTTCTTGAAATGAGCGTTCAGTACCATCTCTTTTTATGCATCGCATAATTTCGGATAAGGTAGAGTGGAAACGTTCAACTTGTCCGTTTACCTCACTCTTGTATGACGGTGTTCTGTGAATGCCTATGTTGAGTTCATCCTCCATCATTGAGGTGATCGAGGCTGAATTTAACGACTTCTCATTATCGATTACCACATTTTCGGGAATACAAAAGGAAAATAATATATCTCGCAGTGGGCGTCTTATGTCTTCTATAGACCTCGATTTGATAATTTTGGCTCGTGCAAATTTAGTAAACTTATCGAGAGCTGTGAGGACCAAATGCCCTGCCGTGGAGTAGATATCTATGTGAAGTGTATGACCAGGATAATTAGGAATGGGGGTTGGCATTAATTGTTGGTTATTAGGGTGTCTGTCATATTTGTTCTCCTTACATATCCTACATCGTTTTACTGCCGTTTTTATCTTTGAACTCATACGTGGGAAGTAGTATTTTTCTAATAATTGATGCCTATTTTCTTCCGCATTACGGTGGGCTCTTCGGTGAATATTTAGAATTGCCTCTTCTTGTTCGGTCTCGTTTGTTAGGTCTTCAACTATTGTTTGTGTGTATCTAATCTTATAATCTTTGAAATGTAAGGGGTTTATTTCTTGTATTTGGCCCATTATATCTTCTTCTGTTTTTAATCCGTTAATGGTGTGAGGGTTGAGGTATCTTTTGAATAAATTAATGATATCTGTTTCTGTAAATTGAGGTTGTATTATAATATGTCTGCGGTAACTAGGAAAAGGGGTTTTTAGCTGATAGCTTGTCTCTTCGCCTATTTGGAATATTATTTGGTTGCGGAAGACGTTAATGGGGACTTCTACTGTTGGTATCAAATTATGAGATGAGCTCTCATCGCTATGTTGTGTACTGGTCAGTGGATTGGCGTGTGTTACGAAGGGAAGTCTTGATAGTGCGTCGGCTACGACGTTTGTTTTTCCGGGTTTGTGTTTGAGTTCGTAATTGTACTCTTCTAAAATTGCTTTCCAGCGTTTCATTTTGCAATTTGTGTTTTTGTTACTGAGTGCGTGCGTTAGAGGCTGGTGATCTGTAAAAATTTTTACTTTCCTGGATCCGTAGACATAGTTTCTTAGAGCATTCAGAGACCAAATAATCGCCAGCATTTCTTTCTCATTGGTGGCGTAATTCTCCTCGGTTTTGTTTAATGTCCTCGACAAAAATGTTATTGGTCTATTGTTCTGAGATAGTACGGCTCCTATAGCGTAATCAGATGCGTCTGTTGTGAGTTCGAATTCTTTTCCGAAGTCTGGATGATTGAGAATGACTTCTTTTGATATGAGCGAACTTTTTATATTCTGGAAAGCTTCCATGGCTTCCTTGTTGAGATTAATGATCTTATTTTTAGAGAGATTTTTGGGTATATGCCCATCTTCCCCTCTTAAAAGGGATGTCAGGGGTTTCGCTAGCTTTGCGTAATCTCTTATGAAGCGACGATAGTAACCTGACATGCCAAGAAATGATCTGAGGTCTTTGAGTGTCTTAGGGGGAGGCAGCTTAACGATTGCTTCTACTTTCTTCGGGTTGGTTTTAATTCCGTCCCTGGATACTATAAATCCAAGAAATTCGACTTCCTTTTGAAGGAATTCGCACTTATCCAACTGGATTTTCATGTTGGCATTTTCCAGAGTTTTGAACACTACTTTTAGATTTTCAAAATGTTCTTTTTCATCCTTCCCAAATATTATTATATCGTCTATGTAGACGTAGCATCTTTTCCCTATGTGTTCCCGTAAGATGTCGTCTAGCGTCCTTTGAAAAATGGCAGGGGCATTTTTTAGCCCGAAAGGTAGGCGAGTAAACTCGTACTTCCCATTGTTGATGGAAAAGGCAGTTTTTTCGATATCATAATCCTTTAATGGTATCTGGTGAAAACCGCTCTTTAGATCCACAATAGTGAACCAATTATTTTTTCCTAGGTTTGCCAACATTTCGTTGATTTCCGGGATGGGATATTTATCGGGTATTGTAATTGTGTTCAACTTCCGATAATCAATAACCATCCTATATTTCTTTTCGCCAGACGCGTCCAGCTTTTTTGGGACGACCCAAACTGGGGAGTTATAGGGTGATCTTGATGGTCTTATAATGCCATCTTCAAGTAGTTTTTTTACTTCATTTTCTACTTCATTTTTTAAAGACATTGGATAAGGATATGATTTTGAATACACTGGATCGTTTGTAATAGTACGAATCTCTCCTTTAACAGTAGTTGTGTAGGTTAGCTTTTCATTTGGTTCTGAAAATAGGTTTGGGCAATCTTCTATGATAAGATTGAGTTTAGCTATTTGTTCTTTGTTCATGTGGGAACTTCTAATGTCAATGGAGTTTACGGAATCCGATGTATGCTGTTTTAGACGTATTTTAATATTTGGATTAATGACCATATAATTCTCGTCTGTATGAATGACAGCTTTTAGTTCTTTGAGGCTATCATTGCCGATTATTCCATCAAATGAAATTAGGCTGGGTAGTAAAAAAATTTTTAAGCTTTCTGTTTGTGGT
The DNA here is from genome assembly GCA_964036015.1 of Leptarthrus brevirostris. Taxonomy (NCBI): domain Eukaryota; kingdom Metazoa; phylum Arthropoda; class Insecta; order Diptera; family Asilidae; genus Leptarthrus; species Leptarthrus brevirostris. The sequence continues at coordinate 72,076,270 of OZ038371.1, forward strand.
CCGAATAGATTTATTATTGTATGGTGGGTTATCTCAATATTTCCGCCCACCGAAGTGGCGAAAAACCTTTTCCTGTTGGGAATTGGATAACGGACATGTCGTGGTTGAATATAATTTTTATTGGAGCCAGTGTCCACTAGAAATTTTAATGTTTTTCCGCCCTCCGCTGCATATTCGAAATAGGGAAGCGAAGAGCGTTTTAACCTAAAAAATGAATATCATCTAGTTCATCGGGTGGATCTAAGACGGAATTATCGCTACAGTTTATGTAATCGATGAGATTTTGATCATAGTTTAAATCCTCTGTTTTAATGTCTTGTTCGTATTCATTCTCATCATAGCATTGAGAAGTTTCTTGGGATTTGAAGCTGTCGTGTTCTTCAAGTTGATTTTGTTCGACATGATGTACCCTTTGGTGTTTATTATCATGATGCACTCTTTGGGATATTGGTCGTTTATTGATAAATGGTCGTAGGTGATTTCGATTCGGGTAATTTTGATAATTTGCTACGCGGGAATGGATTGAGTGATCTACTTCCATGGGCTCCGGCCTAGGCATTGGCTTGGGAGGTAGTCTTATCGGTTGCCCTTGCGGTTGATAGCTTTGGGGATTTTGTTGCCAGAGAAATTGCGGTCTTGGTGATCTCTGAGGATAATGAGCTAACTCTGGGTAAAATTGTGTTCGGGGGAATGGAGTTGGATTGATTTGTTGCCGATGACTATTATTTCTTTTTATGGGAATAGGAGGCATTGATGGTCGTTGCGTTCTATGGATGGTATGTTTTGCATGTTGAACTCTGTAGTCTATATTTTCAAGCTTGAGGCATAAATGTAATGCCTGAGGCAGATCTACTGGTTCCTTCATGCTGAGAAGTCTAGGAAGGTCTCCCTTTAGACCTCTGACGAAGGTGTCTAGAGCTTTGTCTCGATAAGCTTGTGTCATATTTGTTAATGATTCTTGGCTCATTTCTATGCTGCTGAGTTTATTAAGGATCAATGACAAATGATGATACACTGTTTGATAAAATTCTGGTATCGATTGGTAACCTTGTATCAACGTAGTCATTTGATATTCTAGGGTTCCCAGATCTCTTTTGTCAGCGTAGTGTAGGGTTAGGCACTTTGAGATTTTCTCCCAATTCAAAGGGGTGTTGTAAGATTCTAGGGCGATATCTGCATGACCCGTAATCTTATTCCTAATGACGTTCAGTATTCCGTAATACTTTGGTGAACCCTTTAAGTGTTCGTAGATTTTAAGAATTCTATCTACACTTTTTTTCCATGAAGAGAATTCTCCTACTTGTCCTGAAAATTCCCTGAGACTTTTAACAACGTCAGGTATTTTATCCATGTCGGATAAGTTTCTTTCCTGACCAGCGTCGATACGTTGATCGACATCATTATTAATATCCGCTCCAGGATTAAGCATAGCTTGAAGGATTGTTTTGCCCTCCCGTCTTAGAGCGTCTATGACTAGTCTGTTTATTGTTTCAGCTAGTTCGGTTTCGTTTCTATCGTTTAGATTTTGGTTAGGAGGAGGAGGCGGGCTATTGTTTGGACCGCCCTGATTAAGGGGTAAAGGGCCTAAGACAGCTGGCCTTATAATATTATTATTTGCCATTTTGTTACGAAAAATAGCAAATGAAGAGAAAAAAAAATATATTTCGGATTCGGAATAATTTTTCCTGGTGTATTTTAGTTTGGTACACCGAAATTTTTTGTCACGTCAATGAACTTTATTTTAATTTGTTTCTTTCACTAAAAATATTTTTGAAACTTATTTAAACTCGATTCAATTTGGAAAATTTTGTTTCCTTAAGACCACTTCAATTTTTATTACACCAAATTTAAATCACTTTTCTTTATATAAAAATTCGTAAAATTAATTCGATATTGTAATAAACGTTACTGTCAGATGGATAATTGAAAATTTCCCTTTACTCACCAGAAATTCTGTTGTCTCAATAAAACATTTATTTCTTAAATTAAAAATAATTCGATTGCTTTTCTAAAAATGCTTTTCTAAATATTTATTCGAAAATCCAAAAAAAATTGTAAATAATTAGCTTATTAATCACTTAACTCGTTTCAAATATTTCTCTTTTTCAAATTTTCTTTTTTCAAATATTTTTAAAGAATATAAAGATATTATGAACACTTTCCTTAAATTCTAACTTACATAAAAATTATAAGACACGGGGTTCGCATCCTTTTTGGGTTTCCGGTGCTGCGTGTGATCGGTGAGGTCGAAGTAGTTCAGGCGTGGTTATCCTGCGTCGAGTTTCCTTGAGGTATGGTTATCCTTGGAATCACTCTTAACTAAGGGCTTGGTTGTCCCTCTGGTTTTCACAATTACTTCGAGTTTTCTTTAGGTATGGTTATCCTTCGGATCACTCTTAACTAAGGGCTTGGTTGTCCCTCTGATTTTCACTTTCACTTCAGGTTTGGTTACCCTGATGATTTTCAGTAGTTAAGAACTTTCACACTTTCACTTTTTGCACCGGTCCCTGCTCGGGCGCCAGTTAACACTCTGCTACTTTAATTTAATAAAAAAAACAAATTTTAATTTTCAACAAAGTCGAATTAGATAAATCTTTATTATGAATCTATTTCCGTACACGGTTTGGCTAAAACTAAACTTGAACTGAAAGCTTAAGATCTATCTGAACTTGTACTTGAAAATTATGAGGAAGAAAATGCAGAGTTGCAGTTCCCATGAATTGTAGTTCCCATGGCTTATGCATCTCTGATGTAATTGTTGGTAGATGTTGTTTGAACGTGCCGTTGTACCATGTTTCTAGATCGTCTGTTAAGTTACAGTATAAAAGTGAACGGTGTCATTCGAACAGCGCACACAAATCAGTTAAGAAGAGGAGTTAAGCATGTAAAATTTAGTCCTTTTTTGAAATATTACAGCATAAGAAAGGTATCTGAAGTTGAGCAAGATATTTATAATAATAGTAGTAGGGGAAGAACTAAAGAAAATAATGTAGTTGATAGTTTAGAAGACATAGATAGTAGGGAAGATGTAATTGAAAAAGCAAAAGTAATATCTGTAGAAAGGAACACAATTGTAAAGAAACATATTCAACAGCCGTTAGGTTCCCCTAATCTCCCTAGACGTTCCAAAATATTAAATAAAAACAAATGAATAAATATAAAAAAAGGGGAATTTGAAATTGAACGTTAATGAACTAAATGGACTAAAAGTAATTGAAGTAGTTATGAAATTAAAAAGATAAGAGTTAAATTGAGTAGAAGTATTAAACTGAATTAAGCTGACTAGCAGTATTTAATGTAGCACTTAGCTATAAGTACGAGATTGAAAAAAAAAATAATTTTTTTTTTAAAATGTCTAAACCATAATTAGGATAATAGAAGGTTTATATTATTCTTCGGAGAAAGATATTATTATTAATAATTGTATCCCATAACACATTTTCAAGTATACAATATAACTTTGAATAATATTGGTAGTACATGATATTGAATAAGAACTTGAATGGATTGTTGTTGAGGTTTTAGCTAAGTAGGAAGGAATTGATATATATCTGTATATTAAGTATACATATGGCATACCAGTAACTACATTCTCTCTCTCTATGTGAATATATTTCAGGCATAGCTAGCACGTGAGTGTCAGTCTGTTATAAGCACTCAGCCGGGTTAAGTCATTTGTAAATTATGTCTAATAAAGTAGTCATTAAGTCTTAATCGGTTTATTTTAATCGAAACTACATATCACTTTCCTCCCTTGATCGTCACCATCCTCCCCTGTTCCTCGTTTTCTCCTACGAACACCCTCATGCCGTTTTAAGCTCCGAGTCTTTTTTCCTTCAATTTTCGTAAAGGCGACTTTGACAAATTAAATCACTTGCTCCTTAACTCTAATATTGGCACTATCCCTCAACATCTTACAATTGACGTTGCTGCAGAGGCGTTTTATTCGGAAATACACTTTAGTCTTACACAATCTATTCCTCTTCTTCCTCGTAAACACTGCTCCTTCTCCCCCGTTTGGTACGACAAAAAATTACGCTCTCTCCGCAACAGGAGTTTGAGTTGAACTACTGACGGGGACAGACGTGCCGCCGTGTCTTGCCCCCAAAAAAATAAACTTTAAATTCGGTCGCGAAAGCGCGATTTTAAGTTAAAAATATTTAAAGTGCTGGTGCCATCTTCGCCGGGGTGAGGGGCTTTTATGCTCTATTTAAAAGCACAGTCTGGTGAGTCCGTTCCGATTTGTATCTATTTGCTTCCATCCAACATTCAATGTAGTACAATCGTGCTGCATTGAATGCGTTTAACGGGTCTCCACTGCTGAGCATTTGGCTGCCTGTGTCGAGATCAAAGTTCAGCACAGCAAGCATAACACTGCTGCTGGCATTGTTCTCACAGAGGCGGCTTTGCTTCGCATTTGTGGATCCCGTTCGTCAGTCCTTGTGTTTGTGTACGTTTTTGTTTTGTTTTGTTTTGGGCAAATTAAGACCGGGAGTATGCAAAAATTTTTATTTAATTTTTGCAACATTCGTGGCTTGAAAAGTAACCATTTTTCGGTTTACTGCCACTTGATCGCGGAAAATCCGGCTGTTTTTGCACTAAGCGAAACCAAGGTTGTTTCCGATTCTGATATTAATCAGTATCACATCCCTGGTTATCACTTAGTGCCACTCTTCTCTCCTCAGAGGGGAATCACGGTTTATGTTAGAAAAGATGTGCCATTTTCCCTTCTCCCTCAATTTTCTTCTACTAATCCAGAATTTAATTATGTCTGGATTAGATTTAAACTCTATCGGCACATCATTCATTTTTGTTTTTTATACCGCAGCCCGAATATGTCTGATACTGACACTGTGTGTTCCTTTGATAAGTTGTCCTCCGATATCGATAAGATTTTCGAAATATCCCCCTCTTCTGAAATCGTTCTTGCTGGCGATTTCAACGTCCACAACACACAGTGGCTCAGGCATTCTTCTACCACAAGCCCGTCTGGAAGACACGTCGAGTTATTTAGTGAGTCTTTTAATTTACAGCAACTGGTTGAGTGTCCGACTCGTGTTCCTGATACTTTAGGGCACAACGCGCATCTTTTAGATCTATTTCTAACATCGCATCCAGAAAAATACTCTGTTTCGGTGACGTCTCCCTTGGGTAATTCGGACCATTGTCTAATCTCCGCCCAATTCTCCATCTCCTCTCTGACAACCACTAACCTAAATTCCACCAAAAGATTAGTGTGGCATTATAAAAATGCTGATTGGGCGGGACTTAATAAGTATCTCAGAGAGCTGGATTGGTCCGATTGCTTTTCTGTGAGAGACGTTAACAAATGCACTGATTATATCTTAAACATCCTTTGGTTTGGAATGCATCACTTTATTCCTCATAGCTTCAAGAACATCAAACCAACTAACACCAATTGGTTCAATAATGACTGTTTCGCAGCCATTAAAAATAAGGAAGCAGCTTTCCAGGCATATAAATTGTGCCCTTCAGAGGAATTGAGACGTATCTATAGAGATGCGCGGAATATTTGCAATTCAGCAATTAGTCGGGCAAAGTTCAATTTCGACCAGAACATCAGACGGAAGGTTTTTTCTACCCAAAAGGGTAGTAAGGGTTTCTGGTCTCTAGTAAAAACCGTAAAGAACAATTTCACCTGTTCGTCAACACCACCACTAATTTATAATGGGAATGTTTTTACTGACTCATTGGACAAGGCCAACCTGTTTGCTGCTAATTTTGCTGCTAATTCATACTTACCACCTTCATCGCAGCCACTTCCATCTCCATCACAATGTACTAGTAGGCAAAAGACGCTACACTTTCGCACTCGCGAAGTTTTTAGAGTACTTTCAAAACTCGACGTGTCCAAAGGTTGGGTAGTTGTTTTGTTTCTTTAATTTGCACCGACTTCAAAATGTCGTAATAGATATAATAAAAATAGATAATTTTTTTTAATTAAAGTATTTTATTTTTCACTTTTTAGTGTCTTTTGCTCTGTACAACAAAAAAAGAACTATCCAAATCGGTCCACTCGTTAAAACGTTAGGTTCAACCCCCTACCCTGCCCCCCCCCCCTCCCACGAAAATTGTTTTTCTCGCGATATCAATCTACCCAACAGACAAAGAATCATTGAAATTTATCCAAGCGTTACGAAACTAGACTACTCCTCCCCTCCCCTTCCCACCCCTTCCCAACCCTTCCTTCTTCCCACCATAGAACCAAATTATCATCCTATAAGCAATGGGGGATCATTCTCTATAAAACAGCAAAGGAACCATTCAAATCGGGCCACGCGTTACGAAGCTTGACTACCCCTCCCCCTCATCCTAGACCAAATTTTTTTCTACTATTAGCAATGGGGGATCATCCTCTGTACAACAAAAAAAGAACCATCCAAATTGGTCAGGGGTCGGGACGATTTCTTATTCGCTTACTGATGTTCAGACTGTGTTCGCTAACCTTGATCCCGCCATTGCCTCTTCTGTGGGTTTTCACCGTTATTTCCGGTAGTTGACGATATACGGCGTACTGTTAGAAATGTAAAGGGCGATGTCGCTGCTTGGTCGGCGGCTGTTTCGTCCAATGGTGACCTAATTGGGGCTATTGCGACGGATGTTAAGACTCTTTCTTCTTGCAGTAGAAGGCCCTACTGCAAGAAGAAAGAGCCTTAACATCCGTGCCACTGGAGGCAACTTGTCTGTCTGACCGTAGCTTTGACCCGGAGGGTTAGGGCTGTCCATCTCTCGACTCTACCTCCGAGCCCCTGGTTTCTCCGGCCCTGGAGGTGGGCGGTCCCTCGTCTGTATTGCTTGCAACTAGTGATGGCTGTCCCTCGTTATGGTGTGACACGACGTTCCTGCGCTGCCCGTAGGCGTGCCCGCCAAATTCGTGCCGTTGACCACCCTGCTTTACCGAATGTTGCTTCAGCTGTGAACATACCTCCCTGTGTCTATCAGTATAATCATCACTCATCGCAAGAGACTTTCCCGTTGCGATCTATTAACGTGTCTCGAAATGACGGTTTCAATCTGAGGATTGCGCAACCACCGAGGTCCTTTTTTGTTTCCCGACTAGATCCATCGACTTCTGTTGACGATGTTATTGGCTATGTGAGGGAGAGGAGTGGTGCTGAAGACTCTGTACTCCTCCGTTGTCAACTTCTAGGATCTCGTCATTCTCAAAGACTCATGTCATCTTTTAAGTTGACATCGTCCCCGGATCTTTTCGAAATAATGTCTGCCCCCGATTTCTGGCCCGAGAATATCATTGTACACGAGTTTGTGCCCCGTCGTAGAGTCGCGGGAAGCACTCAGATTAGAACAACTGTTAGCAACCAAAAAAACTAAGTAAGCTATCCCTTTACTACCAAAATGTAAGCGGATTAAGAACAAGAACAACCCAATTATTTCAGGCTTCTCTTGCCTGTTGTTACGACGTCATCGCTCTGACCAAAACCTGGCTTCATAATTATTTTAATAATGCTGAAATTCTTGACGAGTCCTATCAGATTTTTCGTAAGGAAAGATACTCTGACTCCATAGCTCGTGGGGCAGCGTGCTGGTTGCATGTAAATCACATTTGGGTTGATGCTTGGTTGATATACCTGCCTTTTCCGACACGCTCACAATTGAGCTCTTAGCTCTTAAGATATCTCTGATGAAGATGCACATTTTCCTGCTTTGTTGTTATATCCCTCCAAACTTGACAAACTATGCTGATGTAGATGGTAGAAGTCTTTACGATATTTTAATTCTTAGCTTAGATTTTGTTAATAATATGACAAACCCAGAGGATGAAATCATCCTTCTTGGTGACTTTAACTTACCCAGCGTTCAATGGGTATTAAACGCTGATATCGATGACTACCTTCCCTTTTATTGTATTACTGCTAAAGACTCCCATTTTCTTGACGCCATCTCCATCTCTGGTTTACACCAAATAAGTGGTGTTAAAATCTCTATGGGAAGACAGTTAGATCTTCTCTTTTCTTCTGATTTGAGTAACACTATACTCGTCAGGAGATGGATTGGCAATATGTTAAAGACAAGAGCAGTAATCATCCAGAGAGGTGAATCGAGACTGCGGGGGAGGGTTGACAGAGGTTGTCCACAGGGAGGAGTGCTATCCCCCATTCTGTGGAACATTACCGTTGACTCATTACTTCGTAGACTTGAGGAAGAAGGCATACATAATGTTGGGTATGCTGACGACATAGCGATTATGGCAAGGGGCAAGTTCATACGCGCCGTAGCAGACACCATAAGAAGAGGTATGAGGGTGGTGGAGCATTGGTGTGTGGAACAGGGGCTCTTCATAAATGCAAAGAAGTCTGATCTAATCGTTTTCACTAGGAAAAGGAAGAATCTAGACTTCAGAGCAATAGAACTTTTTGGGGAAGAACTTACGGTCTCTGGCTCAGTCAAGTATCTGGGGGTATTCCTAGATTCAAGAGTTACCTGGCAAACACATGTTGAGGAGAAAATCCAAAGAGCGAAAGGGCTTTACATCAATGTGGGAGGGTGTGTGGGCGGAGGTGGGGCATCTCGCCAAAGGCCGCATACTGAATCTACACTATGATGGTAAGACCGATTATATCCTATGCCTCTGTGGTCTGGTGGCCAAGCGCTTCCAAGCCCACAGTAAAAAAGGCAGTTGAATAAGGTTCAGAGGCTAGCGTGTGTGACGATAACAGGGGCCTTTTGAACCACGCCGACAATGGCGTATGAGATGATACTGGGTTTGCTGCCTTTGGATACATATGTGAAGAGAACTGCTGCCTCAGCGGCTCTTCGCATGGATCGGGGTGTAAACTGTTGCAGATCTCGTGATAACCGAGGGCATAGGAAAATACTGGAACTTGTCAAAGATGAGATACCGGAATTGGGAATGCCTGTTGATGGTATAAGCAAAGTAAGGGTAATTGAAAGGCACCACGAAACGCTTATAAGAGATGGGTCAATCCCTGAAAACCGTGTAAGCGACGTTACAGTATTCACGGATGGATCCAGAATTGATGGGAGAGCGGGCGCAGGTATCTTCAGTGATGACCTGAACCTGAACACCTATCTTTGCCTGGGGATATACACCTCAGTATTTCAGGCAGAGATGCTGGCTCTGATCTATGCAGTAGATCGTATACTAGAGAGTCGAGTGAGGGACAAGAAGATTGTGGTGGCACTCGATAATCAGGCAGTGATCAGGTGTATGGATGGTACAGAGTTCAACACAGAGCTGTCATTGGAGTGTGCTCGCAAACTAAACGCGTGTGCCTCATCAAATGAGTTGACACTGGCGTGGGTCCGAGGACACGCGGGGATCGAAGGAAATGAGAAAGCAGACGTACTTGCCAAGCTAGGGGCTGCTACGAGTTTCCAAGGTGCAGAGCCGTTCACTGCTCTAGGCAGGGGCACGGCAGAGAGCCTCTTAGGAAAGTGGGGCACGAGGGAACCCTGGGAACGCTGGAACTGGCGGACTCGTTCAGACAGGCTAAGATGGCAATTGTAGCGACCAGATGTGCGAAACAGAAGGAGGTCCTGGATATGGATCGTAGGACCCTGAGATGGCTGACGGCACTACTAACAGGACATGGTAACTTCAGATGTCATCTAAAAAGGATGAATATCTGCAGGCCGTGCCTGGAGGAGCAAAAGACGGCGGCACACATAGTGTGCCAGTGCCGTGCACTGGCAAGGAGAAGAAGGAAGCTGATGGGACACCACTGGATGGAAGAATGGCAGAGGTGTCCTATAAGCAAATGCTTGCGCTGATCCGAGGAATCGAGGTGAGGGAAGAAAACTGGATTAGTCCGGATCTCTCTCGCTGAGATCACAGGGGATAGGGACGAAAAGGGACCCGGATAAAGTGGTATGTTTCGGCTAATCCCTAGAGGGGTGTTTTTAGTGAGTAAAAATTTCACACTACCAGCGGCAATCGGGTCTCCTCGTGTCTTTGGAAAATTTTCACCCCTCACGCAAAAAAAAAAACAAAAAAACAAAAACAAAACTAGTGGGGTGGGTCCAGATTCTGGGTGTCGCATCATTGGTGCGACCCTTGAGGTTCACACGAACAACTTCCCAGTTAATAACAATTTTCAATTGTTATTAACAATATTCAATTATTATTAGCAAATATTTAATTGTTAATAGCAATAAATTTCATGATCATAGTACAAACGAGTAAGTGAAAACCGAATAAAATTCATACTATTCGATTTATCGTTTTATTTATAATTAATATCAACTATTTATGGTTTTTTTTATCATTTTTTTAATATTACAAAAAACTATAAAAGTTCTCTCTGTTTGGAATTCATTTGTTATTAATAATTTTGGTTATAAATAATTTATAATTGATATAAACAATTCTTAATTGTTATAGACTATTTTTAATTGATATAAACAAAGTTTATTCATAAAAAAAATTTTTGTGGTAACAAACATTTCAATTGTTTATAAGAATTTTCAATTGCTATGAACAATCTTAAATTTTGTATTCAATTTCCAACTTTCATAATCAATTTTCAACCAGGTAAAACCATTTTTTATGATTATAAATTTATTATTGTTATAAACAATTATTTATTGTTATAAACAATTTTTCATCATTAAAAACAATTTCTGTTCATAATAAATTGTTATTATCCGACTTTTTGATGTCCCGATCGTCATCAGAAGAAATTATATCGAAGAAATCCTTTTCAAAAAAGTCTAAAATCAACTTTTTTTTCAGTTTTTTTGTTTAAACAAAAAAACGGCTGAACCGAAATTGATTAAATTTCTTTCAGCTCTTATTGACAATAATACGCTTCGAATGGCACCAGAGCGAAGTCGGTATCATTTTTGTTCGCGAGATTTCGTTGTCGAAAAAAGTGGGTCCGAACGTACGTACGTACGTACGTACGTACACACACACACACACACACATACATGTGTTCAAAAACATGCGTAAAACACTATGGTGACTTTGAAATGTAAAAAAAATTTAAAACTAAAAATTTTGAAAATCGGGCCCATTACAATAACTTCCTATATGTGGGAATTTAAAAACACTATAGTCGATCAGTACGTTCTTCATTTTAAAAGGGCGGACTTCTCTGATCTTTCAAACCGGATCCTTTCGATCGATTTCGCATCTCTTTTTGATGATAGCGATATCGACGTGTTTTATGATAGGATTTATGATCTGTTAAATTCGTGTGTACCACTCAAATGGTCGACCTCATCCTGTGAGTCTCCCCCGTGGTAACGTAGAGAACTACGGAGACTTAAAGATAAGAAAAATAGACTATGGAAAACTTACTTACGCTGTAGAAGCACATCAACTTATTGTGATTTGGTTTATTGTCATGACAGCTTTTTAGCGTTATCATCATCTTTATACAGAAGAAAACTGATAATTATTCATCTGTAATGTGGTTTAATAGAACCTCTAGTTGCAGCGCGCCCGATATAGCCGACAACTTTGCATTGTTTTTAGAGGGTGCTTTTAAATCTGACAATTTTGTGCCTTCCCTGGAAGAGTTTGATCATATCCACGATCGTCCCACTGCCTCCATTGCTTTGCCCATTATAGCTCCTGATATCATTCATTATGGGTATCAAGGAACTTAGAATGGACTTTTCTTTTGGTCCTGATGGTGTTCCACCTGTATTCTTGAGATGCTGTTCTGACGCCTTACTCACTCCACTGGAACTCATCTTCAACAAATCTCTTCAGGCCGGTAGATTTCCCACGTTATGGAAGAGCTCCTTTATAATTCCTGTTTATAAAAAAGGACATGAAAGCATAATAACAAATTAAAAGCCAATCGCAAAGCTTTCCTGCATACCCAAGTTGTTCGAATCTGTTATATATCCACAGCTTGTAGGGCAGTGTAAGGGGTTAATCTCATCTAATCAACATGGCTTTTTGCCTGGTAGATCGACGACAACTAACATGGTTGAATTTACATACCACATTATCTCTGCCTTTCAACAAGGTCTCCAGACTGACTGTGTCTACACCGACTTTAGCAAGGCATTTTATAAACTCCCTCACTCTGTGATTATGCTTAAGCATGAAAAGTTGGGTTTTCCGCCTTTATTGCTCGATTGGATCTTCTCTTACTTAAAAGACAGGATATATCGAGTATCTTTCCGTAATACTTTATCCAGAGTCGTTAGGGCTACATCTACTTATGATTCTTCCTGCATTCAGGATGATTTAAATACCTTCAAGAACTGGTGTGGATCTAATGGCCTGCAGCTTAACTTGGATAAATGTGAGGTTATGTCATTCTCTAGGAACCCAAATCAGCTCGTCTTTGATTACACCTTTGCGGAAACTAATATCTATCGTGTCCAGTCCCTCACTGACCTTGGAGTGAAGTTTGACCGTAAACTCCATTTCACTCTGCACATTAACTGCATTGTTTCTAAGGGTAATTCAGGTCTTGGTTATGTAAAGCGTTGGTCAAGGGAGTTTCTAATCGGAAGACCTTAATTCACTTATTCTTTTCTTTGGTTAGGCCAATACTCGAGTATGCATCTCAGGTTTGGTCTCCCTGCTATGCTGTTCATTCTAGACGCATTGAGTCGGTGCAGCGGAACTTTGTTAGGTTCGCTCTAAGAGACCTTTCATGGAATGATCCACTTAGGCTTCCTCCTTATGCGGATCGCCTCCGATTGCTAAATATGCACTCGTCGAAGAACGACGTAGAGTTGCTGACCTAGTCTTTTTTCACCAGCTTTTGAACTCGAACATAGATTCTTGCACTCTCGCAGGTATGGTTTCTTATAGGCATACTCCGTATAGCTTAAGAAGACTGCCTTTACTGCATGTTGTTCACTCTCGGTCTAACTATGGTATGCTATGGTATGGTATGCATATAAATCGCATGTGTAGAGCCGTGAATATGTGTCTTGTTTTTGACCTGACTCTTACTAAGGATTTGCTGAAACGATCTCTGTTGTCTGTGCACCCCTGATTGTTTGTGTGGGCGTGTTTTGTACTTTTGATTACTAATGTTTTTTTTTGCATGTTGGTGTGGGAGCCTCATTTGCCTCAATATATTGTTATATTCTGGTGAATAGGTTGATTCTATATATATATTATATATTATTACACACTCAATGGACAACTTTTCGTAAAGGTTTACATAGTCTAAATAATGTAAAATTTCAAAGACATGTGTTCATGTTCATGTGTGTACGTATTTTGCTGTTTTGCCACAAAGGCAGTTCATCTCGAACTAGTAAGTGATGCCTTTATAGGGGCGTTGAAAAGATTTATGGCACGAAGGGGACACTGCCGCAAGCTCTACTGTGACAACGCTACAAATTTCTTAGGGGCAAGAAAACAACTCGTAGAATTAAAACAAACAATATAGTCCAGTAAAGCCCACGAAAAACTTACATCAACCTGTTCACAAAAGGCAATCGACTTCCACTTTATTCCACCTCGCGCTCCCCATTTTGGTGGTTTGTGGGAGGCGGCGGTAAAATTGACTAAAGGCCAAAAAAATAGTAACCTACGGATCATCAGTCATGTCATTATTATTAGCTTGTTAAATTCTTCCTGCCATAAGAGGAAATCTTGTTGAAGTAATTCAATTTCAACCCCACCTCGGTATCCACTTCGAAAACGATGGAACAATAAGATTGATAACAACGGATTGGAATATTGTTGTATTCTACGACCTGCAGCCATATTAGTTGGAATTCTCCACATTGGAAAGTGGGACAAAAGCTTTTCAACACTTATCTAATCAACTACGACAAAATGTAGAGCAATTTACACAGAACTTGATGCTGAATGCAACCGTAGAATTAATGTTGCATTTAATGACTATATCCGATTTGTTTATGGTTTGAGGCGGCACGATCACGTTTCTCACTATATAAACTCTCTAATTGGGTGCACAATAAAGACTTATATAGACGTTAGAGCGTTGCTATTTTTGCACAACTTGCTTGTTTCGAAGTCACCTTTTTATCTCTATGAACACTTGCACTTTCTGCATTCATCCCGTCACGTTGGTCTCCGTATTCCTCCCACGCGGTTTATCGTTGGGCAGCGTTCTTTTTTTGTTGAATTGGAATTCTCTTCCTATTAATGTAAGGGGGACTCTTTAACAAGGTCTCGGGAATCCTTGAGGATCTACAACTGGACAGGCCTCTTCATCATAAGAGTCGTATTGTCATTGTCTGAGTTCTTGCGATTTTTTGAATGTGTAGGATAACATCGATTAATGCAGGGGGCTTGAGTGCACCCACTAGACTACACAGTATTTTTGAAGACGTAGGACAATGAAACACGGACATTGCACTTATACAGGAGACACTTTTTACACATGATACATTTACACGTCCAGATCAAAATTCAAATCTACACAAGGGTTACACCGTCTTTGCCAGAGAAAAACCGCGTAGAGGTTCCGGTGTGGCAATTGCTGTGTCCCACAGCTTCACATTGATGTCTCCTGTATACACAGACATCTGCCCAGGTTTTGCGTCTTTCTTAGATTTCGTCTTAGGAGACAAAACGCTAAGAGTAGCGAACTTGTACCTGCCGCATGCCCAGGATACTGCAAGATAGGTGTTGGACTCAATCCTGTCGCATATTACGAACTTCGGTGGTCTGTAGTGAGGTTATCCTTGGGGGTGACTTCAACTGGATACTAGATTCTTCAATTGATCGTCATTCTAGAGTTGAATTCAACTCAGTGAACGCCGTGCGATTATCGAGCCTAGTCAGATAAAGCAAGCTTCAGATTCGCTCATTTATTGAGACCAGATTCAATCGAAGCAGATAGTAAAGAACGACTGACAGCACAAAACTACAAGCATAGCTTGGAGTTTGTGCTTCGAAACCAGTCGCGCTGGTTGCGAGAGGGAGAGTCTCTGACCTAATACTTTTTCCAGACAACTCGACGTCGCACCGCTTCTTGTGAAGTAGACTCGATTCTTGCCAATTCGGGCCAGATCCTATACGGAGAGGAACTTGCGAATTATATTCGCAACTACTACACGCGGCCTCGCGCAACGAAGGATCTTTGACGTCATACTTCTCCTGGTTATGACGGTCTAACTCCAGAATTCTTTGTTCGTTTTAGGAATCTTTTGATTCCGGACTTTTTGGATATCTCTAATTCTGCAGTGGTTGGACATACCGAATTTCCCTCAAGTTGGCGGAGATCCGTTATGCGTCTTATACCTAAGAAGGGGGATCTTAAGAGGATGGGAAACTGGAGGCCAGTTACTCTGTGTAATATTGACTACAAAATAGTTTGCAAAACACTGGGAACTTAACTTCGCTCAGTGATTGCGTCAGTAATACACCCTTCACAGTCCTAGTATCTACGTCGTCGTCGTCGGTCGTAGTATATACGACAATATCGCCGTAGCAAAGCATCTTTTCGCCCACCATGAAAAAACTGGTTCGCAAAAGGCCATGATCTCCTTAGATCAAGAAAAGGCATTTCAATCCAGATGGATTGAGATCATCAGTGGTCTGTATAGAGATTTAGTGATTCTTATAAAGCATAATGGGCATATATTGCCTCCTATTCCGTTTCAGGTATGCTCGTTGTCAGGAATGCTTTATGGCTTTTCACTGGAGCCGCTGTTAGTTAACCTTCGTAAATCGTTGAGACAATATTCAGTTCCTTCACCATACACTACTATAAGGCCACTTATTCTAGCGTATGCTGACGCACTGTCTATTTTCGTAATGAAAGATGATGTATTTTTAGTCGTTCGTAGAGTTTTTGAACAATATGAGCGATTAACGGGCGTTAAGGTTAACCTAAGCAAAAGCCAAGACCTATGGTGTGGGAGGTGGCGGAATCGTTCAGATTCTGCCCTCGGCATACAATGGAAGAATGCTTGCCTAAAATATTTAGGTGTATATGTGGGGCTTGATGGTAAAACATTTAAAAGGCTCTGAAGAAACTCTCTGGAGCTGGTGGATGCAGTCGTTGTCAATTATTTGATTACCTCGTCCATCGTGCATCTGTTAAAATCAGAGTGTTTCGAAGAAGGCTTCGTGAAACTTTTACAGGCAAAGGTCGTTGACGCCTTCTGGGGGAGGGGGGGGGGGGGGGGGGGGGGGGAAGACGATGGGTCGCTGAAAGTACTTCTGCCGACCAGTAGAGGAGGGTGGTTTGGGTCTTACAGACATGGTCTTGAAATTTCCTTGTCTTCAGGTACGGGCATTCCAACGAGTGTTCTGTCAAAGAGATAACTTAATTTCGCAGCTGTTTGTAAGTTCTGTGGGGGGTAGTGGCGCAGGGGATAATAATAATAAATTTATTCAACAAGTGGAGTACAATAAGACAAAAAGAAAGTCTTTTGATCAGTACTACTAAAGTTACTAAATAAAAATTCAACCAAAGTAATTATTATAATACCTATCAAGAACTTATTTATGTAAATTTTATAAAAGCAAGATACAAAATGAAGTACAAGAAAAAAAAGATAAAGATTTAAAAAGAAAGCGAAAAAAAAGAAATGAAAAACTACTGCAATCCGAATGCGTGTGCGATCATTCTGTATAAATTTAATTTTATGATAACAACATTATCCTTAAGATGTATGCCGCCAAAGTAACCGTTTGAAGGAAGCAGTCGAACCCGCTCGCTGGATCGGAACA
The DNA here is from genome assembly GCA_964036015.1 of Leptarthrus brevirostris. NCBI lineage: Eukaryota > Metazoa > Arthropoda > Insecta > Diptera > Asilidae > Leptarthrus > Leptarthrus brevirostris. The sequence continues at coordinate 72,092,906 of OZ038371.1, forward strand.
TTAAGTGCGTTCCAAATACGACCAACCTGAACAAGGTAAGAACTATCCAAGACGGAATGTTTACAGCGAGGTAATAGCAGGTCGTAGCGTCTATTACCACGTAAAAAATTAACCAGATCGTAAAGAAATGCCGGAACTCGATTATAAAGGATTTGATGAAGGAAAATTAGTGCTCTGCGTTTTAAGTATATGTCCAATGAGCAATCTAGAATTTTATATCGGAAGGGAGAGATGTGATCATACCTACGCAACCTGAATGCAAACCTAATGGAATCGTTGTACGCTATTTCAAGCTTGCGCTTGCAGCTTGAGTCGAGTCTGGGATAAATAATGGAGCCATGTGTGATATGTGGCAATATTAACGTTTTGACTAACTTTATGCGAAGGTCGGTAGAGAGCACATAAGCATACAGCCACAGTCGACGTAGTACCCCATAAATTTGACCCAGTTTCATATTAACGTGATCACAACAACTCATACTAGTGTTAAGCATAATTCCCAGATTTTTAGCTTTTGAGACATAGGGTACGATAAACCGAACCATCTCTAAAGGAGGAAAATAGGTTAAGTCATAACCTTCTCTGCCCATCACTAATGCTTGCGACTTCTTTGGGTTAAGAATGAGATTATTGTTTGCTGACCATTTTAAGATACTCTGAAGATCTTCATTTATTCTGCTGACACAATCCTCCAGAAGACCAATGGGGCGATCTAGATAGATTTGCACATCATCAGCATACAAGTTTATAGAACAATTTTTAATAACAGACGGCAAATCATTAATAAAAAGACTGAACAGCAAAGGTCCTAATATTGATCCCTGGGGGACACCAGTATACAACAAAAGCTTTGGCGAGATGGTTTCGTCAATTTTAACCCGCTGTGAGCGATGAGTCAGGAAGCTTTTAAGTAATTTCACAGCAGATGAGCCAAATTCAAAAGAGTCTTTCAGTTTGAGAAGGAGTTTAGCGTGATCGACACTCTCAAAAGCCTTCGTGAAGTCTAAAAGGACTAAAAACACTACTCGATCATTATCCAAAGCAGTTCTAATATCAGTTGTGATTTTTAGGAGAACCGTATCGCAACTATGTTTAGGACGAAATCCAGATTGCCAACGACTTAAAGAGCCAGTTAAATTTAAATGCTCCGATATCTGTTTTGCCATTATCTTCTCCAAGGCCTTCGCTAAAAAACATAATAAACTTATCGGTCTAAAATCTGACCGGGCATTGGGACGAGAATTCTTAGCTATAGGGACTACTAAAGCCTCCTTCCAAGGAGATGGAAACACGCTGAATGTGAGGCAGCCGTTGTAAATTTTAGTGATGGCTACAATGATGAAGGGTAAAATTAGCTTTATAAAGCGTGGGGATATGTTATCTGGCCCAGTTGCATTAGACTGAATAGAATTAATAGCGTTCGCAGCCTCAACTTCATCAATGCAGCGAAAGCTAAACTGTGATCCAGAGTGATCTACGGAGAAATTCAGTGGGGAGGATGCAGTGTTGGAATTTATGCAACTGCAACTCCAGTCTACGCAGGGAGTCCCAAAGCTTCTTGGGTGCAGCATAGCAATCCAGCTTAGACGCATAATATGTTGACTTTGCCTCTCTAATCCTTTTGCTTACGAGGTTCTGGGATTTCCTGAAAAGGAGACGACTATTTGAGGATCTGAGTCTTTTATGCTGGCGGAATAAGAAGTGACGTTCAGCAATTAACTTCTTGATTTCTGGCGAAAACCACGGGCAGCCATTTATTTTTACCTGCACTGCAGGGGAGCGTATTTATTCATCAGGTCCAACAAGACGTTATTAAAAGCCAGTACACTTGCGTCAAGCGAATGCGAAGAAGAGGTTATATTCAAATCCAAAAATAGACTCCAGTTAATACCGCTGCACTCATCAAAAAGAAGATCAGTGTTAATATCTGCAAAATTCCTAAATTTCATAGTTCGAAAAGGAGTTTGAGTAGGTGTGGCTAATTTATATTTAAGGAATAGTATGTCGTGATCAAGGATTGCAGGGAGGGAGAGTTGAGAATGACGTATTACACTTGAAGAATCAGTGGTTAGTAAAAGATCTAATTGAGAGGGAAAAGCAGTGTTGAAGTATGTTGGAGAATCATTAATCACTTGAAGATGCAGCGAATGAGCCAGAGTCAGGAAGTCATCTGATTTATTTATGTCAACGAGGATATTGACATTAAAGTCGCCTGCCACAATAATGTTGGAATACCTATGAGAGAGAGAGTGTGAATACGGAAACTTCAAAATCAACAACATTATCAACACTAAATAGATTAGGTGGACAGTATACAGAGCACAGCAAGCATTTTTCAAGTTCAGTATTCACCTCGATACAAATAAATTCCAGAGCACCGGAGCGCGAGCTACTTAGGAATCTGGACTTGAAGCACTCCCGAAGATAAATTGCGACTCCCCCACCTGCCCTTGCTTCCCTATCACAACGGAATAGCCTGAAACCATTTAAATGTTACAAAACTTTTACCACAAATAACTCTATATAGGGTTCACTTTCAGTCTTTGCTTAGAATGAGTTTAAAATTTTATCACAATTCTTAAAATTAAACAAAACTTCGGATGACAGAATCATGACTTTTTCAACTTTTTCCATTTTGTGTGACGTCGCGGCCAAAAACTGGCTCTACCTTACGGCCTGTAGTTATCAAGATGGCGTTGCTTACGGCCTGTAGTTATCAAGATGGCGTTGGTTGAACTGAGATTCTTCTTCTTATTCACTTAATTCAGTTGGCTCTACGAGTAAGAAACTAAATGGAGTGGCCCTAGCGTGTAAAATTCGTGTACATGAGTGTGCCGATTTCTACGGTTTTTTTGCTCTCATATTTCTTCTCGTGTTGTCACTTGTTTGACATTTTCCTTCAACCGAGTGTTGTGGTTAAAAAAGTGCTAATTTTATCGTCCTGTAATGTTGAAGTAAGGATTAAATTGATTGCGAAGGACAAAAATATAAAACTATTGCGTGTTGTGTCAAAACTATGTGAAAAAACTTCAAGTTTTAAACGATTAGTGAAAATGATGTGTGTAGTGCAATTTTGCAAAATTTCAAGTTATTTAAAACACCCCGGTATATAATTTCACAGATAAAGTAGAGAAAATAACTTTCTTTTGTGATAAGAATATTTCAGGCGGTGTTAAACACACTATTAACTTATAAAATACCCACTTTTTGCGTTAAGGTAGATTTTGTTTACCTTTGGCTCAGCAGCTATATTTTCTTGAGTTACCACTTACAAAGGCGGTGGTGTAATTAAATTTTGCAAGGAGTTAGTAAATGAAAACTTTATTATTGAAGCGAGTATTTATTATTGAGTAAGTAATTTGGAAATTAATTAGTTAAATTTCTTGTGATGAAAAGCCGTAATAAAAATTACAAATTTTAGTGAAAAAGCTGCTTTTAAATTGTAATTTTAAACAGATTTCTCCAGAAGTTTAAAATTTGCACCAATGCACCCCTATATAATGATTTTTTCTTCAGCCTGTCCTGTACTGTTTTTCTTGTGTGCGTGTAAACTCACATATTTTAGGCACATTCTACGGAAATCTCTGCTGTTGGGCCACTCCATTTAGTTACTTACTCGTAGAGTTGTCTGCACCAAGGCAGCGACAGCTCATTTAGATTTTGAGACGACGAGTCAGCACTGCCACTGCCTCTGCGCTGCCGCTGCGCTTATTCCGTATCGCGTCATATAAAATTCGTGTGCCCTAATTTTTGAGCTGCAGCTGTCACTGCCACTGCGCTACCGCTGCTGTCTGTTCTGTTTCTGGCTTTTGAGACGACGAATCTGCGCTGCCACTGCGCTGCCGCTGCCCTTGTTCTGTACCGCCTCATATAAAACACGTGTGCCCTAATTTTTGAGCTGCCTCTACGCTGCCTCTGCGCTGCCACTACCGTGTGTTCTGTTTCTGGCTTAATTTCAGCCGTCGCCATTCCTGTTTTGTTTCATATTCTAACCTACTTTTCTTGATGTAGTTGAATCGTTGAGTTGTGTTTGTTTTCGTTATGGCAGTAGTGAAACAGCGACATGTCTAGAGAAGGGCAAAAATAAATTGGAAATTAGAGCGTAATCGCACTTTACAATTGCCTCAAGGTATTGCGAATGACTTTCTTTCTTTTTGGCGAATCTATATCACAAAATTAAATAAGAACTTTTAAACATTTCAATTCGTTTTTAGTGTCCCTTTATAAAAGATAAATCACGAGCCACTGGGTTAGCTAAGAAGAAGCAAAAAATTCGATCTTAGAAAATGTAAACAAACTAAGAACGCCAAGAAAACTTCACTTTTCTTTTCGTTCTGTAATGTGAGACTGGAAACCTGGTGGCGCCATCTCTCTACTAATCCGGTATAGCATTAATGTCACCTCCTGTGAACGCCCCTTATGCCTCAAGACTTATCATTTCTGCTTTCCTACCATGAACGTGCGCGTGTCATTAACATTTTCATGTGTTGGAAAGAAGAAGACACCATTTTCATTCGTGTCAATTTAGCAAGGTGTTGTGTAGGCATAAGAGGTAAGTTCCAGCATTTTCCCACTACATATCTAAATTTATCCGAGCCATCGCAGCGCAGATAGATTTATCATTAAATTTTCTTTTAGTCTGTGTCGTCTTCAAGACATTTCCGAGATCGACAAGGAAAAATTTCTTATAGTTTGAAAGGTGCAGGAACACAACAAAATCTCTTCTCTGGTGCGTGTCGGTAGTACCGACAAAACAAACATTTTCGCATGTTGAATTGGGTAACCTTAATTTGCCATAACAAAGGAGAAAAGAAAGCTAATCGAATGCATTCCTTTTTTAGAAAGCGTAGTATTGACTGGAACAAACTAAACCAGCGCAAGGTTATGGCTGGTAAGATAGAGGTTATCACGTCAGCGGCAGGGTAAAGTCATCACAACAGGGAACAAAACAGCCATCATAATCATAACCCTTAATCATAATCAACCCAACAATCCCTGCAATAAGTTTCGCTTGTTTGCGACAAACAGGTAATTGAGTATCGAATAATGTTAGTTATTCCGAGGATTCACGGCTGAAAAAGGGAAAAAAAACCAGGAAGCCAGCTCAAAATATGATTTTCAATCGAAATTGGCAGGTTGAGAATAAAAAGGCTTATTAGCCTGATTTTTTTTGCTGCTCACAATTTTCATGCATTACCCTACTGCAAGCTAGCTTTGCTGTCGAACTCTTAAATTTTGATTCGTATGCCTCATTCCCCCCCCCCCCCCCCGGGATATCTAGCTAGATACCCGCGCCGGTAAAAATGTTGTTGCTGGAAAAGAAAACCCCAACCTCATTTAGGAATTTAGCCTATATTATCCCATAGTTCGTTCAGTGTGACTTCTTTTTGCCCGATTACTAAAATTAAGATTATTTTGAAACGTCAGGCTTACACATCTATTCTCTTTTATGCTTTAGTTCATAAGTGCACATAATTATTCAATTATTCTAAGTAACAGAGGACTGACCTAGATATTTCTTTTCATAAACTTTTGAACTTGTCTAATTAAAACTTAAAGCAATAGATATGATTCGTAGGCTTAATTTATTGTAGTGAGAACAGTAGTTTTAAAGAAAGGCTCTATGAATTCGAGGCTAAAGATATTAATGTTAATAGGATATATGTCAAATGAATTATATGAGTTAAATTTTGCTTTTTATTTCAGGAAACCCTATGAAGCTTCTTCCCTCTCTTGTTTTCCGCATCCCCTGTCCTTTATCCTAGATTTTCATAATGTTTATTTTTATTGGTGTTTGATTTACAAAAAAAATTCTTTTTCAGCATCCCTTTTCAGGTTGGGCCTACACCTTAGCCAGGTGTAGGAATAGTGGTGGGTTAGTACCTGAACCATCGCATAAGGGGGTAGTTTGTTTCTTGTTTTTGCGAATTTCAAGATGGTTCAGTGCGGCTACGGTTAACAGGTGACACCAGCCCTGTTGCTCTTCCTTCTGTTTTCTGTTTCTCGTTTTTTTTATCCTTCGTGGCAGACCTGAGAGAAGGATTCCACAACCTTCTCTCGCCACAGGCACGCGAAACTCAGTTTTGAGTGTGTGACTCGGATGTTTAAGGACCCTCACCCCAAACCTACGAGCTCGGACGTGCTAGCTAGCTAGCGCGTGCCAATTGAACATACCGCGGCAACTTCACATTGCACACGCGCACACACATACATTATAACATGGCGCCCAACGCGAAGCATGTCTTCCCTAAGGAAGACACTCCAGCATCTTCTGGAGTATTTGCGCCTCTGAAGAGATGGCTTGTCAGCTTAGGCTGATCTGCTAGTCGTTCTCGGACTAAGGCGATGCTTGGCCTGAACGGCAGTCATTTCGACTTTTATTTTTTTTGAAGCACCTTCGAGGTCTAGTGCCTCTGTCCTGACACGTCTAAGAGTGTCCATAGGCATGTCAGCTCTTATCAAATGGGACAACTTTAGCTCTGTCCTCGACATGGGATGACTGATGTTCGGGATTAGTGCTGGTGTCTTAAGCGATGTCCGATGTTGCTCCTGACATTCCTAATCTCTAGGATCAGTAGTGTCTCATGTCGCAGGGAGCTGGACAGTCGGACGAACACCCGACTTAGCAGTAACCAACGAGACACTTCACAGGTCACATACGCTTGTACGGTCGCGATGCTGTCTTGGTATGACCGTGAAAGTGCTCGTTGAGTTTGCTTAAGCTCAGGGTTGACTCCAGCTCCACAGGCAGGACAGATGTTGTGGGTGTTGGGAACCTCATCTAGATTCTCACATTCCAAAAATTCTTGATTTTTTTCCTGTTTTCAAAATTTTTCCTTTTGGTGAATACTGTTAGTTCTTTTTCATTATTAAAACCTCCTTGTGCCCTTCTAAGGTTCCGTTTTATTTAATTTTTTTCTCTTTTTGTGTTTGTCTATCTCCTTCCTCCTACCTTTTCCTATCCTTTCCCATCCTAGCAAGATAGGAGAAAAGGCTTCTGGGGGATACCTGACATTATTTTGGTTTGTTTTGGTTGATTTTTTTTTTTGGTTTTCTTTCAAAAATATTTTCGTTTTTGTTGATTTCGGATAAGTTGAATTTTTTTTTTTGAATTTTGATTTTTTTTAAATTCATTTTTTTTTTTTTTGAGTTCTGAATTTGGCTTCATTGAGTTTTTGTGCAGTTTTGCTTATGGTTTTTTTACAGTAAGATTTTTTTTTTTAATTTTGTTCTTATGCCTATTTTTTTTGATTTATCATAACTCTGATTTTTTTTTGTCCTTTTATTTCTTTCTTTGAGTTCCTTCAAACTAAAGTTTGAGCTGCGACTTCTTTGATTTTTTTGTTGTGTTACCTTCAAACTTGGGTTTGTGCTGCGACCTTCGGAGTTGAATCTCCTGTAGAAAAGCACCTAGCCTGAATTACCATCCGGCACAGCCTGTCTTTGGGTCAAGCCAGTCATTAGACAGGGCTTGGGCGTTTCCCCCTCCGGAACAGGCCCGATAGCTCGAAGACTTACATACATCAGCTTCAGCTTTCCCCTCGCCAAGCTTGAGCTCTAAGCAATTCGGAGACAGCTGCGATCACGGCCGATCAGCTTGCCATTCAGATGGAAAATTTAAAAAAGGAAATGTTGGGTCTGCTAAGAACGCACCTGGCCCAATCCATTTTGGAGAGCTCAGGTACTGTCAGTAGTCCGGCCAGTGCTGTTAACGCGTACCCAGCCCCTTCCAGGAGTACGGCTTTCGAGTACGACCCTCCTCAACCAGACCAAGCTAGACAGACGCCCCTCCATCATGGCGTCTTGGGGTATTCAGTTCTCTGGGCATACTCCAGCTTTTACTGTTGAAGACTTTTTGTTTCGCATTGAGCGACTAGCTTTCAGTTCTCGCGTGTCCGAAGACGAGCTTTGTTGTAATATACATTGTCTATTAAAGCACGAGCACGAACAATGGTTCTGGAACCATTTCTGTCGCGCCTCTCCGGACTTTGACTGGGGACTATTCAGATCTCGCATCAGGCAAGAATTCGGTGCTGCCGAAACAGACTTGGACCTGATGCGGACTCTGATGGAACTCCGCCAGAGTTCAGAGAGCTGCGACAGCTATCTCCGCAAAGCCCGGTCGATTGTGGGACACATGAGGACGCCACCACCGGAAGTCGATCTAGTCCAGATTGTCAGGGACAATCTGCATCCCCGTATCGGTCAGCAATTCTCGACGGCTACAGTAAGATCCATGGATCAACTGCAGAACCTATGCTGTATGGCTGAACGCTGGCTGCAAAGACGCGAATTACATAGACGCTCAACCAGATCGGACGTACACGAACTTAATTTTGACATAGCCCAGGAGGCTGAGAATCCCTCTGGCTACCCTGGAACGGGAATGGAAGAAGTGGGGCGCACCCCAGACGCGGCAAGTCATGTGGCTTGTAGAAACTGTGGCGCTGCGGGACGCTAGCATAGCCACTATGCGGCATAGTGGCACACTCGTTCCATTCCTGCCCCAATAAGACCAGGAGACTTTTCTGCTACACCTGTGGACAGCCTGGAGTAGTGTCACCTAAGTGCTCCACGTGTAACATGGAAAACGCCAGGGTGAGTGGTCGACACAGGGGACCCCAATCGCCGAAGATAATAAGCAAGGAGACATCGACGACCCCCTGTTACCTATATTTTGTCTAAAGAAACACAGACTGATCCAATGCATCTAGAATGCAGTACCCAGACAGATCCCTTTTGCCTCATGCGAGGAATGTCCTTGCATGAGAGGCAACTTAATTATGACCTCGTAAGAGCTCGAATTTTTGCTGTGGAAGTCAGGCTTGCTCTCAACCGGAAAAGACGTAGATGGAAGAAATTTAGAGAGAGAAAACGCGCATTGAAGAAGACTCGACAGACTTTAGTCTCAACGGTCATCACCAGTCAAGATGATGGTCGTCCATATGTAAAAGTCGAAATAGGCAATGAATTCATCTTAGGTTTGCTCGATAGCGGTGCAAGCGTGAGTTGCTTGGGACAAGGAGCCCTAGAGTTTGTCCAGCGCTCAGGCTTAAAACTCTCCGCTTTGACAGCCTCAGTTCATACCGAAGACGGTACTAGCAAGTCCGTCCCCGGCACAGTTAGAACTGCAGTCACCTTTCGAGGACAGACTGAAATCCTCGCCCTGTTTATAGTGCCTAGCCTAAGCCAGCAATTATATTTAGGTGTAGGCTTCTGGAGAGCTTTTCAGCTTGCGCCAAACATCATCGCCTCTCTCGATGTACCGCCTTCGTCTTCGGTTGAGACGAACTTTCACTCCCTGAATAACTCAGACAGAACAAAACTAGACACAGTCATTGCTCAATTCCCTTCGTTTACAGCTCTAGAATTGGGAAAGACACACCTAGAAGAGCATATCATCGACACAGGCGATGCCTTGCCGATCAAACAAAAGCACTATCCCATTTCTCCAGCAATCCAAAAGCTGATGTACGAAGAACTCGACCGTATGTTGGAGTTAGGGGTAATTAAAGAGTCCAACAGTCCATGGAATTCCGCAGTTGTACTTGTACGTAAACCTGGGAAGGTCAGGCTCTGTTTGGACTCGCGCAAGGTGAACTTGGTCACTAGGGAGGACGCCTACCCCTTACCCCACATTGACGGATTGCTTGGTCGACTGCAGGATACGCACTTCATTTCGCCCATCGATTTGAAGGACGCGTTTTGGCAAATCCCTTTGGAGAAGCAGTCAAGGAAGAAGACAGCATTTACAGTGCCCGGCAGGCCGCTTTATCAATACACTGTTATGCCATTTGGCTTGTGCAATGCTCCGCAAAAGAATGTGTCGATTGATGGATAAAATTATTCCTGGTCATTTACGTGAACACGTCTTTGTTTACTTAGACGACTTACTTGTTGTATCTCCAACTTTTGAAGCCCACCTGAAAGTATTAAGAGAAGTAGCTGATTGTCTGCGCAGCGCTAAACTGACAATCAATGGTGAGAAAACTCGCTTTTGCGTCAAGCAGGTCCGCTCTTGGGTTTCATGATTGGAGATGGAACTCTGAAAACAGACCCCGAGAAAGTAGCAGCGGTGGCGGATTTCCCCATACCCCGCTCTGCTAAACAAATCCGTAGATTTCACAGAATGACGGGTTGGTATCAGAGGTTCATCCCCAATTATGCTACTCTGGCAGCTCCGATTACGGACTGTTTAAAAAAGTGCAACAGTTTTGTTTGCACTGTAGAGGCACAACAAAGTGAAATCTTAACCAAATTTCCAACCTGACAAATCTGCAGTAGCGCAACACATAATTGTGGAAGATCATAATGACATGGGATTAAATAATCTGAAGTTAGAAAAAGCAATAAGTAATGCCAAAATGCATCCGGATTCGGATTTGTGAACGGTACGTGAAGAAGGTGTTTTTAAAAATCAATTTTTAGTAAGTTTACTTTTCTTTTGTGGATTTAGAACATAAAGCTAAACAGGAATGGCAGTAAGCTAGGAAAACGTCGGCATTTTCCTTTCTGTACAGGTGAGTGTAATGTGAGCCATTTTCCCTAATATTTCGCGCCATCTGTGTGCTGACGTGGGAAGTCACATTTACACACACAATTTTTGAGTTACCTAGTACTTCTGTAGTTGTTGTCTCACTAAGATGCCACGAATGTTGTGCGTTCGGTAAGAAGAGGCATACATTCCGTGTCAGCCTAAAAATAAAGAAGGAGAGGAAAGGCTATCTTAAGTAAACCCCGTACGTGTGATAAGCAATTTTCTTCATGGCCAAGTGGCGAGTGGATTAAGGGGGAATGTCGCCTGAAATGTCAAATTGGACCGAATGTCGCCTTGAAATCAAAGTCGTCTCCGTAGTACTGAAATATTTGGGGGCATAAGCAAAGTGTTTTTAAAGAGTAAAATTTAGTAAATTAATAAAATATGGTCGGGCAAAGTTATATTATATTAAAAGTGTTATAAGAATATATTTTAAAAACACCTAATTTAAAATATTATCAAAATGAGTTGGCCCCTCCTGTATACAAGCATAATTTTACTACTTACATGTTCGAAACGCACACATCGCTTGGGTTCTACTACATATAGGAAAATGCTTACATTTTTCCGAATGATGTCCTTTCCTCTAGTTCTTTATTCTAAGGTGTCAGCTGCCAGAGGACGACGACTACAAGAGGTAAGTGGCAAAATCATTACAAATAATTTCGAAATTATCCGAGCCATCCAACTCGGATAAGTTCAATAATTGAATATTTCAGCCCATAATATTGAATTCCCGCCATCACGGCTTATAATTTTTACAAACTTCCGATAGCCAGTGACTTGGAAGCCTGCGCAGGCTGGTCAAAAAGAAAAAGAGGAATAAAGGAGAACGTGCCACAGCGCAATCACTGTCTTCCCCCTTTTTCACCAGACAGCACAGAAACATATAAATACGTACATATATACAAGAGGTAATTTGCAATTTTGACATTATGATTGAAATATCAAAAATGTTTCCTTTTTCGGCACTCCTACAGAGAATGGCCGCAAATGTACGGAGGCAAAACGCCCGGCAGTTGGATCAAAGTAATCCAGAACCCCCTTATGCATATTAACATGTGCAGGAATTTGCTCGTCGCTTGACGCACGCTTAATCCAGGCCCGAGATAGGAAAACGAAAAACTCAACAAAACGTAAACAAGAAGAAAAATTTTTGAAAAGGGAATCCTGACCAAGGAAGGCCCCTCCAATCCCATCGATCCCAGGAGCAGGGATTGTTGTTATAACTCCTGCATGAAATCGAACGTGTGGAATAAGGACTTACAGTAAGAATTAGTATATTCCTACTGTCATAAAAGGCAAGAAATTTGTACGTATTTGGAGTGAGTTCTTAACTGTTAAATTAAATTTTTTCTTTATCAATTTATTTACGCCGATCAGGAAAAAAAAGGACAGTAGACTAAGTTCGTATAAAGTAGTTCATTTTTCTATATATTAACTTAGTGCCATAGTTGAGAGGTCAAGTGCTAGAACGTGCCTGAAAGTGTAATAAAGTTCAGGCAGAGTATAGTCAGACACAATGTACGCTTAATTGTGAATCGTATTTGTGAATTTTACTTACAATAGATATATAGTGTAGTGTAAATTCTCATGAGACAGTGAAGTGTAAATTTCGTAGATCATGCTATTTTCATTTAGTTAAGTACCTTAAGGAATAGGATGTTTATAATTTCAATCTTCCCTCTTGAATAGATAGAGTTCAACATATTATAGACTGTTAGATGTGTTAGAATTCACGTCCTTATTAAAAAAAAACAGAGACGATACGTCGTTAGTTTTTGAATCGTCAGAATTGTCAAAAAGTTGATATAGGTTCACTGATAGTGAATTTCGTTTGAAATCCTGAGTCGGTAGAGCCTTCTGTTAGTTTGGTTACCCATGACACTTTAATAAGATAATGAAGGTAATTATATATGAAGCCTAATTAAATGAAAGGAGTACTGAATATTTTGTGAGGTAAAACGTTTCACGTTCGATTGTGTACTCGAATTTAATGATAAACTTTTTTTTTTTTTCATCTGTTCTTGGATTAAAAATTGGTTGTATTAAGCCTAATACAAGAAAAACAAGGGGTTTGTTCGTGCGCATCTTGCGGATGCTCTCATGATACATGTTGGCAATTTATCACGAGCAAAGGAAATTAATTGTGTCCAGCGAGATACGTTAAGTGCCTCGTTAATTTGGCGTCATATCAATAACTCTCGTGATTCTATAGGCGGTATATACAGTTCAATACTTTTAGTACTAATGATAAACCTATTCTAATGTGTACCTTGTAAATATAATTAATTTTTCAATGACTTCACTGTATGAATATTTACCTTTGCAACAATATGTTTTGGAATAGTTAGCTATATGAATATTTATCCTTGCAACAATATGTTTTGGAATAGTTAGCTATATGAATATTTACAAGTAGCGACAATATGTTTCGGAATAGGCCTAGTTAGCTTTAGTTTAGTAAAATGAAATGATAAGGCATGTATATATATATATATATATATATATATATATTAATTGATAGTATTAGACATTGTAATTAAGGCTAAGTTAACCCCAACTTGATCCGTGTATTATTTATAATTAAGGTTTAAAAATGAATTATATGGGCTAAATTACTTGCTTTTATTTCAGGTGCTCTCATGAAGTTTCTTGTCCTCCTTGCTTCCCTCATCCCCCATTCCTTTTTTTATTTCAGCACCCTTTGTAGGTTGGGCCTGTACCCTAGCCAGGTACAGGGATGGCGTGGGTTAGTTCCTGAACTGTCAGTAAAGGGAGTAAATTTTCTTTTTGTGCAATTTTCTTGACAGTTCAGCGCGGCTAGGAACAGCAGGTGACACCAGACCTGTTGTTCTTCCTTTCTATCTGTTTCTCTTTTTTTTTCGTGGCAGACCTGAAGGAAGGATTCCACAACCTTCTTTCGCCATAGGCACGCGGAATTCTGTTTGTAGATGTGTGATGATGTTCAAGAACTCACACCCCTTACCGGCGAGCTAGGACGTGCTGCCATCTAGCGCGTGCCACCTGAACATCCTGCGGCAACTTCACGTTGCTCTTCCGCACACGCATACGTTACATGAGGGTTTTCTATGTGTTTATAGACCATGATAGTAGTCAAATTTGAGATTTTTTGAAGCAGGGTTGATATATCTTTTGAATAATTAGAAATTGTATTAATTCAAAATTAACTAATATTTATATTTAAATTAAATTGATTTTCTAATTATAATAAGATCTAACACAATTTAGAAAAACAATTGCGAAATGCTTTGAAATTTTCAATAATTTATGCATTTAAACTGTTCCACCTTCTCTTTTAGCGAAGTGAGCATTGTTATTGAATACAGATAGTGCTCACTTGTATCCAGGGACCACCACGTGGAGGTTGATATAGGTGATATAGATAAATAATATAATATTATTATAACTTATGTATCTTTTTTGGTCCCCAGCGGTTTGTCTTTTGTCTATTTCGTTTAAAATTATTTATTGTAAGTACTTATATATATTATTTGCTATTTTTGGGAAATATATATAATTATACTTAAAATATTTTTAGTTTTACATCGAAAAATATGTTCCGCCCCCTTCTGAAAAATTTTCCGCGAGCCGACAGTGACAATAAGGGCAAAGCTATATTTGGCTAGATTACAAATGTAAACAAAGAGCTAAGGACAAGAAATTAGAGAATATTTACGATTATAAATGACTGTCGCTTAATATAATCGGTGTAATATAAGCAAAGATACCTTAGAGATTATAATTATAACATATACCTTCCAGAAAAAATATTTTCCTTGCTCTCTCCGGCGATAATTTTTGCAGCAGTACACAGCACACTTCATCACTAAATTTGTAATTTTTTGTAAAGTTTTACACAATAATAGGATACAATAAGATATCACAAAGTATTTTTATACTTTACTAGAATATAATTAGCAATCTTTAATACTTATCACTTCGATAAATTACTGTTTTCAAAAATCTCTCACAACACAACTTAAACTTTAACACTTCTGAAAATAAAAGCAAAACACTTCGATAAGGGCACAGTACTTCAAAACTTTTCCCACTTCCACACTTCTTCATACGTTCAGATACCGATCACACCTACAGCACATATACGCGATACTGCCAATCCTGTTTAGCTTTATATTCTAAGTTTGTGCCTACGAGGAAGTAACTACAGGAGAAGAAAGGAGCTCAAGAAATCGTGACAATTTTAAGCTTGTGTGAAATTCCCATGCACACAATCTCAAAGCAATGTAAGTGAAGTCAAGCTCTCAAGTAGGTAAACTGTCGCCACAGATGGAACTGTCACTTCAATCTCAAGTCAAGTTTTCACGATACACGATAGGGCTTCTCCTTTAGTTACTTCCCACCACTTTCCTACACCTGGCTAAGGTGTAGCCCCAACCTGTAAAAAATGCCGAAACAAAAAAACAAAACAAAAATTAAATCGAAAACATTGGGATAGAGGGCGAAGGGATGAGGAAAGCAAGAAGGGGAAAAAGCGTTAGGGAATTCCTGAAACTAAAAGAAGTTATTTATAACATATTAAATTCACTAGGATATAAGAAAAAAACATTAATATAAACCATACTGAATCAGGTTAACTTAGCAGTCCATTACTAATATACACACTTAACTCTTACGCTACTTGAATTCTTAATTAAATATTACTTATAAACGAAATATTAAATATTATTTATGTTGCGAAACTTTATTTTGATTAATAAAAAAATTTAAGGTTCGATTTATTATTAAGATATTAAGATCTTGTTCGTTAATATTTCATGGATATTTATACGGCTGTCATTTTATATACGAATAGTATTCAGCCTTAAATAAAATGATAAAACAATTCTCAAAAGATTCTAGATGTTGAAATATTACATCTCATTATTATATGTAGTCACTTACTGTATTCACCACACCCGATTTAAAATTTTAATTATTGACTTTTTATCCCATTGTAATTAAATTACATCTTTTAGATGTCGGGCTACAATTGTCTACTAATGTTTGTGCACAAACATATATTAGTGAATCTTAACTAATATAATGGCTCTAAAATCAATTATATTCTATCTAGATATACTTTATAGTGGATTGCCAATAAATCAAAGAATCAAATAACATCAAATTTTCACTCTAACAAAAAACTGGCCTGCACGGGTTGAATATTGTAACAATTATGAATTGTTTCTTTGAAAATAACGTAATTTAAACAATAAAATAGCGAAAGATGTTTTAAACGAAAATCCGGGAACTGAAAATTTTTAAAAAAATACGCTAAAATCTTAATCGAATTCGAAGTTTCTTCTAATAACTAAGGATATGCTTGAATTATTTAGACATAGACTTTGAGCCGAATGACTGCCTTTATCGTATCTGATTTGCAGTAATCATTATCTCAGCATATCTGAGATTCTGTACAATCTTTAATCTCCTAAATAATACACAATTTGGAATAATGGAAAATCTGTACAAAGATTTACACCGTGCTTGTGACATCGCTTACATAGCAATTTTTATAATAGGCTGACTGACTTACAGGAATTGCACATTTTCAGATCACCTTTTTGCTTGCAATAAAAACTGTCCACTAAAACTCAGTTAGGCACAAGTAGATCGTTATTCGAATTTTTATGCAAACATTACCTTAGAAAAAGTTGCCAATATCCTTCACACCGATGACGGGGTCACTGAAGCGCCTTTGTTAAAAGAACGATTAGCACATCTCCATGAAGTTGGAAAAGTATTAATTGAAGAGTATGATGGTAAATTTGAAAACTGTGTAAAATCATGCAATCAATCAGCACAAAAGTTATTGAATTTAATCGTTGAAGAATTCCCATGCTTTCGTCAAAGATTACTTTGTTTTGAAGGAAAAGGAATAGGACATTTTGACTATTAATACAATTACAATGTTTGCTGATTATCGAGTTCCGCAAGTTTTAGTACGTTCTGGAGCACTTAAATATACTAGAGAACTGTTTGACCTTCTGGAAGAAGGCACTATAATAACGAATGAGCATGAAATGGAAATTGAAAATAGAGGAGCGTCAATATATATAGTAGAAGAACTAAAAAAAGAAGATACTGCACGAAATTGAGACGAATAATACCCATATTTTGCAAGATAATGTAATTCGATTCTTTTGGATCACTTTTTGTGGGACTATAGAAGGCGTTTTGCTAAAAAATTGGCATCAATTCCTTTTCATAAAGTATTGAGCACTAATACTAATTTTTTTATCAAAAATCTCACGTGTGAACTACTCATTAAATTTAAACTATTTTTGCAAAATGAAAATACTTTTATTGTTTTTGTTTGCTATTAGGTACATCAGCCGCACTAGGTATTTCTTTCACAATTTTAAAACTTTCTATAGGTTCTTCATGTGCAAGTCGATTTTGAAAGAGATTTGTCTCATATCTCTTCGAATTTAAAGCAAAATAATAAATAAAAAAACCTCTTAATAGGGAACATTTTTTCATTGCCGTATTTCACCGGTATAAGTATAAATCTTGTATAAATATTAATTGTATATATCAGAATAAGTGCGGTATAAACTGGGCCACTAATTAAATATATATTACTTATAACATTTCTTATTTTTACTTACTTTGTTATTTATTTTTAATAATTTTGACGTGATAATTTCGTATAATTAGAAATCCGAGTTCGGGATCTGAGTGTAACGCAAGTAATTTGTAATCCTTATATCTTGATAAATGGTTTTTTATAAAAAACCAAATAACTACAACAAAAGTATTTAATCGTCCTTCCTTATGATTCCGTGACCTGACACGTTGAGCTAGTTTTATAACATATAGGTATAAAACGAAAAATTATTTTATGCTTTTTAGCGCTTGGCAAGTCGGTTCACATTTTTTTTAAAAACTATTTTATTTTTTACAGTTTAGTGTCTTGATATATAGGACTCGAAAAAATTTTTGTCGACACCCATTTATATTTCTGTAATCTGTCGGGGTCGCACTCAGTACTGCCGACAATGAAATTGATATTTTGTTTGGATTTTGACAATTGGAACTTTGAGCATTTTAACCCTCGTTCACGAGTGCGATTCGTCGCATGCGACTGTAATTTGATTGGTTGAAGTCATACACCTGTTACTTGACATGCTGGCTTTGTCTAACGTCGCTGCGATTGTAAAAATACCAAAACATAATTGGTTTGTTTACCTTTTTGAAAAGAGCTTATTAAATGAAAATCTGCTTGTATTGAATTAACCCTTCTAATTCAGAAGGCGCACTTCACTGGCAGAAGCCAGGAATCAATTGACCTACCCACCAAAATACATACGCTTGTATAAATATAATATGTATATAATATGTGTTATTAGATATAAAAATTAATTATTATTATTTTACAGCAAATGAGTAAATAGCAATAAAACAAATATTCGCTTTTCGTCTTTAAAAAAATTATTAACAACATTAATTTAAATTCGCGTTCCCGATTCACTGTTAATATTTATATTTGGAATGAGATATATTACTTAAAAGCACTAATTGTATGCAAAGTCAAATGTAAACAAAAAATTTTCGTTCGTCAACCTTGTGAACGGGCATACGATGAAAAATAATCGCAGACTGAAACAAAAGTATTCAAAAAGTGAGATGAACGAAAAAATCGCACGGAGTCGCATCGCGCTTATGAACAAGCCCTTACTCAGAAGAAAAAGGAGGTGCATAAAAACAATTCAAAAATTTCGTCAGATTCCCTGTAAACATCTAAGCACTTTTCACTTTGTTACAAAATTTTGAATTTTTTTCCTCGAAAAACTCAAATTTACGTTTTCAATAAAATGTTTAGGACAAAAGTTGTTTACTTTTACCCAATGCATACGAATATCCCCTTCTGAGGATATATTACTGTGAATTGATTAAAACTGGGCCATCTTGTAAATCGTACTACTATGTTACTACTTACATTAAAAAGGTACCCCATAAAACCCTTATAAATTTTAAAAACCCATATCATCAAAAGACTGAATGGAACAATTTTTGTATGAAACACTTTCCCCTTTCCAAGAGATATTACTGTGGATTTATTAAAATGTTAATTAGGTGTAATGTGAGCCATCATTAATATTTCGCGCCATCTGTGTGCCGAAGTGGAAAGATTCTATTACACACAACCAACGCCATCTTGATAACTACTTTGCGGTAAAAGTTTTGTGACATTCAAGTGGCGAAGTGTATATATTTTTTAGTTAAAGTGAAAATTTCGGCTAATTCGCCTTGGACTTTAAAGTAATATTGTGTGAGTTTCAGACATTATTTAAGTGAAATAATTAGTGTATGATAAAATTAACTTGTGAGATAATGTCGTGATAAAAGTTTCGTTTAGATCTTTTTAATTATGTGTGTGTTCAAAATGTTCAAAGATAAAATTTACACTTGAATGGAATTCAACAAAATGTTCAAAATATTCAAAGATAAAATTTACACTTGAATGGAATTCGAAGATAAATAACAAGACCGTTGATTTCTTCGATAAATTCGAATATCATTTATTGTGGATTTATTCAAAGATACAAACCGAAAGTTAAGTTTTAAATTTTATGACCGATCTCGTTCAAAGTTAATTACTCAGTAAGTTTGAAATCTGTTCTGTTAACTTTTCTAACGAAAGAAAGAATTTTTAGAACCGTAATTACAGTATCTTTTACTAACTGCTTTAATTTACCATTAACTCCACCCACCTTCCAAATAATTCTTTATTTACATCTCACAAATTTTCGAGAATATTCAATTCCATTTTAATGCCTCTAGTAAGCAATAGATGTCACAGTTTTCGTTCTGTATATATAGAAAAGGAAGTGGAAAGGAAGAGACAATTAAGAAATGTCAATGTTTGTTGTCATTTGTGAAGTGGTTTTATAAAGTTGTGAACTTCGTGGCATCCCAGTTCTACATCATTTTGGAGAATGGTAAGTAAAGCAACCTTTTTTTATTATGTTGTGATCGATTGCTATCTTGAAATTGTATTTTGACTTGATACAGTTTTTATGAGATCGGTCATTTACATTTTTGTACTGTTGAGGTTATGTGTTATTGTTTTACAAATAATTGTGTTCTTAGCAAATTCTCCTTCTTATTTTAGGTGAAATTGCAAAGGATTTGTATGACAGCTTTTTGGACCGACGGACGGACAATACAATTTAGATAAGTATTTGTCTTAATTTTAAAAGAATGATGCTTTGTGAGAACTTTTTATCTTTTTAGGTGTCCGCTGGAACATTCTCCGGCCCCTTGGATCCTATGGGTCCAACAAGTCAAGTTTTCCAAAATCTAACATCAGATTCGAATAGTGTCTTCTATCAAGTAACGTAATTTCAAATTGTGATGTAATTACTGGTAAATGAGCTAAAATTAAATAAGAGGAAAGCGATCAAATTTTGAATGGAAAAGGTAAGGGAAATTGTTTAATTGCTTTCATTTTCTAGATCATTACGTTCATTGATTGGCAGAAGGCTTAGTTTTACAATAGGTCTTTTTAGTAAGCCATTTTTTGTTCTTATTGTGGCAACTCTGGCTAATTTATCATCTCCTTCATGCACCTCAACGACTCTCGCTAATAACCACTTTGATGGTGGTATTCTTTCATCTTTCACCAAGACAAGATGTCCAATTTTCAGATTTTTTTCCTTTTGGTTCCATTTATTGCGTTGTTGCATTGCACATATGTAGTCCAATTGCCATCGCTTCCAGAAGCTCTGCAATAATTGTTGGATGTATTGCTAGCGAGACAACGCGTGTTGGTTGATGTTTTAATATGTTGGTTCAGGAATTGCTAAAATGGCGTCTCCGGTTAAAAAATGACCCGGTGTCAAAGCACTCATGTCGGTGGGGTCATTACTCTGGGCGCAAATAGGCCGAGAATTTAAGCACGCCTCTATTTTCGATGTTAAGGTAGTTAATTCTTCGTAAGTTAGACTAGTGTTTCCCAAGATTCTGCGAAGGTGAAACTTTGTTGCTTTGACACCTGCCTCACAAAGTCCATTAAAGTGGGGCACACCTGGTGGGCTGAAATGCCAAGATATTTTGTTTGCAGGTGATAATCCTGGAAGCTCTCTTTGCAGTTGGTTTAGATGAGTGCCAAACTCCTTGTTTACAATTGAGTTACCTCCTACAAAGTTCGTGCCGCAATCAGTATATATTGCATTTGGTATTCCTCGCCTACTTGTAAATCTTTTTAGAGCAGCTAGAAATGCTGAAGTTGTTAAATCCGAAACTACTTCAATATGTATCGCTCTAGTAACGAAGCAGACAAAAATTGCTAAATATCCTTTATAGGTTTTACAGCCTCAGCCTTAAGACATCCTGATATCAAGGGGTCCGCAATAATCAATTGAAGAGTGACTGAACGCTCTTGATGCTTCAACACGGTTTTTAGGAAGATTTCCCATTAGTTGACTTCTTGTTACTCCTCGCTGTCTGAAGCAAATTATACATTTGTGTACATGACTACGGACGGCATTTCTTCCATTGAGAATCCAATATCTTTTTCGCAGCAAGCCGAGCATCAACTGAGTTCCACCGTGTAATGAAGTTAAGTGTGTTTCGGCGATTATAAGTTCTGTTAATGGGTGTCTGCTTGGCAAAATAACAGGATGTCTCTCACTCCATGCTATTGCTGAATTACTCAATCTACCTCCAACACGTAAAATCTCGGAACCGTCGAGAAATGGATTTAACTTCAAAAGATTGCTTTGCTTCAAAACTTTATTAGTTTTCAAATTTTGAATATCGTCTTTGAATTCTACATCCTGCACTTGTTTAATCCAAAACATGAGACTTGTATTCATTTCTTCCGACGTAATCCACTCGTTTAAGTGAGTTGGCCTTTTCTGACAGCGTCTTATAAATCTAAATACGAAAGAAGTGATGCGAAGAAGTTTTGTTAAGGAAGAATATTTTCTGGTCATTTCTGATGTAAATGTTTCACTTGGTATGACCAGATGAATTTTGAGTGCTTTCCTTTCCAATTCGGTACTTGCATGTTGTCGCCTTTGAGGCCAGTGATCTTCCGATCGCTTTAACCACTCTGGGCCCTCCCACCAAATTTTATATTCTTTTAGTTGACTAGGAAATAATCCTCTGGTTGCGCAGTCTGCAGGATTGTTGCTTGTAGGAACATGACGCCAAAACTTTGTGGGTAGATCTGTCTGGATTTCCGCAACACGATTTCCAACGAAGATCTTCCATTGACCTGGATGTTCTTGGAGCCACGAAAGCACAATCGTGGAGTCTGTCCAAGCAAAGATTTTGCAGTTAATTCGTAATGACTGTTTGACGAAGAGGTACAATTTTGTAAGTAAAACAGCCCCACAAAGCTCCAAGCGAGGTAAAGTAATTTGTTTAATCGGGGCGACTTTAGATTTTGCCATGAGAAGCCCCGTGTAAATTTCTCCGTTGTCCTTGATTACTCGTCCATAAATCGCAGCTACATATGCATGAAGAGACGCATCGCAAAAGCCATGTAATTCAAAGGAGCTTATTCCTTCGTGGTATTGAATCCATCGTGGGATCATAAAGGACTCAATATCTTTCAATTCATATCTGATTTTTTTCCAACGCTGCAGAATGTCACTAGGCAAGTAGTCGTCCCAATTTATTCCTCTGAGCCAAAGTGATTGCATAAGAATTTTTGGTTGTATTATGATTGGAACCAGGAATCCCAGAGGATCGAAGATTTTTGATAATTCTGATAAAAATTCACGTTTTGTGATATTGCCATCTGAAACATCAGTCAAAGATATTTTGTATTTGCCCTTTGGGCACCAATAGATTCCTAATGTTTTTATTCCTGTTTGTAAATCTATTGAATGTAGTTCATCTATTTCACGGTTTTCCTAAGGAATGTTCCTTAGAAGTTCTGAATTATTAGATGTCCATTTTCTCAGGTTGAATCCTCCAGGTTGAAGTAAAGTAATTAAATCCTTTTGTAATTTTACAGCTTTTTCAATGCAGTTTGTTCCCGTTAACAAATCATCTACGTAGAAATCGCTGTGCGTAACTTTGGCCGCTTCAGGACAACAATGCTTTTCATCTGTAGCTAATTTTCGAAGAGTTTTTACTGCTAAGTATGGTGCACATGACGTCCCAAATGTAACGGTGTTTAAGAAGTACTCCTCTATTGGTTTTGACGGCGAGGATCTCCAAAAAATACGCTGGTATTGTGCATCGTGTTTGTTTACTTTAATCTGGCGGTACATTTTCTCAATGTCCGCTGTGAAAACAATAACATGCTTACGCCATCGAATTAGGATTGACATCATATCTTCTTGCAAGGTTGGGCCGACCAAAAGATTGTCATTGAGTGAAGAACCGCTTGAAGTTTTGCTTGACGCATCAGAGACTACTCGAAGTTTCGTCGTAGTACTCTCCTTGTATACAGCATGATGTGGCAGGTAATTATAATAGTATTTTTCATCATTGTTTAATAAAGTAACGAGTTCTCTTCTAGGTAGTTCAACTGGAGACATGTGTGATAGCTCTTTGTATTCCTCGAGACATTTAACATATTCACTTCGCATATTAGGATGATCATCGAATTTTTTTCCAAATACTTAAAACGCAATTAAGCTACGTTTAAGAATAAAGCTTCGTTTGAAAGTAAATCTGCGACAAAAGAAATCTTCGTAAAATTCACACTTTGTAAATATTCATATCCGTTTATTAAATCTCCCAAAAATATCTCCGATAGAAAAATTTATAAGGTCCTTCGATAACAATCTGAAAAACAATCCAATTGATGCGTACACCCATGTAACCATAGCAAGCGTTTAAGAATAAAGCTTCGTTGCTACTTTTACCCAAGGCGGGTTGTGTTTGGCCTTTGAAAGGAAGTCTTACTTCATATCGCCCATCTTGGAGACGTGTCACTGTTCGTTCATAAAACTCTTCACATTCTTTTTCTTCTACCGTTAAACACCTCGTAGGTTTCACCTCTTCAAGTTCCTGAAATTGACGTAGTTGATCATCTAGACTAACGCGAGTGTGTAAATGTAGTACTTCTAAGTCATTTTTTTCTGTGTTCCAAAATCTCCAGATAGTATCCATCCCAATTGTGTTCGCTGAGCGATAGATGTGCCTTCAGGACCAAGTTTCAAGCCATCAAGAATGATTTTGCAAAATATGTCAGCTCCGATGATCATGTCGACTCTGCCAGATTTATAATACTGTGGATCTGCTAGCGATGGATTGTTTAAATAATTCCAAGAAGCATTTCGCACTATTGACCTTGATGGAAGCATACCAGTGAGTTCCGATAAGACCAGAGCATGTGCGGTTAATTTAAATTCCCCGTTCGTTAACGATTGCAGAGTTAATGATACGAAACGTCGTGATACAGCTGCATCTTGATTTCCGAGACCTTTAATTGGTGCTGAAATTGCTGTACCTTTGAGATTCAACCTTTGAACTGCATTTTCTGTGATTAGTGTCATTTGGGATCCAGGATCAATCAGTGCTCGGAGTACCATTTGCTTTCCCATGTCACTGCTGACATTTACCAAAGCGGTTGCTAAAAGAATATCGTTTGTAGCAAAGAGATGACTGGCATGGAAAGTATTTATGGATTTAGTATTACTGCTGCTGGAAGCTTCTGCTGTTATTGATTGTTGGGGGTCAATTTTGTTTAAAATTGTACTCTTGTCATGTAGCAAAGTATGATGCTTGTGTTTACATATGAAGCATAAATTCTTGCTAGGACATTTCGCTGATATGTGTCCAACCCCCAAACAATTGGAACAAAGACCCTTCTGACTAACAATAGTTCGCCTATTCTCGTGATTTAATTGCAGGAATTGAGGACATTGTCGAAGAGGATGTGATCCCGAACAATTAGCACAACTGTAGGACTTCGCAATGTGAAATGATGATGTAGAATGTTGTCCCTCTTGTACTTGTTTGTGGAAGCCATTATAATTTGGTTTAGATTGTTTAAAGGAGTTACAATAAGACTTATGCGATGCACACCCATTTCCTAAAGCTTCAAGTGCTCTAAATTGACCCTCAAGAAAACATTTCAGTTCAGCACATTTTGAAAATTCTCGTTTTGAGCCAATTGTTTGTTCCCACAGCTTTTTCGTTTCAGGAGGAAGTCTTTCTGTTACTAAATGTGTTAATATGATATCCCACCCGTCGGTATTGACTCTCAAGTTTTGTAAGGATTGCACACACTCGTTTGTTGTATCAATTAGCTTTCGAATACTAACCGCCGAATCTTTATTAGCTTGTGGTTGCGCGAACAAAGTTTTTAAATGTGTTTTGATTAGAATTCTTGGATTATCATAACGGTCTTTTAGCATTGTCCATGCAGGGAGATAATTCATTTCCGTAATAGTAAAGTGCCTGAGTAATTGTTCTGCTTCACCATGTAAACTAGATTTTAAGTAGTGCAGTTTCTGTACTGAAGATAGCGATTTATTACTATGTATTAGCGTGACATACAAATCATTAAATGACGCCCATGACGAGTAGTCCCCATTAAATTTGGGAAGATTTATACGCGGAAGCTTAACTTCTTCCTTTGCACTTATCTTTTCGTCTGCTTCTTTGTCTGGTTAATTTGCCTCGGGAAATAAATTACATAATTCATCTTCGATTTCCGACCGCGCTTGCAGATAACATTCGTAAGCTTCTGAATAGGTTTCCCCTTTAAGATACTCGTCAACCTTCGACTTTTGATCTTATTCTGGTTCTAAGAGTAATATTTGTTTATGGAGCTCTTTAAATTCTGACCAATTTTCCTTTATCGATTGTAGCCGATTTTCCAAATAAGTTTTGGTTTTACGCGCTTTCCCGTCTTTCTTATAATTGCGAACTATTTTTTGTAAGTTGCCAAGAGTATCTACTTGTTGCCGTAGTAGAACTTCCATTTTTAATTTGGATTAATAGATATATTCAACATGCACATGCAAGTAAATAATTGGAAAGAACTCACCGAATTTACAGCAGTGCCAGCTCCGTCTTGATTTTCTAATTTTTTTCTTGGAATTTGTAATATGCGTTCCTTTTCTAAATTCAATAAAATTTTGTATTTCACAGTACTGTTTCAAATTCACTTTAATTCAGTTTAACAAGATAAATTCACTAGTTCAATGAATCCACTAATTCTAATTGTTCTTAGCACTATTTTCAAAGTTCACTTGTAAATTAAATAGATATATCACAGAGTTTACGAAATGTTCAAAGATTGTAAAAGTTCCGGCTCGAAGGACCAAAACGTTCAAAATTTTCAAAGATAAAATTTACACTTGAATGGAATTCAACAAAATGTTCAAAATATTCAAAGATAAAATTTACACTTGAATGGAATTCGAAGATAAATAACAACACCGTTGATTTCTTCGATAAATTCGAATATCATTTATTGTGGATTTATTCAAAGACAATACAATTTAGATAAGTATTTGTCTTAATTTTAAAAGAATGATGCTTTGTGAGAACTTTTTACCTTTTTAGGTGTCCGCTGGAACAGTGTGAGTTATCGACGGTCAAAATATATTGGCAATATCCAAAACAAATGTCAAATGGAGGGAAGTAATGATGTCTGCTCTTCAACCTAGTGGAGGTAAACAACAACAACAACAACAATTGTATTAAAAAGAGAAAGAAATTACGTTTAACTTTATTATATTATATTATAGTTTTGTGATGTTGTGAGAATATGTGGTACTAGTGATTCGAGGTTTGTTGGGGAATGGGGACAAATCTATTGACAACTTTTACATTTGAAGATTTGGCTTAGATTTTTTCAGGGAGTCGAAACGGGACCGAAACCTGTCATATTTCGGTTGTCTTAACCGGTCTTGATTTCGGTACCGAGTGGGAAAGGACGGGAAGGGTAGAGGAAGGTTTGTGGGTAAGGGAGCGGAAGGTACGGGGAAGTTTGAGGGGAAGAGGAGCGGAAGGGAAGGGGGCAGAAGAGAAGGGGACGGGTGAGGTGGGGAAGGGGTGAGGAAGGGGATGGGGGGGAGGTGAGGTGAAGGGGAGTAAACATCTAGATGAAGGGAGGGTGGTAGAGAGTAGAGGGGAGTCGGATGACTTCATTATATTATATAAAAATCCCAACGACAGCAATTTAACTCTAACCCTAACGTTTCAGTTGTAACCGAAACCGACAATTTTATCTACGTGGTTTTTAACCGCAACCGAAAACTATATTTCACATTTCGGTTTTAACCGAAACCGAATCCGAAAATTATGTTTCACATTTCGGTTTTAACCGAAACCGAAAATGAAATTTTACATTTCGGTTCTAACCGAAACCGAATTGAAGAAAATTAATTACGGTTAAGGTTGTTGCAATTGCGGTTTGATTTCGGTTGACCGTAACCGAATTATAATTTCGGTTGTGGTCCCATTTCGACTCCCTGGATTTTTCTCTAATTGCTGGCATTATACAACAAATTGTACGATAAATATGAAGTGATCTCATTTAAAAATGTATTCGGGAGAATATGTGAAAACAGTGATTTGCAATTCTTACAATTTGTTGGCAAATGAGGATACATATATTAATAAAATATGCAATTGTAAAGTTGGATAAGATTTTTTCTAAGCTGTCACTTGAAAAGCTGATAACAACTTGTCATTTGGTCGTATAGATGGCGCTGGTTTTGTTTCCTCATAAGTTGACGTCATCGTTTCTATCTTACGGCCTGTAGTTATCAAGATGGCATTGACCTTAGAATAAAGAACTAGAGGAAAGGACATCATTCGGAAAAATGTAAGCATTTTGCTATATGTAGTAGAACCCAAGCGATGTGTGCGTTTCGAACATGAAAGTAGTAAAATTATGCTTGTATACAGGAGGGGCCAACTCATTTTGATAATATTTTAAATTAGGTGTTTTTAAAATATATTCTTATAACACTTTTAATATAATATAACTTTGCCCGACCATATTTTATTAATTTACTAAATTTTACTCTTTAAAAACACTTTGCTTATGCCCCCAAATATTTCAGTACTACGGAGACGACTTTGATTTCAAGGCGACATTCGGTCCAATTTGACATTTCAGGCGACATTCCCCCTTAACCCACTCGCCCCTTGGCCAAGAAGAAAAATGCTTATCACACGTACAGGGTTTTTACTTAAGATAGCCTTTCCTCTCGTTCTTTATTCTAAGGCATTGACACAGCTTAAAATTCACTTAGCTTTTCTGTGGTTGTCATTTCTGTAAGCTGCCATGAATGCTGCACTTCAAGTAAGAAGAAGCATGCATTGCGTGTCAACATCAGCAGGAAGATGACAATCATAAGAGGTAAGTTCCTTCCTTTTCATTTTAAATTCTGTATTTATCTGAACCATCCGTGCTCAGATAAATAATTTGCATTTTAATTTATCCTCAGCGCAACTAAATTAATCGTAGCGGGAATGTATGGGTTTTGTGGCAAATTGTGCCATTAACGCCGTGGAACTAACGCCGTGAAAATCACGCTGGTTCGTAGTTATTAAATTTGTGGCAAATTGTACAACGCCGCGTGGGAGTAAGGCCGCCTTATTAAATCGGTGTTAGTTAAATTGTGCCAAATAGAGGCATCAGTAAATCCCCTTCCCTGCACAATTAAATTTTTAAATTTTAACGCCAAGGAAGGCCGAAAGGCAAGATTTGTCACCTCTAAAACAGTGCCTGGATTTTTATTATCGTCTTGTAGTATGTAAACAAGATATATATATATATATATATATATATATATATATATATATAATATATATATATATATATATATATATACATATATATGGCAAGATCAATAAAGTCCAAATAGGCTAATTACCAAAACCTCATGTTAGATTTGGGGGAAATACGTTAATGTTCTTCCACGTACGTAAAAACAGGGATTCTGATCGCGATTTGCTTGGTTATCAAGTCCGATCAATCTTCACATCGGATAGATTCCAGTCTTCAACAACGTATTCCTAGTAGCTAAATTAAATACTTAATTAGAAAAGAGAATTTGTTTAATATAGATTCCTTAAGAATAAAGTAACATAACATGAAATGACCAGTTAGACGTTTCGTCACGTAAAGTTCCAGTTTAATAGGATTAGGCAATCGATTAAATATCGAAAAGCTTTTAAATTTTTTTAACTATTCTGGGCTTCGTTGCCTAAGCACAATGAAATTCGAAAATCATCAATGACATATGGTTGTATCTCATTACACGATAAGTTATTGCTTGTCTTTTTATCGAAAGCTCCGGTTACACTAATCTTAATAATAGGAATAGTAATTATAGTTGTAATGTTTTCTTTTATATCTTCATATGATTGCTTACAAAAACAAGTTAAATGACTTGAAATATTTTTTTTGTATAAAGATAACATAAGTTTCATGTTAGGTAGATTTATATATATGTATATAGGTACAGATTTTTCATTCATTCCATTCTTGTATAAATATAACATAAGTTTCATGTTAGGTAGATTTATATATTTGTATATACATAGGTGCAGATTTTTCATTCATTCCATGCTTGTATAAAGATAACATAAGTTTCATGTTAGGTAGATTTATATATAGGTATTTAGGTACAGATTTTTCATTCATTCAATGCAGGAGTATTTTGATGTATATATTCTTATCCCCTCGGCTCGGCTGTTTTATTACGTTCCTTTTTCTTTATTTTGGTTCAATGAGCATATATGTACTAATATGCATGCGCAACTCGTTTTCAACTGTATTTTCTCCTCAGAGCCGCGACATCAAGTGTTGTAAGCGGCCGCCATAAGCGGTCCCCTTACACCCTAATTACGCAGCTCCACATCGTTTATTCACTGCATTACGCATTCACTGCCTTGTAAAACATTCTTAACATTCCTTCTTAATGCATACCATATGTGTGTTGCATTTCACACGATATCTCAATACGTTATTGCTCAAAAAGCATTAAAATCCAATTTCATGACATTACATCATAAACAAACCACAAATTTCATTCCCCTTTTCGAAGAAGCTCAAATTTCAACACAGAAATTCTGTCACCAGAATTTCTTAGCGATTATCGATAATGCAACTCAAGCACATTTCCTGGTAATGCATAAGCGCAAGGTAATTGACCAGCTGTTGTTTACATCATTTGGTCATGAGAAATTTTAGGTCATTAGCAAACATAAACAACTTCGTTGTTATGTTTCGACCCAACGCAATTGACCCATTGACCAATTGCATTTGAAGTTCCTATTTACAATAAATGCTGCATGTACAATCCTCCCTGGAAAAGATTTAACGAAATTTACCATTGGTCAGTGACAGTGGACGAATTCTTCCATCGATAAATCGAAGGTGGGAGAATTCTAATAAAACTAATCCGTGGAACATAGTTAAGAGAGTCATTTTTCTAAATCCGACCAGGAGTGATCCCCCCACCAGAGGTAAGGCCTCCTGAGTCGCAACATTAAAAGAACAGAAGTTAAGTTAATTACCGATACAAGTTGTGTGTTATTTTTAAAACTAAATAAAAGTTAAAACCTATCAAAAGAAAAAAGTGTGTTTTAAATTCTTTTAACATGATCTTGTGGAATTAATTCAGGGCTGGTGCATCTTCTCTTGCCTAAAGAAAGCACTCCCAGTCCTTGGGCAAATAGACCCAAAACATTTGGTGGCAGCGGTGGGATAGTCTCGTCATTACAGACTCCCCAAAACAAAAATTTGCTCTCGGCAAGAAAAAGAGCAATAAAAGAAAAACTTTCAAAGGCAAACCTCAGCCAGGCGCTCAGGGGTTTTGTCCAACGTAAACTGGGATCGTCCTGAAAAAATAGGCATCCCCCAACGATTACAAGTGTTTAACCAGCAATCAGAGGAAAATGGAACCCCAGGAAGAGATTCACCACATCGAGGAGCAGATCCGTAAATTTGAACTACCAGCCGGAGAGAACGATGATACTCAAGATTTCAGCGAATACATCAACCTAAAGAAGAAGCTGTTAGAGTTAAAACAAATGTAAGTCTAAGATTTAATTTTTGTTTTTTATTTTAGATTTCAATACATTTTGTTAAAGATATGAAAAAAAAACAATTTTTTATAATTTCTGAAAGAAAATTTTTGTAAAAAAAAAAAATTTTATAAACTTCCCCTTGCCAACAACTTTTGAACTTTACTAATTGTAAAAAGTGTTTACTTGTGAGCAAGAAAGATTTTTTCCCCTATCGTGTTATAAAGTTTTTGTTAAAAGTGTTATCAAGTGCAAGTTCAGTTTCGAAAAATGTGAATTTATTAGTGCAATTCCGTCAAGATAAGGACTCGACTCCAAAGTTATCCTTCTCCGCCATCGGTGGTTACCGGTAGAGCGAAAGTAGGACAAAGACGAAGTAGTTTCCCATCCCTGGTTGTGAAGTCGGAAATTGCATCTTCATCTTTCGTTAAAACCCCAACAAAAATGTCTGAAATAAAAATTTCCTTATCAGACGCACGGAATATGGTTCCCGATTTTGACGGTAGCCCTAAGGAGCTAGACCGTTTTATTTCGTGTTGCAATATCCTTTTTGATAGCACTGAGGGAGAAGCCGAAAAGAAGCTCTTCCTCAATATCGTAAAAACAAGAATTACAGGTCTTGCTTACGAAGTGCTAAAACACCGCGATATCGAAAGCTGGGAAAGTCTTAAAAATACTCTAGAAGAACAATTTCTAGATAAACGTCCCAGAGTAGCTGTACAAGCCGAACTCCTTCGCTTGAAACAAAGCCCCAGAGAAACTCTAGAGGAGTTCTCACAAAAAATCAACAAAACACTTTCTGAATTAAATGATGTTACATGTCAGAAGGTTACAGATTCTGCAGCAAAGAGATTCTTGCTCGAGGAAAACGAGTTAAACGCAATCAGAGCGTTTGAGGACGGGATAAAAAGTGAACAGCTACGTGTCATCGTGAAATCAAGAGGTGAAACCAACCTACGCAAGCTTATTCAATATGCTTTAGAGCATTCACCGCGGTTGGAAAACGGGGGACACACAAAAATTAACTGTTTCCGAAATAAAGTAATACCCTCTTTCCACCAAAATCCCCAAATAAAGCGAGAAGTAGGGGAAAGGTGGCATGAAAGGGACACGTATTGAAAGGGACAATTCAAATTACGCGCCAATTACAAATCTCCACGAAGCAATAATATTTATGTTCTGTGGCAACACCAATGCACATCCATTCGCAACTAACTTCAAGCTCCTGCCATTTCAAAGACGGCGAAGTTGTGCTCGTGATTTTATTTGTGCTTCTAAGTAAAATTATTGTAATTCTTTCCAAACGTTTTGTGAAATGTTGTAAATAGTTTATGGAAATTTTTATCATTGGATACAATTAGTCGTATATTCTATTAGAGGAGATCGAAAGGTCAGTACACCTTTTATATAAAATTGTAGCTTTAGAGGTTGTTTTTAATGTGTGTGTAATATTTATGAAAGGGACGCAACAAACGGTTATGAAAGGGACGTCCCTTTCATAACTATCCCTTTCATGACTGGTGCTTTTTAAGTTTTATATTTCTCATATTTTCAGTTTAAAAATGACACCTAAAAAGCGCGCTCGCTTCGGGGCAGATAAAATACAAGAAGCTGTGAATGAAGTCGTTCAGAAAGGGATTTCTGTAAGATCGGCTGCCAAAGCATTTAATGTAGCCCAATCGCATTTGCACAGATTGGTCGTAAAAGCTAAAGCGTCTGAATCCTCGTCTTTTGTATATGAACCGAAAGTTGGTAATAAGAAAGTTTTCACCACAGACCAAGAATGTTCACTGGCAGATTATTTAAAGACTTCCGCAAAAATGTGCCATGGCTTGACAACAAAACAAGTCAGAGAACTAGCATATCAATATGCTGTTCGTCTTGACAAAAATATATCAGATTCATGGCATCAAAATAAAATAGCTAGTCTAGATTGGTTGAAAAGTTTTTTAAAAAGGCATGATTCTCTATCCGTAAGAAAACCCGAGAATACTTCGTTAGCAAGAACTACAAGTTTTAATAAACACAACGTTCAAGACTTTTTTAATAATTTGGAGAAATGTTATCTTAAGCATAATTTTCTTCCAAATATGATATGGAATTTAGACGAAACTGGATGTACCACTGTAACTAGTGCTCCAAAGATAGTTGCGCAAACAGGTGTTAAGAGAGTTGGTCAGATCTGCTCAACAGAACGTGGCACACTTGTAACGATGCTGGCTTTTGTAAATGCTTCTGGCGGCAGTATTCCCCCTGCGTTCATATTTCCGCGTGTTCATTTTAAGGAACACATGCTTGAGAATGGACCTATTGGTGCGTTAGGGCTTGCGAATTCATCTGGTTGGATAACCGAAGATTGCTTTTTAAATGCATTACAGCATTTTGTTCGCTTGGTCAAGCCAACTGCTGAATCACCGGCTTTAATAGTCCTCGACAACCATAAGACCCACATAACTATTAACATAGTGCTTAAGCCAGAGAAAATAGCATAATGATACTTACCTTTCAACCGCACTGCAGTCACCGCCTGCAACCCCTGGATGTAGCTGTCTTCGGACCCTTCAAAGCTCGTTATAGAGTTAGCATGAATGACTGGATGACTTCGAACCCCGGTAAAACTGTATCGATTTATAATGTGGCTCAATTTTTGAAAGACGCTTTCTATGCTACTTTTAATATGAATAATGTGACGTCTGGTTTCAAGAACACCGGTATATGGCCTATAAATAAAAATATTTTCTCAGATGAAGATTTTTTACCCTCTTTCGTCACAGACCGACCGCAGTTGCCTCAAAACGTCACTGGTTTTGCCGGAATTAATGACAAAGTAATAGATAACGTGGATCATCTAGATAATGATAGTCGAGAGGAATCTACTGCAAATGTAGAGGAACCGCAGCCTGCACCTTCCATTTCAAATGAGTCACAGCCTGGATTTCTCAACACCGAAGTGGTGCATTATGTAGCTCCATATTCATCAAGTTTTTCAATAACTCCGGAACAGATTAGGCCATATCCTAAAGCTCCACTTCGAAAAACTATAAGAAGGCAACGCAAAGGCAAAACTACAATTATAACAGCAACTCCCGAAAAAGATAGATTACTTCTAGAAAACATGATAGATATATTAAAGAAGGAAACACCCAGAGCTAACAAAGAAAGTTTAAAACATGTAAAGCAAATTTTTAAAGACAGTTTAGTGGCTAAAGAATCGAGCAAAAACAAAAGTAACATAAAAGGTAAAAAGAAAAAAACAAAATTGAACAAAAATGTGAAAGATTCTCGAAAGAAGAAGCCTGCCCAGAAATTGACAATTCAAAGCAGCAGTAGCAGCACCAATGATTCATTATCAAATACGGATTCTGACTCGATAGATGATATTTCTGAGACCGAAATAGTTACTCCAAGACTAAGACCTAGTAGCCAGTCAAAAGAACAAAGAAAAGGTGATGCACACTGTAATGTTTGTAAAAAAAAATTTTCAGAAAGCGTTGAAGATTGGTATCTATGTAAAATCTGCAACAAATGGGTCCATGAAACTTGCGGTGGTAAGGGTGTCTTGAACTTTTTTTGTTCATTGTGTCACTAAGATTCATATTTATACTGATTTCCTATTGATAAGTGTTTATTTCATTTAATTATCTTTAAGAAAAGAAGTTTAAAGTTGTTGATTTCTATGTTCATTTAATTATCTTTAAGAAAAAGCATATAACATTGTTGATTTCCTACTGAATTAAATATTTCTAAGTGTTAATTTTATTTAATTTATTTTAAAAAAAGAAGTATAAGACTATTGATTTCCACTTCATTTTAAAAATGTGGTTTTAAAATATAGGTAATTATCTGTACACGTACTTATCTATATATGCGTACACGGACTTATTTAGTATGTATAATGTAAAATACCAGTAAGTACAAAGTGTTCTTTTTTCTTGTTATTACACATTGTCCCTTTCATAAATTATTGTGTCCCTTTCAATACAACCTGTTAATGAAAGGGACATAATACACTTTTTCCAAACCTGAGAAAATATACAACTAAGAATAAAGAATGGTTTATTATTATATTTTATTCCAATAGTGCAATAATTGAAGTTTTCAATTCTGTCCGTAACTGTTCCAATTCTCGCCTCATTTATTTATTGGACCCTACGAAATAAAAACGTCCCTTTCATGCCACCTTTCCCCTACATCGAATCAAATGTGCTTACTGCAACAAGCCTAATCATAATAGGAATGAGTGCAGAACACGTCTTTACGATGAAAATATGAAAAGGCAAAGCACTAGTAATGCAAATTATCGCCAAACCAGACCTTTCTCACCTCCTCAGACAGTTCCAGCTAGACAAATAAGATGGAACGCACTTACTAATCAGCAATCGGAAAACGATCAACCGCGGATGAAGTACAACGGTGACTTCACCCGTGTAACAAAAGCCGTAGTTCATCAAAACCCGGAGCACTGTCAATCCGAGTTCCAATAAAAATAACTCCAAATGCAATTACTTTAACCCTCCCCATAATTAATTCTAACAATAAATTATCTACTCTTTTAATAGATACTGGCGCCGAAGTCAGTCTTTTTAAACTAAGTTCGGTAACAGATACCACGCTAATTTATGAAAACCGCAAGTGTGAAATCACTACACTTACCGGAAATAGCATCACTTCAGTAGGATCCTCCTATTGTAAACTTAATCTAGGGTGTACTCTTATCGAACATCAATTCCAGTTAATAAGGGAAAATCTCTTAATAACCTACGATGGATTGATTGGGAACGATTTTTTAACAAAGTATCAGTGTATAATACATTATGCTGAAAGCTATATAATTTTAACAATAAATGATCCAGACAATTTTATTGAATTAAATGGTGAAGAATGTAATCCGCAAGTAAATCATTCACAAAATGCTTCTAGCAAACGAGGTTTCGTACGTAATTATTCAAAGCAGATACCGACCTTAGCCGATATATGTTAAGCCATACAGGCTCCCAGAATCGCAGAGGCAGGAGATAAATCGTCAGATTACAAACATGCTGGACGATGGAATCATAAGTCCAAGTAAGAGTCCATGGAACTCACCACTACTTCTCGTTCCAAAGAAACCAGATAATCAAGGAAATAAGAAGTGGAGAGTTGTGGTGGATTTCCGAAGGTTAAATGATATAACCCTGGGAGATGCTTACCCCTTGCCAAATATAACTGATATACTGGATCAGCTTGGTAGATCCAAATACTTCAGTACCCTTGACTTGGCTAATGGGTTTCATCAAATTCCCATTAACGAGGAAAGTAAGGAAAAGACTGCTTTCAGTAACCCTTGCGGTCACTATCATTTTAACCGAATGCCTTTTGGATTGAAAGGAGCCCCAGCCACGTTTCAGTGGCTGATAAATTCGGTATTAACGGGATTACAAGGCTTACACTGCTTCGTATATCTCGATGACATAGTCATTTATGGCTATAACTTGAAAGACCATAATGAGAAGTTGATCGAAGTCTTTGAACGACTTAAAGAAAATAACCTCAAATTACAGCCCGAAAAATGCCATTTTCTTCAAAAAGAAATTGCGTATTTAGGACATGTAGTCACTGCTGACGGAATACATCCAGATCCATCCAAAATCAGTACAGTGAAGACGTATCCAACCCCAAATAAAGCAAAAGAAATCAAAGCATTTCTTGGATTTGTTGGATATTATAGACGTTTCATACCAAATTTTGCTAAGATAGCTAGGCCCTTAACACTATTGTTAAAGAAGGACGTCCCTTTCCAGTGGGATACTTTTTGTGAAGAATCATTCAAAACTTTCAAGACGAATCTCGTAACCGCACCAATTCTCGCATACCCACAATTCGACAAAGAGTTCGTAGTTACTACTGACGCAAGTAATAAAGCTTTAGGAGCCGTCTTGTCACAACATCACACAGATGGAGAGCATCCAATATGCTACGCAAGCAGGACACTAAACCCAGCTGAAACTCGATACTCAACCATAGAGAAAGAGTTGCTTGCCGTCGTATATGCTTGTGAGCAATTCAAACCATATGTTTATGGTAGGACTTTCACAATAGTGACAGATCATACCCTTCTAGTATGGTTAATGAGTATAAAAGACTATTCTTCGAGATTGATGCGTTGGAGGATTCGGTTAGAAGAGTACGATTACAAAATCGTCCACAAAGCAGGAAAGCTTAACGCAAATGCTGATGCACTAAGCAGAATTATTCCAGAAACTACAGATATGACGCAAAATAAAAAGGTCAATGTAGTAACCCGCCAATAGGCAAAGTCCGTTGAAGAATTGTATAATAATTACGTGTCATCAGTTCACTCTGATTCTGATTCTGATTCTTGTGATGAAATTTCTGAAATAAACAAGAAATTATCAGGAAAGGAATTCATTATTCAAGCCACTCCGAAATGTACGTATGTTGTCGCGAAGGTAAGACTACCACTAAAAACAAAGTCTGATTTCGTATTACTGCTCCAAGCCTGCCAGAAAATGCATGATGTTCTTATACAAAAAAAGATTAATGAGCTTCATATATCTCTCCCACAAGTAGATGCCAAAACACTTGGAGAAATAAAACAAGTGTTAAATTATACGTTTCCGACTACTAAAATTATTATATATTCAGCCGAAGTAATAATACTGACGGAGCATGATGATATAAAGAACATTCTCAAAACTTTCCATGAGTCCCCACTTGGCGGACATCAGGGAGTAGAAAGAACTATAAAACGGTTACGTAAGTTTTATAATTGGCCCACACTGAGTAAAGACGTGAGGGAATATATAAAGAAATGTCCTTCATGTCAAGCAAACAAGTTGGTTCGAAACTCAAAAATACCAATGAAAATAACGACTACTAGTTCAAAGCCGTTCGAAAAGGTATTTTTGGATATAGTTGGCCCCCTTCCTGTTAGCCATACCGGCAATAAATATCTACTCACATTCCAAGATGATCTCACTTAATATGCATGTGCCATTCCTTTTGAAAATACCGAGGCACGTGTCGTTGCAGAAGCTTTCGTAAAGCATATAGTCTGTCAACACGGAATACCTAACTCACTTCTCACAGACCAAGGCTCAAATTTTATGAGTGAAATGTTCTCGGAGGTATGTAAGTTATTAAAAGTTAGCAAACTTAGAACTACACCTTATCATCCCCAAACAAATGGAGCATTAGAACGATCTCATAGAACACTAGCTGAATATCTACGTCATTACGTCAACAGAGATACTGCGAATTGGGATACTTGGATCCCGTACTCTATGTTTGTATACAATACAACACCTCACTCGAGTACCAATCATTCTCCTTATGAGCTTCTCTATGGATTTCCAGCCAATCTCCCAACAATAATACGATCCGAACCAAAGATTTGTTATAATTACGACAACTACGCCATCGAGCTTAGATCACGGTTACAGCACGGGTACAAAATAGCCAAAGAAGCACTCCTTCAAAAAAAGGAGACATCAAAGTCGTACTACGACAAGAATTCATTGTCCAAAACTTTTAATATTGGCGAAAAGGTTCTCTTAAAAAACTTCGCTCGAAAAAACAAATTCGACCGCCTCTGGTCAGGACCATACGAAGTAATAAAAATAAACTCAAGTGAAAACACAACCATCAAGGTAAAAAATAGAAGTAAGACAGTCCACAACAACAACCTTAAGTTATTTGTCGACTAATTACTGAATACAGTTATCACAGCCCAACCATTGGCTTTTCGTCCTATACGCACAAAATACCCTGGATGCCGTATGCGGAAATGTAATAACTCCTTTCCACATGAACGGAACCGGAATTATAAAGCTAAAGCCCGGATGTTATATCCGATCAAAGGAACTAACGTTAGAGTCTCATAATACCCAATCGTTCTACACTAACAATTTTTATTTACCATCCATAAATATTACAGATGACATACCTACCGTCACTGACCTAAGCCAACAACACATGGCAAAAGAGTTCCCAACTCAAGTACTCAAGTATCATAACAACGACGAGATCAAAGCAATTAGTGAAGCACTTGAGAAACAAAAACAACGCGAGAACCAAGGATTCCCTAAGCCCACTAAACATGATATACATCATTATCAATTACGTAAGAATGTAATTAGTCATTTTACTTGTTTTTGCATACCTACTTGTATTCTTGTATAAAATCTCTAGGACCCATATCTTGTATTTTTATAAAAAAAAAAAAAAAATTTTGCTTTAGGAACCATATCTGTTAAGATATTTTTATAAGATATTAGTTTCACGCCGATTAGATTTATCAATTTCCTAACGAAAGTTCACTCTTTAGAATTCCTGAACTTTCTATTCCAAGGGGGATGGTGTTTTAAGCGGCCGCCTTAAGCGATCCCCTTACACCCTAATTACGCAGCTCCACATCGTTTATTCACTACATTACGCATTTACTGCATTCACTGCCTTGTAAAACATTCTTAACATTCCTTCTTAATGCATACCATATGTGTGTTGCATTTCACACGATATCTCAATACGTTATTGCTCAAAAAGCATTAAAATCCAATTTCATGACATTACATCATAAACAAACCACAAATTTTCATTCCCCTTTTCGAAGAAGCTCAAATTTCAACACAGAAATTCTGTCACCAGAATTTCTTAGCGATTATCGATAATGCAACTCAAGCACATTTCCTGGTAATGCATAAACGCAAGGTAATTGACCAGCTGTTGTTTACATCATTTGGTCATGAGAAATTTTAGGTCATTAGCAAACATAAACAACTTCGTTGTTATGTTTCGACCCAACGCAATTGACCCATTGACCAATTGCATTTGAAGTTCCTATTTACAATAAATGCTGCATGTACAATCCTCCCTGGAACAGATTTAACGAAATTTACCATGGGTCAGTGAAAGTGGACGAATTCTTCCATCGATAAATCGAAGGTAGGAGAATTCTAATAAAACTAATCCGTGGAACATAGTTAAGAGAGTCATTTTTCTAAATCCGACCAGGAGTGATCCCCCCACCAGAGGTAAGGCCTCCTGAGTCGCAACATTAAAAGAACAGAAGTTAAGTTTATTACCGATACAAGTTGTGTGTTATTTTTAAAACTAAATAAAAGTTAAAACCTATCAAAAGAAAAAAGTGTGTTTTAAATTCTTTTAAAATGATCTTGTGGAATTAATTCAGGGCTGGTGCACCTTCTCTTGCCTAAAGAAAGCACTCCCAGTCCTTGGGCAAATAGACCCAAAACACAAGCTAGATACCGCGCTGGTAATTTTCGGAATAATTAATAGTATAATTTCTATCACATCGTGTATAAATTCGTTGAGTACAATATCGCACAACGTCGTGTATAAATTCGTTGAATACAATATTTGTTTGGACCGCCTAGTCTACGAATGGTTGAGATGAATGATTCATAGTTAAGTAACAGTATTATGATCTTACTTTAAGCAGTTATTGATTAGCCCCTTGTTCTTGAATTGTTAGTTGCTATAATTTTACTGATAAGCCTTAACCATTAGACCTATTGTATTAAGTTTATTAATTTGAATTTGAATTATACTGATTATGTGAATTTAATATTTTTATTTTAGGAAACCTAATGAAGCTTTGTATCCTTCTTGCTTCCCCATCCCCTCTTCCTACTCCTATGTTTTAATTTAAACTGTGTTATTGATTTGTGTTTCAGCATTCCTTTATAGGTTGGGCCTGTACCCTAGCCAGGTACAGGGATGGCGTGGGTTAGAGACTGAATCATC
Organism: Leptarthrus brevirostris; assembly: GCA_964036015.1. Taxonomy (NCBI): domain Eukaryota; kingdom Metazoa; phylum Arthropoda; class Insecta; order Diptera; family Asilidae; genus Leptarthrus; species Leptarthrus brevirostris. Next base: position 72,133,200 of record OZ038371.1, read on the forward strand.
GCATATGGGGTAGTTGTTTTTTATTTCTTTGCGATTTTTCAAGATGGTTCAGTTTGGCTAGGAACAGCAGGTGACACCAGACCTGTTGTTCTTCCTCTACATCTGTTTCTCGTTTTTTGTGTCGAAAACAGCTTCACGTTTAAGAACAAGAATAAATTTTAAATTATTAATCATAAAATTACAATTAAAAACACTAATATTTGCACTTTTGTTTAAAAGCTGTCACAGATAGAGGAAAATAAAAGATGACTATTCAAATAATAAACCATCTGCAAATTTACCTCCATCCACTAACAACACAATAAATTAAATGTTTGTTTTGACAATAGTAAATTTCAGATATAATTAAAACTAAAAAACACATACTGAGCACTAAACCAAACTAAACTCTTTTATTAGCACATTTTAAACTAAAGTTGAATGTTCTTTCACTCTTTCCTTAGAATATATAACAACAGGAAAGGCCATCATCTGTGAAACCGTGTACGTGTGATCGGCATTTGGCTTTAAGGTGAGGTGAGGACGGAGAGCTCTTCTCCTTAGTTTGCGAACTGTCAAAGTGATTATCGTGAATTGTTTGATGGTTTAACAATTTTGTTTTGTAATTCCACATAAAGTTCCGAGTGTTTTTTACTCTTTATTTTAGTGCAATATATTAGAAAACTGTAAAGCTAATAGCTTTCAACTTTTCGAACTGTAGACAGTGTACTTTAAGAGTGAAATTGTTGAAATGAAGTGCGCGGTTTTGTGTTGTGCAAACAATCGGCGTTGTACACGTGGAATATCGTTTTTTAGGAAAGTTTTGTATTAAAATAATGTTTTGTTAGTTCTTAAGCTTGATATAATTGCATTGACACGTTAAAAACAGCAACGGAACGTAAAGAAAACTGAAGTTTTCTTGGCGATCTTCGTTTGTTTACGTTTTCTGAGATCGAATTTTTTGCTTCTCCTTAGCTAACCCAGTGGCTCGTGATTTAACTTTTATAAAGGGACACTAAAAACTTAAATTCGTGATTAAAATGTTTTAATTTTTTTTATTTAATTTTGTGATATATATTCGCTAAAAACAAGAAAATCATTCGCAATTCCTTGAGGCAATTGTAAAATGCGATTACGCTCTAATTTCCAATTTATTTTGGCCCACCTCTAGAAATGTCGATGTCTTACTACTGCCATGACGAAAACAAACACAACTCAACGATTCAACTACATCAAGAAAAGTGCCGGGGTTTTTTGGCTTTAGGGCCTCTCCTTATAGTTATTTACTCTAAGACTCTTTCACTTATTCCTTTACAGCCCGAAAATAAATTAATATACACTTCAATATTAAATTATTTAATATCTTTTAATATGTTAATTTTTGTTTTCAAACAAATAATATCCAAGAAAACAAATCGCGTCAGCTCATATTGACAGTTTGAAAGTTTTTCACGCACACAAATAATTGAATTCTTCTTATTAGTGGTACTTTTTGGTACATATTAACACTTCGACAAGATTTGGCGGTACTTTTTTGACAGAAATCTGTGATTCTCTTCGTAAGAGAAAATAATTTTGACAGCTGTATATGATTCTCTCAAATAATTTTTACAGGAGTAAATGACTGCACACTACCTGTACTCTTTATTTGCATATATATTCTTATGACTTTAAAATCTGGACATATTTCGTTTTACTGTGGTGCCAGTGTTACTTTTTCAAGACTACCCTCTAAACATGACGAGTCGTAAACGTAACGCCGGCGAAGTCTAATTTTCATAGAACTCTTCGCAAACGTTACGCCGCCGGCGTAACGGAAACGAGTCGTTAACGTTTCATTTGGCCAAAGAGAAGTGAAACAAAACGGCGAAGAGTTGTTTATGTATTGGTACTTCGCTAACTGTACGCCGGAGGCGTACCGTTTGCGTAATACTTTAGTGTGTCGTTTACGAAATGCCTGAACGTGTCTTTATCGAAATGCTTTCAGCGTAACGTTAACGAAATAGTTTTAGCCGCTGATAAATTATTTTCATAAAGTTCACTTTGAGAATTTCCACTGTAAAAGTTTTTGCACGATAGGTACATATATTGAAATTTAGCGGTTAAACTCCTCCTCATCTTCAGCGCAAAAGTTCTAACAGTGAAGGGTCCCATAGCGAACTGTAACTGTAAAATAAATTAATAATGTAAATCGCTTTTGAAAAATTTGAAGAGGAGAAAAGAAAGCTAATTCATTCATTCATTTATTTTTATATTAAAAATATTTTCATTAACTTATAAATGTACATTTATTTGTGACAATTTTAACCTAATTTGTCTATATTGTCCACTTATCGCAATTCACTAATTGTCTTATGTCAACATCAACTATCACAATTAATTAAAACTATTTTAATCACTTTATAATTAAAATAACACTGCAAAATTTTTCTAAACACTTTGAACACAACTCAAGATGGCCACAAACTGCGAGTAAACATAACAGGTTTATTTTTATTTGGAACGCTTCGACATCGTTTGCTTCGATACATTAGGGTTGGTGTCAGAGCGACTCGTAAACATTACGTTTACGTTTCGCCTAGAGCGAATTCGCCAAAATGCTAAAGCGGGAAGTACAATAGTTGCTTCGCTTGCTCTGCTTATTTAAAACTTTGTGTGCTTTGGATGCTTCAGATGTTTACGTGACCAAATGCCCGCTTGCTTTGACATTACGCGTTCCGTCTAATTTTTGTGCGGGAAGCGTGTATATTTTATTGAAATTCAAAAATTAATAAAATTTCATATTATAATGAATTTAAAAGAGTTTATTTATTTACTGTGTGACATATTTTATGCTAACTAGCAGCTAGCATCTAATTTTAGAGGTTATGTTGACATGTCAAAGCGTCCGAAGCTTTCAAAAGTAGAAAGTTGGTCAACTTTCGCTTCAGATGCTTTGCTTGCTTCGTTCGTTTGGTTCGCACTCACACAAAATCTTTATTTCAAACTCCCTAGACCACCGCTTAACAAAACCCAGGACGGAATTACTCCGAGATACGATATGATTTATGTGAAGAGTGAAATCGAGTTTTCTATCCAGCTTTACACCAAGGTCAGTAACGGTATAATGTATAATCAAAGACGAGTTGATTGATGTTCCTAGAAAAAGACATAACTTCACATTTATCCAGGTTTATTTGCAGTCCATTTGAGGCACACCAAACCCTGAAGGTATTCAAATCATCCTGAATGCAGGAAGAATCATAACTGTTTCTAACGCATGAGAAAATCTTCATATCCTCTGCGTAGATTAGAAGTTTGGAGTGCTTAATCAGAGGGACAATGTCGTCAATGGCAAGAATAAACAGCAACGGTCCCAGATGGCTACCCTGCGGCACACCAGATGAAGCCCTAACGACTCTAGATAAAGTATTACGGAAAGAGACTCGGTAAGTCCTATTTATTAAGTAAGAGCAGGCCCAATCGAGCAGTAAAGGTGGAAAACCCAACCTTTCAAGCTTAAGCAAAATCACAGAGTGAGGGAGTTTATCATATGCCTTGCTAAAATCAGTGTAAACACAGTCGGTCTGGATACCCTGTTGGAAGGCAGAGATAATGTGGGATGTAAATTCAAGCACGTTGGTTGTCGTCGATCGACCGGGCAGAAAGCCATGTTGATTAGATGAGATTAACCTTTTACACTGCCCAACAAGCTGTGAATGAATAACAGACTCAAATAACTTGGGTATGCAGGAAAGCTTCGCGATTGGCCTATAATTTGTTATGAAGTTTTTTTGCCCTTTTATATAAACAGGAATTATAAAGGAGCTCTTCCATAACGTAGGAAATCTGCCAGCCTGAAGAGATTTGTTGAAGATGAGTTCCAATGGAGTGAGTAAGGCATCAGAACAGGATCTCAAGAATGCTGGTGGAACACCATCAGGACCAGAAGAAAAGTCCAGTTTAAGCTCCTTGATACCATTCATGATAATATCCCGAGATATAATGGGCAAGGCAATGGAGGTAGCAGGACGATTTTGGATATGACCAAACACTTCCAGAGAAGGCACAAAGTTGCCTGATGAAAAGGCGCCCTCAAAAAACAATGCAAAGTTATCGGCTATATCGAGCGCGCTACAACTGGAGGATCCATTATACCACATTGTAGATGGATAATTATCAGTTTTCTTCTTCAGGTTAACAAATTTGAAAAAGGCACGGGGATCATTATGCAAGTTACTGCGAATATTATCAAGGTATTCACTGTATAAGGATGAAGATAACGCCAAAAAGCAGTCGTGACAATAAACAAATTCAGAATAAGCTAACGTGCTTCTACAACGCAAGTAGGTTTTCCATAGCCTATTTTTTTTATTCTTAAGACTCCGCAGTTCCCTAGTATACCACGCGGGAGAATGACATGATGATCTGGACCGCTTGAGTGGTACACATGAATTAAACAGATCATATATCCTATCATAAAATAAGGAAACACAAGCGTCTACATCGCTATCACAAAAAAGGGATGTGAAATCGATTGAGAGGATTCTATTTGAAAGATCAGAGAAATCCGCCCTTTTAAAATCAAGAACGTACTGATCTACGTTGGGGTCAACAATATTAGAACCATCGTAGCAGATAGAGATGGAAATGGGCGGGTGTAAACTGTCAATAGCGGATAAGTTACGAGAAGTTAATTCGACTATAGTGTTACTTGAATCAGAAGAAAAGATAAGATCTAACTGCCTTTCCATAGAGTTCTTTACATCACTCATTTGGTGTAAACCAGAGGAGGAGATGGCGTCAAGAAAATGGGAGTCTTTAGCAGTAAGACAATTTGAAGGAAGGTAGTCATCGTCATCAGCGTTGAATACCCATTGAACGCTGGGTAAGTTAAAGTCACCGAGAAGAATTATTTCGTCTTCTGTACAACCAAACTCTATCGTTTTGTTTAAAACGTTTGGCTTTCGCTGAAAGGTCGTATCTGTCTTTCATGGTTTTGCTGGCTCTTTGCAAATTCTCTCTTGTGAAGTCATGCACCGTTTCCAGCCGGCCTTTTAGTCGTTTTAAATATTACACTGTGGGTTCTTCTTCTTGCGGGAATTCGCCAATCTCCAATTGAATTGGTAGCCTTAATTCACGGCCCAATGTTAGCATCGCCGGGGTAAAACAAGTGCTTTCGTGGACTGTCGAGCGATAAGAAAGCAATAAGTATGGGAGGTATTCATCCCAGTCCTTCTGGTTTGATGCAACGAATTTCGATAAATAGTCCAAAATGGTCCTATTAAACCTTTCAACCATTCCGTCTGATGCCGGATGGAGCGGGGTTGTTCTGGTTTTTTCAATATTAAATTTCTTTAGAACTTCTTTGAAAATTATCGACTCAAAATTACGGCCTTGATCCGAGTGGAGCTGTCTGGGCATTCCGAAGCGGGAAAAAACTTCCTTAATTAACGCGTCAACCACTGTTTCGCTAGTTTGGTCTGGGAGTGGAAGTGCCTCCGGCCACTTGGTAAAGTAATCCATGATGACTAAAATATATCGATTTCCTTTATTAGTGGTCGGTAATGGGCCGAGAATGTCTACGGCTATCCTGTCTAACGGTGCCCCTACGTTAAAAATTTGCAATCGGGCCTTCCGTTTTGGCACTGGGCCCTTCCGTTGTTCACATATTTCGCATCCCTGGCACCATTCTCTAACGTCGTCGGTATAGCCAACCCAATAGTATCGCTGTCGAATTTTATCTAACGTCTTCTCAATCCCTAAATGACCACCGATGGCACTGTCATGTAATTGTCGAAGCACGACTTCCTTTTGACTTGTTGGCAGAATGATTTGGTATTGAATGCCGTTGTTGTTTGTGGATATGCGACAAGCTAGGTTACCTTTTAAGCACAGCAAACTCCACATCGCCCAATACGCTTTGGTTGTTGGATCCAGGTGGACAACCTGCTCTCGTGGAGGTCTTTCGCCCTTTTGAAGCCAGTCTAGCAGAATTTTAATGTGACGGTCCTCTTTTTGGTAATCTTCCATGGTCTCGTTTAAAACAGCTATTCGAACATCTATATTTTGTTTCTCTTCCACTCGGGTACAATACGCGCACTTTGCGACCTCACATGGTCTCCTGGATAACGAATCTGCATTATTATGCTTAGTGCCAGGTCGATGTTGTATGTTGAAAGTGAATTCTTGAAGCCTCTCTAGCCACCTAGCTATTTGTCCTTCAGGCTCTCTGAAATTCATGAGCCATCTAAGGGAGGCGTGGTCTGTTCGAAGAAGAAAATGCCGCCCTAACAAGTATGGCTTAAAATGCTCTATTCCTTTTACGACTGCTAGGAGTTCTTTTCGTGTGACGCAATAATTGCATTCGGGCCTGCTAAAGGTCTTGCTGTAGAATTCTATAGGTTTTTCTTCTTCCTGCTGGACCTGAGACAGCACCGCGCCCCACGCGTACTGGCTGGCATCCGTATCGAGAATGAACAGAACGGTCTGGTTAGGCTGTCCTAAAACTGGTGCCGTTGTTAACGCGGTCTTCAATTGAGTAAAGGCGTTTTCACTTTCGTTGGTCCATATAAATCTTTCTTTTTTTTCTGTCAACTGAGTCAAGGGCTTAGCGATTGATGAGAACCCTTTAATGAAACGCGGATAGTACGCACATAAGCCTAAGAAGGATTGAACATCCGTTTTATTGGACGCCGAGGAATTTGACTTTTCTTATAGATAAATGACATTTTTTTGGAGATATTTTCAGTCTTGCGCTTTTCAGCCTTTCGAAAACAATTTTGAGATGGGAAATTAGCTGTTCGAATGTATTTCCATGTACTATCACATCATCCAAGTACACCAGGGCAATGCTATGCGGTATTCCATTCAACAGCAGCTCCATGAGCCGCTGAAATGTTGCGGGCGCATTTGTAAGACCAAAAGGCATAACCTCAAACTCAAACAGTCCATTCCCTAGGGTGAAAGCAGTTTTTTCTCTATTAGCTGGATCAACCTCCACCTGCCAATATCCGGCCTGTAGGTCTAGCGTCGCAAACCATTTGGAGTCCAAGAGCGCATCTAAGGTTAGGTCGATTCGTGGTAACGGATAAGAATCCTTTTTTGTGACTTCGTTAAGTCGTCGATAGTCTATACAAAACCTTAGTGACCCATCTTTTTTTCTTACCAGCACGACTGGAGAACTCCATGGGCTTTGGGAAGGGTATATAATGCCTTGTCGATACATCTCTTTTACTATGTCTTCAGCCTCCTTCCGCCTGGCGATTGGGATACGTCGCGGTGGTTGCTTAATAGGCATAGCATCGCCTATGTAAATTTTATGTTTAAGAACTGTGGTTCGGCCAATATCATGCTTTCCTGATGAAAAAACTGATTTGTGGTCATTTAGTAGTTGCCATAGACTTTTATTTTGATGTTCGGTAAATTCCTGAGCACTTCTTTGGTACAGATCTTCCAGTTCGTGGGACATTTCAGTTTCAGTTGAACTCGAAAAACTCAAGATATCTGGTTTATCTTCTACTTCCCCAATAGCCGTTGATGCTGGTACTCGTAACTCTTGATCGGTGGCATTGCTAAGACGAACGTAGACCTTTCCTCCATACAGGGAAGATAATGTAGGATAGATGTTAACGTCATCTGGTGTTAAACTAGTTGATAGAACAAGAACGTGATTATTTGTCAGCAAATGAGTCTGTAATGGAACAATTGCGTCACATCCTGGTGGTAACGTTAAGTCAGATATTGTCCTCGCGGTAATTTTCTGTCTGCTGGACTTATTCAAGGGAACGGATTCATTATTAATTTGTAAATATCCCAAATGAAAGTTCAAGATGCACTTGTGATTATTAAGAAAATCCATGCCGATTATGCATTCTTCAAATATCGGCGCAACGAAAACATTTTGGGACGCAGAGAAATTGCCAAGAGTTATGGTTACTTCTGTAATGCCTTTAACCGGTATACTTTGGCCACTCACGCTCTGTATTGAGGCGTTGGATGGATTCAAAAACCCCGTAAAGGCGCTTTTTTCCAGGATTTTTGGATAGATTACTGAGTGGGTGGCGCCAGTGTCTACAATTATTTGACACATAACATCATTAATATATCCCTGGAGACATAGATTGTTTGTCGCTTGGTGGGCTGTGATAAGAATTTTGATTATATCTGGGGCTTCTTCTTTCACTAGCTCTAGCCCCCCTAAGCCAGTGGGGAACAATTTAAAGAATGCAGGTCATCACCTTCTACCCTGTTGGATGGTGAGCTTTGTCTGACGTAACTAAATGAAGAAGTATTGGGTAGATTGACAGCGCACAGTTAGGTGTGAAACTGGTCGTTGGATAAGAATAGTTTTCTTGCTGCCTTCTTGCTGGACGGGTTATCGGTACCTCCGGAGTCGAGCTAGTATCTGTTCGTTGGGCGTTATGAAATATTGGCTGTGCATTTTTGAAAATAAAAGGTGGACTTCGTTTATTCGGCGAGTATTTACTTCCTTTAACAGAACTCCCATTCGGGCCCGTGACGTTGATGGCTTCTTTGTTTCTTGTACTTTGAATGATGTCGAACTGTACTTCTTCACCTTCACCGAGGGATTTCCAAACTTTTTCGGGATTTGGCCTGCTAATACTCAGAGCATGAACGAAAAATTCGTCGTTATTATTACTACGCTTTATAAATCCATAGCCGCGCTTTACATTAAACCATTTTACTATGCCTTGGACACCCTTTTCTAAGATGGGCTCCTGAATATTTGGACTGGTGGCTCGTTCAAGTCTACGGTAGTTGGGCTCCGTATTCTTTTGTTGGGAAGCATTTTTCCAACAATTGCCTGACCTCCGCTTCCTTAGGTCAGACGATTTTCGTTTCCCGCTTGAACAGGATGTTCGGTGGAAAATTCCTCTGATCCATGCACTGTAGCTTGTCTCGCATAAGATTGCTCTGCTCGCACATACCGACGACTTATTCTCGTCGCATCTCGGCTAGCCTCGATTCGAAGAGAGTGGGATAAGGCTGCTTCGAGACTATCAGGCAATAAATCTCTTACTCGACGTTGTGTATCTACATCGGCAATACCGTCAATAAACTGAGCACGTGCGATACGGGCAGTCTGGGCAGTCACTGAAGCTTAGGTACACCAATCTTTACACGTCAGTAGCGAATTCACTTAGGGTCTCGGTACTTTTTTGAACGCGCCCTCTTAACTGAATGTGTGCAATGACTTGTTGATAGGTATCTGAAAATCTTGCGTTAAAGGCTTTGTCCAGGGCGTCAAAATCGTCTGCAACGTAGTCAGGCAAAGTTTCATAAAAGGCCAACGCAGTGTCATGCAAACATGGGACTAGGTAAAGGGCTTTCAGATATCTGTCCCATCCATTAGCTTTCGAGACAGCTTCAAAGTGGCGTTTAAATGTGGCCCAGGGCTCCTTGCCTTTATATTCCCTGGGATTAAGAACAAGCCTCGCTGGTTTGATTAACTCGAATGAACGTTACTCGAATTGCGTTACTTAAAACTGCGTCAGAAGATTTTATTACATTACGAGTGATCGCAGTAACTTCCGGCAGGATGCGATCGTCTACTCGAGTGGAGCTCATAACCTCCTTCACTGAGCTGCTGCGGGTGTTTACGAAATTTACATGAGTTTTATTTTGCCCGGCTGAGAGGACTTCGTCTGCATTTTTGTCTTCAACACTACTTGTATTTGAAATGGGTTCCTCCTGTATTTCCGTACATTCACAGGAAAGTGTTGTTTCTGGAGGAGCAACATTCGCCTCAATGCTCCTCGACCTGTTCTCAATTATATTGACCCTATCCGTAATATTATTTAGAGTCGCCACAATTCCCTGCAGTTGCTCTCCTTGTGCTTTTATCTGCCGCGATATTGCCACCATTGTGGCGTCGCCCAAACCGGAATCGTTTTGGTATCCGACAAGCCTTTTGCGATGCTTTGGCATTTTATAGTTTCTCGCGAAACCTATCCGTACCCCACACCTGGCACCAAATGTTACCTAGCACCTTCAATAAGGGTTCCGGCAAAATAAGCTGAAGCTCTTTCTTGCGACGTGTGACGTGGACAGAGCAGCGACAGCAAAAATCGATAGCAGCTGATCAGTTCAACGAACCCGCCAATTCGCTAACAAGTTGGGGAAACCAATTACTCTCTTTATACACGATAGCAAGTAAGCCGTATAGAGCGAACACAGTGGAGGTTGAAATAACGTCGTTCAGTGAGTTCACTTCCACTACCAATTCTCGAATACGCTGGGGAACCAAAATCTTCCGTTTCTAAAAAGCGAGAACAGCGTAGAGAACCATCGACGAAGATGAAGAACAACGGCGAAGTGCAATAGGCCCGTGTATGGCACAGGAAACTGGAGAAACAAAACTCGTTAACTATTCTGAGTTTGCTTTCTTCCAGCTTTCGTGATTCTTCTTTTACAGACTGCTCTACTCCGTATAAAAGTGGTCGTAGCAAACGTTTCGTGGTGTTCGAGCAACTGTTTAATTGTCTGTCGAGATCGTTGCCGTTACTGGCCTTGACCTAGTGGCACTAAGAGGAAGTTTGACGGGGCTCTAGTCTCGTCGGACAAAACACGACAACTGGGTGATTTTCTTGTTGTTTATGGGGCAATAATCTTCCCACACCCAGATCCCGAAAGTAAAGAGGGTGCGGCTTTAATCAAGCTGCCAATATTTTAATTAAAACGAGGCAAGTATTGCCTTTCCTTTTAATAAATCTTTTTTTTAACTTTAGGCAAATAGAAAATATAATGACTTATAGACTAGGGATCTTATTAAAGCAATTCATATCACAAAAGTTTACCACTTTCTGTATCCTTTATAACTGTTCCTTTTAGGCTGGATATGTAGCACAGGAGCTCCAAGCTTGGCAGGCTAACAGGTGGTGCGCATCTTATGGCGCGAGCCGATCAACTCCTAGACTTTTATAGTCTTTTATCATCAAGTTCCGATGAACTTTTAAGCAAAACGACACGTTCCTTAAAGTAGCTTTGATTTTATTCAAAATTCAACGATTATAAATTTTTCAAAGAACACATTCTAGACCGAGTTAAAAAAAGACTTGATGGATCTCGTTCCTCCTTGTCCCAGTAGAGAGAGCGAGGGATCCGTCCGCTTCCGTTTTTATACCGGCGCCATCTTCTATTGCAGGTTGCACTGGAGCAAACATCTTTTCGACGGGTTGGGGAGAAGTCGTCTGAGAACGGGTAGTTTGCAGCCACATTTGTTTGCCTTCACTTAGATTTCTCGTAACAATATTTATAATAAAAAAACATTCACAATACAATTAACTATTTTTAAAGCTCTTTTTTCTATTTATTCTTCCCATTTCTTAATTTCAGATATAAAAGTCACTATTATTTTCCGCAATTATTTCGCTGTCAAACAAGAAATGGCAGCGATATGTCGGCGTCATTGTATTATAACACCAACATTTTTACCGACAAAAGTTTGTCATATTTTGGGCTTTTGAAAGCTTCGGACGCTTTGACATGTCAACATAACCTCTAAAATTAGATGCTAGCTGCTAGCTAGCATAAAATATGTCACACAGTAAAAAAATAAACACTGTTAAATTCATTATAATATGAAATTTTATTTATTTTTAAATTTCAATAAAATATACACGCTGCCCGCACAGAAACTAGGCGGAACGCCTAATGCCAAAGAAAGCGGGCATTTGGTCACGTAAACACTACGACGAAGTTACTAAAGGAGAAGCCGAAAAGCTTTAAAGCGCGTGGCAATTTTAAAGATATTGAGCATTTTTCGCACACCTCACAAAAATACATGGGAGCCGGTACCAAAAATTCATTGCAGGAAGGGGCTTTGGCACCCTTTTTAAAATAATAATTTATAAATTAATTTTCCTCAAAACAATTATACACTGAAATTGGATTATAATAAAAGAGTGCAAGAATGAAGAGTCAATACATTTTGTAATAATAACAATACTTGGAACAATAATGTTCTTTAATTCATTAACTTTGCAAAAATTAAGCTGGTATTAAAACGATGCATTTTTCCACACCACCTTAAAATATATTTACAGTAGTAACATGTATTTCCTTTCATTAAATATTTATAATTAAAATTGAGAATTCAATAGATGTTGAAACCGTGAAAACACCTGTTGAGTAATGCATCTAAGCGCGTTGCCGTTTATTTTAGATGGACGGTTCTCCATTAGGACTACCAAAATCTTTTAAAATTTTATCAATACTTTATCTTAAAATTTATACATAAACTTAGCACTTGTATATTTGTCATGTTTTCAGATGTGGCATTTGACTGTAAAATTGGGGAAAAGTCTAGAAACTGAAATAAAAATCTTGGTACTAACATTCATTAATTTTATAAATATTTCTTACTTCACTGAAATTTGTTTCATTCAGTTCAATCAACTGTCCAACACAACCTGCGAATAAGTTCCTCCGACGAACCTTCTTGGATAAGTTCCTCAGTAAAAGAAAAAGTTATTTTAAAAAACTGTTTCCAATTATTGAAAATATTCACCTCAAACAACATTTCCGAACATTTACTTTGTGAAATGGCGTCATTGCCCAGTTAAATTCCTCTGCCTATTGAAAATAAGTCCTGTGCTAAGAAATGTTCTGAGCACACGACACTATTGTTGCTGATTTGGAATTCCATTTTCCCAATAGCTTGCAGCCATCTTCCCGGCAAGACGATATTTTTTGGAAATCTAGATGAGTTATGTAATTATATTCTGAAATAATTATATGCTGGCAAAAGTGTCTTCGGCCAAAAGGTATGCGCCCGACCATGCAAAATATATGAAGATAAGCTGTAATCACAAAATAATTAAAATATTAATTCATTTGCATATATTATAATTTAAGTTTATTTTAAAAAGTTTAAATTTATTAACAAAAAAATTCAAATTTTTACAAAACCCTCACTGTGTAACTTTTTACGTGCCGGAAGTGCACATCGTACGAAATCAGCTGTTACCTCAAGCAAAATGTAAATAAGAATTTTATAGTCATGTAAAAAGCGGAAATTTAGCTACAAATCTCCTTAATTTGATTAACTTTTAATTGGACAATTAATTATCAAGGCAATATAGTTATCTTACTTGTGAAAAGATATTTCAGTAGGTAGCTGGTGGCTGTTATTCCCACAATTGCACAATGCAATTAATTTCACCTAATGAATAAAATTACACAGTTTTCGAAACAAAGTTTAATCAAATAAATCTATTAACGTCTTTCACTATATCACTACTAAAGTTTTTAATTATATTATTAGTTAATACAAATATAATCTTAATTTTTCACTCGCGAAATCAAATTAGCTATTGAAATGTCAATACCAAATGACAGCTAAGACCCAGGGACTCAGCTAAAAAGAAAAAAAACACACGACATATACACGATAGGGCTTCTCCTTTAGTTACTTCCTCGTAGAATATGACTGATATACGCAAAATACTACGAGGAAGAAACTAATGGAGATGCCCTAAACCAAAACCACCGTAAACTACAAGCCATGAACTGGACTTTTACATGTGGTCGTAAATGGTCTGACTGAATGGTCATATTTACATTGTTTCTTATGGTAGCCAGGGGGACATTTTTCCTTAAACTCGCTCTAGCGCCAAAACTATTAGTTATATGAAAAAATTAGTCTTATATTAACTTAAAGCAGACTAAATGATCTTTCTAATAAAGTAAAAACATGTACACCTTATTAAGCAAAATAACAAGAAATCTTTGATTAAACGTGAAATTTTAGTCGCAAACCAAATTTTCATCCTAAACGCAAGCAGTAAGTCATGGTCCGACCATGCTCTGTCGCTTGTATTTTCTTTAAATTTCCACTTCCGCACTTTTAGGCTTAAAAATGTTTATTATTTTCTTAAGTAGGGTATGAATATTTTTACTTCATTCGAAAGATTGTTTTGTTTACTTCAAGTAGAACAAAACAATTTTTTCATAGAAGTTATAGTTTAGGCAATAGGATGAGTTTAAAGAAAAATCACCCCCCGGCTGCCATAAGAAGCAATGTAAAGTTATCGAAAAACCAGACCATTTTGGCCCTAATGTGTGTGCGTGAAATTCGTCAGTTCATGGCTTGTAGTTTACGGAGGTTTTACCTAAACTCGAAAAATCGTGGCAAGTTTAATAGTGTGCGATAATCTTTCCCACACTAAGTAAAACGGCATTGCAGGCGGCGCAAAATTATTTTGCTTGAGAGGGTTCTTAGCGCGTTTTTTAAACAACTTAGACACGTTCAAATAAACAAAATGTAAATACAAATTTTACCATATAAAATTGGAAGTTCGTCTTCTCAATCTCAGCCTTATTTAAAAGAATAATCAGTATACCGATTTTGGAATAAAATATCAAGCTATAAAAATTGCCTAATATTACGACTTCAATTAAATATGATGAATTTAATTCGCCCAATAGCTCAATGATTACAATGTTTTCCCTCACATTTAATGTGTGTGGATTTATTCAGAAAAGATTAGATTAGTTGTAAACAGTATTTCCAGTTATCGAAAATATTCAATTTAATTTGTATCACTTCCTAGCCTCATTCGTTGAGCTGAAATAGGTTTTGATTTAAAAATGCTCTGAACAAATCACTTTCCCCTTTCTAGTATGAAAATCTAACTTCCAAGAACATTTGCTATTGAAAGTTAGATTCCAGGAACTTTTGCTACTGAAAAAAGCATTTCCAGTTATTGAAAATATTCAGCGCTCGTTGAAATAAGTCTTCGTCTTGAAAATCTTCTTCCAAGAACTTTAAGCCACTTTTGGCGTAAAACTACATGTTTTGGGAATCTAAAGTACAAAAAAACTAATCAATGTCAATATTTTAATTTTATTAACTGCATAATTCATAGTTACATAAATATAAAATTTAACAATCAAAAAATCTATAAATATTGATATAATAAAAATTGGCGGAAACCCCTGCCAGATAAACTTTTCTCCATCCACCAGTGCAGAATATTCACAGAACAGCTGGTGATCTCTAAATGAAATGTAAACAAAGTTTCATTTTTACGTAAATTATGAATATTTCGTAAATAATCTTAAAACTTTGCTCATTTCTAGATAACTGATTAATAGTAGCTTGTCTTAGGTGTGATAGAATATTCCAGATAGTCGACACAGGGTGTTATTTGGACAAAATTCCACTATGCACTTCACAATAAGTTTTCACTAAAACCTTGTTTATTTAATTAACAATTTCAGTTAAAGTGTATATAAATCTTCTTTCGCTTCAACAATATAAATTTTTTAATGGTATATATTACACCAAATTCATTTAATCAGAACTTTTAAATCGGTCAACAATTTTATCACGTCAAGTAAACAGAAAAGTGACAGAACTTCGTTCATTTGACAGCACAACGTTTAATTTTGACATCACACGCATTAAAATCTGGCCAGGGAAAATCAGCGTATACATATACGTAAGGGCATCTCCATTAGTTTCTTCCTCGTAGGCAAAATATTCAGTACAGTTCCATGCTTATTTGTTGCTGTTTAAAAGTGTTCCGAAAAATCATTTTTTGCAAATTAAAAGCTGAAATAGCAAAATAAAACCATAAAATCATTAATGCTTAATCTAATAAACCCACAAATACTACATAATAACACTAATTATAATATAAAAGTGACAAAAATCAAATCAATAATTTACCGTTATCTATAAAACACGCGGGTAAAAGCGTCCTGAATAATAAGTTTCGCAAATTTAAAGCTTAATAGCAAAATAAATCATAATATCGTAAATGTTTTAATCCTATAAACCTACAAATACTTCATTATAATACTATAAATAATACAATATAAATTAAGTGATTAAATACACAGTGACCTAAAAAACGCGAATATATGCGCATAAATCCAAAAGGGGGTTATTAATAATTGAAATACAAATCTCTCACAATAAAGTGAATATTAAGGCAAAGATTACTATTACTAGATAAACGGCTTCCAACAAAGTAGTGAAAAAACTTTGGTTGCTTTTGTATATTTCCCGTAACGGGCAACCCTGTAGTCAGAATTAGAAATTTGTTTTCCGGGAGAGTTTGTAGATAAGAGACACGTATACTTTTCATATATGCATTTCCAAATATCAAATGTACTTCGCCACATTAAAAGATCAGAATACATCGACAGTTTACGCACATAAGTAACTACTTCAGTCATGTGATTCACATGAATTCGGTCGTACTTTTTGTTACATTTTTCTCTTCGACAAGATTTGGTGGTACTTTTTTGACAGGAGTATGTGATTCTCTCCGGATGAGAACAGAATTTTGACAGGAATAAGTGATTCTCTCAAATAATTTTTACAGGAGTAAATGACTGCACACTACCTGTACTCTTTATTTGCATATATATTCTTATGACTTTAAAATCTGGATATATTTCATTTTACTATGGTGCCAGTGCTACTTTTTCAAGACTAGCTGGGTATTTTAGGGAGCTGGTTTTCTAGTAGTAAGAAATCTTTGATTAAGGGCTTGTTCATAAGCGCGATGCGACTCCGTGCGATTTTCTCGTTCATCTCACTTCTTGAATACTTTTGTTTCAGTCTGCGATTATTTTTCATCGTCTGCCCGTTCACCTACGAGTAAGAAACTAAATGGAGTGGCCCTAGCGTTTAAAATTCGTGTACATGAGTGTGACGATTTCTACGGTTTTTTTGCTCTCATTTTTCTTCTCGTGTTGTCACTTGTTTAACATTTTTCTTCAACCGAGTGTTGTGGTTGAAAAGTGCTAATTTTATCGTCCTGTAATGTTGAAGTAAGGATTAAATTGATTGCGAAGTACAAAAATATAAAACTATTGCGTGTTGTGTCAAAACTATGTGAAAAAGTTCAAGTTTTAAACGATTAGTGATAATAAAGTGTGTAGTGCAATTTTGCAAAAATTCAAGTTATTTAAAACACTCCGGGATTTAATTTCACAGATAAAGTAGAGAAAATAACTTTCTTTTGTGATACGAATATTTCAGGCGATGTTAAACACACTATTAACTTATAAAATACCCACTTTTTGCGTTAAGGTAGACTTTGTTTACCTTTAGCTCAGCAGCTATATTTTCTTCAGTTACCACTTACAAAGGCGGTGGTGTAATTAAATTTTGCAAGGAGTTAGTAAATGAAAACTTTATTATTGACGTGTTTACTGATTTGGAAATTAATTAGTTAAATTTCTTGTGATGAAAAGCCGTAATAAAAATTACAAATTTTAGTGAAAAAGCTGCTTTTAAATTGCAATTTTAAACAGATTTCTCCAGAAGTCTAAAAATTGCACCAAAGCACCCCCATATAAAGATTTTTTCTTCAGCCTGTCCTGTACTGTTTTTCTTGTGTGCGTGTAAACTCACACATTACTTACCTCCATTTGATATTTCTTTTGGGTATTGCCAATATATTTTGACCGGCGATAACTCACACATAATTAAATAGATTTAAACGATACTTTTATCACGACATTATCTCACAAGTAAGTTTTATCATATACTAATTATTTCACTTAAATACTGTCTGAAACTCACACAATATTACTTTAAAGTGTATATACACTTCGCCACTTGACTGTCACAAAACTTTTACCGCAAATTACTCTTTATACGATTCACTATTAGTTTTTGGTTAGAACGATTTAAAAACTTAATCACACTTCTTACAATTAAACAAATATTCGGATGACAGAAATTCAACTTTTTCACGTTTTTCCTCATAGTGTGACGTCACGGGTAAAAACTGGCTCGACCTTACGGCCAACGCCATCTTGATAACTACAGGCCGTAAGGTAGAGCAAGTTTTTGGCCGCGACGTCACACAAAATGGAAAACAGTTGAAAAAGTCATGATTCTGTCATCCGAAGTTTTGTTTAATTTTAAGAATTGTGATAAAGTTTTAAACTCATTCTAAGCAAAGACTGAGAGTGAACCGTATAAAGAGTTATTTTTGGTAAAAGTTTTGTGACATTCAAGTGGCGAAGTGTATATATTTTTTAGTTAAAGTGAAAATTTCGGCTAATTCGCCTCGGACTTTAAAGTAATATTGTGTGAGTTTTAGACATTATTTAAGTAAAATAACTAGTGTGTGATAAAATTAACTTGTAAGATAATATCGTGAGAAAGTTTCATTTAGATTTAATTAATTATGCATGAGTTATCGTCGTTCAAAATATATTGGCAATACCCAAAAGAAATGTCAAATGGAGGGAAGTAATGACGTCTGCTCTTCAACCTGGCGGATGTAAACAACTCTCAATTTCTTTAAAAAGTGAAAGAAATTACGTTTAACTTTATTATAAGTGATAATATAATAGTTTTGTGATGTTGTGAGAATATGTGGTACTAGTGCTTCGAGTTTTGTTGGTAAATGGGGACAAATCTATTGACAACTTTTACATTTGAAGAGTTGGCTTAGATTTTTCTCTAATTGCTGGCATTATACAACAAATTGTACGATAAATATGAAGTGATCGGATATAAAAATTTATTTGAGAGAATATGTGAAAATAGTGGTTTGTAATTGTTATAGCTTTTTGGTAAATGGGGATACATATATTAATAAATTATGCAATTGAAAAGTTGGATAAGATTTTTTCTAAGCTGTCACTTGAACAGCTGATAACAACTTTTCGTTTGGTCGTATAGATGGCGATGGATCCCTGCCATCTTGATTTCCATTTTGTGTGACGTCATTGTTTCTACCTTACGGCCTGTAGTTATCAAGATGGCGTTGTTACGGCCTGTAGTTATCAAGATGTCGTTGGACAAAGCCAGCATGTCAAGTAACAGGTATATGACTTCAGCCAATCAAACTACAGTTGCATGCGACGGATCGCACTCGTTAACGAGGGTTAATTTACCATTGAACGATGGCGATTTGTCGTGTATGGCTGAGCCAACGCCATCTTGATAACTACAGGCCGTAAGGTAGAAACAATGACGTCACACAAAATGGAAATCAAGATGGCGGTGATCCATCGCCATCTATACGACCAAACGAAAAGTTGTTATCAGCTGTTCAGGTGACAGCTTAGAAAAACTCTTATCCAACTTTTCGATTGCATAATTTATTAATATATGTATCCCTATTTACCAAAAAACTATAACAATTTCAAACCACTATTTTCACATATTCTCCCAAATAAATTTTTATATCAGATCACTTCATATTTATCGTACAATTTGTTGTATAATGCCAGCAATTAGAGAAAAATCTAAGCCAACTCTTCAAATGTAAAAGTTGTCAATAGATTTGTCCCCATTTACCAACAAAACTCGAAGCACTAGTACCACATATTCTCACAACATCACAAAACTATTATATTATCACTTATAATAAAGCTAAACGTAATTTCTTTCACTTTTTAATGAAATTGAGAGTTGTTTACATCCGCTAGGTTGAAGAGCGGACGTCATTACTTCCCTCCATTTGACATTTCTTTTGGGTGTTGCCAATATATTTAGAACGACGATAACTCACGCATAATTAATTAAATCTAAATAAAACTTTCTCACGATATTATCTTACAAGTTAATTTTATCACACACTAGTTATTTCACTTAAATAATGTCTGAAACTCACACAATATTACTTTAAAGTCCAAGGCGAATTAGCCGACATTTTCACTTTAACTAAAAAATATATACACTTCGCCACTTGAATGTCACAAAACTTTTACCGAAAATAACTCTTTATACGGTTCACTCTCAGTCTTTGCTTAGAATGAGTTTAAAACTTTAACACAATTCTTAAAATTAAACAAAACTTCGGATGACAGAATCATGACTTTTTCACCTTTTTCCATTTTGTGTGACGTCGCGGCCAACAACTGGCTCTACCTTACGGCCTGTAGTTATCAAGATGGCGTTGGCTGAGCCAGGGAAGCCGGCGACTCACCTACTAATGATGTAGAAACAAATTCCGGACTTTCAAATCAATGGGTGTTTTCGAGTTTGCTTCGGAGTTAACTCCGGAGACAATTAATGTCAAAGTCGTGTTCGAGTTTGCAGAGTCAACGCCATCTTGATAACTACAGGCCGTAAGGTAGAAACAATGACGTCACACAAAATGGAAATCAAGATGGCGGTGATCCATCGCCATCTATACGACCAAACGAAAAGTTGTTATCAGCTGTTCAAGTGACAGCTTAGAAAAAATCTTATCCAACTTTTCAATTGCATAATTTATTAATATATGTATCCCTATTTACCAAAAAACTATAACAATTTGAAACCACTATTTTCACATATTCTCCCAAACAAATTTTTATATCAGATCACTTCATATTTATCGTACAATGCCAGCAATTAGAGAAAAATCTAAGCCAACTCTTCAAATGTAAAAGTTGTCAATAGATTTGTCCCCATTTACCAACAAAACTCGAAGCACTAGTACCACATATTCTCACAACATCACAAAACTATTATATTATCACTTATAATAAAGTTAAACGTAATTTCTTTCACTTTTTAATGAAATTGAGAGTTGTTTACATCCGCTAGGTTGAAGAGCGGACGTCATTACTTCCCTCCATTTGACATTTCTTTTGGGTATTGCCAATATATTTAGAACGACGATAACTCACGCATAATTAATTAAATCTAAATGAAACTTTCTCACGATATTATCTTACAAGTTAATTTTATCACACACTAGTTATTTCACTTAAATAATGTCTGAAACTCACACAATATTACTTTAAATTCCGAGGCGAATTAGCCGAAATTTTCACTTTAACTAAAAAATATATATACTTCGCCACTTGAATGTCACAAAACTTTTACCACAAATAACTCTTTATACGGTTCACTCTCAGTCTTTGCTTAGAATGAGTTTAAAACTTTATCACAATTCTTAAAATTAAACAAAACTTCGCATGACAGAATTATGACTTTTTCAACTTTTTCCATTTTGTGTGACGTCGCGGCCAACAACTGGCTCTACCTTACGGCCTGTAGTTATCAAGATGGCGTTGGCAGAGTCATGACTCTGGAGTCATCAAATTCGTGTTTTAGTTTGCTACCTAATGTCCCCGGTGCTAGCACCGATGGCTCCATCAAATCGTTTAATCGTTGTGCTGTCAAATGAACGAAGTTCGGTCACTTTTCTGTTTACTTGAAGTGATAAAATTGTTGGCCGATTTGAAAGTTCTGATTAAATGAATTTGGTGTAATATATACCATTAAAAAATTTATATTGTTGAAGTGAAAGAAGATTTATATACACTTTAACTGAAATTGTTAATTAAATAAACAAGGTTTTAGTGAAAACTTATTGTGAAGTGCATAGTGGAATTTTGTCCAAATAACACCCTGTGTCGACTATCTGGAATATTCTATCACACCTAAGACAAGCTACTATTAATCAGCTATCTAGAAATGAGCAAAGTTTTAAAATTATTTACGAAATATTCATAATTTACGTAAAAATGAAACTTTGTTTACATTTCATTTAGAGATAGATCACCAGCTGTTCTGTGAATATTCTGCACTGGTGGATGGAGAAAAGTTTATCTGGCAGGGGTTTCCGCCAATTTTTATTATATCAATATTTATAGATTTTTTGATTGTTAAATTTTATATTTATGTAACTATGAATTATGCAGTTAATAAAATTAAAATATTGACATTGATTAGTTTTTTTGTACTTTAGATTCCCAAAACATGTAGTTTTACGCCAAAAGTGGCTTAAAGTTCTTGGAAGAAGATTTTCAAGACGAAGACTTATTTCAACGAGCGCTGAATATTTTCAATAACTGGAAATGCTTTTTTCAGTAGCAAAAGTTCCTGGAATCTAACTTTCAATAGCAAATGTTCTTGGAAGTTAGATTTTCATACTAGAAAGGGGAAAGTGATTTGTTCAGAGCATTTTTAAATCAAAACCTATTTCAGCTCAACGAATGAGGCTAGGAAGTGATACAAATTAAATTGAATATTTTCGATAACTGGAAATACTGTTTACAACTAATCTAATCTTTTCTGAATAAATCCACACACATTAAATGTGAGGGAAAACATTGTAATCATTGAGCTATTGGGCGAATTAAATTCATCAAATTTAATTGAAGTCGTAATATTAGGCAATTTTTATAGCTTGATATTTTATTCCAAAATCGGTATACTGATTATTCTTTTAAATAATGCTGAGATTGAGAAGACGAACTTCCAATTTTATATGGTAAAATTTGTATTTACATTTTGTTTATTTGAACGTGTCTAAGTTGTTTAAAAAACGTCGTTTATGTCGTTTTTGTTCTGCGGCTGGGTCTTAGGTGTCAAATTTTTTTTCTGTTTAGCTGAGTCCCTGGGTCTTAGCTGTCACTTGGTATTCACATTTCAATAGCTAATTTGATTTCGCGAGTGAAAAATTAAGATTATACTTGTATTAACTAATAATATAATTTAAAACTTTAGTGATGATATAGTGAAAGACGTGAATAGATTTATTTAATTGAACTTTGTTTCGAAAACTGTGTAATTTTATTCATTAGGTGAAATTAAGTGCGTTGTGCAATCTTGTATGAATAACAGCCACCAGCGCCCTACTGAAATATCTTTTCACAAGTAAGATAACTATATTGCCTTGATAATTAATTGCCCAATTAAAAGTTAATCAAAATAAGGAGATTTGTAGCGAAATTTCCGCTTTTTACATGACTATAAAATTCTTATTTACATTTTGCTTGAGGTAACAGCTGATTTCCTACGATGTGCACCGGCGGCTCGTAAAAAGTTACACAGTGAGGGTTTTGTAAAAATTTGAATTTTTAAAATAAACTTAAATTATAATATATATGAATTTTAATTTTTTTATTATTTTGTGATTACAGCTTATCTTCATATATTTTGCATGGTCGGGCGCATACCTTTTAGCCGAAGACACTTTTGTCAGCATTAAATTATTTCAGAATATAATTACATAAATATTATTCCTATTCATTAGATTTCCAAAAAATATCGTCTTGCCGGGAAGATGACTGCAAGCTATTGGGAAAATGGAATTCCAAATCAGCAACAATAGTGTCGTTTGCTCAGAATATTTCTTAGCCCAGGGTAACGATTCTCACACAATTTGGTTGCCTAACCGTTTCAATAAATTAAGCGCATGCCCAAAAAATGTTGTGGCAACAGAAAAATATTTCATAGCAACGAATAAATATGTCAAGTTTGTGCGCATGATCTGTAATTCTCCCATGCCGTTCCCCGGAGCTTGCATCTAAATACTGAGTGGCCTGGCTGGGAGCTGGCGTGTGATTTTGACACTTCATAGCGCTTGGACTGCCATGAGTAAAAATTTTGTAAAACGGTTTGCATTTCCTCCAACCGATTGAACACACACTTGTTAAATTCAAGCTCTACACATTTCTACAATTTTGCGTAATTACAAGGCAACGAAACAACAAATTTCGTGAGAATTCCTACCCTGGACTTATTTTCAACAGGCAGAGGAATTAAACAGTCAAATGCCATATCTGAAAACATGACAAATATACAAGTGGTAAGTTTATGTATAAATTTTAACATAAAGTATTGATAAAATTTTAAAAGATGGTGGTAGGCCTAATGGGGAACCGGCCAACACCTCAACAGGTGTTTTCACGGTTTCAACATGTATTGAATTCTCAATTTTAATTATAAATATTTAATGAAAGGAAATACATTTTACTACTGTAAATATATCTTAAGGTGGTGTTGAAAAATGCATCGTTTTAATACCAGCTTAATTTTTGCAAAGTAAATAAATTAAAGAACATTATTGTTCCAAGTATTGTTATTATTAAAAAATGTATTGACTATTCATTGGATTATAATAAAAGTTGCACTCTTTTATTATTATCCAATTGTAGTGTATAATTATTTTGAGGAAAATTAAGATTTTTTTGCAATTTTGGAGTTTTGGTGAAAAAATAATGCAAAAAAGTATTTTTTCCGCCATTTTGAAATGGAGCTTGGACAAATAAAACTAATGGGTTGTCAAACGAGGACTAACGATGGACAAACGATCTATGGAGCTCAAAAAGATTTTTTCCAATTTGGAGTTTTGGTGAAAATATAATGGAAAATAACGTTTTTTGTCCGCCATTTCGAAATGGAGCTTGGACAAATAAAACTAATGGGTGGACAAACGAGGACTAACGATGGATAAACGATGTATGGAGTTCAAAAAGATTTTTTTGCAATTTTGGAGTTTTGGTGAAAAAATAATGCAAAAAAAAGTTTTTTGTCCGCCATTTTGAAATGGAGCTTGGACAAATAAAACTAATGGGTAGACAAACGACGACTAACGATGGATAAACGATCTATGGGGTTCAAAAAGATTTTTTTGGAATTATGGAGTTTTGGTGAAAAAATAATGCAAAAAAACGTTTTTTGTCCGCCATTTCGAAATGGAGCTCGGACAAATGAAACTAATGGGTGGACAAACGAGGACTAACGATGGACAAACGTATATACCATAAAAAAATTTAAAATTCAAAAAAGGGGGTGCCAACTTTAAACTTTTTGAAAATTTATATAATTAATTACAATTAATTTGCGGGTGGACAAATTTAAAGAAGGTATATAGAGAAAGTACTGCCAATTCGATATACCAAATTAAGAAAACAAAAACTTCTTCCCTCCCATATTGTCACTATTTCCGCTATTTTTCGTGCCCTTTCGCGCACCATGTACATTTACAAATTTGCTCTCAAATGACAAATGGTGCGAAAGTTTATTTTCCTCTCGGTAAAGTGCGCGCGCGAATTACATTGAAAAGACTGAATCGAATTATCGTGCAATAAGTGTAAGTTTATTAATTTTGATTTAGATTTTATTAATTTTAGGTGATTTAGAACCGTCATAGTGACATTTACCATGTAATTAGTTGAGTTTTTCGTGCTTTCGCGTAAATGTTGTACCACAGCACTGCGCCATACTTAATTTAAGGGTAGAGCAGCCAACTTTAAATAAACCGGATGAGGGAAGATTCTTCGTGCAGTTTAACGAACCTGGGCCATATTGGCGGTACTTTCTCTATATACCTTCTTTAGACAAATTAAACTAATGGGTGGACAAACGTGGACTAACGATGCACAAACTATCTGCGGAGTTAAAAAACGTTTTTCGGAATTTGGGGGTGCTGGTGAAAAAAAAGGAAAACAAGTTTTTTGTCCACCATT
Source organism: Leptarthrus brevirostris (assembly GCA_964036015.1). Lineage (NCBI taxonomy): Eukaryota > Metazoa > Arthropoda > Insecta > Diptera > Asilidae > Leptarthrus > Leptarthrus brevirostris. The sequence goes on from OZ038371.1 coordinate 72,158,352, forward strand.
TTGTAATGGAGCTTGGACAAATAAAACTAATGGGTGGACAAACGTGGACTAACGATGGACAAACGATTGCAACAAAAAAATATGCAAAATTCAAAAAAGGGGGTGCCAACTTCACACAGCTAGTGTGCCGATTTCTACTGTTTTTTTGCTCTCATTTTTCTTCTCGTGTTGTCACTTGTTTGACATTTTTCTTTAACCGAGTGTTGTGGTTGAAAAAGTGCTAATTTTATCGTCCTGTAATATTGAAGTAAGATTGCGAAGGACAAAAATATAAAACTATTGCGTGTTGTGTCAAAACTATTTGAGAAAAGTTCAAGTTTTAAACGATTAGTGAAAATGAAGTGTGTAGTGCAATGTTGCAAAAATTCAAGTTATTAAAAACACCCCGGGATATAATTTCCACATAAAGTAGCGAAAATAATTTTCTTTTTTAATAAGAATATTTCAGGCGATGTTAAACACACTATTAACTTATAAAATACCCACTTTTTGCGTTAAGGTAGACTTTGTTTACCTTTGGCTCAGCAGCCATATTTTCTTGAGTTACCATTTGCAAAGGCGGTGGTGTAATTAAATTGTGCAAGAAGTTAGTAGCTAAAAACCTCATTATTGAAGTGTACTGATTAGCAAATTAATTAGTTAAATTTCTTGTGATGAAAAGCCGTAATAAAAATTACAAATTTTAGTGAAAAAGCTGCTTTTAAATTGCAATTTTAAACAGATTTCTCCAGAAGTTTAAAAATTGCACCAAAGCACCCCCATATAAAGATTTTTTCTTCACCGTCCTGTGCTGTTTTTCTTTGTGTGCGTGTAAGCTCACACATTTTAGGCACAGGCTGCGGAAATCTCTGCTGTTGGGCCACTCCTTTTAGTTACTTACTCGTAGAAAACACCCAATAGTAAAAGAAGAAGAACAAGAAGAAATTGTTTGTTGAACACTACGAGTAAAGGCCAAAACACAATGAGATGCGATACGTCTGCGACACGACACCATATGATTTTGCTGTCGCAGCCGTGACGCATGATGTCGCATACGATAATACAATGAACTTATGATGCGCCATTTTGACAAGTGTATTAAATAAGTTTGGTTCAGTTTGGTTTAGGCTAAAAAGTTGTGTAGATCTTTATAAAAGACTTTCTGAAGAATGGTGTTTACAATAAAAAAAAAGAAAAAATTACTAAATGCATGTTTGGCAGTACTAAGAAATATTTTGCCATAATTGATCCTTATATTTGTTATCTTTGTATTTTTTTGACTTTTTATTATATAGGCATTCATATTCTCTAACAGAATTTATTAATAGTTCTTCAAATTCGCTCAATTTAAATTTTATTTATATTTTCTTGCTAACTGTCAAAGTGTCGCAGCGTCAAATTCCAACAGTGTTGAAAATTTTTAGCAAGCAGTGCGACACGTCAATGTCGCATTGCGACCATTGTGTTACCATCAATGGTTTTGCACATGTTGGAACTTTTGACAGTCGCATAGGTGTCGTGTCGCAGACGTGTCGCATCTCATTGTGTTTTGGCCTTAAGTAACAAGTTTCTTAAGCGGGAAACACAATGGGAACTTTCACAACTTTGTACTTTGCCGGCTTTTGACAGCTCGACTAAAACACACGCAATGAAGTTAGGTAAGAGATAATGGCAAAGTCGGTGAAGTCGGCCAAGTTGGCATAGTTCGATGTAGGGCTAGTTTCTACCTTAGAATAAAGAACGAGAGTAAAGGTTATCTTAAGTAAAAACCTGTACGTGTGATAAGCATTTTTGCTTCAACGCCAAGTGGCGAGTGGGTTAAGGGTACTGTCAAAAGTTGGCAAAGTTAACATTGTGTTCTGTCCATTTTCAGAAAGTTCTGAAAGCTGGGGCTGTCGAAAGTTGGCAAAGTTCAAAATTGAGAAAGTTACCATTGTGTTTCCCGCTTTACTTAGTTTCTTATGGCTCAATGCACGCGGCGCGTTGACAGTTCAGTAGAATACTCACGTTTAGATGCGACAAGGCCAAATGGCTACCGCGTTTGCCGCGGACGACGCGTGAGTTGGCCTATTTTCTACTTTTGGCGCGCGGCCTTAGAATATATAACTAGAGGAAGTGCACATCGCTCAGAAAAGTTAGGCATTTTTCTTTATGTGTTAGAAGTGTATCTTTGTGGTAGTTTTCTCCATAGCAGTAGTAAAAAAACGGACTTGCGCTTGACGGGGCAAACATAAGTTTTGAAATTAAACTCCATTTTGGCTGACCGCCACTGAAATCGAGTTGGGGGACAAAAATTCCAATTGCTCAGATGTAAACAAATTGAGAACGGGGACAACAACTTTTATTTTTCTAGTTACCTACATTAAGTCTTAGCAGTTTTAATTAAATAATATAATATTAAATATATCATAAAACATATTTTTAATAGCTACTTCAATAAAAAAGATATTCCACGAGTCTATCGTCGATTATTTGTGGAACAATGAACAGAACACTTCATTTTAAAAATCTGTCTTTTAAAGTCTATAAATTATTTAAAAACTTATAAACATAAATCACTCCACTAATATAGTATCGATTTTTGATGTTATATTTGCAGAAATAACTTTTAATTCCAAATAAATTGAAAACAAAATTCACACAGAACTAATGACAAATGTTTTGCATTAGAATCTGTCAAAGATAGGGGATCTGTCATCGAGATAGGGGACACGTACCTCACCTTGCCTACAAGAGAAATGCTTAAAACACGTACGAGGTTTTTACAGGCAAGGGCATTTCCTCTAGTTATATATTCTAAGCGCGCGGCAGACGCGTTGACAGTTCTTTTTGAGAGTTTTTGCCGCGATATTTGCAAAGAATTCTGACGTTGCAAAATGGATGTCAATAGTTTTGAAGAAAAAGTAATTTGTGCGGTGGAAAAATATCCTGTGATATTTAATAAAGGTTCCATTAACTACAGAAACATAAATAAATCGCCTGACAAGCAAGATATCTGCAACAAAATTTATGTTGAAAAGTGCTGCGATTTAACAATAAAATAAATATTACATGAGCGTCAAGAAAAGTCTACATTCAGGAGAAATCGGCGTTCGAATACTAGTTTTAGTTAATCTTTCTTTCAGAAGATTTAATTGTGCGTCGAAAGTCTCAGTTTTCATTCTCGTAGCTACATAAAACTGTTCCACATCATTTTCTTTCATTTGCTTAAATGTCTTTTCAAAGAATCCACTTATCATGCTGTCACCATACAATTCTCTCACCCAGAATCGTCTATTGCTTCTTTCACGTATCCTCTTGTATTCCTTATACGCTTCATAAAAAACTATCGGAGTTGTCATTATATCTATCAACTCCATAATATCCATTTATGTGTTTTTTCGCAAAGAATTTAGTTCAACTTTACAGCTTAAATGACTTGTTTACAAATATCAGAATAACTGTCACAGCAACGCGACGCGTGTATTTGGTCTTACAAAATTTTCACCGCGTCTGCCGCGAACGACGCAACGCGTGCCGCGACGCAGAACGCGTACATTGGGCCATTGCCTTAAAGGTGATGGCCCAATTCACGCGTCGCGGCACGCGGCGCGTTGACAGTTCAGTAGAATACCCACGTTTAGGTGCGACAAGGCCTTATAGTATATAACTATAAGGAGAGGCCCTAAAGCCAAAAAACCTCGGCACTTTTCTTGATGTAGTTGAATCGTTGAGTTGTGTTTGTTTTCGTCATGGCAGTAGTAAAACAACGACATTTCTAGAGGTGGGCCAAAATAAATTGGAAATTAGAGCGTAATTGCATTTTACAATTGCCTCAAGGAATTGCGAATGATTTTGGTTTTTGTAGCGAATCTATATCACAAAATTAAATTGAAACTTTTAAACATTTTAATCACGAATTTAAGTTTTTAGTGTCCCTTTATAAAAGTAAAATCACGAGCCACTGGGTTAGCTAAGGAGAAGCAAAAAATTCGATCTTAGAAAATGTAAACAAACTAAGAACGCGCCGAAAAAACTTAACTTTTCTTTACGTTCCGTTGCAGTTCTTAGCGTGTCAATGCAATTATATCAAGCTTAGGAACTAACAAAACATTATTTTAATCAAAAACTTCCCTGAAAAACAATATTCCACGTTACAACGCCAATTGTTTGCACAACACAAAAACCGCGCACTTCATTTCAACAATTTCACTATTAAAGTACACTGTCTACAGTTCAAAAAGTTGAAAGCTATTAGCTTTACAGTTTTCTAATATATTGCACTAAAATAAAGAGTAAAAACCACTCGGAACTTTATATGGAATTACAAAACAAAATTGTTAAACCATCAAACAATTCACGATAATCACTTTGACAGTTCGCAAACTAAGGAGAAGAGCTCTCCGTCCTCACCTTGCCTAAAAGCCAAATGCCGATCACACGTACACGGTTTCACAGATGAGGGCCTTTCCTGTTGTTATATATTCTAAGGACAAGGCCAAATGGCTACCGCGTTTGCCGCGGACGACGCGTGAGTTGGCCTATTTTCTACTTTTGGCGCGCGGCAGACGCGTTGACAGTTCTTTTTGAAAGTTTTTGCCGCGATATTTGCAAAGAATTCTAACGTTACAAAATGGATTTCAATAGTTTTGAAGAAAAATTAATTTGTGCGGTGGAAAAATATCCTGGATATTTAATAAAGGTTCCATTAACTACAGAAACATAAATAAATCGCCTGACAGCGGTTAATGCAACTTTAAATGTCATAGACAAATATTGTTTGCTCCACCCGTGAGCAAGATATCTGCAACAAAATTTATGTTAAAAAGTGCTGCGATTTAACAATAAAAAAAATATTACAGGAGCGTCAAGAAAAGTCTACATTCAGGAGAAATCGACATTCAAATACTAATTTTAGTTAATCTTTCTTTCAGAACCCTCTAAACATGACGAGTCGTAAACGTAACGCCGGCGAAGTCTAATTTTCATAGAACTCTTCGCCAACGATACGCCGCCGGCGTAACAGAAACGAGTCGTTAACGTTTCACTTGACCAAAGAAAAGTGAAACAAAACGGCGAAGAGTTGTTTATGTATTGGTACTTCGCTAACTCTACGCCGGAGGCGTACCGTTTGTGTAATACTTTAGTGTGTCGTTTACGAAATGCCTAGAACGTGTCTTTAACGAAATGCTTTTAGCGTAATGTAAACGAAGTAATTTTAGCCGCTGATAAATCCTTTTCATAAAGTTCACTTTGAGAGTTTTCACTGTACAAATTTTAGCATGAGATTTATGTTGAAGTTTAACGGTTAAACTCAACTTCATCTTCGGTGCAAAAGTTCTGACAGTGAAGGGTCCCATAGCGATTTGTAACTGTAAAATAAATTAATAATGTAAATCGTTTTTGAAAAATTTGGAGAGGAGAAAAGCAAGCTAATTCATTCATTCATTTATTTTTATATTTAAAATATTTTCATTGACTTATATATGTACATTTATTTCTAGACAATTTTAACCTAATTCTCAATTGTCTATATTGTCCACTTATAGCAATTCACTAATTGTCTTATATCAACATCAACTATAACAATTAATAAAACTATTTTAATCACTTTATAATTAAAATAACACTGCAAAATTTTTATAAACATTTTGAACACAACTCAAGATGGCCACAAACTGTGAGTAAACATGACAGGTTTATTTTTATTTGGCACACTTCGATACATTAGTGTTGGTGTCAGAGCGACTCGTAAACATTACGTTTACGTTTCGCCTAGAGCGAATTCGCCAAAATGCTTAGAGGGAAGATTTAATAGTGCGTCGAAAGTCTCAGGTTTCATTCTCGTAGCTGCATAAAACTGTTCCAAACATTTTCTGTCATTTGCTTTAATGTCTTTTCAAAGAATCCAATTATCATCCTGTCACCATACAATTTTCTCACCCAGAATCGTCTACTGCTTCTTTCACGTATCCTCTTGTATTCCTTATACGCTTCGTAAACAACTATCGCAATTGTCATTATATTTAACAACTGCATAATATCCATTTATGTGTTTTTTCGCAAAGAATTTAGTTCAACTTTACGGCTTAAATGACTTGTTTACAAATATCAGAACAACTGTCACAGCAACGCGACGCGTGTATTTGGTCTTACAAAATTTTCACCGCGTCTGCCGCGAACGACGCAACGCGAGCTGCGACGCACAACGCGTACATTGGGCCATTGCCTTTAAGGCAGAAACTTAGAACAAAAAACGAAAGGAAGTGCACTATGCCAACGCCATCTTGATAACTACAGGCCGTAAGGTAGAGCCAGTTGTTGGCCGCGACGTCACACAAAATGTCTGCCGTTCAGTTATAACACCCTTTGTACGCTTGTTTACTGAAGTTTTCTTGAAATTTGTGATAAATTTGGAGATGATTTCAGCCGCAATGGCTTGTTTGACAAGACTATCACTTAGTGACATCTTGAAAAGTTAAATATATGTTGTAGAACTGTTGATCCGGCTCGAAGGACCATTAAATGTTCTGCCCGTAACAGGACGAACACGCAAAATAAGTGAAAAAGAAAAGAAGATTTCGGAAACAGTTCTATATATATATTTTTATTCTCCTTATTGTATCACAGATTTCACTTACAATAACACTATCAGTTAACTTACAATCTAATCACTTTAATTCACTAAGATAAATTCACTAATATTTGCTCGAAACAAATTCATTAAAATACTGGAGTATAAAATAGTGCAAGAAATTTCAAGACTGGAGCAAGTATAAATTCAAGAAATAGAAAAGTTCAAATATACGATGACTGTGTTAGTATAGTCGCTTAGATAATAAAGTAGTATAACTAATATTATATCGCAATTTGATCGTTTAAGTCGTATACTAAAAATGATGGACAGGAAATCTTTATTCTGGTCGAAAACCCAGAATAAAGTGATAGGAAATCTTTATTCAAGTCAATACCTTGAATAAAGTGTAAGGAAATCTTTATTCTAGTCGAAGACCCAGAATAAAGTGATAGGAAATCTTTATTCAAGTCAATACCCTGAATAAAGTGTAAGGAAATCTTTATTCTAGTCGAAAACCCAGAATAAAGTGATAGGAAATCTTTATTCAAGTCAATACCCTGAATAAAGTGTCGAAGGAAATCTTTATTCTAGTCGAAAACCCAGAATAAAGTGATAGGAATTCTTTATTCAAGTCAATACCTTGAATAAAGTGTAAGGAAATCTTTATTCTAGTCGAAAACCCAGAATAAAGTGATAGGAAATCTTTATTCTTGTCAATACCAAGAATAAAGTGGAATAAAATCTTTATTCTTGTCAATACCAAGAATAAAGTGGAATAAAATCTTTATTCTTGTCAATACCAAGAATAAAGTGGAATAAAATCTTTATTCAAGTCAATGCCCTGAATAAAGTGGAGTTAAATCTTTATTCTAGTCAATGCCCAGAATAAAGTGGATATTACTACGCAAATATATTTTTTAATGTTTACTCACCGAAAGCCAAATGATAAAAGAGAAGGATCAACGGTATCCGCAGTCCTTTTATAGATGAAAAGCTAGCGGCACTATGATTTGAAATTAATGACGTAATTTCTTTAGTGTTACCACTTTCCAATTCTTGAAATCTTTACCCACTCATGTCTTTTACAAAATTATTACAATGATTTGTGATTTTTATTTATTATCTACTTTTATATAATAACAAATTCTATTTATTTTCATAAAAATAAAAATTTAATTCCTTAGTATCATCGTTTTCGCGCAGTTGAATTAATTTTATAACATTTGTAAGGTTTTGTTGCGTGTGGAAAAGATAATTGGTCCAAGCCGTCTAGCCGTTTAGCCGTGTAGCCGTGATAAATTTTTGTTACTGGCCATCTGTCAAGATGTGTCAGAAAGTGTATTTGTTTTGATCACTTCTGGATGGCTGTGGGAACATTAAATTTTATTAGGTAAGTTTTTATAAATAATTTCATAAAATAATATGATTCTTTGTGGTTTTGTTTTTCTTCTTTTTCAGGGCCGGAGCTGGACAAATGGACTGGATATCACTGGATAGAAAATGCAATGTCTGTTGCATGTAGACGGGATTCTGGAGTTTTAGTAAATGCCGTCGGCATTATGAAGTGGTAAAAATTATGTTTGATTGAATTGTGTTATTAATGATTTACTTTTAGGTGTGCTGAATATTAATCTAGCTGGCGAGGAAGTTTTCGGGACTCCGAACATGCTGCCCCCCTTGAAAGGTTGCGCCTTTCAAGAAGGATGTTTTAGTTTTCGGATTATGTTAGTTTTAGGTTAACAAAGTTTTAGTGCCTTTGTACAATTATGTTTTTATGTTGTATTTTGGTTTTGAATAAATGAAAATTGAGAACTAACTACCTGTGAGTTTAATTTTGAATATGTGACATACCTTGAGGGAGTAGGTTATGTTGATAACGTAATGCTGTGTTTACCTTTTGCTGTAGCGACTATGTGTGAGTGTACACTTGCCTTGAACATCATCTTTGTAGGAAAGGTGATCTTATGATGTAGTAGAATTTTTACGCTGTGATCTTAGAGAAGTTGCCATGTATGTGTCCACTATATTGGAAAATTTAAGGAAAAGAGCTGAAACTGAATTAAAAGTTTTTTTTTTTTTTTTTAAAAAAAGGCTGAAATTAAAATTTAAATTGAAACCAAATTCGAAAAATTTCAAATAAAACGAGAATTTCAATAAAAGTATTTTATTTATAGGAAACTTTAATATTTCCAGTTGCCAGTAATTTTACATTTACTCGAGTGCCTGCTCTAGTAGTGAGTCTTTGCTTCCGCTTTTTCGACCGTCGCAATGCCGTCCATGAAACACGAATTGTTTCAGAATTCGACGTGTTGTTTTCATCGACCAAATGCACGAACAGATCGTCACTAGAACTTGTGGCTGGTACAAGTACTATATTCTGCAGAATTTGTAATTTCGGTGGAGTGCGAGTAGATGGAGTTGGAACTTCGTCGTCATCAATAACAATAATCTCTGGATCTACCTTCATTTCTTCCAACTTGATTTTATTGAATCTTCTCCTCAGATGGTCGATGTTGGGTGACTGTTGTGTTGAATGCGGAAGTTGTCCAGAGAAATTTCCTTCCGTTGTTGTCTGTTCGATATTATCTAGAAAATCCTCTATTTCCCTCAATAGCGTGTCATCATCGGAATTTCTCAAATTATCTTCTCTCTCCTTTCCAGGTGTTATAGGTCGGTTCAACTCCATTATAATTTGGTCAATTTCTCGTTCCCGTGATGTAGGAGAATTCGCTTTAGAATTTAATTCTCGCGATTCCATATTTCACTTTTAATTACACTTTGTTTTTGATTTTCAAATTCAAACGCGTTTACTGATTTGCAGCGATCGAACTAACATTTAGTTGTCGTGCGAGCAGAATATATATAAATGTAACGGACGATTTGTCTCTGATTTGAGATTTGTTTTAACGGATTCGTTTGTAAATTTATTTTCAAATGGAAAATACAGTTTAATTTCGGAATCTTTGTTAAATTTGATTTGAAGAATTTTCAATTTTGAGTTTTTTTGAAAATTTTGATTTTGAATAATTTAGGAATTTGAATTTTTGAGCATTGGAAAAATTTTAATTTAGTTAATTTTAGAAAATGAGCCTTTTGATAAAATTGATTTTTGCTTTAAGAATTTTGAGTTTGAAGTTTTTGTACTATTTGATCTAGATTAATTTGATTGTGGAAATAGACATATTTTGGAAATTGGTCTTTTTAATTCAGAATTTTTTGTCTTGACTGTTACTACCCTAACTAAATTATCTGCACCTGGATGAATTTTTGTAATTCTGCCAATTAGCCAACGAGAAGATGGTAAATTATCTTCTTTAATGATGACTAAATCTCCAATTTTGGGATTCAAAATTGGTGTTTTCCACTTAGGACGATTTTGTAGCAAATTTAAGTAGTCCTTAGACCATTTCGACCAGAATTGTTGTTGTAACAATTGCAGGTGATTCCAGCGAGATGTTAGGGATGTATGCTTTACAGTAGATGGTTCTGGAGGTGTAATTATTGAATTACCAATTAAAAAATGACCGGGTGACAGGGCGTCCAAATCATCAGGGTCATCGGATGATGGACATAATGGCCTGGAATTAAGGCAAGCTTCGATCTGAGCCAAGACTGTTGCAAATTCCTCAAATGTTAAGAGTGAATTGCCTAGAACCCTTCGAAGGTGAAATTTTATAGATTTCACTCCTGCTTCCCATAAACCGCCGAAGTGAGGCGTAGATGGAGGATTGAAATGCCATTCTATACCTTCAGTTGCTATACTTTCAGCAATTGCCTTATTTGCTTCCTTTATTGCAACTTCGTATTCAGTTTGCAGCACCTTACTAGCGCCAATGAAATTAGTGCCACAGTCAGAATATATGTGGGAGCACAGTCCTCTTCTGCTGCAAAAGCGTCTGAAAGCCGCAATAAAGGCTGCTGTGGACAGGTCGGAAACAGGCTCTATATGAATGGCTTTGGTGGCCATACATATAAATATACAGATATAGCCCTTATATGATCGATTACCCCTGTGTTTCGACATTCTCAAATGTATCGGTCCTGCATAATCAATTCCAGTATGTTGGAAAGGACGAGATATGTTGACGCGATGGAAAGGTAGATTTCCCATGAATTGATTTGATGTTTGAGGAGATTGCTTGAAACAAGTAATGCATTTATGGATTATGTTTCGAACAGTTTTTCGTCCTTGAGGAATCCAAAATTCGTTTCTTAAAGTAGTAAGCACTAGTTGGGTTCCTCCGTGGAGCGTTTGATTGTGAAAATGTCTTATAATTAGGGAAGTAAAGTGGCTATCTTTTGGTAATAAGACTGGGTGTTTTTGAGAATATGGAATATTTGCATTTTGTAGACGACCTCCAACACGTAAAATGCCGTTTTTGTCTACAAACGGATTGAGAGATAGAAGAGCGCTTTTAGCGGGTAGTTGGTGGCCTTTTTGAAGGGTTTCAATTTCAAATTGAAATGAGAATTTTTGGACCAGTTTTATTAACGCCAATTTTGAGTCTTGTATTTCGCCTGTTGAAAGAAAATCCAATTTTCGCTGATGTTTTTGTTTACGACAATTATTAGAAAACCTTATACAATAAGCTACTGTACGTATTAATTTAAAGTATGACGAGAATCTGATTGTAACTTCGTCTTGCATTGATTTTACGTTTGCAACATGTGTAATCCTTTTTTCTTCAATTTCTTCAGATACATTTCCTAGTACCTTAGTCTTTGGCCAATTTTCTTCGTGGTCTTTTAACCAGTTAGGTCCATGCCACCAAAGATTATGTCCGTTTAAAACAGACGTTTTAACACCGCGAGAATTGCAATCTGCAGGATTATCCTCAGATTTCACATGTTGCCAAGAATCAATTTCAGTGCATTCTTGTATCTCTGCAATTCTATTCGCGACATATGTTTTGAATTTATTTGCGTGATTGCGAATCCATGACAAAACAATTGACGAATCAGTCCAGGCGAAAATTGGTACTCGTTTTAAATTTAGATCAGTTTTTACACGTTTAATTAGACGAGTTAATAAAACTGCGCCACACAACTCTAATCGGGGAAGGGAAACCGGCTTCACAGGTGCTACTTTACTTTTTGCGAAGAGCAAGTTTACATTAATATTATTTTCGTCGTCAATGACTCGAATGTAAATAGCGGCAGAATACGCATGAATTGAGGCGTCTGAAAACCCATGAATTTGACAGCCTTGAAAATTACTTTTGGTGTGCAACCATCTTGGAATGCGAATCTGGTCAATGTACTGTAATTCGGTTTTGAATTGTTGCCATTGTTTATTGATGTTAGGTGGAATCGGATCATCCCAGGAACATCCGCAGAGCCATAAGGCTTGCATCAGAATTTTCCCGGTTACGACTATTGGAGATATCCAGCCAAGTGGATCAAATAATGTGGCAATTTCCGACAGAATAGAACGCTTGGTGGGTATGCGATCTATTGTTTGTCGGTGTTGCAATGTAAAATAGTCGCCAACTGGGTACCAAAAGATACCCAGAGTTTTAACCGCATCATCACTTGCGAAGCGCAAAGGAAGTTGAATTTCCCTGTAATCCTCTGGAATGTTTTCTAGGAGATCCGATGAGTTGCTAACCCATTTCCTTAAATTGAAGCCTCCGCCATTCAATAATTGAAGAAGTTCCCTTTGAATTACCAGAGCTTCTTGTATAGAGTCTGCACCTGTCATCAGATCATCCACGTAAAAGTCTCTGGTGGCAATCTTAGCAGCAATTGGATACTTCTTAGCTTCGTCTTTGGCTAGTTGATGCAATGATTTTATAGCCAAGTAAGGCGCTGAAGTAGTTCCGAAGGTTACAGTGGTTAAAATATAGTCTTTAATTGTGTCTGACGGGTTATTTCTCCAAACTATTTTCTGATATTTCTGATCTTGATTTTGTACATTGACCATTCGATACATTTTTTCAATGTCTGCTGACATTGCATACTCGTATTTTCTCCATCTTAATAACAGAGTGAAAAGTTCTGGTTGCAGAACTGGACCTGCGTGAAGCTGTTCGTTCAAGCTTTTCCCATTGGTAGTCTTCGCAGATGCATCAAATACTACCCTGACCCTAGTTGTTGTGCTTTCTTTAAGCACAGCATGGTGTGGAAGATAATAACTGTCCTTGTGATTATCATCCTTTGTAGTACGTCTCATGTGTCCAAGAGTTTCATATTCTTGGAGACATTTATTGTATTCATTGCGAAGGTTAGGGTCTTGATTCAGCTTTCTTTCTAATGCATAGAATCTGCGTACTGCCATATTTCGCGACTCTCCTAATTCTGGCTCCTCATTCTTGAATGGTAGGCGAACTTCATATCGACCATTTATATTCCGAGTGTGCGTTTTTTCATAAAAATTTTCACACTCTTTTTCTGGTGCAGGCTGTTTAGCCTGATACACTACTTCTTCACTTTCCCAAAATTTTTGCAATAAGGTGTCAAGTGAACTATCTTGTTCGAATCTCGCACTTATTGTTAGGGAAGAAGCCTTAAGACAAGGAGCATTAGAAGAGAGATTACCAAACAGAATCCAGCCTAAGGTGCTGTTCTGAGCAGTAGGTGTACCTGGAGAACCTTTGCGTAATCCTTCAAGGATAATTTCACTATAAACATCCGCTCCTAATAAAAGATCAATTTTTCCAGGCTTGTTAAAGAAGGGATCAGCAAGCTCGAGATTATTTATGTGATCCCACTTTGTATCCTGAATAATTGCAGGAGGTAGCAAATCTGTAATAGTTTGTACAACTAATGCAGTGACAAGGGTTGGCTTATACCTCGGAGTTTGAGGAAGTATCTGAATTGAGGTTTGTCTTTGTACATTTGTAGCTTTAGACTTTCCCAATCCAGTGATTTGAACAGAAACATTATCTGTTTTTAATTGCAACCTGTGAGCAGCAGCTTGTGTAATGAATGATACTTGCGATCCAGAATCGATTAATGCTCGCAATTTGTAAACTGTCCCTGATTTAGACGTGACGTTAACCAAGGCAGTTGATAATAAGGCTTGAGCGGTGTGTTGACCATGTTTCGTATAGAATGATTGTACTGGTGTTCCTGCATTGTCAATAGATGTGGAAGATGTTGGTTTCGAGATTGAATTTTCACAAGGAATTATGCCTTGTGATGCACGTGATCGAGAATTCTGAATTGAATTATTTCTATGAAGTAGCGAATGATGCTTTCTTCCACAACGTTGACAAGAGAATTTGCTTGTACAGAATTGCAGTTTATGATTTCTCGATAAGCAATTCACACATAAACTGTTTTTCGACACAATTTTAAATCTTTCGTCGACACTTAATTTAGCAAACTTTGGACATTTGAATAGTTGATGCGAATCATTACAAACCGAACATTTTTGACTTGATGAAGCAAAATGTGATGCAGTCTTAATTTTGTACTGTTCAAGGCCTTTACTTGTGGATCCGGTTTTAGACTCCATGATTGCCTCCAAAGTACGGAATCTTTTTCCCAAGAAACTCTTAAATTGTTCAAATGTCGGTAGGCCTTCAGAGCTACTTATTTCTTGTTCCCACATTCGGTGAGTCTCAGAAGGTAGACATTGTACCAATATGTAAATAAGGATTGGATCCCATTCCTTCGTCGAAATCCCTAATGCTTCGAGCTCATATATGCACTCTAAGGACTTGTCTAACAATGACTTAATTCCCTTTGCTGACTCAGTTGTTTGTTTTTGAGTATGACAAAGAATTTTTAGTTGCGCATTAACTAAAACTCTCTTATTGTCATATCTGTCAACAAGAAGTTTCCATGCATTATAATAACTTGCATTTGTTATGGGGAATTGTCGTAATAAGTGTTCTGCTTCTCCAGCAACACTTGTTTTCAAGTAATGGAGTTTCTGCACCGGAGGCAGTGAGGGATTCGTGTGCACTAATGAATGGAATAAATCGTGGAATGATCGCCACGATTCGTAAGATCCTGAGAATTCAGGAAGTGTGATTCGAGGCAACTTCAAGAACGAAGAAGTTGATTCGGACACTGACTCATTGCTTATTTGAGATTGATGATAAGAAGGTGACGGAGGAGGTTCGAGTGCAATTAATGCATCTTTTAGATAACCGATAAATTCGTAATATTTTTCCTCCATCTCCGAATATTGGTCACTCACAAAATATTCATGCGCGACTTCTTCAGGTTTAGCACTATGAGCCAATTGCGTAATTTTATAATGATTTTTAGTATAATCTGCCCAAAGTTTCTTTATGTCTGTCTGCCGTTCAGTTATAACACCCTTTGTACGCTTGTTTACTGAAGTTTTCTTGAAATTTGTGATAAATTTGGAGATGATTTCAGCCGCAATGGCTTGTTTGACAAGACTATCACTTAGTGACATCTTGAAAAGTTAAATATATGTTGTAGAACTGTTGATCCGGCTCGAAGGACCATTAAATGTTCTGCCCGTAACAGGACGAACACGCAAAATAAGTGAAAAAGAAAAGAAGATTTCGGAAACAGTTCTATATATATATTTTTATTCTCCTTATTGTATCACAGATTTCACTTACAATAACACTATCAGTTAACTTACAATCTAATCACTTTAATTCACTAAGATAAATTCACTAATATTCGCTCGAAACAAATTCATTAAAAGACTGGAGTATAAAATAGTGCAAGAAATTTCAAGACTGGAGCAAGTATAAATTCAAGAAATAGAAAAGTTCAAATATACGATGACTGTGTTAGTATAGTCGCTTAGATAATAAAGTAGTATAACTAATATTATATCGCAATTTGATCGTTTAAGTCGTATACTAAAAATGATGGACAGGAAATCTTTATTCTGGTCGAAAACCCAGAATAAAGTGATAGGAAATCTTTATTCAAGTCAATACCTTGAATAAAGTGTAAGGAAATCTTTATTCTAGTCGAAGACCCAGAATAAAGTGATAGGAAATCTTTATTCAAGTCAATACCCTGAATAAAGTGTAAGGAAATCTTTATTCTAGTCGAAAACCCAGAATAAAGTGATAGGAAATCTTTATTCAAGTCAATACCCTGAATAAAGTGTCGAAGGAAATCTTTATTCTAGTCGAAAACCCAGAATAAAGTGATAGGAATTCTTTATTCAAGTCAATACCTTGAATAAAGTGTAAGGAAATCTTTATTCTAGTCGAAAACCCAGAATAAAGTGATAGGAAATCTTTATTCTTGTCAATACCAAGAATAAAGTGGAATAAAATCTTTATTCTTGTCAATACCAAGAATAAAGTGGAATAAAATCTTTATTCTTGTCAATACCAAGAATAAAGTGGAATAAAATCTTTATTCAAGTCAATGCCCTGAATAAAGTGGAGTTAAATCTTTATTCTAGTCAATGCCCAGAATAAAGTGGATATTACTACGCAAATATATTTTTTAATGTTTACTCACCGAAAGCCAAATGATAAAAGAGAAGGATCAACGGTATCCGCAGTCCTTTTATAGATGAAAAGCTAGCGGCACTATGATTTGAAATTAATGACGTAATTTCTTTAGTGTTACCACTTTCCAATTCTTGAAATCTTTACCCACTCATGTCTTTTACAAAATTATTACAATGATTTGTGATTTTTATTTATTATCTACTTTTATATAATAACAAATTCTATTTATTTTCATAAAAATAAAAATTTAATTCCTTAGTATCATCGTTTTCGCGCAGTTGAATTAATTTTATAACATTTGTAAGGTTTTGTTGCGTGTGGAAAAGATAATTGGTCCAAGCCGTCTAGCCGTTTAGCCGTGTAGCCGTGATAAATTTTTGTTACTGGCCATCTGTCAAGATGTGTCAGAAAGTGTATTTGTTTTGATCACTTCTGGATGGCTGTGGGAACATTAAATTTTATTAGGTAAGTTTTTATAAATAATTTCATAAAATAATATGATTCTTTGTGGTTTTGTTTTTCTTCTTTTTCAGGGCCGGAGCTGGACAAATGGACTGGATATCACTGGATAGAAAATGCAATGTCTGTTGCATGTAGACGGGATTCTGGAGTTTTAGTAAATGCCGTCGGCATTATGAAGTGGTAAAAATTATGTTTGATTGAATTGTGTTATTAATGATTTACTTTTAGGTGTGCTGAATATTAATCTAGCTGGCGAGGAAGTTTTCGGGACTCCGAACAATAAGTGATAATAAAATAGTTTTGTGATGTTGTGAGAATATGTGGTACAAGTGCTTCGAGTTTTGTTGGTAAATGGGGACAAATCTATTGACAACTTTTACATTTGAAGAGTTGACTTAGATTTTTCTCTAATTGCTGGCATTATACAACAAATTGTACGATAAATATGAAGTGATCTGATATAAAAATTTATTTGGGAGAATATGTGAAAATAGTGGTTTGAAATTGTTATAGTTTTTTGGTAAATAGGGATACATATATTAATAAATTATGCAATTGAAAAGTTGGATAAGATTTTTTCTAAGCTGTCACTTGAACAGCTGATAACAACTTTTGGTTTTTTCGTATAGATGGCGATGGATCACCGCCATCTTGATTTCCATTTTGTGTGACGTCATTGTTTCTACCTTACGGCCTGTAGTTATCAAGATGGCGTTGACTATGCTCAAAAAGTTTCCGAATTTTCATTATGTGTTTGAAAGGTGTGAATGTGTTAGTTTTCACCATGGAAGTAGTAAATTTTTCACTCATTCGAAGTGGTCCTCGCAAACATTATTACCATTGGATGGTATATAATCAGTTTTATCGATGGATTTTAACCACAGTTCTCTTAAGTTTTTATTTTCTGGAAATCTTAAATATCAACAAGTAGAAAAATATTTTAATATTTTTAAAGTTTTATTAGAGCCCCTAGGCAAAAAATTCCGTCAGCTGTCGCTGAAACCACAAAGGCGATCCAAAATTCTGATGAAGCTCAAATGCTTAGAATAAAGAACCAGAGGAAAGGACATCACTCGGAAAAATGTAAGCATTTTGCTATATGTAGTAGAACCCAAGCGATGTGTGCGTTTCGAACATGAAAGTAGTAAAATTATGCTTGTATACAGGAGGGGCCAACTCATTTTGATAATATTTTAAATTAGGTGTTTTAAAAATATATTCTTATAACACTTTTAATATAATATAACTTTTCCCGAACATATTTTATTAATTTACTTAATTTTACTATTTAAAAACACTTTGCTTATGCCCCAAATATTTCAGTATTACGGAGACGACTTTGATTTCAAGGCGACATTCGGTACAATTTGACATTTCAGGCGTCATTCCCCCTTAACGCACTCACCATTAAGAGAAATGTTTATATTCTTTGGTAATTAGCTTTTATTTATACAGCTTTTGCACATATTTCAAAGAAAATGCTGTATAATTGCTTATTATAATATGTAACTTTCCTGAAAAATAATTTTCCACACCAATTGCGTCAATTATTTTTACAAAAAAATACCGCACACTTCATCACGAAAAATGTTCAAATTAAGCACCTCAGATTCTTAATAAACTAAATCAAAACAGTCTTTTAAATGTTAATTGTCTTTATTTGTAAAATTACACCACTTTTAATAATAGAACAGTGAAAATAATTCAATAAACACTCCATAAACACTTTGAATGTGCACTCTTCAGAAAGTCCATGTCAAATTGACATTTCGGAAGGCGTGCTCTGGGTTCCCTTCCCACACCTTTCACACGAACAAAAAATCGGAAAACACGTACACGGTTTATAGACGGTATTGCACTTTCTTTCGTTTTCTGTTCTAAGGGCAGAAACAGAACAGAGGCAGTGGCAGTGGCAGCTCAAAACTGTCACTCTTGGCAGTGCAAGGATTGTCAAACTGATCAGGAAGTATCGCAGCGGCAGTGGCAGCTCTTTTGAAGTTTAACTGACGTTTAAACATTTTTCGGAAATTGTGTAGTGAAGGTTTATTTTTAATATAAAATTTAAATATGTATATTAGTACGCGAATTTATAAACATTTTTTGAGCTAATGGCGATTTATTTAGTGTATTGTAAATTTTTTTAATTTTATTACATTGGTTGAACTGAAATTCTTCTTCTTATTCACTTATTTCATTGCACTGAGTCAGCGGCAGCTCATATAGATTATGAGACAACGAATCTGCGCTGCCACTGCCACTGCCACTGCGCTGCGCTTGTTCTGTATCGCATCATATAAAATACATGTGCCCTAATTTTTTAGCTGCCACTGACACTGCCACTGCCCTGCCACTGCCTCTGTTCTGTTTCAGCCTTTATTCGTAGGTTGAACAGGTCTGCTTAAAACGTTATCCAAGCGATATAATTTCATATAACAATATTTTAAAATTTTTTATAATAGATATTCGCTGTCGTTTTATTGAAATTTTGTTTACTGGTGCGCACACATTGACAAAGTCGGTAAGAAATGTTTCATTGATCAGTGGGCCACTACAAGAAAACATCAGAAACGGTGCGCCACGGAAACCGTGCTATAAGATTCCCATCGAAAACGCTATCATATAATTTTGACTGGAGTAAATGACTGCACACTACCTGTACTCTTTATTTGCATGTTTATTCTTATGACTTTAAAATCTGGATATATTTCGTTTTACTGTGGTGCCAGCGTTACTTTTTCAAGACGAGCTGGGTATTTTAGGGAGCCAGTTATCTAGTAGTAATTAATCTACTTTACGAGCTAATGGCAATCGCAAAGTTGCACAATCTTTGGAATGGTATTGCCATTAAAATACGTTTCACCATTATATCGGCTGAACAAGATCAACATCATGTAGTTAAGATAGATTAAGATAACATAAAAAATCGAATTGTATTTCATTTCAATTTAAAGTCATTAAACTTATCAGTTCATGTTCTTATTGTGCTAAACATAAATGTACATTGCAAAATAAAACAATTACCTAGCTCTAATTTCACTTTCTGTAATCAAAACAATTGCTCAATTAAGCAAGTAAAGTTTAATGTTCAAAATTGTCACCAGTGGATTTCCTCAGCGTCAGCATATAATAGCGGTTACTTGAAGTGTAATGAACTTATCTGACCCACATTGACTTGCGCTGAGGAAATCCCAATAATGACCTAGCAATAAGTATTAATTGTAAGCAAATAATTGTATATAAATTTACGTTCAATAAAGAACATTTGCTCTTTGAAGTTTGTTAGCGCCAAGGTAACAAGTGTTTCATTTTCGTTAACCTTTTTCTTACAGCTCATCGCAATCTGGTGTAGTGGTTCATGTACTACTTGCACCCAACGATAAAGGAAAACTTCAAGATTTAATCCGGTGTAGTGGTTTATGTACTACTTGCACCCAACACAAAGTGAAGGTATAAGAACCTTGGCTTTGAATATACTGTAAGGTCGAGAATCTTACATTATTTTCGATTAGATATTCAGATTTTGTTGAATAATCCCAACATTACTATGGCAGAATTTGTAATGGAAGATCAGGAGGAATACCAACAGGCTCCCTATTATATTCGAGGATGCCCACTGACAGAAGTTGAACGCTTAGATGATTAATTCAAGAAGCTTCTAAAGGACTGTGATCCACATTTCAATGAATATGTTGAAAGGTTTGTATTTTCGAATGAAATTCTTGTTTTGTGCTCAAACTATATATTTCAGGCTTAAAGATGAGGTTACAGTAACAAAAGTACCTTAATTGGTTCTGCAGTATGTAGAAAGAATTTTATATTATAAATTTGATCCAAAAGTCTTGAAGAAGAGAAAGGTAAGTCGACACACTAGAATATTTCCACATATTACATCTAATCACATTCATTTTTATCACTTGTACGAACTTCCCGCAGATACTGTAACATATGTCGACGTCATGGATCATAGTCAGATGCGGATGGTTGTACCAACGCCATCTTGATAACTACAGGCCGTAAGGTAGAGCCAGTTGTTGGCCGCGACGTCACACAAAATGGAAAACAGTTGAAAAAGTCATGATTCTGTCATCCGAAGTTTTGTTTAATTTTAAGAATTGTGATAAAGTTTTAAACTCATTCTAAGCAAAGACTGAGAGTGAACCGTATAAAGAGTTATTTGTGGTAAAAGTTTTGTGACATTCAAGTGGCGAAGTGTATATATTTTTTAGTTAAAGTGAAAATTTCGGCTAATTCGCCTCGGACTTTAAAGTAATATTATTTGAGTTTCAGACATTATTTAAGTGAAATAACTAGTGTGTGATAAAATTAACTTGTAAGATAATATCGTGAGAAAGTTTCATTTAGATTTAATTAATTATGCGTGAGTTATCGTCGTTCTAAATATATTGGCAATACCCAAAAGAAATGTCAAATGGAGGGAAGTAATGACGTCCGCTCTTCAATCTAGCGGATGTAAACAACTCTCAATTTCAATAAAAAGTGAAAGAAATTACGTTTAACTTTATTATAAGTGATAATATAATAGTTTTGTGATGTTGTGAGAATATGTGGTACTAGTGCTTCGAGTTTTGTTGGTAAATGGGGACAAATCTATTGACAACTTTTACATTTGAAGAGTTGGCTTAGATTTTTCTCTAATTGCTGGCATTATACAACAAATTGTACGATAAATATGAAGTGATCTGATATAAAAATTTATTTGGGAAAATATGTGAAAATAGTGGTTTGAAATTGTTATAGTTTTTTGGTAAATAGGGATACATATATTAATAAATTATGCAATTGAAAAGTTGGATAAGATTTTTTCTAAGCTGTCACTTGAACAGCTGATAACAACTTTTCGTTTGGTCGTATAGATGGCGATGGATCACCGCCATCTTGATTTCCATTTTGTGTGACGTCATTGTTTCTACCTTACGGCCTGTAGTTATCAAGATGGCGTTGGTTGTACTCGTGGATTATTCAAAGTAGAAACCCAAAACCTTGCAAGACGCTTAAGTGACACACCTGCGAATCAAATGACACCCACAGCATTTGCTCAGGTAGAAATTTTACAAATTCAGAAAAGTTTACTCTAAGATTTGATTATAGGCTACAATGGATTCTCTATGCCCTTGCGGGCGGAGATTTTAGTTTCCGTGGCACACCGATTTGACGATGAAAATAAAGAAGTCGTAAAGTGATGTGTTATGGTTATTTCTTAATATTTTACTTAAATAGTGGAGGAATCAATTTGAAAGACAAGCATGGAATGCATGAACAGCGTGCGGCAATGGTAGAAGCGGCGGTAGTTGTAGCTACTATCAGGGCAGCTGCAGCGTTAAGGCTGGAACACGATGTGGCGCTGGCGCTCGTAGCTAGGGCTGTAGCTAACTCGGAAATGTCAAATTTAGCGCGCGTCAAAAGTTAAAAATATTAAACTTTGCACTACAGCGCCAGCTACACATTGGACCGCCATCTCTTAATTTTCATATTTTTAACTTTTGACAGGTCTGGCTACCGCTCCAACTACGAGCGCCAGCACCACATTGTGTTCCGCACTTTATCCTTACGTATAAATGTTACAAGAATTATTCCACTGTGCGAGAATATGCCATCTGGCATGGCTTGTATGCCTGGTGACTTTATTACTTGTCTGGAAAGTATCTGGTGACCGAGTATGGCGTCTACCGCTTTGGCGGTATTACAAAAGGAAGGTGACCGGTAAGAATTTACAGCTTACGAAAAGTAAATCAAAATTCGAATGTTCAATCTCTAGATTACTTGAGTTTCGATATTAGCAATAAAGGTCACGGATCAGCTCTGTCATGTTTGGCTGCAGCTGTTCTCCATGTAAGTTTCTCGTCTACTAAATTGTCACCAAAACTACACTTTCGACTTACAGGAATTTGTTCCTTGCGCTGATTGGGCCCATCTTGATATCAAAGGTGTTGGAATGCTATCGAAATCTGGCACCGTTCCATATTTGTTACATAATAGGATGACTAGTAGACCTACTAGAATTATGATACAATTCCTTTACCAAATGGCATGTCCTGAAGAGCAAGCAAAAGAGTTAAAGAAGTAAATTAGGCGCGTAAAACTGTTGTAAAGTAAAATTTGTAGCTTGTGCATATATTTATATTTAGTAAGTTCGGTTGTGTTGTGAATAAAATGTGATGATGTAAATTTTATTGCAACTTTCTTTTGATAAATCTTTCCTATTAGGAATCTTGCGATTATTTAGGTTTTTCGGAGCTTTTGGAAACTTAATCATGGAAACTCTGGCATTAAGATAAGAGTCAAAGGTCCTATAGGTAAACTCTTTTAGAATGCAATCAACAATAGCAACCAGCCAACAGCAAGAACGAAAGTGCGAACGGAGAAGGTTTACTTCCGCATTTACAATTGTTAGTACAGTGTGCGTCTTGACTAGTCCAGTCGACCGCAAATAAATATTCGCAATAGAGCCTATTTTTACATACTCAAAATAATTTACTAAAATAAAAATGGAATGGTGCATGAGGGTTTCGTAATATTTTTCATGTGATATAACTACAAATTAACCATTTTCGGAAATGTCAAATTTCATGTCAACGGAAAGTACCTTATAGGTTTTGATTTATTTACGTGTGTCTGTCTTTACAAAGAGACGGACAACGAACTGATCCTATAAGGGTTCCTTTTTTCGTTTTGAGATATGGAAGCCTAAAAAGCATGAAAAAGCTCCTCTCTGGCGAGAACAAAAACAAATGCATGCGCGGGTTTTAAACCCTAACTCCCCTCACTCACCACAAGATCCGACAATTTAGGCCCTGTTATGTGCCAAACTGAAATCGAAGTTCGGGTTTTCCTCGTCGGCTTGTAACCTGATCTTTTCTTATCTTGCTAGCAGGACCCAATGTGTCCGTGTAGAAGAGGTCACTTCAGGATTCCTTCCAATCTCCAGAGGCGATTTGTGATTAGGCGATCTCTAATAAACTCAGCCTCAATGCATCTACCTTTTCGCAGATTCACCTTCTCTAGGTCTGAGAGATCCAGGTCACTGCTATTGCCCTCCTTCCGGTCTCGCATTATGGACTCATCCTTCCAGGTTAGAGCTGCCCGTCTGTGGAATCGATTACCCGTAGCACACAGGTACCTTGGGTCGCCGAATTCTTTTAAAGCTAGGTGTCTTGAAATGTTCCATAGTCAATGGCTATATTGACAATTAACGACCTCTCACGTAATTGCATCTCGAGCTAATTCCTTCCTCATTGTTATTCTTTCTCAGTTTCTACCTCCTTATATTTTTAATGATAACACTTCAAGCTTCACTGTATATTTATCATGCTTTTAGTCAACGAGGCGTGGACATCAAGCATTGCGCCGCCATGGAGCTATGTAGTTCTCTGGTATAAAGTTATTCTATCTTCAAATTTACAGGGATGTGTTTGCTGATTGGTGGGTGGTCGATATGCAGATGCTTTGTATTTATATTACCTTTATTTAGCTGTAGTATTATTTTAGGATTAGATGCTTTGTTAGTTAGTATATTGATTAGTCTAAGATAATGCCTAGTATCAAATAACACGTAACTTAGTTAACATATTGATTAAACATAATTTAATCCTTTATTTGCTTTCTCTTGTAGTTATAAGCCTATTTCTTATGCATCTTTCTGCAATCTTTGTAGCCTTTTGATTTTAATATCATAAGTCGAATAAAAATAAATAAAAATATTCGCATCGATGAAATTTATGTACAGAAATCTTGATACCTTCCCGTTGCACATTAGTCTTCAAGTTACTCAACTCCTCTGTGTAAGGTACTGTAATAGACTCTGTGTAAAGTACTGTAATACATACAGTTAGGTACATTAAAAATGTGGATCATCTAAAGGAATCAAATTAATCTCCCGTTGTATCAGTCTTTGTTGGAATACCTTTACAACTTTTTTCCTAGTAACCTGATTTAAAAAATATAGCTGTAAAAAATAATCACATGGGAATAGCTCTGGTGATGAGGAAGTCCATATTATGTGGGATAAAATTGTTGTTTTGAGTATTTTGCTTGGCTTTTTTTTTAATTTGATTTGAATAGTGCACGAGTACCAAAATTTGCTACTGAATTGGTTAATATCAGAAAATTATTATTATTTTCAAAAAATATATAAATACCCTAGCCAAATAGGGTATAAGAATTTGCTAATAACTGATTATATAATTGTTTAAGTATTAATATTATCATGAAACCCCGTATATATTTAATGTCTCGGTAATTCTGTGTATTCAAATGCCACGTAGGTGTTTTGATCGATAATTTAGGTACTTCAGTAATTTATGTAACTCATAACTTTCAAAACAATAACAATTTTGAAATAGTGTTCAAAGAGTAAAATTACAATTAAAACCACTAATATATAATGTATAATGTGTGCGCGTTTGCAACGTGAAGTTGCCGCTGGATCTTCATTTGGCACGCGCTAGCTGGCAGCACGTCCCAGTTCGTCGGTATGAGGTGAGGGTCCTTTAACATCCGAGTCACCCACTCATAACTGAGTTTCGCGTGCCTGTGGCGAAAGAAGGTTGTGGAATCCTTCTTGCAGGTCTGCCACAAAGGATGAAAACACAAGAGACAGATATTGAAGGAAGAACAACAGGTCTGGTGTCACCTGCTGTTCCTAGCCACACTGAACTGAATCACGGGGTAACTAAGAAATGGTATGAACCACAATTAATATAATACTACAGTTGGTGCACTTCTGACAGGAGCTTTATTTCAGGTAGCTTTCGGTCTGCTGGTGTCAGAACTGATTATGAATCTCTAAAAGAGCAACATGAAAAGCGAATAGAAATAATTTATGGGAAAGCTCATATCGATAAGAAGGAGATAGGTAGTTATTAAAAACATTTCTCTCAATATGTTTCTCAATTTATGTGACGTCAACGAGATCTCTTCGATGTACTTCTTTTTGCTTTATACATTAAGAGATTTCAAATAAAAGTGCTACATACAATCTCAGGTTATAGGTACCCCTATAGCTGTGGTAAATTTTTGATGCGTGGTTACGAGAAAACTTCTTGTAAGATTAGCATGTGTTAGTTACTGTTTGACAGTTCGCACAGCCGGAGTATTTTTATTTAGCTAATTTTTCAGAAAATTAAATATTTTGCAAAAAACGTGTTTAAATAAAGATTATTAAAAGGATCGCGTAATTAATATAATAGTTCTGGATTTATGGATCTCGGCTTTAAGTAAAGCAAATATGAAAATAAGAAATTTATAAAAAAACTGTGTATTAGTGTGGCGAATTGAAATTTAAAAGTAACTAGTTTATTAATTAGAGTGGTTAGATTTAGATAGATAGATTTTCAATAGCACTCAGTCTGTGTTCACTAATAGATTCCTGCTTGGACCTCGGTGTTTTACTTTTCTGGAGTTCTGTTGGAATCTTTTTTGAAAACGACGAGAAAACAACATGAAAGTTCAATAATTATATTTTTTAAATAATGTATAATAATTATATTTTTCAAATAAGTATTAAACCGAACATTCCAAATTTGGCTCCTTTGCCATCAGGCAATCCCAAATTTTCAGACATCCATCGTCTCCTCCCGTAACAATGTGACACTGTTTATTTTGATTACAATCCAAATCTCAAACAAGATGCCCGTGAGAGTCTTCAATTGTCCAGGCACGGTGATTTAGATCACGAATTTACTTTGCAACTACAAAAGTTTTTGACTCTGGTCAGTCAAAGATTAGAAATTTCCTATCTACAACTGTAGCAAGAATTTTGTCATCAGATGGCTGAAATTCTGTTGTCTTCACTTCAGTCCCATAATCTTAAAATAAATTTTATCTAATACTTGTGAAGTTCACTTTTAAATTAATCTTACCTCTATGTGTATAAATCAGTAATATCTTGCCTGAAAGTCCAGTCCACATATTACCGAATTATTTGTATCCATTGCGGGCAAGTGCTTCCAAGTACTTTCCGTTCAGATTAGTAAAAGTAAATTGACTGCCCTTCAATTTCAGAAAGCAAAAATCAGTTCTATCGTTGCTAAAATTAATGTTACACTTTTCTTAATAATAAAAGCTTTATTTATATTTATAAACAAAACATTTCATCAAAATCACCATGAACAAACTCACTCCCAGTGGGATGTACTTTCAACAGGCACTTGATGATTTGACGTTTAATAAAGCAAACAGCAGCAAATTGTTGCATCCCTTTCATTCTTGTTCTTCATAGACCAAATGCGGCAGCTATCGCTTTTTTCCAAAAATTAATGAGAGAGAATTATACATACAATAAATTGCGTGTGTTCTACACAAAATCCGACACGACAAGTGTGGGCACTCGTGCGGACTTCATCGCGCGGAAGCAGGACAAGTGTGGTACGGCACTTTCGCTTGAATAATCCGTGTGCATAAAATGCAATACATTCTCAGGTTATAGTGTCCAAAACAAGTCGAAGGCCAATGGCGTGTTGAAAGCTCAATGTTCCTACCCTCTAAACATGACGAGTCGTAAGCGTAACGCCGGCGAAGTCATACTTTCATAGAACTCTTCGCCAACGTTACGCCGCCGGCGTAACAGAAACGAGTCGTTAACGTTTCATTTGACCAAAGAGAAGTGAAACAAAACGGCGAAGAGTTGTTTATGTGTGAGTACTTCGCTAACTCTACGCCGGAGGCGTACCGTTTATGTAATACTTTAGTGTGTCGTTTACGAAATGCCTTGGACGTGTCGTTAACGTAATGCTTTTAGCGTGACGTAAACGAAATAGTTTCAGCAGCTGATAAATCTTTTTCATAAAGTTCACTTTGAGAATTTTCACTGCAAAAACTTTTGCGCGAGATGTATGTTGAAGTTTAACAGTTAAACTCCACTACACCTTCGGCGCAAAAGTTCTGATAGTGAAGGGTCCCATAGCGAACTGTAATTATAAAATAAATTAATAATGTAAATCGTTTTTGAAATATTTGGAGAGGTGAAAAGAAAGCTATATCATTCATTCATATATTTTTATATTTAAAATATTTTTTTATTAACTTATAAATGTACATTCATTTGTAGACAATTTTAATTTAATTTAATTTACTCAAATATAATCTTCACTCCTCGAAAATAAAGCACTTAATTTTCTATTATCTATATTGTCCACTGCAATTCACTAATTGTCTTATATCAACTATCACAGTTAATAATACTTTATAATTAAAACAGCACTGAAAAATTGTCCAAACACTTTAAACTGCACAACTTAAGATTGCGAAGGTGGTAAACAAATGACAGGTTTATTTTTATTTCGCACGCTTCGATACATTAGTGTTGGTGTCAGAGCGACTCGTAAACATTACGTTTACATTTCGCCTAGAGCGAATTCGCCAAAATGCTTGGAGGGTAGTGCCAGGCCCCTGGTATGAACACACCTCTAAATGTTATTGACAAATTAATTCAAGGAATGCAAATATAATTCCTACGCACTTTTAATTAAATAAAAGCTGCGTTCCTTGTGCTTTAAAAGGTCTCAATAGATGGCTTTTTCGTAGTTTTCATTTTTCACAAATATTAAAAGTGTTTAAAAAGAAGTATCGGCTTCCCGTAAATATCAAAGACGTTAAAACTTTTTGCAAAATTACTGCACTTATCGCATAACATCATATTTTTCACAGCACATCAAAAATCTGCAAGTACAATTTATGAAATGCCAAACTTGACAGCGGCTCGAAGTAGTCGGGTAGAGAAAAAGCGTTCCATTGGGGAAGTACGCCGGAGTGCTCTGCATGGCCCAATGGAACGCACCTATAAATTTAATGTTGATGAAATATGAAATATGAATAATAAGTAGTTAAACTAGGAACGCAAATAGGAGAGGGAACTGTATAGTTTACCGAAATAATAAAGGTCTAAACCGACTCGTTTGTAGGCCTGTCCATTTGTTTCAAGAACAACAAAAAAATTTAGAATCAACTGGAGTAATGTGACATGCATACACGACATGTCTCATACTTGGACAATTATAGTACTTTCCTTTTTCTTGTATTAATTACCACGACCGAAAAAGAAAATTGTGCACAATTTTATTTTTATATATCCCTAAGCTGCCGGAACTATCGAAAAAAGGAGGTTTATTTTCTTGTTGATTCAAAATAGAGTTCAAAAAAAATCTCAAACGGAAATTCGTTGTAAATATACCTTGAAATCTCATCTTCCATGAGAAAGGAAGGAATTAATTACCATCACTAGCGGTTACATGTTACATTAAATAATCGCGACAAATTATCATCAAAATTTCAAAAAAAGTATGTAGCTGAAAATGAAGGTTTATAAAATGGAAATCGGGCTTGCGAAAATTTTTATTATATCAATATTTTTTTGATCATTTAATTTTATATTTATGTTTATATGAATTATGCGGTTAATAAAATATAAATATTGACATTGATTAGTATTCTTGTACTTTGGATTCCAAAATATGTAGTTTTACGCCAATAGTGGCTTAAAGTTCTTGGAAGAAGATTTTCAAGACGAAGACCTATTTCAACGAAGACCTATTTCCCTACAAATTAAATTAGTGCTGAATATTTTCAATAACTGGAAAAAGTTCTTGGAAGTTAGATTTTCATACTCGAAAGGTTAAAGTGATTTGTTTAGAGCATTTTTAAATCATGGCCTATTTCAACTCATTGAATGAGTGATACAAATTAAATTGAATATTTCCAATAACTGGAAATGCTTTTTGTAGCTAATCTACTATTTTCTGAAGAAATCCACACAAATTAAATGTGAGGGAAAACATTGCAATTAAATTCATCAAATTTAACTGAACTCGTAATATTTAGTAACTTGATATTTCATTCCAAATATCGTGATCCAGATTATTCTTTTGAATAATACTGCGATTAAGAAGAGGAACTCCCAATTTTATATGGTAAAAAAATATATTGTTTAACTAAAGTGTCTACGTTGTTTAAAAAACGCGCCAAGAGGGTCCTCGAACAAAATAATTTTGCGCCGCCTGCAATGCCATTTTATTTAGTGTGGGAAAGATTACCGCACACTATTAAAGTTACCACAATTTTTCGAGTTTAGTTTACGGCATCTCCATTATTTTCTACCTCCTAGAAATTCATAACACGGAGAGAAAAAAGTGCTTGAGGGGAAGTTGATTTGACAATTCAAATAGAGCTTTCAGTGTCTTTTAGTGAGCACGAGTTATCACTAGTGCTTGTTAGGGAACAGACCTATTGATCCAATCCAGGGAATTCTACGCGAAGCTTTTAGGTTTATTTAAGCAAGCCGTAAGTTAGCTGATTTGGGTGGCGATGCCTGCATGGAATTTATTCTTGATTATGCAACTGCTAATTCTAACTTCAGCTAACACTACATAGTGTGTCATGCGTCACAAGAATAAAAGGTAGGGAAATCTGAAAAAGTTGGCTGGAAGTGAAAGTCAATTGAGAAAATACTCGGTGCTGTCACATTTGCTTTGTGACCAAATTGTGTAAACTCATGTCGGGTGCATTCAAATATATAGCTAAAGTGGCATTCTGCCGTACATGCAGTATTTCTCCAGACTCCAAATGACTAGAGCAAGGTTTGTAAACGGAAAAAGAAAGAGAAGAAAAGCCAATAAACAGAACGGCCGAATACCGATTACCGAATAGTAAGAGAAAATAAAAAGCAAATGTGCGCGGAGAGAAATAGCTTTTCTTGTTTAGTTTTCCTTGCTTCGATTTCCACTAGTTTTTCTTTGATTTTTACTGCATTAAATCGCTATATTTGTGAAAATCTTAAAAAATCTTAAAATGCTATTGTTGTGAGGTGTCTGTGAAATGATTAAAAATGTTACATTTAAAAGTTGATGGAAGTGATCGGTTTCGCGAACACTTTTGTGTTGCTTTCTCGGGATTGGAATGGTTGCATAGACAAATTCTTATGGCGAATCGATAAAAATTTGGACTTAACAAACATTGTTGGAATATGTGCGTTCGATTGGGGGAGTTCAGGTTGGTATTAATTCTGAGAATAGTTTTTTATGGCTTAAATTAATGGACATTGAAGTCTGTTAATAAAGCACCTGTGAACTGAAATATCAATAATTTTCTCAAGTTCATAATCCCACAATAACTTTTGACATGCATAGTAAATCCCCATGTACATAATTACGATTTCATATTCTGACGTAAACTTATTCTTTTGTGATTGTGACGAGTGTAACGAATGGAACTAATATTCTCAATGACTTAGTTATAATCAAACTAATAAGGAAACATTTCATATTTATGATGATATTGGCTTGTTATTCTATACAACTATGCAAATGGTCCAGGTACCTATCTGAACACACTCATTACGTTTCCATGCATACTTCAAGTATACATGGTAAACCTCGATTAACCAAAATATGTAAACGCGCATTGACTTTAAGTTTACTTCATTCAATTAAATCACAAAATTTTGTTTAATTGACTTGAAATTTATCATGTAAACTTGACTTGAGTATTTGAGAAACTACAAAGTTGAAGATGGTAATTACGAAAGATGAAAAAGAAGAAGATCGTAAATAAAAATTATGATCGGCATTGCGATTTTAGGTATGCCTTAAACCACTATCTGGACTAAATTATTATAAATGAAATTTCCAAAAAACAGAGTTTAATAATAGGTACATATGTATTTTTATTGTTCCGTGCCTTAACGTAGGGAACATAAGTAGTATCACCACAATGTCTCTCTGTCAGTGCCTTGTAGCACGTAACGTATCCTTAAATTTTTCAAGTATTGATTTTATCCAAAACAAAAGTCTTATCCAATTTTTAATAGAATTATAATTTTTGGAGGCAACACAAGTAAAAACCGCGGAAAGTGATTTGATTTGTGAAAACCACTCTGGGAACTTTCCGCTTCAGAAAGATAAACACACGAGCCAATCCATATCACATCATTCACTGGTCTCAGAATATGAAATTTTTCCATATGCTATCCTCATTAACCATGTAATTTTAATTTTATATCTTGAATACTTTTTGAGGGGAGATTTTAGTTTCCGTGGCACACCGAGTTGACAATGAATTTCGATAAAGCACCCCAAAATATAATGAAAATAATAAATAAATTTGTTTGATATCTGGCTTAGTTTTGGAGATATTCGATCTTAAAATTTTAAACACATCACTTTACGAATTGTCAAAAGAGGTGTATTAATTAGGCTTTTAGATGTTTTATTAACTAACCCAGATGTCTTTTACAGGAACTTCGTTCCCCTTCAACCTTAACAAGGCTTCCTGAATAGCCATGACCTCTGTCTGAAACACACTGCAATAATCCGGAAGACGGAAGGACAGGCTGATGTTCAGTTCTTCTGAGAAAGCCCCACCCCACCTTGCCCAGTAGTTTTGTACCGTCCGTGTAAGTCTGAACGGATTTCCCACAGGGAATTGTGTCACCATCCCAGTCAAGCCCGGTTGGGAACTTCGATCTGAACCGCTTGACAAAGGAGTAGCTAGGAGTGGTGTAATGAAGATGCCCCACTTGGAGCGAAAAAGAGTCCAGAATTGAAGAGTGCCCAACTCTAATACTGGTCCACTGAGATGCGGCTGTAAGCTGAACGGTGGCATTAGCAGCCATCTGTTTACCCACCAGATCTAATGGAAGTAAATGAAGAAGTATCTCCAGAGCATCGGTAGGAGTGGTCCGTAGTGCCCCGGTGATACACATACATTCTGTACCTTTCTCAAAACGTTAAGGTAAGTGGCCTTTTCCAGTGATGGCCACCAGACAACCACACCATACAACAGGATTGGACTAATGACTGCAACATACAGCCAGTGAGTTAGCTTGGGCTGAAAACCCCATTTCCCACCAATGGCCCTCTTGCAGGAGTATAGAGCTACAGTTGCATTCTTGACCCTTTCATGAATATTAGGCTTCCAGCTGAGCTTACTATCCAGGATGATACCCAGATATTAAGCTTCCTAGTGAGGGCATTCTGCATAAGATCCCTTAAAACAGGCAGGCATTTGCCCGAGATAGATATAGCAATGTCGTCCGCGGAGGCAAACACTCCACAGCCCTCCCCTTCCAGGATTAGAAGCAGTTTATTTACCACCAGATTCGAAAGAAGAGGAGACAGGACCCCACCTTGAGGTGTGCCCGTACTCACAGTCCTGGTAGCATGAGCTTCTCACAGCCTTGAGCTGATAGTCCTGCCATGAAGCATCTAACCGATCAGCGACATAAGATTGGCATTCACACCCAGAGAAGCGAGTGCTTCCATGATTGCCCCCGGGCTAACATTGTTAAAAGCTCCCTCAATGTCCATAAAGGCCACTAAAGTGAACTCCTTGTAATCAAGGGATTTCTCTATAGTGCGCACGAGAGAATCAAGAGTGGACTCTACAGACTTTCCTTTACAGTACGCATGCTGGGACGCCGATAGTAGATGCTGAGCGATACTACAGCGTAGATGAATGTCAACTAATCTCTCAAAAGTTTTGAGAAGAAAAGATGATAGACTTATAGTCCTAAAGTCCTTAGGAGTGGCATGCGAGCTTTTGCACACCTTGGGAATAAACACTACCTTGACTTGTTTCCACAGTGCCGGGATGTAGGTCAAGTCAAGGCATCCCCTGTACAATATCATCAGCCACATCAGGACCCGGGGACTTGAACGGCATAAAGCTATCTATAGCCCACCGGAGTTTGGACTCTGTAATAACATCCGCCAGCTCTAGAGAAAAAGGAAGGCTACAAAGGGGGAGCATCTCGCCCCCGTAGCTTCCTGAAAAACGAGTGTCTAAGAGAATCTCCAGAAATTCTGCGCTTGATGAGGTCCAAATACCATCCGCCTTAAGCAGATAGCTAGGAATACTTGGATTGCTAGCTAGGATATTCCTTAGTCTGGAGGCCTCAGAGGTTTCCGATATTTTATCGCAGTAGATCCTCCATGATTTTCTCTGAGCCCGAGTTCCTTTTTGTAGACTTTCAGTATGTCCTTGTAGCGTTCTGCACGGAACCAAAGACGAAGGGCGAGGTGGGAAACATGATAGGAAAAAGCGCATGAAAATTAAAAATGACGTGCGCTTCGGAACGAAACAGGTCATGGCCGCGTTTCATTTTCATTTGTGAACAAGTTGCTAGCTAAATGAATTTAGCGCGAAATTTAAGTGAAGAAAACTGATTTTATAAAAATTGTGTGTGATTAAATAAAAACTGTGTATGATTAAATAAGGCAGCTGTATGTAATTAAATAAAAACAGTTTGCGTTTAAATAAAGACTGTGTGGTAAAATAAAAATAGTTTGTGACTAGACAAAATCATTAAATTAAATTAAACTTTTAAAAAAGAACTTTAAAAATGACAAACTGGAATAAAGCTCTGACTTTATTATGACATTATTCATTGAAATTTATCAACAATTTCCTGAACTCGAATTTTTTTCCCTAGTGAACGGATTTTGACTTGAATTTTGTAGGATTTTTTTTCTTTTTCTCTTTTGCAGAATAAAATTAGAATCAAAACAAAAGTAATTTCTTTATAAAAAATTTGTTTGTTCACTTCTCAAAATAACAAAAAATGGATCCAAAAAATATTATTAAACCAGCCAAATTAGGCCAACCTAGTGAAGAAGCAAGTAACTCCATTTCCCAAAATCCCAATATCCCAAACTTAGCAGAACAAGTTACTGCTCTTGTTACAGACGTGTTAAAGAGAGAGGGCAGACAAATTTTAAATTCTCTTCTCAATCCAGCTACAGACGTCAATAATGATGTCGATGAGCCAATTAACGTTTGTTTAGATAGGAATTTGACTGATATGGACAAAATACCCATCGTCGTCGTGAAGAACCTAAGAGAATTTTCCGGGAAGCCAGGGGAATTCGGGTCTTGGAAGAAGAGCGTCGATCGGATTCTGACCATCTACGAACCACTAAAAGATACCGCGAAATATTACGGAATTTTGAGTGTAATTCGTAATAAAATAGTAGGTCACGCTGACATTGCTTTAGAATCATACAACACCCCATTAAACTGGGACAGGATATCAAAATGTTTAACACTGCATTATTCAGATAAACGAGATCTAGGGACATTGGAATACCAAATGACAACTTTAGTCCACAATCCCGAATTTTATCAAAAAGTTTACCATCATCTATCCCTCATTCTAAATAAACTGTGTTCAATGAATATGAGTAAAGGGTCGTTAGATATTATGACCAAATCGTACAGAGATAAAGCCCTTGACACCTTCGTGAGAGGTCTTAGAGGTGAACTTCCCAGACTGCTAAGTATCAAAGAATCTGTAGAACTACCACAAGCTCTACACCTTTGTTTCAAACTAGAAAACGTCGACTTCCGTACTCAATACGCTAATAACCTCGGAAATATGCGAAGAAATCTACCTCCACCAATTCCACCAAGGAGAAATATACCACCCCCACAACAGATTACCCCTATTCCAGCTCCCAGAACTAATTTCTATCCTGAATTGATAAATTATCCACAAATACCCCAAAAAACTTATTTTCAAAACAACATCCTCAACAATCATATCCTCGACCTTTTACTAACTCTCGTCAACTCCCTCCGAAACCCTTACCAAGGCCGGAGCCAATGGACGTTGACCATTCAATTCACTCACGCGTAGTGAACTATCAAAATCGCCCAAAAACGAATCAGTTCGCGCAAAACAGGCCTTTATCCAAACAAATGCAATTCCTATACACGCAACAACGAATTCTTAATACCGAACTTCAAAATACAGAAACCAGAAACGAAATTGACGACTACGAGCAACAAATAATCCACGAAGACTCTAAATACGATAAAACGCTCGTTGCTTATACCGAAACAGAGGAAAACCCGACGTTTGAGGACCCAGAACAAATAGATGACATCTATTTTTTAGATTAAAGAGCTCTTCGCTACATTATTTCGAACATGTGGCAAAGAGCGGAGAAATTTTAAGATTCCTGATTAACACGGGATCAAACAAAAACTATATCAGACCGCGCTATATCCGCCGTCATTCATACTAATGATAATCTCATGATTATCGTGCCCGGTGTGCAAATACCTCTCAAACAACACGTTTCCGAGTCAGTCAATTTAATAAATCTACGGACCTCGCATATGAACCAAGAACAAATCATAAAATTGAATAACGTCATAAGAAAATGTCCCAACTTGTTTGCCGAACCAAATGAAAAATTGACTTATACCACCATAATAAAGGGCGAAATAAGCACGACTTCCAATGAGTTTACTCAAAATCATACCCTTACCCAATGGCGCTCAGAGCAGAAAATGACAAACAAATCAAACAATTGCTGAACGACGGTATCATTAGACCATCCAGGTCAGCTTACAACACTCCAGTTTGGGTAGTCCCCAAGAAATTGGACGCCTCTGGTGAGAAAAAGTTCAGAATAGTAATTGATTTCCGAAAACTCAATACGTTAACCATACCAGACAGGTACCGGAGATTGGCGAAGTCATCAAATTTAGGTGAGAATAAATGGTTAACCATAGCAGACCTAAAAAGCGGATTTCAACAAATCCCGCTGAAGGAATCTGATATCGAGAAGACAGCGTTCTCAGTAAATAACGGAAAGTATGAATTTACGCGGTTACCTTTCGGCCTAAAGAATGCCCCATCAATCTTTCAGAGAGCCTTGGATGACATCTTAAGGGAACATATCGGTACAAGGTGTTACGTCTACATACACGACATTATCAGCTTCGGTAGGAATGAAGATGAGCATTTTAAAAACACCGAATTAGTTTTCAAAACATTGGAAGCAGCAAACATGAAGATCCAACTGGATAAATGCGAATTTTTCAAACAAGAAGTATAATTTCTAGGATTTGTCATCTCAAAAGATGGAATAAAAACTAACCCTAAGAAAGTACAGGCAATCTCTAATTCGCCTACACCCAAAACCCTTAAAGACCTCAGATCCTTTCTTGGCATGCCAGGATATTATCGCCGATTCATTAAAGATTATGCGAAGATCGCGAAACCCCTGACATCCCTCTTAAGAGGGGAAGATGGAAGTGTGTCCAAGAACATTTCAAAAAATAAACCCGTTATCCTTACCGAAGAGGCCATTGACTCTTTCAATAAACTCAAAAACTGACGTATCTCGAAAGAGGTAATGTTGATTCACCCAGACCTGAATAAAGAATTTGGGTTACCGAAACTGCATAAAGATGGGATACCCATTAGACCAGTTTCATCTTCATGCAATGATCTTACACAATTATTATGTAAGAAATTAGCAAAATTTCTCCCAGATTTATTAAATTTTACGCCAAAATAAGCAATAAAAAATTCCAGCGATTTAGTTAAAAAAATAAAAGATCTCAATATTCCACATAATGCCAAATTAGTGCCTTTTGATGTATGTAGTCTTTTTCCGTCTGTTCCGGTCAATATTTATTTAATCTGTTTAAAAAGAGAATTAATTCCGTGATAACTGACAAGTAAATATCTGCGCAATTATTAGACTTAATATATCTGTGTCTGTATCAACATTATTTTAGTTTTAACGACAAAATATATATTCAAAAAGACGGGTTAGCAATGAGCTCCGCTTTCTCACCTTTTGCAGCGGAATTTTTTTATGGATAATTTAAAATCACGCCTGTTCGATACGGATTATAAATTTATAAGTAATGTTTTTACTTGGTTCAGATACGTTGACGACATTTTCTGCCCTCAATTCCGGCATAGCCAAGGTGCAAAACGGCAACTTCAAACTGATCCACATAACAGATCTGGAACGGTATCAAAAATTCATCTCTGACATAAATCCAGTCCTCGAAAATGAGATCACGAAATCACCCCCTATTTCCTTTCCTCCAACATGAATTGCTTCAAATTCAAGAAATGTTAGAAAACATCAGACCACATAGAGAAAAAAGATCTCTGAATTTCATAGGTAGCGCATGGAAATGGATCGCAGGAACTCCTGACCATGACGATTTCGTTTTATTGAAGGATAGCATGAATAACGTTTTAACAAATAATAATAAGCAGGTAATTATCAATGACTTGTGTAATGAAAGGATCAATAATATAACTCGTATTACAAATGAAATTAAAAAAATATTTGAAAAGGACGAGGCCATTAACGAAAAATTAGCTTTAGGCACACAATATAGGATTAGATTAATAAAAGAAGAAATAGTTAACATTAGATACGGCATTCACTGGCAAAAGCTGGAATAATTAATTCAAGGATGCTATCAAAAACAGATATTAAATTAGCCACAAACACTCTTGATCAGGAAAACCTACATTATTCCACAGCAGAAGAAGCATTAGAATTCGCAAATGTAAAAATTATTAGTAACAGTTCTACCTTATTTTATATCATTAATATTCCGATCACAACAAATGAAACATATTAAAAATTGTTAATTAAACCCATAAAGAGAAATAACATCATTAGTAAAATCCCTTAAAATATGATATTAAGAAATAATGACAAAATTTTTGGTACGAACAGAGATAGTAAAACCTGTAATTATCTAACCATTTGTAACCAAAATAGCATCTTAGATATTAGTAATTCCACCTGTATCCCAAATCTACTAAAAAGTCGTAATTCCACGTGTATCACCATCAACAATCAACACATAACCGCAATAGAGGAAATAGAGCCAGGTATTTTGCTATTGAATCAATTTAACGGCACGGTAACCGTCGACAATATCAGCCACAGTCTCGAGGGCACATTTCTCATAAAGTTCCACAACGTTACGGTAGAAATCAATGGTCAACCATTCAAGTCTAAGGAAGCATCAACACTTCAGGCCTTACCTGCGATCGTCCAACCAAAAGCATTGGAAAGGGAATACCAAGAGCTCCTGTCATTGGAAATGGTGCAAGAACTTCACATCAACAACAAAAATCATATCAGATTAAAATCCGAGAAAGAAATCCATAAATGGACAACATACGGACTTATCAGCATCCTTGGATCCATACTTACCCTCCTGCTCGTAATCTTTCGAAGAAAGACAGCTAAGATCGTCATCCAGCATGGCGACAAATACGTAAATGGACCTGAGACCACAACCTCTGAAGACAAGAAGGAATCACGTACCATACCGGCACCATCATTCTTCTCAACACCCCCACATCAAGAGCTTCTACAGACCAAAGTCCAAATTCCTAAAATCTACGAAGGATCATTCTTCTAAGGCTTTGAATGAGGGCATCAAAATTTAAGAGGGGAAAAGTTAACACCATCGGTGGCAACGAAAACTTTCTCACGCAAAAATCCAAGTTTTGCCCCAGAAAATTGCACGTGAATGCTGAATCAGCGTCTGCGACTTTCGAATATTAGATATCCATTAGTGGAAGTAAGAATATTTCTGTAATTAAGTCTTAAGAAAATTGTCCTCTGAAACAGATCGTTATGAATAACGTTTATTTTTTTAAAGTTTTTGTGACTTGAAATTTTTAACTTATATAATAATAATATGGCGGAAATTTAAAAGAAAAAGAAAACACTAGGTTTTTTTCACTGTTTTTGGCAAAAAAAATAGTAAAAATTAAAATTTTAATACGATTATAGAATGCGATATAGGTATTGTATTCATATGTAGAATATGTGGTTAAAATTTCATAAGGATCGGTTCAGTGGTTCTGGAGAAATCACCACCGCCGACCGAAAAAACGTTGTTTTGAGAAAAAGTCGTTTAAAGTCGGAAAGAAAAGTGATGTTTCTGTAGCTATTCAAACGTTTCAAAGTTTCTCTTCAATTTTCAAATTCACCTGCAATGGATCTATTCTAAGAAAAAAAGCAAGCAGCTGTTTGAATGAATAAAGGCAGGGAGAGCAAATTAGACAAAAGGCGGTCGAGCGGATTAGACTAAAGGCAGGTCGGGCGAACGCGCTCAGGTTGTAAAGGTAGCAACGTAAAAGTCACAAAATGACATTGTTAGACCGCCCCCTCATTCTGAAATTTGTACATATAGTGTCGAAAAATGTAAATATAAAAAAGTAATTTTTTGAAAATTACAAACAAAGTGCAAGATTCGAATGTGATCTAAAGATTGTGATTCAACGACTGTGACTCTGTGGCATATGAAAAATATCAAAAAAAAAAGTGTGGATATATGTATATGATGTAAATATTATTGATAAATAAATAACCTATTTTGAAGTAATGTCTTTCCCGTTAATAAATTGTGTGCTCTTAAAAAAACGGTCCCAGAATTATATGCTTTCCAATAAATTGATGCCGGAATTATGTGCTGCTAACAAAAATCGTTAATTGAATTCATGCTCCCAAAAAAATGATCGAAGAATTATGTGCTCATGAAAAATTGCGCTTTCCAAAATATTGATCCCGGAATTATGTGCTCTCGAAAAAATCGGTGCAGGAATTATGTGCTTCAAGTGAAACTCTGTGCTGCTGCTACAAAATCGATCCAGGTATTATGTGCTTTTGAGAAAATCGATCTACGTATTAAGTGCTTCTAGTAAAAATCATTCATGGATTTTGGCCTCTTAAGAAATCAATTGAGGAACTGTTTTTTTTTTAAATTAATAATGTTGAATAAATAATTCCTGATTAATTTATTAGAGATCACAAAATTACTGAATGATTTCCTGAAAACGATACTCTATCTTTCTTTATTACATTTTCTTCAACTTTATTATTGTTACATTAAAACTTTTTTTATTATTATTCCCTTAAACACTTTTCTAATGTACCTCGACGTCGAGCTGCACCCCAAAATAACGAACAACCAAACCAACCTTCAATGTGAGCGAAGAAAATTCGAAGAATTATTCTTAATGATAATTTCGGAGAACACTGTGTCGCTGCTCTTTTAGAGTATCTGAACACGTTGCAACGTCTGTGCTTCTAGGAAAGATTCTAAATCGATATAACCAACAACCAAACAACGAAGAATATTCTCGGAATTATTCCACTCAAAGGCAAGAGGAATGTTCCGAAGAAAAAGCCGGTTACCGAAAGAGATGACACTATACTACTAAGGTGTGCCAAAAAACTACTATCGCAATGACCTTTCCAAAATTGTCAAGTATGTTGGTCTAGCAACTCCTATTGTAGATACAGTCACTTGCGAAAGTGAAGAAAATGCTTTGCGATTACCTAAAATTCAGCATTTTCCCAAATTTTCTGTGAAATACATGTAATTAATAAATCTGTTTTCTTTATAAATTGCACATCCTTGCAAAAGCGCAAATGTTCAGATGGAGAAAGGATGTAGACATTTATAGATAGAAAACCTTTTGGGAAATATTATATAAATCTGCAGTTAATAGAAATTAAACTCATACTAAAATGTTTTTATTGAATTTGAAACTTATTACAATTAATGTTATTATGTTACAAAAAGTGTTCGAAATGTCCTCCGTCACTTTCGTGGCATGCTTAGATCGTGCTTCTAATTTCCTGTTTAAAGTTTATAATAGTCAGCCTCTCCCGTATTTTCGTCGCTGTAGTCCCAATTCTGCTACCTAAATCTTGTTTATCCTTAACAGGCCTGACTAAACTTTATTCTTCATTGTTTTCCATGAAAAGAATGGAGTAAGACCTAGAGATCTAGCAAGCCAAGTAATCGGTGCACCTCGTCCAATCCAGCGGTCCAAAAAATTCTCATTTAATACTACCTTCACAATGTTGGCAGTACGCGCTGGGCCTCTATCAATATGTTAAAACATTGCCCTAAGATTATACAAAAGGATGTCCTCTAGTAGATTTGGCACTGTACTCTCCAAAAATTCCCCCGTTGGCTGAATTTAAAAAAAGTCTCGCATCTTTTTCAATTTCAAAGTTAGAGCAATATATTTAAGATATTCTTAGAGCACATAATTAGCACTAAATTCTCAGAAGATAACAAATTTATTCCAGTACAATCTGGGTGGTGGGTGGTGTGCCTCGACGTCGACCTGCACCCCCACTAACAAAATTTACAAAAATTTATTTATTATCGAGCACATAATTATTGACTCTGGTACATAATTATCACATTATTCTTATATAGTTCTTTTCTCATTTCAGTGTGGTGGGGGTGTGGCTCGACGCAAATACAATCGAGCACCATCAAGAGAAATGGTTATATTTTTTGATTATTTAGCTGTTATTTATACAGCTTTTTTTTTTTATGCGATGTGGCCAAATCCTAGGGACAACCCTTTGATGCGTTAGCATGGTTTTGGCCGGAAGGGAATTAGGGTAAGGGAAGTGAGGAAACTTGAGTCTTGTTTGCATTGCTGCGAGCTAGACAACAGCCCAGAGACGGAGTGGATTATTTTTAATTTCTTAATAAATGCTCCCGGTCATCTGGTCTCGAACCCGGGACCCATGGCATGTTGGTCTTGCCGCTTAACGCATTGATCCAACTCCGCTTTTGCACATATTTCAAAGAAAATGCTGTATAATTGCTTATTATATTATTTAACTGTCCTGAATAATGATTTTCCACACACAATGCGTCGATTACCAAAACAGTACTTTAAATGTTAATTGTCTTTATTTGTAAAATTACACCACTCTTAAAAACTGAACAGTGAAAATTATTCAATAAATACTCTATAAACACGTTGAATGCGCACTCTCAGAAAGTCCACGTCAAATTGACATTTCGGAAGGCGTACTTTTTTCCCCCTTCCCACACCTTTCCCACGAAAAAAAAATCGGAAAACACGTACAAGGTTTATACACGGTATTGCACTTCCTTTCGTTTTCTGAAGAAAGAAATGCATTTGACAACATGTCTATTAAATTGCGCAGTCATTATCGGCTTAAACCTGACTTTCATAAATATTTCAAACAAAAAACATTTTAAAATTTTTTTAAAAATAAGAGGCACTGCAGTAACCAAATTAAATTTTTAAATAATCCTTAAAGTATAAACTAATTACTAGGTTCTGGAATAGATTGGTAGTAATTTGACTGCCAGTATATTTAATTTAGCAGTAAAAGACTTACATATTAAACAAATAAATAAAGTACTTAAAGAATTGAACGTTCAATGAATGCAGCATTTATTTAAGCTAAGAAAAATTTGTTTAACCCCGCTAATAATT
Organism: Leptarthrus brevirostris; assembly: GCA_964036015.1. Classification (NCBI taxonomy): domain Eukaryota; kingdom Metazoa; phylum Arthropoda; class Insecta; order Diptera; family Asilidae; genus Leptarthrus; species Leptarthrus brevirostris. The sequence continues at coordinate 72,200,830 of OZ038371.1, forward strand.
GCGATCCCTAGTAATTCGGGTATGGCGAACTTATTAAAAGCAATGCTAACCCTTGGTCTTTATCAAAAACTACCTCCAATGCAATCTTAAAAATTAAAAATTCGCACTTACTAAGCGAAAACAACCACTCTAGTTTTTAATCCTAAAAAACGTTTAGTTAGATATAGTTAGTTATACATTAGTTATATAAATCCTTAAAGTGTATCGGAAACCATTCCTAACGCCACCATTAACTAGTTTTTCTCTACACTAGAATATAAAAAAACCCGCAAATTTTTATTTAAATACTACTTCTACACAAGACATTTTTACAATCAAAGTCCGTTGGAAGCTACCCCTACTTCAATGATAAAAATTAACTTGTCTAGTTTTTGACAAAGAAAAAAACTAAATAATCCCGCTAATTTTAGTTGTTAATATATCTTCTGATTATATGATGATTTTCACAAATAAATCCAACTCTCCAAGTGCATCGGTATCACCCCTTGCCAACCTTAACCTTGAATAATTTTTTACTACATTAATTAAATTATAGAAAATCTCCGCTAATTTTTTTGTTTAAATATTAATTGATTAGAGAGTAGTTTTTAAAAATAAATCCAACCCTCCAAGTGCATCAAGAACCACACCAAAGGTTCCACCCTTAAAGTTGAGTTATTTTTTTCTACGCTAAAATATAAAAAAACCCCTCTAATGTTTTTTGTTTAAATATCTATTGGTTAAAAGGTATTTTTTTAAAAATAAACCCATCTCTCCAAGTGCATCGGAAACCATCTCTAGTACCACCCTTAACCTTGAAATAATTCTATTAGAGAAGTTATAGCATCTTTTTTATTCGATATAGAGTGGTGACCAAAACATTGGAAACTAGATCTTGGGAAAAGAACTGCTGATCATGAAACTGGAAAATTACACCAGGCTAAAACCAAATGTATCTTATTTCAATACTTTATTACTACTTTTATTTATTTTCAGGAAAAATACAATTTTCGTGTCTTTATAAAAAAACAAAATTCATTGAAACTTAAGATTTTCCATGGCCAAAACATTGGAAACTAAAAGCAAATTCACTAATACTCTAAAGACTCAACTAATATTTCGTCCACATGCCATTATTGTTGATAACACCTTTGCACCTTTCTGGCATTGATTTAATTAGGTTAGTTATAAAGTTGCTGGGAATGATTTCTCTTTTGGCCATATTAAGGGCATTTCTTCTTGTCTTCTAAAATGTTTTTGTATTTGAAACTGTCCAAAATATTCTCAATTTTGAAAATCGGCCCAATCCCCTGACCAGAGAAGCAACCCCAGACCATTATATTGCCTCTGCCATGTTTTAAAGTAGTATTGCAGAATCTGGGATTGAGCCTTTGTAATCTGAATTCTTGAAATTAATTTTACACTCATCAGAAAAGAGCACCGTGTTCCATTTTGGGAACGTCCAACTTAAATGAGCTTTCGCAAATTCCAATCTGGCCTTTTGATTTTTCATGTCCGTTAACTTGGCCCTGCCATTTTTGAAAAAATAACAAATTCCCAAAAATTTGTATCACAAATAGAAAAGATATGGTAGACTAATTAAATAATTATGGTTGGATATAGCCCCACCATTTTTAAAACAATTTTATGTGACATTTTTTTCGTATACTACTCCAGTTGTGTTATGGTGTGCTGATAATAAAATAAATTTTTGCTCATCCAAAAAAGAAATAATATATAAATAATATTTTAGGAATATAAGTTAGCCCCGCCATTTAAGATAAAAATTGGGAAAAAACGTTTTTCGTATTGCACTCGAGTTGGGCTGCGGTGTGCTGCATTCACAAATTTTTCAACTTGAATACCAAAAAGCTGGCACACTAACGAAATTTTTGAAAAAATATGTTAGCCCCCCGCCATTGTTGAGAAAATAAAAAAATTTAGTTGTACCGTATTGTGTTAGTGTTGTGCTGTAATGTGCTGCTTCGCAAAATTGTTTATCACAGCATTTGGCAACATATCTATTAAATGGTGCAGTCGCTATCAGCTCAAACCTGATTTTTGTAAATATTTTGAAGAAAAAACATAAAATTTTAAAATGATATTTAAACTAAAAGGCGCTACAGTAACCAACAAATTTTTTTTTAAATAATCCTTACAGTATGAACTAATAGGTTCTCGAATAAAGTTGGTGGTAATTAGAGTGCCAGTGCATCAGAACCACCCCTTGTCCCCCGCCCTTAACGTTAATTAATTTTTTTCTACATAATAAAGAAAAAATCCGCAAATTTTTTTTAAATATTTATTGATAAAAGAAGTATTTCTTAAAAATAAATCCTACCCTCCGAGTGCATCAGGAACCACCCTCTAGTGCCACCCTTAACGTTGAATAATTTTTTTACGCTAAAATATAAAAAACCCCGCAAATTATTTTTGTTTAAATATTTACTGATTAGAAAGTATTTTGTAAAAATAAATGCTATTCTAGTGCCACCATGTCAGATGTTGAATAATTTTTTTTTCTACGTAAAATATAAAAAACCCCGCTATTTTTCTTTTTTTAAATATCAATTGGTTAAAAGGTATTATTAGAAATAAACCCAACTTTCCAAGTGCATCGGGAACCACCCCTAGTGAAACCCCTAATCTTCAATAATTTTTTTATACACTTAAGTTTTAAAAACGACCCTGCTTTTTTGTTCATTAAATAGCTATTGATTTTAATGTATCTTATAAGAATTAAATCAACCCCTAAAATATCAATTAGTAACTACACCTAGTGTGAATATCTAGTACAAAAGATCCTACAACTTCACTAGTCAAATTTTTGTTGGTAACTGTAGCGCCTTTTAGTTTAAATATCATTTTAACATTTTGTTTTTTCTTCAAAATATTAATAAAAACCAGGTTTGAGCTGATAACGACTGCACCATTTAATTTATATGTTGCCAAATGCATTTTTTTTCTTATTCTGCAGGTTGCTATAAACATTTCGTCATTGTAATATCATGTAAATTGCCAAAATTATGAAAGTTTAACTTGAACTGTGTCACTACTTCCACGGTTCTCGGTAATGCAAAAACATCTTTTTCCGTAAATTTTTGGAAATTAGTATCTCAAAAAGTTTTCAAGATATCACAATAAAATTTTATATGGTTAATAAGGATGGCAAATGGAACATATAAAAAGAAATCATAAAAATCTGAGACCATAGGTTTTATGACCTGGATGATTTGATATTATATGGATTGACTCCACCGCCACTTTTTTATTTATTTAAGCTTAATACAAGCTATTGCCTAAAAAGAATACAAAAATAAAAAAATAAAATACAAGCTATAACTTAATACTAATTCTACAGACTATAATAAATGAATAATTAAGAATAAATAAATAAAAAGTATAAGCTACAATATGAGCTATATATATTGATTACTGGCAGAAGGCGTAAGGAAGAAGAATTAAAGTAGGCGATCAGGATCAAAATGGGCGGGGTCAAGATATAAGGCTTTGTGGAGTGATGATTTACTTAGATGGAAGTCAAAAGAGGAAAGGTCGTTGACTTTTCGTAACATCCTGGTAATTGGCTCGCTTTGACCGTAGTTTGTGCGATGGCGATCGAGTCGGAAAAGGGGAGTGGACCTAAGGTTACGGGGATTGGTATAGATGGGTAAAGATTGCAGGATTGAGGAGCAGTCTATGGCACTAGTTAATAATTGATAAATGAAGAGAATGTCGGAAACATCACGACGTTTGCTTAGAGGTTGTAAGTCGATCATTTTCAGACGGTTTTCATAGGGAGGAAGGTTGAATCTGTCAACCCACGGAAGATCACGTAGAGCGAAGCGAATAAACCTACGCTGGACAGATTCAATCCTATTAATGTTAGTTGTTTGTGTAGGGGACCATACCTGGCTGGCATATTCAAGGAGAGGTCTAACGAAGGAGACGTAGAGAGATTTGAAAACATAAGGATTGGAGAACTCTCTAGACCAACGCTTCACAAACCCTAGCGCGGAGTTAGCTCTGTTAATTATACTGTCTATGTGGGAACGGAAATTGAGTTGACTATCACAGATTATTCCTAAGTCACACAAAGAGGTAACGATAGGGACTGGTACGTCGGTTAACATATAGACTCTCGGGGTGGCGGTAAGACGCTTGCGGGAATAAGAGATGGACTGGCATTTGGAGACATTGAGCTCTAGAAAGTTTTTCATGCACCATGTGATGAATGAATCGAGGTCTTCTTGCAGGAGAAGAGAGTCGGTAGTGGAGGAGATATGTTTGATTATTTTCATGTCATCGGCATAAATGAACAACTCTGAGTGTTTGATGACACATTCAACAACATTTATTGTGAGGATAAAAATCAATGGACCTAGGTGGCTGCCCTGACGGACGCCGGAACGAGCGACAATAGGGTTAGAAATGGATGAACTGAAAAGAATATTGTACTGACGGTTGTTGAGGTAGGATCGAATCCAGGAGATGAATCTTGGGGGGAAGCCTAGGCGATCAAGTTTGAACAAGATAACGTTATGGGAGATCTTGTCGAAAGGCTTTACTAAAATCGGTGGCGATAACATCAACATCTTTACCGTTTTCCAGGGCACATAGGGTTTTAGAGACGAAGTCAGTAAGGTTGGTAGTTGTAGATCTACCTTTGAGGAAGCCATGCTGGGAGAGTGAGAAGATAGACTTACAGTGGAAGAACATGGAATCATAGACCAATTTTTCGAATAGTTTAGGTATGGATGATATTTTAGCGATGGGTCTGTAGTTGGACACATCGTTCTTGCAACCTTTTTTGAAGATGGGAATAATATACGAATTTTTCCATAATTGAGGGAAACCCCTTGAGTGACCGAGAGAAGAAAAAGCAAAGTAAGGGGTTGGACTAGATGGATGGCACACTTTTTCAGAACGATAGCTGGAATGCCATCAGGACCTGGGTGAAAGTCGTCCTCAAGCCTATTAATACTGGCGGCGATTAGTTCAGGATCAGGGTCAAAAGATAAAAACGACGTTTGAGTGCATTTGTCCATGAATGCAAAATAGTTAACGTCGGGTTGTAGAGAATTGTCGCTGAAAGATTTACTGAAGAAGTGTGCACAGAGGTTAGCGATTACCTTAGGATCAGATGAAGAGGTATTCTCGAGCTTTAGGGTGGAAGGGTAACCCTTGGATTTCTTCTTAGAATTAATAAAGCTATAAAAACGCTTGGGGTCGGATATGAGGCTAGTTTCCATCCGTTGGAGGTACTCATGGTAGAGGGTATCACAACGTTCAGAAAAAGAGGTATAAGCAGATAAGCAGATAGATAGGAAGAATAGTCAGACTCAGTCTGGGTTAGAAGAAAAGTTTGCCAACGTTTATTTCTCCTGTTGCGAAGAGAGCGCAATTCTTTGTCGTACCATACGGGGGATGAGGAGTAGTTTTTACGAGGAAGAAGAGAGAGAGACAAGCGTGTATTTCCGAATAGAACGCCTCTAAACGTCAACGTCAACTGGGAGATGTTGAGGGATATCCCCAATATTAGAGTTGAGGAGCAAGTGATTTAATTTGTCAAAGTCGCCTTTACGAAAATTGAAGGATAAAGAAGACTCGGAGCCTGAAACGGCATGAGGGTGCTCGTAGGAGAAAACGAGGAATAAAGGAGGATGGTGACGGTCGAGGGAGGAGAGAAGATGGTTGCTTTCTGCGACAGCCGAGTTAACTGAGTCTGAAGAAAAGGTTAAGTCTAATTGTCTGTCCAGGAAGTTCCTGACTCCGCTTACTTGAAAGATACCTGAAATGGAGAGCTGATCGGTAAAGAAGGCTTCTTTGGCCGAAGATGCGTTAAGGGGGACAAAGTAAGAACAGTCCTCGGACAATGACCATTGGATACGGGGGAGGTTAAAGTCACCCAATAAAATAAATTCATCGGACGCGTTAGCGTTCTCAAGCAGGGTATCGATCGCTTCGATTATGGGCTCGTAGGCGTCTAGTTGTTGAGAGGGACGAATGTAACAACAGAGGATGTACAGAAGGCACTTATTTAGTGCTATTTTTATACATACAAATTCTGATATTGTAGAGTCGGAGGTCATTAGCAGGGTGGCATCATAACGGTTGTGAGCAGCTATGAGAACCCCGCGACCTGGTGGCTCATTGGTGCCTATACAACCGTCAACACGGAAAATGGTATAGTTTGGAGGGAATAGTTCGTTGTCGAGAATTCCTGGTGTTAGATTGGTTTCAGTTAAGGCAAAGATATCGTGCGGGAATTTGTGAGAGTTAAGGAAAATATTTGTTGTTTTTATACGAAGTCCTCTTACGTTCTAGTAATAGACCGACAAGCTGTTGGGGAGAGGATCATGATCGGAAACCGCGGGTGCAATAGAGGGGAAGTCAGAAATAGGGAAATCAAGGGGGTTAGGAACGAAAGTAGTTTAATGAGTCGTTACGACTTTTTTGAAGATGGGAAATACGGCGAGAACTGACGTACGCAGCATAGGTGGATAGATCTTCTGAAACCTTATGGGAAGGTATATTGAATGATTCATGGTATTTAGTGAAAAGTTGGAGTAAGACTGATGGGTCTGTGGGCAGGCCTTCTTGTTGTATACTTAACATGACGTTGGTGCTGGTTTTACCTTCAACAAAGACGGAGTTCGGTTTGTCGTGGAGATAGGCTAGAAATAGAAGTACGTTGTCATAAATGCGATGGTCCCGTAAACGGGACAAGAGGTATCGTCCATCGCTAGAATCAGCAGAACGCAAATTCAATTTAACTGTAGGTGGGAGAAGGGGATCGATAAATGAATGATGTTCGGATAAAGGAGTTTTGGCTAGCGGAATGGGCGGGTTAACGGAGGTAGAAGTTGTTTGAGACGGGGCGACAGTGTAGTAGGATGACGGCATGGAATTAGGTGGGCATGCGGAGGAAGTAGCGGGTGCAAGGTTTGGCGTATATAGAAGAGTGGTGGCACGGACGGGAATCGGAGCAGAGGTGGTGGAGTGGTCGGAAGAAGTTGGCTTGAGGTTAGGAGGGCACGCGGAAGAAGTTGGGAGTGCATGGTTAGGTGGGTGCGCTGGACATACGGAACTCAAAACAGTATTGGTTGGGTTGACGGTTGGAATGGACGTGTTCGAGGGCTTCGGTGTAACTGGAACAGGGGGGTTAAGGGTGTGAGAATATATAAAGTTGGGATACTTGACTGGAGTACTTAGATTAAAATTTGGAAATACTTCCATTTTGAGCTGCCAATTGGAGTTAGGATCGCTAGCTTTAGGATTAGTGGTGAGATGTGCGGAAGAGTGAGGAGTGATTATGTTGTTACTAGTTCTAAGATTCTTATGGTTAGGGTGAATACTAAATTTAGGTATGGGAGAAGGTCGTTTGGGGTAGTTAGTGAGGTTAGGTTTTTTAGTATTTAATTTAGGGTTAGGTGCAGAGGGCTTAGGGTTAAACTTAACGTACTTCCTAGTCCACTTAGAGATTGTGATGTTCCTGAGAGTGAAGAATTTGCTGGAGGGGTTACTGATGAGCCAGACATATTTGTTTGGGATGGAGATCTTGAAGTTGCTGGATTTCTCTGCGTCTGACGAGAGTAACTTCAGGCAGCTAACGGGGGTGAATCCAAAATTCCGGGAAAAAAAACTGTGGGCCCAGGAATCGTTGGCGTTATGAGGTGCATCCTTTAGAAGGAATGGAGTTGTGCTTGATAAAGATCAATGTTTACTGCCTAGCCTTTTTAGTCTCTGCTCCCATTCCGATACTGTCCAGGTGGTGCCAAGTTTGTTGATCGTAAATGTGGTGGAAGTGGGTTGGGATGACACTCGCGGAGAGACATTGATGGCAACATCAGCAACCTTCTCTATAACGGGCTTGACCAAACCAGCAAGAGCATCAACATCTGAGGCAGGCTGCACCAAGGAGGAATGCGGAGGAATCACATTCACGGTGGATTGAGGCGGAACTGCGGAGGTTGCATCCCGGAGAGTGGAGCAGTCCCCATCAGAAGATGTAGGTCCAGAAGAAGAAGAATTCTCGATAACGGGCTTGACCAAACCAACAGGAGCATCACCATCTGAGGCAGGCTGCACCGAGGAGGAATGCGGAGGAATCACATTCACGGTGGATTGAGGCGGAACTGCGGAGGTTGCATCACGGAGAGTGGAGCAGTCCCCATCAGAAGATGTAGGTCCAGAAGAAGAAGAATTCAAACCAGAAGCATCTGTGGTGTCAGACCGAGGAAAAGAGGAGCCGAGATAGCTTTTTGTGGTTAAACTCTTAATATCAGAGCCGACTGACCCAATTAATTCAAAGTTCTTCACAATGGCTGTTGAGCACGAATCCAGATCCCGCTTGACGTGCCAAACACCACGCCGAATGTCGTCTAAGATTGGCATGATAGATTCCGCAGGTTGGCCGATGGAAGGCGATGGTGATCCAGCGCGGAGGTCATCCAAGGAAGCGACCAGGCCGCTCAGCTTTAAGGAAAGCTCGCAAATCCTGCTTGAAAGAAGCGATGAGTCGTTGGTCAAACCCTCAGCGATCTTAAGCAGCTTGTCCAGTTTTAAGTTTAGACTAGCGCAGTCATCGGAAAAAATTTGAAGTCCAGCAAAACTTTGGATGCATGCCAACAATTTCCTTCTAAGTCCCTGTTTAAGGCGCATTGCAGCCAGCCTCTCCCGTATTTTCGTCGCTGCATTCTCAATTCAGCTAACTAAATCCTCCCTATTGTTAACTGGGCTTGAATAAACTTCATCCTTCATTGTTCCCCATAAGAAAAAGTCCAATGGGATAAGGTCTGGAGATCTAGCAGGCCAAGGAATCGGTGCACTTCGTGCAATCCAGCGGTTGGAAATTTTTCACTTAGTTTTACCTTCACCATGTTAGCCATATGCGTTGGTACTCCATCGCGATGTTGAAACATTCCCCTCATATTATCCATAGGGTTCTCCTCTATTACATCTGGCAGTGTATTGTCCAAAAAGTCCGCATCAATTTCACTATTAAGCACTTGCAGCAAAATGAATGGTCGTACCAAGTGGTTGCCGATCATACTAGCTCAAAGATTGACACTGAATCTCTGCTTGAATAAGGTCACCTTTGCCCTGTGTGTGTTAGTGTTCGTTTGTTGTATACAAATTGAATATCATTAATAAAATGAAATATTATTTCAGTTGCATCAAACGGATGTAACTAAATTCGCCTAAACGGCATAAATTATTTCAATTCGCGACAAACAAATCGCTCAAGTTACCGCGCATTCCTTTCCCAGGAAATTTGTAGCGCATTGGTAACTTAAAAATGCTAATTATGCATTTAAGCAGATATGGTACCGAACGAAATTAAATTCGTTCCCAGATAAAGGTGCCTATCTCAGCGATTTCTTAACATACATCGTATCTTTCTCAGGCATTCACGAGTAAGATACAAAAAGAAGAAAAAGCTCTGGGAGCTTTCTTCATGTATGTCGTTTTGATCGCGATCTCTCGCTACATCGTCTTCGGCCTGCAAAAGAGGGACCGAAGAATAAACGAAATGAAAGCTCAAAGCTTTCTTTTCATGTAGATACGGTTGACACTAGAATGCGAGATGGACAAACCGAATAAGAACGATTTGACCTGCGAGATGAGGCAGCAACAAATACAGTTGAAAGAGCCTGTATGCATACCTGCTAGGTCACAGATCGTAGTCGAGGTTCCCTTGCAGCTGCAGAAGGAGATGCTCTGTCTGTCGAGAGAGATATATCAAGGGGCCTTCCTGGTGAATGGCCTACTCCCCGCTGGTTTGAAAGCAGTGTCTGTTGGAGTTCTCAACACACACAATTCACAAGTAGTTCTGACTACCATTAGTCTGCATCTAGTCCCTGTCCACAACTACACCGTCGTCCAACTGAAACAGGATTATCAGGAAAGAAATAATAAGGAAACCCCAAAAAATGGAGAACGCGCTGAGGATGCTCACCTGAAAACCAGGAATCACGGTAACTCGAAACCACCAGCACCCACGTACAAAGGAAATATAAGAAAAAACAGGAACCAAAGTAAAGGAAAACCCAGTAAAACAAATGTCGACGGAGCTCACCTAGGAAGAAGGAATTACGATGGCAAAATTCCATCAGCTCCCACCTCTTCTCAAAATAAAACTTCGGAACACGTCGATATTGGAAGCGAGCTCACCACAGGGACGGTATTTTCAAAAGCTCCGAAATCATCCTTCACAGTAAGTAAACAACGGCGAAAGAGCCTATTAGAAGACGAAAGCGAGTTCGCCTCAAATATGGCAATTTACGGCGGTTCAGAAACCCCAACTCCATCGTCATGTAGTATTAAGAGTGATTTAAATAAAATAAAGTGGGGTGAAAATTAAAATAAAGATAAAAATATTTCTGAATTAAATAAAATAACTAGGAGTAAATTAAAACATAAAAATAGAGGTAAAAATATTCCTAGCGCCGAAAAGATGGCCACTTTACAGCATATTAAATATTTATTCCAGGAGTATGAAGAACAGGAAGAACCAAGTAATAACCCGCGTCTCGCCAGATTAGACGAAGAGCTCAGTCTGGACGTAAATCTGAGCGCGGAGGAAAAACAAGCGATATCACAACTCTGTTACGAGTATAACGATATCTTTTTCCTCAAAGGTGATCGGCTAACTTTCACAAACGCCATCACTCATGATATACCATTGGTGCAGGACCAAGCACCAATCAACCAGGAAATGTATCGCTTGCCAGAGACGCAGCGAAATGTAATAAACGAACAGCTTTGCGAAATGTTAGAAAACGACAGCCAAGTGCAGCCAAGTAAAAGCCCTTGGAATTCACCCCTCCTTGTCGTCCCAAGAAAGCGGGACCAGACGGTGAAAAAAGGTGGCGCGTCGTCGTCGATTTTCGTAAATTAAACGAAAAGACAATTGGTGACGAGGATATTCTCGACCAATTAGGTCATTCTCGTTATTTTACCACCCTCGATCTCGTCAACGGCTATCACCAGGTGCTCCTCGATCCTCAAGATCAACCAAAAACTACGGCCACTATGAATTTAGGCGTATGCCATTTGGGCTCAAAGGAGCCCCCGCCACATTCCAACGCTTAATGAATTTCGTCCTAACAGGATTACAAGTCTTGGAATGCTTTGTCTACCAAGACGACATAGTCATCTACGGTAAAAACCTTGCGGACCACAATAATAAGCTCCGCAAAGTCTTCAATCGTTTGAGAGAGAACAACCTCAAACTGCAGCCGGAAAAGTGCCAGTTTCTGAGAAAAGAGGTTGTTTACCTAGGCCACAAGTGTTCCAGTGAAGGAGCACTTCCAAACCCCAGTAAAACGGCTTGTGTCCAAACTTTCCCAGTTCCAAGAACTGTACGTCAAGTTCAATCCTTTATTGGACTTGCCAATTACTATCGAAAATTCATCCCCGACTTCTCCAAAATTGTGCGTCCAATAACGAATTTGCTCCGCAAGGATGTCAAATTCACATGGACCGAAGTGCCAGGAGGCATTCGAGAGAATCAAAATCTCACTAATTTCCCCTCCACTCCTTATATATCCCGATTTCTCGAAACCATTCAATTTAACCACGGAAGCCAGCAGCGAGGCATTAGGAGCCGTCATCTCACAAGGAGATTAGGACACGATCAGCCCATTGCCTACGCCAGCCATACACTGAACAAGGCGGAACGTAACTACTCAACTATTGAAAAAGAGTTGCTCGCCATAGTCTGGGCTACGCGTAACTTTAGATGTCTTTAACTTAAAAGACCCCACTTCCCTTCTGGTGAGATTTCACCATAAACTTTCCGAATTTGATTATCAAATCGAATACAAGCCAGGAAAGTACCAAACGAATGCCGACGCGTTAAGCCGCATTCCACGAGAAGTCAGCGAAGACTCAAATGGCCAACACATAATGGTAAAAGCACAAGTCCACCATAAAATGGATTCGGACTCGGAGGAAGAAATAACTTCTATTCGCAAAAATCGCCTAAAATGCAACGCTGTGACCCGGGCTCAAGCGAAAAACGCTCAAACAGAATCTAAAAGCCCCGAAATACGGGATCACACGCCTCACTAAAATGAAATACTTCCAAATATAGAAGAGGTCCCTGCAGAAAACCCGCCAGATACTAATCCGCTAGTTGACGATAAACCCAAGCCCCCTGAAATAATCACAAGCCCCAAGGAGACACAAACGATCTTACATGATTATTATGACTCTCTTTTTGGCGGCCATCAGGGCGTAATTAAAACATATAAGCGGATTCGAAGGAAGTACTGGTGGAGGCACATGCTTAGCGATATTAAGAAATACGTTAAGCGTTGCTCAAAATGCCAAAAAATGAAGGCATCACCTCAGTATAAAATGCCGATGGTCATCACGGACATCGCAGAACAGCCCTTCGACAAAGTCTATCTCGACATTGTTGGTCCACTCGAGGAAACTGACTCCGGAAACAAATACATCCTGACTTTTCAGGATAACCTCACTAAATTTGTCGATTGGTACGCCATACCTAACGGGGAAGCCGTCACGGTAGCGCAAATCTTTTTCGACGAAATCGTCGCACGCTACCGCATCCCCATGCGAATAGTCACTGATCAAGGGAGCAACTTCCTTAGTGACCTGTTCAAAAAGGTATGTAAATTGCTACGGGTGAAGAAGTTACAAACTTCTGCCTACCACCCACAGTCAAACGGCGCACTGGAACGTGCACACAGGCCGTTAATCGAATACTTGCGTACCATAGTGGACGAGAATCCCAAATCATGGGATCAATATCTGCGAACCGCTGCATTCGTGTACAACAACAGTGTACACGAGGGGACGAAATTAACTCCCATGGACTGCCTTTACGGCTTCACAGCCGATGTTCCGTCAAACTTAAAACGAGACCCTGAACCCGTGTATAATCACGAGAGCTCCAAAGGTCTTATGCCACGGCACGCAAAAATCTACTCGCTAGCAAACAACGATCGAAACTATACTACGATAAAGCAGTTCGACCCTTATCATTTCACATAGGTGACAAAGTCTTACTCAAGAGCGAAAGTTGAAAACATAAGCTCTCTCAAATCTGGGTAGGACCTTATCTGGTAATCGGAATACCGTCATCAGTCAATACAACCCTAAAAATGGGCAAGCGTACAGTCACGGTTCACAACAACCGTCTTAAGCCATTCTATGAATAAATAATTTCAATTGAAAATTTTTTTTTAATGCGTCGTGGCGTGCTACCACAATCTACGATTGAGATGATCGTAACGCAAAGCCAGCACAAAATCAAGAAGGGAACAACGAAAAAGCCATTTAACAACTCGGTCCAAATGGTCCGAACCAACTTTAATTATAAACTTTTTTATTCCTGATAACCTTCTATTTAATTTTACAATTTCGTAAGTAAGATTTCACATCCCACTTATTAAACGTGCTCGAACCTACGAAGTACCACATAACAGGACTTCACTATCTCTTGCACACAACCGAAACGGCAAAGGAATTAGATTCCTTCATGGCTAAATACGAGCAGCACTCTAGGATAAAAACACCATATACAAAGCTACTGCTGACTGACAACACTAACGAGCTGTTGCACGAGAGTACGCAATCATTGGACCAAATACAGGCCAAAATACAGGAGTTACATTTACACTCCCGGGTGAAAGCACCCCACATACCCTCAACAACTTGTTGTCACTTACGGGTCTAATGCTGCTGTTCATCGTCATTTACATGACAGCCAAACACGCCATACCTCCACTAAGGGCATGGACTACGCGGCGTAATCAAACGCCCATGCCCGAGATCACCCTAGAAGAGACAGTCTCAGGACCAAATGAGCGGCCTCAACGGCCACAAACACTGCCAAGGGCACGGTCCATACAACTGGTCTAAACAATAGATACAAATAGATTGGAAGGAGGCCAATATAAAATTTATTAGACACCCCTAGAGTAATAAAGAAACATAAATAATACTAAGAAATAAAGAAAAAATTTACGCGCCGTGGAGTACTACCACAATCGACGGTCGAGAAGAGACCGTAGCGCATAGCAAGTAAAAACAAAGATAAAAGTAATAAAATTTAAATAAAATAAATAATAAAGTTAACAACAAAAACGCGCCGTGGAGTACTACCACAATCTACGCTCAAGAAGAGAACGTAGCGCAAAGCAAGTACGAACAAATAGAAAATAAATATAAAATAGATATTTAAAGCCAACACATTTGGTCTCTATATTCCCTAAAGGGACAAACAATAACGGCCAAGGGCAAGGCCACAAAATAAAACAAGAATATTCACCTTCCCTTTATTCCCCTCCGTGATCTGTTCCTCTCCAAAGAACAGCTCACTTTTTCCAAGGGGGAAGGATTGTTATGTACCAAAAAGGGTCGCCTAAATCAAATATACAAATTGACTATCATTAACAAAATGAAATATTCAATCATTGAAATATTATTTCAGTTGCATCAAACGGATGTAACTAAATTCGCCTAAACGGCATAAATTATTTCAATTCGCGACAAACAAATCGCTCAAGTTACCGCGCATTCCTTTCCCAGGAAACTTGTAGCACATTGGTAACTTAAAAATGCTAATTATGCATTTAAGCAGATATGGTACCGAACGAAATTGAATTCGTTCCCAGATAAAGGTGCCTATCTCAGCGATTTCTTAACATACATCGTATCTTTCTCAGGCATTCACGAGTAAGATACAAAAAGAAGAAAAAGCTCTGGGAGCTTTCTTCATGTATGTCGTTTTGATCGCGATCTCTCGCTACATCGTCTTCGGCCTGCAAAAGAGGGACCGAAGAATAAACGAAATGAAAGCTCAAAGCTTTCTTTTCATGTACATACGGTTGATCGAAAGAATCAACCGAGGGATTCGATGAGTTCTGTTCTAGTCGCGGTCGCCGTAAGTCGCGTTCTTAAGTACCTATAAATTGTCTACAAGTTGCCGATAACTTGGCTTCGGGAGTATTTGAAAACAAAAGAATTTGTATCAAGTAAATTAGAAATTTAAAATGTGTGAATTATTTACAAATAGCTGAAACAATTAAATTTAAAATGTGTGAATTATTTACAAGTGGCTGAAACAATTGTATCAAATAAATTAAGTAAAAGACTTTAAAATTTTAGGAAGAACATAGTGTTTAAAATTTTGATAATTTAGAAATTTAAAATGTGTGAATTGTGTACAAGTTGCTGAAAAAAAACATTGTTGTAAATGTTGTATTAAGTAAATAAGGATTAAATAAAATAAAAAAAGGGGAATTTAAAAAAACAGACTTCTTTAAAAAAAATTTTGGGAAGTACCTGTGTATTATCCAAAGTGTCCGAGAATTTAGATGTTTAGGTGTTTGAAGACATTGGAACCCATTACGCGAAAGTGATTAAAAATAAACTTAACAAAGTGCTAAATTTCAGTTTTCTTTCAGAATCTCCTTCCAGTAGTCCTTGGGCTGGGTGATGATGATTTGGACGTAATCCCGTTCGATGAATAACCCTCCAAACCTTAGATGACGACACTCCTAATCCCCTTGCGACTCGTTTCGTGCCTGTCTCAGGGTTGTGCCTCACAATGGTAATTATTTGATGCTCGATGTCGGCAGAAGTTTCCAAAATTTCGGAGCGTGCCTCCATGTCGTGTGACGTTACACTTCCTGTTTCTGTTAACCTTTGGAAAGTCCGTGTAAATACCCCTCTTTGGGGTGCTCGCCGGTTAGGGAATCTCCTCCTTTTTTAATAACTTTTGCTTAAAAACACCCGTACTTATTGATTTGTTTTTCAACTATGATAGGTATTCTTTCTGACTGGCCTTTTTTTTAGCAACATTTTCATCAGGTACGAGTAACAGAACGCCAGGATACAAGGGTGCGAATTCTGGCTACCACAAGCTAATATCGGCAATAAAACAAAATTACACGAACATTTTTACAACTTTTTTGCAGCAATAATTAAAATTAATTACCTGTTAACACAAAACAAACATTTTTGACCTTCTATCTTAACATTTTTGTTTCTTTAAAGAATTTCCTACCTAAAGTGCAATAAAATAATTAGGTACTCTTTGAGTTCTAAGGATGCGGTTTTTCTAATCCTGTCTCTACCTTGCCATGTTTGACCTTTTTAGAAAGGTAATAAGATGAGCAAATCCAATGAAAATAAAAGAGGGGTCACTAATTAAATGAATTTCGGAGAAAATTTGGGAAAATGCTGAATTTTTGGTAATCGCAAACACTTTTTTCACTTTTGGAAGTGACTGTACGTGCAACGGTAGGAGTTAGATCAGTAGTGTTGACATTTTTGGAAAGGTCATTAGGATAGTTGTTTTTTTAGCGTTTGCTTTATGTGGCTGTGTTGGGTAGATCAAGAGATAAAAATAAAAGAGTAATGTGCATACCATGAAAAACTTAAATTTATGAATAACCCTGTAACTCCCATGCGCTTGAGATTATCCCTACCATACAATTTTTTATTTGTATAGTTGAGATCTATCACCCTACCCATTTTGGCACGTCAGATCTGAAACACCCTGTATAGTGATTCATCCAACAATTCCAAGTGCATCTGAACCACCCCTTGCCACCCTTAACCCAATAACTTTTTTTGTTTAAATATTTATAGATAAGTAAATATTTTTAAAACTAAACTCAACTCTAAGTGTAGCAGGAACCACGCCTAGTAAAACCCTTAATCTTGAATAATTTTTTATACACTTAAATATAAAAAACCCAGCTTTTGTTCATTAAATAGCTATTGATTTTAAGGTTTTTAAGAAGAATTAAATCAACCCCTAATATATCAATTACAAACCATCCCTAGCATGTACAGTGGTGCCCAAAACATTGGAAACTGAAGGCGGTATTTTCTTTCTGTGGTGATTAAATTTATCAGTTTAAACATACTATATAAATTAAATTATTTTTGTAATAAGTTCAGCACAATATCCTACCAACATCTGACGAAGACAAAAACATCTAACGGTATCTAAGACAAAAATAAAAATAAAAAAATCATCGAACCTTCAAAAGTTGTCTGGCCAAAACAATGGAAACTTAAGTTTGCTTTATTGTTTGCAAAATGTTTTAAACTTACTACCGTTATCTTTTGGGTTGATAAAACGAAAGCGTTGGCGGAAACAAAATTAAAAATTAAATCAAAACATCACTCAAGTATTTTTACACTATTTTTGAAAGAAGTCTGTTTTCTTTTGTGAGACCAGAAAGTGAGGACTCGCCTATGTGCTAAACCACCACCACCCCCCTCCCCCCCCCCCCCCCCCAGGCCAAAAAAAATACATGTTCAGCGTCTTCTTGCAGTTCATAAACAGCGGAGAACTGTCGTGTCGTGTTCAGCTCTGTGCAGTTAGTCTTTCCCACCTTGAGGTTGACCCAAATTTCGACGCACGGAATCAGGTGATGCGTCCATCTTTCTTTCGTATCCCTATTATTTAATCGGTTTTGACGCATGAACATCGAAATCTGCGTTTCTTCCTTTTTATTCTCCTTCCTGCGATTATCATATAAATGTGTCTCATCTCGTCCCCGAGGATGTCAATCGGGAACATACCAGTGAGGACGCAACTTATTTAACTTTGTTTCTTCAGAAACGAAAAATAAATATTTTAAAATAATAAAATGTATAAGAACTTTATTTTCGAGGATTATAAGCAAACAACACAAATACCACTTTAATAACAACTTTATTATTCACTTATAATTCTTTTAAAATTATGATTTAGCGATGAACATCTCTTTGGAGTGCTCACTTGGTCGCGACGGTCTTAAGACTGACTTTCTTATATTTTACAAAGTACAATTTTAGAATTAAAGCAGAAAGTGCTGACCGATCGGTTCTCACGATTTTATTTTCAGACGGTGGAGTTACTTTAAGTCACGTTCCCAACTTATGAAAAATGAAATTTTATAAGTTGGAAATATTCAAAGTTCGCCAAGGTGAAGACTCTTGGTTTTGAATTTCGGTTACTTTATCTTTAGTTTCCGTTAGATTCGCTTTATCTGCGATAAATTGTGGGAACGTAACTTTTGGGAATGTAACTCTTCCCTCCTTTAATTCGAGATTCTCCTGGATCTCGTTAATTATTTTAACTTTTGATTTATTTTGTTTACAAAAAAAGTGTATTACAAAAATTGATACAAATATTACCAATATCATACTTCCTGTTCCTATACTATAGTTAACAATTTTATGAAGCTTCAACTCCTCGATTTCCTTAATATTGTTCTCCTGGTATAAATTAAATTTTTCAAAAGTTAACATATCATCTTTTAAAGTTATATTTTCCCTATAGGGTATTACAAATCTTTCAGTAAATACAGATATCTTATTGCTAAATGTTCTGTTAGCTATTTTGATTGAACAATTAACAAAATTGATTATAAAATTTCCGTTGAAAAGAAGTCTTCTTTCATCACAGGAACTTTTGAAACTTTTGTTTTTCATATTGTTTAAAATTACAAAATCATTTCCTATTTCAATGATTTCTTCTTCTGGACTATAGACTAATTTACAGTTTTTTTTTACTACACAATGTTTACTTAGTTTTAGTTCTTGTAGGCTCAAATTATTCTGGAATGAGAAAGTCTTGTTATTAATTCTGATTACATATTCAAGTTCTTCATCAATTTGTTTATTATTAGAATTTACGACAGGAACTATTAATTTCTTGTCCGTTTTTAAGGTTCCTGTTGGAATTTTTATTGCGAAAACGATAGCATTTTCCATATATTTTGCTATTCCGGCTTTAATGTTACTAAGTTTCTTCATATCACATTTTTGTATTCATGAATTTCTTGCTCACTTAATATATTTGGGTGGACTATTCCCACTCTAGCTGAAATTATATTGTCCTGAATTTTTTCTACTTGTTCTTTTAATGCATTTACTCTCAGTTGTTGTTCAAGGAAAACTTCCTGATCTAATATTTTTCTTTCAAAGTTTTTTACGTTTTCTAATTCAGTAACAATTTTGTTTCTATCTGCTTCTATAATATTTTTTAGTAATGAGAACGAATTATTAAAATTTTCGTTGATTTTAATTTGGTGATTAATAGTTTTTATAATTCTGTGGTTGTTTTCGTCTGTCACTTTTAAGAGTGATTCAATCTCTAATTTGTCGTTTTCGTCAAGTGTACTGAAAAGCCATTTTAATCCTTTTCCTACTACATTAATTAAACCTCTCTTACTTCTATTGGGTAATAATGTTAGAGTTTTGATTTTAATTGAGTTAATTTGGTTTATTAGTAAGTTTTTGTTAGTCATATTTAAGGCTTCTATACAGCGTTCCAAATTGGTTAGGGTATCTAAAATTTCGGTGGGATAAATTATATGTAAGACTATATCAAATCTATTCACTATTTCTATTTCGTCTATTTTTATTTCGGTAAATCCTCCGAGTGAATTTGTTCAATTGACAGCGTCGCTTGGGTTAGGGGGATCATGGCTAGGACCAACATCCATATGAACATGATTTCCAGAATTCTCACCTGTAAATTTAAAAGGCCGTTTTATATTGTTTTCGTGGATATAAGCTAATTTATATTTTCTAAATTTTGGTTCTTCCTTATGACGAAGTGATTTATAGTTTTTTATGAACCCTGTCGTCCTAGTTTCGACATAGTCTTCACGATTTTTATTTCTTTTATTAATCATCTGGCTTTTCTTTTCATCTATTCTTTCCTTTATAATTACAAAGTCAACGCGATTCTGCACTTCAGCTGGGGTACATTTTAAAGAAGAATGAAATGAGTTATTATAAAATGTTATTGCATTAAGTATTTGCATTTTAATTGGTTGTTTGTTTTCTAAATTTAAAGCTCTAATTCTTTCGGTTAAGGTATTGTTAAGCCTTTCGACATCGGCGTTTCCGGTATAATTGTTGGTTTTGTAACGTGAAATTCGATTTTTTCCTTTTTGCAGAATTCTTCAACATTTTTTTGAACTGAATTGATATGAATCTTTTAATTTTTCCTCGAATTGAAATAAATTGTTTTAGCTTTTCTACTATTGTTCGGCTGTTTCTGTCTTCTAGGTGGAAACTTGTGGCAAATTTTGAAAATTTATCAATAAAATTTATAAATGAATATTTACTATTGACATAAACATCGACATGTACTATTTCATCAATCGTGGAAGGAGTTTCTGTTAAGTAAAATTTATTTTTTATTGGTTGCCGATCGTATTTGGCTGCTGAACAGATTTCACAATTATTTACAATTTTCCATATTTCTGTCCTGAGATTTGGGTGATAAATTTTCTTTTTCATTCCTTCATAAGTGGGAATGATTCCAGAGTGTCCCGATTCATTTTTGTGGAAGAGCGCAATTTGTTTCTTCAACTGCTCCTTATCTTCTATGTCTACAGCGAAAAGGCTACATCTAACGAATTTAAAAGTTCTTCGATCTGGAAACATTGCAATTAATCTTTGCTGTAGTTTGTTGTATTCATGATCGTTCAACTTCGAGTGGATTCCTATCTTGCCCTTTTCTAAATATCTTCTCAAGATGTTACTATCATACTCATTGACTAGGTCGTTCTTGTCGATATAGATTCTTCTGTTCTTAAATATTTTTTCACATTCCTTTTCTTTGGTTTCCACAAGTATATCTGTAGCTTGAACCTACTAACGACTGTATCCAGAATGGGAATATGGTCCTCCAAGTTTTCTTCTTGGGAATGAATAGTTTGTACTTCTATAGATTCTCCTGACTCACTAGTCTTTTCTATATTGTTTATATTTTCAATTTTTTCTGAAAACATTTCGCCTAATACTTCGCTCAAATTCATTGTATTGATTTCTTGGTTCTCAGCATTTATTCTGCTCAAGAAATCTGCGATTTTATTTTCTTTCCCTTTGATAAAATCAATTTTAATATTATATTCTTCTAATTGAATAAGCCATCTTTGGAGCCTTGGATTGATATCTTTACCGGAGTATTTTGTGTGAAGCCATTTTATTGGCTGATGATCGGTTTGTAATTCGAATTCTTTCCCGAACAGATATGGTCTAAAATACCTTACTCCCCATACCACGGCTAACAGCTCCTTTTCTATTGTGGGATAATTCTGTTCGTGGTTATTTAGTGTTCTGGAGGCATACGAAATGGGATGACCGTCTTGGGTTAAAACTGCGCAAATGGCAAAGTTGCTGGCATCAGTTATGAGCTTAAATTGCTTTTTAAAATCAGGATACTTAAGTATCGGATGATTGTTTATGAGCTCCTTTAATTTATCAAAGGCGGCTATGAAGCTCGGATCATTAGTGTTGATACGGGTATTTTTCTTTAAATACTTCGTTAATGGTTGTGCTTTTTCGGCATAGTTCTTTATGAACTTTCTATAATAGCCAGTGGTTCCCAAAAATGCCTTTAGCTGTTTCTGGGTGGTTGGTAATTTTAAATTCTGAATAACTTCGACTTTAGCCGGATTGGGTCTTACACCTTCGGGCGTTAAGATATGGCCAAGGTACTCGGTCTCCTTAAGGAGGAAACTACACTTGTCCATCTGTATTTTCAATTTAGCTTCTCTCAGTGTGTTAAATATTTTCCGAATACTTAAAATGTGTTCTTCCAATGACGTACTGAATATCAAAATGTCGTCGAGGTAAACTACTAAACTGCGGGGGCGTTATTCAATCCAAATGGCATTCTGATATATTCATAATGCCCGATGGGAGTGGAGAACGCTGTTTTTTTTCTATCGTCAGCTTTTACTAAGATTTGGTGAAACCCTTTCGCCAAATCTAATGTCGTAAAATACTGCGCTTTCCCCAATTTGTCCAATATATTATCAATATCGGGAATTGGGAACTTATCATTTATTGTCACTTCATTACGTTTTCGATAATCGATAACTATTCGCCATTTTTGTTGCCCGGAATTATCTGGTTTCTTCGGAACTATCCAGAGTGGCGAGTTATACGGAGAGTTGCTTTCCTTAATAATTCCCTGGTCAAGCATTTCCGTTATTTGTTTTTCTATTACCCTTTCATGGACTTGTGGGTAACGATAGATCTTAGAATAAATCGGATTATTAGTTGTTGTTAAAATTTCGTGCTGCACTTCATGAGTGAACGTAAGTCTATCCCCTGCCCTAAAGAATAGTTCATGATATACTCTTAAGAGATTTTTTACTAATTTGCTTTCTTCACTATTCAGGTGATCGAGTTTTAGACTGTCAACAATACTTGCATCATTAGTTTCTAAATTGGTAATTACATTTATTTCGTAGGGGTAGTTATCTTCAAAAAGAATCTTGTTTTGGTTTATTTCTAATTGTCTTTTTTCTAAGTTAACTACTGCTTTCAGTGCCGTTAACAAATTTTGGCCTATAATTGCATCGTACTTCCTATCACTTAATGGGATCACTTTCCATGCTATCGTTCCTATCGTAAGAAATTCCTTCGGAAAAGGAGTGATTATTTCACGATCTACTATGTTTGTGCCATTGAGCGTTGAGTAAAATAAGGGATTCAAAAGTTTTATTTCGGGAAAATTTTCAAAGAGTTGTGGCTTTATTATGCTTGTCTCAGAGCCTGTATCGATTAAGGATCTGAATTTTTGATGGCCTATCGTAAGAGTCACTATGGGCAATTTACTTCGCGAGGCTCTATTGAAAAATTTGAGCTTCGTTGTTGGACGTTTTCTACTTCCATTGGTTCAATGTTATTACTAGGATTGAAACGATTGTTGTTGGCAAAATTATTATTATTATTACTAAACCTATTAGGATTAGAGGTTTCACCTCCTGATTGATGGGGCCTAGAATCTCTAAAGCTCTATTACTCTATTACTTAAATTTCTGTGAACTGGATTATTGTTAATATTCCTATAATGGTTTGTGTTCCGAGAGAAGTTACTGCGATTGTTATAATTATCATACTGTCTATGTCTATATGTCTCGTCTTTATGGTTTGGTCTGTTTGTAAACCTATTCGTTTGTCGGTCATTTTCTCTAACACTGTTTCTAACTACATTCTTAATTTTCCGATGAGAAATGTCTATTGCCCTTTCATCGTCCAAAAGTTTGATTTCAGCAAATCTATTGTAAATTTCAATTAAAGTATTGTTTTTTTCTACATTTCCGCGAACGAATTGTTGAGAATTTTCTCAAGTCGTTTCATGGTTTAATGTTCTCTAACATCATATTTATTTTAATTATAGTCTCCAAATAGAGTTAGAATCTTCAGAGGAACCGAAAGGTCTAACATGACAACAGCAAATCAAGAAGACGAAACCTCACTACGACCCGAAGCAAATTAGCAGGAAGACGATCCGCGCTTCAGCCTTTCTCAAGAAGACGCTGCCTTTCAGCTCAGCTGTCTCAACTCACAGACCATTTCATTAGCAGCAGCTTAACAAAAAGACCCTTCGCACCTAAGCCTTTCTGAAGAAGCCGCTGTCTTTCAAGAAAACGTTCTCTCAACTTACAGACACATTCTCTACCTCAACAACAGCAGGATGTCAATCAACCAACAGCGTTAACTTCAACAACATCAGGCAGGATGTCCACCAACCTACCAAGCAGTGGTAGTACTCATCCTGCCAAACAGTGGTAGGATTAATCATCATTAGGAAGCACACACTCCCTCCCCCACTCAAACTACCCAACAGTGTAGAACTCATCAACATCAGGAAACACATACTGCCACCTCACTCAATTTACCAAACAGTGGTAAAAGTCAGCATCAACAGGACGCAGCACACTGCCTCCCTACTGACCCTACCAAATTGTGGTAGAGCCATCATCATCAGGAATCAACATTGCCGCAAGATTGGTGAAACATAACGCTGCAACACGCAGCTGACGAAGAATTCAGCAACAGTTACAACTAATTAGTAACATAGAATTCAGCAACACACAGTTGCCACAAATTGGTTACGCTGAACGCAGCAATTCGCAGCAACACCGTTTCCTAATAAAGTAAAATAATTATTTGTTTTAATTATACAAAAACCACTTCCTAAATACAACATGGAGGACAGTTCCGACACGGAACACAAAATAAATTACTCGGGCTCATTTCAATATACGACATTGTCACTATTGAAGATGAGTAATCGAGTCAAAACTGTCAATATTAAACATAAAGGTAAACTTAACTACCTTTTCGACTACTATCTGGTTATAAGTCAAAAAATGGAAATTGATTAAAAGTACATAAGCTACTTTTCCAATTTGTAACCATTTACTATGACTACAACTGACAACAGTCGTCACTATAATAGACGTCCCCGCTACAAATTAAAGCGGAGAATTGAATTAAAGAGATTAGCACGTGTCCTCCAAATACAAATAACAATAATTAACCAAGCACTAAAAATAGAAGTGTCTAAAAAACCAATGATAAGTGCACCTAAACTTGTTAATTTAGTGTAGGAATTCTGACAAAGAACCACTTGGCATATTTTGTAAAACTTAACAGGCAAACAAAGCCAAAAATATTGCGGGCAGCAGCAAATGCCCGATCTTTCGAAGAGCCCTGAAGAACAAGAACAAAAGATGAGTATTATGCAGATTAACTTGAATCACTACGAGGTAACCCAAAACCTGCTAAATCAAACGCAGCAAGAGAGAAGGATCGACTTAATTTTAATCAGCAAGCTTTATAAAAACCTTCCCGGTCCCATCCCATCTGGACCAGTAGTTTATAGTAACTAAAGTGTAATGCAAATTATACGTGTATTTACTGTTTGTAGATATCTGGTAAAAACAGTTTGTTGTTGTTTTTGTGTAGTTTGGTCGTCCCGCACCTTACCGATTATCACCATATCTTTGCTTTTACCTTGTGCCAAAATGTGGAATTCGTTTCGTTGATGACTACTTTATAAGGAAAACAGATCAATATTGAAATGCAATTAGAATATGATGGATATTCACCTAAATACCTCTGGAGATAGATGCGTTGGCTATCTACCTCTACTTAATGAGAGGTCGGTTTGATTGGCCTCTCTATTTAGAAACTATAAAGTTAAAATAACAATGGTGTAAGAGAACACCAAACCGTGAAACGCCTTCAGAAAATTCTCAACAACGAATTTTTATTAAAAAGCAACTTCTTTTTAAATGTTGATTAATATTATTCTTTATTTCTTTATAAATTTAAATTACAAGGTCATAATTGGCCCTTTTCATTGAACGTTCTAAAAGAAACTGTTTTTCATTGGTTTTCCATTTTGTGAAATAATGTAATGGGTTGCTGTGTTTTTGAAAACAAAATAACTTGGGTATTTGTAGCAATGAAGTGTTGCTACCTTCATTGAGTGGTTCTCAATCTGTTTGTAAGGTTTACACACACTGGCCACACCTCCAACGAAGAGACGCAGATTTCGATGTTCATGCGGCAAAACCGATGGGATAATGCTACGAAAGAAAGATGGACGCATCACCTGATTCCATGAGTCGAAATTTGGGTCAACCTCAAGGTAGGAGAGACTAACTGCACAGATTTGAACACGACAGCTTTCCGCTGTGCATGAACTGCAAGAAGACGCTAAACATGTAGTTTTTTTTCGCCTGGGGGGGGGGGGGGGTGGCGGTTTAGCACATAGGCGTATCCTCACTTCCTGGTCTCACAAAAGAAGACAGGGGTGGCAGCATGTAATTCGTTTCGACTTGATTGTGTCGAGAATAAAAGAAATCGTTACGAGTTGGCATTGGTAGCATACGAGTTCAGAAAAGTATTGCCATAGAACAGATATACAAGACTACTGCTTTTTATACCAGTTTCGACTTTTCTTCGAGGATATATTGTATCAAGTTTCCTTTTTATCTTGTATTTGTAGTCACTCCATACCTGTACGATGTTAAGACAAATTATACTTTTTTCCATTTGCACGGCTTTTTGACAGGCGGATCCATCGCATTTAATTCTACAGAAAGACTGTCCCACATACAACGAAAGCTCGTTGCCTGCCGTTATGGACAGCTAATAATCTATGAGTTAAGTCAATAAGTTCTTCCATAAATTTTTTAACGTGCTGTATTTGCTGCATGTTATTATTTGGCGAATTATTCTCTGATGCAGAAGTCCTAATATGTATGATGTTCCAAACATTAAATTCAAATAAAAGTTAGTTAATAATATTAATTTATAGACATATTTTAATAACATTACATGCTTTGAGTCCGTTTTTATCAAATCCGACAACAAGTCGAACACAAATATTTCATCGAGTTGACGTTTCTCGTATCGACCAAAATAATTGGTCGTATCGAAATTACATGCTATCGTTTTACCATTAAGAATTAATTCGACTGCTCGAAGCGAATTTCATGCTACCACCCCAGACTTCTTTTCAAAAATAGTGTAAAAATACTCTAGTGATTTTTTGATTTAATTTTTAATTTTGTTTCTGCCAAGGCTAGGCTACATCATTAAAGGGGCGGGAACACCTAAAAATTTCGCCAAAATAAATGTCGCCAAACTTAAAATGTCGCCTTTTGCCGCCAATCAAAATCTGAAAAATGTCGCCAAATTTTAAATCGAGAACTATAAATTCGCCACAGGGAAAAGTCGACCATAAAAAAAATTTCGCGAAAATGTCGCCAGTCTAAAATATGACAGACCAATTATTTTTTTTTCATTTTCCTACAGGCCATTCAGAATTATTATGTTGCCAGTATTGTAAAAATTGAAGTTGAAGTTGTATTTGTTGCTGCCGCAACTACAGTTATTCTAGCGGCTTGATATTCAACTAAATAAGATAGCATGTGAAGTAAATGAGTATAAACCCTCGTTCACGAGTGCGATTCGTCGCATGCGACTGTAATTTGATTGGCTGAAAATTTTTTTAGGTTTCCAGTTGGAGGCGCCAAAAATCCTATTAGATACATTCATCTATGTATAAATGTATAGATTGGCGGTTTTAAGCACAAGTAAATATTTTAGCTATTTTCCTACACTCCCCATTACCTTAAGAATCTAAAATAACATTTACGTTGTCTTATTTGACACTAACTTGACACATATCATTCTGAAATTCTGGAAGTGTTTATTTAGTACACGTAATACTGCTCGGCTTATTGTGCCATTTAAACAGAGCATATTGTGTCATGAACTGTATAAACCAGCACATAATTGGCTCTCTTTAAAAATAAAGTCTTGAAATGCATATACTTAATTGGTCGTCGATTTGGGGGATGTAAAGGCAGAGAGAAAAAGATACTTGGAAGGCTCCATTCTAAATAATTCATAAATTCGGATTAAGGCAAACCAAATAATGTTCTTTTAATCGTGCATATTTTATTTTGTGATGTGTGATTTAACTTGGCTACATCATATAGCACAAACCTGCTTCTTTAGAATTCAACACTAAATTATTGCTTAGTTTGGATAGCTAAAATCAAACTTTGTTTCAGCAGAGATTATGAGGAGTTAGAATGAGCTAATACGACGAATGACAAATGTAGAACTGGCAACGGAGTACTCAACAAATTCCATTCTCGCTTCTGTAGTTGTCATCCTCCAACAAGTTTTCTTTCCGTGAATGGTCATGTGCGTGTTGCCATAAGTTGAGTTACAGTCGGTCGTGTTAAACAGACACTATTTCCGCTATAGCAGCTAAACAGCTATTTGCTCGATATTTCCAGTGAAACTTTCAGTTCTCCGGAACATGACGATTTTTTAAGATGTTTGCGGCGTATTATTTGTGACTGCTTAAGCTTCCTATTGTTTTATAATAATTATCCCATTTGTTAAGTGTTTTTGTCTCTTTTGTTCTTTGTTGTCATTCAGTTGCCTATGGCGTGCGACTCTTGTTGCATCTCAGCCATTCCGTTTTGCAGCTTATCAGAATTTGTGCTACTGTCGCGCTCAGTACGTCGCAGATGTTTTTAGGGTGATTTAATAGTGTATACATATCTAAAACCGGGCAATTGCTAAGTTAGTTTGAAATAAATCTTATTTGTAGAAATTATCGCCAGTAGATTTATTTTGACTTGAAGATTGTCATTTGGATACCAAGTGATTTGCTCAATTTGATCGTGAAAGAAGTAATGAGGTCATTACTCAATTTTGTTTAAGTGCTGCGGTTCTATATCCACTTATCGTTTGTGTTTCAGTGTTTGTGGATTGAATATAAAGTTATAATTGGAAATTTGCTTTATTGTTATTTGATTATTCTTTGTTCCAAATTATGAAGTCTGCATTGATGATTACACAACAGTGAAGTAATTTATGTAGGAGTGAAAATTTCAAGCAAGTAATACTTTCAGTCGCCTCTTACTATATCATCTACGTAAAACTTATCGATATTCTGTGCAAATAAAGCGGTAAGTTTTGCTCTTGCGATCTTAAGTGTACCTAAATATGTAATTCTATTCATTATGTCATAAATTAGGTTTATTATTGACAATTTTAACAGATATTATTATTTTAGACGTTCTCTTTTACTGCAGATTATTGTCATAACACGATTAATAGAGAACTTGAACTTGTGACTGTGGGTATTTTAAATATTTTAGAGGCTGCTAAAGCAAATGTGGGTACATGCTCAGTTCTGTCAACTATTTCCACAATAGTTTTTTTACGAATAGGTTATTGCTACACAAATTTCTTGAGTCATGCGAGAAAAAGTAGGAGCGGTTAAAAAGTTGTCCAAGACAAATCTTTTAAACATTTACCTGTAACAGAGAGCAATTTACAACATCAATAACTTTATTTCAAAATGCTGAAGTGTTCAATTAATTTGATTCGTAATCTTCCTATGATTTCTTTGAAAGCATTGCGAAATCTTTGCCATAGCGAAAAATACATTAAAAATTTGTAGGCACATTTATAAAGTGAGCATTTACAAGCTTTTATTGCTTCATCTCTCTGTCCGTCGTCAAATTTTGTAAGCGAATTTTGACACATATCCCGATATCTGATTGAGCTAGAGTTTTGCATACGTATGGAGATGATGACAATGCAAACAATGCAATGCAATCCAATATGGCGGACGCCTCAAGATGGCGGATTATCCTTTTCTTCAGAACCCCCTTGAGTATCAAATGAAAGGGTTCGATGAGTAGAATGCAATGAGCTACATGTCGTCATTCTAAATTAAATACGGACGACGCCCCAAGTTGTCGGATTACTATTTCTCTACAACCCCCTTGACATGGGTATCGAATAGAAGGGTTTGACAAGTGAAATACAATAAACTATGTGACATCATTCTACATCTAATATGGATGGTTTTAGACTTTTAAGTAAAGACGACACAATGATTATAATTAAAAACAGTCAAATAATTTCTAAAACTAAGAAACAACGCTTTTATGTAATAAAAAGAAAAAATTATTTTTTTCTCATCTAATAATAAGTTTTTTAAATTTATATAGACTGTTAAAAACAAAAGCGCGAAAATGTCATTTAACTAATTTTATGAAATTTATTGATATACATATACAAAGTATTCGAGTTAATTAATACTCAACATATCATAAATGTATACATATAACATAATATAATAACAATGTTTATATTACCCTAAGGACTATTGAAACGACTTACAACAGTATCTTTTCGCGTTGAACGGATTTAGTTTTAATAATTTATATAAATAAAAAAAATTATTAAATCAGAAAATCATAATTTTTTTCTTTCTAATACATTTATAAAAGTTTTCTTTTATGTTGGTTTATAAAATACAAATACAATACAATACAAAAGATGATGTGCTGAAATGATCCCGTGAAATAAAATGATGAATCTGTTCGTATAATTGTGATAAAATTTAGTATATATCACACATCTGTGCAACGGATTAAGAAATCAAGGAGTATGGGAGTTTAAAACTGCAAAATCTCAACGACCAACTAAATTAACGGGCATACAAATAAGGGCCACCGCACTTTTGCTGACAAGCAGGAGCGTCAATATACCTAAAGAAGCGACTTTAAAATTAGGTATGTAGTAAAGTCGTGAACCGTGAGAAGGGCCTTTTTTATGTTAGCATTGATCCGAAGCAGAGAGGCCCGACCGAGGCCTCTGTTTCAGACATATTCTATTGTAAACTAGGGACAGAAGTTATTATTGCAATTAAAATGCCGGACAGCGATCATATACCGATAGCTTGACGGTCCTGAGATTTTAGTGCATAAGCGCCAGCGGGTTGCCAAAAAAGGGACCCATTTTTTCGGTAATCCAATATTAAATAATAAAGATTTTAAATTGCGCCCACCCACCATGCCAAAACACCATTTCAGCTATTCCGCGGGCACCAACCCGTGGTGAGTTTGGTCCATCTATTTCGAGCATTCCATAGTGGCTACTGTGAATATGCCACACTTGAATATTGGAACGGCTGGACAAGGGGCCGAGAAACATCAAAAGAGATGTTATGTGGCGAGGTCTTGTTATGTAGTAAACTTAGTATCGCACAACTCCGGTAGTGCTCGAAATATTTTGCCGGAAAACTTTTTTCAATTGTTCATATAATTGTGATGTGCTGTTTATACCATAGTCAAGAAATCAACTATCCCGAATGCGGAAAAAAGTGCAAAAACAAACATTCTAAATAGTATAATGTTAGTAAAATATGTTTTAGTCGCAGAGTTTTGAGGTTAAGAAAACTATTCACTTTGTGAAATGCAATTATTCTAATCGTGTATGTTCGCATTGTTTTCAAACAAATGCAATAAATGTTCGAGGTTTATCAAACGAAAAATCCTCGACAAGCAAAGAGTCAATATTTTCCAATGAGCTTTTACCGAGCAATAATTCATCAAACCTCAAGATGAAGCGAAATTAACAATTAAGTTTTGCTTTTATGGAAAAATTATTAGCTATGGACGAAGTGTAAATCAAAGATAATTTAAAAGGATCCTGCGAGCAATAGCTTGAGAGGAACACAAAGGTCTATATATATCGTTAATTAGTGAAGAGGCTACGATTCTTGAAAAAGTAGAACTCAACAATTTGCACAAAACATCGGAAACCAAATCGTAAGTAATTGGTTGTTTACCTACCCAAAATTTGCTTAAATTCTTTTTCTAATTTAAATTTTAGCGCCCATATATCGAAGTATTCCGAAATATGAAAAAAAAGAATAACGTGTATTCTTGTTTGTCTGGTAAAGGATCTTGAATAAGGAAACGACGGTATGTTGGAACCGATAAAATAAAAGCTTATAGAATAATCCACTTAATTGAATTTAATGAATTCAATCGTATAATAGTACAGTCATTTAGTAGTTTTACCTGGAAAGTTTTCCGGGAGTTTTGAAAATGGGTAATTTTATAGATTTCGATGTGCTCTTTCCGAATTTCAACTTTGCCACCTCGTATATTTGCCGCTCGCGCCGCCATATTGGAAAAATGGCTCCTAAAAGCAGTTTTTTGGCAATATTTGCTTTTCGACTCATTTCACGATAAAAACATGTTGTGGTACTAGTGGTAGAACTCATGTACCCATGCGGGCACCAAGCGGTAGCATGAGGACATGGAGGGATGTGAGAACCCCGACTAAGTCTGGGCTCACAACCAAAAGGGATAGGGAAAGGTTCAAGGAACTACCAGGATGAGCGTATAGATAGCCGTGCAGGCTGAGTTGCATTGCCGAAGAAGTGAGGGGCCCGTTTAGTAGCCGTACTAAGCTCGTCGGATTGGGGGAATCTTGCTTCCTCCTTCGGCTCACTCACCCGACAATTATTTAGCGGGCTCTCTTTGAAACAGAAACTCTATACTATTGGGGACGCAAAGGGAAATTAGGGAAAAAAACTTGGAAAGACTTAACAGGAGTTATGTCACCAGACGATGAAGCAACCTCAGCCCACAGGTGTCAAAGGGCTTGTTGGGCTATCCCACCCCATCCTCTGACTATGCCGAGCACATAGTATATGGCATAGTCCCTTTTGTTTTCTGACAGTCGTCCGTACCAGGAATGGAGACATTAGGGCTTCACGATACTCGAGATAATTCTCGCTGCCGGTACCGGCAGCCAGACCAATATCATTGGTAACAGTGCGATACCGAGAGCGAGATTGAGGTGACGAGAGTGGACGAGATATTAGTTTTTATCATTTTATTGTGGACAATGTTTTTTAGTTGTTTCAGCTTTTATGTCGCTCCGAAAAATTTCAATTGTGTGATTTATGGGGCGTATAAGTATACACTGCTCTCCTCAATCGCTTCTTTCTACATTATTTCCTTCTTCAGATATTTGCGCTTTATCCCCAATAGCAAACAAGAGCCTTTGCTACCTAATTTTGGCGATGGGAATATGTAGAAAATGCATATATACATAGATATATCACTTATCCCCGCTCCCCGTTATCGCACCGAAATACCCTTGTTTTATCTTGGCGAGAGAGGGTTCGCAACGAGATTGGCCAATATCTCGCCGAGATTGCGACGAGAGCGAGATCGTCTTCACCTTGACGAGACCAAGGCCGAGATCTCCCAAAGTCTCGGTCTTGTCTCGGTGCCGTGAATACCTAGGAGAGATGAGAGGGCTGAGAGGAACAAGGCTGGCTTCTAGCCCGTCATCATTCGTCTGGAGTGTTGTATGAATTCAAAAAAAAGGTTGTCTTTGAGTTTAAAGTAAAATTTAATCTAACGAATGATTCCTACTTATACAACATAATGCAATAATTAATGTAAAAATAATTCTGAAATGCATACGAAATAGTATTAGTATACTGAAATGTGACTATTCCCGCTATAACTCGTAAAATACTTCAAAATAATACTAGAAGATATAGATGCCGACGATAAGACGCAAGGGTACCTTCGCTTCGATATCGTTATTGATTCATGCGGTTTCTGAAGCGGTATATTCCATTATTTGGCCAATTCAAAAAATGAATTCTCTCTAAAGATCCGCAAATATGCTGGCAATGATAAAAAAAAATTGAAATCTCGTTGTTTCTTAAATCTCGGTATAAGTTTTAAAGCGGGACAAGTATTCTAAATTCAGAATTTATAAACCCTTAGAATTAAAGTAATAATTACATGCTTAAAGTCAGAATTACTTCAACAATTGCAAATTCTTTGGTATATCCGAATCAGTATATAATAGTAGTAGTAGTATAATTCTTAATAGTAGTGCCTACTCGCACTATGATCCTCAAAATCGGACTGCATATTCATCAATGAAGCCTTGCTCTAAATTAACAATATTCTAAATTGTCTATTCATAACAAGATCCATCCATTAAGTGAAGATATTCTAAATCTATCAAATCATATATAAAATAGCTATATACATAATTTAGCTATGTATATGCAGGGTTATTAACTTCGATTTCAAATCCACTGATACATCTTTTAATAAGCACTTCAACAATATAACGTACTCAAAAAAAAATAATCCAAGAATAGCAGAACTTATAAAAGAGATAATTTTTATACTATATTCACACAAATGACTTCCTTCTCAGCAGAAAAAAAATTCAATATTCCAAATCTGCCAAAGGGAAGCTTATTTCTACTATGTTCAGTAATATATTGAGGGGATATAAAAACAAATGCCCAAATTTGTTACCTAACAAAAGAACCGATGACTGAATATCTTTTTGTTTCTGCGTTATTTATTAATATCATGTTGACTGCAGTCATCCTTTTTACTAAGGAATTAACAACAAAAAGTTATAAAAGTAAGAAAGAAAATAATAAACTCAATTGTAAAAAAAAAATTTAATTTTTTCGTTTTACAAAAGGAAATATGTATTTATCTGAAAAAAAAACATATAGTGCTAGATAGCCTCGCTGATGGTCACAGTTTTTGGAGAAGAATAAGCTGATAACCACCGGTGATATTCATGGCAGTCAAGAATTGTTTAAAACCAATTATCTGAAAACTTTAAATATCCAGGTTTGTGTCTTTGTCAATTGCCGCTTGTAAATAAGTTGACCTTAATCATATGTGGGAGATTTTGAGTAAGCTTAAGATTTTCTAAAGATGTGAGTTTTTGTGAATCCGGCGTATCAGAATTTGCAGTTTTTAAGTCTACTTGATCTATTTAGATCTATTAAGAAATCGCTAATATTTTTTTAAAGAATTACAAAAGGACTTCGTATGTGTTCCAATTCTAGTAGGCGCTTTGTTATCCAAGTTTATACAATTCCCAATTGAAATGATAATACTACATCATCCGAGCCCGCTTGCAAAGGCTTGCAGAACGACTTACAACAGTTCAAGAAAAGGTAGCAAAAATTTTGAGCGGGATACTTGCAAGTAAAATCTACTCTACTTGTGTTTTATGCAAACCCCTACAGGGACAATTAGTTTTAAAGACAGTGAATATCCTCTTTGGAATAATAGCCGTATCCACATATATATTCTACTGCTGCTCTTTTGCGTTGTAGTTAAGATCTAACTTCGAAAGGATTAATGGTGGCAACTAATATGAATTAAAAAAAATTTATTATAATACTTATTCACACTTGTCGGCCTTAAGCATGGTTAACCGTTAGAAATAGGAAAATCAAGTTTGACCATGATTAGCATGGCTCGCAGATGTTTTGATTGATTGATTGATTAAATTTGGAGGTGCGAGGTTCTCAAGCGCCGCGGCCACTAGGGCCTATTGTGCTAACCCTCTCAACTCCTTATAGTAAGCCGGTCCCTCCGAAGAAGTTCAACAGCTCCCGCAGTTGGCAGTCCTTCAGCCCGCTCGGTACCAGGGTTGGTTTCCCGAATAGGCTAAATCTGCTCCTGGCTACTGCAGGGCATTCACATAGTACATGTAATGGGGTCTCATCCTCCTCCAGACAGAGTCTGCAGGTGGGGTCGATGGCTCTGCCTATCCTCACCAGGTGCTTCCTTAGCTGACAGTGGCCGGTAAGTAGGCCTGCCAGGGTTCTAACAGCCGACCTGCTCAGCTTGAGGAGCTCCCTGGATCTACCCGGCGACGGTGAGGGCATAAGGCTTCTTGAGTGAGCGTGCCCCTCAATACTGTTCCAATACAGCCTATGTCCCTCATTTGCGCGGTTTGCTATTAGCCTTTTGGCCGTGCAGAGAGGTATTCCACAGACCGGCTCCGGCCCTATAAAAGGGGTGTTAGACCCCTTCCTAGCAAGTTCGTCTGCTTTCTCATTTCCTGTGTAGCCCTGATGTCCCGGTATCCAGATCAAGCTTACTTGATTAGTTCTACACAGTGCGTCTAGGCTCCTTTGGCATTCCCACACCAGATTTGATCTGGTGGTAGATGAAGCAATTGCTTTGATTGCAGCTTGACTATCCGAGAAGATTGAGATCCTTTTGTTTTTATAGGCTCTTCTTAGGTTCTCGTAGGTGCATGCCAGTATGGCGAAGATCTCAGCCTGGAATACCGTGGTATACATTCCCAGGGCCAGTGATAAACTGAATCGAGGAGAGTAGCTCCAGACCCCTGCCCCAACACCTGATTCAGTCTTGGGTCCATCCGTATACCATACTAGCTCCCCTGGACGGACAGCTGGAAGCGTCCAGGTCTCACGCTTTTCCACCCGTATTAGGGGTGGTTGAAATGGTGAGAGTCTTGCCGGCATCTGATCAGTTAGCATGGCCAACTCAGGTGTGGCTTCAAGAATCTCCCTTATTGTCGTGTGGCCTTTACCTATGTTTTCCCCAAGGAGACCGGCTCCCTCTAGTTTGTAGGCCGCACACATAGCCAGGCTTTCAACCTCTATATGTAGAGGTTTAATGTTTAGCATGGTTTCGAGTGCAGCCGTCGGCGAGGTGCGCATGGCTCCAGTGATGCATAGGCAGGCCATACGTTGCAGTCTGCTAAGCTTAGTCCTTATCACATTAAGTTTTGCTCTGTGCCACCATGTAATTGCTCCATAAGTTATCATGGGCCTTATTACCGATGTGTAGATCCAGAGCATTGTTCTGGGTTTAAGTCCCCAGGTGGTCCCGCAGGCTCTACGGCATGCCCAAAAGGACTTCCGAGCTTTTTCCACAGTTATATCAAGGTGCAGGTTCCAGTATAACTTGGAATCCAGGATCACCCCTAAGTACTTCACCTGATCCTTGAATGGTAGCGCAGTGCCCAAGAAGGTCGGTTCAGTAAGACTCGTCGTGTTCCTCTTCCTAGTGAACGGAACGACGACTGTTTTGTCAGGGTTGACTTTGAGGTCAACCTCATTGCACCAGGTTGCAACTACATCTAGAGCCCCCTGGAGTTGTGTCGTAATGTTGTTTCCCATATCGCTGGATGCCACAACAACAATATCATCTGCATAGCCCTGCGCGAAGAAACCTCGCTCATCAAGGCGTACAAGTAGCTCATCGATCACAAGGCACCATAGGAGGGGTGACAGCACCCCACCCTGCGGACACCCTCTTGTGACGCAGCCCCTTATCGTCCTATCGAGGAGACTCAAGGTAAGATCTCGAGACCTGAGCAGCACATCTATCCATCGACAGAAGGTCGTCCCAAGGCCTCTCCTTCTTAGGGCCCGAGTGATCACATCGAATGATGTGTTATCAAAAGCGCCTTCTATATCCAAGAAGGCTGCAATCGCAGTTCCCTTGCTATAAACCGCTCCCTCCAGCTTGAGTGTTAAGTCATGGAGTGCCGTTGTAGTTTGGTAGGCGTGCTGCCGGGCATGAAGTGGTGAGTGTAGAAGATACCTCTCCCTGATCGCCCGATCAGCAACTTTTTCCATCGTCTTTAACATGAACGATGTTAGACTAATAGGCCTGTACGCTTTAGCGAGTGTGTAATCTACACGGCCTTGCTTTGGAATAAAGGCTATTTTCACAGTCCTCCAGATAGATGGTATGTATCCTAGTGCAAAGGACGCCCTGTATATTCTGCACAGCACCGGCGCAAGAACATCACAGCCCTCCTGTAGGAGCACCGGGTACACACAATCCGTACCAGGGGACTTGAATGGTTCAAAGGATGAAATAGCATCCTTGATGGCTTTACATGTAAAAACCGAGCTGGCAACCCTCCAGTCCGCCTTGGTCGCCCTCCTTTCTAGGTGGTCAGTTAGGCTGGGCCTGTCTGCCTCGTTCGGTTCTTCCACCCTTGAACCAGGAAAGTGAGACTGCAGTAGAATCTCTAGTGTTTCTTCCCTGGTTTGGCTGTATGTTCCGTCCGGTTTCTGGAGTGTGCCCAGGTCGCCCGACGTAGTTTTCATAAGGGCTTTATGCAGTCTCGCAGACTCGCGAGCGCCCTCAACGTTTTGGCAGAACTTTTGCCAGCTGCATCTTTTGGATCGGCGCAGTTCTCGGTTGTAGGCAGTTAGGGATTGTCTATATTCTTCCCAGCACCCGCCTCTTTTCGCCCTATTGAACAGCCTCCTGGTAATAGCCCTTAGTCTCGCAAGTTCCCTTGTCCACCAAGGGACGTTCCTGTTCTGGGACCTTACTGACACCGGACAACTTCCCCTGAAGGCCGCCTGTATGGCATCGTTAACGAGGTCTGCCGCAAGTTCGACGTCTTGCGTAGACTTGATCGAGCCCATGAACCCATAAAGTCTACCAACCAGTTCCTCTTTATAGGTAACCCAGTTTGTGTTCCTTGGGTTCAGGTATTCCTTTATTTCATTGACACATTCTCCAACTCTGAATAGAATGTGTTTGTGGTCGGAGCATGATGGCTCGTCAGATACTCTCCAGTCACTAACCAGTTCTGATATGTAGCTACTGGAGAGAGTGATGTCAAGTACCTCCCTTCGACGGCCATTGTCAAAGGTAGGGTTAGATCCACGGTTTAGTATAACTAGGTTAGTAGTTAGCAAATAATCAATAAGGTACTCACCTCTTCTGTTATTGCCGCTGCTCCCCCAGTTAATGTGGTGTGAGTTCGCGTCGCATCCAATTAGCATGTGCGCCGCGTTTGCCGACCCGATGAGTTCCCTTAGTTCTCTCGTCGGTGGTGTCGTATGGGAAGTACGCAGAGCAGATTAGCACCCAGCATCTACGTCCCCCCGCACATACCTCCACTCTGGCAGCTGTAAGGTCCCTTGTACATAAGTCTGTGGACGGCAAACAGTTAGTTTTTTCTTTATTATATACAATACAGGTCCGCGGCCTGCTGTCCTTGGTATCATAAATGATTCCAAAACCAGCCTGTCGCAGTCCCGAAATGTGGCCGAAACTTACCCAAGGTTCCTGGATGAGGGCCAGATCTACAGCTTGAGTGGCCAGCAGCCTACAGAGAACTGCCGAGGCAGCCCTACTGTGTTGTAGGTTTGCTTGGACCACCTTCATCTGGTTGTTTTGGAGCAACAGTGTCCTCCTCTTTCGCTCCCCCACCGGCCGCCTTAAACAGCACAGAGGTGATGCTAAAGAAGAGTCGCATCTGCCGCTCTTTTAATATCCGCATGGACCCTTCGTCAATGGAGAGTGCCAGCGTCTGTCCGCCTTGTTCCGCTTTACGGCCTAATACTCTCCAAGAGGTTGCTGGAATCGGCTGGTTCTGCTTCTCGAGCTTTCCCAGGACCGCTGCCGGATCCCCGTTGTTCTTGGGTATCCACACTACTACCCTGTACAACTTGGGTAGGTCCTTCTCCTTAATATCCTTAAGGGAGGCCCCTTCTCGCAGATGTTAGTAAGCACAAAATCAAATTGAATTCAAGTCAGTTCTAGACAATCTTTTACAGTAAAAGAAAATTAGTTAATGAATCATTTCAGTTTTAAATTGTCTGGATAAAATATACATAGTGTTTTAAAAGAATTATCTTGCCGCTGAGAATAAAAAAAAATTTTTTTTGAGTAGCTTTTGTTCAGAAACCTTTAACACGAGAAATCCACCAACTATGAAAGCAAAATAAAGGTGAACAATCGATAACTAAGATAGAATAAGTAACTAATATCAAGGATGCTACTCTTCAAAACGCCTTACGATGAAGAAAATTTACCAGAAAGTGTATTGTCTTGATTTCGGCTAGCGCGTTTTTTTTAACCCAGCAGTCGAGTATTCAAACTTTCTAGGAATTAGTTTGGAAATGTTTTGTTTAACATATTCACACATCTGAATCCAGAATAAGCCGTATTATTTTAGCGTAAAAAAAATTAAATCAAACTCTACTGTGGAACTTAATGCGTTTTGGAAACGTTGCTCCTCATTTCACATACATTAGGGAGATAATACTGTAACGTAAATGGGGCTCTTCGGGCTCGACGGATTAATAAAGACACTTATTTTCAATCACGAATGTTCACAATTTTATTCAATTCACATAATTAGTTCGTTGCACAATTTTCTTCCCGACAATATTTCTTCACAATATTACGTTTCACTTTAACAATTAGAACTTATCACTTCACTGGTTAAAATACAACTGACTTACTAGGCTGCTACTCATCTCGTCAGATTGTGGATGAAGTGGTATTGTCCGCGTCTTTCTTATTCCAAGAATCTCACATACCTGCTGGAATACTTGAGATTCAAAGTTTCGTCCTTGGTCGGAACGAAGCTCATTGAGGACGCCAAATCTGCATATCCAGTTTGTTACTAACTCCTCTGCCACTATCTTGGCTTCTTGATTCGGGATCGCATATACTTCTGGCCATTTACTGAAATGATCCATTACCACTAAAATGTACCGGTTACCTCGATCTGATTCTGGGAATGGTCCCGCAACGTCAATCGCGATTCTCTCAAAAGGTGCTCCAACGTTGTATTGCTGCATCGCTCCCCTTGTTTGGATATAAGATCCTTTGCTACGGGCACAAACAGTACATTTTCCACACCAGTACACCACATCCTCCCGCATATGTAACCAGTAGAATAGTTCTCTTAAGGTGATGACCCAATACACGCGTCGCGGCACGCGGCGCGTTGACAGTTTAGTAGAATACTCACGTTTAGGTGCGACAAGGCCAAATGGCTACCGCGTTTGCCGCGGACGACGCGTGAGTTGGCCTATTTTCTACTTTTGGCGCGCGGCAGACGCGTTGACAGTTCTTTTTGAGAGTTTTTGCCGCGATATTTGCAAAGAATTCCAACGTTGCAAAATGGATTTTAATAGTTTTGAAGAAAAATTAATTTGTGCGGTGGAAAAATATCCTGTGATATTTAATGAAGTTTCCATTATTTACAGAAACATAAATAAATCGCCTGTCAGTGGTTAATCCAACTTTAAATGTCATAGACAAATACTGTTTGCTCCCCCCATGAGCAAGATATCTGCAACAAAATCAGTGTTGAAAAGTGCTGCGATTTAACAATAAAATAAATATCAAGAAAAGTCAAGAAAAGTCTACATTCAGGAGAAATCGGAATTCGAATGTTGGTTTTAGTTAATCTTTCTTTCAGAACATTTAATAGTGCGTCGAAAGTCTCAGGTTTCATTCTCGTAGCTACATAAAACTTTTCCACATCATTTTCTTTCATTTGCTTAAATGTCTTTTCAAATAATCCACTTATCTCCTGTCACAATACAATTCTCTCACCCAGGATCGTCTACTGCTTCTTTCACGAATCCTCTTGTATTCCTTATACGCTTCGTAAACAACTATCGCAATTGTCATTATATCTAACAACTCCATAATATCCATTTATGTTTTTTTTCGCAAAGAATTTAGTTCAACTTTACAGCTTAAATGACTTATTTGCAAATATCAGAACAACTGTCACAGCAACGCGACGCGTGTATTTGGTCTTACAAAATTTTCACCGCGTCTGCCGCGAACGACGCAACGCGTGCCGCGACGCACAACGAGTACATTGGGCCATTGCCTTTAATTTCTCCAACGTTTTATTGGCGCCAAGATGTCCTCCCGAAGCACCGTTATGAAATTCTTCGAACAAATCCTTTATCTTGTTTCTGGGAACTAATACCTGCATCCGGCATGATGATTCGTCAGGTGTTTCCCATTTGCGTTTCAATATTCCATCCTCAACACATAGGGAATTCCATTGCGCCCAGTAGCTCTTCAATGTTGCACTTCTGTCTGAAACATGTTTCTATTAGGGCCTTTCATAGTTCTCCTTCCACGTCAAAATTGGAGATATATTCTCGTCTTCTCGTTGAGCTGCTTGAAATTCTTCCTTGTTCCATCCTGTCAAGGGTACGACAGTTGTTCTTTTCACAATCACATGGTCGCATTTCTCTTCCAGACGGGAACAGTATTTACAATCAGGCTCACATGGTCGTCGTGAAAGTGCATCTGCATTTCCATGGGATCTACCCTTCCTATGGATAATTTCGAAATCATAGGATTGCAGTCTTTCTAGGGTCCTTCAGGGTTTTTAAATTACATCAACCACTTTAGAGCTGCATGATCAGTTCGGAGAGTGAATTTTTGTCCATAGAGGAATTTGTGGAAATGCTTTGTTGCATCAACCATAGCCAGCAGTTCTTTTCTCGTAACACAGTAATTTCTTTCTTATTTTGATAGAGCTCTGCTATAGTATGCCACCACCTTTTCGTGCCCGTTTACTTCTTGTGACAGCACAGCGCCAATCCCAACATTACTTGCATCGGTATCCAATATAAATGTCTCATCCGCCTTTTGATAAGTAAGTACAGGTGCATTGCAAAGCGCCCACTTCAGTGTTTTAAAGCTGTTTTCTGCTTTCCCTGTCCAAACGAATGCCTTATCCTTCTCCGTTAGCTTGTGCAACTAATTTGCTATATCAGCAAAATTCTTCACAAAGTGTCTGTAATAAGTGGCTAGTCCAAGAAAGCTCCGTAGCTCGTGTTTATCTTTTGGAGGGGGCCAGTTCTCTACTGAAGTTATCTTCTCAGGATCTGTGCTAACTCCTTCTGCTGATACCCAAGGTATTTGACCTGGTCTGCCAAGAGCGTACACTTTTTGGGGCTTTCTTTTCTAGGAGAAATATCTTCGACGAAGATTTTTTTTTAATGCGCCAAGTTCTATTATTACGCTTAACGGTATTTCAAGTCAGAGGTATTTACTATTTTAGAACCGAAGAGACAAGTAGGAGCAAGTTGCGGATTTGCGAGAAAATGTGTTTTATTTAGCTATTACTCCTTTATTGCGCGCATATTATAGCTGAACATATTTCTTAATTATAAATAAGGCTAAATATATTTTTGTGAATGATGATGTAAATATGTTTTTTTTGTAGTTTTAATGTATTTGCTTGCATTTAATATGAATATTTTTTTCAGGTGAAACGTCAACTTCTTACATTACGTTTGAAAACCGCGAATTGTGTGATATTTTGTTTAACAGTAATTTGAAGACTATTGACAATAAATTTAAAGATCTGGACATGTTTCTTATCAGCAGAACTTATTGCCCTGAGCGGTCAGTGAACAAACTCAGAGTTGCTTTACGTAATTTTAAAAAGCAATTTATCTTTAAATGGAATAAGTGTGGTAGACACAGATATAGATTTCTTGACTCTAAAAGTTCTTGGTTGAAATATGTTTGTAAGTTGGAACTGCATAATAAAGCCAAAGGTGGCAGACCGTTTAAGGATTTTGACGAAAGTAGTGAGCAAACCAAACGTAGAAAGACAGCACCATTACGGGCTTCATATTCCTCCGAGGCGTTAACGTATGCTGCGCAAATGAAATTAAGAGCTAGCGGGAAGCGAGCTGAAACAGAAATAGTTCATCAAGCGATAGATGGATACTTCCTCTTTGAAGTCTTGTCAAATAACTGCTGAACAAGCTCTGTCGTTATTGATGGAGGACCAGTTGTCAAGAAAACAATATAATATTATTATAAATTATGCCAAAGACGTATTTCCGTCCTATAAAAAAATTAAAAAAGCGAAAAGCGAGTGCTATCTTGAAGAAATATCAACAACAGAAATCGAAGCTGAAGTACCTTTGCAGTCACTATTAGATCATACAGCTAATCGTTTACTGAGAGTGCAAGAAAAGGCCGTTATTTCTTTAGATTAAATTAACTTTTAGTTTTGATGGAAGTTCTAGCTAAAAATTTGCGTCGGAAACAAGTGACGATAAATACATGTTCTTAGCATCTTGGGTGCCTCTGCGTTTAGTTACCGAAAAAAATGAACAAATTTTCGTCATATGGCAAAATCCCAGGCCTTCCTCTCCGCGCTTTTGTAGGCCCATAAAATTGCAATATAGGAAAGAAACTGTTGAGCTCTGCAAAGCTGAAAAATTCAATATTGATAGCCAAATAAATCAGTTAATTGACTCTAGAGTTGGGCTAGGTGACAAAGAGTATTCAATTACACACAAACCTCTTTTCACCATGGTAGATGGCAAAATTTGCATTTCTTTATCCGATACGAAATCAACACAAAGATATTATTTATGTGGCGCTACTGCGAAAGAATTTAATAACGTCAAAACTATTTTAGAGAGACCTGTAAAAAAAGAATACTTATCGTTCGGAATTTCAGTGTTGCATTCTTGGATAAGAATGTTCGAGAGTTTATTGCACACTGCCTATAAATTACCTGTAAAGTCATGGCGTGTGAGTAAAGAAAATGAAAATAAGAAAAGAATACAGACAGAATTTAAGAATAAAATGTCTTTGATAGTTGATAAGCCGAAACCAGGGTATGGAAACACAAATGATTGTAATATAGCAAGAAAGTTTTTTCAAAATAGTGATTTATCGGCGTCCATTACTGGTATTAAGAAAGAATTAATTCATAACTTTAACATAATTCTTTAGACTATATCAAGTGGATTAAAAATTGACCATAACAAATTTAAACGTTTCTGTCTTAGAACAGCAGAACTTTACATTAAATTTTATCCCTGCCATCCAATGACGACAAGCGTTCGCAAAATACTTATGCACGGTAATGAAATAATATCTAACGCTCTTCTTCCGATTGGACAGCTTAGTGAAGAGGCGCAGGAAGCCAGGAATAGGGACTTCAAGATTTTTGGCGAATGTTTTAGCCGAAAAACCTCAAGAGAAGACAACTTAAAAGACGTATTCCACAGGTTGTTGGTCTCATCTGACCCTTTGATAACTAGTTTGCGCCCCTTACCTGTATTAAACAAAAAGTCTTTCGATCCTGAAGTCACAGTATGCTAATTGAAGAACCCTTATTTAGCTCAATAACCACGTCTGATAGTTCGGGAGATGAGTCATAGCTTTTAATATAAAAATATTATATATATATATATATATTATTTAAATAAAATATTAATAATTACTTGGTGTAACTCTCTACAAACTGTTGCTGAATACAAATTCTTACTCTATAATACTTTTTTAAGTTTTGAGCACTACTATATATGAACAGGTCCCAGTGTGCGACGGTAGTCGACACAGAATCTTGTACTGAAATCCTTCTTCTTTACTAGTACCACTGGTGACATCCATGGACCTTTCAACTCTTCTATTAGACCTTGCTTACGCATTGTTTCAACCAGTTCGTCTGCTTCTTCTCGCTTTGCAAGTGGAAGTCTTCTTGGTGGTTGCTTGATAGGGCGGGTGTCTCCGGTGTCAATTTTATGTTGCACTATATCAGCTTTTTCATAGTCTTCGTCCCGTAGTGCAAAAATATCGGCAAATTCTTCAAGCTACTTCTTTGCTTTACGATATTCCCCTTGGCTGAGTTTAATAGATGGAAGTATCACTTTCGTTAGTTTTGTGACATCCTTCTTCGGCTGCTTCGTTTCATCTAAGTCTGAATATTCTGCTAACACAATCTCTTCGGCTGGTTCGCCATAGCCCAAGTTTTAACCTTTCTTTAATTTGATGCCTTTTTCACGGGAA
This sequence comes from Leptarthrus brevirostris, assembly GCA_964036015.1. Lineage (NCBI taxonomy): Eukaryota > Metazoa > Arthropoda > Insecta > Diptera > Asilidae > Leptarthrus > Leptarthrus brevirostris. The sequence goes on from OZ038371.1 coordinate 72,245,391, forward strand.
TTTAGGACTCGTACCAAAACTTCTTTCTTTTCATCGATAGTTACTAAGCATTTTCCAATGGCTACATTTCTTATTTGTTCTGTTCGATCTGGTTCTACTAGATAAAATCGATAGCTCCCGGGATCACCAAGAACTTTTGCTCGTACTAAGGTTTCTGCAGAAGGAGGGAGCTCAACATCTTCATATGCCACGATGTTCAGCTTCGAATAACAATTGTATCCCAGAGCCATGGGAATCTCTCTGTTGTCATATTTCATGATTCTTCTTCCAATATCTAGTTGAATGTTGTGTGCTCTCATGAAATCGAGGCCATTACAATTGTCATTACAATTTCGCCATATACTTCAACGGATTCTCCTGTGCTGTCCTCAAAATATATCGATTTTTGTTGCTAAGCCAGTGGTCTTTAGCATAATCGCACCGAAGAATAGACCTGGAAGCAGCTGTGTCTACTGTAATCGTACATTTTTGTTCTTGAACTCTCCCGTTGATTACTAAGCTGCTATCATTTCGCTTCAATTTCTTAATGTTGATGATGATTTCGGGGGCGTCGATTCTACCGGCCAACTCCTGCCCCGCAGAGTTGGTCTTTACTCGTTTCCCTGTTGCGAGCGTAGTGTTGGTATGGGGCTAACAGCTTCATTGCTTCTTTGATCCGCTCGTTCTCTTTCTCTACATTTTTCACATCGAAAGCCGGAGTTCCTCTTGTCATCTTGTGGGGAATTTGATCAACGTCTCTTTCTGCAATCTCCTTGGAGGTGGCCTTCTTTGTTGCAGTTCCAGCATTTAAATCGACTCCGCCTTTCCGATGTATTGACCCGACAGCAGGTGTCTTATATTTTGGTTACTTCTCTTAGGCGTACCGTACTTCTTGAGGCTTGTTTTGCTGCCTCATATGCCAGTGTGTAAGCTAAAACCTCAGCGTTGGCGTTCTTTCCAGCCAGTCGTACAGCTGAAGGTCAAGATCTGCAAGTGAATTAATAAATGCTTCTCTGGCTACCTCACTGACATAATCTTGACTAAACGTGGAATAAGCCAAATGTGTTAGCTTATATATGTCCGCACACCACTGCTGTAACGGCTCTCCATGCTTCTGTGTTCGACTCCGTAGTTGTAGACGGTAGACCTCTTGCATGTGCTGGTTGCCGTATCGTAATTCTAAAGCTCGTATTAAAGATGAATGATCGTACCTAAGTGCCAAAATTAAAGCTGTAGCTTTTTCCTCGTTAGTCCAAAAGTTCATTGTCGCTGCTGTCTCGAACTGAAGTCTGTATGTTTGCCGGGGCGTTTGGCCGTCAAATGTTGGAGGATGAAGTCTTTTATTTACGGTTACGTCGTTAGATAAGACTCCTGATTGCATTTTCTTGACGCTCTTCAGGTCATTCTTTATTGCTTCTATGTCGCCTTTAACTTGTTTAATAGTCATTTGTCCAGAAATTTCTACTTCTTCCAATCTCTTTTCTATATCTGACTTTAACTCTCCCATTTTGTTTTCCACTTGACTTTCCAGACCTTCAAACTGTTTCTGCATAGAAATTTCCATTTCCGCTTTCACTTCTTCAACAGAGACCTTAAGTTCCGCTGCTATTGATGACTTCAACTCAGCCGTAGACAATTTCTGTTCTCAATTGCCGCTTTCAATTCGGTTACGGACCCTTCCATTGATGATTTCAACTCTGCTGTTGATGATTTCTGTTCGTTTATCGATTCTTTTAATTCTTCCTTGGAAGATTTCATCTCACACATCAGAGCATTGAGTAGATCCATCATACTTGGAGTATTTGCTTCTTCTTCTTCTGGCCCGTCTTCAAAGACAAAGGCCTCTGGATCCTTTCCTTCCTTTTCCATAGCGCTTCTTGTAGTAACGCTACTAGGGCACATTTATTTCCCACTGTAGGTAGGGAACGTTTACTTAATTCCCCCTTCAAGTCTTGAACACGTAAGTCTTTCAATTTGCTACCCATATTTACATTATTCACTGCATTATTTCACTTTAATTTCACAGTCGCACTTTTTTTTCAAGTTCACTTTTAGTCTTTCTTAATTAATCCCACTTCTGACTCCAATTGTAACGTAAATGGGGCTCTTTGGGCTCGACGGATTAATTAAGACACTTATTTTCAATCACGAATGTTCACAATTTTATTCAATTCACTTAATTAGTTCGTTGCACAATTTTCTTGACAATATTTCTTCACAATATTACGTTTCACTTTAACAATTAGAACTTATCACTTCACTGGTTAAAATACAACTGACTTACTAGGCTGCTACTCAGCCCTATTTATACTACTAACCTTAATTCTAGAAAGTTCAGCAACTTAGTTCTAGCAATTTCCGTTATTAATTTTCACCACACTAAGTCACCACAGGTTCGAGTCGGCCTTAACTTCATAGTTTCCGAAATTCCGGACATGCGCTTTGCACAACTTGATTTTGTTTTCGTCACGTAACCGTTGCCATACTACAGTGCATGTTATAATACCATCTCGATCAAATTCATTCTTTCAAACCTAAGTTAATGTGAATATATCTAAATCTAACATTTATGGGAGATGTTTCAATCCAAATTTTACGATGAAATTAATTCCGATCGGAATGCTAAAATAAGAACAATTATATGATGCATCTGAAAAAGCACTTTAGAATTTAGTATTAAGCACAAATTAAATTGCCTACTGATATATTTGTGAGAACTATCTTGTAAAAAAATGTTTAGTTTATAGAGAGGAGGGTATATAAAATAATCCAATAGTTTATTCCAAAAGTTTGGTTCCAGTAGCTATAATTATATAGGCAAATCAATAAAGAGCACTTTAGAGTAGATTAATTAAGCTGTGTTAGGTTGGATGTCCTCTATATTGCGAACACTTAATTATAATGAATTAATTGAGGCGTTTGCGTAACTTTTGCCTCTAGTATATGATTGCGAAATGCACATATAACCTAAGTATTGAAATTATATCTATATAAATCAACTTCACCTGTTAATTTTCAATATATCCAGTAATTACAGCCAATTCCACCGAATTCCCTCAATATAGCCAGTACTTACAGCCAATTCCATTTAAAGCGTTCAATTATGGATCTTTTTATCCATGCCAGAGTCTTCATGGATTGATTTTTGACTCCAATTTAACCGCAGCACGTGTGTCCTTCGCAGGCTAATGTTGCGTCTGTAAAACCTTTTTCATCCCGTAACCGTCGAAAGGATGTTACTATGTTCGTCTCAAAGTCATTCCATTTTTTAAAAAGAATTACTGATCGGCCATCAGTAATATAAGTTAATTTTAACAATGACGATGAGTCCTCTAGTTTCACATGTGACAGGGAAAGGCCCTTCCCTGACAAACCAATATGAATTCAAGATAAAATAAGTAAAGTTGGGAAATAGGCGAAATTCTTCGTACTCTTCAAAAAAACAAACAATTTATTTGTGTACCGAAACTTTCAATAAAAAATCTTTTTCGATTTATAGGCGCGCACTACTTAACTCCCTGACAGTTCTTTTCCAAAAGGAAAGAAGATCTCGCCGCCAAAAGCTTTTTCCCGTCTGTTCTGTTTTCTCATCATTTCGTTCCGGTACTTTACTCGTAAAAACTCTATTTATTCTGTTTCCAATTTATACAAGGGATATTGTACATTGGGAACAGAAATCTTTATTGTTCGACGAATTTGCACGGAATCGTAAAAGAACAGGAGTAAACTTGTTGAGGTCCCTGGTTAATAATTTCGGAACTAAAGCAGTTAGATAGCCTTTGTCCAGGTTGTGTCTCTACTTACTGTCATTGCTCTCTTCCCGAGGCGACAACCCAAAGCTCACACAACAAACATTTATATACATACAAAATGAAACTAGAGCAAATTTCCTATAATTTATGTCAGAACCGCAAAGTGTAGTTCAACACGCGTTTTAGCCAAAAAATCATATCCACACCACCGTGAAGTAGAGTAAGCGCCGCGTTTTTTTTATCATGGTATCCGCAGTAGGCCTAATCCACATGCAATTCACTATTGCAAAATTTAGCGCTTTCTACTTTGCTTCGCTGTTCTTGATGGACCAGGTGTTTCGAGTTCAATGTCTTAAGTACTGGTCGAAACGTCACAGACCGAAATTTCTTCCACATCATCCGCGTCAGAAAGCCTGTGGATGCAGAAAGGCTGGGTTAAGGTTCTCCGTTATATGCACGAATTTTAGTGAAACCTGTGATAACTCGGAAGTTCCATTACAAGATAGCGATGAAGAGGAAGAAACGGAGACTATTTTCAAGCAAACGTATGATGAAATCGAGAACGAAGAGAATCGCGATGAAACTGATAATCCCATCGCGGATGATGTGGAAGAAATTTCGGTCTGTGCGCTGCTTACTCTACTTCAAGGTGGTGTGGAAATGAGGTTTTTGGCCAAAACGCGTGTTGAACTACAATTTGCGGCGCTCGTACGCCAAAACTATTGATTTTACAAAAAAAAAAGGTTTTTACATAAATTGTAGGACATTTTCTCTAGTTTCATTTTGTATATAGACGTTATTATCGTGAAATGAGTCGGAGAGGAAATATTGTCAAAAAACTACTTTTAGGCGCCATTTTTCCAATATGGCGGCGCGAGCGACAAAGATACGAGGTGGCAAAGTTAAAATTCGGAAAGAGCACATCGAAATCTATAAAATTACTCATTTTCAAAACTCCCGGAAAACTTTCCAGGTAACCTCTTTTTTTAGAACCAAATGACTGTACTATAACCTGATAGAAGAAAACCAGACATTTTTTTGCTATAAATTTGGATTACTATTATCTGGTTCCTTTAAGTCGTATATAAAGATTTTTTTTGTTTCAGCGATTGAGTTATTAAGAAAATGTTGCTGTGGTAAAAATTGGTTGTAAGATATTTTATTTCGGGAATGCTGCTGTAACTTCACATTCGAGCAGTATAGTCTCACAAATATTGAACACCGGAACTTAGCAGGACTTTTCTCCTTCATACGAATTTTATTTAAATACATTATACATGTAAGTACCATATTACGAGTTTAGGAAGGCATTCAGTATTCTTTAAATCATATTAAATAAGCATAGGGATGGAAATTCAAACACAACATAGGTTGTGTTATTAAGGGGGCAGACCCAGTTCGGACTTCGAAAAAAAATTTTTTTTTGGCCACGTGATCACTGCTGCTCGTCACTGGATCATCGGAAATTAAAAAAAAAAAAGGGATCATAAGCTAATGACATAATGCTCCGGATGGGCGAAGGGATTTGAAAAATTTTGAATTTTCACAAAATGGCGGATGTTAAAACTCGCATGTATTCGACTAAGATTTCACTCGCATTTTCGGCTATAAAAAAAAGGACAATTATGTATAGAATAAGTGAGACCAATTTCAAACCGATCGGCAAAGCCGTTCTCAAGTTACAGTGATCACCGACTTCGAAAACATGGTTTCGAGAAAAACGCGTTTAAAGTTTTGGGTACGATATATTATATACGATATATATATCTCCATAAATATACGATATTATGTATCTCCATAAATCAGGGTCCGATTTGTCTGAAATTTTCAAAGAATACTTTTGAAATATTCTACTTTAAGAAATTGCAAATAAAAAAATTTGTTTTTAACATTCTAACTGGGTCTGCCCCCTTAAATCCCTTTTAAATATTCATAGCAAATGATAATATGACGGCTTTTATCTTCTAATTTACTGTGATATAAGTGTTTAATAAGGACAATAAGATCCTGGAAGGAAAATGTTGCAATGTTTTTTAGAAACATTGTATTGAATTTTTATATTCTGGTGACTCAAGAGGTCAACGGGGAAAGATATATCTTTTCATTTACTTTGTTTTAGTATAACCAAAGCAAAAAAATTTGTAAAATAATAGAAAATACATAAACTTCAACTTAGTTGTAACTACGCAAATATAAATATGTTGGAAAGTAATGTGTGAGGAAGCGGATTATCACTATTATAGAGATTATTTTAACTGAAATATATATTTATGAAAATTCCTTCCTTTTACCTCTTTATTTACAATTGTTATAAGATCATTTATCAATAAAAGCCACATCCCGAAATTTTTAATGAGGAAAGAGTATTAATAGAAGAGAAATTATTATTCGTGAACGTTTCGTTGAAGAAATACGCTCAAAATTGATAATTATATAAAGAATTTTGCTGTTGAACGCGAAGGCCCAAATTGAACAAATTTTTTCTGGAACAAATCTAAAAATAAATCTTTGAACGCTTTCGTAAGGAAAGAATGAATAATAACGAATAGGTGGTACTTAACAGCAATAAGATAATATGATATAAATTTATTTTGATCTTAGTATTAGACTTTCGTCGATTAAATTAAAATGAAATGTACTTGTTCTATACTATGTTTATATTTTGAAATCGGTCCTCCACTTGTGGGCTTTAGATACTTGCTTAAATTTTTTTGTATGGAAATAAATTTAAATTTAGGTACTAGAGTTAACAGATCAATAAAAGTTGGAACTGAAGGAATGAAAAAAAAATAAATAAAATTCAAGCAGGACATTTTGGAATCTTACATAACCGTTCTGTTGATTCTTTTGGTCTTTGGGCAAATCCAATCTAATCTTTAGAAGTACTTAATGTGTTTTTTTTTTGTTTTGCATTCTGATATCCATTGAACCTGTCACCTCCGGTGGCCAGGTCAATGATTCTTAACAATTGCTGAGAAGTGTGCCTTACATAGGAAGGAAAGATATTTCTTTTCGTTTTTTTTTCTGTAAAACTGGTTGGACAGTGAATTCCATATTAAGTCAACCATTCTAAATTTGATAAACATATAGTTGCCTAATACTTTCTTGGATTTTTTTTGTATGAATTTTTCAGTGGCGGATAAAGTGATGGAGTGGTAGACGCTGACCTGATTCCTCCCGTCGATCATGAACCCTCTAGTTCCGGACAATTGCCCGAGAAACAGGATACTGTACCAAACGGTGGGCGAGGTGCAGTCATGGTTGGGGAGGGAAAGCCCTACAAGCCTCCTTACATCTAGAGGCTGAGGTTGTGTTTTTTTTTTCGCCAGGGGCATAATAGTGTCCATTCATTTTATCCCTTTTCTTTTTTTCCTTAGATAGTTGTGCTTCCATGGAGGCATGGATGTATATCTGGTTCCTTTAACCCCTTGTGGGGCATAGGGCGCCTGTTACACCGACTGTCTACCTGTTCCGGTTCTGCGCAAACGTCGTCAACTGTGGCCACGATTTGTTGATCTATATACCTTCTCTCTTGACGAATCTTCTCCATGGGTTGCGCGGTCATCCAATTGACGTCTTTCTTGGATTCCGTGGAGATTCCAATCTAAAGCCTGCTAGGCGATGTTGTTTGGCCCTTTTCTTAGTGTGGCCTATCCATTGGCCTGTAAGTCTGTGTAGTTCTTCGTTGGTAATGATCTCCGTCCAATGAATGTTAAGGAACGTCTTATTTCTTTTTGTGAATTATAACTTCTGGTTCGTGTGTGAAAGGTTGTACAGTATTTTTTTATATTTATATGAATTTTTAAAACTATACATTTAATTTATTTATATGATTATTTTCTTATTTCTTATTATTTACAAATTCAATTTTCGCTTGCTTTACTTTCAAATTATTTATATTTGCTTTATGATATGTAGTAGACTTTTATTTGATTTAATTCTTAGTAGCTTCATTGTTCACCATAAATTGATTTATTTTCTGAATTGACTGTGGCGTACTGTTAAAAGTTTTTTAAACTTGTGTATGCACTTTTATATTTGAATAAATGAAATGAAATGAAAATGAAATGATGCGCGATTGTGTGTGAGATATCCAGTCCATTTTTATTTTATTTCGAAGAATATTTTAAGGCATTAAGTATGAAATATAACGTCGTTCAAATGTCCGCCGAAGCTCCGCTTGGTGGCACGTATTCGGGAGGTCCAATTTCCAATGACTTTGTCGCATAAATCTGGCTGAATTTGCTGGATGGCGTTCGTTATGTTGACTTTGAGGGCATCAATTGTTTCTGGTTTATTCGCATAGACCTGTGATTTAAGATAGCCATAAAGGAAGAAGTCGAAATGCGTTAAATCGCACGATGTCGGTGGCCAGTTCACGGCGCCGCCGCGCGAGATTACCATCCCCTTAAATCGCCCCTGTAGAATATCCATCGTGACATGCGCTGTGCGGCACTCGGCGCCGTCCTGTTGGAACCACATATTGTCGGTATCTATATCACCCAATTTAGACTACAAGAAAGTTGCTTATCATCGATCTGTTGTGCTCGCTGTTGACAGTTATGGCAATGCCAGCTTCGTTTTGAAAAAAGTACAGACCGATGACTCCGCCAGACCAAAATTCGCACCAAGCAGCGACTTTCTTGGGCTGCATTTGCAGCTGATGTATCTCGTGTGGATTAGTATCGTCCCAAATCCGACAATTCAGCAAAAAATGGGCTTCGTTGCTAAAAATGATTTTTCTGGCGAAATTTGGGTCAATTTCCAACTGCACCAGAGCACAATCAGCGAACACACGGCTTTGCCTATAGTCGTTTACCTTAACTGCCTGGGTCAGTTGCATTTTATACCGGTGCAGAACCAAGTCCCGACGCAAAATTCGCCAAGTTCAAGTGGCAGGAAGGCAAGTTCTTGTGAACGACCAGAAATTCACTGCCTCGGGTTTTCGCGTACATTCTCTCACGCACAGAAGCGCTTTTTTTAGCAGACCTTGCTTTTTGGTGACGTACGGATGTTGGCTGATTATTTACCGAACAGGTTGACTCGAATTTGGCCAGCAAACTTCGACTCAGCAGGACGGTTGTGATGAGGTTAAAAATTACGTAATGCGCGGAACGTTTCTCGAACGGAGCACTGATTTTGTTAATAAAACTTGAACATTTGCACACGCTTTTCAACGCTATAACCTTCCATTGTAATTTGCCACACACTACTGATGTTAAACAACCGTACAAAAGAACTGACTCAATGTTCGACTCGAATATCTGGAGTTTTGTGCTTCAGCTCCTCCGTCTGCTGTAATTATGCTTCCGAGATAGCAAAATTGATCCACTTGCTCTATTTGCTTCTATTCCAGATAAATCTCATGTTGTTATCAGAGAAAAAGGACCAAAAAAACTGTCTGATATTTCAACTCGACAACGACTCCAAACATACTTCGAAATTAGTAGGAGATTAGTTAAATAAAGAATAGTCCAATGTTCGTACATGTTCTTATCAACTCCTGCTGCTGACTAATTGAAAATATATGGATTTATCTCAAATGGCAGTTGTAAATTACGAACCTCTACCATGCGATATAAATGACCTGTGGCTTCAAACAAAAGACTTTTGGGACAACATATCCCAGGAATTATCAACAATTTCTATCACAGTATGACAAACAGGATTGCCCAGATTTAAAAAAAAAACAAGGTTTAAGGACCAATTATTAAATATATGAATTTTGCAAAACAAGCTTTTAATTTCTAGTGTGCCTCAATAAAACAATGACTCAATAACAAAGCAATTTCAATAGTTGCAGAGGTACTATAAAAATATGGACAAATAATATATAAGCTTACATGACTAACTAAGAAGCATACTTTTGGGCGCTTACATGACTTACGCTGATTAGTTTGTATTTTGGTCGCCATTTTGGTTTTATAGAAGCAAAACGTAGCCTATAACCATTGCGCGGCTTAGACGAATCGGTAGGAACCTAGATTAAAATGATGATGTGCCCCGGCTTCAGGCAATTCATGCATAACTTGTGCTGCGTTAATAATTACTGTACATCAAGCCACTGCTGATAGCTCTTCGTGCTGTTGGGAGTCTCTCTCTTTTTTCTTGTTTGAAATTATCGAAGTGTTGGGCGACTGCTTTTTCACAGTCTCAAACTGGACTGCTACTATTTTAGCTACGGTGGTGGTTATGATTATTGTATCTTGAGCCGCTGGTAACCCTTAGTCCGTGGTGGTGGTTAAACGAAAACAGCTCTCCACTGATGCTGCCACACATCCCCGGCTATATGGTCTCCCAAAAGTGCACAAGCCAAACATGCCAAAGAGGCCTGTGATTTCCACTGTAAGCAGCCCAAGCTTCAATCTTTCCAAGTTCATTTGTAAAATGATAAAGAAAATGAACACTGACAGTCCATGCAATCTTTGAACACTAACTTTGATATATACCTGGGACTCAAAATCATAGACAAAAAATAGCAGCATCGAAAATCTCACACCAATAGACAAAAATATGTTTAAGGAAATAATTAAAATTTGCGTAATTGAATGCAACTATTTCTCGTACAAAAAAAAATTTTATAAACAAAAGTATGGCCTTGCTACGGGTAATCCACTCTCAGGGATTTTGGCAGAAAGGGCACTAGATAATATAATAGATGAAGCATTAAAAAGATCAGGGACGGAACCAACCTTTATCCTTTGTCCGATAACTGAAGATCTGAAACCAGTTCTGTTGAAGCATCATCATCGGTTCACATTTACAATAGAAAAGAAAATAAACAATAGTACATCTTTCCTAGACATGCGGCTGATAAGGACAAAAATTCAAACAATAATAACAGTCTGGTATTGCAAACCATGCAGCTCCAACAGAATTCTTAACTGTTACACAAACCACCCAAATAACAATAACGTAAACACAGCACAAATGATCGCCAACAAAATAATAAGGATAAACCGCAATAATTTCTTACAGAAAAACATTGGCATCATCACGAACATTTTAACAAAGAACAACTACCCACCAAAGATAATCCAATCAATATTAAAAAGGGCAACCAGGAACAATCGGTTCAACAACCCGACACAAAGCCTGGTGCTCACAAGAAAACACGAGTGTATAACCGACATACATATGTAGGCTTTGGCCCCATCGAATTAGAAAAAATAAATAAATAAAAAATAAAAAGAAAACCACCTTAATATAGCTTTCAAACCTATAAATAGAACATACCCACGGAAAAAGCATTAATAAAACATAACATTGTATACAGATTTGAATGTGGAAACTGCAAAGGGCAAACCTAAAAAAAGTTTAAGACTAGACTATCGCAACACAAAACATATGTCAATAAACAACAACCAACATTAACTTTAGCATCACTTTGACTAAATACAGGACACGTTTTTTCGTTCTTTAACGCCAAGATAACGGAAACAAAAGACACATCTACGTGGAAAAAGGAAATGTAAATCTTAGACAGGACATAGAACTGATTAACAGAGAACACAGACACATCCTAAATAAATTAAACACATAACATTAGTTATATAAGTATTGACAAATAACACTAATTTATATAATCTGTCACTGCCAACATGTCAATAGTCAAGTTTAGTCATTTTTATTGTGTTTTTCGTGTGTTCAAAGCTTTTAAAATGTAAAATTGAAAAAGTAGATCTTATAAATTAATAAAAAAGGTAATTTTACTAATAAGAATTTTATTCAATAGAAAATCTCATTGTATAGAAATTTGTTAGCAGCTCCCGAAGAAGGCCCCAAACGTTGAGAAATAAATAATGGAAGAAAAATTAAAAAATCGGGGTTTCCTTAACAAATATTAAACTCAATGAGATATACCCGATCAAAAGCAAACAAAAAACCAGCTGAACTATTAACTCAGCTATACCATATTTGTTTTTATTATACCTTCTTATTACTGCTTTAGTTTCAAACGAAGTGACTTTTCAAAACCGAACAATTGTCTTCAGCGTTATGACTGGTTCATTATTTAGAGTGAACAAAGCTGTTTGACCTTTCAATGATGCTATTTATCTTTACTTTACTCATTGTGTCCCTCTTCCCTTATCTACCGGCTCTCAGACTTGCCAACCGTGTATTGATTCTGATCTAAAGCACTTGTTGTATCACTCTTCCCTTATCTAGCGGTTCTCAGACTTGCCAACCGTGTATTGATTCTGATCTAAAGCACTTGAAGAGTAAAGCATGGAGGAGGATCTTTTAATGTAAGACTTTATTTCCTTGGTTTTTTTTGAGATTTGAAAATTATTCAGCACCATCTAGTAAAATGTTAGCGCGGTTCATCACTTCGTTCCAAGGTGAACATACCTTTACAAAATTAATGAACGAGTCTTTTTCTTCTTAAACTCTGAGGTTGGTCGCCCTGCTTTCTGCCACGAGATGAAGATGACACTTCCGAGAAGGAGGGAGACATTTTCAAGTTGTGACAGAAAGCAGATCGACTCAACATCCTCAGAAGGTAATTTGTAAATTATTCTAAATAATGTCTACATTTATCCAAGCCATCGGTGCTTGGATGAATTATTAATCCAATTAATTCAACTTACAGTGCATTAATAGAACCCCGACCATCAGTTTTCCCAGATGTTATGCTGGTGAGAAATACAAACCATGTCGAGATTTCCTCATTATTTTAATTATGGGAGGAAGAGGCCAATAAAGCCCGATTGCAGACGAAAATACTGCCGTCATTACTGAGCCACTAAGCAAAGATATTGATCGAAAGGGAACTTTTCCTCAGAGGCGCTGGAAAGAAAAAACAACACTCTGCCAGGCCAGCGTTAGCACGTCATCTTTCATTTCATCTGACAAATCGGACAAAGAACAAGTAAAAAACACTTGCTATTAGTAAGGAAACGTCCTAGTCTGGATCTCTCAGTGAGTACCTAGTAATAAGTTCGAAATGCCGACACAATCGCGATGATCGCTAATTCGGGGATTGCCCAGCAGCTCCAAAAAGAAACTTCAATGAACCTCACGAAGCCCTAAGAATGCTGACCGCTTTATGCTCCAAGGGATACACTGGCTCCAACAAGGGAAAAGTTCCCCTCCCCACAATAGTAATTTAGCCTGATGGTCCGAATAAAATTTTTTTTGTTCAAAGCTTTCATGGAGTGAAAGATCAACGATCAAGTTCATCAATCAAATTTAATTAGCTTAAATGGAATTATCGTGGTCGACTGCTTTTATTAGGTACTATTGTCTTTTTTTTTTGCACAAAAAAACTAAATAAACTTTAATTAACTTAGTTAAATCATTAATCTAAGCAAACATTTTCAAAATCGTGAAATTTAGATACATAATCGTTTGTTAAGTATAATATTGTACGTTAGGTTTATAAGCTTTCATACATATATGGACAAGGGTTCAAATAGTCAGGACAATTGGGCATAGTTGTACCTGTCTCAGGATTTGAGATATTTAGTAGTAAAATCAAATTATAGTGGAAATACGCATACATCTAATTCGTTCATTTTCCTCGTTCTCGCGAGTGACTTGCAATTTTAGTTATGCGCTTATCTTTCTCAAGTACTCACAAGAACGAAGCAGCCATAAAGAAAAATGAGAAAGAAAGAAAAGTTTTCCTCCTTTTTAAAATTAAATCGTAGATTCCAAAAAAGAAAAAAAAGGATTAAGTTGAAGGAACTGTTATTTTTGGTTTAATCAATGTTGAGACAAGAGAACGGTTATGATTTAATCTAGAATTGAATGCTTAAACCACGCGTATATAGATAGTATACATACTTTTAAAGAAGGGATTTTTTTTGCACATTTGTTAATAGAGTAAAGGAGCTGTCACATTGAGTAACCGATTTGAATAGCTCAACAAACAGCTACGAGGATATTTTTTTGCTATTGATATTTTTAAGCGACTTGCAGTCATGAATAGGTTGTGCACAACTTATATGGTTGGTAAGTTGTGCACGTTATATGATCTAGACACCCAGTACAGTAAAATCCACTATAATAAATTTGCTATTAGTTTTTCTCTCTTTCTTTGAATGCTAACGACATTCATGCATTTAGGTCTTCGATTAAAGCAGTCTTTCTTAGAGTATTTATAGTTTCTTTGAAGTTATCTTAAAGAGAAGAATTCAATATACGCTAGTTTGATTCAGTTAACAATCCTAGCTCTCCATTTAGGCGTGTTAGTTATGTAAGTTATATATGGATGGACAAATGTGTTGAGATAGAGACTTATTATGATTTAATATATTACTTATAATTAATATGAAGTGAATTTATTTTATTTAAATTAATTTTATTCTGTTTTCAACATCCTTTATAGGTTGGGCCTACACCCTAGCGAGGTGTAGGAATGGAGTGGGTTGATACCTGAACTGTCAAACAAGGGGGTACATTTTCTGTTTGAATTTTTTTTCATGACAGTTCAGTGCGGCTAGGAACAACAGGTGACAGACCTGTTGTTCTTCCTTCAATATCTGTCTCTTGTGTTTTTTTGTTTAATCTTTGTGGCAGACCTGTAAGAGGGAATCTACAACCTTCTTTCGCCACAGACACGCAACTACTGTTGTGGTGTGTGATGATGTCCAAGAACCTAGACCCCAAACCGACGAGCTATGCACGTGCTGCCAGCTAGGCGTGCCTCCTCAGGAAGTTATGCCAACTTACTTAGATTGTGATTTGCAATCAGTTCACATCTAGCTTAGAAGTGGCGTATAATAATAACCTTGAAAGAATAAAGCTTTTAGTACGGAATGACCCTAAACAGTTTTGGCGCTTTGTAAATTAAAACCATACCTCTGTTGCATATCCATATTCTATGAGCGTAGGTGACACTGCCAGTAGGGACTATTCCTAACCTTTTTAGTGACTTAGTAATGTGAGCCATTCATTTTAAAATTGCGCGCCATCTGCGTGCTGAGGTAGAAAGACATTTATACACCCAAATGAAAATGTGCCAAGTACTTCTGTGGTTGTCATCTCTGTTAGCTGCCATGAATGCTGCACTTCTGGTAAGAAGAAGAGCACATTACGTGACCAGCTGCCAGAGATGATCAGCCAGAGGAGGTAAGTGAAAATTTTTATCAATCTTTTTTACATATTAATTCACGCCATCCGAGCTTGAATAAATTGGTAATTAATGAATGTACACTTTTTAGCAACTTCACAGAAGAATTACGGTAAATAGGGGCATTTCACGAAAAACATATACCTCTTACATAAAGACTTGACAAGAAGGTTTACTCATTGAGTTCAAGATAGGCGTCTTTCGAGTTTGTTGTCGTGATTGTGAACCGAGCCAACCAAAAGTCATCATCACTGCAAGTTACGAATTATACTTTAAAAAAAATACCAGCTGTAAGCACAGCATTGCTTGCCAGAATCCAACGACACGGGGTTGGCAACGATTTTTCTGTCGCTGCGCTGTTGATCAAGTGCGATTTCTGCCATCGCCTATAAGTCATTAAAACTTCTATAGTGCGTCGTATTAACGTTTTCCGACATCCAGGAACCGCCACCGGCTGCCCGAAAGGTCTCTCCCTCCTAGACCAAGATTCACCTAACTTAAGAAAAGTGTAAATTTCATTTTGACATACAAATTACGAATAATAAATCACTATGTGTTCCCTTTTTATACACGTAGGGGAAAAACTTGAGTTATATACTGCAAACAAGCTGTAAGGAAGCGCCAGGCACTTCTTAAAAACAAAACAGAAAAAAACGGAACCTCACCAATTCTGCTGTAAGTGGCAAGATAATATTATAAATTAGTTATCAAGTAAAAATATAAACCGAAACGGGACGGGCTACATAAGCATTAAAAAGACAATTATTTACAAAAGACTTTGCCTTAAGGAAAATTTAACTTAAAAATATAAAAAGAAAAAAAAACAAAAAAAACCCCACTATTTCTGAAAATGGAAGAGACGTTTAAAATTACATAATTTATCTGACAGTTCAAATGAGTGAATGTCCCTATCTGACATTATCTAGTGAAAGAAAATTAAAACGAAACAGCATGCAATTTATAATAGTGTAATATACTTCTCATCATACGCCCTGATCGACCTGAAGGAGTCTTGGGCAACACTTCCCTGAAATGACTGAAACAGATCCCAACATGTACTTTTTATCTAAAAGCGAGGAAACAACAATTGAAATTTTACTGAACCTATTTTTTTTTCTTTCAGATTCAGTGTAAATCATTATTTAGCTCTCTTTACTTTTAGCAGCGTTTTTTTATTAGGAGTAAGCTTGAGGGATCTAGTGAAAATTTCTCTGGCAATGTTTGTTCGCAGAATTCCTATAGTGCATCTTTTTTTATTTTATAACGAAATTTGAAAATTTGTCAAAATTATTTTTCAATGTCAGGATACGGCGACATGTAACCGGTGTTAAACGAGGCAACTCCCAAAATCGCTTATATAAGGTTTTTGCAACACAATTTTTAGTTAAGAATTTGCCGTTCGGTCAATTTGATTTAGTTGTGAAGTCATTGATTTTGTCGTGCATCGATCTTCCTTGGAATTGAACGATATCACTCACATCATATAAACTTAACGAGGCAACTCCCAAAAATCGCATATATAACGGTTTTTGCAACACAATTATTAGTTAAGAATTTGCCGTTCGGTCAATTTGATTTAGTTGTGAGGTTATTGATTTTGTCGCAATTTAATTGCAGTTGGAAGAAAAGGATGGAAACCTAGCAATTCTGCCTGCAGTACCATTCGTGAAATTAAAATTGTCTTATAACTATAGTAATTTAAGTCGTATCGGAAATCGGTTTTAGCTATTCACTAACGACAAAAAACGGCAAATTCTGAGATAGATAAATTTTATTTACAATCATTTTTTTAAGAATTTTTCAAAGTTGTCCCGCTATCTTTATATAAAGTTAGCGGGACACCCTGTAATTTAAAAAAAATAAGAACGGCAAAACTATATTTTCCACAACTAATTAACGGCAAATTGTGAGCCTAGTCGTGTTGCGATTCGCCGAAGTTGTCCCGCTAACTTGATGTACGTAATTTATTTCTAAGTAGAAGGAAAACATTTTTTTTCGATTATTTATACCACAGCGTATTCATAAGGCCTTGGTACAAAAAAAGGGAGTCGTCCATGTTAGGAAACATATTTACATGTGGGCTCTTTGATTTCTCGTATTAATACTTTGGTTATTAGTTTGCTCATTTTTGGCTGCACGAAGGAATGAATTAGTTCAGTGTTAAATATAAGTACGCAACTCCATCAATATAATTTTTTTTACTACTTAGGAATTATTACCTGTAACTGATACTATAAGTAGAGTGTCTCATTCAATTGTGAAACTGTCATGGAGACTATATTAACTTATCATATACACGTAGGTATATCAGGTTACAAATAGGATATCGCTCATTAAATTTTTTTTAAATTGCGCATGTTGAAGCCTTAATTGAATTAGTTTTAGACTATAGCTTATTTTAACATGGACCTATATAAGATTAATTAGGTAAGCCCTTCAAGTTGGCTCTACACCTAGGCATTGTATAAACTACTATATGATTTATTATAATACAATGATTGCAACAAGATGAACTGAATTTATATTTTTGATTTCAGGAACCTCAATGAAGCTTCTTGTCCTCCTTGCATCCCTCATCCCCCTTTCCCACTCCCTCCACATGTTTTTGAAGTAAAACTTCTTTACGCACACTTGACTGGGGGAGTAAGCTGGTGAATGCGTGACGAGAGCGTTACGAAAAGTGTGATCGTAATTTCATTTCGTTTATCAATGAAAACCGATAATAAATTTAAATATTTGTAGAAAATTAATATATGTATATGTATATACATGTATATATTATAAATATATGTATTATATTATATATGTATGTATGTATTATATTATATATATAAGTAAAACTTCTTTACGCACGCTTGACTTGGGGTGTAAGCTGGTGAATGCGTGACGAGAGCGTTACGAAAAGCATGATCGGGCGAAGCGAACGGAAGTTGAGAAGGAGATATACGGTGATTTCTTGATTATTTCGTAATTTCATTTCGTTTATCAACGAAAACCGATAATAAATTTAAATATTTGTAGAAAATTAATATATATATATATATATATATATATATATATATATATATATATATATATATATATATGTATATACATGTATATATTATACATAAATACATATATAAACATATATATATATATATATATATATATATATATACATACATACACACAGATGGAGCTAAAGAAGTTTTACTTCAGTGGTTTGGTCTAAAGCAAATTTTTTGTTAGTTTCTATTATATTCTATTAAATTGTTTATATATTCAACTCATAAAGTATAAAATAAACTGCAATTAGATCTTAGTCAGGGGAAATGCTTTATATAATTAAATAAGCAGAGGACCCTCGTGGAATTTATTTTAATTAACATTTTCTTAACCAACATTTCTCATTTATTACTAACAAATTGTTATGCCGTAAAGTGTGTGTACCCATGCTCCTATCAGGCGGCAACATGAAGACATGAATTGGATTGGGAGTTGTGAGAACCCCGACTAAGTCTGGGCCCACAACCAAAAAGGATAGGGAAAGGTTCAGGGATTACCAGGGTGAGCATAATAGTTGCCGGGCAGGCTGATTAATATAGCCGAAGAAGTGAGGGGCCCGCCTAGTTAGCCGTAATAAGTTCGCCGGATTGGGGAGGGATCTTGACTCCTCCTTTTTTTCCTGCGGGACCATCTTTTAACTTACCTCTCTTTCTCTATCTTCATATCCATCCAGTTTACTTAAAGAACCTCAGGATATCTCTCGATCTCCTTCGGATCCTTGCAGCTATGACAAAAGTCATTAGCAACAAGTCCCAGTCTACTTGCGTAATTGCCTATGGTCCAGTGAATTGTTAGTGCCCCCATTAACCCTTAAACAATCTTCAATTAATTTTTGACCAGATTTTCATTTGCTGATTTTCATTTCAAGCACTAGCTGTTTGGAATGTGGGTACCTGTGGACTGATCTTTTACTTGTATTATTATATTTAATACCTTAATAAAGGAATACAAGAAAAAGATCAGTCCAAAAGCTGTTATATTTTGAACAGCTAGTGTTTGAAGTGAAACATTAAAAAATAAAGGTCGGGTCAAAAATGACCCGAATGTCGTTTAAGTGTTAAACTTCTGGTATCACTTCTGTTTCAGTTGAGAAGTGTCCACGTTTTCTTCTTACTACAAATAGGCCACATTTGTCTGGCAATACAAGATTAATCTCCGTTTTGCCAACGGATATCTACTTCCTTTTATGCATATAGATGTTCTTACTTTGGGCACCGATTGGGGTCCTCACGTAGCCTATTGCTACAGAGATATACATTTCAGAACCCCTTCTAATTAATCCATTCGCTCTTTCATTCCCCGGAATATTACTGTGCCCCGGTACCCAGCAGAGAGTCACCTCGTTACAATTAAATATAAACTCTAGATTATGCTTCCGTATGACAGTATGAGGCTTGAAGAGATTAGATAGATTAAACTACAAACCTCATACTGTCAAATGTAAATATGCTTCCGTAATTAAACGGCCTTTGATTGCATCACCAAAGCTTACAACGTAACTCCGTATATCGTTTGTCCATCGTTAGTCCACGTTTGTCCACCAATTGGTCTTTGTCCACCCACTGATTAATTGTAATTAATTATATAAATTTTCAAAGTGTGAAGTTGGCATTCTTTTTTTAACTGTGAAATATTCTTCTGCAATCGTTTGTCCATCCTTAGTCCACGTTTTTCCATCTTTCAGTTATATTTGTTTAAGCTCCATTTAAAAATCGCGGACAACTTTTTTTTTGCATATTTTTTCACCAGCACCCCAAAATAGCAAAAAACCCTTTTCTGAACTCCATAGGTAGTTTGTCCATCGTTAATCCACGCTTGTCCACCCATTAGACTTTTTGTCCCAGCTCCATTTAAAAATGCCGGACGAAATCTTTTTTTTTGCATAACTTTTCACCAGCACTCCAAGATTTCGAAAAAACTTTTGTGAACTCCGCAGGTCTTTTGTCCACCCATTAATTTTTTTTCAGGCTCTATTTCAAAATGCTGGACAACGAATTTTTTGTTGTATATTTTCTTCCGAAGCAGATACGGATTTAAATATAATATAATGTAATGTTATAAAAGTAATGATATTAAAATGAAAGTTTAATATGTTATAAAACTGTTTATATAGCACACAACCTTAAAAAAAGTTGCTTTCATAGGCAAAACTTTATTTGTCCCAGTCAAAACAGTGCTTGTCTGCGGGAAACACGTTTGTTCAGGCCTGCTCTAAATTGTCCCAGGAAATGTTCCCTTTGTCCAATATAAATTGGAAATATTAGTTCTTGCGCCAACTTTATATTTTTTTGTCGGTTAAACATAATTTCTGTTATAGCAATAAACAACGAATAGACGAAAGACTTTCTAGGTAAATTCCTAAAAAAAACAACTAATATTTCCAACCAAACCTGAAAAATATATAAAAATTTGAAAAAGGTCCCATATGTATTAAATGTTTTGGAAAAAATACAAACAAGGCCGATTATAAAACATTAAAATAAAACCGACAATATTAGATACTAAGAGGTCAGGTGTGTATAGCATAAATTGCGCAGATTGCGGGCCATCTTATATCGGCAAAACAACAAGGTCGTTAAAAACCAGATTTACACAGCATGTGTCAGCAGCAAAGAATAATAAAGGTTTTTCAGGATTAAGTAAACATATGATAGACACAGTTCACACGACGATAAGTTTTAAACATAAATAAAAATAAATAAAAAATAATGGTTCATCATTGCTAAGTGATTAAACAGATCTTAATTTAAATGTTTAACTGTTAAGAATTAAACTTGATAATGCCCTAGAAAGGCAAAACATGTCGCAGCTCAAGTAATAAAAATTATTTGTAGAATATTAAACAATTGTTATTTAATTTCAAAATGGTGGAAAAAATATACAAAAAACTTTGTTTGTCCGCCATTTTGAAATGCAGCTTGCAGAAATGAAATTAATAATTAAAAAAAAAAAGTTTAGAACCGGGACCCAGTAATTTATATCTTCCCTGTAGTCAACGCATTCGGCTTTCCTAATAATGTCCGAGTGGCCATATGATCTCCCCTTCCACCATCCCGCAGCCTTTAGTCTGATTGGTCGCTGCTAAGCTTTTGCTGTGTAGATTCAGCGGCAGCATATCAAGCATTCACCTCTCACCTTTAGCCCTAAAGCTAGTGATCAAAACTCCAATTGGCACCTCAAAATGGGAGTATTTCCAAACTTTAATCTAAGTACCCCAGTCAAGTATCCTAACTTTATTTATTGTCACACCCTCAACCCCTCTGTTCCATTTGCACCGAAGCCCTCAAACACGTCCATTCAGCCGAACATCACTCATATATCGATCCCCTAATTCCACTTGCAGTTTAATTGACTTTGCGCTCTGCTGATTCCAACGATGGCCGATACCTCTTATTCCGTTTACGGGATCGCCGAATTTATGACAACGTACGTCTACTTCTAGTCTATCTGCACGGCAAACCGAATTCCGTCTGTGTTGACGGTAAAACCAGCACCAACGTCATGTTAAGTATACATCACAGACCTAACCGTCTTACACCAACTTTTCACTAAGTACTCGCACCATGAATCATTCAATATGCCTACCCAGAAGGTTTCAGAAGGTTCTCCCCGCATTTCCCATCTCCAAAAAAGTCACAACGACTCCTTAAAGTACTTTCGCTCCTAACCCCCCCCCCCCCCCCAATTTCTCTATTTCCGTCTTCCCCGCTAATGCACCCCGGTCTCCAATCAAGTACCTCTCCCCAACAACTTGTCAGTCTATTACCAGAACGTAAAAGGACTTCGTATAAAAACGTCCAATATTTTCCTTAACTCCCACAAACTCCCGCATGATATCTTGCCGTTGTCTTCTGTACATTCCTTGTTGTTACATTCGCCCCTCTCAACCTCTAGATGCCTACGAGCCCGTAATTGAAGCGATCGACTCCCTGCTTGAGAACGCTAACGCTCCGTTTCCGGTCTCTTTCAAGTTAGCGGAGACAGGAACTTCCTGGACGGACAATTAGACTTAATGTTTTCTTCAGACCCATCTACTCGGCTGTCGCGGAAAGCAACCATCTGCTCTCCTCTCTCTATCGTCTCCATCCTCCTCTGTTCCTCGTTTTCTCCTATAAAAACCTCACGCCCTTTCAAGCTCCGAGTCTTCCTTTCCTTCAATTTCAAATCCAATAAAACTTTGTGTTGCGCGTAGGAGCAGTTTAGCAAAATTTAAGCTGTTTAATATCTTTTAACGCGATAAGGTTTTCCGAAAATGTGTCCAGAAGATTTGGCTACTTTTGTTGAACTGGAACAAGAGGAAGAGGAGGATATACTGCTTTTAGTGAGGTTGTCTAGTATACAATACAACGAGAGTAAAAATTGATGAGCTTTTAAAAATATGGTACGACAAAGAATTACGCTCTCTCCGCAACAGGAAAAATAAACGTTGGCAAACTTTTCTTCTAACAAAGACTGAGTCTGAATACTCTTCCTACCTATCTGCTTATAGCTCTTTGTCTGTACGTTGTGACACCCTCTACTATGAGTACGTCCAACGCATGGAAACTAGCCTCATATCGAACCTCAAACGTTTTTATAACAATTAATTCCAAGAAGAAATCCAATGCTTACCCCTCCACCCTAAAGCTCGAGAATACCCTTTCGTCTGATCCGTTATCTATATATAAGGTTATCGCCAACCTCTTTGCATACTTCTTCAGTAAATCTTTCGGATACAATTCCCTACAACTTGACCTTAACTACTTTTCATTTATGGACAAATTCACTCAAACGTCGTTTACATCTTTCGATCCTGATCCCGAACTAATCGCCGCCAGTATTAAGGGTATGTTCTAGTCGATCAATTTAAAAAAATTAAGTTTTCTTTTTTTGCATATTTTAAATTCTTATAGCGTCTATAATAAGCCTCTAAAACGATTTGACGAAGTTCGGAAAAATGTAAAAGTTACAGCTCATTGAGTGCGGACGCGTACCGGCCCAAAATCATGCCTACGTTCGGGCCAAATGCATTTTCTTCAAAATGTCGCCATTTTATCAAAAATCACACGATCATCACGAATTATACATTATTTACCTTCTTCGGTGAGAAAAAAATTCATAAACTTCAGCCATTTTTCAGACCGCTCGCCTAGAACCTAGCCTTAAATCAGCTCGTCTTTGATTATACCTTTGCGGAAACTAATATCCGTCGTGTGGAGTCCGTTACTGACCTCGGTGTAAAGCTAGACAGAAAACTCGATTTCACTCTGCACATAAACCATATCGTATCTCGGAGTAATTCTGTCCCGGGTTTTGTTAAGCGATGGTCAAGGGAGTTTTCTGATCGACAGACCCTCATTCACTTATTTTTTTCTTTAGTTAGACCAATTCTCGAATATGCATCTCAGGTTTGGTCTCCTTGCTATGCTGTTCATTCTAGACGCATTGAATCGGTGCAGCGGAACTTTGTTAGGTTCGCACTAAGGGACCTCCCGTGGAATGATCCATTAAGGCTTCCTCCTTATGAGGATCGCCTCCAATTGCTTAATATGCACTCGTTGGAGGAACGACGTAGAGTTGCTGACCTAGTATTTATTCACCAGCTTTTGAACTCGAAAATAGATTCTCGCTCTCTTGCAAGTTTAGTTACTTATAGGCATACTCCGTATAGGTTAAGGAGATTGCCTTTACTACATGTTGTTCATTCTCGGTCTAACTATGGTATGCATGAGCCTATTAATCGCATGTGTAGAGCCGTGAATATGTGTCCTATTTTTGACCTGGCTCTTGCTAAGGATTTGCTTAAGCGATCTCTGTTATCAATACACCCCTGATTGTTTTGTTTGGACGGGTTTTGTTTTTTGTTTACTAATATTTTTCTTTGCATGGGTTGCGGGAGCCTCATTCACCTCAATATATGTTATATTCTGGTGAATAGGTCAATTGGTTCCAGGCTTCTGCCTGTGAAGTGCGCCTTCTGAGTTAGAAGGGTTAATTCTATATTAAATGGCTTGAGGACGACTTTCAACCAGGTCCCGATGGAATTCCTGTCATCGTTCTGAAAAAGTGTGCCATGCATCTAGTTCAATACCTTACTTTGCTCTTTTGGCTCTCGGTTACTCAAGGGGCTTTCCCTCAATTATGGAAAAACTCGTATATTATTCCCATCTTCAAAAAAGGCTGCAAGAATGATGTATCCAACTACAGACCCATTACTAAATAATCATCAATACCTAAACTATTCGAAAAATTGGTCTGTGATTCCATGTTCTTCCACTGTAAGTCTATCTTCTCCCACTCCCAGCATGGCTTCTTCAAAGGTAGATCTACAACCACCAACCCTACCGACTTCGTCAACAAAACACTATATGCCCTGGAAAACGGTACAGATGTTGATGTAATCGCCACCGATTTTAGTAAAACCTTCGACGAGATCTTCCATTACGTTATCTTGTTCAAACTTGATCGCCTCGGCCCCCCCTCACCTTCCCCTTTCTTTAAATCAATGTCTCCAAATGCCAGTCCATCTCTTTTATTCCCACAGTTGGATCAATTCGTGAGCCGCACGACCGCCATGCCATTGGCCCCTGGGACGAGACCAGGTCTCCCCGTGAGCTTTTATTAAGAAATTAAAATAATCCACTCCGTCTCTAAGCTGTTGCCTAGCTCGCAGGAATGCAAAAACAAAACTTTCAAGTTTCCTCACTTCCCTTACCCTTATTCCTTTCCGGCCAAAGCCATGCTAACGCATCAAAGGGTTGTCCTCTAGGATTTGGCCACATCGTATAAAAAAAAAGTCTTACCACCACCCTGAGAGTCTACATGTTAACCGACGTACCAGGCCCTATCGTTACCTCTTTGTGTGACCTAGGAATAATCTGTGATAGCGAACTCAATTTCCGTTCCCACATTGACAGTATAATTAACAGAGCTAACTCCGCGCTAGGGTTTGTGAAGCGTTGGTCTAGAGAGTTCTCCAATCCTTATGTTTCCAAATCTCTCTATATCTCCTTTGTTAGACCTCGCCTTGAATATTGCAGCCAGGTATGGTCACCTAAACAAACAACCCATATTAACAGGATTGAATATGCCCAGCGCAGCTTCATTCGCTTCGCTCTACGTGATCTTCCCTGGGTAGACAGATTCAACCTTCCACCTTATGAAAGTCGTCTGAAACTGATCGACTTACAACCCCTAAGTAAAAATGTCGTGATGTTTCCGATATTCTCTTCATTTATCACCTATTAACTGGTGCCATAGATTGCCCTTCTATCCTGCAATTCATACCAATCCCTGCAACCTTAGGTCCAGTCCCCTTTTCTGACTCGATCGCCATCGCACGAATTACGGTCAACGCTAACAAATTACCAGGATGCTATGAAAAGTCAACTAATTTTCCTCCTTTGACTTCCATCTGAGTAAATCATCTCTTCACAAAGCCTTATATCTTGATCCTGCCCATCCTGATCGCCTTTCTTAATTTTTTATTCCAGTTTAGGGCCGCCGTTGGCGTCATACAGAGAGATCCCAGTATACCAATGTCTGCCAAACTCTGGATCCTTTCTTCCTGGTGAAGAGTACCAGTTTATCTTTGCAGGATTTACACCTAGTTCACTGCTTGAGGCCTTACAAAGCGCATTCAAAGCGCATACTGGAGCCTTTCACTTATTGTGGACAGAAACTTGCATAATGGCAGAATTACTACTTCATCCGCATAGGCAACTGCTGTGAAACACTCCCTCGCTTCGCGTGGAATTAAATATTTCGTACATATGTGAGCATTTCTTTGTACTGTATTTTGTAGGTTAAATAAATCGGATGCGTTTTACTTTTACTTTTACGCGAACAAAGTCATAATTTTGATAACTGACACCCGAGCAGGGACGAAAGTCTAAATAATTCTTAAGGGGCCGGGTTAATTTTCAATATTTAAAAAAAATTTTTATTAAAAATCAAATAATATAGTAAATATAGATTTATTTGTAAGTTAATAACATAATAGTACAACATTTCTAGAATCTTCTGTTAAATTTTTGGGTAAAAATATTGTGAATTGAGCGACTGGCAGGAAAAAAATGTTGCTTTGCGGTGATCATCATAACTCATTACTGGATCATCTGTTGACAAAAAACGAAAAAGATTTTGTTAGTTTATAGGTTTTTCGAGGTAACAACGTTGAGATTTTGTGTATTTTATTGATTTTTCAATTTTTAGAAGTAAAAAAAGACGAATTTTTTGAATTTATGAAAATTTATTGATAAAAATAGGCGAATTTGTTGTTTTAAAATTAATAATAATAATAAAAAATACAAAATCTCGACGTTGTTACCTCTTACTTTATGTATAAAAGAAGTGTGCAACATTTCAGATGGATGATACGAGTAGTTTTTGACTCATCGATTCCCAAGGCACTGTATCTCCGGCAGTTTTGTTCCAATCAATCGATACTCTTGATGAGTTGTTCTATCAAATAAGAATTTTAATACTTTTTACCCCCCCCCCCCACATTAGTTCACTCAATCTTTAGTTCCCCTTTTTTTGGGCATGGGGCAGAAAAAGGACTTCACAAGATTCTGCACCCCCCAGTGGCATTGTTATCGTAAATTGTTGTCAGCACAAAACAACCATGGGTAGCTTTTGGTGGGGTTCGAACCTGGAACCTCCGCTAAAAGGGGGACACGTTACCACTTTCTCTACTGACGAGCCCACCATATTTTCCTGAAAATTATTAACTCATTGAATAAAAAATATTTTCTGGAAATTTAGTTGAATGAAAAATATATAATGTATGTATTATAGATTGCTTTGAAATAAAAGTAATACATAGTAAATTTATCCGCCAAAGTAGAAGTATGTACAACGAGTTGGCCACTAGCAATCCTCAACGTAGCTGCCAAAGTGGAATCCTTCGTTTTCTCTGGCACATCGCCTATTAGTCATCGCTGTGAAGTAGTTGTATAATACAATAGGGAGTAGACTCTCAATCCTTAAATTTCCTTTGGGGTAGACACATTTTCTATCTGAACCTATACATAATTACCTAAGAAAAACGTTTAAAGAATTCTTTAAATGAATTTATAAAGTTCTAAAAACACTTTTTGAGTTTAAAATACTAATTTTTTCTTGAGTGTTTGCTGTTGAACACCAATATACAAACTAAAATCCAATCACCCAAGTCCCTCACAGAAAATTGAAATACATATTCAATGAGTAATTAAAGTAAAATTGTATTAGTTTGTTAAGGTTTTATGATGGTGTGATTAAATGAAAGTATTTCGCTTTTATTAAGGAATTTGTACTCAATAAAAATCAAAATTCTTAATATAGGTTACGTATAGTTTATGTATACGACATTACAACAGCCGGAGCCATAAGCAATGAAAAGCACGAATAATAAGCGGAAACATAAAACTTGTTGATACCGTCAATCTACCTACATGATTGTTCTAAACAGCACAATTATGCTAGTAAAAAGTATAAAGAAAACCGAAATCCTAAGACCTAATAAATACAAAGTTGCAAAGGATAACTCTGGATAGCAGGCTCACCCGAAGCTATCGATTGGAATACAGTCATCAAAAGCCAAAACAATATAATCTGAAACAACAACGAGCAGTACAAAGTCAACAACAATTTATGGAATCCACAAATGAAACAATACAAAAATATAACAGAATTAAATAACACTTGATAAGAACGATGCATGCAAACAAATGACATTTACCTGACGGACCATTTGTTGGAGGGAGAAGATATAAATAACTTAACTGCTTAAATGGAGACACTTCCATTTGAGTAAGTTATAGAAGATATCGTACATGCAAAATATACTTTTATAATAAAATGCTTCACCCTTCTGTACCTTTCATTACTTAAAAGAAGCTGCTTTGTTTTAAATTTCGTGAGTACGGCAACCTGTAATAAAAGGCGATTACGTTCCGAAAGGAGAGAAATACAAATTTATTCTATACTTACCTGTTTGCTGTATTTATTTATTTACAAAGTTTCGTCACAGGCTGATTACTTAACAATATGAAAGTGAAAAAAAAGAAAAACGCAAGAATAAAAATAACAATAACAAACGCAAATAAACAATGGACTAAAAATAAGGGCACAAATCAACATATCAAAACGCTTACAAATTAAAAACAAAAACAAAAGAAAAAGTATATAGAATATATAAAAATATAACTAAATAATACTCTTATAAGCTTAAAACGAATTTAACGGAGCTGATATCTCGCATTTGATTTAGAAAGATTAAAATCGAGACGGTTGTAAAAGCAATTAAAAAGGCGGGACACTGACGAAAATGGCTCATTCAAACCGTAGTTAGTGCGGTCAAACGGAGCCTGGAGAAAGTCACTATATCTAAAGGAACGAATAGAAATACGAATATTTAACTTAGACAACAGCTCAGGTCAGTCAACAAAACCCTGCAAGATTTCGAAGATAAAGGAAGTCCTAGATCTGCTGCGAGTCCAAAGAGAGTAGCCCAAGTCTTTCTTTATACGCGGGGAGAATCAAGGGCTTATTCCATGGAAGACCACGCAATGCAAATTTGAGGAACCTGCGCTGAACAGCCTCAATACGAGCACTATTAACCGCATAGGACGGAGACCAAACGGCATACTCTAAAATGGGCCGGACGAAGGTACAAAAAAGAATCTTGGTGATAAAGGGATTACTAAATTCCTTAGATCATCTCTTTACGAAGTCCAAGGAAACGTTGGCCTTATTAACAATGTAATTGATGTGATCTATGAAAGACAAATGTGGATCAAAAATAACACCAAGATCTCTTACTATATCCAGTCTGGTTAGCAAGCTGCCACTGAAAGAATAGTCATGCATCAAGGGAGCTTTCCTTCGTGAATACGAGACAAACGTACATTTATCAACGTTCAAAGGCATATTGTTCGCAATACACCAAGAATTAAAAGATTGAAGATGAGAGTTCAGTGTAAAACAATCGTTGAAGTCAGAGACAACAAGAACAATTTTAGCATCGTCAGCATAACAAACTTTTCACGTTCGCTAAAATGGAGCACATGTCGTCAATAAAAATAATGAATTTCACGACAGGGGGCGCGAAACAGAACACGCTGTGTTCGGTCAGAGAGATAAGAAGAAATCCATTGCGCGAAAAGATATGGAAAACCTAACATAGAAAGCTTCAAAACAAGCAACTTGTGGTCAATGCGATCAAAGGCCTTACTAAAATCGGTATAAATACAATCAACTTGTTTACCAGCCTCAGCCTCAATGGCGGAAATGCAATAATTAGAGAACTCCACAAAGTCGTAGATCTGCCTTTAATAAAACCGTGCTGGAAGGATCCCAAGAACGGTTTACAGTGAAAAAAAAGGACATCACAAACCATTGCTTCGAAAAGCTTAGCAATGGCAGAAAAATTAGCAATAGGCCTATAATTAGAGATATCATCCTTCTTTCAAACAAAGTTTAGAGCAGACAACATGAAGAGCAGGGTGGAAGTCCGATTCAGGAAGCAAAGGAGAGAGACATCTCCTCACAATTGTTCCACAGCCATCCGTGGAGAACACCAAGTCGAGCAAGCGTCCAGAAGCATTGTCAACAGCACATGATTGTCGGAGACCAGACGAAGAAATGAATTCCAGGAAAGCATCGTGATGTTGGGGGTCCACTGATACATGTGGAAGCAAGCAATCATCATCGGGGGAAACTCCCAGGTTATGAATGGGATATTGAAGAGACCCAGCAGCAAAAGGTCATCGCAAGGAGACATAATCTCTGAAAGCCATTCCACAGCTGAAGACAAGAGTTCATAAACTGAGGACAGTGAAGCAGGTGGAACATAAACGGTCATAACATAAATGATCTTGTCAAGATACTAAGGAGATTCAGACATATTCCAAAGACTCAGCACCAGGAATCTCTATCGAAGCGGACGACAGCCCACTACGCATTGCACAAAGGACTCCACCGCCAGCAGTAGCATCCATACAAGACAGGTGCCGATCTCGACTGAAAACCTGGAATTCAGAATCAAAAAGTTCCATGTCAAGAATCTTACCGCAAAGCCAGGTTTCAGAGAGGCATAGGTATAACAACGAATCCATAATTGGCCGAGGCAACAAAAAGCCTATTCATCTTGGAAACGGACGGGCGAGACTTAAGAATAAATTCTCGCACAATAGAGTTCGCAGGGTAGATTGACGGAGCTAACACCGCAGAGTACCAGTCCTCAGGAATAAGCAGCTTAAAAGATGATGAGTAAGCACGTCCGCCATTGATAATCCTTTGCAAGACATATGGTCACGAGGAACACCGATGCGGTCGGAAACATGGTTGATGATATCGTCAACTGACGTGTCAGGATTAATTAAGATAAAAACCCACCGACATCGATCAGAGATAACCCAGAATTCTTCGGTAGGCACGCCTCAGCATCTGAAGTCACATGGCGTTCACCAGCGCAGATGACAAGCGCACATCATTCAATGTAGAAGACTCATCGCACGGAAGAACAGTCCCTCGTAGAGGGAATATCAAAAGGTTTACTCATTACACATGAATTGGCAAGATTACAATTTGGAAGGGCCGGAAGCACTACTCAGATGTATTAAAACTGAAAGACGTATGGGATCCAAAGCCTATAAGTCATTTTTGAGAATTGATGAATCAATAGTAAGTATAACACTCCTTGCTACGATGAAACGCCGACGAAATACTTTCAATGGGAACTACAAAGCGAACCCGCTGATGAAGTTACAATATCTACATCATTGTCATAAGATTTGTTACTGGTTACCTTACCAAAGAGGAACCTCTGCCGAAAATGGAAACGACCTGGAAAAGATTGAACTCTACATACCTGTCTGACGTTAAATATCTGGTTAACAATGGATCGAAGGATTTTGCTGTGGACGACATTCACCTGGAATTAGGATAAGTAGATTAAAATGTAGATATTAGCTTAAGACATCAGGTTATAATATTTCAGTATTCAATTTTAATAGAAATCTAACCTGTTTTATATCTAGGATGAAAATATGAATTCAATAGGTCACACATTTTAAATAAAAACTAAATTAATTTAATGGAATTAGGTAGCTATTCGAAAATTTACACGAAATCCATTGGGGTCACTAAACATTATTTTGGAGGTTAGCACCAAACACACCGAAAATAAAACCTGTTTTCACACTCCCGAAATTAAAAGCAGAAAACTCGACTACTTGTAACCCAAGGTGTACGCTCTAAAAAATTTAAGGCCTAAAAAGGAGCACGGAAATAATTGTAAACAGTTTAGCAAAAACAAGGTTTTTTTCCGCCATTTTGAAATGGAGCTTGGACAAAGTAAACTAAAGGGTGCGCAAACGTGGGCTAATGAAGGACAAACCACATAAAAAAGTTTTTTTCAGAAATTTGGAGCGCTGGTGAAAAAAAGTGTAATTAATGTTGAGGCGTATTCTGAAAACACTGCACACTGAATCAGTTAACATTTGTTTGACAATAGCATAATAGGCAAGAGCGAATTAAATTTTGCTAACAATTTGGTGATTTAAACCTGCGCTCTCAACATATTAAATAATTTAAATAAATACACAAAATCTAAATATATAAAACGTACACCGACACAGTACCTTTTTGTTTTGTGTTGTTTTATTTTGGGCAAATTAAGGCCGGTACGATGCAAACATTTTTATTTAATTTTTGCAACATTCGTGGCTTTAAAAGTAAACATTTTTCGGTTTACTGCCACTAGATCGCCGAAAATCCGGCTGTTTTTGCACTAAGTGAAACCAAGGTTGTTTCCGATTCTGACATTAATCAGTATCACATTTCTGGAGAGATGGACTGGTCTGATTGCGTCTCCACGAGTGACGTTATACCGTCACCGATTATATTTTGAATATCCTATGGCTTGAAATGCATTGCTTTGTTCCTGATAGCTTAAAAAACGTGAAACCAAATAACACCAGTTGGCACAAAATGCACAAAATGTGCAGCAAATATTCACATGACCCGAGTTAATTTTCAAAAAATCAAAATCAAAACAAACTGCTTGTAAACTCGAGCAACGTAAGAAATATAAATTTCTTAACACAATCGGCGTTTCTAATGAAAAAAAGTTAAGCACCTTTGGCTCGTTATCAACAGCAGCACCAAAGGGTTAACTTTTCCTCAGCTGCTGGACGCCTTCGCGAAAAAACGAAAACTAGATGAAACTCCAACACAAAAATGTTAAAACCGATATCGACAGCTGTATCAAATTATGATCACTTACACTGTCCCACTAACCTTGCGGTAAAAATATTTTCACAAAATGCACAAAATGTGCAGCAAATATTCACATGACCCGAGTTAATTTTCAAAATAAAAATCAAGACAAACTGCTTGTAAACTCGAGCAACGTAAGAAATTTTGAAAATTTTGTGTTGGAGTTTCGTCTAGTTTTCGTTTTTTCGCGAAGGCGTCCAGCAGCTGAGGAAAAGTTAACCCTTTGGTGCTGCTGTTGATAACGAGCCAAAGATGCTTAACTTTTCTTCATTAAAAAACCCCGATTGTGTTAAGAAATTTATATTTCTTACGTTGCTGGAGTTTACAAGCAGTTTGTTTTGATTTTGATTTTTTGAACACCAGTTGGTTCAATAAGACTGTTATGCGGCCGTTAAAAAGAAAGAAACAGCCTTCCAGGCGTTCAAATTGTGCCAATCAAAGAACTTAAGACGTATCTATAGAGCTGCGCCGAGTATATGCAAATCAGTGATTAGTCGGACTAAGTTTAACTTTGACCAGAGCTTTAGACGAATGGTATTTGTAACCCAAAAGGGCAGTAAGGGCTTCTGGCCTCTCGTCAAAACAGAAAGAACAATTTCACCAATTCTTCAATACCACTACTCATCCATAAAGGGAATGTTTGTACTAGCTCTTTAGACAAAGCTACCCTGCTTGCTGCTAATTTATACTTACTACCTTCATCGCAGCCTCTTCCATCTTCTCCGCAGTGTACCAGCAAACAAAAGCCGCTACACTTTCGCACTGGGGAAGTTTTTAAGGTACTCTTTAAATTCGACGTGTTCAAAGCTACTGCGCAACCCTTTTCTACTATCATACTCGACAGAAGAGTTTCCGACTTTGTAACTTGCTCATGTTCAACCGATACCTAAAAAGTATGCGACCTCTTTAGCTACAGACCAATTGCACTAATTTCTGGTCTTTCTAAAGTTTTTGAATGACTTATTAACTCTCAGTTGATGGAATATCTAGAAAATAACCATCTTATCATCGATTGTCAGTACGGTTTCCATCCTGGCCGGTCAACCGCAGATTTACTAGCGGCTCTAACGAAGCGTGGAATCATTGTCTTTCGATAGAATCTAGAATGCTGCCCTTTTAACCAAACTTCAATCATTTGATCTGCACCCTGACCTCGTCAAATGGATAGAGAGTTTTGTTAGGCCATTCCGTGTAATAATAGCATATGGATCAGACAATTGTTTTCAGTTAAATTGTTTTTAGCGTTTGAGCAATATAATTTTTTTTTTATGTATACAGGGTGTTTTAGATCTGACGTGCTAAAATGAGTGGGGTGATAGATCTAGACAAACAAAACATTGTAGGGCAGGGGGGGGGGGCGGGTAATCTCAACCGTTTGGAAGTTACAGGGTGATTCATAAATTTTATTTTTGCATGGTATGCACATTACTCTTTTATTTTTATCTTTTGATCTACCCAACATACCGACATCAAACAAACGCTAAAAAACTACTATCCCAATGCCCTTTCCAAAACTGTCAACAATGTTGATCAAACTCGTAGCACTGCAGGTACAGTCACTGCCAAAAGTGAAAAAAATGGTTTGCGATTACCTAAGATTCCGAATTTTCCCAAAATTTCTCCGAAATTCATGTAATTAGTACACCTTTTTTTATTTGTAGATGTGTGGATTGCCCATCATATTAACTTTCCAAAAAGGTGCAACATGGCAAGATAGACAAAGGATTAGAAAAATCGCATCCTTAGAACTCCCTGACTAACTAATTATTTTATTGCACTTTAGGTAGGAAATTCTCTAAATAAACAAAATTTTTAGATAAAGGGTCGAAAATCTTTGTTTTGGGTTGACAGGTAATTAATTTTAATTATTGCTGAAAAAGAGTTATAAAATTTTAGTGTACTTTTGTTTTTTTTTTGCCGTCATTAGCTTGTGTTAGCTAGAATTGAAACCATTGTATCCTGGCGTTCTCTTACTCGTACCTGATGAAAATTTTGCTATAAAAAAGGGTAAGTCAGCAAGAATACCTGTCATAGTTGAAAAACAAATCAATAAGTATGGGCGTTTTTAAGCAAAAATTATTAAAAAATGGTAGAATTTACATTTGAGGAATACGTAAATTACATTTATGGTGTAGTAGACGGAAAAGAGCGAGCGGCTGTACTGGAATATCAAAGGAGATTCCCTAACCGGCGAGCACCCGAAAGAGGTATATTTACACTGACTTTCCAAAGGCTGAGAAAAACAGGAAGTGTAACTTCACACTACATGGAGACACGACCCGAAACTTCGGGAACTTCTGCCGACGTCGAGCACCAAATAATCACCATCGTGAGGCAGGACCATGAGACGAGCACGAAACGAGTCGCAAGGCGATTTGGAGTGTCGTCATCTAAGGTTTGGAGGGTTATTCATCGAGGAGGATTACGTCCATATCACCATCACCCAGCCCAAGGACTGCTGGAAGGAGATTTCGAGAGGAGACTAAAATTTAGCACATGGCTTCTAAAACGCGACATTGAAGACAGCTCATTTCTGAACCGAAATCTGTGGACATATAAATGTCAATTCACCAGAAATGATATCACTAACTTCCATAACCTCCATACCTGGTCGATCACTAACCCGCACAGGGCAAAGGTAACCTCATTCCAGCAGAGATTCAGTGTCAATGTTTGGGCTAGTATGATCGGCAACCACTTGGTAGAACCATTCATTTTGCCGCAAGTGCTTAATAGTGAAATTTATGCAGACTTTTAGGTGCGCACTGCCAGATCTAATATAGCAGAACCCTATGGATAATCTTAGGGGAATGTTTCACCTATACGATGGAGTAACAGCGCAGACGGCTAACATTGTGAAGGCAATACTAAGTGAAAAATGTCCTAACCGCTGGATTGGACAAGGTGCACCAATTCCTTGGTCTGCTAGATCTCCAGACCTTACCCCATTGGACTTTTTCTTGTGGGGAACAATGAAGGATGAAGTTTGTTCAAGCTCAGTTAACAATATGGAGGATTTAGTTAACCGAATTGGGAATGCAGCGTCGAAAATACAGGAGAGGCTGGCTGTAATACGCCTTAAACAGGGCCTTAGAAGGAGATTGTTGACATGCATCCAAAGTGGCGGTGGACATTTTAACGTCTTTTGTTACTTATCAAGATTAACTGTAATTACTTTTAAATTAAATAAAAAGCATTTAAGAATTAATTTGAGTTTAATGTCTTTAATTTGTTGATTTTTATAATATTATCTGATAGGATTTCTACATATAAATTTCTACATATTTTCTCTACCTGGACATGTTTCACCTTTTTGGAGAGGTAGTAAGATAGGCAATCTAATAGAAATAAAAAAAGATGTACTAATTATATGAATTTCAGAGAAAATTGGGAAAAATTCTGAACTTTAGGTAATCGCGAACCATTTTTTCAATTTTGGAAGTGAGTGACAATTTTGGAAAGGTCATTCAGATAGTAGTTTTTTAGCGTTTGTTTGATGTGGCTGTTTTGGATAGATCAAGAGATAAAAATAAAAGAGTAATGTGCATACCATGAAAAACTGAAATTTATTAATCACCCTGTAACTCCTAAACGGTTAAGATTGCACCCCCCCCACACACAATTTTTATTTGGCTAGGTGAGAGCTATCATTTAAACTCGTATAAAATAAATAAAAATTGTGTGTGGGGGGGGGGGGTGCAATCTTAACCGTTTAGGAGTTACAGGGTGATTCATAAATTTCAGTTTTTCATATATATATATATATATATATATATATATATATATATATATATATATATATATATATATATATATATATATATATATATATATATATATATATATATATATATATATATATATATATATATATATATATATATATATATATATATAAATGTTAGAATTAGGACATGCCAAGTTTTAGATAGTTATATTTCTTTGTGATAATTCAAACCTAGCAGTTAATAGAAATTCCAGGGACTGGACTGTTGACCATAAAGGTAGAAAATTTCTGGATTTCTGTGAAGACATGTTCGGAATTATTCTAAATGGGAGAACACCTGGGAACCGCGAAGGTAATTTGGCAACCTAAAGATCCCCTTGAAACAGCACATTTCAGAGTCTGTCAATAACATTAATCTTCGAATATCCCACCTTAATACAGAACAAAAGGCAAAATTAGACCAATTAATTAATTACTGCCCAAATCTTTTTTCCGAACCAAACGAAAAACTAACTTTCATTACAACAGTTAAAGGAGAAATCCGAACGTATAATTCTGATCCAGTTTACTCAAAGTCCTATCCTTATCCCTTGTGCCTTAAGGATGAAGTGGAAAAACAAATCAAACAATTATTAGAGGATGGCATTATCAGCCCATCCAAATCTCCCTACAATTCACCAGTTTGGATCGTCCCGAACGACGCCTCCGGAAAAAAGAAACATAGATTAGTTATTGATTACAGGAAACTTAACACGGTCACAATCCCGGACAAAGACCCCATTCCAGAAATACAAGACGTTCTAGCAAACCTCGGAAACAACAGATACTTCACGGTGATTGATTTGAAAAGCGGTTTTCACCAGATTCCATTAAAGGAATCAGATATTGAAAAACAGCATTCTCAATCAACCACGGCAAATATGAATTCATACGTTTACCCTTTGGTCTTAAAAACGCTCCCTCTATTTTCCAACGGGCTCTAGACGATATAATTCGTGAGCATATCGGAAAACGTTGTTACGTCTATATAGACGACATAATCATATTCGGAAAAACAGGAAGAGCACTTTAAAAACCTAGAACTGGTTTTTAAAACATTAGAGGCAGCAAATTTGAAGGGACAGCTAGACAAGTCTGAATTCCTCCAGGATCAAGTCGAATTTCTAGGCTTTGTTATTACAAAACCCTTGCCTGCGCTCTTAAGAGGGGAAGATGGACATGTGTCCAAAGAACTCTTAAAAGCGAAAACGGTTCAGCACAGCAATCGAAGCTTTCAATAAAGTCAAAAATTCCCTTGTCTCGGAAGACGTGTTACTCTCTTTTCCGAATTTCGATAAGGAATTCGAGCTTACTACAGATGCATCTAATTTCGCCTTAGGAGGAGTTCTTGCTCAAGATGGAAAACCAATTACATTCTTGTCTAGAACTCTTAACAAAACAGAAGAGAACTATGCAGCAAACGAAATAGAAATGCTTGCCATAATATGGTCCCTCACTTCTCTTCGAAATTTCCTCTACGGATCCAGAAAAGCAAAAATATTCACCGACCACCAACTCCTGACATATGCATTAAGCAACAAAAATAATAATTCCAAAATGTAACGGTGGAAAGCTATTTTGGAAGAATATAACTATGAGTTAAAATACAAGCCTGGTAACACGAATGTCGTTGCAGATGCTCTGTCTAGAATTCCCAAAAATTCTCAAACAAACACTGTCTATTAGTCAACACAGCGACGAAAGTTCATCACACAATTTAATCCCGTCAGTCGAAACACCTATCAACGTCTTTCGAAACCAAATAATATTGAATCGAGGAAATAGCAATAATTACCAATTCATCAATCCCTTTCCAAATTACATCAGACATATTTTTACCCAGCCCAATTATCTAGAAGTTGATATAATAAACATATTCAAAAAGTATCTTAACCCAAATACCATTAATGGACTTAAAACGGAAGAACCAATCATGGGAAAAATACAAGAAATTTACCCAGCGCACTTCCGAGATTATAAGATACGTTACACGCAAAATATGGTACAGGATGTAATTGACGAAAATGACCAAGAAGAAAAAATTCTTTCTGTTCATCGCAGAGCTCATCGCAACGCTGAAGAAAACAGAGAACAATTACTAGAAAAATATTATTTTCCTAGGATGTCCAAAAAAATTAGGCACCTGGTAAAACGTTGTACCACTTGTAAGGAAAACAAATATGATCGACATCCCAACAATCAAATAATAAATCCCACACCGATTCCAAATTATCCAGGACACACTCTACACATAGATATTTATTCAACCGAAAACCACTTAGTTCTAACCGCGATCGACAAATTCACCAAATTAGCTTTTTGCAAGCCCATAAAATCCAGAGCAATAGAAGATATAAAGCAACCTTTAAGAGACATCCTTTTTTTCTTTAGTATCCCTGAAGTCATTGTTATTGATAACGAAAAATCCCTTAACTCAAGTTCTATAGTTTCCATGTTGGAAGACGGTCTAAAAATTAAAATTTTCAAGACCCCTCCATATGAAAGCCAGGTAAATGGTCAAATTGAAAGATTTCACTCTACTCTCTCTGAAATAATGAGGTGTCTCAAGTCCGATGGTGTAGAAAGAAATTTTGAGGAATTACTACAGAGATCAGTCAATGAATACAATCATTCAATTCATTCTAATACCGGAAAAAAACCCGTCGAACTCTATTATGGTAGAATCCCAAACGCAACCCCAGAAGAATTTGAAAAGATTAGGCTTAGTAACATAGAGAAATTAAAGACGAAACAGGCAACGGATATTAAGTATCATAACAAAACCCGGAAACCAATAAAAACTTATGAGCCAGGCCAAATTATTTATGTCAAACATAATAAAAGAATAGGCTCTAAACTAACCGTCCGATACAAAACAGAAATAGTTAAAAAAAATAAAAACACAACTGTTTTAACCGAGTCAGGAAAAACCATCCACAAAAGTAACATTAGGAACTAAAAGCTAACCCTATTCTTTACAGGTCTGCTTCAAGCAGTCTCGCCGAAATTCAAATATTAGACTACACAAATTCCCAAGTTATCTCCATCAGCACGGGCAAAGCTAAGATTCAGGAAGGAAATTTCAAACTTATCCACGTAATAGAATTAGACAAGTACCAAAACTTCGTTGACAGCATCCAAACAATACTGGACAATCAAATCACGAACAAGAACCCTTTGCATCCTTACTTGACACACGAATTGGCACAACTACAGACACTACTTGAGGGAATCAAAATTCATAAAACGAAACGGTCATTAAACTTCATCGGTAGCGCATGGAAATGGATAGCAGGCAATCCTGACCATGAAGACTTTGAAATAATAAAGAACAAAATTAACAATGTTTTAGAAAATAACAACAAACAGGTAATAATAAACCAAGTTTACAATGACAGAATAAATAATATTAGGAAGATGGCTAATGATATCAAAAATATGTTATTGAAAGAGAATCCAGTTTATGATCAAATAGGCTTAAATATTCAATATAAAATAAGATTAATTAAAGAAGAAATTGTTAATATCAAATACGCAATACACTGGGCCAAATTAGGAATTATTAATTCACTTGTTTTATCAAATATGGAAATAAAATTAGCAATCAATACGTTAGAAGAAGAAAATTTACCTTTTGCAACACCAGAAGAAGCGCTAGACTTCGCGAATATTAAGATAATAACCGATACCTCTTTTCTTCTTTACATAGTTTATATTCCAATGACAAAAATAGAAGTCTATGAAAAATTGTTAATAAAACCAGTTAAAAGAAATAACATAGTAAACGAAATCGAATTTAAAGAAATTTTAAAGAATCAAAATAAAATTTATGGATAAGAAATAACTGTAAGACATTTAACTCTCTGTCAATTTGCAATCAAAATGATATTGTAGATATAAGTTCTTCGACATGTTTACCAAATATGCCGTCCTTCAACTTGCGACCAATCAAATAACCAACACATCCCAACCATAGAAGAAATCACAGATGGCCTCATATTATTGAACCAATTCAATGGCAGCATCCATATAGAAGACGAAAGTCCTTACCGGTACCTTTTTGGTTAAATTCCATAATACCAGCTT
The DNA here is from genome assembly GCA_964036015.1 of Leptarthrus brevirostris. Classification (NCBI taxonomy): domain Eukaryota; kingdom Metazoa; phylum Arthropoda; class Insecta; order Diptera; family Asilidae; genus Leptarthrus; species Leptarthrus brevirostris. Next base: position 72,285,343 of record OZ038371.1, read on the forward strand.
ATCCATCAACGGCAGAACTTTCATTTCCAAAGAAAAATCAACAGTCCAAACCCTCACGGCTATTCTACAACCAACTCCTTTCGAGAAGCAGTTTAAAGAAGTAGTTTCCTTACAAATGGTGAAGGATATCCAATTCAATAACACCAAGCAAATCGAACTTTTAGCAACTGAAAAAAACATTCATCAAATCACCAGTTATGGCATCAGTTCAATCACCGTCTTTATTATAATAGTTCTTTTGGCAATCATTCTTAGAAACAAACGGTCTATTGCTATAACCAATAGAAACGATGCAGATAGGAACAACACGACAACCACCAAACATCCAGAAAAAGATACCATACCTGACCAGTCGCATCAAGAAAATATCCAGATGGAAAATGCAGCATCAGAACTAACAACGACGAAGGTACCAATACCCGGCAAAAGAAAGTTCTACGAAACACCATTTTTTAAATGAAAATAGGAAACAAAAATCAAATGAGGACATTTGAACTTAAAAGGGGCGAGTTAACACACAATATCAGAGCTTTCTCATAAAAAGTCTAACACCTCTCATCGTATCATAATTTTCCCACAGAAAAGTATGGTGCATCATGTTACTTACCTTGCAACACACCGGTGGCACACTGCTGGTCTCTAGCATGTGAATTTCCGTTCCCATGCTAAATATGCCAAGTCAACAGTTTGCAAAAATGTGGAATTCTAGATTTTAAGCTCTTTTTAGACATTGTTTTAGATTAAGTCCTCAGTTGTATTTCGGAGTTTAAATAAATCAGTCGCTTTGAATTTGATTTTTTTTAATTATTTAAAAGTAAAATTTATTAACTTATATACAGGCGACTTGCGATTGTGTGAACTAATTAAATCCGAGGCAAACAAAACATACTATCGAGGGTTCACGTTACCAAGCCTTCTTTATGAGGCGTGAAAAATTCGTTAATTTGTTCAAAAACAATTATGTGGGCACAATTAAAAAGTCGTAATAATTAATAACAAAACTTTATTGTAACATGCACTGTAGTCTGACAAGGGTTACGTGATGAACGTGATTTTGGAAACCAGGAAAACGTCAGATGCCGTATGAAGTCAAGGCCGACTAGAACCTGTGGTGACTTGGTGTGGTGAAATTGAGTAACGGAAATTGCTAGAACTAAGTTGCTGAACTTTCTAGAATTAAGCTAAGTAGTATAAATTGTGCTGAGTAGCAGCCTAGTGAGTTAGTTGTATTTTAACCACTGAAATGAGAAGTGTTAATTAGAAAAGTGAAACGTTGCTATATTGTGAAGAAAACGTGTAAAGGAAATTGTAAAGAGAACTAACTAAATGAAGACAAATAAAATTGTGAACATTTCTGACTGTAAATAAGTTTCCTCATTAATCCGTCGAGCCCGAAGAGCCCCATTTACGTTACAATATTCATTATACATAAAATAAAACATACTCTATGGATACGGATGTAACACACTTCTGAAATTCAATAGAATATCTGTGTAATTTTAAGTATAAAGATTACATTACATATTGCTTTCTCAGGTTTTGTAACATCAGGATATCGGATGCTGAGATGTTCTTTTGTTGACACCAATCGATGGCTTTATTGATAGCTCGTATAGCTTGATATTTAGTGATGACCTGAGTTGTGGTTGGTTCAGGATCAGAAGTTGAAAGTATCTGTTCGCAACTGAGTATCTAGTTCTTGATCTGTTCCTTCTTCCAAATCAATTTCATTCACCCAGTCTGTAACATCCCTTTGAGAATAATGTTTCCTAGGAATAATAAATAGTAAAAATACGCTTAAGATAATTGTCTATGATTATTACCTGTGGGCATTTTATATTTAACAATCAAAGAAGGTTCAGTTTGTAGTGATGTTTTGTAACCCGAATCACGTTTTGAACCATCGTTTGTATAATAGCTGTTACATTTGGAGGCAAAAGGATGGTTTGAATTTGACCGTCTTCTGTACGTAAATCTTCATATGTTGCGTGACTAGGTGCATTATCGATGGCCAAAATAGCTTTAAGTGGGTGGCAAGTCTTTAGAGGCAAGAAAGGCTTTGACCTATAAAATAACATTGGGAATAAAGTCCCAATTGTTATCGAAAAATAATCATAAAGGATTTACTTCTGGAACAAAACTTCCGTAAAACCAAGACTTGAAGATACCAGAAGTCATCCAAGCGGACTTGCTTTTTCTATAATCCACAGGTAGTTCTTGAAAGCTCGCGCATTTTTCATTTTACCAAGGATTAAGGGCTTAAGTTTATGATCCCCTGATGCATTCGTGCATGCCAAAAAAGTCAAAATTTCTTTGAAAGCTTTTCTTCCTGGAGCGCTCTTTTCTTTATGATGGACGTACGTTATATCCAGTAACATCTTGTAAATAAAACCGGTTTCATCCGCATTGTATACTTGTGATTTGCAAGTCCAAGTTCTCTAACTTTTTCAACAAATTCTCTTTTAAATGATGATGCAGTATTGGGCATGACAAACTTTCACGGGCTATCCTTAAAAACGGATGCCTTCGCTGAACTTTTGTTGAAACCCTTTCGCTTTTTCTTTTAAAACAATTCCATTAACAGGTAAATTTTTTTCCCGTTAGTTTAAAAACCATTTGTACAATGCACTTTAGGTTTTGGAAACTCCGACTTTTTTAAAGTAATCCGCTTTCCAGGTCCAAAGTAGTTTGATGACAAATAGGAAACACTAGCACCCTTTTGAATTTCCGCTAAAATTTTTGATTTATTTTCCAACGTTAAAAAGTTACGCGCCATTGCAATTTATACTTATTTTATTTATTTATTTTATTAAAATTCACATTACCGAATACATCAATTGTTCACACTATAGAGTAGTTACTACAAGAATCCTGTGTTATGTTCACACCATCGCGAGTATATATATATATATATATATATATATATATATATATATATATATATATATATATATATATATATATATATATATATATATATATTGAAAGTGCCATAAGTGAACTAGTAAAATTTTTGAAAAAGATTTCAATTTTAAAAATGAATACCTTATAAGCGCCAAACTTAAATTAGAATTCATTATAAAAATTACTGTTATTGAAAGTCACAGAAATAAAAGTATTTATAATTTAACGCTCACTGCACTTTTTAAATAATTTTGAACATAAAACAAATATTAAAGTGCGTTAAAAAGTGTTTTATGCAAGATTTAAGATAAGAGGCTGAAATAATGCATCCAATATATACGATAATTTTCACTGACATAAATAGAGACATTGCTACGAATCTCCATCGCATGTCAAATACAATAAACATATATGTATTAACTGCAATTTGTGTTCTACTAAATCATATTCAGCGCAACGAATTATTTTGGGTAAAACCTAAGAATAACTCATCTACATATACAATAAACACAGCTTATGGTGCTTCCTCTTTTACATATGTGAATCAAGCTACAAATTTATGTCTGAAGAAGTCAATGAATATATATATAAAAAAAAGTATCTGCAAGAACACCCAAAGGTCTAAATTTAACTAAAACTTTTCTCTCTTCTTTTCTTTACAGTGAAAATCTCATTGGGATTCGGATCACGTTTCTAAATATATTTTCGAAATTGGTTCGCCATGAGAGAATTTATTCATATTTGCTGGTGTTAGTAAGAACGGAGCGACGACGTCAACATCATAATTGAAACGCTGCGACGAGTTTCATTACGTCCATTTTCTGTTTCAATATTTAGATTTTTTAATGCGAAAAAACTAAATGACGATTTTTTTATTAAAACCGCTAGATGTCATTTGCTCTATAATTGCTTTAGGTATTTATCAGAAAAATGTGGATTAATGAAGTCTATATTAAAATGTGATGTGATGTGATGTGAAAATGAAAAATCATGAAGATAAAAGTTCACGTGTTCTAAAGAAACGAAACAGTTACTCCGGTGGACATATTTTAAGATAAAAGTGAATAAAAAAGTGAGAAAATGCTTAATATGTAAAAATAAATAACTCTTCTGCTTCATGGGGTAATTGACAAAACTTCAATGTTTATACTACAAATAATGTTTGTTCGGTTTAGCTGAAAAAAGTGCAAAATAATCTACCGCATTATCTCTAATGAAATCCTAGCCAAAGAAATTCTCATTTTTAAGCCATTTGTAATGAATTCGAGATTATTTATATTATATATATATATTTAAAAAATGTAATTTATTACAGATATTTACTGATTTTCACTATAAAGTTAATTATCATTTATTTGTTGTTTTTACTTCAGTAATTAAGAATTAATTTAATGCGTTCTGATATTCTTGTTAATTAGTATTTAACCTCATTTTTCCGTCGAGCTCATCTATGACTACATATCCTCGGCACCTTTGGAAATTGCAAAAACTAGTTAAAAAATCACGCACAGTAAATGAAGAATAGAACATTAATTGAAAGTTTTGTATATTTGTAACGTTAAAATACTTAAAAATAATATTGAATTACACACGCTGCAATTTTTAAAAAGTCGGCATAATTTAAAAATCATAACAAAAGTAAATTGTGCTCGTTTTGAAACTTTATGTATTGCCTCAGAGGATTTTCATATCTGTGGTGTAATCGTCATGGCAACGGCTGCCAAACAGCAAACAGGTGTTCGTCGTTCTTCAGTACCATCGTCATCAACAAAGATAAGTTCGTCAACGAAAAGCATAACTACTTCAACATCGATTATATCTGGAAGGTCACCAACTCCCACAACACAAAAGTCTTCATTTATTGAAACAGAGGAAGATATTGCGACCATAGCAAAGCAGATATCCGATCATGCCGAAGCAATATATCAAACCTGGAAGGCACGCGGTTTAGCACCAACGGAAATTTTAAATTGTCACACTGGAACAAGTAAGGCATTCGGTGAAGCACTGACTCCTCCGAATCGCAACAGCTTAGAATCACCAGTTGCTGAAATACTTGCGCAAGCTCCGGACATGTCGAACAATAATTTGGAAAAGCTAGTCAGCTCCTTTGTGAATGAGGACAAGGCTCGACAACAGGCATCCAAAAAATATTCAAATAGTAGCATACTAACATCTGGCACTATCAAAAATGCTCTTAGAAAATTTGAAAGCAGTAGCATGCCATGTGGATACGTGAAACCAAATTATTTGGTCAAAAATGCGGCAACATCCAAATGCACATATTCAAAAACTGCTTCGACACTTAGTGGCACTAGTAGTGATTCTAACAAAATATCAAATACGAAAACTACTAATGAAAACACTACCGCATCCACGTCACCCAGCAACCAATTAAGCAAGAGTGTTCCCGATGTTTTAATCGATACAATCAATCAAGCCAAGAATCAGATGCCAAAATCCAATGCATCAAGAAGTATAAATGTACAGCAAACATCGTCATCTTCGATTATCGCATCGTCGTCAGTAGTAGCATCTCTGTCTTCAATTGATAGCGCTAGTGGATCTAGCAATTGTATTAGTAGTAACAGAAATTGTAGCTCGATATCGGCAACAGATTTGAAAAAGCCCCAAACTCCTGCAAAACCTGCCAACTTACTTAACCGCACACCATCGTGGCCATTAAAAAACCGTTTAGGATTAGGTGGTGGCGGTAATATCTTGTGCGATAGTGCTACTTCTTGTATTGGTAGTGTAATTAAAAATGAACACAGGAGCCGTGATATGTCAGATAATTCTGCAATGATTAGGACAACTGAAACGGAGAAAAAATCTGCCGACCTCTTGGACGAAGTATCACGAGAAGAGGAACGCCTGATAAATGCACTAAAGACGGGTGTTGTGTTAAATAGTAATGATAAACTTCCGGAAGTAATAACGTCAACGCTTAATGACAAGATAGATCGAACCAGTAGTTGGGTAAAACCCGACACATCCACAACGGCTTCCATATTAACTGCGTCAACGGTTGGTGCCAAAAGTGCATCAAAGGTTTCGCAAGTGATACGTAAGAGTTCAAAAACAACGAGTCCTGAGGGAAATATTATTCGAACATGGAATGATGAGCAAGGTAAATCTATAATTTCGTCTGCGTTTTCTCAGCCTACTAAATCATCTACAATGACAAGTAATAATGCTGCTAGTGTTGTGACAACAGTTGTAAATCAAAATATCCAAAAGGTAGCAGAAATCATTGCGCCAACGCCGACACCAACAAAAATGAGACTTCGCCCAAAGAGTGATGCGGCTGTTCCACATCCAGAAACTAAAAACAGTAATAGTCATAATAATCTTATGAATACAAGGATTAATGCTATTAATCCAGTTAGGCCCTTTTTGACACGGGGTTCAGTTGCTGAACGAGTACTTATGTTTGAAAAATGTCCTGACGTTAAGGTGCCTTTGAGAAATATCAATCGGGAACCAACCAAAATCACGGTAAGTTAAACAATTTTATGTTTATACATTTTAAATAATTTACATTTATTTGAATATAAAGAAATGTATTAATGGAGTATTATGAATTCAGTACATACAATTTTTACTTACTCTCAGTGTATTAGAAAATTGCGTTGTGTTTTCAGGCAAAGTAGATCCCATTGCTAAAAATCTTACCTTGAACACTTACGAGAGGCTGCATTCTTTTTTCTTTTAATCAAGGCACGTCTTTTGGGACAGGTCCAATTATATTTTTAATTCGAATGCCCTTTTTAAAAATAATTTTTATTTGGATTGTTTCAGTGTTTTATTTTCAACGTTTTTTAAATAATCGATCACGTTTGAAGTAACATGTGATTTCTTTGTTATGGAATGCGGCGAGATAACTTTTTATGAGATTATTGTGACTGAGATGTATAATTGGAGTGGGTATACCTACCCAAAACCGTCTCCACTTTAGAATTTTAACAACGATTTCTACTTAATTAATTTTAGAACTTATAAAAAATTATTGATATCTCCCCTCACTTCAATTTGAATTCATAAAAAACAAAACTTACCAAAATTGCTCTAATCTACTTTCTAAAAGTCAAGTCTAATTTTCTTTGGCTAATAACAACAATAATTAAATAAATTCTCAAGACTAGAAGAGGTATATGCATTTTATTTTTTTCGAACCTATTGCTTGCATACATTTCTAAAACGAGCGAGACTTGGGCTGATAAAATGTAACCAAATTTTATCGGAAGAAATGACTGGAAAAGTTTTCCAATTCTCGCAGTCCTTAGATCACTGTTCGACTTTGATATCTTTAGAACAATCAATAATGAAATATTTTACAATTATTACATTCTTAGCATCGATAGCAAAATATTAACTTTTGTTATAGTTAAAATTTCAATTGGAATGACGAAAAACGGGCAAATGTGTAGAATGTGTTAATTGCTAATTGATTATAGTACCAAACCAAAACTTTAAAATATAAGCTGCAACTTTAACCGTCGGTAGAAAAATGAAAAAGAGATCGCCAGAGTGCCAATAGACAAATTTTTTTAAATTCTTGACATAGTTTCACGATATAACGTAAAGTCAGGGAAAAACTAAAATATTCTCTGGAAAACCGGGAAAAGTCAGTTCCTGTGTCAGCACTCCTGTGTTATTGAGTGGGTTTTTCGGGTAAGGCTCCGAAGTGCAACTTCCCATAATGGACATAATTAGTCCGCGGATGATAACGTTTTATAACTTACCTGGGGAGAGGAATATGAAGGATTAGTGTGGGTTAACGAAGTCATTTTTTTCTTATTTACTAAGCGTAGATTTTCTTAAGTGGATTTATGCTGAAATTATTTTTCAGCGGGTCGACCTCAAGGCAAGCGACTGTCAGGAAAATGTTCCTGTGTTAGCCTTGAAAGCGAAAGTGTAAAGGTGGCCTTTACACCAATATCAAAAGGGGATTAATATAGATAAGAACACTTTAATTGTAAATAAACAATTTAATTTTTCTTTATTATTGGTATTATTGGTTACTTTTTCAGTGCACTCTCCTAAAGTGGCCCAATGCGGAAATTGTATTTCCGTTATTCGACTTGAGGGCAAGGGACTATCAAGAGAAATTTCTTGTTAGGCCATTGGAGGTAAGTGTAGTAAAGAGTTACACTATGTAAAAGAATAAAAGTCCAACAAATTGGATGAAGGTAAAATTAATTAATTTTAATTCGGCAAGAAAGAGGTGTATGTTCGGTCAGAGTAGATGTAAATTAAAATACGGTGGTGTGGATATAGTGAAAGTGTGAAAAGGGTTTGTTTTTTTTTGTGTAAGAGAGAGAGAGAGAGAGAGAGCGTGCTCACAAAAGCTTTAAAGGAGAGATTCATATTATTTTTATTATTTTAATAATTGTCCTCCTAGGTTCGGGCGTGTTAGTAAGATATAATCCTGTCACCCCTGATCGCTGGGCAGCTTATTGATCGGGTACTCTGCAAAATGTGGTGAAGTTCTGTCGTTAGGTGCTTCGTGGGTTTAAGCACGTTTAATAAATTGTCGTGAAAGAAAAAAATTTGTCGCGCTTAATTTTTTAAAAATAACCCCTGATATTCAAGTTAGCATTACCAACAACAAAAATTACTTTTAATCAATTTAACTAACGCTTACGTGACTCAATAAATTTGTCGCTAATTAGTCGTGAAAGAAAAAATTTTGTCGCACTTAATTTTTTAAAAATAATCCCTGGTAATGCTAACTTGATATTCAAGTTAGCATTACCACCAACTAAAATTAATTTTAATTAACGTAATTAACGGTAACATAAGTCAAATAATTAATCGTGAATTTGTCGTGGCCGAAAAATGAAGTATAAAAGTATTTTGGTCAAGATATTGGCACTGAACGTAGATGGAATTGCTTTTTCATCGATAAACTACAGCAGAGACGAGAATGAATGACTAGTTTGAGTAATTTCCTTATTAAAGAAGCTTGGAATGACAAACATGAGGGTTACAATATTTTGCTAAATTTGTCGTGGAAAAATCCAAATCCGAAAAGTCAATACGCTCGCTTCTGTGAGCTGGCAATGCCCGCTGTTGCGATTTAAGCGCTTTTTAATTAATTAAGATTTCTTAATCGACCGCGACAAAATCATAATCATCACTCTACAAAATCCTGATCCAAAACCCCTCAGAATTTAAAAAAAAATAACCCTTGGTAATGCTAACTTGCTATTTAGCATTACCAACAACAAAACTTACTTTTAATCAATTTAATTAACGCTTACCTGACTCAATTAATTTGTCGTGAAAGAAAAAATATTGTTTTTTAAAAACTTTATCGAGCACTAAAATTAATTTTAATGAACGTAATTAACGCTGACATAAGTTAAATAATTTGTCGTGAATATGTCGTGGCCGGAAAATGCAGTATAAAAGTATTTTGGGCAATCATTGACAAACAAAAACTTACTTTCCGGTTCAAAAACCTATAATTGCTAATAACAGCTACAGTTTTGCTCTCTCAACAAAAGGCGCGGAGAATATTTCTCGACGAGCGGTACCTAGAACTCTTGGGGAAATTAGTTTTACATTTTCTCAGGTGAACATTTTTTAAAAATTATCATTTTCTTAATTTTCCGGAACTTTTTTCAAATGTTATTAGGAACTCTAGAACTCCTTAAAATACCTCGAAAAAAATGTCAGAACTCTTTTTTGCAAAAACAGGGGAGCTGCGTGAAGTTAGCGCCGGATTTTTGTGATATGATTTCTACCTGTAATTTCACAGCAATATTCAAAATTTCTATTCGGAACTCCAGAACTCTATCGAATCTAAACAGAACTCTAATAAAATACACGAGTTAGATTTCGACTCAGGATTTTGTCGCGCGTTGAGTAGGAATTTGTCGTGTCGAAATTTGAGTGTACTGTTTTTTTAAGGAATTCGTGTCAGGATTTTGTCGCACGATAAGAATTTGTCGTGGCAAGATTTGTTTTGTCGCGGATTCCATTTACGTTCAGCGCCAGTATATTGCCCAAAATACTTTTATACTGCATTTTTCAGCCACGACACGTATTCACCGAGGATGGTATACCGATTACCAGATATGGTCCTACCCAGATTTGTGAGAGCTTCTGTTTCCGACTTTCGCTCTTGAGTAGGACCTTGGCCCCTATGTGAAAAGATAAGGCATAAGAGCTTTGGAGCTTATATCGTAAGATTTGGTAGTAGCTCTCGTGATTATACACGGGTTCAGGGCCTCGTTTTAAATTTGACGGAACATCCACCGTAAAGTCATGTGAGTTAATTTCATCCCTTCGTGTACACTGTTGCTGTACACGAATACAGGGGTTCGAAGATATTGATCCCATGATTTGAGATTCTCGTACACTATGGTACATAGATATTCAATTAACGGTCTATGTGTATGTTCAAGTGCGCCGTTTGACTGTGGGTGGTAGGCAGAATTTTGTAACTTCTTCACCCTTAACAGTTTACATACCTTTTTAAATAAGACACTCAGGAAATTACTCCCCTGATCATATTCCTTTGGGGATGCGGTAGCGCGTGAGGATCTCGTCAAAATAAATTTGCGCTACAGTAACGGCTTCCCCGTTCGGTATGGCGTAGAATCGACAAATTTAGTGAGGTTGTCCTGGAATGTTAAGATGTACTTATATCCGGAGTCAGTTTCCTGTCGAGATAGACTCTGTCGAAGGGCTGCTCCGCGAGGTCCATGATGACCATCGGCATTTTATACTGAGATGATGTCTTCATCTTTTGGCATTTTAAGCAACGCTTAACATATTTTCGGGTACTGCTAAGCATGTGTCTCCACCAGTACTTCCTTTGAGTCCGCTTGTATGTTTTGTTCGCACCCTGACGGCCGCCGAAGGCAGAGTCATGATAATCATGTAGGATCGTTTGTATCTCCTTAGGGCTCGTGATAACTTCAGGGGGTTTTGGTTTGTTGTTGATTAGCGGATCAGTATCTGGTGGGTTTTCTTTTGTGACCTCTACGGTTTCCTGAATTTTTTCTTTGTCGTTTTTGCAGGGCCTTTGATTTCGTATTTTGGGGCTCCAAGACTCTATTTGAGCGTTTTTTGCTTCGGCCCGGGTCACAGCGTTACACTTTAATGGATTTTTGTATGTAATGGTTTTTCTTCCTCTGAGTCCGAATCCATCTTATGGTGAATTTGTGCCTTTACTCTTAAGTTTTAGCCATTGTTGTCTTCGTTAGCTTCCCGTGGAATGCGACTTAAAGCGTCGACATTCGTGTTAAACTTTCCGGGCTTGTATTAGATTTGATAGCCGAACTCGGAAAGTTTATGGTGAAATCTCATCAGAGGGGAAGTAGGGTATTTTACATTAAAGACTTCTTGTAGATGTTTACGGTCTTATAGACCGTGAATTTTCGGCTTTGCAGGTAATATCTAAAGTTACATGTATCTCAGACTATAGCAAGCAACTCTTTTTCAATGGTCTAGTAGTTGTGTTCCGCCTTGTTCAGTGTTCGGCTGGCGGAGGCTGCTCGTGTCCAACTTTTTGGGAGAGGACAGCTCCTAGTGCCTTGCTGCTGGAGTTCGTTTCGCGGGGGTTTCGGGTTCGTTATCAGCCTGTTTACCAGTCCCTGGTAAGGTATGCCGCGTTTAACCTTGCCTCGACGTCTTTGAACGTGGTCGGGATATTTGAAGCGAACAGTTGGTAGGCTCCTCCTCGGAGTCTTGTTCTCTCTCGGAAAGACACTATCTAGCCTGGCGGCAACAACCCAGGAATGTTTGCAGCTCGGACCTGAGCTGCTGGCCTGGTTTACCTGAAAAGATTGTCACCATTTGTGCTGTAAGTTTTAGCACTTTTGAGTAGTCTGCTATAGTGTTAAGCGTACTTACTTGTTTAGTTTAAAGTGGACTACTTAGGTTTTCTTTTGACCTGGTAACCGTAACGGTTGCTTCCAGCCAATCTAGCAATAAATTTTTCGCGGAGGTCGGGTCGTCGGTGGGTTGGACCGTACCATTTCTCAGTGGAGGTCCTTGAAGTTGTGGACCGGGAAAGAGGCGGATGACCTTACTGGCTCAGGGCTTTTAAAGCGGTTATGGTTGTTTTAGTTTCAACCAGACTTGCCCCAATTAGCTGCGCCAATTTTTTTTATGCACACCCCTCACGTCGACTAAACACTGTGTGAGCTTTCGTTATGCTTCAGCAGGACACTTACTATTGTTTTCCCTATTTTGAAAACACCAGTTTACTCTGGTTGGGCTTATATTTTTTTTTCTTCAATACAGTCTAGGAATTAGAAAATTACTACCTATTATACCAGTATTCCGCCCTTTTTCTATTTTTTATCACTACCAATCAACAATTCACACAATAACGAAATCTTAACTAATACCATTTATTCTGCATTAAATTATTAACACTTGAAATTCTTGTCCCTATAGACTAAATACACATTTTCTTTTGTGACTAAACTAAGTTTACTTAAAAAGATCCATAAAACATTATTCCCTAAAACTTCTACACTAATACAATCTTTCATTAAACCAACTATTGACATTTGAATTTTCATGCACCTTAAGACTAAACAAATTTCCATAGATTATTATTAATTCCTAAACTAATACAGTCTTTCACTTAAGTTAATTATTGACACTTGAATTTTCATACACCTAATACTAATTACACTGTGTCTCTGTATCTCAAAAAATCCATAACACATTAAAAGTTTGATAAACACAATTGGTTCTTCATGCAATTAATAACACTTGGCGTTTGTATCTTTTAACTAATTACACTTTTCTATTGTATGTTAACGCATAAAACAGTATTCCCTAAAACTTTAAACTAATACAATTTTTCACTTAAATTAATTATCGACACCTAAATTTTTATGCACCTAATGCGAATTACACTGTCTTTGTATCTTTAAAAAAATCCATAACACATTAAAAGTAAAATTGTTCAATTCTTAACACTTGACGTTTGGATCTTCTAACTAATTACGCTTTAAAAGTTTGGTTAACACAATTTGTTCTTCGTGCAATTAATAGCACTTGTAGTTTATATCTTTTAACTTATTACATTTTTTTCGTCAATACGACCAAGATCACTCAAATATCTATGATTCCTCAACTAACACAGTTCTTCGCGTTCCTCCGGCTTGGATTATTCTTTGATAATTATCAGAGACCGCTCCAAAAACTCGTGAGTTCACTTCTTCAAATCTATCTTTTTAGAATCGTCACAAGCCGATCTACATGAAGAAAAAGAGCTTTCTCTCTTTTTTCTTCTTTTTCTTTTTCTTCGGACCCGTATTTAATTGTACTAATGAATTCACATGTATGATTTCATATACGGATCTAGACCGAAACTTAAGAAAATTTTGGGAGGTAGAAGCAGCAGACATTCGACACATCGTCATCCAGTGACGATACAATTTGTGAAGAACACTTTTCACAAACTTACACTCGTATCCCAGATGGGCGCTATATGGTACGAATACCATTCAAGCATGACAGAAAACAGTTGGGAGAATCAAAACGGACCGTAATGGCAAGATTTATTCAGAATGAGAAAAGGTTCAAAATAAACAAGCCATTAGAGAAGGATTACAGTAAAACAAAACACACTCCCACAAGAAGGATACTATTTGCCACATTATGCTATCATAAAAGAAAATAGTTCAACTACCAAGCTTCGTGTCGTATTCGATGCGTCATCAAAAACTTCAACGGGTTTAAGTCTAAATGAAACCATGGGCATCGGAACAAAGTTACAAAACAACTTAACAGACATCGTAATTCCTTGGAGAAAACACCGCTATGTTTTTACTGCTGATATCGAGAAAATGTATCGCAAGATAAAAATTCATCCAGATGACCAAAAATATCTAAAAATTCTATGGAGACCAGCACGACAAGAGCCCATACAGGAATTTCAACTAATAATAATTTTTTTTTTTTATGTATACACTTTATTCGGCACAATCGTTATAAACAAAAAAATCCTACAAAACTCTAGCTACCCTAAAGAATTTACAATATTCAAAACAAAAAGACACAATAGTTAACGATCAAAAAGAACATAAGAAATGACACGCTACGTTACTCTAAAAATGTTTCGTAAAAACGACTCTAAAACCTGAAGGCAGAAAAAAATAGTAAAAAACCTGTAAAAAAGAAAATTCAAGAAATTTTAAAATGCCTCCAAGCGAGTGCCAGCTCTAAGAAAAGTTCCTAAAAAATTTTTTTTTTAAAAAATTCCAAAACTAATCCTAGCACTAAACAGAAATCATCGAAACCGTGAAGAAACTTAAACTGGAACATGATTGTTTGAGTGTTCCCAGAGGGTAGATGCAGCACCGGGCGAAGTTCCTACTTCGGGAACCACTGCTCCCAAGCAAATGCCCTCTCCGTAGAGCCGTTCGCCACTTTTCTAGTCCTCCGGGAGCACTCATCCAAACATGTTCTAAACGAACGCACAAAAATTTCGAACCGATTAGAGTCCCGCGGGACCAGTCTGCAGAGTCATTGACGTCTGCAAACTGCTCCCATCATCCTCCCAGTTCTACGATTCCAACGTGAGACTTGTCCTTCCCGCAGCACTTGCAGCAATACCAAAGCGAAGAGAAGCTTCGTGGACAAGCTGCTGCAAGTCTGCGGCCTGTTATTCCCAGTGAAAGACGAGGCTTCCGTTCCGCACCGACGATAAAGGTTGCCAGGTGCAGTTGAATGTGTCGGCCTTCGTTGCCATGAACTCTAGGCGTAATCGCCTCTTCAATCTGGCAACGAAGTGGTTCTTAAGTGCGTGTGTGTGAAACTGTGGGTTAGTGGGCTGTTGCCCAGGCTCGATCCGCATGCAGTACAGATGAATTGTCGATTTGGCAAGTGTTAAGATAAAGCTTATCAAGCAATTTACCTGGTTACATGTCCTTGGCCCCAGTAAAAATGACGTTCTTGTAATGCTGAATGTCGGGCAGATATGCTGGCACATATCGCGAACAAGATTATTAATGTCGCACAAGGTCGGGCATGTGAAGTATCTGTGGAACAGGGTTCCTTCTTCACCACAAACCGTGCAGACTCTTTGAATTCTTCGATCGATATGTGACAGCTGGGACCAGTCATGCGGATATGGTGGGCGAACCGAGAGCAGATAGTAGTGCTCCCCTGCGCCGCTACCCCCCATAGAACTTATCCACAGCTGCGAAATTAAGTTATCTCTTTGACAGAATAATAATAATAATAATGTTTATTTATAAATTCAAATGATACAAACCTACTTTCGTTAAGGGAATCAAATTAATAATAACAATAATTACAAATGTATTTCATCTAACTACTAAACAACAACTAATAAACCACAGCAATGACTTAAGGTCGTCTGCTGAAGTTGGTTAACTCTAATTCTTAAATTCTTGTTTATGTGATATGTGATATTTATTACAAACTAAATCAAGAGTTGAATTCGTCTACCAGAAACTTCCTATATTTAAGTGCAGCTTTTAGATAACCAAACAAATTTTGCCAACTACTTTCTTTCCCGTTCAGAATATCCAACGTTTGTTGCCTAGTTAAAGTTTTATTTTTTAAGTATATTATTCGAAATTCTGCCAAAATTGGACAAATTGAAAGGAAGTGAAAGATACTCTCCTCCTCTTGAAGATTACAAAGAGAACATTCAGAGCTACCTTGTACATTCCAGGAAACTCCGTTCAAATAAAATAGTGCGCCTCTGCATTTAAATATATATCTAATTTTTTGGATGCAGTATTCATCTTTAAAATAGTTCTTCTCATTAAGATCGTAGTCTAGGTCACTATACAAACCATAAAACTCTTGTTCCCTTTCCAGAATTCGTTCTAAGCAATTCTCATTTATCGTAGTAACATCAACACCATGTCTGTCGGCTAAAAGTAATAGATTTTCACACCAGATTATTTTGCGCGCCATAACTTTTGTGGCTAACATCTTTGGTAGTCTTTCGTCATTCATGGAAAATATTTTTACCAAGTAACGGAAGTGGGTCTTAAGTGTAAAAATAAACATAGGTGGAAGGCCAGTTTCGATTTGTATCATGTAATTAGGTGTGTGCTGGGGGAGACCAAAGATCTTTTTAACAAAATATCTTTGAAGTTGTTCAGCCTTGTCTTGCATTGTGTAACCCCAGATTTCTGAAGCATAACACATAATAGATCTGGAAACGGCTTCAAACATTCTGAATTTTTGCGATGTGAGTACATCGGATTTACTAATGAAATTACTCCATGAAACGTTTATGCTGGTCTTTGCTGCTGCCAATCTTTCTTCTAGGTGTTTTGTAAACGATAGTTTTGGAGTAAGTAATATTCCTAGATATTTGTACTGGTTTACGACATCTATATTTTCCTCTTGATAGGACCAATGCTCTGACTCCTTTCGCCGACCACCACCCTTTGAGAATATCATAATTTTTGACTTAGCAAGATTTAGTTTCAGAGACCACAGTGAGCAATATTTTTCGAGATTATGTATCATTCTTTGTAGTTTTTCAGGGGTATCAGGGTATATCATCTGCATATTTAAGGGTGCGTATGTTAATATCATCTATGTTGATGCCTTCCTGTAGGCTTTCGTGTAAGTCGTTAATGTAGAAAGCGAACAAAATAGGACTCAGCATACAACCCTGTTTAACACCCTGGTTTACTTCAAAGTCATCCGATATGTTTGTTCCATCCCAAACTGCTACTTTCGTATTAAAATATAAGCGTTTGATGACACCGATGAGCTTGTGAGATAGGCCTATGTTCCAAAGTTTATAAAAGAGAGCTTCCCGTGGAATGGAATCAAAAGCAGCCTTAAAGTCTACGAAGAATGCGTAAACTTTTTTCTTTCCCTCTGCCCAACAAAGGTGGACTATGGTATGTAGATTAAATATGTTATCAGTCGTTCCGTAGCCAGGTCGAAATCCTGCTTGGAATTCTGTCAGTAGCTTGTTGTTTTTTTCAAATATAGTGATTCGCTCGAGCAGTACCCCTGTGAAAATTTTTGCAATAACTTTCGTAAATACAATACCACGATAATTTTCAACATTGCTTGTGTCACCCTTTTTATGCAGCGGAAATATAATACCATTTACGAAGCTCTCGGGAACATTACCTGAGTCATATATTTTATTATAAGCTTCTGTTAACCTTTCCAGAAATAACAGAGGAGCATTTTTGAAGAATTCATAACTTATCCTATCCGGACCTGGGGCTTTGTTGTTTTTCGCTCTTGCTATTACATACCTGACTTCATCCAGTGTAATTTCCATGTCCAGCTCATGAACTAATCGTGATGGCTCGGCATATGAAAAGGTAAGTGAGTTGCAATCCGAATTTAGGAGCTCACAGAAGTGTTCCCTAAATAAGCTTAGCTTTATATCAGCGTTAATCACAAATTTACGGCTGTTAAGTTCATTTGCCAAAGACCACCATTGCTTGCTGTCTTTAATTTTGTTTAGACGGTTGACTACAGAAGAATAGTAATTGTGCTTTTTGAATTTGCAGACAGCTTTGAAGTTTTTATTTGCATTCAGGTAAAGTTGGCGGTTAAAATCTGTGTTTGACTTCCTTAAAAGCGACAGGCACGCGAATGAACGTTTCCTAAGAGTACTACATTGATTATCAAACTATTTGCATTTATTGCTGGGTTTTTTTCCAATAGCTACTCTTTTTGATGACTCCCATATTACCGTAGTTAAGTCATCAGTCCCTAATTCACTACCTTTTCTTTCCATTAAACGGTTTAAATTAATATCCAGTTTATTAGAAAATTCAGCTTGATCTTGAATTTCCCAGCACAGCTTTGGGATGAGCGACAGTTGATTTTCGCTCATATTACCGGATCTCGTCTCTAAATTTAAGCAGACTGGAAAGTGATCTGAGTACACCTTATCATCCACTTTAAATGAGCCTATATTTTGTAAAAAATTTAAAGACACGCATGCCAGGTCTATTACCGATGTTCCCGCTCCTCCGCAAAAGGTAAACTCACCATCCAAATCCTCCGGTGTTCGTCCGTTTAGAGCTGCCAGACCTTGATTAGATAATAATTCCAATAATTTTCTGCCCTTTCTGTTTACTTCACTGTCTTTTGATTTCCTTGACAACTTAAATTTTGCGTTCCAAGGATTAATATCTGCATTATATTCTTGTAAGCAGCCAATGCGTGCATTAAAATCACCCAACAGAATTATATTCTTACGGAGATTGCTTTCAAAGAAATCTTCAAGCTCTCGAAAATCAAGCTCCCAATCTCCGAAATTCAAATATGTAGGGACCAGTAAACATTCACAATTTGGATATGTAAGCCACACCACTTTCAACTAACAACTGTGACATATGGGGACGGCAGCGGCACCGTTTTTAGCGATAAGAACTCTTCATCAACTAGCTCAGGATGAGAAAGCGGAATATCCTCAAGCATCTCTTGCATTAAAAAGCGACTTTTATGTAGACGACCTCCTGGACTGGAGTGGAGCAGATTCTGTTCGAGAAGCAAAAGCATTACAAAGGGAACTAATCTCTCTTTTATCCTCAGGGGGATTTAAGTTACGGAAATGGATAAGTAACCAACCAGCACTACTTCAAAACCTTGCAGATGATCTCCGAGAAAGACAGCAGTTGGAGATATCTGAGGGAGAGTCGGTCAAAACTTTGGGCTTGCATTGGTTGCCTTCAAGTGATACTTTCCAATTTCAAGTAAGTCAGATTAACTCAAGCATAACGGACACAAAGCGGACAGTGTTATTCGACATCGCCAGGTTATTTGATCCCGTAGGATGGCTATCACCACTCATAATACGTGCTAAAATATTTATGCAAGAGTTGTGGATTGAAAATTTAGATTGGGATACACCTTTAACAAATGACCTCCAAAGAAAATGGGTTCAGTTTAAACACGAACTTCCACTAGTGCAGGATATTAAGATCCCGAGGTGGATAAAATATAGCAAAAACCACCAAGGCATTGAAATTCATGGATTCTGTGATGTGTCTGAGAAAGCATTCGCCGCAGTAGTCTATACAAGAATAATAACGGAACAAGGGGATTCAGTAATAACGATGATAGCGGCAAAAACAAAGGTGGCGCCTATTATAAAGCAGATTACATTGCCCAGACTAGAACTCTGTGCGGCAGTATTATTAACCAAACTAATGACCAGGATAACGAAGATATTTGACTATAAGGTTGTTAACGCCTGTGCCTGGACTGACTCAAAAATCACGCTAGCATGGATCCAAAGCGAAAGAAAAAAGTGGGATAACTTTGTCCAATCCCGAGTCAAAGAAATACGAGAAAGCCTATCACCCACGCCATGGCATTATGTGAAATCTGATCACAACCCTGCCGACTGCGCTTCTAGGGGAATCTCGCCCACCCAACTCAAAACGCATCCATTATGGTGGACTGGTCCCGAATGGTTAATACGATCCAAAGAAGAATGGCCTATTGTTCAATCAATCGATGAAAAAAAGATACCCGTGCCATAACCACCAACCATACTACTGCTGCCTTTTCAACTCCCACTGAGAGCAATGTTCTTGAAAGATTTTATACGCTCACCAGAATGTTACGCGTACTGACATATTGCTATAATTTTGTGCATACCGCACCACGCTCACCTGGACCTAAATCCGAATATCTACAAGCAGATGAACTTCAACGAACACTTGAAAGTTGTCTTAAGATTGTTCAAAAGTAATGATTTTCACAGGATATCCACGCTATAAAACTGGGAAAGCAACTACCTCGTTCGAGCAAACTTCTATCCCTATCACCATTTCTGGATACTGAGGAACTTCTTTGTCTAGAAGATAGACTGAATCACTCCCACCTATCCTATAACCAGAGGCATCCGATCATTTTACCACACAGTCACCACATTACGTCACTTCTTATCCTAAATGCACACATGACAAAGTGACATGGAGGTAATCAGACAACACTAACGTACCTGCGACAACAATACTGGATAATTGAAGCTAAAAGTGCAGTTCCGGCAATGATTCATCGCTGTGTAATTTGCTGTCGTTTCGTGGAATTCCACTGAAACAACAAATGGGCAATCTTCCAGCTCCAAGGGTAACGCCGTCTAAACCTTTTTCTCATACAGGAATCGACTACGCGGGTCCCTTTAATATACGCATCTCCAAAGGAAGGGGTAGTAAAGCACACAAGGGCTACATAGTCGTGTTTGTATGCATGTCTACAAAAGCCATTCATCTGGAAGCAGTGAGTGACCTAACCATTGAAGCATTCCTGGCCTCCTACAAACCTTTGTTGGAGCTAAGAATCGATTGGACGCCGAATTTCACAGCATAATACAGAAGAGCCACGAAAAGGCATCAGAAAAGCTAGCCAATTATGGTACCAAATGGCATTTTATTCCACCATCCGCACCTCACTTTGGAGGTTTGTGGGAAGCCGGTGTGAAATCAATTAAATACCATTTGAAGCGAATAGCCGGAGAAACCAACTGGACCTTCGAAGAATTCACCACGCTATTGGCTCAAATAGAAGCATGCCTGAACTCAAGGCCGATTTGCCCTTTAAGCAACGAGCCGGAAGATCTAGCAGTCTTGACACTTGGACACTTCCTAGTTGGACACCCCCTGCTGACCACACCAGAAGCATATCATGAGGAACAGCCCACTAATCATCTGACCCATTGGAGACTGATCAATAAGTCACAGAATGACTTTTGGAAAATCTGTTCATCTGAATATTAATCACGACTTGAGCAAAGAACTTAATGGTAGGATCAAGCTGAAAATGTTAAAATAGGCGATCTGGTCATCTTGAAGGAAGATAACCCGGTCCGTAAGCATTAGGACGAATTCACGACATTCACCCGGGAGCAGATGGTCTGGTACTAGTAGCCAGGATCAAAACTGCGAACAACATGTTGAAAAGACCAATATCAAAGATTTGTCGACTACCCTTTGAAGCGAACGAATTGCCTACAACCGAATTACAAACCGAAACTACAGCCAAGCTAGCTGTGAACACTATCACGGCCGCTATACGTCCTAGGAATCTGTCACCAGACGCAGGTAATCCAATCCGAAGACTCCAACTAGAAAACGATCAACAGGAATAACGATATATCCGGCAAATATTCCCATTCGACCATCAATTGAAGAACTGAAAAGAACCTCTCTAGCAAATCGACACACGAAACGAGATAAAATGTCGAGAACCCTTTTGTTACTGAATTGTGTTTTAGCCGTTATTGCACAACCATCCAGCAAGGCAGCTAGTGGAAATTACACCCTTAGAGCGCTGCCCAGTTATCTACATGGAAAACATTTCCCCGTTGCATATGGTAAACAATGTGTGGAATCTTGTGGTTTACTGTGATTTGGTAACCTACTATCAACAACTTCATGGGTTTGACCAGTTTATACGAAACATGACAGACCTTTGCGATATATCGATGACAGACTATTATTATTGTACTTCTTTAGTGACAGAATTCCAGCATAAAGTAGACGCCATGCATCAAAACAATCTTAATCTGCACAAACGGAATGGAAATCACCATATAAAAATGAGAAAGAAACGAGCTCCATTAGAAATAATCGGATCAATTCAATACTCTCTATTTGGAGTACTAGATCGAAGCTACGCAGAGTACATGACAAAAACTACGAGAAAACGAACAGTATCTAGTTACTTTACTTTTACTTTACAAATTAGAGGGAGCCGGTCTCCTTGGGGAAAATATAGGTAAGGGCCACACGACAATAAGGGAGATTCTTGAAGCCACACCTGAGTTGGCCATGCTAACTGATCAGATGCCGGCAAGACTCTCACCATTTTAACCACCCCTAATACGGGTGGAAAAGCGTGAGACCTGGACGCTTCCAGCTGTCCGTCCAGGGGAGCTAGTATGGTATACGGATGGATCTAAGACTGAATCAGGTATTGGGGCAGGGGTATGGAGCGACTCTCCTCGATTCAGTTTATCACTGGCCTTGGGAATATATACCACGGTATTCCAGGCTGAGATCTTCGCCATACTGACATGCACCTACGAGAACCTAAGAAGAGCCTATAAAAACAAAAGGATCTCAATCTTCTCGGATAGTCAAGCTGCGATCAAAGCAATTGCTTCATCTACCACCAGATCAAATCTGGTGTGGGAATGCCAAAGGAGCCTAGACGCATTGTGTAGAACTAATCAAGTAAGCTTGATCTGGATACCGGGACATCAGGGCTACACGGGAAATGAAAAAGCAGACGAACTTGCTAGGAAGGGGTCTAACACCCCTTTTATAGGGCCGGAGCCGGTCTGTGGAATACCTCTGTGCACGGCCAAAAGACTAATAGCAAACCGCGCAAAGGCTGTATTGGAACAATATTGCGGGGCACGCTCACTCAAGAATCCTTATGCCCTCACCTTCGCCGGGTAGATCCAGGGAGCTCCTCAAGCTGAGCAGGTCGGCTGTTAGAACTCTGGCAGGCCTACTTACCGGCCACTGTCAGCTAAGGAAGCACCTGGTGAGGATAGGCAGATCCATCGACCCACCTGCAAACTCTGTCTGGAAGAGGATGAGACCCCATTACATGTGCTATTTGAATGCCCTGCAGTAGCCAGGAGCAGATTTAGCCTATTCGGGAAACCAACCCTGGTACCGAGCGGGCTGAATGACTGCCAACTCCGGGAGCTGTTGAACTTCTTCGGAGGGACCGACTTACTATAAGGAGTTGAGAGGGTTAGCACAATAGGCCCCAGTGGCCGCGGCGCTTGAGAACCTCACTCCTCCAAATCTAATAAATCAATCAATCAAATCTGGTTACTTTAGCAAAAAACCAAACATCTGTCGCCGAAGTTGCAGCGAACTTACTACGGAAAAACACCCGGGACATACAAGCGCAATTCGAAGTATTCAGTTTGAGCTGAACTACTGACGGGGACGGACGTGCCGCCGTGTCTTGCTCCCCAATAAATTTTTAAAGCGGTTGCGAAAGCGAATCGAATTTTAAAAAATCAAAGTGCTAGTGCCATCTTGCCGGAGTGAAGGGCTTTTATGCTCTATTTGAAAGCACAGTCTGGTGAGTCCGTTCCTATCTATTTTTTATTTTCTTCCATCCAACATTCAATGTAGTACAATCGTGCTGCATTGAATGCGTTTAACGGGTCTCCACTGCTGAGCATTTAGCTGCCTTCGTCGAGATTAAAGTTCAGCACAGCAGGTATAACACTGCTGCTGGCTTTGTTTTCACAGAGGCGGCTTTGCTTTGCATCTGTGGATCCCGTTCGTCAGTCCTTGTGTTTGTGTACGTTTTCGTTTGTTTTGTTTTGGGCAAATTAAGACCGGGACTATGCAAAAATTTTTATTTAATTTTTGCAACATTCGTGGCTTAAAAAGTAACCATTTTTCGGTTTACTGCCACTTGATCGCGGAAAATCCGGCAGTTTTTGCACTAAGCGAAACCAAGGTTGTTTCCGATTCTGATATTAATCAGTATCACATCCCTGGTTATCACTTAGTGCCGCTCTTCTCTCCTCAGAGGGGAATCGCGGTTTATATTAGAAATGATGTGCCATTCTCCTATCTCCCTCAATTCTCTTCTACTAATCCAGAATTTAATTATGTCTGGATTAGATTTAAACTCTATCGGCACATTATTCACTTCTGCTTTTTATACCGCAGCCCGAATATGTCTGACACTGACACTGTGTGCTCCTTCGATAAACTGTCTTCCGATATCGATAAGATTTTGGAATTATCCCCCTCTTCTGAAATCGTTCTTGCTGGAGATTTCAACGTCCACAACACACAGTGGCTCAGGCATTCTTCTACCACAAGCCCGTCTGGAAGACACGTCGAGTTATTTAGTGAGTCTTTTAATTTACAGCAACTGGTTGAGTGTCCGACTCGTGTTCCTGATACTTCGGGGCACAACGCGCACTTTTTAGATCTATTTCTAACATCGCATCCAGAAAAATACTCGGTTTCGGTGACGTCTCCCTTGGGTAATTCGGACCATTGTCTAATCTCCGCCCAATTCTCCATCTCCTCTCTGACAACCACTAATCTAAACTCCACCAAAAGATTAGTGTGGCATTATAAAAATGCTGATTGGGCGGGACTTAATAAATATCTCAGAGAGCTGGACTGGTCTGATTGCTTTTCTATGAAGGACGTTAACAGAAGCACCGATTATATCTTGAACATCCTATGGTTTGGAATGCATCGCTTTATTCCTCATAGCTTCAAGAACATCAAACCAACTAACACCAATTGGTTCAATAATGACTGTTTCGCAGCCATTAAAAAGAAGGAAGCAGCCTTCCAGGCATATAAATTGTGCCCTTCAGAGGAATTGAGACGTATCTATAGAGATGCGCGGAATATTTGCAATTCAGCAATTAGCCGGGCTAAGTTCAATTTCGACCAGAGCATCAGACGGAAGGTATTTTCTACTCAAAAGGGTAGTAAGGGCTTCTGGTCTCTAGTAAAAACCGTAAAGAACAATTTCACCTGTTCGTCAACACCACCACTCATTTATAATGGGAATGTTTTTACTGACTCATTGGACAAGGCCAACCTGTTTGCTGCTAATTTTGCTGCTAACTCGTACTTGCCACCATCATCGCAGCCACTTCCATCTCTATCACAGTGCATTAGTAGGCAAAAGCCGCTACACTTTCGCACTCGGGAAGTTTTTAGAGTACTTTCGAAACTCGACGTGTCCAAAGCTACTGGGCCTGATGGTTTCTCGCCCCTTGTTTTAAAATGCTGCGCCTCTGCTTTGGCTAAACCTCTGCGCAAACTTTTTCACCTGTCATATTCAACAGGAATATTTCCAAGTGTATGGAAACTTGCTCATGTCCAGCCGATACTTAAAAAAGGAGAGGCATGCGACCCCTCTAACTACAGACCAATTGCACTAACCTCGATCATATCCAAAGTTTTTGAATCACTCATCAACTCTCAGTTGTTGACATATCTAGAAAATAACCATCTTATCAACGATTGCCAGTACGGTTTCCGCGCTGGCCGCTCAACCGGAGACTTACTAACGGCTCTAACGGAGCGTTGGAATCATTGTCTCCATAATTTCGGTGAGTCCGAAATCGTCGCTCTTGATATTTCAAAGGCTTTTGATAGAGTCTGGCATGCTGCCCTTTTAGCCAAACTTCAAACATTTGGTCTGCATCCTACCCTCGTTAAATGGATAGAGAGCTTTTTGTCAGGCCGTTCAATCCGTGTAGTTATTGACGGCGTTACATCTGCATCCCACGAAATAAATGCCGGTGTACCTCAGGGTTCAGTTCTTTCACCAACTTTATTTCTTCTTTTCATCAATGATCTCTTATCCCTTACTCTCAATCCTATTCATAGTTTTGCCGACGACAGCACCCTTGATTTCGCGTACTCATTTGATTCTGTAATGAATTCACGTGGAAATGCTACAGAAGTCAATCGGGAACGCATGTTTAGATCATTAAACAACGACATTTCTAAGGTCCTCGCTTGGGGCAGAGCAAATCGTGTTACGTTTAATGCATCCAAAACTCAATGCTGTTTAATGTCCCTTAAAAAACGCCCAGTCCACCCCCAACCCATTTCAGTCGACGGAGTGAATATACCCAATTCACCCTCCCTAAAGATCTTGGGTATTGAGATATCCAGCAATCTTAGCTGGACTGATCATATATTTGCAATCGCTAAAAGTGCGATGAAATGTTTGGGTTTTCTACAGAGATGTAAGAAATATTTCACCCCACCCGACTTAGCGTTGATCTACAAGTCCCACATTAGGCCTAGACTTGAATATAATTCCCATATTTGGGCAGGGGCAGGACACACCGCATTGTCCGCGTTAGACAAAGTTCAGCGTAAGGCTGTTAAACTTATTGGCGATTCCTCAATCTCTGAGGGCCTTGACTCTCTTGAGCATCGACGGAATGTCGGTTGTCTCTCACTCTTTTATCGCTATTTCCATGGCCATTGTTCTAACGAAATCGCTAGCCTGATTCCTTGTAGACTCATTACAACGCGCGATACAAGATCTACAAGTCGCTCCCACCCCTTTACTCTCCGGGTCAAATTTGGACGTACCGTCAAATTTCGGGAATCTTTTCTTAGCAGAAGAACACGAATGTGGAACAGTTTACCATCTTCTGTTTTTCCCTCGTCTTATGAGCCTGAAACTTTCAAACGGGGCGTACATCGACACCTCCTTCACTCAACCTCCTAACCCATTTCCCTCATCCTTAATTCCTTTCCTGCCAAGGCTGTGCTTTAGCATCATAGGGCATCCCCTGAGCTTTGGCAACATCATATATAAAAAAAAAAAAAAAAAAAGAATCATATCACCTCTAATGTACAGGCTTTACTATCAGGGACAGAAGAAAATGGTATAACACAAACTTTCAGTGCTATGACATAATATCTCAGCATTATTATGAATAACTATGAGAAGATTCAAAAGGAGTTGATGGATCTAATAACCGATACTCATCATGGTCAGATAAGTCCCCTGTTACTTACGCCTTACCAACTTCACGAACAAATAAAACACATTCGACAACATATTTCCACGAATTTGATCATACCTGGAGAAACAAATCTTGATGATATGTTAGAACAATACAAGGTTGTAACTGTCCAGAGTCGAGTAGCAGATTCCATGATAATCTTCAAAATCCAGGTTTCCCTGCCTGATACAGCAATCTTCCAGCTTTTTAAGACATATGCCGTTCCCACAGAATACAACAAAAAGTACTTTTATATTGAGCCGTCATCAGAATTCTTGGCCGCCAATTTACACCGAGATACATACTACACGATATCACAACTGGAACTACAAGGATGTCTGAAAACAAAGGCACTGGGCTATCTCTGTAGAGTGTCTCACCTGGTTATTATACACAGTATAATTATTATTAGTTAAAATGCTACCGGCTGTGCGACCTGGGCTTGTTAGTTAAAAATTAAGACATGTCCGTACTACTGACTAAGCTTTATTGAACTGACTTTCATCGTACAGAGGAAGAGGTACTAGATTGTGATAACAGAAACTGTTGAACAGATATTAGAGTGCGTATTATGTACTAGATGACATTTTAATTGTATATGCTATTACTAATTTAGTTTCTATTCTCTACATCTCCCCCCTTAGGTATTCTTTCTTATACATGAAATTCATTAGAAGTAACTACAGTTATTTGAACTAATTCTTATCAATCAACATCTTTAAGTTTACAATCCAAATACTTAATGTTCAAATATCAATTATGACTTATTCTATGACATATACATATAATTCACTTAGTAAAATAGAAAAATGATTACAACTAACACATACCTTTAGAGATCAGCATTGAGTGCAAGGCCTTTTATGTGTTTCATTTAATCTCTGCCAATCAAAACACTTTCACTTATTCGATGCGCTTTTTTAGGAAATATGGAAACTCGTTTTACTTTCATTACATTTTTTTTTATTAAACCCTTTGCAATCTGAACAAAACGCTCTGCAAGGCCATTCGACTTTGGATAGTGTGGGCTACTTGTATTTACGTCAATATTAAGGGTTTCCTTAAACTTTTTAAATTCATAGGATGCAAATGGCATATTGTCAGCTACAATTTCTTTTGGAATGCCGTAAATCGAAAATATGACCTCTAACTTACTAGTAATTGTGCTAGCATTTTTGCTTCCAAGAGGTATAATGTCGAAGAATTTCCAGAAATAATCTCCGTTTACAAGGTAGTTTTTTCCATATATTATGTCGGCACCTATTTTTTCAAATGGCCCGTTTGGAATTTGATGATTTATTAATGGCTCTTTGATATTGGAATGTCTAAACTTCTGGCACACTTTACATTTTGTTATTACCCTTTCTATATCTTCATTTAACGTGGGCCAGAATATTAACGTCCTTGCTCTCCTTTTAGTTTTTTGTAGCCCAAGGTGAGATCTACGACTTCATTAAGAGCACTCGATCTTAACCTTTCTGGAATGAAGATCCTTTCTCCGAAAAATAATAAACCATCTTCAAGGACTAAATAATTTCGGTATTTGCAGAAGTATTTCAAGTCTTCCGGAACCGCTTTTTTATTTGTGGGCCACCCTTTCTTTATAATTTCTATTAAGTTACTTAATATTGGATCCATCTCGGTTTCTTCCTGGAATAACATCTTTTTTGTATTGCTTACATTAATTGAATGAACTAACTCATTAAGCCCTTTAATTTCTGGCTGTGCTGACTTGTTGGTACCAACATTTCTGGACAAATAATCCGCTATATATTAAATTTTTTCCTGGCAGATATTTGAGTTTTAAATTATATTTCTCTAATCGAAGCTTCATTCTTTGAAGACGAGGGGAAGGGATTTTTTGATATTCCTTTGCCATAATACCCAATAATGGTTTATGATCAGTAACTATTTCCACTTGACGACCATAAATCAAAGTGTGCCATTTAGTACAGGCAAAAACTATTGCGAAAAATTCTTTCTCTATTTGAGCATAATTTTGCTCAGTGTCTGTAAGACTCCGCGATGCGAAACATACTGGCCTGCCATTTTGCATCAAACAGCACCCTAAACCCTGTTTGGAAGCATCTGTCTGAATGGTTATATTTCCTTTTACATCAAATGCTTTTAAAGTAGGTGCAGCTGATATCATATGTTTAATTTGAGTTAAACACTGGTCGTGTCTATCTAGCCATTGAAAAAGGACATCTTTTTTAGCAGTTCCCTTTTTATTTGCAGGTGGACTTAACTTTGTATCGCTTGTATACGATCTTCATCCAGGGCTATGCCCTTATATGAGATTTTATGACCTAAAAACTTTACTTCAGTAATCTTGTATTGGAATTTATTTTGGTTAAACTTGAAATTTTACTCTTGAGCGCGTTTCATTACTAATTCTAGCGTTAAACTTCCGGGGCTATTTTTAAGCCAAACGGTAGTCTTTTAAAATGAAAACACCCGAAAGGTGTGCTAAAAATTTTTTTGAATAATTATCTAGCATTATTTGCCAGTACCCTTCTTTAAGGTCTAAAACTGAAAACACCCTTTTATTTACAAAGTTTGCCTTTACTTGTTCAAAAGTGGGTATTTCGTAATAATTTTCTTTGATTGATTCATTCAGAAATTTGGGATCAAGGCTTTTCAACAATAACTATATTCGACACCCGTTCACAGGAGTTCTATAATGTCCATTTGCATTAATCGATTTAATTCGTTTTTTAATGGTTCTCGAAGTATTAACGGCACTCGTCTCGATGGCTTAGCTACTGCCACAGCATTATCTTTAAGCTCTATATGAAAGTTTTTGTAAAAACAACCTAACCCTGTAAATACACTAGAATACTGTTTAATGATGTTTTCTTTTGTAAGCACTTTAACATCATTTATTCGGTTGACTAACCCTAGATCTACGCATCCCTTTAGACCCAGTATTGGAACCGTATTTTCAGTAATGATGTAGAATTCTTGTACAGAAATGTTATTTCTAGCCGTGCATTTTAGATTAACTTTACCAATAGTTCATATTTCAGACCCGTTATATGTCTCGAGGTTAGTAATATTTTCTTTATCAATTTTTAAATTAGAGCAATTAAATATATATTTGAGAGGTAACACATTAGCTTGGGCACCAGTATCCAATTTGAATGGTATGATTTTTTTTCGATTTTAACGTTTTCGTACCAAGAATAATTAATTTCGTTATTTTTTGTAATTGCATCTATAAAAAAATTATTTTCGGATTCCGAACTATCATAACTAGTAAGCACGGGTCTTATTTCGTTTATTGATTTCTTTTTACATACCAGCGGAAAATGATTGCCCATTGCAGTTGCTGCACTTTTTGCCAAATGCGGGACATTGCCCTCTTACATGCTTCTTTCCACAGAACTTGCATTCAATGTTGATATTTGACGGGTGGTACTGTTTCTTTACTTGTGTATTATTTTGCCTGCAGTTATAATAATTAGTTTTAATATTATTTCTATTAACAAAATTTATATTCTTTTTCGTAACCTGATTGTTAGATTTTTATCAATATTATTACTACTTAACCGAGAGCTCCCTGTATTCCTAATAATTGTTTCTATTGCTGTTCCTGGTCCTCTCATTGTGGTCATTTGCATATTGGCTGCTTCCGCTGCTCTGGCTAGTTCAATCGCTTTTTGCAGAGTTAAATTTTCAATCTCCAGCATCTTTTTCTGCAGTGCCTTATCATCTGTTCCTATCACTATTCTGTCACGTAACATTCTGTCTTCATCAGTAAATCCACATTTTTTAACGATCTTTTTGATATCCATTAGGAAATTGTCGAATGGCTCCCCATGACCTTGATTTCTATTATAGAAAATAAAACTCTCGTAGACTTCATTTTTCTTGGCTTTGCAAAAAACCTCAAATGCTTGCAAAACCTTCGAATATTGTTTTCTTTCCACATCAGTTAGTGAAAATGAATTAAACACTTCGACCGCATCAGGCCCCACTGCGTTTAAAAGTATGGCAACTTGAACTTCTTCAGCTTTTTTGCTTAGTTCAATTACAGCTGCAAATAAATTGCCGAAAATTCTCCAATTTTCGGAAATGTTACCATTTAACTTGAGTTCATCTACTTTCTTAACAAAATCCATATTCGAATAGATATAAATCACTCGATTTTTTGGTGGCCTCCCACGTGGTCGTTTAACAATTACAAGGTCCTCAGTGTATTTTGCACTAAATTTTTTGTTATCATGCGTTTGTTTTACGGAGACGGGCGTAATTTTTTTTGGATATGCCACCACCCGTGTCTGTTTGTACTATCAAAGAAACACATCCATCGGTGTATAATTATATAATCCAAATTATTGGATCTTCGTTGTACCTAAAAAGACAACTATTAATATAGTCTGTGGAAACCAAGTCATCATTAGAGTCCTAGAACAGAGTGGTATAATTCGGCTAGCTAGTAATTGCAAAGTAAATCTTTTCTACCGAGGACGAATATATCATCTCTACCAACAGAAACTCTAAACAACCCTACAATTACAGCTCCACGTATTCATCTTGTACATTTGGATACAAGACCGTTAGACGAACTTCCGCATTCAAAAATTCTCGATAACCTTCCTGCAGTAAGTACTCATCACTTGCATCACTACATCAGCACCTATATTATTGTAGTCCTTCTAATCATTGCAATAGCGGTGCAATAAGTAAATAAAATAAAGGAGTTTTGAAAATGGGTAATTTTATAGATTTCGATGTGCTCTTTCCGAATTTCAACTTTGCCACCTCGTATCTTTACCGCTCGCGCCGCCATATTGGAAAAATGGCGCCTAAAAGTAATTTTAGGACCAAATTTCCTTTCCGACTCATTTCACGATAAAAACATTTATATACAAAATGAAACTAGAGAAAATTTCTTACAATTTATGTAATAACCTTTTTTTCGTTTTATCGTTTCGTTTTAATCCACATGCAATTCACTATTCCAAAATTTAGCGCATTCTACTTCACTTCGCTGTTCTTGATGGACCAGGTGTTGCGAGTTCAATGTCTTTAGTACCGGTCGAATAGTCGCAGACCGAAATTTTTTCCACATCATCCGCGATGGGATTATCAGTGTAATCGCAATCCTCTTCGTTCCTGATTTCATCATACGTTTGCTCGAAAATAGTCTCCGTTTCTTCCTCTTCATCGCTATCTTGTAATAGAACTTGAGAGTTATCACAGGTACCATTACAATTCGTGCAAATAACGGAGCACTTTAACGCAGCCTTTCTGCATCCACAGGCTTTCTGACATCTCTTTTTGCTTCTGCAAAAAATAAGTTTTAACAAGCTTTCCGGAGCTTGGGGCTCGAGTCTGGTGACAGGAATTACCCCGTTCTTGTTTCATTCCCATACCACTGCTGAACCTGGTGATAGGTTCGGAACGAATGTTGTCGTGCTGCTGCTTCTGTTGGTGGTAGCGTCGCAATATTAAATTTACTTTTATATGCTGATGTTGTGAAGTATTCATATCTATAGTTGTTTAAAGACATACTTTTGTTACATTACTGTAACTGTATAATTCCAGAAGGAAGCAGTGGTATGGGTATGAACAAAATGCAAAGCAATGGGGATGGAAAAGAAACAAGAAAGGGCTAATTCCTGTGACCAGACTCGAGCCCCAAGCTCCGGAAAGCTTGTTAAAACTTATCTTTTGCAAATGCAAAAAGAGATATCAGGAAGCCTGTGGATCCAGAAAGGCTGAGTTAAAGTGCTCCGTTATTTGCACGAATTGTAGTGGTACCTGTGATAACTCGAAAGATAGCGATTAAGAGGAAGAAACGGAGGCTATTTTCAAGCGAACGTATGATGAAATCGAGAACGACGAGGATTGCGATTAAACTGATAATCCCATCGCGGATGATGTGGAAGAAATTTTGGTCTGTGACGTTTCGACCGGTACTAAAGACTCGCAACACCTGGTCCATCAAGAACAGCGAAGTGAAGTAGAATGCGCTTAATTCGAAATCTATAAAATTACCCACTTTCAAAACTCCCGGAAAACTGTACAGGTAACCTCTTTTTTTAGAACCAAATGACTGTACTATATTCCGAATGATGTTTTCGCCGACGAATGAACAAATTTTATCGAATGCAGCGCTTGTTGTTTTTTTCTTTTATGAAGCAATATGGGACTGGAATTTATTTTGAAACTGTAAGAGACAAATGCGATGGTATAAATTCGGACATCCTTGTGATAAGTTTTCAATTTTTGTTATTAAAGCCACGTCATTCAATTCTGTCGCCTGAGATTTCATATTTTTACGGGTATACTGAACACAGGAACTATTTAAATTTTGTCATCGACCCGACCCGTATTCTTTTTCTGTTTTGAATTGCAAAAAATACATACTTGTGGATGGATACCCTGTGTCTTTATCTGTTCCTTAGTCATCCCAAGAGTCTTCTGATGCACCAAACGATTCGTCACATGTTAATGTTTCGATTCGGTTGCTTGATTTTTTGGAACTTCAATTCCTTCCCTAGTGTCACTGTATTATTATACATACATTAATAAAAAGAAAAATTAAGTTTATTATTGATAATATGTATTTAAACACCTCTGTTACTTGAGATTTATACCTGAAAGAACAGAAAAACGAACGGAAGAAATACAAAAAACTTCGTTATTAGAACTCGCACAGTGTATGAACGAAAAAATATGTAATATGTATGTAATCAATAGATCAATTGTTTATATTTACACTGTAACACCAGATGTTGAAGGTTCTGATAATGATTGCACACTGTTCTTAGAAACGGAATCATTACCCGATTTTTTTATATTTTGCTTTTAACGCCGTGAAATTACTGAAACACTTGGAATGATAACCTTCAGTGTCAGATAAAGCCGATGGTAATTCCACATCTTTTCCTTGCAAGTTATTTTGCTGACGAATTTCTAAAATTTCCGTGCATTTCATCAAACGTTCTTGTGTAAAGAAAATAATTTTTTCTTTTTTCGAATTGCAAAAAACACAAACTGCCTTCAGTGTATGCATCATGGAAAATAGCAAATGCTCCTGCCGAAGCCACGGGCCATCAAATGACTGGCAGGATATGTTTTTTAGGTATCTTAATTATTGATGAAATGATAAAAAAATTTTGAACTTTTATGATTTATATCAATGGATGATATGATTTTTGTTACATAAATAAAATTATGGCAGGAGTAGATCAGTCTACCGAAAAAGTGGCAGCAGGTCATTTTATGTCTTATTTAAATGTTATTAAAAAGCCGAAAAAAGTTTCAACTTTTATTATTTTTAACACTTGCACTCTTTTTTAACATATTTGGCATATCGCTGTCAATCGTTGTCCCGCCAACGAGATGGCACGAATTCATTTTCTTGATCAGTGACATTATAATAATATTTCAAAATAAACGATAAATCCAGTTTTCTGAAATGGGACAATGAAAACTGTCGCCAGCTTCCTGATTATGAGATTTGGACGTAATCGAAATTTCAAGCTTGCTTCTGTCAATTTGTCTTGTACTTATATACTTTTATTTACTTACATTATGAATGAAATCTGATCTAAGCATCAATATTGTAAAATATAGTTCGTAAATATATTTATAAAAAGGCGTCAATGGAGCAAGTGATAACGTGTCGGCTGAGGGTAGTATAGGATGAATGGGGTCCTTGGTCTATAATAAATATAGAATTGCGTAGTCCCTTTATTTGTGGAGTCCCAAATCCTAAAACCTCTTTTGTATTT
The DNA here is from genome assembly GCA_964036015.1 of Leptarthrus brevirostris. Taxonomy (NCBI): domain Eukaryota; kingdom Metazoa; phylum Arthropoda; class Insecta; order Diptera; family Asilidae; genus Leptarthrus; species Leptarthrus brevirostris. Next base: position 72,319,489 of record OZ038371.1, read on the forward strand.
GTAAATATTTTAGATACATTTTATTTGAATCTAATAAAAACACTATTTTTAATTTTACTTGTTTCCAGTTAGGCTGTTCTGGCTAGACTAAATTATTCATTTACAATTTTTGTATCCTACTTTACAATTAATACATAGATAGGATGTTTATAATTTTCTCTGTGTACAGTATTTTATTGTCAATGAGTGAATGATTCTTATATTTTTTTAAAGTGTTTGTGTTTCACACTATTCAAAATTTATTTTTTATCTAAAATATATTGGACAGTTATTTTATCTGTACAGTCTGATTAAACATAATTAAAGTGGATTTATTTAAAATATTTTATTGAAATAATATAATCAAACTGATTCAATTTTAATTAAAAATTAATAATTCAATTTGTAGCTACCACTACATCGGGTTACCAATCCGGAGGTGCCAGGTTCGAATCCCACCGGAGGCGACCCATGGTTGTTTTCTGCTGACAACTGATTAAGATAAAAAGGCCAGGGGGGTGCAGAGAAAATATCAGTGGTTCGGAATTCATTTTAAATTGTAGGTCCCCTTACAATCGTTGTCTCGAATCGGGTGAAGTTCTTCTTCCACCCCATGCCCCACAAGGAGTTACGGGAACTACAGAGAGGTCATGTGCACAATTAACTGTCATATTCAAGCTACAATTGTGCGCATAATTATGAAAGTGGTCTAAGTCAATTTTGGAAGTACTTTAGGTTTTATTTTCCAATTCACTTACAAATATTGATAAATTTTAAATATTATTTTTGTTATGACTTATTTCATACCTTTCTTTTAACTTGGTACATTTTTCAAGTTGACTTAGACCACTTTCATAATTATGGGTACAATTTTGTTTTACTTAATTTTCTCGGCTGGGTTTCAGCTTCAAGCTAGCTGAACAAGCTGCATTGTGTTTCAGCCTTAAAAAAATCCTTCAGTCGCATGAAATGTCATCAAATTGCGGACAATCACTACAAATTTTCAAATCTTTTTTTGTCTACTGATAGTAGACACAACCAAAACAACAGCGTCGTTAATAATTAAGCTTGCACTAGCAAATGTATTGGTAGTCTGACGGCCAAAAAACACTGTTTTGTCTAGGTGGTTATAATGCCCTGGTGTTGCTGAAAACTCTTTCAGTCTGCACCACTTAGATCAACAAAGGGTCCATTGTGCCCCATAGATTCATGGGAATCTGGCCTTACTTAAGCTCCTGCTCTATAACCATCCTGATTTTCTAAGGATTCTCAGTAAGGCTCTCAGCCCTGAGAAGAAGTAACTAGCCAGTAGCGTACTTCTACTTGACACTCGCATAGCACATGTCGAACTCGGATCTCTACGGCTCCGGCAAAAATCATTGCAACTCGATTTAGCCACCTGGCATCTGGCTACCTATGGACCATTGTCCCGTTAAAACCCCTACCAGATTCCTGGTGTCGGCTTCAATATGTCCCAATGCGTCCACCAATGACTATCCTTTTTGTTGGCTCCACTACCTTAAGGGTGGAGATCGAATTTTCACATAGGTGATCGAGCTATCCATTTTATCACCCTTTTTTCAGAAATTCATCCGCTCTCTCGTTGCCTAGGATATTCCTGTATCCGGGCACCCAGTATAAGGTCACCTTGTAACATTTTAAATTATGTCTAGCCTGCTTTTGCACAATTGCACTAACCTCAATTTTACCACCACAGCTTCAAGCGTCTTAATGGCCGCCTGACTGTCAGTATATATATACGGATGGCCATATTGGACTCTATAAGCGTAGATACTAGCAGAGTCGCTTGGTGAATTGCAGCTATTTCCGCCTGAAAGACACTGCATTTGTCTAGCAGTCTATATGATTCGTGCTCCTGTACCTGCACTAGTTTTAGATCCATCCGTATATATAGAGCAGTCGTCCTCCTGCTCACCTTCATTCCTCTACCATTCCTTCCTGGCACGCAGCCTAATATTAAAGATCCTATTAAAGGTTAAACCAGGGACCCGGTAGTTCGTGACTATTCTGTCCAGTGGCAGTCGAGCGTGACTTCCAAAGCCGCTATGGGCGTAATCCACAAACACCCGGTAATACCCAGACCGCCAGCTCTTTTCACTTGATAGTGCTTTCAAGTTACATTTCCTATCAAGTGCTGTCCACCAGACTAGTGAACCGTAGCAAAGAATCAGCCTGACTATTGCGATGTACAACCAACGTACCACCTTTTGTTTTAATCCCCATTTGACTGCGAATATTCTCTTACATGCACAGAAGGCACATTTGCTTTCGCAATGCGCTTTTCTGTGTTCCTCTTCCAGTTAACCCTAGGTTTGGCTTCACAAAAAAGAGTTAGACCTTTCCCTCCCAGCATTAGGAGCCTGAAATCTGGTATTTTCCTTCTTCTTGTGGAAAGCACAAGCACCGTCTTTAAAGGATTAACGCTCACACCCCTGTTTCAGGCCCATTTTTCCAGCTTTCCGAGCGCATACTCGAGCTTCTCGTTGATAGTTGTCAAGAATCTGCCGGGTACCAATTTCGCCAGGTCATCCGCATATGCAGAAACTGGGAAACCCTCCTTCTTTGGTATATCGAGGATTTCATCCATAAACACTAATCCCCCCCCCCCCCCCCCCTCCCTTCTCTCCCTGGTCATCCTCTGCATACTACTCTTTTCACAATTGAGTCGTCCATGTACGAGCTAACTGTTCTACTGTGGCGCATACTCGTAGAATCGATCCAGCAACATAGACCCTTCTTTATACCCATTCTCCTCAGCCGGTTCAAGAAGTCAAGAAGTGTTAACGTTATTGAACGCTCCCTCGACGTCCAGGAAAACCGGAGAAAAATTCAAAAACCTTGTTACAAATAAACAAAACTTTTTATTTACTTTCAGGCTTGAGAAGAGACTAAATTAGAAACTGTATACAAACGATATTATAATCAAAATGTATATTGTATATGTATGTATGTATATGTATGTATATTGACTACGCGTTCATTCCAAATTAAAAAAAACAACAAATAATTTGGATTCATGCTATTTAGTTTTCATTTCCTAAAGATTTACACTTAATTTTTACGAAAGGCGTTTACCTAAGTAACTAACGTCTTAATTAATTCCTAGTTACCTGAATATTCTTAATTTTTAAGTGAAATTAAAAATTTTATTACAAATTACAAAGAAATTTATTGAAGAATTACTAATTTTTCTGTTGCGTAACATTATTAATAATACCTCTGCCAACCCGCTGCCACGTGATTCTATCTCACTCAGGACTCACAGCCGGTCTGCAATCTTGAAATTTTCGCTAGTTAATTGATATTAATTAGCAAACAATTTTTGTTCAGACCTTGAAATTGTTTTCTCTGTTTGTTTGGAGGTCGGCACTTTCTTCGCCCCCTTTGTCTTTTGAGATAACCAACGGCTGAATTTTGGGATTATTGTGGACATAATACAATTTATTTTTCTAATATTATTTGCTTTCAACCTCTATACTTAAAATTTTATAAGTTAGAATTCATTTAATAAATTTTACCTATAAATTATTTTCTAACTTTCCAATAAGCCAATCTAACGCATTTTTTAGTTTTTAAATTCATTTTAAATATTTTCTATATCTATAAAACTATCTGTAAATTATATACAAAATGACTGAAAATCTACGCAGCCTTGGGATTTATAATTTGATTTTATTTAATGGAGAACATTTTGATAGATAAAGAATGTAACCAATTACAGAATCAATTTGTGGGCACAATGTTAAGTAATATATGAAACAGCTCTTCAACTTTTTGCATGTAAGGTGTGCCATTACATTCTCACCGTTCGTGGCTAAAAAAAATAATGGAATATTTTTTTTATAAATTCATTACAATTTATTTCTATCAAATATACGTTAACTTTGCGAACACAATCTGCTATGTCATCATACAATGCTATGAATTGAAGAATTAGGGTAATAGCAAGTTGTTTTTTTACCAACATAATTATCAATGAACATACGGTGTGTGTTGAGCCTTGATTTTGGCCTTAATATGAATCATTATTGTTTAATAACCGTTTATTAGGTCCTATTGTAAATAATTTTAAATTGTCTTGTTCTATTTGCCTCATATGTATATATATTTTATTAGTGTTACTACTTTTACTATTAAAATAGTTAGCTTCCGAAAGCTGAACTTATTCTGGTTTTCGATGATGTGCGATTATTAGATTTCTTTATATGTTCCCATTTTTCGAACCTATTAGAAAGAAATCAAAACTTGACAGACCTTATCAAAGAATATTAGATAAAATTTGAGTTTATTTTTAAAAAACTTCCTGTAATCCATATAAATTAACCTAAAAAATGCTTATCGAAACCACCTGAAGTCATTCTTATCCTATTTTATACATTTATACTTAATTTAACTTATACGTGTTTCATATCTTTTATGCACCACCGGCTTATATCATTTCCTAATTCATGATTTAGACAGTACACTAGTTCAGATTTCTTGTCTGTAACAACATATCGGACACAACGTAGTTGCGTTTATAGACTATATTAAAACTAAACTATATTTTATTTCGATCAAAATACCTTTTATTTACTTTATAAGCCTTCACAATTCTTTTGTATATTTCATCATAGAGAGGTCCCAATTTATCTCAGAACTTAGTCCTGTGTGCTATTGGCGATCCTTCAGGATGATCATGGAGAATTTCATCGGAAGCTGGGAATTCAAATTACCATCCAAAGTTGAGAAAGAAATGAGAGTAACTGGTAATGCTGTTCACAGTAGTGGCTAATGCCACTGTAATGGGGTCTATCTCACGGTCCCATAGTTTACGGTTAGTATTAACGTTAGATCTCAGAGCGCTACAAATAACCTTAATCTAACGCTCGGAAAAGTTGTCGAGCTGTCGACTATTGTCAGAAATCACGAACTCAGGTATTCCATTCTCTAAAAAGACACGGTTTTCAACAATTTCAGAAACCTTTTTGAAGTTGCCTTCCGAAGAGGAAATAAACAAGGTATTTAGTGAACCAGTAACATACTACAAGAAGAAAGGTATGTTAACTAGTCGACCTTGGTAAGGACCTACCAAGTTAAGGAAAATCATTTGCCAAGGACAATTTACTTCACAACCAAGTTGATTCACAAGCAAGTTGTTTCAGAACCAAGCTGTTTCACAACCAAGTTGTTTCACAACCAAGTTGTTTCACAACCTTTCACATAATTGACAGGCTGAGAGTAAAAGTGGCGTATTTTAAAGTTCCGAGCGAAAGTGGGATAGGCAAAATGATGCGCTTGAGATTGCGGGCAAAAATGAATTGGAGGAAAAGTGCGGGCAAAAACGACTTAACTGTTTAAGTCGTTTTTGCCCGCAAGAAAAACTTAATTCATTTTAGCCCGCATGAAAATCTTAAGTCGTTTTTGCCCGCAACAAAAACTCGATTCATTTTTACCCCCATGAAAACCTTAAGTAGTTTTTCCCACAAGAAAATTTTTTTTTAAATTAATTTTTTTCTTCCCCGCGTAAAAAAACTCGCGTCGCACGAAAAAACAAGTCTTTCTTGGCCGCGTAGAAAACTCTACTCGTTTCTCCCCATATCGCATTTTTACCCCTACAAACAGAAAATTTGCACTTTGACCCGTTAAAATGCGGAATTTCAGGCCGGTGGGACGTATAGGGTTAATTTGGGACGCTGAATCCAAATACGGTATGAAAAATGCAAATTTCAGACATTTTAATTTTTAAACCTTTACAATAAGAAATAAACACAATCTAGTGCTAGATTATTAATGAAATGATGATTTTTTATTTACTTGAATAACGTATATATAAAGAAGAACATCTTAGACATTAAATTTTTTTAAACATATCAATTTTCCATATAAAAGTATAAAATCAGTATATTTTCATATAACTTGATTCGTGCCAAACTTTTATTCTGCGTCACTGTCGCCGCTAACTTTATCATAAATCTTTTGAGCAATTTTCGAATCTCAATTTCTTATTTAGTATTTTTGATCGATAAATTGCATTAGTTGCATCAAATCGTCGTACTTCTGCTTGGTTATTGGTCTTCCGTTGAGGTACTTAAGTGATAGCTCAACATTTTCGAACTCACATTCCGTTACTCTTTTTCTACCGATGTAAACATCGCTCAGTATATTTTTATCGTCGAACATCATAAATATGTGGAATGGCTGCTCTCGGTCCAGTTTTATTATTCTCACTTTCATCCAGTTTATTTTATTGATAATTAATTTCTGCAAATCCTGGGATGAGAAAAAGTCAGTCAGGGGGGATCGTTTTTCTTTGTGCTCCTGATAATGTCCATCCATTGGTCCGGGTTGTTTAATGTTTCGTGCATTTTTCGTTTTTTTTTTCAATGAGTCCAAAGTTGCGATCACAGCTGCTGTAGCTGTGACCTGATAACAAAAATTTCTCTTCAATCAAATCAACAGAACTATTGGCTTAATAATTCTTCAATAAAAGCGTTATTTTAATATTGCGGTTTTGTCCTCCACATGAATCGGAGTATAAGATTACAGGGTTTACATTTTCCGGTACATGATTGTTTAAATGCTTGATCAAACAAGAACCCATTTCCTGACCTCCTCTAGCAGCTACATCTTCCGACCATATGTACACACATGAGTTTACATTAAATATGGTAATATGTACTATTACCTTTAGTGGTAATCTCGTCGTAAATACATAGGTTGTACCTTGCGAGTTGACGTTTGTAAAATGCTACTCCCGTTGAAAGTGATGTTGTCTCTAGTAAAAGTGAGTGAGAAAGTGAGAACTTTCGTATCTTCATTCGCATTTTTGACATAACCTTGAAATTCGCCGGGAATTTTTCTCCGTAAATCATCGTGTTCCCCTTTCATCTTTTCAAATTTTGCGCGTTCTTCTATAGACAGCTCTTTGTTTTTTCAAATTTACATTAATAAAATCGCAGGTTTTGCAAGTATCTGTGTGTTTTTTCTTAAAACTTAAATTGAATTCAAAATTAAAAATATGACGGAACATATGTTCGGTAGCGAATTCCTTGTTTGTTACTTGACACTCATCTTTATACATCCTGTACATAATTGACAAGTTTAAGTTAACGTTTAAGTATTTTCTCTCTGAGTCTGATCGTCCGTAATGAGATTCATATTTCGGAAATCGATTAATAAAGTTTCGAACACGCTGCTTTACACTGTCACTTACTCGATTTGCTGCGGGCCCTCTTCCTCGTTTTTCTGTTGCACTCGGATTCGATGTAACAGAATTCACTGCCCGATTCATTGATGATGCCGAGATATTTTAGCATGCAAGCATAAATCATCGACATACTTCGTCAGCAACGCCATCGATATCGCTCAGGAAATATTTAAAGATGAAGTCTCTATTTTTATTGGGAAGTATTGGTAATAACGAATCGCGTTTTGTAGCAGTTCGGTTTTTTTCAACGGATGAGCGTATAAGTAATGTTTTCTGACTCTTGCTAAAATGTTCATAATATGTAGTAAATATCTCCTTTTGCTGAAGAATATCTAATTTCGTTGAGCAGCGTATTTCGCATTTGCATTGCAGTGTTTGTTGTACGAATTTTTTACCGGCTATCATTTTCCTTTCCTTCGTGATGTGCTCTCTGCCACGTTCCACGTTTTCTTTGGCAATGACTTTTTTACGCATATGGCGCTGCCTTTTTCGCTTCCGAGTATTTTTTGGCAATTGAAAATCCGTTTCTAGAGTACATATAAAAGTACAAAAATTATTGATTTTACTTTTATTAAGAAACTAAAAAAACAAAAAACAATGATCTGCTGTCATCATTGGTCATGTCTGCAATATTATAATCATATTGTTATTAAAAAGTACATTGTTATGTAATCTTTGAGAATTTTAAAAATGGAAAAAGTAATATATAAATTCGTACAAACCTTGTTCCCTGGTCACTTTTTTGTTGATGGAAATCACACGTAAATGAAAGAGACACCACTTAACAATAAAAATTGCAGATTTTGCTGTAGAATTCACTGTATCAACTTTTCACTCGGGAATGAAAGAAAAACAAGTGAAAACAAAGGCGCTGTAAGTCGTCCCTGAATGCACGATTATACATGCTTGCACCATATTGGCCAAAAAATACTCGGAAGCGTAAAAAATTCATTGCGAAAGAAAACGTGGAACGTGGCAGAGAGCAGAAGAAATAAATCAAAGCAGAACGGGAAAATCTTAGCCGGCAAACAATTCATACCACAAAAACTTTGCAAATGTAAAATACCCTGCTCAACGAAAATAGATCATTATCAATAGAAAGGAAGACTAAGACCGCAATAAAATAAACTGGATGAAAGTGCGAATAATAAAACTGGACCGAGAAGCCATTTCACATATATATGGTGTTCGACGATGAAAATATAATGCGATGTTTACCGAACAAAAATACAAAAAATTTTATAAGAAATTGAGATTCGAAAATTGCTCAAATATTATGATAAAGCTAGCGGCGACAGTGACGCAGAATAAAAGTTTGGTTCGAGTCAAGTTATATGAAAATATACTGATTTTATACTTTTATATGGAAAATTGATATGTTTTAAAAAAAATTTATGTCTAAGATGTTCTTCTTTATACATTATTCAAATAAACAAAAAATCATCATTTCATTAATAATCTAACACTAGATTGTGTTTATTGTGTTTGCGGGAAAAAATACTTAAGATTTTCGTGGGGGTAAAAATGAATCGAGTTTTTTTTTGCGGGCAAAAACGACTTAAGATTTCCATGCGGGCTAAAATGTATTAAGATTTTCTTGCGGGCAAAAACGACTTAAACGGTTAAGTCGTTTTTGCCCGCACTTTTCCTCCAATTTATTTTTGCCCGCAACCTGCATTAAAAAAAGTCTACGAGAAACTAGATCTCGAAATGAGGCTCAAATTTGTAAACTAATGCAATAGGCACTTTATACAAATTGTCATATTTTTTATTTGTAAAAATAATAGTTTTCAAGGTCACAGCAGACTCCTTGAAAAAAAGGTGTTTTGCGGTGTACACCATATCCCGTGGCTGGGTGATCTAAAATCAAAAAGCAAAAAGGATTTCGTTAATTTATGAAATTATCTAGAAATCAATCGAAGAATTAAGCAAAATATTGATTTTTCACAAAATGGCGTCTTCTCAAAAAAAAATTTAGATTTTTAGGGATAATTTTTTTATTTAATATTTATTGGATTCGTATATCCTTCGTTAGTTTCTAAAAAATATATTCAAAAAGATTGTAATAAAATTTGAGACCGATCGGTTCAGCCGTTCTCGAGATATCGTGTACAACGACTTTAAAAACCTGGTTTTGAGATACGGAGTACACGGATCCGTGTACGCAACACGTTCCGTCAAATTTTTATTACACTTTCTGGTAGGAAGAGGTGTATTAATGAGGTTTCTTGTTGCTTTATTAACTTTCAGGGGGGGGGGGGGGGGGGCTTATTACCTAGCTTAATAGCTTAATTTAACTTATTGTAATATATATGCTTATGTCGTACTAGTGCTTAACACTTGCGACAGTATATAACAAGGTGAGGAATATATTAAAATTAACGAGACTTCCTACGAAGAATTGGCGATTTTCGTCATTAACTCAACAACGAGGGTTGCTACTTAAGTTTTGAGATAGACAAGTAAAAATAAATATTTATAATCGAAAATAGCTTTATTGTTTTTCAGAATATTCTCCATGAAGATCAATACACTTTTGCATGCGTTTGAACAAATTTTGAAGCACTTTTTCCACTCCGATTAAGGTACCTCTCAAACATGCGATTTGAACGCATCAACCGCTTCGTCGAAAAACGTTGACCTCGCATTTTATTTTTGATCTGCGGGAATAAGAAGAAATCATTGGGTGCTAAATCAGGACTGTACGGTGGATAACCTATCAATTCCATGTTTTGAACGCTCAAAAATTAACTTGTTTGAGCCGATGTGTGAGAGCTTGCATTGTCGTGGTGCAGAATGATTCGTCTTCTGTGATTGATTTCCCTTATTTTTCCGAACACTTCTGGCGAACAAATGGTGGTGTACCCTTCAGAATTGACCGTTCTACGTTGCTGTAATGGCACGATGGCGACATGTCAATTATTCCGAAAAAAACAGGCAACCATTTGCTTCGAAGTGCTTCGGGCGCGAACATCTTTAGTTGTATTTGGCTCGTCTTGAAAAACCCATACAGTCGATTGTTGCTTAGTTTCGGGATCATATACATAGATCCATGATTCGTCGCCTGTCACGATCTTATAGACGACTTTTGAAGAACCGCGATCGAATTTTTTCAACATTTCTTTGCACCAATCGACACGAGCCTTTTTCAGCGATTGTAAAATTATGCGGTATCTCAAAGTATGTTACATGACCATCTTGCAATATTAGCTCACGCACAGCATCGATTTTTTCTGGCACAACAATCGATTTAGGACGACCCTCACGAAATTCGTCCTGTAGCGAAGTGCGACCACGATTAAATTTGGAAATCCAGCGAAACATGGTGGCTCGAGATGGTGCTTCATTACCCCAAGTTGAAGCGAGTTGATCGGCGCACTATTGTTGGCTTAATTCACGTCGAAAGTTATAGAAAATCATCGCACATAAATGTTCACGATTTAATTCCATTTTTTTACCAACATGAATGTTTCAAGTACTTGTAAACAACACAAATAGCACTCCGTATGACAAAACGTTCTGAGTACGATTACCATTAATAATGTCAAACTTTACGGTGACAATGTCAGATTTAACTTATTCACACTGGTGTTGCCATATCTCAAAACTTATGTATCAACCTACGTATGCGCGAATATACATATTCTGTTAGCTGAAGGTTTATGCAATTATAACTAAGAACACAATCCTTTTCTGTACACAATACTTGATTTCAGCACCTTAACCAATTATTTCATTTCTTATTACGTATAATGCTGAACTGTTCAGGCGTATTAACATATGTGAATTCCGTATGTCATAATAACTTTTAATTTTGTAACCTTTATGTATCAAGTTTTTTTTTATTTATTAGTTTAATCTATCATTAGAGCATAGGAGATGTAATGACTAATTACACTACCCTACAAAATTTTGCCCCTACACAGTTGTTTCGGAAGTAATTTTTTCCGCTGAAACCAAATCAGGGCGCAGAATTGCTCTATCACGTCAGGTTTTTGAGATAATCTAACCTAAAGATGCAAAAAACAGTGTTTTTTGACATATTTGAGGTTATGTAGCACTGCAAATTTTTTTTTCAAAAAAAACGTGTGTCTCTTATAGTTCAAATCATCCTCTTTCATGCCGTCGAGTTTGCGCAAATATCTGTTTTTTTCGCTGAAATATCACATTTTGAAATTTTATTGTATTGAAAAGGGGCCATAAAGTTTTCGTATACCGAGAAATTAATGAACATGAAAATTTCAAAATGCGTATCTCTGTATCTCTGCGAAAAAAATCGCGGTGCTACTTAACCTCAAATATGTCAAAAGAGAGTGTTTTTTGCACTTTTAGGTTAGAATATCTCAAAAACCTGCAATTCTGAGCCCGGATTCAGTTTCAGCGGGAAAATTACCTCGGAAACAACTATTCATTGTCCAGGGGCACACAATTTTCAAAATTTTGTAAACTAGTGTTACACTTTGCTCATGTCGCAAGAGTATTTTCGTTTAAAAGGAACTTCCAGTTATGATTTGATTGTTTGTTGAAATATTTCACAAGGTCACTGTTATGTCTTAAAAGTGTGAACAAATTTCTTTTTGTGAATTTAACGAGTTCTAATTCACTCGAACAACACTTTAGGTTCATAAATTTGACGTATAAGGTATCACTGTATATAGATTGTAAAGTAATTATTGTGAACTGAAAATGTTGCCTAATTAATTCTTAATTATTTGGACACTTGTTTAATAACACTTATGTACAGAAGTTAGGAATGCTTTCTAGTACGTATTAAGCTTTTGCAAAGCCCACAATATTTTACTGATCTAAATCGCTATATACGTAAGTTACGGAACACTCACCAAATCTTCTGCTAAGTATGTACCTATATTATAACTAGTAGCAAAGAACATAGTTTTCCTCAACTGACTGTAATTATTCGCCATTATGTCACTACACTGAAATGTATTGAGGAGGTTAAGAAACTTAAATTTTCGCACAATATCATTAATACTTCACTTAAATAAACTTCTGGAAAATAGTTTAAGGCACTACTTGTAATATTTTAGAGAGACGATCAAGGTTTTGTATCATGCAATAAGCTTAACATACAATTCACCTTTCCATTCGTTGCACCGAACACTTTTTTCTCATAAGAAACTATACGTATGGTTCACGTTTTTGGATTCACTGATTATGACTAAACTCAACAAATGAAACGAGACTGATTGCACTATTGGCAATATTAATATTGAGATGAGCTCGAGAACTTTACACGTGCATGAAATTTCGACGTGTTGTTTCCAATTTGGTCTATTTTATGGCACTGCAAATTAATAGCAAGAATATTTATTTCGAACTTCCTTCCAGTTCAAAATTTTTGATTTCTTCGAAAATACTTTAAAATGACGAATTTTTAAAGTTGATAATTATTTCTTGAAATTTTCGAGAACAGATCCCGGTTGAGCCCCCAAAATGTAAGCCCCCATTTGTCTTTTGAGATACACCAACAGCTGGATAATTTTAATAAAATTAAAATTGACGTTTACTTGGTTGGCTCGGGATTCACAAATGGCTAGATTATTTTAATAAAAATAAAATTGCCAGTCACTCCAATTTTTACATTTTTCGTCTGAACTTTACGTGACTCAATCCAAAAGATGGCATCTCTCTTTTCTCATTTTGTTGGATAATTTCCCATTATTAATACGTTTTTACAATAAAATTTTTTCTGAGAATTGGTTGTTTAGTCAATTCGATGTACATATTTCTGACGTAATTTCAAATTGTAGTAGCAGGAAAGAATATAATCCGACAAATTCTGCATCAGTACCATTCTTGAAATAAACATTTTCTTATAACTATAGTAATTTAAGTCGTATCGAAATCTGTTTCAGGCATTCGCTAACGACAAATTCTAAGATACATAAATTTTATTTACAATAATTTTTTTAATAATTTTTCAAAGTGTACCTGTACTTTAAAAAAATAAGCGACAAAATAACGGCAAATTGTGAACCTATTCGTGTCGTGTTTCGATTCGCCGAAGTTTTGTTCCGTGAACTTGATGTACGTCTAAATATCGGTAACTTTACCATCCTTAGAATAAATTATTGAATAAATAAACTAGTTTTAAAGAAAAAGTTTTAACGTTATGTTTTTACGACAATTTGAATTAGGTGCAAAGAAAACAACTACACCCATCCCTCAGAGTAGCGAAGTATCTGTTCCACGTGGATTTGTTTTACGCGAAAGACAATTGCGTAAATAGAGTCTGTAAGTATAAAAGTAAAAATATTGGGAATAAAAGCTAGTATATGTGTTAAAAATACATATTTATTTCACAAAGCTTAAAAAAATAATTGACATTTCAGAAAGCAAAAATTGTGTTCTTTTTTACCGCGTAAAAAGGAGACTCGCGTAAAAATAGTGCCGCGTAAATTAAGGGACGGGTGTATCTACATACAATGAGAAATATTCAATCTATATAAACAGATATTAACCCTTTTTCCTTATGATCTTGTGTGCTAAAATACTTAGGTAGTGTTATGATATCTTTGTTTGTGGGATAGGCAGTTATTTTGTTTGTTTAATTTGCAGCTACTGCAAAACGTAGTAGCGGACATAAAATCAAATATTATTTTATACATTTTTTTTGTGAACTCGGTTCAACTTTTTCTTTAAAAATTATTTTATTTTACGCTTTTTAGTGTTTCCAGATATCGCTCGTTAAATACAGCAACGTCGTAACTCGAAAAATCTCCTTTCGAGAAAAACGCAATTGAAAATTTTAAATTATTTTCAATGAGGTACCAATTACCACTCAACAATACCCTGTCTGGTTGTGAAATGTTTAGTTACTGATGTAATGTTTTTATAGTTAGACGTTTATACCGAGTAGACTCCACTCATAAAACTTGAAAGTTTCTACTTTTGGAGTTATGACGTTATTGTATTTATTGAGCGATATGTCACTTGAAAAATGCAGCTCTTGTGAACAAAGCGATTGCAAAAGTTCCAGAGTTGGTGTACCCTATACAAACGCAGCAGAATCATCCGAATTTGACGACACATTACGAACTTCATTGCCGCCTACTAGTGTGAGGGAATGGACTCACCCTAGGTACAAACTATTTACCATGGTACTAGTCCAGCAACGTACTCATACAGCAAGAAAGAATCATCCAAATTGTTCCGCGCATTACGAAGCAAGGCGAGTGCTCTCCCTATTCCCCGTCTGCCCTCTAGGTATTATGGTATCATTTCACAAGCATAATCTGTTAATTAGAATCAAACTCATTTAAAGCGGTCTACGCGTTACAAAGTTATATTCGACCCTTCCTACTCTCTTCCCTTACAGTTTTTCTCGTAGTAAAAATTATAAAAAAAAGAAACATCCAATTGGTTTACGCGCTATGAAGTTAGGTGCCGCCCCACCCTATTTTCGAAATTTTTCGCATAGTATCAATGGGAGAAGATACTTCATGCAGTCAATAAAAGAAGAGTCATCCAAATCGATCCACGCGTTTGGAAGTTACAGCCATGGTGATCGAAATTGTATCACCGCGATTTTAAAATATTACTTTCATAATAAAAACAATTTAACTATTTCGCTAGGTACATCAATGTTCAGGTTCCCGGTTTAAATATTTGTGATAATGGATAGAATTATCTGTGATCTGATGGTACCTAATTTAGCGATAAGATTCGAAGTCTTTAACACTTTGAGTACCGGGGAGCGCGATCGCGCTATCCACTGGAACACCAGCGCCATTGCCGATTGTCCGTTCTAAAGTTCTTTTCATGGAAAAGCCTCGATCCACAGATATGATATGTAAACATTTCTTAGAATAGTTCGAAATTGACTTTGATATAAAGCATTTCCTGTACCCCTGCAAGAACGAATAAAAACCGCCGGTATGTATGGAAAAAAATCTCCAGTGCTCAAAGGATTAATAGTGTAGGTGATGCATTTTTTATGATCGTGGCTGTAGGCTCTTCCGCCCTACCCTAAGAGCAAAATTTCTCGCTTAGTACCAATGGGATAACATACTGTGCGCAACAAAGCAAAAATCCTGCAAATCTATAAACACGTTCCGAAGTTACATCCCCACCCACAATCCTAGGTCATGCTTTTGGGAAGTCGGTTAAAAAGTCTCGCCTAAATCGGTGCATAAAGTACGAAGTTAGGCAGCATACCTCCTACATCCCACCCCGTTACCTCTCCCCTCACCCCTACCTTGGGTTCAAAATTTTTCTCATATGTAGAAGCAATCTGGCAACAAACATTCTACGATAAAAAAAAAGAATCAGCGAAATGGGTCCACACGTTACAAAGGTAGGTTCGTTCCCTCTCCCATCCATGCCCCTCCCCAAAATTTGTTTACATGGTACAGATCGGCGAAC
The DNA here is from genome assembly GCA_964036015.1 of Leptarthrus brevirostris. Classification (NCBI taxonomy): domain Eukaryota; kingdom Metazoa; phylum Arthropoda; class Insecta; order Diptera; family Asilidae; genus Leptarthrus; species Leptarthrus brevirostris. The sequence continues at coordinate 72,335,063 of OZ038371.1, forward strand.
ATACTCTACTCAACAAAAGAAAAATCATCATAATTGTTCCACGCGTTATGAAGTTAGGCTACCCCTCCTTCACCCCCGCCCTAGGTCTAAAATTGTTTTTATAGTTGGAATGGGGAAGCAATCTCTACATAACAACAACAAAAAGAATCATCCAAATCGGTTCACGCGTTACAAACTTAGGCTACTCCCCCTCCCCAATTTTTGTTTCATGGCACCAATCGGGGAACATGCTGGTCTATACATAAAATAAAAAAAAAATACGCGTCCAACTTAGAACCTTCTGGTTTTTGGGAAATCGGTTGATTAGAAGCAAATATAGTTAGTACTTGCAACTACCGTCGGTCAATAAAGGAGTTTTACCCTTCAGGTTTACAGAAATATTATAAAACTCCACTTGATTCGATTGAATTTTATGAAATTATTCAAAAAACGAAACACTTGAAACTTGAGCAAAAGCAAACTAACAAAAGATTTAAGATATTAAGCTTAATTTAATTTAAGATATTAAGAAGTCACGATCGATGTTTTTGATAAAATAAAAGCTACGTAAATTTCTTTGCATTTGCTCTTCAACTGTTTGGTTATTAAAAATTCGTTGGTTTCACAAAATTTACAGTTACAATTTTTTTGTTTATTTCTGAATTTGCTTAGTATTTAATTTAGCACTACAAAGTGCAATTTTTAAGATTACTGAATAGAATAGTGAAATATTTTACATTAATTTACATTTGTGCAGTATCATATTTTTTATTCTCTTTCCGCTTGCAGACAAAACCTCTTATAAAGCCAGAGCAGCAGACACACACGACGCTACAGAGGCATATAAGGAGCTCCTCAAAAAATGTTTATATTCCAAGGTAAAAGATATTTCTTGCATTAAACGAAATAATCAAGAATTCAGCGTGCTCTGCGTTATGTCTGCAGAAAAGACAACTGCTTTTACAAATACCACACACCGCTGCTAGGGTAAAAATAACTACTACTCTTCAAAATTTCTTCTTAAAAAAAAAATAAAAAATTATTATTTATGTATAAAATAAGCTAAGCTACTTTTATTATCTGCAATATGGTAGTTACTGTGGATACGTGTAAGAAGCGCTTTTATTATTATGAAGGTGCAGACTGCAATAAGCTGAATTCTTGATTACAAAGTTCACTATAAAAGTAATAATGCGAAGACACATACATATATACACAAGAACACAGATTTAAATAAAAAAGAGAAGTTAATTTTATATTATTTCACCTTCGTAACTACATTTATTTAAGATAATAATTGTTGTTAATCAGTTCTTCAGTATAAAGTTAGAAAGCTAATTTATGTATTTTTCAAACAATAAGACAAAGAACAAACATATTAGACTGCAACCAGAGAATGTAAGAGGGCAAGTGTTTTGGTGCGCATTTTAGTCATAAAAGCAGTAAAATTATAATTTTTTGTAAAAGAATAATAAACCCAGTTATAGCAGCTAAAGTCATTCCATATAATCAACAGAATTTTTACATTGTCGTCCTTTCATTAAATTTTCTATTACAAATGATAATTTGTCGGCCTACCAATCCCAGTTTCGGATCCCACCGGCGACGACCCATGGTTATTTGCTGCTGACAAAAGATTACGATAAAAAGGCCATGCGGATTGCAAAGAAAATATCGTTGGTTCAGAATTCACTTTAAATTGTAGATCCCCTTGCAATTGTTGTCTCAAATCCGCTGAAGTGCCTCTCCCGTCCTATGCCTCACAAGTGGTTACAGAAACTGGAGATAACGTCACTTCAGACCTGGACATAATGTAATCGATTACGATTAACATTTGATCAGTCAATCAAATTGGTTAATCGTGTAAAACAGTAAAAATTAATCGATTGAAATCAATTACAAATTGATGATTAATTGATTAAGGTTTTAAACTTATTTTCGATAAGAAAATTTAAACATGGGCAGTGTGTGGGACCCGTCACAACCCTCGTGGCAGATTACATGATGAGGCGTGAATCTAGCAGTCAAATTTAATAATTGGTATCGATCAGTCTTTGTGTGTGCGTGTGTGTATGTGTATGTGACTTGGGCGGATTTTCCAAAAAAAAGAACCCTAAAAAGTAGAACACCATTGCTGAGACGATGGTTAAGGGGAGGTTACCGTTCCTAGGCATAAAAAATGCGTCAACTTTGGGATTTTTGTTCGGGTATACGGGTGTTTCAAATCTGACGTGCCAAAATGAGTTGGGTGGTAGATCTCACATAGGCAAAAAAAAATTGTATGGCAGGGTGGTGGGCAATCTCAACCGTTTGGGAGTTACAGGGTGATTCATAAATTTCAGTTTTTCATGGTATGCACATTACTCTTTTATTTTTATCTTTTGATCTACCCAACGACATCAAACAAAGGCTAAAAAACTACTATCCCAATGACATTTCCAAAATTGTCAACAATGTTGATCGATCTAACTCCTACCATTGCAGGTACAGTCATTTCCAAAAGTGCAAAAAATGGTTTAGGATTACCTTAAATTCAGCATTTTCCCAAATTTTCTCCGAAATTCATGTAATTAGTACACCCACCACCACCATTTTTATTGGATTGCCCATCTTATTTGCTTTCCAAAAACGTATCACATGGCCAGGTAGATAAAGGGTGTAAAAATTTATAAGTTGAAATATTTGAAAATCTGCAATTTAAATTAACTAAACTCGTATTAACTCTAAAATGCTTTTTCTTGAATTAAAAACGTATTACAATTAATCCTAGTAAATTACAAAAGCTGCTCAAAATGTCCACCGGCACTTTGGATGCATGCCAACAATGTCCTTCTAAGTCCCTGTTTAAGGCGTATTGCAGCCAGCCTCTCCCGTATTTTCGTCGCTGCATTACCAATTTTGCTAACGAAATCCTTCCTAGTGTTAACAGGGCTTTAATAAACTTCATCCGTTATTGTTCCCCATAAGAAAAAGTCCAATGGGGGTAAGGTCTGGAGATCTAGCAGGCTAAAGAATCGGTGAACCTCGTCCAATCCAGCGGTTAGGAAATTGTTTACTTTGTATTGCCTTCACAATGTTAGCAGTATGCGCTGGTGCTCCATCGGCTTGGTAAAACATGTCCGCTCTATTATGTAGATGCCGATGATACCAGCCCAAATATTGACACTGAATCTCTGCTAGAATAAGATCACCTTTGCGCTGTATGGGTTAGTTCTCGACTAGGTATGGAGGTTGTGGAAGTTCGTGATACCATTCCTGGTGAATTGAGGTTTATCCGTCCACAGAATTCGGTCCAGAAACGCCCTAACGTCAATGCCGCGTTCCAGAAGCTAAGTGCTAAATCCCAGTCTTCTCTCCTCGGAATATCCGTCCAGTAGTCCTCAGACTGGGTGACGGTGATATGGACGTAATCCCTCTCGACGAATAATCCTCCAAACCTTAGATGAAGACACTTCTAATCGTCTTGCGACTCGTCTCGAGTTCGTTTCAGGGTCTTGCCTCACGTTGGTGATTATTTGCTGCTCGACGTCGGAAGAAGTTCGCCAAGTTTCGGGTCCTGTCTCCCTGTCGTGTGAAGTTACACTTCCTGTTTCTCTTAACCTTAGGAAAGTCCGTGGAAATACCACTCTTTGGCGTGCTCGCCAATTAGGAAATCTCCTTTCATATCATAGTTTAGCTGCTCTCTCGTTTTCGTCTACTACACCAAAAATGTAAATAATATCCATTCCTCAAACGTAAATTCTACCATTTTTTAATAATTTTTGCTTAAAAACACCCATACTTATCGATTTGTTTTTCAACTATCATTGGTTTTCTTGCTGACTGACCCTTTTTTATAGCAAAATTTCCATCAAGTACGAGTAATAGAACGCCAGGATACAAGGGTGTGAATCCTTGCTAACACAAGCTAATATCGGCATTAAAACAAAATTACAGTAACACATTTTTTAACCTTTTTGCAGCAATAATTAAAACTAATTACCTGGTACCCCAAAACAAACATATTCGACCCTTTATCTTGAAAATTTTGTTTATTTAAAGAATTTCCTACCTAAAGTGCAATAAAATAATGCGATAGTCAGGGATTTCTAAGGATGTGGTTTTTCTAATCCTTTGTCTAACTTGCCATGTTGCACCTTTTCGAAAAGGTAATAAGATATTTTCCGGGAGCTGGCGAAACTAAATTTTGTAAGAATTCATAACGATTAGTTTTATTTTACTTGTATCATGTCGAAGCTATAAAAACCTAAAATCGATCCCTGCAGGGGTACCAGCGGGATACTGATTGACCGCGATATGGTAAAAAAAAAGAGTTTAATTGTTGGAAATAATAAAAGTTGAAACTTCCTCAATTTTTTTAATAACATTTAATAAGACATAAAACGAACTCCTGCCACAATTTCGGTAGACTTATCTACTCCTGCCATAATTTTAATTATGTAAAAAAAAATTATCCATTGATAGAAATCATAAAAGTTCAAAAATTTTATATAATTTCATCAATAACAAGCTGGGATACCCGACTTCACTCAGGGAGTTGATATGAGATTGTTGGTAGTTGGAATAAAATGATAAACTTTAAAGTAGAAGAGGTAAACATTTTTTATTGAAAACATATTCTAACTATTTACAAGACTTCTTTATAAACAACATTCGCCTATTTGTAAAAGTTGTTGAGCAAAATGTGCTGTTGTTTCATCTTTCGATAGTTCAACTCTCATATTTTTTGTTAATCGCAGTATTTGCTTGTGTGGCCAGAGATGTGATTTCTTTAAGCATGCATTTATTTCGTCTGCTGGTGTTGACTTGGGGATAAATGAAAGTGTTTGTCGAAAATCCCCTCAGAGTATGGGTAGGGCTCCTCCCGTCCAGATGCTCTTGAGATTTTACATACCGGGAATTGTTCTTCCGCTATATTCAACGGTAGTTGGAGGGCGGAATGGGTAGTTCGTCCTCCTTCCATAAGTGTGGCGGCAATGCCGGATGATGCCAATGCACGTATTTCTGCCAGAAACAGATTTATTAGAAACGTTTTCCCGGTGCCGCCTAGTGCGTCCAGGTAAATAATTCCGCCAGTGTTGTTATTGATCCGGTCCATGATAATGTTGTAAATTTCTTTTTGATTTTCATTGAGGAGTGGTTTGTTGTGAGCCATTTATTGAAGTAGTTCGTTGATGTTATAGCTTTTTCCCTTTGTAATTTCGAAGTTTAGCACACTGAAAGCATCTTGTCTTGCACTAAGGTCTGGTTTGTTTTATTGCTAAACATTTAGCTTCTAGGCGAATGAGTGCTTCATTGAAGTTGTCGTCGTTGAATTCGATAGCCAGTTCTAGATGAGCTTGCCGGATTTGGTAGAGTATGCCATCACTCAGACTCTCTTTGAAGAATTCCCTTAGCTGTTTTGGATTTGATGGGTTACATGTTGTTGAATTATAGCGTTCTTGTGTAAAGCAAATAATTTTTTCTTTTTTTCGAATTGCAAAAAACACAAAGTGACTTGAGTGTAAGCATCATGGAATATTATAAATGCGTCGTATTCGTAGTTTGCGCTTATGTTTGGTATCACAGCACCAAGCGAACTGAACATCAGTTATCCATATGGAATGCAAAATGCCCAAACATCTGCCTCACATCAGACCCCATCTAATATCTAACGCATTGAGAACCTTTGGATTTGGAATTTGGAATCCTAGAAATAGTGGATATATATATATATATATATGTATGAATGTGTTCGTGCTCAACAACTTTGCTCCTGCCGAAGCCACGTGACTTATATGTTCGATTTTTGGAAATCAATAAAAAATTGTAAATATAAAACAACACAATACTTTAGCACTGTATTTATTTAAACTTTATTAAAAAACATAAAATAAACTCTTAAGAGGAGTTGTCGCGGTTTTAAAAACTAAAATGCAACTGACTAACTTACTTCTATCCACATGACTCGAATGTATAACAAACTCACAAGGTTCTCACCATTTTTGCTTATTATGCTTTTCTCACGCTTAAGCTTTATGGCTGAGGTTTAAGCTTTCTATTAAGGGGTTATATACAAAGTTGAGGGTAAAAATTGAGCTAAGTTGGTGATTTTTCTAAAGGGTTTTATGTAAATTTTATTAGAAAAAGCGAAAGATAATTTGTTGGTAGTACTATCGAAGAAAAAAAAACAAGTTGAATTATAAAAAAATATTAAAAATTGTCGGAGTTATGGCCCCTCCCCCGAAGCGCGTTTTTTTTGCAGAGGCTTGCGGTGAACACTCTCCAAGGCGCAGCGCTTAACTAAAATCAAAATAGTAAAAAAATTACTTAAGAAAATTGTATTGTGGTGTACTTGAACGGTTCGGTTTCCGAAAAAAATTTTTTTTTCAATAAAAAAAACCATGTTGACAAAAAAATCGATTTTTGAGGCGTTCAAAATTCTAAACAAAAATTTATTGCAAACAATCGAAAATTTTTAGATGAAAAAGGAACCGTTCAAGTACACGAGATAATAAATATGAACAATTAAAAAAAAAATTATGAAAATCGGTTGAAAGGTTTTTCAGATATCACGTTCACCGCAACAGTATTTTTCAAAAAACTCTATTCCGAGATAATCGCGTTTAAAGTTTTTGGACGCCGCTCGCCAAGTGCTTATGGATGGAACTAGCGCGCTGCGAACGGTTGTCATTTGAAATCTAGTGCTCCGATCTGGATGAAATTTCACACAGATATTTTCGAATGTACTTTCAGAATATGCAATAAAAAATTTTTCGATTTTTTGAGCCGCAACTTTGTATATAACCCCTTAATTCGAGGAATTGTGGTGAGATTGTTTGCCGGTTTGTCACGTTTTCGTGGCATGTGGAATTTGAGGTGTCTGGGAATGTAACTCCTCCCTCCTTTAATTCGAGATTCTCCTGGATCTCGTTAATTATTTTAACTTTGGATTTATTTTGTTTACAAAAAAAGTGTATTACAAAAATTGATACAAATATTACCAATATAATACTTCCTGTTCCTATACTATAGTTAACAATTTTATGAAGCTTCAACTCCTCGATTTCCTTAATATTGTTCTCCTGGTATAAATTAAATTTTTCAAAAGTTAACATATCATCTTTTAAAGTTATATTTTCCCTATAGGGTATTACAAATCTTTCAGTAAATACAGATATCTTATTGCTAAATGTTCTGTTAGCTATTTTGATATAACAATTAACAAAATTGATTATAAAATTTCCGTAGAAAAGAAGTCTTCTTTCATCACAGGAACTTTTGAAACTTTTGTTTTTCATATTGTTTAAAATTACAAAATCATTTCCTATTTCTATGATTTCTTCTTCTGGACTATAGACTAATTTACAGTTTTTCTTAACTACACAATGTTTACTTTGTTTTAGTTCTTGTAGGCTCAAATTATTCTAGAATGAGAAAGTCTTGTTATTAATTCTGATTACATATTCAAGTTCTTCATCAATTTGTTTATTATTAGAATTTACGACAGGAACTATTAATTTCTTGTCCGTTTTTAAGGTTCCTGTTGGAATTTTTATTGCGAAAACGATAGCATTTTCCATATATTTTGCTATTCCGGCTTTAATGTTACTAAGTTTCTTCATATCAATTTTGTATTCATGAATTTCTTGCTCACTTAATATATTTGGGTGGACTATTCCCACTCTAGCTGAAATTATATTGTCCTGAATTTTTTCTACTTGTTCTTTTAATGCATTTACTCTCAGTTGTTGTTCAAGGAAAACTTCCTGATCTAATATTTTTCTTTCAAAGTTTTTTACGTTTTCTAATTCAGTAACAATTTTGTTTCTATCTGCTTCTATAATATTTTTTAGTAATGAGAACGAATTATTAAAATTTTCGTTGATTTTAATTTGGTGATTAATAGTTTTTATAATTCTGTGGTTGTTTTCGTCTGTCACTTTTAAGAGTGATTCAATCTCTAATTTTTCGTTTTCGTCAAGTGTACTGAAAAGCCATTTTAATCCTTTTCCTACTACATTAATTAAACCTCTCTTACTTCTATTGGGTAATAATGTTAGAGTTTTGATTTTAATTGAGTTAATTTGGTTTATTAGTAAGTTTTTGTTAGTCATATTTAAGGCTTCTATACAGCGTTCCAAATTGGTTAGGGTATCTAAAATTTCGATGGGATAAATTATATGTAAGACTATATCAAATCTATTCACTATTTCTATTTCGTCTATTTTTATTTCGGTAAATCCGGACTCCGAGTGAATTTGTTCAATTGACAGCGTCGCTTGGGTTAGGGGGGTCATGGCTAGGACCAACATCCATATGAACATGATTTCCAGAATTCTCACCTGTAAATTTAAAAGGCCGTTTTATATTGTTTTCGTGGATATAAGCTAATTTATATTTTCTAAATTTTGGTTCTTCCTTATGACGAAGTGATTTATAGTTTTTTATGAACCCTGTTGTCCTAGTTTCGACATAGTCTTCACGATTTTTATTTCTTTTATTAATCATCTGGCTTTTCTTTTCATCTATTCTTTCCTTTATAATTACAAAGTCAACTTCGCGATTCTGCACTTCAGCTGGGGTACATTTTAAAGAAGAATGAAATGAGTTATTATAAAATGTTATTGCATTAAGTATTTGCATTTTAATTGGTTGTTTGTTTTCTAAATTTAAAGCTCTAATTCTTTCGGTTAAGGTATTGTTAAGCCTTTCGACATCGGCGTTTCCGGTATAATTGTTGGTTTTGTAACGTGAAATTCGTTTTTTTCCTTTTTGCAGAATTCTTCAACATTTTTTTGAACTGAACTCATTGTCAAATATGAATCTTTTAATTTTTCCTCGAATTGAAATAAATTGTTTTAGCTTTTCTACTATTGTTCGGCTGTTTCTGTCTTCTAGGTGGAAACTTGTGGCAAATTTTGAAAATTTATCAATAAAATTTATAAATGAATATTTACTATTGACATAAACATCGACAAGTACTATTTCATCAATCGTGGAAGGAGTTTCTGTTAAGTAAAATTTATTTTTTATTGGTTGCCGATCGTATTTGGCTGCTGAACAGATTTCACAATTATTTACAATTTTCCATATTTCTGTCCTGAGATTTGGGTGATAAATTTTCTTTTTCATTCCTTCATAAGTGATTCCAGAGTGTCCCGATTCATTTTTGTGGAAGAGCGCAATTTGTTTCTTCAACTGCTCCTTATCTTCTATGTCTACAGCGAAAAGGCTACATCTAACGAATTTAAAAGTTCTTCGTTGTATTCATGATCGTTCAACTTCGAGTGGATTCCTATCTTGCCCTCTTCTAAATATCTTCTCAAGATGTTACTATCATACTCATTGACTAGGTCGTTCTTGTCGATATAGATTCTTCTGTTCTTAAATATTTTTTCACATTCCTTTTCTTTGGTTTCCACAAGTATGATCTGTAGCTTGAACCTATTAACGACTGTATCCAGAATGGGAATATGGTCCTCCAAGTTTTCTTCTTGGGAATGAATAGTTTGTACTTCTATAGATTCTCCTGACTCACTAGTCTTTTCTATATTGTTTATATTTTCAATTTTTTCTGAAAACATTTCGCCTAATACTTCGCTCAAATTCATTGTATTGATTTCTTGGTTCTCAGCATTTATTCTGCTCAAGAAATCTGCGATTTTATTTTCTTTCCCTTTGATAAAATCAATTTTAATATTATATTCTCCTAATTAAATAAGCCATCTTTGGAGCCTTGGATTGATATCTTTACCGGAGTATTTTATGTGAAGCCGTTTTATTGGATGATGATCGGTTTGTAATTCAAATTCTTTCCCGAACAGATATGGTCTAAAATACCTTACTCCCCATACCACGGCTAACAGCTCCTTTTCTATTGTGGGATAATCCTGTTCGTGGTTATTTAGTGTTCTGGAGGCATACGAAATGGGATGACCGTCTTGGGTTAAAACTGCGCCAATGGCAAAGTTGCTGGCATCAGTTATGAGCTTAAATTGCTTTTTAAAATCAGGATACTTAAGTATCGGATGATTGTTTATGAGCTCCTTTAATTTATCAAAGGCGGCTATGAAGCTCGGATCATTAGTGTTGATACGGGTATTTTTCTTTAAATACTTCCTTAATGGTTGTGCTTTTTCGGCATAGTTCTTTATGAACTTTCTATAATAGCCAGTGGTTCCCAAAAATGCCCTTATCTGTTTCTGGGTGGTTGGTAATTTTAAATTCTGAATAACTTCGACTTTAGCCGGATTGGGTCTTACACCTTCGGGCGTTAAGATATGGCCAAGGTACTCGGTCTCCTTAAGGAGGAAACTACACTTGTCCATCTGTATTTTCAATTTAGCTTCTCTCAGTGTGTTAAATATTTTCCGAATACTTAAAATGTGTTCTTCCAATGACGTACTGAATATCAAAATGTCGTCGAGGTAAACTACTAAACTGCGGGGGCGTTCTTCAATCCAAATGGCATTCTGATATATTCATAATGCCCGATGGGAGTGGAGAACGCTGTTTTTTTGCTATCGTCAGCTTTTACTAAGATTTGGTGAAACCCTTTCGCCAAATCTAATGTCGTAAAATACTGCGCTTTCCCCAATTTGTCCAATATATTATCAATATTGGGAATTGGGAACTTATCATTTATTGTCACTTCATTAAGTTTTCGATAATCGATAACTATTCGCCATTTTTGTTGCCCGGAATTATCTGGTTTCTTCGGAACTATCCAGAGTGGCGAGTTATACGGAGAGTTGCTTTCCTTAATAATTCCCTGGTCAAGCATTTCCGTTATTTGTTTTTCTATTACCCTTTCATGGACTTGTGGGTAACGATAGATCTTAGAATAAATCGGATTATTAGTTGTTGTTAAAATTTCGTGCTGCACTTCATGAGTGAACGTAAGTCTATCCCCTGCCCTAAAGAATAGTTCATGATATTCTCTTAAGAGATTTTTTACTAATTTGCTTTCTTCACTATTCAGGTGATCGAGTTTTAGACTGTCAACAATACTTGCATCATTAGTTTCTAAATTGGTAATTACATTTATTTCGTAGGGGTAGTTATCTTCAAAAAGAATCTTGTTTTGGTTTATTTCTAATTGTCTCTTTTCTAAGTTAACTACTGCTTTCAGTGCCGTTAACAAATTTTGGCCTATATCGTACTTCCTATCACTTAATGGGATCACTTTCCATGCTATCGTTCCTATCGTAAGAAATTCCTTTGGGAAAGGAGTGATTATTTCACGATCTACTATGTTTGTACAATTGAGCGTTGAGTAAAATAAGGGATTCAAAAGTTTTATTTCGGGAAAATTTTCAAAGAGTTGTGGCTTTATTATGCTTGTCTCAGAGCCTGTATCGATTAAGGATCTGAATTTTTGATGGCCTATCGTAAGAGTCACTATGGGCAATTTACTTCGCGAGGCTCTATTGAAAAATTTGAGCTTCGTTGTTGGACGTTTTCTACTTCCATTGGTTCAATGTTATTACTAGGATTGAAACGATTGTTGTTGGCAAAATTATTATTATTATTACTAAACCTATTAGGATTAGAGGTTTCACCTCCTGATTGATGGGGCCTAGAATCTCTAAAGCTCTATTACTTAAATTTCTGTGAACTGTATTATTGTTAATATTCCTATAATGGTTTGTGTTCCGAGAGAAGTTACTGCGATTGTTATAATTATCATACTGTCTATGTCTATATGTCTCGTCTTTATGGTTTGGTCTGTTTGTAAACCTATTCGTTTGTCGGTCATTTTCTCTAACACTGTTTCTAACTACATTCTTAATTTTCCGATGAGAAATGTCTATTGCCCTTTCATCGTCCAAAAGTTTTAATTCAGCAAATCTATTGTAAACTTCAATTAAAGTATTGTTTTTTTCTACATTTCCGCGAACGAGATTATCCATCTTTTCCATTACGATTCCTACAAGGTATTTATCGTTATTTTCTGGCGAAAAAATTATTGTTCGATTTTGCATTTCTTCAAACTCATACAATTCATTCAATTTATAATTCACTGACCTAACTATATTAAACAGTTCTCTTAGATCTCTTACCTTGATATTACGACATTCGTTTATTAGTTCTGTGTAATCTTGTCGAGGACGGAAGTGTAGTCTTAATTCAGATGTTGCTGTTTCCCATGTGAGGCTGTTACCTAAGCGTTGTATACATCGTTTTGCTGTCCCTTGTATTTTTTCATTTAAAACTATCCGGATGGCATACTGCCGTAATTCTTCATTATTACATAGCTCCATTGCGCCTTCCACAGACTATTTGAGTCAAACACTTTATTGACTTTCTCTTTCATTAAATTCTTAGCTTCACTTATTTGACACAATAATATCGAAACGGTTCAATTAATCACTGGATATCGTCTCTTTAGAGCGATATTCTACCGACTGCGCCACTTATTTGTTCGATTTTTGGAAATCAATAAAAAATTGTAAATATAAAACAACACAATACTTTAGCACTGTATTTATTTAAACTTTATTAAAAAACATAAAATAGACTCTTAAGAGGAGTTGTCGCGGTTTTAAAAACTAAAATGCAACTGACTAACTTACTTCTATCCACATGACTCGAATGTATAACAAACTCACAAGGTTCTCACCATGTTTGCTTATTAAGCTTTTCTCACGCTTAAGCTTTATGGCTGAGGTTTAAGCTTTCTATTAATTCGAGGAATTGTGGTGAGATTGTTTGTCGGTTTGTCACGTTTTCGTGGCATGTGGAATTTGAGGTGTCTGGGAATGTAATTCGTGCCATAAAATGACTGGCGGATATGTTTTGTAGTTATCTTAATTATTGATGAAATGACAAAACAATTTTGAACTTTTATGATTTATATCAATGGATAATATTTTTTTTTTCACATAAATAAAATTATGGCAGGTAGATCAGTCTACCGAAAAAGTGGCAGGAGGCCATTTTATGTCTTATTTAAATGTTATTAAAAAGTTGAAAAAAGTTTCAAGTTTTATTATTTTTAACACTCTTTTTTTAACATATCAATCGTTCTCCCGCCAACGAGATGGCAGGAATGCATTTTCTTGATCAGTGATATTAACATTAAAAAATAAACGATAAATCAAGTTTTATGAAATGGGACATTTAAAACTGCCGCCAGCTCCCGACTAATAGGCAATCCAATTAAAATATAAAAGAGGTGTACTAATTAGATGAATTTCGGAAATTTGGAAATTTGAAAAAATGCTGAATTTTAGGTAATCGGAAATAATTTTTAATTTAATTTGGGGCCCCCACAAGGTCAAAATAATAATTATTAATTTTTTTAAACCCCATACTTTTATCACTGAAATGAAAAGAGCATACAATTTTACGCTCAGGTCGTGACCTTGACCATGACCTTCAATGTAATTTGGAGGTCAAATCGATATTTTGACCGGCACTTGCACTTTTATCCCGGAGATGAACCGATAGTTAATTTAACCATAAATTGATCATTCTAAACCAGCGATGGCCAAAGCTATGTATGTGTGCAAGGGAGCTTTTGAGCTTTTATTAAAAAGCTTAAGCTCAGTTGCCCGCGGACATGATCAATTTCTTATAGGGGTTGTTTTTTATGCAAGGGATGATTTTTTCGAAAATCGTGCCCGGCTATCTTAAAGCTCATAAATAGCACTTAATTTTAACGCTGTCAGCTTTTATCCAAGGCCAAGTATAACCCTGCCAGGGAGAGGCAGTGCTAGTTTGCCGATTAGCTGGGACTGGATATTACAACTGTAATTTGCCGCGTTAATTATTGAGCACAACATTTTTTATTTGGGCACAAAATTAGCCCATAAATAGCGGTGATTCTGCGATTTGATTGAAGGAACCAGATATGATGTACCCAAACATGGTATTTTGGAGAGCTGGGTGCCCATGAGAAGCGATGTACTGGCCTGGCGTAAGAATTTGTATCAAGTGTTCCGCTCCTAAGAGAATGACAATTTTTCCAGATTCATTGAAATGTGGATCTGCGACTGGGTAGCTCCTGAGATAGCTCCAATCGTCAACGTTGAATGATGTTGATGGTTGCATAGAAGTTAGATTGGACAATATGTATGCCTGTACTTGAATTTGTTGTGATTTTGAAAAACGTGATGATAATAACAGTGTCAGCTTGCCTCTTATTAGCCCTGATTTAATTGAACTTAATACTTGAACTGCAATTTTGGCTCTTTCTCTCTTAAGCCTTAGGTGCTGAATTACTCTTCGGTGATAAAAGAAGCTTGTGATCCTGAATCTATTAGCAGGCGGCAGAGTTTTAGTTTTCCTGTGCCATCCTTGACATTTACAAGCTCAGTTGGTAGGATGAACAATCGATTGCGGTGTATCTTGAATGTGGCCAATGAATGAATCTGTTGGCCATCGATTGCTTGTGTGATAGTCACACTCGGTTGTCCTCGAGTGAATCCGGGTGTGCTGGAATTGAGGCCGATTGAACTTGTTGCTGGCTTGCTCTTGGAGTCAGTTTTGGAGAGGTGTGACATGACTTGAATGTTATGTGATGCTTCCATTAGATGCAAGGAGGAATGGTGTCTCTGTCTACAAAAATGACATGAAAAACTGAACTTGCACTTCTGTGCTTGATGGCCTTCGCTTAGGCAATTGAAACATAGCCCTACTTTGATGACGAGCTTACGTGGTGCTTGTCCATCCAATGATTTAAAACCTGGACATTTATACAATGGATGGTGCTCAGTACAGTCAGGACATTTCACTGATATGTTGCTGTGAAATGTGCGGAGTGTGAGTTGTTTTGAAGATGTGCGCTTGGCAGAAGGCTCAATAGTCTCCAATGCATCACACCGTGTGTTGAAAAATTGTAATCGTTCATGTTGTGTGGGGAAATCCTTGGTTGCGATGTGTTCTGCCCAGGTCTTTCGAGTCTCCGGGTCGGTTTTACTTAAAATGATATTGATAAGCCACGGGTCTCTACCCTTAGCTTCATCCCCTAAAGCTGCTATGTCCCTTATGATCTCGTCCGAGGTATCGGTGAGTTTGCGCAGTTGAGAAGAAGATGACTGAGAAATTGTGGGTTGGTTCAGAAATGTTTTTATGTAATCATTTAAAATGTGGTGTTTTTTGTCATAGCGAGCTAGAAGTTTGGACCATGCTTCGTTGTAATTGGCCTCAGTGATGGACATGTGTTTTATCAAGTTTGCAGCTTCTCCCCTTACCAATCCCTTCAGGTACTGCAATTTATGTGTGTTTGATAACCCTTCCCTTTTATCTACGGACGACAGAAACAAATCTTTGAAGGATGGCCAATCCTTATACTCGCCAGAGAGTGGTTGTATGTGTATTTTCGGTAATCGGACTTCTAACGAGGATTTTTCATGAGGATTGGAATGGCTTGTCACTACATCAAAGAAGTTTCGTTGTTCATCGATAAAACGCGTCATCGTAGAATTAACATCATTAATTTCAATGCTTTGGGTAGCTTGCAAAGTTTTTATTGCATTGAGTTCTCTTTGTAACACGGGTTTTATCGTAAAATATTTATCCTCAACGTCCGAAAATTCAGCTGCAACTTCAAAACTAAGTAACTTGTTGTCGGCTGCAATAAATTCATTGAACACCCTTTCTAAAAAATCTAGTCGTGAAACCAATTCTTGAATGGATTTCTTTTCTGGTGGAATGTTATCCACAAAATTCTTAAGCTTTGTCATCGAACCCTTAAGTCTACCCCTTTTGCTC
Source organism: Leptarthrus brevirostris (assembly GCA_964036015.1). Lineage (NCBI taxonomy): Eukaryota > Metazoa > Arthropoda > Insecta > Diptera > Asilidae > Leptarthrus > Leptarthrus brevirostris. The sequence continues at coordinate 72,350,741 of OZ038371.1, forward strand.
TTAAATTCAGCGATTTCCGCCATTTTTCCAAGTAAATCTAAAATGTTGACGATAGTCTTTAATTCCTATTATGACAATGTTCACACAGTTTATAGAATTTTAGACCGTTAGCGCACACAGTTATTAGCGGTCTTGCACACACTGAACAATCCCTGTCTTAACAGACTTGTCCCTTTAATTTCCGAAACGACAAGATATTAACTCACATATGTGTATAGCGTGGAAATTACTAAAAAATCCTTACTGTAAACCCATTAAATTTTGTCCATAAATTCAATGATTATTTAGATTTTAATGCAAAGAACTAGGCACATAATTAATTATTAAATCATAAATTCAAAGTGGCTATGTGATTAGAATTGTATTATGCGATTGTTTCACACTTATTATTATTTTATTATTATTATAAGGATTGGATCAAGGACTTTTCCGCATCCTTTAGTCACTACGACCAATTTGTTCTTATGTGACCTGATCCAGGTTCGTTATTAGGCCGCCCCGTCAATTTTTAGTTCCCTTATCAGGCCTAAAATTTTTTTGAGGGCTATCTTGGCTATGTCTGACGGTGATGGGAAAGCCCCACCAAGGTGTCTGAGCCTGATGCGGCCGAGGGCCTCACAGTGACAGCGGATATGTTCCGCAGTCTCTTCCTCTTCTAGACAGAATCGACAGGTGTCATTATCAGCCAGCCCTAACTTTTTTAGGTGGTAGCCCAGGTGACAGTGACCAGTTAAAAGTCCTGTTATCAGCCTTAAATCTGGTCTGCTGAGTGAGAGCAGCTCCTTCGTTTTCTGTGTTGAGTAGGTTATAAACCTCTTTGCTTGTCTTGACCCTGGGATATTAGTCCAGTGTGAGTGCTTACAATCGTCCTCCCATGACCGGATACGCATTGCTATTCGGCTTTTTGAGTAGCCACAGAATGGCTCCGGCCCAATAAACTGAGAATCCGCATTTTTTTTGCTAGGTAATCCGCCTTCTCGTTGCCTTCAATGCCCTCGTGCCCTGGTACCCATGCCAGCGTGATGCTGTTGCTCCGGGCCAGTTCTTTAAGAGCAGTGAGACAGTCCCAGACGATTTTAGACTCAAAGGTGTAGGATCCCAACGCCTTAAGTGCCGCCTGACTGTCGGACATAATATATATTTTAGCACCGCGTATTCCTCTATTGGCAATTTCGCGTGCGCAGATTTCGATGGCATGTATCTCTGCTTGGAAGATGGTTGGTGTACAACCAAGCGATTTGTATATACTTGATCTTGGTCCAAAGACCCCGATGCCTGTTCTGTCTTCCATCTTGGATCCATCCGTGTACCAAACCAGAGATCCCCTTTAAAAGATATGTCTATTATTGAGCCAATAATCTCTGCTCTCAAGGATCAGCTTGAATGGTATGTCAAAGTTATCACCAGATCACCCTTGAATTTTTCAAGGATTTTCCTATGGCCAGAGTTTCACACTTAAAAAGATTGTATTATCATTTGTGTTCAAATGTTTATCAAGTAGGGCAAATAGAATGATATAAATAAATGTAAAGGGGTACTTATCTGCGAACTGTAGAACGTTGGAAAATTCCTTAATACATGCGAGATTTTATGAAACTTTGCGTATTTTAATTTCCACGTTGTTCACTAAAATGTTCTAAATTGTTCTCGTGAATTGCGAAAATTCCCGGGTTTCGGCACCATTTTTTTATGTAATGTAATTAAATGTTTTTTTTACAGTTTATTGATCACAATTAAAACCACGTGTTCACCTTTAAAATATATTTATTGAAAATTCAATATATAAATGTTTGTTGAACGCTCACTCCAACTGCCTACACCTTGACCTCACTGAACTGCTGAGAAGTGAAGCTGTACTGTACTGCTTAACAAAATGCAAAATGCAATAAAGTGCAACGATACAATTTGGAGCTAACTGTGATTTTACTGTATATACAATGCAAATTTTGTGTTATTTGATTTTTGTACTTGTTTCATGGGATGGATACAATTCTTGTATGGACGTTGATAAGTGATGTGATGAATCTCGTACAAATTATATGAGTTGAAAACTCTAAAAATGAAATTATGTTACTTTATTCTTAATCATTTACTAGAAGTAAATGCGTTCGACATTATTTGTATCAAGATAGCTGTCTAAAGACAGTAGTCTATACACATTTTAAATTTTGATACGATCAGAACTGTGGGGAGAGTTTAAACTCTTATCTCAGTGAATAATAGTTTTATGTTTTCGCTTTAGCATAGCTTTAGGAATATCCTTTCTGCACGTGGTAAAACTTGATTTGAACATAGCCGGTTTGATCACTATTTGCAGATATTTTCCAATGTGAAGTATTATATAAACTGTAATAAAATTGTGTAGTTTGATAGGAAGAATTCACAGAATATTGCAGATAATTTTAATGAGGCTTTGAATATTGATTTCACTTTTATAAACATCCGTCCTTCGCAAAAAAAATGTTAACAGAATTTTTTCCTAACTTTTTGGTATGGTTGTGCCTAAATTATATTCTCGTCCTTTAGCTCAATTAAATAACATCCCCGAAAATGTATAATTGAACTATTCACATATTTTTATCTCATTTATCTCTATTATTAGTTAGCAAATCTCTATTATTAGTTAGCAAAACAGTGTTGCTTTCAGCATGAAAATGCAAAATTATTACTTATTTGATACTATCGGATTCTTAATGTATTATATCCATGCTCGGGTTTTCGAGAAAGTTTTCCTTCTTTAAAATTTTTAACTTTTTACCGATCCGAATTGATGTACTCCGTCTTAAAGGAGATACTGTTTTTTCAAAAATTTATTTATTTTTTTTACGCTGCGAACTTCTCGGGTCGAACACTTTGTGCCTGTGACGAAAGAAGGTTGTGGACTCCTTCTTTCAGGTCTGCCACAAATGATAAAAATAACCGAGAACAGATGAAAAGAAGAACAACAGGTCTGGTGTCACCTGCTGTTCCTAGCCGCACTTAACTGTCATGAAAATTGAACAAAAAGAAAATTTACCCCCTAAACTGACAGTTCAATTCACTAACCCACGCCATTCCTGTACCTGGCTAGGGTACAGGCCCAACCTGTAAAAAATGCTGAAACAAAAAAACACCAAAAAAATTAAATCAAAAACATTGGGATAGAGGGAGAAGGGATGAGGAAAGCAAGAAGGGGAAGAAGCATTAAGGAATTCCTGAAACTAAAAGAAGTTATTTATAACATATTAAATTCAATAGGAAATAAAAAGGAAAATTAATATAACCAAACTTAAACAGGTTAACTCAGCAGTCCACTACCACTATACACTTTTAATTTTTATGCTGCTTGAATCCTTAATTAAACATTATTTATAAAGACCTATTACGAAATTTAAACACGTTTTGATTGATACAAAAATTAAGGTTCGATCTATATCTATTATCAATATTTGTTTGTTAATATTTCATGTTTATTTATACGGCCTCTATGCTATTTGCGAATATTACTTAATCATGGATAAAATAATATAACAATTTTCAGGGTCAATTAATTCATGTAAGATTTTTTTTTCTTTCTTTCATTTTTCTCGGTTTACTCTTTACTTGTTGGTTTTAGACCATTAGGTGTACTTACAAAAAAAAAGCGAAATATAATGAAATTACATCTTTTAAATGTCAGGCTGCAATCCGGTATTGATGTTTGTGCACAAACAGAATAACCTTCACCCATATAAAGGCTCTAAAATCATTTACAGTTTCGATGTTTAAACTTCCTAAGAGTACGGCCATGTATGAAATATTACCTTTTAACAGCATCCATATAGATAGGGAATGCCAATAAATCAACGAATCAAAGAACCCTAAAGGACCTACACGAGTTGAATATTGCAACAAAACGATTTTTTTCTTTTTTTTGAAATAACGCAATTTAAACAAATTGTAAAAAAAACTTTACTTTTAAAGTAGCGAAAGATGTTTTTGAAAAAATCCGGGAATGCACATTTTAAGATCACCTTTTTTCTTGTTTCATGCTTACTTGACTCACATGCATAAATATAGATATATTTTAATATGAAAATGACCAAAAACCTTATACTCCAGGGGTAGGTGTATGAGCTCTCGCTATAACGGAATAGTCAACCTGAACTCGTCTGTCATCTATTTCCATACCTGAGCACTGTTCCCTTGCCACTTTGGTATCTTCGGCGTTCTCAAAGTATAAATTTCTTGCATTTTCATACAGGGGTTACATGGACCATTACTGCTCCTGGATTCGATGGGATTGGAGGGGCCTTTCTTGGTTAGGACTTCATTTTTCCTTTTTTTGTGCTGTTGGGCTTTTTTCGTCTTTATATATCGGGCCTAGATTACGCGTGAGGGAGGACGGAGAAATGTGGGAGCTGCCTGACGGAGCGTTTTTTTTTTCTTTCGTGTCTCGTTCGTACGACGAGCAAATTCTTGCCCCCTATTAATATGCGTGTGGGGATTTTTGACCACTATGATCCAACTGTCGGGCGTTATGCCTCCGCGCCTATGGCGGCCATTGTCTCTAGGAAAAAAGGAAATTTTTTGGATATTTCACTCATAGTGCAAAATTGCAAAATTACCTCTTGTATACATGTATATGTATATTTATGTGCTGTCTGGTAAAAAAAGGACAGGACAGTGGTTGTGCTGTGGAACGTTCTTCGTTTTTCTCTTTTCCTAAGCTAGCCTGCGCAGGCTTTCAAGTTATTGGATATCGTCGGATCTTCAAAAAATTTTAAGCAGTGGTGGCAGAAATTTGATATTATGCGCTGAAATGTTCAAATATTGCACTTATCCGAGATGGATGGCTCGGATAATTATAGAAATTATTTATATATGAATAATACGCGTATGCTAATAATTCTGGAGTTCCGTTATTCCGTTCAAGCAATATTGGTAAACGTGTACAAACTTTTAATGGCAATTTTTGTAGTTTTTATTTTCTCAAAATGGCAATTAGTTTCGCTTTATTGAATTGAACTGGTTATTAATATATTATTTGCTGAACTAAATTAACTAAAAAATATTCCCGCAAAACTTGTGCGAAGCGTTCCTCCAAAACGTAAATGACATTTGACAACCACTCGAGTTGTCCCATGTATTTAATTTTTGGGCATCCGCATTAACAATTAACGTGGCTAAGTTTGTCTCGGGAGTGCTGTGCACCTAGCAAATTTTGGCTCACATAAGAAAATATCGTCAATTAAATCACATGATCGAAATCAGTCCCAACCAAAAGCTGTTTGAAAGCTTGAATACAATATGATATCTTCCGCACCACGCTGTTGCGAAAGACGAAAGCGTGACCACTCAGCCGAACTTCTAGAAAATCTTGAAGAGACTAAAAGATTGGAGCATCCATGGGAATTGTCTCGATACAAAGGAGACAAAATGACGAATTCGCCTATAGTCTGAACATAAAACCTGACCAACTATTAGCAACGAAACGTGGTGTTCTATCTGCAATCGCTCGATTGTTTGATCCAATGGGATCTGTCTCCTATTGTTCTATTGCAGATCCTTTGGAATGCTGGTCTTGATTGGGATGCGCTCTTGCCGGAAAGAATAGCCATTAGTCCCGATTGGCTCCTTTAACGCGAATAACAATTCCTGGACTTGAACTGTGTGGAGCCTTGGTCTTAGCCAAACTCATCTTTTATGCTCGTAAAGCATTAAATCTACATGATGTTATGATTTACACATGGACTGACTCGACCACTGTTCTTACATGGGACGGCTCTCATCCCTATCGGTGGAAAAGAACTTTTGGAACCAATACGATCATGAATTGTCTGAAGCTCTCTCAGTGCAAGGTACGCAATGGCATTTTTATTCTAGCTGCAGCCCCACACTTCAGCGGATTGTGGGAGGCTAATATTAAATGCGTAAAACACCATCTTAAAAGATCGGTTGCAGGCACAATTTTGAACTATGGAGAGATGAGCCCCATTCTGTGTCAAATCTAATCCTGCCTAAATTCACGGCCGCTTAGCAGCTTGCAGCTTGTGACGTAAATATTATTACATTATTACATAAAATTGAATTGAATTCTTTTTAAAAAGTTAAAGTAAGTAAAGTAAATTTGAAGTTCAGATTATCGATGTAATAACTTTGTTTTTAATTTTGTAATCTAGTGTTATTTGTGTAAAACTACATAAATGCAATACTATACTAGCTCTGAACTGTAACTTGATTTCTAAATTGCGTTCATTGCTTTAATGATTTTGATCGAGTTCAATTTAATAAAAGCAAACTGGAACTAACAGTCAGCGTGTTTTACTTAAAACCGGGTGAATTGAAGCACATGCTAACCACCTGTGCTACTTTTGCAAATCAACACACCACCGCACTCTTGACTGTGATGACCCACAACACATTAGCGCACATAAGGGATGGTATGCACCGTTCGGTACTGTACATCTGAAAAATGTTTACTTACAAAAGGCATCTGTTTTCGCGACAAATGAAGATCAAAGTCAAAGGGGTTACCTTATCTTGTCTTATCTTTTCTTATCTTGGATAGTGGTAGTCAATCGTCATTTGTCAAAGCGATGACTGCTGACAAGTTATTCAAAATTTAAATTCTTCGATTGGCGACTTTTTAAAATTCCATATGGGGGTTTTTTCTAATCTAAGTATATCTGTTTTATTTGTACTTACGAGCTAGTCTATAATTTGGCCCTGATTTCTTAATTTATTGAACGGCAGTTCATTTCTATTTCTGACATTTATTTTTATTTCAATTAAACATTTACGGTTTTTTAAATTTAGTCCTGCGCCTGGACTTACATTAATGTCTGTGAAAGTGTAGCAAAGTAAAGTGAAACAAAGTTAGTCAACATCATAACCTTTTTATCTTACGCTTAATTACATATTTGGTTTAATTAAACTTATCCTCTATTACAATTCTGAATCGTCGAAGCGTAGAATGGGATGGTTCCCGATCTTGGTTCAAAAAGGTTATTATTGGTATTAATGTTGAATATGGTCCAGTACTCGTTCGCTGCATCCTGTGCTCTGCTGTCTCGAGCCATTTCTCTTGACATTTGATTAATATGGTCTGCCTGTCTCGCTACGAATCCTCGCGCCAGTTTCACTAGGTGTTCGTCCAGTGGTTCCAATTTTCCAAGCGTTGCCGCTGCCCTGTAGAGTTCCTGGTTGCTGTAATATCTGTAAGGGGACTGAAAATATTTTGCAGTACAAGCCCTTAACACTTTTCTCTCAAATTTGAGTAATTCCTGAAAATTTGTTTTGTTTATCGTGAACCAAACCGGGTACGCATATGTCAGAATTGGCCGTATTAGCTGCTTATACATGAGCAGTTTTACTTTGGGGGAGATTCCTGAGCTTTTACGCATAAGAGGACTCAGAGTACTATACAGCATATTTGCTTTCCTAATGGTGGATGTAATGTGAGTTTTCAATTTCATCAGACTTCTAAAGTGTACTCCAAGGTATTTAGCAGTTTCTTTCGGATGACCTTCATGCCCTTCAATGGCGAGTTTAGCTTTTTTTGCTAGTGAGGAAATTCGGGCGCTCTTAGAATTCCTTGCCGGATTCCTGAAAATAATGAGCTCAGTTTTGCTGAGGTTTATTTGGAAACCCCAGCATTTATAATATTCGAGAAGTGTATCGACTTTATCCTTGAGTCCCTTGAGTGCGTAATTGGGGTTATGAGCTGATATAAATGTAACCGCGTCGTCAGCGTAAAGGAGCGTACTGCTGTTTGCGTCTTGTCCTGGAAGATCGGCGGTGAAAATATTAAAGAGAAGGGGTCCAAGAACGGAGCATTGAGGAACCCCAGCCAAGATCGGATTGATACCGGACGCAACTCCATTTATTTCAGTGTAGAAGCTCCTGTTTGACAGGATTTTGCAATAAGGGAGAACATATTTATCCCGAAAAGATCTTGACATTCTTTAGTAATGAACTGATTTGTAGAATGGTTAGGCACCTGCTTAGGTTTTGTCTCTTTTTGCGCGTTATTTTTATTAAATAGGCTAGAAAACGACTTACCCCCCTTGAATGTAATTGTTGACGTTTTTCTCCGCTTGACGCCTTCTGGATTCAGTTTCTACTGACGCTGTTGCAGGATCCGTTTGTATGTGGGGCATCCACGATAGCTGCTAGGGTGCCCATCCTTTTTGCATAAGACACAGTAGGGAGGTGTTGGCTCCTTTTCGATGATTGACGATGTTCCGGGATTCTCCGCTGGTTTGTTTATCTTACATTCGCCGGGCTGGTGACCTCCTTTGCACTTGACACATCTATATGGTGCTGAGCAGTTAGCCGCTACATGTCCGTTATGTTGGCAGTTCTTACATGGCGTCATTCCCGTACGCTTCAAATTTTCCCATGTAACCTTTTGGTTGATTATATATTTCACTCTCTGTAGCTCCACGGTGTCCGAAGTCGCACTCGTTTGAACTAGAAACGCGTTCAAGTTGAACTTATTTTCGCGGCTGTGTGGTGTCGAAAAACGCATAACTTTCTTTATCTCTATTTCGGGAAGCGCTTCCTTAATTGCCTCTTTCACTTTATCCTCGTCGTAGCTGTTGTGAATTCCCTTCAGCAAGAAATTCTTCGGCTTCTCTTCTGGAGGTGTAAATGTGAAGGAATTATACTGCCTAGATTTAAGCAAGTCAAATAATACTTTCTGGTCATTTACACTTTGTAGCTTTAAAATAGTTTTCGTTTTGTTAATATTAACAACACTATATTTGGGAGGGTTATTTAAGTTTTTCACTATTCGGCCGAGATCTTTCACATCGAGACCGAAGCACACAATTGGTGGTACCCTTGTCGATTTCTTCTGGGAGTTTTCCACGCGATTGATCACCTTATTCGTCGGAGCACTTTTACCGGTCACATGAACTAAATTTACCTCTTTGTTTGCTAGAGGCGCGTAATAATTTTCGCTTTCCGGATATTTTCTGCTTTCCGGATCTTGCCTTACACGTTTGTCCTTAACGTATTTTTCGCCCTTAAATTTCCTTTTTGAACTTGCACCCGAAGCCACTGACATCATATCACAATTGTCTACTTCTGTATCGTCGTCCATATCCGAATCATTGTCACTGTTTGCACTAGTTATATGACCGAATTTCACTGCTAATTCTGAGTAAATGTCACTCTTAATATCCGCACTTTGCACATTAAACTTTTTCCAGATATCGCGAACCATCACCTCAAAATGTTTAAATAACGCCGCTTTAGCGGTATCGTAATTTGCACTTTCTGCCATTTTTCCGCCAGAGTCCTGTCTCGGCAATATACACACACAATCACTATTACACAGAGTCACTATCTCACTACTTTGAAATCCTAAACACGCACATTTCTCACAATACAGGTTATAAATTTCCCAAGCCGCTTTTTCTTTTTTCACTGATCAGTCGCAAAGGTGTTACCTCTTTGACTGACGAATGACCAATGAGCTGACAAGTTAAATTTGCAAACAGTATATATACAAAAGTTTGGTGCTATACATTTCGGTACAGGAAGACAAAGGACGACAACAATGTGCCGTCGATTATGTTTAAGAAGCCAACGCAGTCCAAATCGAGTGATTCGAGACCATTGTTGTGCCTCAAGATTGTTTTGATGGCGTAGTCATTCCAACAACTAGTGAGCTAAAGTTTTCGAAGTTTCTGCTGGCTGATGCTTTTACTTTTCAACCCGAGGACGGTATCGGCTTATTATTAGATAATTATTGTAAACTGTTAACAGGTGATTGTATTGTAAACTGTTAACCGGTGATTTCTAGTGCATTTCTAAAAGGTTGACAGCAATCGGAAAATCGATGCACGGCAAAATCAATGACTTCACAACTAAATCAAATTGACCGAACGGCAAATTCTAACCTAAAAGTTGTGTTGCAAATATATAATTATTCTGTTTATTCTCAAAAGTTTGGAGAACTCTGTGGCATGTCGTCATTAGGACATCTGAATACGTTGAAACGTTATTATAATGAAACGTTTGTAGTTCTAAGAAAAACTCTTTTTGTGGAGTTTTCTTAGTAAGGCTTCTTTTAGGACACAAAATACAAGAAAAAAAATTTGGAAGGGGAATGGACACAGAAGATTATAAAAATGGAGGACGATTGTTGTTGTGTTCAACAAAATTTTGTGTTTCTAATGTAACAACATTTTTAGTTTTAAGAATTCCTTATATATTCACTTTTCTTAGTATTTTTTTGCTGCTGACGATTGGTGGCGCCAGAATTTGTGTTAATTTTGTGGCCACAATTTTGATACTTTTTTAATCCATCGAAAATATTCGATTTGCCCCCGCTCATAGTTGCAAAACTGTATAAGTGGTATTTATGTGCTTGCCTATAAGTGGTATTTATGTGCTTGCCTATAAGTGGTATTTATGTGCTTGCCAAAAGCGTTTATAAAAAAACATTATGCTCGACATGTTTTAGATTTAGAATTATTGCAAGAGGTTCCACTGGAACGACCGGCTCAAAATTATATTTTTCAGTACTAACCAATTTACTTCTCCTTAATTTGCGGTGGGTTGATATGTAAAATAAATGGATATATGTATGTATCTAGACCCAGTATAACTTGAAAAATATCATATATGTACTTAGTCAAAGTAAAAGAAGGTATTGAAAAAAATTCTACGTAGGTATATTGCAACGGTACGGGATCATAGAAAAGAAAACACCTGGTAAACAAATTTCCTCATCTATCTAAAGGAATGACTTAAAAGAAAAGTTCTATTTTGGATCAAATGCGGAGTCAGATAACTTTATTCTGATGATTAAAAATTAAGGGCGCTGATGTGGAAGTGCAGGAAAGGAAGTGAAGAATATATTTTTCAATTTTGGTATTAAATTAAAATTAAATTTCAACGCTTCAAAAATATTTCGTCCCATATTTTGATATTCGTCTCATGTCGCTACCAAAATTATTTCTTGTATTTTGTCTGTTACCTAAAAGAAGCCTTATTAAAAAAAATTACACAGAAAGAGTATTTCTTAAAACTATAAACGTTTTCTTATAATAACACCTCAAAGCATTCATTCGATTTTGATGTTTTTCACGACTTTAGCATTAAACTTAATCACTTTAATATTTTTTTATAAACAAACCATTTCACCAATCCCTTTATTATGAAGTCATTGATTTTGTCGTGCATCGATTTTCCTTGTAATTGGACGATATCACTCACCTCATGTAAACTTAGCGAGGCAACTCCGAAAAATCGCATGTAAAACGGTTTTTCCAACACAATTTTTAGGTAAGAATTTGCCGTTCGGTCAATTTGATTTAGTTGTGAAGTCGTTGATTTTGTCGCAATTCAATTGCAGTTGGAAGAAAAGGATGGAAACCTAGAAATTCTGCCTGCAGTACCGTCGTGAAATCAAAATTCTCTTATAAATATAGTAATTTAAGTCGTATCGGAAATCTGTTTCAGGAATCCACTAACGGCAAAAAAACGGCAAATTCTAAGATAGTTAAATTTTATTTGCAATCATTTTTTAAGAATTTTTCACACCCTGTAATTTTTAAAAAATAAGAACAGCAGAATTATTTTTTCCACAACTAAATAACGGCAAATTGTGAGCTTAGTCGTGCTGCGATTCGCCGAAGTTGTCCCGCTAAGTTGATGAACGTGAGCTGCACCCCCCATTGGCTGAATTTAAAAAAAGTCTCGTATCTTTTTCAATTTCAAATTTAGAGCAATATATTTAAGATATTCTTAGAGCACATAATTAGCACTAAATTATCAGAAGGTAAAAAATTTATTTCAGTGCAATCTGGGTGGTGGGGGGTGTGGCTCGACGTCGAGCTGCACCCCCCATTTTAAAAATTAAAAAAAATATATATATTGTCGAGTACATAATTATTGACTCTGGTACATAATTAGCACATATTTAGCACATTATTCTTTATAGTTCTTTTCTCATTTCGGTGTGGTGGGGGGTGTGGCTCGACGCACCTGCTATTATCTACTACATTATATGGAATGTACGATTAAAATTGTTGAACTTTTTCTGAAATCGCTGGAAATAGGAGTATTTATTGCAACTCAGGTCGCTGCATCACAGTAAGCCATATGCGTCAACAAAACTCGGAAGGAATGAGGTAGTTATACTAGAGGATGATATACCTGCTTAGGATCTTATGGAAATTTGCCGTCAACGAGAAAGTTTACCGGGACTGGATGGAATTAAAACTGCACAACGGAATAAAGCTACGACGTCCGTTTTAAATCACAATCTTATGATTACGGTGAGGTAAATGGATTAGTCTAGATTATTGCACAAGTTATCATGTATAGTTAGTTATCACTTAGAATTAGACTGAAGAACATTTATTTTGTAAAATTGCTCTTTTACTGGAACTTCCCTAAGCGATTTTACAAATATAAATCGACAAACCAACAAAAGTAGCAACTAGTCATACATTTACATATTTATAAGTCTATTTTCCCACTCAGCCATTTCTACTGTAGAAGTCCCGTCCTTTCCCGAAATCACTACCTTTCTTAAGTTTCGTCTTTTTTTGTTTAATTTTTTAAGTTTCTTCCTATCATCAGACCTTTATAAACTAGTTATTTTCCAAATTTTACCCAAATAATGTAATTTAAAAATTTTTTGGATGTCCAAATCATCATTAAAAAACTTTATTCCTCTACTAATTCATAAAGATATTGAAATATATTATTATAAATTCAAATAAATATTTTGTTATTTTCTCCATTTGCACGTGTACGAGCGAAACATCCAAAGCATATAATAATAAAATTTTGCGAGTTTGATTTAGTTAGATTCTAATGCAATTAATGTTAGCTTTTATTCTATTTGTAACACTGTACAAATACGTTCATTAAAGTTCTACTTAAGCAGTTTTCAACGATGCATTGTTCTACTCTGCCCATTCTCCTTGTAGTCAATTAAAAACTATATGATTAATATCAGTAAACAAAATTATGTATATTAGAAAACAATTCTTCTATTTGGACCAGGTGTTTTTCTATTTTAAAATTTGAGGTTTAATGTTCATATTTATACATTTTTCAAATAGCTTGCCGGTATAACTTACAGAAGACGAGCATGGATTTTTCATCGTTTCCATCGGAGCAAAGGATGTATTCATTCAAATTACAGTACAGCAAAAATTATTTGCTACTTTATATAGTTTTAATTAAGTAGCATATCATTTGGGCATCTTTGCATTACCTTTGCAGTACCTGAGGGAACGAGCCTTATTCGAACTTGACTGTTTCTTTCCTAATTTTCGCTACGTTAACAATGATGACAAAATGATGACAACAATATAATCAAAATCATCACAGTCGGTCCACGCGTTACGAAGCTAGGTGTCGCACCCTCCTGCCACATCCATGCAAAAGCAACATTTTTCTTATGATAGAAATTGAACAAGATACTCTATATAACAAAAAAACAAACATTCAAATCGATATATGCGTTACGAAGTTAGCTTCCACCATTTCCCCCATTCCATTCTTATAGAATTAATCCTTCTAACTCAGAAGGCGTACTTCTCAGGCAGAAGCCTAGAATCAATTGACCTATTCGCCAGAATAAATTAATATATTGAGCAAATGAGGCTCCCACACCAGCATGCAAAAAAAAACCATCAGTAATCAAAAATCCAAAACACGCCCACACACAACAATCAGTAAGAGTCAGGTCAAAAACAGGACACATATTCACAGCTCTACACATGCGATTTATGGGCTCATGCATACCATAGTTAGACCGAGAGTGAACATGCAGTAAAGACAGTCTTCTTAAGTTATGCGGGGTACGCCTATAAGAAACCACACCTGCGAGAATGCAAGAATCTATGTTCGAGTTCAAAAGCTGTTGAATAAAGACTAGGTCAGCAACTCTATGTCGTTCTTCCAACGAGTGCATATTAAACAATCGGAGGCGATCCACATAAGGAGGAAGCCTAAGTGGATCATTCGATGGAAGGTCTCTTAGTGCGAACCTAACAAAGTGCCGCTGCAATGCGTCTGGAATGAACAGCATAGCAGGGAGACAAACCTGAGATGCATACTCGAGAATTGGCCTGACCAAAGAAAAGACTAAGTGAATTAAGGTCTTCCGATCAGAAAACTCCCTTGACCACCGCTTTACATAACCAAGAACTGAATTACTCTTAGAAACAATGTAGTTAATGTGCAGAGTGAAATCGAATTTACGGTCAAGCTTCACTCCAAGATCAGTGACGGACAGCACACGACAGATATTTGTTTCCGCAAAGGTATAATCAATGACGAGCTGATTTTGATTCCTAGTGAATGACATAATTTCACATTTATTCAAGCTAAGCTGCAGGCCATTAGATCCGCACCAGTTCTTGAAGGTATTTAAATCCTCCTAAATGAAGGAAGAATCATAACTGTTTCTAACGCATGAGAAAATCTTTATATCGTTTGCGTAGATTAAGACTTTAGAGTGCTTAATCAATGGCAAGCATAAACAACAACGGCCCAAGATGGCTACCCTGCGGCACACCAGATGTAGCCCTAACGACCTTAGATAGAGTATTACGGAAAGATACTCGATATATCCTGTCTTTTAAGTAAGAGAAAATCCAATCGAGCAATAAAGGCGGAAAACCCAACTTTTCAAGCTGAAGCATAATCATTATCAAATGCCTTGACAAAGTCGGTGTAGACGCATTCAGACTAGAGACCTTGTTGAAAGGCAGAGACTATGTGGTGAGATTTAAGCAGGTTAGTTGTTTTCGATCTACCAGTTGTTGATTAGATGATATTACCCCCTTACACAGCCCTACAAGCTGTGAATATATAACAGATTCGAACAACTTGGGTATGCAGGAAAGCTTTGCGATTGACCTATAATTTGTTATTATGTTTTTATGCCCCTTTTTATAAACAGGAATTATTAAAGAGCTCTTCCATAGCGTAGGAAATCTACCGGCCTGAAGAGATTTGTTGAAGATGAGTTCCAGTGGAGTGAGTACGGCGTCAGAACAGCATATCAAGAATGCAGGTGGAACACCATCAGGACCAAAAGAAAAGTCCATTCTAAGTTCTTTGATACCATCCATAATAATATTACGAGCTATAATGGGCTAAGCAATGGAGGCAGCGGGACGATCGTGGATATGATCAAATTCTTCCAGAGAAGGCACAAAATTGCCAGATTTAAAAGCACTCTCGTTGTCGGCTATATCGGGCACGCTGCAACTAAAGGATCTATTGTACCACATTGTAGATAGATTATTATCAGTTTTCTTCTTCATATTTACAAATTTAAAAAAGGTACGAGGATCAATATGCAAGTTATCGCGAACATTATCGAGGTATTCCCTGTATAAAGATGATGATAACGCTAAAAAGCTGCCATGACAATAAACGAAATCACAATAAGTTGATGTGCTTCTACAGCGTAAGTAAGCTTTCCATAGTCTATTTTTCTTATTTTTAAGTCTCCGTAGTTCTCTAGTATACCACGGGGGAGACTCACAGGATGATCTCGACCGTTTGAGTGGTACACACGAATTAAACAGATCATAAATCCTATCATAAAACCCGTCGATATCGCTATCATCAAAAAGAGATGTGAAATCGATCGAAAGGATCCTGTTTGAAAGATCAGAGAAGTCCGCCCTTTTAAAATCAAGAACGTACTGATCTACGTTGGGGTCGGCAGTATTAGAACCATCGTAGCAATAATAAGTTACGAGAACTCGGTTCGACTATAGTGTTACTCGAATCAGAAGAAAATATAAGATCTAACTGTCTTCCCATAGAGTTCTTTACACCACTTATTTGGTGTAAACCAGAGGAGGAAATGGCGTCAAGAAAATGGGAGTCTTTAGTAGTAAGACAATTAAAGGGAAGGTAGTCATCGTTATCAGCGTTGAATACCCATTGAACGCTGGGTAATTTAAAGTCACCAAGAAGGATGATTATATCCTGTGGGTTTGTCATATTATTAATAAAATCTAGGCTAAGAATTAAAATATCGTAAAGACTTCTACCATCTACATCAGCATAGTTTGTCAAGTTTGGAGGGATATAACAACAAAGCAGGGAAAATGTGCATCTTCATCAGAGATATCTTAAGAGCTAAGAGCTCAATTGTGAGCGTGTCGGAAAAGGCAGGTATATCAACCAAGCAGCAATCCAAATGCGATTTGCATGCAACCAGCACGCCGCCCCACGAGCCATAGAGTCAGAGTATCTTTCCTTACGAAAAATCTGAGAGGACTCGTCAAGAATTTCAGCATCATTAAAACCGTTATGAAGCCAGGTTTTGGTCAGAGCGATGACGTCGTTACAACAGGCAAGAGAAGCCTGAAATAACTGGCTTGTTCTTAATCCCCTTACATTTTGGTAGTAAAGGGATAGCGTACTTAGTTTTTTTTGGTTGCTAACAGTTGTTCTAATTTGAGTGCTTCCCGCGACCCGGGGCACAAACTCGTGTGCAATGATATTCTCGGGCCAGAAATCGGGGGCAGACATTATTTCGAAAATATCCGGGGACGATGTCAACTTAAAAGATGACATGAGTCTTTGAGAATGACGAGATCCTAGAAGTTGACAACGGAGGAGTACAGAGTCTTCAGCACCACTCCTCTCCCTCACGTATCCAATACCGTCGTCAACAGAAGTCGATGGATCAAGTCGGGAAACAAAAAAGGACCTCAGTGGTTGCGCAATCTTACGATTGAAACCCTCATTTCGAGACACATTATTAGATCTCAACGGGAAAGTGTTTTGCGATGAGTGATGATTATACTGGGAGACATGTTCACGGCTGAAGCAACATTCGGTAAAGCAGGGTGATCAATGGCGCGCATTCGGCGGGCACGCCTACGGGCAGCGCAAGAACGTCGTGTCTAACCATCACGAGGGCCAGGCGAGCCGCCATCACCAGTTGCAAGCAATACAGACGAGGGACCGCCCACCTCCAGAGCCGGATCAACAAGGGGCTCGGAGGTAGAGTCGCGAGATGTACAGCCCCAACCCTCCGGGCCAGAGCTACGGTCGATTTACTTAACTTTCCCCCCTCAAGTTATGTATGATCCATTATTTAAAGCGAAATATATATCCTAAAAAAATCTAGTAAGTTTATACCAGACATAAATATGACTCCGTCACTCTATGATAGAAACTTCTTTAGGTTAGGTCAAGGTTATTTCGACGTAACCTTTGCCCTTTAAAAACATGGCAACATAGACAGGATTAGAAAAACCGCATCCTTAGAACTCCCTGAATACTTAATTATTTTATTGCACTTTAGGTAGGAAATTCTTTAAAGAAACAAATTTTTAAAGATAAAAAGTCGAAAATGTTTGTTTTGGGTTAACAGGTAATTAATTTTAAGTATTGCTGCAAAAAAGTTATAAAAATGTTAGTGTAATTTTGTTTTATTGCCGATATTAGCTTGTGGTACCCAGAATTCACACCCTTGTATCCTGGCGTTCTGTTACTCGTACCTGATGAATATATAAATAAGAAGGAAGTGCCATAAGCTGAGAAAACTTCGGCATATCTATTTAAGTAGTGGAAAGGCTTTTTCAGGTGTAAGTGCATCATCGAAACATATTTAAATAAAAAAGCACCGCCATTGAACAGTTGACAAATGAAATTTCTGAACGTAAACAAACTGGAAATAGTAATGTAAACTTCGTAAAATTATCATTTCCTTTCCAGTATTTACTCTTTTGTAAGTAAATATAGACAATAAACAGTCATAAGAAGTTACTTATTAACTAAAACTTTCCTGAAAAGTTATAATCCTCGCGAATTGCAGCGATTATTTTCACAGCACAAAAATCACAATTCATTGCGAAATTAAGTTAAATAGAACACTTTAACTTCTCACAGAGTTTTTTCAAAACACTATTTTTATCGTTCTTTATCTATTTAGTCACACAAATCTAATTATTCACTTATAACTTGTTTATAAACCAAAAAAAACTTTTCTGACAAATGCTTTAGACAGAAATCGCCGAAATCAAAAGTTGACAGCTCAACTTAGTGAACTTCGCCTCCTTCCCCGTCTCCACCTTTCCCACGAGCAAAATAGCTGGTCTCATGTACACGGTTCATACACGTAATGGCCTATCCTGTTTATTATCTCATCTAAGGTCAGAAAGAATACCTATTATAGTTGGACGCGAGAGAGAGAGCGGCTGTACTGGAATATTAAAGGAGATTCCCCAACTGGCAAGCACCCCAAAGAGGGGTAGTTACACGGACTTTCCAAAGGTTAAAAGAAACAGGAAGTATAACTTCACATGACATGGAAACACGACCCGAAACCTCGGGAACTTCTACCGACGTCGAGCAGCAAATAATCAACATCGTGAAGCAGGACCCTGAGACGAGCATGAAACTCAGCCCAAGGACTACTGGAAGGAGATTCTGTTTACAGATGAACGTCAATTCACCAGAAATGATATCACGAACTTTCATAACCTCCATTTCTGGTCTAACACTAACCAACACAGGTGACCTCATTCAAGCAGATATTCAGTGTCAATGTTTGGGCTGGTATCATCGGCAACCATTTGGTAGGACCATTCATTTTGCCACAAGTGCTTAATAGTGAAATTTATGCGGACTTTTTGGACAATACACTGCCAGATCTAATAGTGGAGAACCCTATGGATGATATGAGGGGAATGTTTCAACAACTCGATGGAGTACCAGAGCATATGGCTAACATGGTGAAGGTAATACTAAGTGAAAAATTTCCTAACCGCTAAATTGGACGAGGTGCACCGATTCTTTGGCCTGCTAGATCTCCAGACCTTACCACATTGGACTTTTGCTTATGGGGAACAATGAAGGGTGATGTTTATTAAAGCACAGTTTACACTAGGGAGGATTTAGTTAGCCGAATTGGGAATGCAGCGACGAAAATACGGGAGAGGTTATAAAATTTGTATACTTTTAAAAAGTTGTAAAATTAAAAAATAAAATTGTAAGAAAGCTTGTAGGGGCGTTGCTTAGGACCGATTGCACCTGTTGGTAGCCGCTGTCTAGATGGAGAGTGTTGAAGTATGACCGCATTGGTCTGGAATATTTTGAATTTCCGATTATGGGTGAGCATTAGGCATCGTCACTTTTATTTCATCGTTTGGCCCCGCCTTCTAATGGATGACTATTTCTTACCTTACGTCGTTGTCCAGCAGTATTTGTAAAAGTTTGCTTGTTACGTCGTGTTATGTCTTTGGTAACCGGTACACTTTTTATTTTGTGCGAGCTCATTGTTAATTGAAAGTGACATTCCTGCAATGTGTTTTAGTAACATTTTCAACTTGAATATCGTACTACGGATTACTAACATAATTTCTAATTGTGGTGTCGCTGATAAGTTGAATTGAATACCTATCTTTTAATTGATATAAAAAGTTTAATCTTTCTTTTTACATTTGAACTGTTGGTGGAATGCAAGAGTGAGGGTTAGGTGAGTGGTTTTAATCGCGGGTTGTGGGTAGATGCCGAGGTAATGGATGAGCAGTGGTCAAGTACTTTTTTTGGTGTTAGAGTGGGTGGGCCGCATGGCCGGGAAATGCTAAGGTTGGCCGGTTGGATAAGCGGTAGGTAGTTGGGGCGCTGGTGTGTGATTGAATGTAAGTTTTCGGGGGTTGGATGGGATTTAACATTTAAGGTGAATAGTTCTGTAACTAAGTGAGTACTTGTGATGGGTAACGGTAAAGTGGGCGATAAAGACAAAATGATTGGTTGTGTATCAGAATGGCTGAGGATATGCTAAGGATGAGTCACTAATTATCGGTGGAGGTTGTAGGGGGGGAATGCTGGTAGGTAGGTGGGAGGGTGGTGGGAAGGGTAAAGGTGGAAATGAAAAAATGACATTTTTTGTATCAGAATGGCAAAGATGACGACGAGTTTGAGTTACGTGATAAGTGGGGGTGGGTGGGTTGGTGAAAGTGTGGCTGGTATGAACCTGTGGGGTTCAGGGATAACTTTTAATTTTTGCCCAAACAACTCCTCACTTTAATATTAATACTTTATTTTCTTTTAATTCACTTACAAAATTAGCTTAATTTTTCAACACATTACACTTTAACTTCTAGTACAGGACTGATCTGGATTGCAACTTAATTTACTCATTAGACCTCTTGTAACGTGCAAGTAAGCGAAATCAACCGGCTGACACATCATTCATGTGTCTTAAAACGTGATCACGAGTAAGTTGATCGCCGGACGCGGAGGTCAACTTAGCCGAATAGATTGGGAGCATGTAAAAATGACACTCAAGGAATTTCGCAACATAAGAAATTATAGAATTGAAAACAAAAATAATTCTGGGAAATTATAGAATTGAAAGTAAAAATAATTCTGGGAACCTGGGAACATAACACCTCCCTCCTTAATAAAATTGAGTTTATTGGGATAAAATCAATTTGTAACATTGAAATCTTTTTCAGCTTGAGATGGACTGATAGATGCGCGAAGCTGTCGTAAACGTGTTTCAGCTTGATGATCAATTTCTTCACGGATGGAAATTACCGACGGATATCGACTGACTGGTTGATTTTCGTTACTTGTACGGGAACAAATTTTATTTGTTATTTTTATTATAACTCTTACGACTATTTCTAGATATTATACATCGATATAATTTATAAAATATAAACATAAGAACCATTGAAGATAAAATATACAGAATTAATGAATACATGGATGGATATCTTATGAGTGTTGGATGCCTTTCAGCTTCCGCTATTCTTTCATTAATTTTATCTAAATTGTGCGACACGAGTTTGAGACTATCTAGGTTAATATTGGTTAAGGATAAGGGGGATAACTGGAGATATTCGTGGGAGAAATTCAACTTGTTTTGTTTACAACAATCATCATTAATAATTTAAATTAAATTTAGGGAAGGGATAACAGATTGGAATTCGGTGGTCACGACGTAATTGGGTACCAAACGGTTCGAGTTCATATACGCTTCGCAACTATTGTTGAGTGTTAGGATATTAGTACCTACAATATTCAAATCTATTATTCCTTTGACGTGATCGCATAGAATCGTTAAGGGTTTACTCTGAGAACTAATTAGTATCCAATTATTAAATTTTAGGGCATGTATTATTTCGAGATCTCCGTACAACATCTTAGTGCTGCAATTTTTTGGTATCTTGTTGGAGTATTTCATGAAGAGATTTATTTCGCAATTAGTATTTTGGCTTGTAGAATAAATAATATTGCTTTTACATAGAAAATGGTCGTTAGTTAGTAATACACATTCATTTATATCATGGATAATGCTATAGCTCATGTGGTTACTTGAGATTGCAAGATAGTTAGACGTTGGTTGTATGTATGCATAACTTCTGCCATGCTCTTTATGTGGGATAGGTAAGGGAATAGGTTTATACAATTTAAAATAAACATTTCCAATCAATGGAAGGTTTAATATGAAAACCAAATTTTAATTTTTGAGTTATACTGATGCCAAATAATATGTGAGCATGTTGTAGGTTACAGGGAACTGGAAAGTTTAAACCTTTTGGTAAGAATTGTATGTTACTATTTAGTTCAGTTACGAGCTGAATAGGGTTAATAACTATTGGATGACGAGTATTTTTCTTAGCGAAGAGTACGGCATTAATAAGGTTATCTATTTGTTCATTAATTTGGTTCGATAGGTCAGTAAGCAACCCAATGACTTCCTTTATTTGTAAGATATTAATGGAGTTTGAAATAGTTTCGCTAAATTTATTTACTTTATTAATATTTTCGTTTAAATGCTTTTCATGAATTTTCAATTGACTAATAGTTTCGTTAAAATTCACGATGGTACTCTTTATAACATGTACTTGATCTTTCATTAGATTAAGACTTGTGTGTTCATCGTCTGCAACTTGATTAATCGCGTTCTCGAAATATTCAGCATCGTTTGAATCGAGGGTACCGAAAACTGTTTTAAAAACTGATCATATTCCGTTAAACCATCTGCGTCTTTGCCTTGTATGTCCGATTAAATTTTGTAGAGACTCCAACTTGTTTTGGAGTGAATGGATTTGGGTAGAAATTAAATTGAGGGATTGTTTACAATAGTAAGTGTCTGAAGTATCATTAAGGTTACTACACAAATTAAGTGATTTAAGGTAAGTATTTTTAACTAATTCAAACTTACTAAAGTAAGTGGACATATTTAGGTAGGTGACAATTTTCCACGTAGAGGAATGAAATTTGACATTACCAAGGTTCTCAAAATAAATTCCGCTGTTGTTTCCTAATTTCTCCAACCCGTAATCGGTCGCAATGGTTTTTTTACATCTGAAAATTATACAGAAGGTTTAATTCGATTTTTGTGGACTCTAGTTTTTTTATTATTAATCTTAAGAGTAATGTTTTGATTATTATGGATTTTTAAGATTTCAAATGGTCCCTTGTAGTTAGGAGCGAGTTTGTGAGACTTTTTATTTTGTAAATAGACCATGTCTCCTATTTTATAGTTAGGGTTATGAATTCTTTTATCGTATCTATTTTTGGATTTCTGTTTTGATTCAAGAATGTTTTCTCTAGTTATCGTTTGTGACGTATATAGCCTATTCTTAAGTTGATCAATATAATTATCGTAAGTATTGTTTAGAAATTCAATAACATAAATTTCAATTCAAAGCTAACAAAAAATCCAATGTCATTTGCTTCATTTTAAATTATGTCAGCAAAAACTAATTCTCATCACCTTGAGAAATTCTGCAGAAAATTGTTCTGCTCTAATCTAATAGTCAATTTACGTCCCAGGAAAACATTAAGAATTTTATATTCAAATGCATAATGAAGATAATTTTATCACTGGGGCGTAATCTGATATGTCGAATTGCATTCCTCCTCACCGGTATGAAGATTTGTGTGGGACAATTCAAAAAACAAATAATGTACTTCTGAGGTATTCTTTTCGTGAGAAAGTAGCGATAAGAAAAGCTTTTATGTAAAATATATTTAAGTGACATTGGAGTGAATAAATCAGTTCAGTTTTATCATCTTTAAAGCTCGGGCGTTTTAATTAGTGTCGGTTCAAGACCAATTTCTTCTTTCAGGAAATATAATTAGTGTGGCGGTACATAGAACCGTTCACACATCATACAGATTTTGGTAAAAGAACCAAAATCAAACTCAAGTTGTGACGGTACAAGCACCGTTTACAAAAAAAAATATAATTGAACCGTAGAGTAAAGGAACTCTACGCAACATTGGTGACCCCGACGTGATCGACTCACGTCATTCGTAATAGCAAGCTGGCATCAAACAAAAACGAAATGACTCTGGAGGAATTGACGAAAAGACAGCAGGACACAGGGTCCGAAATAAGACGCCTGTATACGAACTTCAAGAAGGATGGAGAAGACCGTAAAACTGTCGATTACCTGCAGAAGAAACTACGCACAATTGATCACCTCTGGTCCGACTTTGACGAGACAGATTTCCAAATTCGGACACTATATGCAGACCAACTTGAAGATGGTTATTTTACAAAGAATTATTATCAAGGTATTCAGTCCGGATACCAACAGTTTAGACAGGAACTTGCATCCAGACTGGAGATTGCAGAAAGGAGCAAGGCTTCACCGGCAATCTCTGGGCCGAGTCAATTAATCAAAAAGGGAAATGGAGAAAATCCAATCCCAGCCACACGGGCCAACCATCTCATCAGCCTGGTTACCAAACAAAATGCTCTGTTCAGCATTGTCCAGGGATCTATAGCACAGCCATCAATGATGAGCAATCGTCAATCTCTGCAGATGAGGATTGACTTAATCGAACGTCATTATCAGGAGCTGCGGAATATGCACTACAGAATCTGGGATCAAACAGACGCCCCTGATACAGTCGGCTACGACTTCACCGAATATTATAACCTAGAAGAAGAGGTTCAAAACAAATTGACGCAGCTATATCAAGGTCTCAATCAATTTCAACTAAACACAGGCAACGACGTAGCAGCTCCAGCAAGTTCATCGCCAATAATGGTCAAACTTCCCAAAATAAGTTTACCAACCTTTGACGGAGATTATTTGAAATGGAGGCAGTTCCGCGACCTTTTCACAGAACTGGTGCATAATCAACCCAATTGCAGAGTCAAATTATGAGGCAGCATGGCAAGTGATAAACGAGAGGTATGAAAATACTAGACTTCTCGTCACAGCACTCCTAAATAAATTGATGTCACAACAGAACATTTCGTTCGAGAGCGCCGCAGCAATTAAAAGAATGCATGACACAACTCAAGAGTGCTTGCTAGCACTTCAGAATCTAGGAGTACCCACTGATCAATGGGATCCTCTTGTCATCCACATCTTGGTTAAAAAGTTGGATAAAAACACCCATTCACTATGGGAGCAATCATTAACCCAACCAAGTACCCTAAAACCGCTCAAGTCATTGATGGAGTTCTTGGATACTCGCTTCCAATCTTTAGAGGCGCTCGGAAATAAGGTCAGACCCACAGAGGAAAGAAGACCACAAATCTTAAGATCACTTGCGGCCACAACCAACTCAGGTTTATGTTGCCCAGCATGCAAAGCAAATCATAGATAGATAGTCAAAGATTTCTGAACTTATCGCCATCCAGTAGGACACATCTGGTAAGAGCCGCAAAACTATGCACAAATTGTTTAAATTCAGGGCACATCGCAGCTGCATGTCCGTCAGGTAATTGTACAAAATGCTATCAGAAGCATAATACATTGCTGCACCAACCAAGTTCCACACGAAAACAAAAAGGGTGTAATTCAAATTCAGGACGAGAGCCCACATTGAATAACAGACCATCAGAGCAGGTTACATCAAGTGAAGCAAATGCAGCAAGCACCGCAACGTCTCTTTCAACCAACACATCAGGAATTACAAGGAGATATGCACTTCTAAGAACAGTTATAGTTAAAATTGGCTATGGAAATAACCCACCAATTGAGTGTCGAGCTATTTTGGACTCAGGATCACAAATAAACTTAATAACCGAAAGAATGGTGAAAAGACTAAGAGTGAAGGAAATATTGGAACCGATGTGCATTGAAGGGATCGGACAGCGAAAACAACAAGCCCAAAGAAGGGTAAGCCTAACGCTGCAATCAAGAATCAATGGCTACAGTCAAAGATTAGAAGCCTACATCCTACCACGAATTGTCTCACCGCAGCCTACTCAGATGATCGACATAAGCACATGGCCCATACCGGGCAACATTCAACTGGATAAACTACCAGTGCTGCAAAACACTGTGTTCGGATGGACAGCGAGCGGCATGGTTAACATGATACCTCAAGATCATGCAACCTGTGCCATATTCGATGAAAAACAACTGGACCAACACCTAGAGAGGTTTTGGCAACTAGAAGAGACCTCAACCATGAAGGACAATTTCACAGCCGACGAAAGACGCTGTGAAACATATTTCAACCAGACAACAATACGAGGAACTGATGGTCGTTTTGTAGTCAGACTACCATTCCAAGGTGATCCCGCAATCCTAGGCGAATCGAAAGATGTTGCTCTTCAACTTTTCTTCGCGCTAGAAAGAAGCCTGGCCAAAAACCCAGAACTCAAAAAGCAATACACGGAATTCATAAATGAGTACATCAAGCTCGGTCATATGAAGGAAGTGAACTTCAATCAAATTGAACGACCGTATTGTTTTTTACCTCACCACTGCGTGGTAACGCCACAAAGCAGCACAACCAAGCTTCGCGTGGTCTTTGACACTTCAGCTAAAACATCGTCAAACGTTGCCATCAATAATATACTACATACCGGCCCAACCATACAAGATGATGTATTCTCCATCTTATTAAGATTCCGAATGCCGAGATTCACCTTTACTGCCGATATAGAAAAAATGTATCGGCAGACCAGAAGTATCAATTTATATGGTGGAGAGACGATTCAAATAAAAAACTCAAATGCTTCCAATTAGCCACCGTCATCTATGGAACGACATGTGCACCATATCTCGCAACAAAATGCCTCCAAACACTGTCGGCGGAAAAGATGGCTGGTTACCCCTACGGTGCTGAAGCCTTGGCTCGGGACTTCTACGTTGACGATGTATTATAGTAGATAGTCTACCGATCGCTCTTGAAATGCAACCTCAGTTGAACACTATCTTACAATCAGCAGGCTTCAAGCTAAGGAAATGGTGTGGAAACCACCCGCGTTTGTTGGTAAACATTCCAGAAAGTGACAGGGAGGTGCAGCTAGACCTATCCACTAAAACTGAAGATGACATCAAAACTATTGGGTTGACATGGCTTCCGAAATCTGATGAATTCTGTATCAAGACAGCATGGAATGGTAATTCTAAAGTAACAAAACGTACTGCATTGTCCGACATTGCACACCTCTTTGACCCACTTGGCATATTGGCCCCAGTAGTGGTAGTGGCAAAGATATTTCTACAAAAACTATGGACAAGCACCGTTTACAAAAAAAAAATATAATTGAACCGTAGAGTAAAGGAACTCTACGCAACAAGTATATTTAAATTCTGGTTCTTTATTAAAGGAACTAGGGATTTTAGGTTTGGTACCAAATAGCAATTCAAAGGGAGAAAACTTAGTACTGCTATGTATAGAAGAATTGTATGAGAACATAGCGGTAGGTATCCAATCGTCCCAATTATTTAATGTTGGATTAAGGTAATGCTTCAAGTAGTCCTTTAAGGTAGTGTGGGGACACAGAAAAACAAGAGCTGGACGAATCATTAAACCTCCAAAACGTTTCGCTTAATCCTAAGGATACGCTGGCAGGGGAGTAATGTGGGGACACATCATCATTCATATTTCGGTTCTAATTTTTACTAACAAAAACATTTGTAACGTTTTGTAAATTAGGTTGCGTTTGTTAATTAAAGCGTAATTTTTTCAAATAATCACCTCCATTATTTTAAATTTAAAAAGCCCTTTGAGAAAAGGCAAAATTTTAAAGTCCTTGGGAGCTAACTACTCTTAAGGCAATTACAGATCCTGTAGGCCCACAGAAGTCGATGACCAGACCTAAATAGACTGCTACCTGGAAGAAGCTGAAGTACGGACAACAGCTCCTATATTGGTGACCCCGACAACAACAACCACCTTCAATTAGCAGTGCCCCCCACCAGTGGTAAGGTACTGCTATTGAGGAGATCCCTTACAAGGAGGTTAACACGTGTCCTCCTCTCAGTAGAAATAACATTCGCAACATTCTACTGCAGCATCATTGATTCTGCCTGCAGCAATATTGGCAACCGCTGCTTAATCCCAGGTTCTTAGCAGTTCTATCAAGAAGACGACTTTCTGTCTCACCACAGTACTAGTAACTTTGATAGACGTGTCCCCCACCAGTGGTAAGACACCTTATCAACAGTTATTTTAAATAGTCTTAAAGAGGTACCCCCCAGCAGTGGTAAGGTACACTCTTTGTTAATTTAAAACAGAGGTGCCCCCCACCAGTGGTAAGGCACAGTCTGAACTTTGTTGGCTAAATGGGTGCCCCCCACCAGTGGTAAGGCAGCCCATTAGTTTGCAAATCGGTACAGTCCTACCAGAAGTGACCCTGACCAGTAAAGAAGAATATCAGCAACGTAAAAAAGAAAAAGAAAACAGCAGCAGAAGAAAAAAGAAAAAAGAAAAAAAGAAGCAAAGAAGAGTATCAGCGAAAGAAAAGAAAAACACCAGTCAAAGAAAAGAAGAAAACAGCAACAAAGAAGCGTAAGCAAATCAAAAAAAAATTAGTCTTATTTTTCTTTTGGAAGCAAATATCTTTTCTCTTTCTCTTTAATATATATCTATATTACCTTAAAATTATCTCTTGTGTACTAACCAATTCAACAAGTAAATCGCAATGAATGAGTTGAGATTTATTAGGCGATTCAAGCCATAAGCCATGCGTTTCTGACCCGGGTCAATTGGCTGTCCCATCTTCTTCTTCTGCTTCGTTGTCGATTAATGCGGTTTCTGTAAAAACTATATCATTTTGGCGGTTAAATCCGCAGGCATGGTTCCTCCAGCTAGAATCACAGTTCGTGCTAGCAAACATTTTATCGGAAGAAACAAAATTTCACCATCTTAAATGAGTTAACTTTAGGAGATTCTCGTCCTTCATTTTTATTACGGGAAATGAAGACGTTGAACTCAGGCAAAATCTCGGAGGAAATATTAAAATCTTTATGGCTGCAATGGTTACCGGGAAACATTCAGGCCATTCTAGATTGTAGTTCAAGTACATTAGACGAGTTGTCCATTATGGCCGATAAGATTTTGGAAGCGACTAGTCGAACTGAGGTGTATTCGGTTTCAACCGAATCAAACCCAGAGGTTTCAGCTATAACGTCGTTACAAAACCAGGTCAACGAACTGGCAGAACATGTCAAAAGAATTTCTCGTCCATCATTTCGACCTACTTATAATAATAATATGGAAAGGTCAAAATCTCGAACCCAATCTCGTAATCGTAGCCGTTCTAAAGGTAAAGAGTGGTGCTGGTACCATTATAAATTTGGTACAAAAGCCAATAAATGCACTCAACCATGCAAATTCACAATCAAACATTGGACAAACTAATTGGTCAGTCCCCATTAGCGACGGGGGAACTGGACGTACTCAAAAGTCGCTTACACATTTTTGATAAATCTACCAACAACAATTTTTTGATTGATACCGGTTCAGATGTTTCCGTAATCCCAAAATTAAAATCACAATTCATTAACCCTGATGGTATGAAACTTTTGGCAGCAAACGGATCAGTTATAAACACATTTGGTAGAAAATTACTAACCATCGATTTAGGCTTGCGTCGAAATTTTCAGTGGGAATTTATAATAGCTGACGTTCCCAAACCCATAATCGGTGCTGATTTTTTACGAAAGTATGGATTGTTAGTTGACTTGAAGAACAGGGTACTCATTGATCCCCTAACTTCAATTCAGTCAATCGCTAAAACAATTAGAGGATTATCAGAATCACTAGCCATTTAATCTGACCCAGCTATTAATCATAAAGTACAGAAACTACTCAAAAAATTTAATTCCATTTCAACAGAAAGCAGTTTCACAACCCCAACTAAACACGATGTACTACATTATACAGGGTGATCCAAAAGTCCGGGAACGGCAGAATATCTCGGCGAGAGAGCATTTAAGAGAAAAATGTGAAATACAAAAGTTTCAGGATTTTTCCCTGGCTATCCGATGGTGAGCTTGACATTGACCGAGACCTTGACCTTGAAGGTCATTTCAAGGTCAAATATAATTTTTCAAATGCGACCCTATACTTTTGACACCAGAAATGAAAAAAGCGGAAAATTTTACGGTCAGATATGATATTGAGTGATCCCTCCCTTTTGACCTTGGGGCCCTCACAAGGTCAAAATAATAATTATTAATTTTTTTAAACCCCATACTTTTATCACTGAAATGAAAAGAGCATACAATTTTACGCTCAGGTCGTGACCTTGACCATGACCGTCAAGGTAATTTGGAGGTCAAATCGATATTTTGAACGGCACTTGCACTTTTATCCCGGAGATTAACAGATAGTTATTTTCACCATAAACATGGCCTTGATTTTGACCTTTACCTTGAGAATACCTAAGGCAAGGCTGAGAATACCCGTCCAGATAAGGCAAGGTTTGAAATACCCGGCCAGCTAAGGCAAGGTTTACAGTACCTGGAACAACCTAAGGCATGATATCTTTATTTCTCGGCTACGACTATCTCTTTAAAGCATGTGCTCAAAATGATTACCGCCAACTTCTTGGCAATATGCCATGCGATTATAAAAATTTGATACAGCCCTCTGAATTATGTCAGGATCAATGGCAGCAATTTCGTCCCGTATTCTTTGTTTAAGATCATCAATATTCAATGGCTTTGTTCGATATACTCTTTCTTTCAGATATCCCCATAGAAAGAAATCAAGTGGAGTGAGATCAGGTGATCTCGCTGGCCATTCAATTATTCCACGTCTGCCTATCCATCTCGCATTGAATACTTGATTTAAGTAATTGCGAACACTTACCGCGTAATGAGGTGCTGCTCCATCTTGCTGAAACCAAGTCTGATTAAATTCATCGCCTACAACAGCACGAATAGCAGGGATAACTTGATTCCTTAACATTTGCTCATACAGCGGACCATTAAAATTTCCCTCAATGAAGAAAGGTCCAATTATTACATTGTTTATAATACCTGCCCAAACGTTCACTTTTTGAGGGTATTGAGTGCTTCGGCTGTCCATCATCCAGTGGGATGGATATAGTTCAAAAAGTTCACATTATCATCCATTCGGATCATCATCAATTCAGAAAACTCTAGGCGCCTATCGGGATCGTCTTCATTCAGTTCTTGTACTAGTGAAACTTTATAGGGATGACATTTTAATTTTTTTGTTAAAATTCTTTGTACCGAACCAAAACTTAAATTGTGTAATTGTTGTAATTTTCTAACGGAGTTATGAGGATCTTCTGTAATAGATAGTGCAACATTCAATTGGTTCTCTTCCGTGGATGCTGTTACTGGACGACCCGATCTAGGAAGATCTTTTACACAGCCTGTTTCATTAAATCGTCTTATCGTTCTACTGACAGTCGATTTCGATACTGCATCTTGTCCTACTCTGAATGTTTCGTTAAATAAATTTGCAACATTCTCTAATGATCTTTCATTATCACCCCATTCTCTCATCATGAGAATAGTCATTCGCTCTCTTTCATTTAGCGGAGCCATTGTAGTTTTGTGTGATAAATACAAGTTGTAAATTTTACAAAATAACGCAAAAATTAAGAAAAATCCTTAAACAAAACAATTGAAATGCAGTACAATACAGAATGGTCTCGCGATAAATTAAAGTGAAATAAAATAATAAAGCTAAATAAATATTTACTAAAAATTCAGAGAGCGGATTTATACACCGTGAAACCAATGTATTATTTATTTAAAAAATAATTAAATTACTGTTCACGATATTATTAAAAAGGAAACTCATTAACAATTATGACAAATTAAATACTATGTTAGAAAATGAAATGAAAATGAATCAAGAAAAAATAAGAGAAGCAGCCACTAAATGCACTCAACTGTAGTCAAACTAAAAATGTTGATCGAATATGTGGACGAATATTTTTGCGATAATAAAATAATTTGTATTCAAAATCAATATTTATTACTTGTCATTCGCATTAACGTTGTAGGCCCTACTACGATGGGAAAATTTTTCTTGTCTAAATGCAAGCTAGCACTTAACATTATCCTATCAAGTTTTCCAATAAACGCAGTTGCGGCCTTCTCAAAGGATAGATTACAAGCAAGACCCCTGAATCTTTGGATCGTGTTTAATAAGAAAAAATTACATCTAAACTCAGGTCATGAAACGGAAGAAAAGTGTAATTGTCAAGGTCGTGGTCATGATTAGATTCGTACTTTGTACTCTAAACGACCTTGAAGGTTATAGTAATGGTCATGGTAAAGGTCAAAATGAAGGCCATGTTTATGGTGAAATTAACTATCTGTTAATCTCCGGGATAAAAGTGCAAGTGCCGTTCAAAATATCGATTTGACCTCCAAATTACCTTGAAAATCATGGTCAAGGTCACGACCTGAACGTAAAATTTTATGCTCTTTTCATTTCAGTGATAAAAAGTATGGGTTTCCATTTAAAAAAATTAATAATTATTGTTTTGACCTTGTGGGGGCCCCAAGGTCAAAAGGGAGGGATCACTCAATATCATATCTCACCATAAAATTTTCCGCTTTTTTCATTTCTGGTGTCAAAAGTATAGGGTCGCATTTGAAAAATTATATTTGACCTTGAAATGACCTTCAAGGTCAAGGTCACGGTCAATGTTAAGCTCACCATCGGATAGCCAGGGAAAAATCCTGAAACTTTTGTATTTCACATTTTTCTCTAAAATGCTCTCACGCCGAGATATTCTGCCGTTCCCGGATTTTTTTATCACCCTGTATACCCACTGAAGGACATCCAGTAACTTCTAAGGTTCGTCGCTTAACAGGTGAAAGGCTCACCGCAGCCAAGAAGGAATTCCAATTCCTATTGGAGAAAGGAATTTGTCGGCCTTCCGATAGCCCTTGGTCATCTCCACTTCACTTGGTGAGGAAAAAGAATGGTGAATGGAGACCATGTGGAGATTATAGAAGGCTTAACGCCAGAACAACTCCTGACAGATATCCTATTCCTCATATCCAAGACTTCGCAAATCAATTGGAGGGCAGTATGATCTTTTCAACAATTGATTTAATCAAAGCGTATCATCAAATTCCTGTCGCAACTTCCGACATACCCAACACAGCAATTTGTACCCCTTTTGGCCTCTTCGAATTTACCAGAATGACTTTCGGATTGTGTAATGCCGCACAAACTTTCCAAAGGTATCCATTCGGTTTTGCGTAAATTACCATTTTGCTTTGTGTATCTGGATGATGTTCTAGTAGCCTCTAAATCTGAAGTAGAACATTTAGAACACCTTAAACAACTCTTTTCAAAATTCGATGAGTATGGTTTATCCATCAACTTAGAGAAATGTAATTTCATGGAAAAGGAGGTAAAATTTTTAGGACACTCTGTTTCAATTAATGGAATTAAACCACTGCCAGAACGTATTGAAACCATAAATTCAATAAAACTCCCAGAATCGGCGAAGGAGTTAAGACGTTTCCTTGGAATGGTAAATTTTTACAGGCAATTCTTAAAGAACGCTGCGTCCATCCAAATGCCGTTAAACAAATTTTTAACAGGCAACAAAAAGGACGGCAAGAAAAAGATAAACTGGACAGAGGAAGCGGTCAGGGCTTTCGAAGCAACTAAGAAACAATTATGTGAGTCTACCTTACTAGCATTCCAATCTGGTGGCGCTCCATTGGCCTTAGTTGTTGATGCTTCAGATATAGGTATTGGTGCTGTCGTACAACAAAAATGTAACGACATTTGGCAACCATTAGGTTTTTTCTCTTCGAAATTATCTACCGCACAATCAAAATACAGTACGTATGACCGAGAACTTCTGGCAATATACTATAGCATTAAACATTTTAGATTCTTCTTAGGAAGGACCTTTACAATATTTACCGATCATAAACCATTGACCAAAACCCTGACAAAGCTTCACCAAGGCAGACAAGACACCTCGATTTCATATTTATTTAAGCTTAATGCAAGCTATTACATAAAAAATACAAAATAACAAAATAAATACTACAAACTTAAATAAACAATAATTCATAACAGATAATGTAAGCTACAATATAAGCTATGATTATGATAACTATAAACTGGGAGGTAGGAGAATTAGGAAGGGCGATCAGGATGGGCGGGATAAAGATATAAGGCTTTGTGAAGGGATGATTTACTCAGATTGAAGTCAAAGGAGGGAAGGTCGTTAACTTTTCGAAGCATCCTGGTAATTGGTTCGCGTTGACCGTAGTTCGTGCGATGGCCGTCGAGTCGGAAAAGGGGAGTGGACCTAAGGTTGCAAGGGTTGGTATAGATGGGTAAAGACTGCAGGATTGAAGGGCAGTCTATGGCACCAGTTAGTAGCTGATAAATGAAGAGAACGTCGGAAACATCACGACGTTTACTTAGGGGTTGTAAGTCAATCAGTTTCAGACGGTTTTCATAAGGTGGAAGGTTGAATCTATCTACCCATGGAAGATCACGTAGAGCAAAGTGAATGAACCTACGCTGGACAGATTCAATTCTGTTAATGTGGGTTGTTTGCGTGGGTGACCAAACCTGGCTGGCATATTCAAGGAGAGGTCTAACGAAGGAAATATAGAGGGATTTGGAAACATAAGGATTGGAGAACTCTCTAGACCAGCGCTTCACAAACCCTAGCGCGGAGTTAGCTCTGTTAATTATGCTATCAATATGGGAACGGAAATTTAGTTGACTATCACAGATTATTCCTAGGTCACACAAAGAGGTAACGATAGGGACTGGTACGTTGGTTAACATGTATGTTCTCGGGGTGGAGGTAAGACGCTTGCGGAAATAAGAGATGGACTGGCATTTGCAGACATTGAGCTCAAGAAAGTTTTTCATGCACCATGTGGTGAAGGAATCAAGGTCATTTTGGTGAAGAAGAGAGTCGGTTGTGGAGGAGATATGTTTAATTATTTTCATGTCATCACCATAAATGGACAGCTCTGAGTATTTTATGACACAATCAACATCATTACTTGTAAGGATGAAAATTAATGGACCGAGGTGGCTGCCCTGAGGGACGCCGGAACGAGCGACAATGGGGTTAGAAATGGATGAGCTGAAAAGAACATTGTATTGACGGTTGTTGAGGTAGGATTGAATCCAGGAGATGAATCGGGTGGGGGGGGGGGGGTGGGGGGGAAGCCTAGGCGATCAAGTTTAAACAGGATAACGCTATGGGCGATCTTGTCAAAGGCTTTACTAAAATCGGTGGCGATAACATCAACATCTTTACCGTTTTCCAGGGCACATAGTGTTTTGGAGACGAATTCGGTAAGGTTGGTGGTTGTAGATCTACCTTTGAGGAAGCCATGCTGGGAGAGGGAGAAAATAGGCTTACAGTGGGAGAAGATGGAATCATAGACCAATTTTTCGAATAGTTTAGGTATGGATGATAATTTAGCAATGGGTCTGTAGTTGGATACATCGTTCTTGCAGCCTTTTTTGTATATGGGAATAATATAAAAGTTTTTCCAGAATTGAGGGAAAACTCCTTGAGTGACCGAGAGGCGGAAAAGCAAAGTAAGGGGTTGAACTAGATGCAAGGCACACTTTTTCAGAACTATGGCCGGAATGCCGTCAGGACCTGGGTGAAAGTCATCCGCAAGCCCGTTAATACTGGCGGCGATTTGTTCGGGGTCAGGGTCAAAAGATGTAACCGACGTTTGAGTGCATTTGTCCAAGGATGAAAAGTAGCTAAGGTCAGGTTGCAGCGAATTGTCACTGAAAGATTTACTGAAGAAGTGTGCAAAGAGGTTGGCGATAACCTGAGGATCTGATGAAGAGGTATTCTCGAGCTTTTGGGTGGAAGGGTAACCATTGGATTTCTTCTTAGAATTAATAAAGGTAAAAAAGCAGTTGGGGTCGGATATGAGGCTTGTTTCCATCCGTTGGAGGTACTCATGGTAGAGGGTATCAGAACGTTCAGAAAAAGAGGTGTAAGCAGACAAGTAGGAAGAGTAGTCAGACTCAGTCTGGGTCAGAAGAAAAGTTTGCCAACGTTTATTTCTCCTGTTGCAGAGAGAGGTCAATTCTCCACCGATATAAGACATATTTCAGGTAAAGATAATGTCGTGGCCGACACACTATCCAGGCTCAATGAAATTGGTATAATGGGAGCCATAGATTTTGAAGCGGTAGCTGACGCACAAAATAATGATGCGGAACTTCAATATCTGATTCAACATTCTTCTCTTAAAATAATTAAAGTAAAATTAATTAATTCAGATAAAGAAATTTTCTGTGATGTCTTTGGAAGCAGAATGCGTTCATATATTCCAAAAAATTTTCGTAAAAACATTTTCGAGGCAATACACAACTTAAGCCACCCCGGAAGTAAAGCATCAGTTAAACTTTTAACCAATAGAGTCATTTGGCCATCGATTAAAAAGGATACCAAGGAATGGAGCAAAAATTGTATAGCTTGCCAAAGAGCCAAAATCTCAAGGCTTGTAAATGCTCCATTGTCCGACTTCCAACATGAAACAGAACGTTTCAAAACAATCCACATCGATTTAATCGGCCCTTTACCAAGCTCTGAAGGTTTTAAATATTGTCTCACCATAATTGACCGATACACGCGGTGGCCGGAAGCTATTCCCATTGTAAATATCAGCGCGGAGACAGTAGCATCAGCCTTACTGAAAAATTGGATTGCCAGATTCGGAGTGCCATCAACCATCATTACAGACAAGGCACACAATTCGAATCATTATTGTTCAAAGAAATTTCAAAACTATTAGGTATTAAACGTTGTCGTACAACGGCATACAGACAAATGGTTTTATCGAACGTTGGCATAGGTCGCTAAAAGCATCCCTAATGTGCTATGAAAATTCTCAGTGGACGAAATACTTACCACTTGTCCTCTTAGGTTTCAGAGCAATCAGTAGTGACGAGTTCCAATTTTCTCCCGCAAAGCTGGTATATGGAGAAAATTTACGGTTACCAGGAGATTTCTTTAACAAAACAAATGGTTTAAATAATCAATCGGAATTCATAAAAAATGTGGAACAACAATTCGAAAATATTCAACCATCACCAGCATCACGGCATAACTCACAAAAAATTTTCATTTTCAAAGATTTAAAAAATTGTCATTCTGTTTTTATCCGTGCTTACAACCTCCATACCAGGGACCATATCAAGTGTTAGTAAGAAACGGAAAATTTTTTAAACTCCTCGTAAAAGGTAAAGAGATTAACGTTTCCATAAACAGATTAAAACCTGCATTTCTTAGCTCGTATCTTAATAAATCTCAAAGCACTTCAACTAACTCAAATGAACATTCTCCTACTATAACACAAAGATCAAGTTTGCCAGCGCAAAATATTCTTTTACCAGACAATCGAATGAGTATTTGTCCGAAGCCAGTGCAAGGAAACAACCCAAATTCGAGACACAATCATTGGCCGAATTCCATTTTAACACAAGATTCATCACCAGCAAAGGATAGACCACACCAGACTGCAAGGTCGTTAGAGCCAGTGCAAAATGATCAGACACAACCAGTCCGAATCCATAAAAGGGTGTCTTTCCATCCAGTGCTGGAGAACCCAATACCTTCGGCAAACTCAAACAAAAATGAAACAGACATAAAAAGAAATAAAACAAAAAAAATAACATTTACAGAAGACGGAAACACATTGTTCCCTTACAGAAAAACAAGAGCTGGACGAACCATTAAACCTCCAAAACGTTTCGCTTAATCCTAAGGATACGCTGGCAGGGGAGTAATGTGGGGACACATCATCATTCATATTTCGGTTCTAATTTTTACTAACAAAAACATTTATAACGTTTTGTAAATTTGGTTGCGTTTGTTAATTTACGTTCATGATATACTTGTTGAATTGGTTAACCGAGTAGGTCTAAACAATTTTGTTTTGTATTTCATTACTATATAAGTCAGAAAATTTGTAAATCCAGGCAGTTGAATTCTGACCTTCAACGTATTATATATCCATTTTAAAAAAGAATTAAAAAATTATCAAATTAAAATCAACTTTTATTAAAGCGTAATTTTTTCAAATAATCACCTCGATTATTTTAAATTTAAAAAGCCCTTTGAGAAAAGGCAAAATTTTAAAGTCCTTGGGAGCTAACTACTCTTACGGCAATTACAGATCCTGTAGGCCCATAGAAGTCGATGACCAGACCTAAATAGACTGCTACCTGGAAGAAGCTGAAGTACGGACAACAGCTTCTACAGTAGAATGAGATCTTTCAAGAGCTCCATTACTTTGAGGATGAAACGCAGTCGTGTGTAATTGTTTAATATTTAAGACTTTAGAAAATTCTTTTAAAACATTGGACATGAAATCTGCGCCTTGATCTGAGAGAATGCAACCAGGAATACCGAAATGACTTATGAAATTTAGGAGC
This sequence comes from Leptarthrus brevirostris, assembly GCA_964036015.1. Lineage (NCBI taxonomy): Eukaryota > Metazoa > Arthropoda > Insecta > Diptera > Asilidae > Leptarthrus > Leptarthrus brevirostris. The sequence goes on from OZ038371.1 coordinate 72,388,331, forward strand.
GTTTCGGCAATTGTAACTGCTTCATCATTTGGAACAGAATATGCAAGTGAATATTTTGTTAAATCATCTTGCATGGTGATGACGAATCTGTTACTTTTCTCTGTGATTGGAAGCGGCCCAACTACATCTAAGCATAGTTTTTCAAAGGGGGTCGTCGCGGTTGAAGTAATCTCCATAGGAGCCTTGAATGTTTTCCTCACCGTCTTGTTTTTCTGACAGGATTCACATGATTTAACAAATGTTTTGATTTCTGATTTCATTCGTGGCCAATAGTACATAGATTTAATTCTATTATATGTTCTGTGAAAACCACCGTGACCCGAAAGAGGATCGTCATAGTTCTCTTTTAGAATAACAGGAATATCGTTTCTTAGTGGAGTTACTATGTTGCCTAAATAGATAGTTATTCTGATTTTCGTATTGCGGAAAATGTATTGGATGATACCTTTTAGTTTAGAATATTTAAACTGGTTTACTGGGCCTTCAAAATTTGGTAATGAAATAGATTCGATTTTGTCTTCAATTAGTTGATTTTTCAAATTTTGAATGGAGTAGAAGAGATCTTTATAGAGCGGTTTTTCCCAGTGATTTTGTTTAATGAAGCAATGGTAAATATTTTTTCCTGTTTTGACATTAATTGACTTAAAATTGAGCAAAATTTATTGCTTTCGTCCAAATCAACACTAGTAATGTAGGCAATATGATCTTGTGATTTAATTAAATGTGATTCTTTCTCTTCGAAACAGAACACCTTAGGTGTAAGAGAATTATAGAAAAATTTCGTATAATCTTCGAACTTATCTTTATTCGATGATCTAGTAAAATTTATGCTTGTAGTTGATATTCTAGATAGACAGTCGGCATTTGAATTTATCTTACCTTGTTTATAGACGATTTCGTAGTCGTATTCTTCTAGACGCAATCGCCAACGGACTAATCTCGATCCAGGATCCTTGCAGTTGAAAAGCCAAATTAATGGGCGATGATCAGTTATTAATTTAAAACGTCGACCATATACATAGGGACGGAAATGATTTACTGCCCAAACTATGGCCAATAATTCGCGTTCCGTTGTACTATAAGTAGACTCTGCTTTATTAAGAGTTCTAGAGGCAAAGGCAATCGGAAGATCTTTACCTATGGGACCTTGCGATAGGATTGCACCTAAAGCGAAACCTGATGCGTCGGTGGTTATGAGAAATTCCTTAGTAAAATAGGGATAGATAAGGATAGGATCTTGTAAAAGTTTAGTTCTAAGAAAATGCTTCCTCTTGTTCGAAGGTCCATTCAAATTGCTTACCCTTCTTTAGTAGAGAGGTCAAGGGTTTGGATAATTTACTGAAGTCTTCAATAAACCTTCGATAATACCCTATGAGACCTAAAAATGATTTGATATCCTTGGGTGATGTTGGACGCGGAACTTCTTAAATTATTTTAATTTTCTCCGGATTTGGTTTTATACCATCGCTAGAAATTATATGTCCCAGATAGGCGACTTCCTTGTGGAGAAACTCGCACTTATCGGGCTGGAGTTTGAGATTACTAGCTTCTAGTCGCTCGAAGATCTTTGTGAGCTTTTCCTCGTGGTCCTTTAATGATGAAGAGTATACGACGACATCATCGAGGTATACAAAGCAATGAGTCGAGGTTAATCCAGACAAAACAGAATTCATTAATCGCTGAAATGTCGCTGGGGCATTTTTCAACCCCAACGGCATGCGATTAAACTCGTAATATCCTTATGGAACGGAGAAAGCAGTTTTGCTTTTATCTACTTCAGAAACTTCGATCTGGTGAAATCCAGATGCGAGATCTAATGTGGTAAAGTAGGTACTGTGACCTAATTGATCTAATATCTCGTTAATATTAGGGAGCGGATAGGAATCTCCAATAGTAACATTGTTTAATTTCCGATAGTCAATTACGATTCTCCACTTTTGCTTACCAGAGGCGTCAACCTTCTTTGGTACGACCCAGAGTGGAGATGACCACGGTGATACAGAGGGCCTTATAATACTTTGGTCCAACATTTGTTTTATCTGTTTATTGACTTCTTCCTTATGACACTCGGGATATCTATAAATTTTACTGACTACAGGAGGAGAGTTACCTGTATCAATGGAGTGTTTGATAGAAGGAGTAGACGTAAGAATATCGCCTTCAAGAAAGAATAATTTATTGAACTTCCTACAAATACGTTCAATACTTTCCTTTTCTTCACAATTCAAATGATCCATTTTGATTTTCGATTTTAGGAGGTTGTTTCGATTTAGTGTAAAATCCGGATTATTTTCAAAGTTATACGTTTCCTTTGAAACAGGTAGAAGGTGCACTTTTGTATTCGTAAGTGGCACTCTATTTTCAAGAGTATTAATAACTGTGGCGTATGCCTTGTTATTGAGACGCACAGATGTGATCGCTCGACTAAAATAAACACCATCTAGGATTTTTACATCGGGAATGATACCTTCTTTAATTTCTGGATTCAAGACTTCCACTTCAATTAGGGACTCTGATCGCACTGGCAAAATTATTTCGTTGGAGTTATTATCAAAAAAAAGAGGAGTTAGAGTCCATTACTCATTTTTAGAATCAGAACATTCGATTCATAATCTAATGTGGATTCATATTTTTCTAAGAAATCATTACATAGGATACCGTCGTACGGTATATTTGATTCAACCGTAATGATATGGAACTTATGTTCCAGTTTGATGCTATTAGTTGACATGGACAGATTTGCATATCCGATTGTTTTAATAGGATTTTTGTTTTCGTCAATTCCTCTTAATGTTAAAATTTCATCGTCGTAGTATAATGTTCTAGGATTAAGAGAGTTAAATTTTGTGATTGAGACGTTGGCACCACTATCGACCAGTAACTTGAAAAATTGAGAATTTGAATTTGAGCAGCTAAATTTGATATGAATGGTATTTGAATTAGTCAATACTAATTGAGATTCAATGCAGGGAACTGGCTTAGCTCTCGAGGGACCGCTGCTGCTGCATCGAGAGTTCTGATGTTTCCCGACTTCGGTTCTACCGCGGAGGTGCTGCTAAATTCAGTCAGGGGGCTGTTTACCCTGCGTTGCATTATAGAAGAGTTTTTTATAACAATTTGAGGTTGTGTGACCCGGACGTTTGCAATTATTACAAAATTTGGTAAACTTCTGTTGATTGAGCAATAAGGCTACCTTTTCTTCTTCAATGGCTATGTTGAAAGCTTCGTTTAGACTGGAAATTTCTCTAGCTCGAAGCATCTGACTAATTTCTGGCCTTGCATTCAGGATAAAGGTATGTAAGGCAAGATCGTTCATCGATACTATACGGCCTGACAATTCCCCTGCTGGGTGTTTTCCTTGTTGTATCCAGGTCAGTACTCGTTTAAGGGTCTCAACGCGGCACATATACTGTGACACTGTTTCATTTGCTAGTTGGCGGCAACTTAACAATTCCATCAGTTAATGACCATGAGTTTTCTTATCCGAATACATGCTTTTTAGATAGTCCTTTAAAGCAGACCAAGTACGGAAAATATGATTAGCGCAAGCGGATTCTGCTTTTCCAGTTAATTGCGCTTTTGTATACGCTAGTAAAATTTGTTGTTGCTGTTCATTTGAAAGATTAAATGCGGAATCGCAATTATTTAGAAAAGGAATTAATTTCTCTCCATCCCCGTCAAATGGTTTGATAAACTTGAATAATGTGTTTATATCTACAGTATTCGTTACACTATGACGTTCTTCAATTTCACGCCGTGACGTGTCGGAAATTGGTTCAGCTGGGGTTATGAAAAGAGGAACTGCGAGGGTTTCTTTCTCTTCGGTCGCATCTTGTGACGTCGTAGGCATTTTTATAAACTAGTATTGAAATTCGCAAAAAACTCTTTTAAAACTTGGTTTCTTAATTTATAAAGGTACAACAATATAAAAAGATTTTAATTTCACTTCACACAGTTTAGAATGTGGCAATACAACACTTTTGAGGATTAGAATATTTGAATTTCACTAAGCCTGCTTTTATCACGAGATATAAATTATATTTATTTCTGAATTATAATGAATTTGTATATCGATAGCAAAGAAATTTTGTTAATGATTTATTTAATTTGATTACAATTGATCAAAATGAATTATATATAATTTATTATATATATTATATAAATTAAAATGATTATGATTGACTTACAATTCGAACAATACGACGATGACGATTATTCTCATATTGGCCATGATGAACGATGATGGTGATGATTTTATAGATGATTTAACGATCTCCAGTTGAGGGAGCGATGTAGGATGCGGTTGAAGACGATGACTGAGTACGCTGCACTTCTAGTAATATGCCACGTATTGATTTAACTGGGATTTCTAATTCACAGCTTGGTTGATTTTGCGCTACTCGGAATTTTTTGTTCACAATATGTATCAATTTATCTGCTAACCGGAATCTTTTCACAGTTTTGTACAGAATTCAGAGTTGTGTATTTGCTTGGCAATCCCACTTCTGACACCAAAATTTTCTGTTATGAACCTGTGGGGTTCAGGGATAACTTTTAATTTTTGCCAAAACAACTCCTCACTTTAATATTAACACTTTATTTTCTTTTAATTCACTTACAAAATCAGCTTAATTTTTCAACACATTACACTTTAACTTCTATTACAGGACTGATCTGGATTGCAACTTAATTTACTCATTAGACCTCTTGTAACGTGCAAGTAAGCGAAATCAACCGGCTGACACATTCATGTGTCTTAAAACGTGATCGCGAGTAAGTTGATCGCCGGACGCGGAGGTCAACTTAGCCGAATAGATTGGGAGCATGTAAAAATGAAACTCAAGGAATTTCGCAACGTAAGAAATTATAGAATTGAAAACAAAAATAATTCTGGGAAATTATAGAATTGAAAGTAAAAATAATTCTGGAAACCTGGGAACATAACATGGCGGTAAAAGTAAATGATTGGTATTTTATCAGCATGGCTGTGCCAACCGCTGCATCGAGATGACTATTGTCATCTTCATTATTTTCTATACTATATTATTTATCTATTATGATATTCAACTGTCCTTGTTAAAAGCACATAAAGCAAATTGGAATGGGATGATGATAGCCTGAATCAAATGCGTTATGTTAGGTTAGAGTGGCTGCCTAAGAAGGCACACTTAGGACAAGGAGGCCCATTGTGATACCACAATTGAAGCTATAAAAATTAAACCCCTTAAAAATACCTAGAGGAGAAGAAGGTAAACCTGTTACTCTCTGTGCATAGAGCCAGTTCCCTGTCTCCAGTGGAACCTAGTTCTCAAGAAGTCAAAATAAAATTGGCTGGGATAGAAAGGGTGTTGAGCCTTAAGCCGTCATCGAGAACCATTTGGAGCTCCTGATAAATCGAGCTAGGTCCCTGACGTCAGTGAAGTCTAGTTCGGTTAGCTCATCAAAGAAGGGGGAGCCCAAAATCCGGTTCCTACGATTGGCTAAGGCCGGGCAGTTGCAGAGGAGGTAGAGTACGGTTTCCGCTTCCTCTTCAAATGCGTTAATTCTAGCATTGTTGTACTTTGCTTTCTTAGAAAGTATTTAAAATAGCGTAGGTAATTATTTTACGCAATTAGTTTAATTCATAAATCCATTAGGAACTATTTTCCCCTGCGGTAGGGTTGATATGCAGACTTGGAAATATATGCAGTTCCGTGAAATCGCGGTATCTCTTAGTAGATATGATTAAAAAAAATAATTGGGTCATTTCACGCGTGAAGTCAATTGAACATTTACAGAAAAAAAAAACAGTTTGCGACAGCATGTAACGGATAGATATGATTTTTAGCCAACAATACACATAATAAATAAAAATAACTCAGTCACTTCCAAAGCATCTATCAAAGTTGCATTGCAAAAAGCGGTTTTAGGTGCATATGGAAAATAAATAAACCTCACCTAACAGTACAGTATATAAAACTGAATGTGTACAGAAAATAGGGCTAAAAAACCAATTTAAATTCCAAGTATGAAATATCGGAAAAATATATGATAACTTGAGTAGTGGAAGATTGTGCTTTGGTGAAAGAATATACTACTAGTAGGGATTATACAACCATTTAGGGGGTGACCTTCTCAGGCCAAAAGACGGCTAAATTTAGAGGCAATGGAACGTAAATGAAGAAATAGATATGATCGAAATGATAATTCAGCTCTCCTTCAGCCGTTGTATTATAAATTAAGAGCCTACAGGAAAGAAAGTTATATTTCTCATTATAAAATGAATAAAAACAAAATATTTTATGATTATTAGATTAGAAGAGAAGATTAAGAGATCAAGAACATTCCAAATAGATAGATAAAAGTTCTCGTTGCAATGCAGTTCAGTTAAAATCGTTATTTAACCAATTAAGCTCTTATATAGTAAAGAGATAGAGACTTTGTGGTAGTTTCTTGACAAAACTACGGGAAATACTTAACAGTGATTTACTAAACAAAACATTATTAGGTTGGCCGGATGAGTCACATTAGCAATCAATCACAACAGATTCGCCACGCAGAAGTCAGTTAGAAAAGTGAAAGAAAGCACTGTGCAAACGGCAACTTTTTAAATGTTAGGGAATTTCCTTCAATCGAGATGTTTACCAGCCGCATAAATCATTCCAGAGGTGAGACATTCGCTGCCGTCATCATTGCCAATGCCGCGATATGTCACTTCAACTAGCTAATTCTCACACTTTTCTCTTACAAATTTTGTAGATAAATGTGCTGAAAATAAAGCTTTGTTATCACTTAGTTGAAATTAATAATGTGAGCAGCACATCAACATTATATTTTATTTACAATTTTGCGTCCACTATTGTTTCTTATTTCAGATCAAATGACAGTCATGAACATCAACTTCTCAAACCAAAACAAACCCTCTATGGGTCAAATTTGTGACTAATTTCCGGATCTCTAAAGATCCGGATCCAAGTTCCGAATATCCATACAGATCTTGAGTTGTTGTTGTGATTCCGTGTTGAAGCATGATTTGGATCATAAGATCTGTATAGATCTTGTGCAAAAAACACGGCTATTGTGTCGATTAGTTCCAAAGTTAGACTCGTTTGCGTGGCACCACGTAGAAAACATGGACAACAAGGATTTTCGTGTGTTAATTAAACATTGTCCAAACCAAAAAATGGCTTGTGTGTTACGGCGAGTCTACACCTTCGAAATCAATGATTTGTGAGTGGACCAGTGAATTTAAATATGTGGTCGTACAAGCATCGATGATGCTGATCGTTTTGGACAGATCAGTGCGGTAACAACTTCAGAAAATATCGATAAAATCCACGACATCGTTTTAAACGACCGAAAAGTAAAGGTGCGTGAGATAGCCCCTTAAGATGTCAACAGAACGTCTGTGAAATATCTTTTTAGCATATGAAAAAACTTTGAGCGAGATCTGTCACAACCGATCAAAATCAACGACATGTGGATGAGAGTGCTGCTTAAAGCTGTTCCAGCGTAATCCAAAAGAATTCGTGCGTCGGCTTGCGACAATGGACGAAGCGTGGATCACCACTACACACTAGAGTCCAGTAAATAATCTGCGCAGTGGTAACAACCAGGGGACAAGCGGCCGAAGACGCGAAAACGTGCCGTAAAAGTATTGGCCAGTATTTTTTGGGATGCACATGGAATCATTTTTATAGATTATCTCGTAAAAGGTAAAACAATTACGGGAGTATATTACATTGCATTATTGGAGCGATTGAACGATGAGATCAGGAAAAAAAACGACCGCACATAAAGAAAAAAAGTGCTCTACCACCACGATAATGCATGAGTTCACATATCTCGAAAAGCAATGGCCAAATTGAATGACCTGAACTCCGAAATTCGTTCCCATTCCTAAGACATGCCATCGAAGGACTACTTTTTGTTCCAAAACTTGAAAAGATGGCTCCAGGGTAAAATATTTCACTCGAATGAAGAGATTAAACAGAAAACAGATGATTATTTTGAGGCGCTCGACAAATCATACCATAGGAAAGATGCAGAAATGTTGGAGGAACACTGGAAAAAGTGTATTTCTCTTGGAGGGGACTACGTTGTAGAATAAAAAAAAAAATGTCAAAAAAATGTTTTTTGAGTCCGGAGACTTTTCACCCCATGTAGTATCTTAAATATTTACATTACAAAATGACTCGACTAGAAAAACCGACTTACTTCTACACAAACTTAATTCTTTTCGAGTCTTTCTTATCTTTCTCTTTTACAATAAATTTATTAACTTTAATCTTTGCTTATTTTGCTAACTGTATTAATAATATGTTTTTCTATTCTTTACTTTTCTTTTGCTCCATCTTTTTATTTTATATTTTGTTTTCTTTTCTAAACGTTTATAAAGAATTTTTAATTTGTACCTTATTCTTAAGCTTAGTTTTTGTTCTATAATTAATAAGTAATTGGAGTTTGCACATAGTCATGAGATTTATTCTCAATTGTGCTATATTAAATAAAGTATTATTATTATTGTTATTATTATTGATCGGGAGTAAGCGGACGTGTGATTTTTAAAGAGCCGAAAAAAGTGCCAAAAAGAGAGAATAAATAGGAAAAAAGTGTAGAAAGTGCATCGATTGTGTTGTTAGCGGATACTGAGAAAAAAGAAATTTTGAATTTCAGAAGATTTATATGTAAAACTATTAAAGAAAAATTTAGAAAAAGTGAAAAATATTGACATTCAACAAAACTTTTGTGTTTATCAAGGTTTCTATGGTTACGGTATAAACTTTGAATTACAAAGTAGCCAGTGCAAAGTAAAATCGAAATAATTTTTGCTACTGCCCTCAAAATGAGTGGCGGTAGCAGCAGCAGTGAAAATGGGGGGAAAATAAATCCCCCCAATGTTAAGAAAAAGAAGGATCGGGGAGTTAAAATGAACCTCGATGCCTTCTTGAAAAATAAAAAAGAGCCCACCGAAAAGGCTATAAATAAGAGCCCGAATGAAGAGGCTAAGGCATCTCTCAAGCGCAACAAAAGAAGCCAATGTCACAGCGACAGTAAAAGCTGTCGCACCTGCACCAGTGACAACTGTCACACCTGAGACCAACTCCAAGTCATCACCACGACTCACGGATGTTGTGAGAGCCGCCTCGGAAGCAGCGCCACCTCCAAACCCCGTCATTATGCGCCCGAGTCTCTCGGGATCTAAAAAGGACAGCAAGAAGACACCACTAGCAGCTGTAACTAATAGTTCAAGCATAGTTTCAGGGATCAGCTATGCCCAACAGGTAGGTGGTAGCTCCAATAAGGGTTCCTCTTCCATATTAGAAGTTTCAGGCAAATACGTGACTCCACGTCCGCCCCCGCCGGACTTCGGAAAGTCTCGACTGAAGTCGAGCGCAAAGTTGCTGGAGTTATTTGAGGCAAGGTGGCAGGATGATTGCTACGGTATGCACATTGAACATATCCGAGAATCCGCGCATAGTGCATACCTTAAGGCGATATATGCTGCTATCGCTCCAGATGAGCTCTTCTCCCTTGGGTTGGTGGGCCGTGGAATGGTGGAAGTGTATACCACCACCATCGAGGCGGCAACTAAATTAATGCTCGAGGGCATCGACGTTGGTGGTAGACATCTCTCGCCATTTCCGGTGTCGGTAAAAGCCACAAGGGTTATACTCTACCAGGAGGATATCCTAGGGTTCCTTAAGAGGTTTGGGAAAGTCCACGGGAAGGTTCGTCCTAGCTCATTCAAAAAGCTCCTTTAAAAAAGCGAATGACGAAGAGGAAACCAAAGAAGTCTGAGGAGGTGGTGATGGCCCCGCCAGTACCACCTACACAGGGAGAAAAAAAGAAGAGGAAGCTCTCTGACGAAGGCAGTGGCCCTAGTTCTTCGAAAGCGCCGGCAGTGTATCCTAGCGGAGCTACTTCCCGTCTCTCGGAGAGCGAGGCTATGACTGTCGACGATATAGAGGGCCCACCTCTGAGCGACTACGAGTCGTGTGGGAGTAGCCTATCGATTGGTAGTGGCTTTGAGGTGGTTAAGGAATTATATAAAATTCCAAAAGAAAAGTTGCGCTCACTACTTGATAGCCTCAATTACAAGAAGAGCTCCGACAGGATCTGGTCTATTCTCAAGAGCAATCTTGAGAACCCTGAACACATCCTACCGCAGCTCAAGAATTTACAGGTTAAAGCGAGAAAGAGAAGGAGGTATAATGAAATTATAAGGTGTGAGCGCCTCTTTTCCAAAATCAGCGCAATAATCGAGGAAAAGAAATTGGAGGACACTCTTCCTCAATAGAGTCGTCCTATCCTCGTTTCAGTTTTAACTTCCTTGAATGTGTAGGATAGTCTCTCTGAATACTGGGGGCTTAAGTGCACCTACACGTCTACACGCAATTTTTGAAGACATAAAACATTGGAATACTGACATTGCACTCTTACAGGAGACAAATTTCACACTCGACACATTTACAAACCCGAACGAAACGCCATATTACACAAAGGTTACACAGTTTTTGCCACACCACCACAACTTTCGCGTCTTCCTTAGAATTCGTCTTGCGACACAAAACACTAAGGATAGTAAACGTGTACCTACCGCATGACCAGGATATCGCAAGACAGGTAATGGACTCTGTCCTGTCGCATCTTGCGAACTTCGGTGGTGAAGTTATCCTTGGGGGTGACTTCAACTGTACACTGGATTCTGCACACGACCGCCATTCCGGAGTTGAATTCAACTCAGTGAACGCGGGACGATTGCGGAACCTAGTCAGACAGCTCAACCTTTTCATTGTCTACCATTTCCTTAATCCAACGACTAGGTCATACACAAGGGTTTCCCGAAATGTCCGGGGTAGCTTTTCGGGTTCGAGGATATACAGACTTTACGTCTCGTCTAGCCTTCTTAACTTTTTCGTTAGTGTCACTCATGAAGTGTGTTCATTAAGTGATCACCTTCTTGTTGTGGCGATTAGCACTTTGGTCGAAAAGCGAACTGCTTACTAGATTTTCAACAATAACTTGTTGAATTCAGAGCAGTTCATTGAAGAATTCATACAGTTTTGGCATCAATGGCGAGAAAGGAAAAATGACTACGCGAACCTTAGTCATTGGTGGGATGTTGGAAAGCTTCAGATTCGCTCGTTTATCGAGACGAGATTCAGTCGAAGCAGGTATAAAGCATCGAGTTTGACGGCCGAAGTCACCCGGATTGGTACGCTTCTGCCCGCGCAACCAGAATTGCTCTCGCAATACGAGAGATTAAAAGAACTGCTGAGAGTACAAAATTACAAACATAGTTTGGATTTTGTACTCCGAAATCAGTCGTGCTGGTTGCGAGAGGGCGAGTCTCCGACCCAGTTTGATTCTTGCCGAATCTGGGCAACTCCTACACGGAGACGAGCTTGCGGATTATATCCGAAACTACTACACACGGCTATATGCCGTGCCGACGTTGCCAACATCTACGTCCACGGATGAATTCTTCCAGTACGTTCCTGCTTTCTCTAATGAAAGTAGAGAATTCCCGGACAGAGCATTAACCCTCGACGATATGCTTACCGCTACGAAGGATCTCCGCCGTCATACCTCTCTTGGTTATGAGGGTCTAACTCCAGAATTTTTTTACGCTTCAGGAATCTTTTGATTCCAGACCTATTGGAGGTCTTCAGTTCTGCAGTGATTGGACATACCGAATTTCCCTCAAGTTGGCGGAGATCCGTTATGCGTCTAATACCCAAGAAGGTAGATCTTCAGAGGCTGGGAAACTGGAGGCAAGTTACGTTGTGCAATGTCGACTACAAGATAGTTTGCAAAGCACTCGGAACTATACTAAGCTCAGTGATAGCATCGGTTATACACCCGGAACAGTCCTACTGCATTCCAGGTCGTACTATTTACGACAACATCGCCGTAGCAAAACACGTTTTCGCCTACCACGAAAAGACTGGTTCGCAGATGACCATGATCTCGTTAGATCAAGAAAAGGCGTTTGATAGGACAGATTTGACAGGGATGCCCGTTGTCAGGAATGCTTTATGACTTTTCACTGGAGCCGCTGCTAGTAAATCTTCGTCAATCGTTGAAACAATATTCAGTTCACCTACCATATACTACTATAAGGCCACTTATTCTAGCGTATGCTGACGACCTGTCTATTTTCGTTACGAAAGAAGATGCATTTCCAGTCGCTCGTAGGGTTTTCGAACAATATGAGCGATTAGCGGGCGCTAGGGTTAACCTAAGCAAAAGCCAAGGCCTATGGTGTGGGAGGTGGCGGAATCGTTTAGATTCTCCCCTCGGCATACAATGGACCAATACTTGCTTGAAGTATTTAGGTGTGTATATCGGGCTCGATGGTAAAACACGTAATCGCCGCATGGCTCTGGAGAAACTTTCCGGAGCAGTGAATTCGTGGCGGACTAGATTGTTCCCTCTTTCGCTGAAATGACGTGCAGTCGCTGTCATTTACCTGATTACCTCGTCCATCGTTCACCTGCTTAAATCGGAGTGCTTCGAGGAAGGCTTAAACTTTTGCAGGCAAAAATAATTGACGCATTTTGGGAGGGGGGGGGGGAAGAAGATGGGTCGCTGAAAGCACGCTCTGTCGACCAGTAGCGATGGGTGGATTGGGTCTTACGGACATGGTCGTTAAAACTCGTTGCCTTCAGATCAGAGCATTCCAACGAGTGTTTCGGTTTGAAGACAGCTTGATTTCTGTGGGTAAGTTCCTTGGGGGGTGCCGGCGTAGGAAAGCATTACTATCTGCTTTCAGTCCGCCCACCCTATCCGCACGACTGGTCTCAGGAAATGATCTCTACGATCACGACCTGGGGCAGAATAAGACCGGCATTCCATTTGCAATGGGATGAAATTGGGTACGGGGATTTTTCAGCTATACCGATCAGGTTAAATCCTGAATTAGTGGATTCGGTGTTGAGTAATGCTCGAGGTGTAACAGCCGATACAGGACAGCTTACAGAATTGGTTGATATAGCACGAGGTCGCCTGGCACAGAAGTGGTGAACGCTTTCGTGGTGAATCAACCGCCGCACACGCCATTCAGTATACTAACAACACGTCGGCTGCGCGATCTATTTGCAGATGCGTTACCTGCAGAACACTTAGGTGTTAATAGATGGAGCGCACATCTCGGGGTAGAATTGGGAGTAATCGGAGGGGTGACTAGCATATTGGTCTACAGTAATCCGTCCAATTATAGAGACTCTGATGTAGCATTCAAACTGCTACATCATAGCCTCGTGCATCCAAATCAGCTGTCGCACATTGACCAGAGCGTTCAAAGAGTCTGCACGGTTTGTGGGGGTGAAGGAACTTTGTTCCACCGATACTTCACATGCCCGGCCTTGTGCGAATTGAGCTACTGGTCCGTCACTTGTGCCAGATAATCTGCCCGCGTTTCGGCATTACTAGAACATCGTTTTTACTGGGGCCAAGGACATGCAGCCAGGTGAATTGTTTAATTAGCTTTGTTCTTACACTAGCTAAATCAACAGTTCATTTGTATTGCATGCGGATCGAGCTTGGGCAACAGGCCACCGACACACAGTTACATACACTTAAGAGACACTTCGTTGTCAGGCTGAGTAAACGACTCCGTCTCGAGTTTCTGGCAGCGAACGCCGACACATTCAACTGTACCTGGCAGCGTCGGTGCAGAATGGCAGTCTCACTTTTCACTGGTGACAATAGGCCGCAGCCTTGCAGCATCTTGTCCACGGAGCTTCTCTCCGCTTTGGATTTGCTGCAAGTGCTGCAGGAAAGGTGATTCTCCCGTTGGGAGAGAAGAACTGAGAGGATGATGGAATCAGTTGTCTACGACTCTGCAGACTGGTCCCGCGGGACTCTATCGCGTTCAAAATTTTTCGTGCGTTCGTCTGGAACACTTGATGCTGAGTGTTCCGGGGGAGTAGAAAAGTGGCGAACGTCCCTGCGGAGAGCGTTTCTCCTTGCAGGCAAGAAGTAGTTCGTAATGCAGTGACTTCGCCCGGTGCTGCATCTATCCCCGGGAACGCTCAGTGTTCAGTGTTCTAGTTATTCAAAATTTGCGGTTTCATTTTCGGCTATTTTTTCGTCAGTTTAGATTTAAATTTTTCAAAATTCAAAGGAACTCTTCCTGGAGCTGCCACTTACCGAAATTGTAAAATTTTTTTTTAATGAAATGATTCTTTGAAGCCTCAAGAATGTATTCCAAGAATTTTTTCTCAAAACTCGGTTTAAGTATTAGCTTTACTCTTTTGTCTGCGCCGGCAGATACCGCGAGTGCTAATTTCAAAATTTTAATCGCGTTTTTCTCGAAACACGATTTTTGAAACTCGGGCGCACGATTGAGAAAAAACTACGTTACCCATTTGCAAAAATATTTATGAGCATATTAATTAACTAATTCTTGGTGCACTGTCGTAGAGATTTTTCGGTGTATGCTTTTAAAAAAAATTTTACATTCATTTTTGCACTGAATTTTTGAGCGGTTTTTTTATGTTTAACTTTCAGCAACTATCCCTTTCGTATAAATTTAAAAATTTAAAATTTTCCTACGCTTTCATTTACATTCATAATTAATTTGTTTTTATAAATTTTTTGTTTCAGATGCTTTAGAATTCAGTTGTCCTGCCCCCCGTTTTTTCCGTTTTGTCTCAGAAAAGTGCAATTTTAACTTGATCAATGAACGATTCTTACGAATTAAGTTTATGGGAAAGGAAATGTTTAGGTTGCGTCTGGGAATGTTAGGACAAACAATTCTTGTGAATTTCTTTTACTGCAATTTCCTTATTCCTTCTTATCGGATCGAATGCTTGTCGTCAATGGTCACCTCATTTAATTTTCGGTTATCTATTACCAGTCTCCATTTGGCTTTGCCACTGGCGTCGACCTTCTTAGGTACGATCCAGATAGGGACCGAATAGGGAGATTTGCTATAGCGGATGATATTGTTGTCTAATATCTCCTGTATTTGTTTTTCCTCTTCCTTCTTGTGGATATGAAAGCAACGATAAGTCTTACACTAAATGGGAATATTGTTTATTGTACGAATCCTACGCTTGATGGCATTAGTAAAAGTGAGATTCATGTCATCTTTATAGGATATTTCTTTATATCTCTTTACTAGACTTGCCACTGCAACTCGCTCTTCCGAGTTCAGATGTTGTATCTTCAACTGTTCCGATCTTTTCTAAGATGTTATTTTTCTATTTTTACTGGGTTTAGGGGTTCGGGGTTAATTATTTTTTCACCGTCTCTACTTTAGTGCTTATTTCTATTGAATGTTTAAGGTTAGTTACCGTTCATGACGTTCAAAAATCAATTTTCTTTCTTTTTTACATAATTTTAATAGTGTCTACTATATGTAGTTAAAAGAATTTTGTAAAATCTGATGTAGTTTAGAAGTTACAGCGTATTGAGCGGAAGCGCGCGCCGGCTGGCAATCAGGTAACCGAGGCGCTCAGAACGCGTATTGCGAGACGAGCTTCCTCCGCTACCTTAAATAACGGCATACATTCCAATGAATCCTTATCGCACAGTTGACCTCTCCTTGGCTATAGATGGCATTGGTCAGTTTAGCTGACTAGATGTAAGTTTTGAAAAACAAACATTAAAAACGTCTTTTTATAACTTAAAACTGCTGTTTCGAGAAAAATGCGTTTTTCTCGAAACAGCATTTTTGAGCGCGCGGGGCGCTCTACAGCTTCAACGGATAAACCGATTGACTTGAAATTTGTTTAACTGTAAAGGAAATTTAATTTCGGGGCCCTTATCAAGGCGATTTTTTTTCGGACTTAAACTTTTTTTTTTGCGTCCATTGAAACTAAAAAAAAACACAGTGAAAATATGTGACTTCTTTTTTCAAACGGCCGCCATTTTGATATCGTAGATTAATAATTTGCTACTAATTTTTGTTTCGGATTAACTGACAAGAGGGTGGAACGCCCCCCGCAGACCAATGCGCGCGGTGCATAGCTTCAGTTTATAGGACCTATATCCGCCATTTTGGTTTTTTTAATGAAAAATTTTAAAAGTATTCTTTATTTATGGGGAAGTAAATTATATTAACTGCCGTTTCAATAAATATTCATTATATACTCGAAAAAAAATCCTAAAGTTGACGCATTTTTCATGCCTCTGAACAGTAACCTCCCCTTAAGGGTTTGTCCAGTAAGCTTCATTTCGGGTGGCATAGATTTGGGTAGATAATGTTGCACCCGTGTACACTATAAATTTGAGAGGAATTGTTTTAGATGTTACCACTTTTTATGGTAAGTTGCTTGGGAGCCTTGAATTGGAAAATTTTGTGTGCGGTCATCTATTGGTTCGCGTCTATCGAAGTTATTGTTTCATGCATTATTATTAAATCTATTGAAAGCATTTGCTGGTCTTTGATTATTCATATTTGGAGAGGTTGGTTGTTTCCAAGATTTGGGAAGTGCTGGCGTGGAATACAATTTCTCAATACTGGTTGATTTCCTACATATGGGGGTCTGGGAAAATCGTTATGATAAAACGGCGGTATCCTAGGTTGCTGATTAAAATTCTGTCTAGTACTATCTGGAGTATGGCTTCGATTATGCGATATGCGATTTCTATTAATTTGCTTATTATTGTCCTGTTGAGAGTTGTTTGGTGCTCTCGTTTGAGATGGGCTGAGGTAGGCGTATCCGCACTAATATCGGATATTTATTCCTGCCTCCAAACTTGTTGGGTTTCTACAATCGAGAATTGATCGCATGGGTTCTGGCAATTTGTCCTTAAAAATCGTTAGTGCTAAAGTTTCGTTTGATTCGACAGCGCTAAATGTTTTTTCGCCGTTTTCAATTGTCTTTTTGGCTTTTACGTTGAGCCTTCGCAAAATCGTTTTGATTTCATTATAAAAATCTACCTTTGTTATCTGGTTCGTTGGTTTGTTGATTGGAGGATGATTATGATGAGGAGTCCGCTGATGGTTATCGTCGGGATGGAAATATCCTTTGTAGTATGTATCTATCTTCCTTTTTCTTGTTTTATTTAGATGATTTCACCACTTTACGATTATTACCTTTTCCTTATCTACTCGCACTTGGGATAAGTTATTTTTATCGCATAATTTCGGTACTTTCGGTAGAGTTGTATTTTTAAATTTGCTCACATATCTGCATAGATTTGCACTTTTAATTTTTCTTGCTGAGATAGGAGAAATCAATAGAAACAAAAATTTCTTCATATGGAATTCACAGTTTCAAAAGAACAGGTAAACGGTTCGATCTCTTCATCGCACTTGTTAGTTTCGCACTTTCTTAGCAACAGTTGTTTTGATCTTACTCGTTAGATTCACACTTTTTCTCTTGCAATTTTTAGAAAAAAAAAAATATAAACTTTAAATGAAACGACCGCTCGTACAATGCATTCCATCATTATTTTATTAAATTTTATTCTAAATATTTACATCACAACTGACCCGGCAAGAAAGACCAACTTACTTCTACCGTGAATTAAAGTTAACTCTGTTAATGAAAAGTTCTATCTGAGCTAATTGCTTACCTATTCTACAGATAATTAGGAAATTGCAGTGTTGCTGATTTTATTACATTTTAACTTGATTGATGAACGATTCTTACGAGAGGAAATGTTTAGGTTGCGTTTAGGAATATTGCCACACACAATTTTTGTGAATTGTTTGTTCAACAGGTAGTTGGTTTGCGCGTGTTAGACAATGGTTACGAGTAGGACATTTTGGGGTCATTGAATGAAATGCGCTTTTTAATTATACTGAAGTATATTATGGTTTTATTTAATATAATTATTAAACTCAATTCCGGAGGATTGCTACGTTGGTGTTATGCTGTGATATTGCATTTCCTAATAATCAGCTTTTATAATATTATATGGAACAAAATTTATAGCAAGCAAAACTTAACAATTCATTTCAATGATTCATATTTTGATCGTTCTTAATTTACTCATTTGAACTTCTAAATTTGTTAGAACGTTTGACCAAGAGTAGTTGTTTTTATTTGGGATATTTTCAGAAAGGCAATGAAAAGAGTCATCAAATTTATCTTTTAGACAAGATATTTTTAAGAAATGTTTGTATCTGCTGCAGCTGACAACGGTCTAATTTTCTTTTCATATTTTGTATTTCAACAATAGGTACTCATTACACATTTTGGGAATGTAGTTTTTTTTACAAGGGCTTGTGCACAAATTATTTCTTAATATTCATATCTAATTACGATTTGGTCGCTACTTCTTTAACCAATTCCTGTTTACCTAACCGAATCAGATTTTATAGTAAACTGAAAATTGTGCAGCACAAGTGGTTAGTACATAATTTGCAACGTGAGCAATTTAGAGATTTCAGAGAACTGCAACTGAGATATCATTTGATGCTTTCCGTAGGTAATAATGTGGTAATCTGTTTATTGAATTTACGAATATATATTGGTGAGAGGGAAAAATTAAATTTTCATTTGTTAAAGTGAAGTGCTAGAAATAGACACACCAATCAGACAGTAAGTTTTCTTTAATAAAAAATTTGTTTGATCTAACTAAACTTTTTGACAGGGATGTTAAAATTTATGATGGATGATCACAGGAAATGGAGTTTCAGGAAGAAATAAACGAACGTTTAACATTCAGGGATAATTTTTCAGAAATATCGGCAACTGAACTGGAAATTCGAGATCGTGCAGTCCAAGTAGCACGGAAAATATTCACGAAGCGCTGGTCAAAATGATGGTGTTAAATCATTTCCCGTTTTCCTTTTTTTGTTCGAGACAAGGCTTAAAGCAATTCATGGTCATCGTAGAGCCAAAATACTAAATACCAAAAGTAGATGCCATAAAGAAACGTCTACAATATTTGCATTCGACGGTAAATAATAAAATAATGGAAGATTATTCTGCTGTCTGGATTTTCGCTTTCACGTCGGATTGTTGGTCTTTTCTGGCACAAGAAACTTATATGACTGTGACAGCGCATATTATTAATTTAAATCGGCTGTCAAAAGGATTTAAATTAACAACACATGTTATGAAAGAAAGGCTTACAGTTTCAAACTTAGCTGCAAATATGGAACGTACCTTAGCTGCTTACACAATACAAATGAATAATTACTTATGAAGTGCTTTTAAAGTCGTAGGACATTTTAAGCACTCCAACGTAACTTTGCAAGCTTTAGAAAGCAAACAAGAGCCGTTAGGTATGAGCACGCAAACACTTTGCAAAGTTTCAGAACCAGATGGAATTCAGTTTTTTTAATGCCAGAAAGATTAATAAAGTATAGGAATGCAATTCTAAATATCCTCACTGACAGAAGCATCTCCAGTTATTGCTCAAAAACTAGAAATCAGTGAACGGGATGGTCAACTATGGAGATGACAACAAAGCTGTTAAAATCATTGCAAGTCATAACAATGGTGTTCTGTACTGAACACTCTTCTTCAACATCGATGGTGCGACCAGTTTTGCAGAAAATGTTGGAAAACTATTTTGACGTTTCCAACGAAGATGATAGTACAACTTCACGGTTTAAAGAAGCTATAAACACAATCATATGCCGGCAAATAGCTTTCTTGCTGGACCCACGTTATAAGGATCTCGCCCACGAACCTACGGAAACTAGAGTAAAAATAAGGGAAGAAAATCGGAAGTTTTTAATCCGCAAATCAAGGAAAGTGAGGAACCGAGTTGTAAAAATAACGCATTGCAGTTTTTATATCAGCAAAACATATCCAGAAGTGAAGATCCAGTAATACAATTTGAGAGTTATTTAGCAGGACCTCAGTTGAGGTTTGATCTAAAACCGTAAGATTAGTGGAAAGTGCACACAAAATCTTCGGCAGTAGCAAATCTCTCCAAAAAATCTTTGGCAATACCAGCAACTTCTGTTAGGTCCGAGCCCACGTTTTCAATTGCTAGCAACATTGTAACATCCAAAAGGAATTGTCTACTTTCAGAAAATGTAGACCCTTTAGTATTTATTTATCAAAATAGGAATATAATTTAATTTTAGGAATATTGCTTTTATTTAGTACGTATACAGGTTGTTTCAGATCTGACGTGCCAAAATGAGTGGGGTGACAGACCTAAACTAAACAAACAAAAAATTGTATGGCAGGGGGGGGGGGGGGGTGGGGGCATCTCAACCATTTGGGAGTTACAGGGTTTTTCATAAATTTCAGTTTTTCATGGTATGCACATTACTCTTTTATTTTTATATCTTGATCTACCCAACGCAGCCACATCAAACAAACGCTATAAAACAACTATCCTAATGACCTTTGCAACAACACTACCTATCTAACTCATACCATTACACGTACATTCACAGTGAAAAAAATGGTTTCCGATTACCTAAAATTTAGAATTTTCCCAAATTTTCTCCGAAATTCGTGTAATTAGTACACCCCCTTTTTATTTTTGTTGGATTGCCCATCTTATTACCTTTCCAAAAAGGGGTAACATGGCAAGGTATACGAAGGATTAAAAAAACAGCATCCTTAGAAATCCCTGACTACCTAATTATTTTATTGCACTTTAGGTAGGAAATTCTTTGAATAATAAAAATTTTTAATATAAAGGGTCGAAAATGTTTGTGTTGGGTTAACAGCTAATTAATTTTATTCATTGCTGCAAAAAAGTTATAAAAATTTTAGTGCAATTTTGTTTTATTGCCGATATTAGATTGTGTTAGCCAGAATTCACACCCTTGTATCCTGGCGTTCTGTTACTCTTACCTGATGAAAATTTTGCTATAACAAAGGGTCCATCAGCAAGAAACTTCGGGAACTTCTGCCGACATGGAGCAGCAAATAATTACCATCTTCAGGCAAGACCCTGAGGCGACCACGAAACGAGTCGCAAGGCGATTAGGAGTGTCGTCATCTAAGGTTTGGAGGGTTATTCATCGAGAGGGATTACGTCCATATCACCATCATCCAGTCCAAGGACTACTGGAAGGAGATTCCGAGATTCCGAATTCTCTTTACAGATGAATGTCATTTCACCAGGAATGATATCACGAACTTCCATAACCCTCATACCACACAGAGCAAAGGTTACCTCATTCCAGCAGAGATTCAGTGTCAATGTTTGGGCTGATATCATCAGCAACCATTTGGTAGGACCATTCATTTTGCCGCAAGTTCTTAATAGTGAAATTAATGCGGGCTTTTTGAATAATACACCGCCAGATCTAATAGAGGAGAAACCTATGGATAATCTTATGGAAATGTTTCACAAACACGAAGGAGAACCAGCGGATATGGCTAACATTGTGAAGGTGATACTAAGTGAAAAATTTCCCAACCGCTGGATTAGATGAGGTTCACTAATTCCGTGGCCTGCTAGATCTCCAAACCTTACCCTACCCCATTGGACTTTTTCTTATGGGGAACAATGAAGGATGAAGTTTATTCAAGCCCAATTAACAATAGGGAGGATTTAGTTAGCCGAATGGGGAATGCAGCGACGAAAATATATATATATATATTTATTTATATAAATATATATATATATTTATGATTATTATGATCCCTCGTTAATTCTCCCATCCTAATTTAGGATCTGGAATTTTTACCAGCGACAGGCTTCACTCTGCTCGCACTATCACTGTCCAACTAATACTCTCTGTCTGGACCAGGTCTGGTATTTTTGAAGTTAACTGGGAATTACTAATATATGTAATTATTGCAAACGACATTTTGCTCCGCTCCGCTAGAGGTCTTTAGCTAACAGAGGGTTATGGATATTCGGATCCTAAGGGACATTTAGTACGAACGAATATTTCTGATTAGGTCAGTAAGCTATTGTTTTGCGTCTTAAAAAAACAATACATTTGTGAGTGATGAAACTTCCTCATTTTCCGGTGGCCCTCCCGGGGGATTAACGAAAGCTAGGAGATGGCAGCACAATCGATTTTGCCTGTAGTTGTTTATTTTGCTGAAAGGTGGTAATGCATATTCGCGATTCCGAACGAGGGAATAAACTTTGTTAAGTATAGGCAATTAGTTGGTCTTGGCCTAATAATATAAATTGTTACATTTCTGGAGTAAATTGAAACAATCTCAAGAGTAAATATAGGAAACTCGCCTAATTCTATAACTAATCGGGATGACTCTAGCACAGTTTTGACGCTTCGTTGGGGTATTAGTATTATTTCCCCGCTGCTTGAAATAAGTCGAACCAGCTCTTACTGGGCGTGATATCAAAACGACGCGTAAAATGCTAATTGGAATGCGGTTCTTGCATGTATGAAAGGCAATATCAAAAGAGATTTTGTTGTTGTGTGTGTCATGTCTTTAAAAGCTTGTGTTTTTGAAGTGAAAACTTCTTTAACTCCGTTGTGATTTGAAACTCGATGAGACCAAAAGACGACACTAAAAAGGGACAAAAATATACATCTATAGGATTTAGCCTGTGAGAGAATGCATATTATATATGAATGCTTGTGCGCGGCATCGTATAGTGAGTATAATAGATATCTATATTGCACTGCTTAATACTTGCTTTGGTCCAGAACACTTGTGTTGCTTTGTTCCAATGCACTTGTGTTTTTGATGAACATGCTGAAGAACTTTCTTTCCCATCGATTTATTTCTGCCTTTTCCGAACATTCAGAGAGTGAATAAATGCGACACACCATTCACAATAGCGACTAGGGAATTACGGAGATTTGACCGGCGTGGAGTTACTCCGTATCATTTACTGTACGTTTCTATGAAAATTATGAGGTTTAGAGTTCGTGATTCACTCACTATTGCATTCAGGCATGTGAAAAAAATACTAATGTTACAACAGGAGCAGCTGCGCCACTGGATTATACATATATCAAAGACTGCACTTGTGAATGAAGATATATTCATATATTGCAATAAAATAGTTAATATATTATTGACTATTCTCCAATCGAAGAAAAATAGCCCATTTAGAAATTATCATGTTGTTAACTATTTTAGACGAATTGAATTCGGACATCGTGGTAGTCCTCATGCACACATTTTATTGAGGCTGAATGATGCTCCATCAGATGCGCTATTATATGAAGGTTTCACTTCTACCGCGTGTGAACTGCACACATGTTTTTTTTCTGTAAATCAGCTGTCGGGTAATGTCAAATGTCCTCTTCTCCCACTTTTTCATTGTCCTTTCTTATAGAATTGGGCAAAACAATTTAAACTACAGCTGTATTTGTATTGCAATTAGCAGTCCGGAATCAAGGGGGTGGTGTAGGGGGGGAGGGACCTTAATTTTTATTGTTCTTAATGAATGTTCGCATAACTTTCATCTAAGTCAAAAGATGGGAGGTCTGTGAGACAAACGGACAGACAAAAACTTTAAAGATTCTTTGTTGCTGCGGAACCATAAAACCTAAACTTCACCTACATAAGTCCAGAGAAGTTCTTTCATCCTTGTCAATTAATAAATTTAATTAAGCAGGTGGAAAAGAGTAATGCAAAACACTAATATTCAAAATTTATAATGGTGATCTTTACCTTATTAAGGAATTAAGCTAATTAAGTAAGGAAAATTAATATACGTTGTATATGTAAGATTAATAACATATGTTATCTTTTACAGGTTTTACTTTCCACATGGCAAACCTTTGCCAACTATTACTGTAGAAACTACACTACAACAACTTGTATCCGCTTTTGATTCATTTCCAAATAACCAAGTTACAAAGGAGGACTTACCTCATATTCTTAAAATGTGTGGACTTCCATTTTATTGGCGCATGCCCATTATTTCTTGTACTCAACATGCAACATCAGGCTTGGTGGATGGTTACAGATTTATCGAATTCTGGAAACAGTAAGTAAAATATTTTTTAATGGTTGTCAGAATAGCCACTAAATTAATTTATTTTTGTTAATTTATTTTAATAAACTTAAAGTAAGGAGAACCTTTAATTAATTAATTGTAAAACATGAAGCATGTAGATTATGTTTTCAATTACACTATTAGTCCGGGTTGTCGTTTGATACCAATAAACACAGGTACATATATAGTAATTCAACAAGGTATACCAGGTAGCACTACCAAATGTACACATCTCTTCTTATATTGCTTTATTTATGGCTGCATGCATGGCGCCCGAGATAATACCAATATTTGGAAGAGAGCGGTCGTCCAATCAAGAGGAGGAAATGTGGAGGGCGATATAAACCAAATAAATATAGAAGTATTGCAGAATGAAAAAGAGTTAAAAAGTTTATCGAAATGCAAAGAACAAGAAGGGCATAATGGGATTGTGTCACAAATTGAGACGATTGAACATATTCGAGGTCTGACTGTAGTGCCGATATCGACCCGAGGAAAGCGGAAACTGCAGGCTGTGGATCAGGAATTAGGAGACAAAGGAGCTACAAATTCAAGAATATAACATTAGCAAACCACTTATAATTGCAACAATAAAAACTTACCTTTAATCGTACTGGTACATAAAAATCCACTTAAGGCTTAAGCCCTCAGAACTGGATTTTGCCGTCTAGAAGGGATCTTCAATTAAGTAACAGTTAACTAGAGGAAAAATATGAAGAAATGCAGACTTAGCGCGAAGGAAGGGCTAACAGTGCAAATGCCAAGATCTTAAGAGTCAGTTTGAAGAAAATAAATATGAGAAATAATCAGAGGAACAGTTGGCAGAATGTGAGAAACCCGACCCGTTCAAGGTTTAAAACCTGGACGAACAGTTCTAAGAGATGCAGTGTAACATGCATGAGTATTACAATGAAAACGAAGTAGTGAGGTGCGTAAATGCCGTAGGAATTAAAGAACGACTAGATTCTGTGGTAATTAATTGATGCAAAAATAACATCGAAAATATCTCAAACTAAATAGCCGAAGTTTCCAGGATTTGCTATAGTTGTATAAATAGGGCTCTGAAGTAACCTAGTTAGTTCAGTCGTGATCTAATTCACAATTCAAGTTAAGATTCGATCGATAGTATGAAGTGGCAGTTATTATCGAACCAGTGCCGAGGTAATTTGCAATATTATTATTATTATATTGGAAAGCTTCAGATTCGCTTATTTATCGAGACGAGATTCAATCGGAGCAGATATCATGCAACGAGTTTGACGGCCGAAGTCACCCGGTTTGTTACGCTTCTGCCCGCGCAACCAGAGTTACTCGCACAATACGAGAGACTTAAAGAACGACTGACAGCACAAAACTACAAGCATAGCTTGGAGTTTATGCTCTGAAACTAGTTGCGCTGGTTGCGAGAGGGCGAGTCTCTGACCGAGTACTTCTTCCAGACAACTCGACGTCGTACCGCTTCTTGTGAAGTAGACTCGATTCTTGCCGAATCGGGCCAGATCCTATACAGAGAGGAACTTGCGAATTATATTCGCAACTACTACACGCGGCTTTATGCTGCATCGACGTTGCCAACATTCTCGTCCAACGATGAATTCTTTCATCATGTTCCTACTTTCTCTGATGAAAGTAGAGAATTCCTGGACAGAACGCTTACTCTCGATAATATGCTTACCGCAACGAAGGATCTTCGACGTCATACTTCTCCTGGTTATGATGGTCTAACTCCAGAATTCTTTGTTCGTTTTAGGAATCTTTTGATTCCGGACCTTTTGGATGTCTCTAATTCTGCAGTGGTTGGACATACCGAATTTCCCTCAAGTTTGCGGAGATCCGTTATGCGTCTAATACCTAAGAAGGGGGATCTTCAGAGGATGGGAAACTGGAGGCCAGTTACTCTGTGAAATGTCGACTACAAAATAGTTTGCAAAACACTGGGAACTCAACTTCGCTCAGTGATTGCCTCAGTAATACAACCGTCACAGTCCTACTGCATTCCAGGTCGTAGTATCTACGACAACATCGCCGTAGTAAAGCATCTTTTCGCCTACCATGAAAAAACTGGTTCGCAAATGGCCATGATCTCTTTGGATCAAGAAAAGGCGTTTGATAGCGTCTCGCATGAGTATCTACTGAGAGTGCTCGATAAATTTGGGCTTCCGTCCAGATGGATTGAGATCATCAGTAGTCTGTATACAGATTCAGTGATTCTCATAAAGCATAATGGGCATATATTGTCTCCTATTCCGTTTCGTCGGGATATCAGGCAGGGATGCCTGTTGTCAGGAATGCTTTATGACCTTCACTGGAGCCGCTGTTAGTAAATCTGCGTCAATTTTTGAGACAATATTCAGCTCACTTACCGAACACTACTATAAGGCCACTTATTCTGGCGTATGCTGACGACCTGTCTATTTTCGTTACGAAAGAGGATGTATTTCCAGTCGCTCGTAGGGTTTTCGAACAACATGAGCGATTAGCGGGCGCTAGGGTTAACATAAGCAAAAGCCAAGGCCTATGGTGTGGGAGGTGGCGGAATCGTTCAGATTCTCCCCTCGGCATACAATGGACGAATACTTGTCTGAAATATTTAGGTGTATATGTATATATATATATCTCGTTAGTAAAACATCTAATAGCCGCATGGCTCTGAAGAAACTCTCTGGAGCTGTGAATTCGTGGCGGACTAGACTGCACCCACTTTCGCTGAAAGGACGTGCAGTCGTTGCCAATTATTGGATTAACTCGTCCATCTGTTAAAATCGGAGTGCTTCGAAGAAACCTTCGTGAAACTTTTACAGGCGAAGGTCGTTGACGCCTTCTGGGGGGGGGGGGGGGGGAAGAAGATGGGTCGCTGAAAGCACGCTCTGCCGACCCGTAGCGGAGGGTGGTTTGGGTCTTACAGACGCAGGGGAGCACTACTATCTGCTCTCGGTTCGCCCACCATATCCGCATGACTGGTCCCAGGATATGATCTCCACGATTACAACCTGGGGCAGAATAAGATCAACATTTCATTTGCGATGGAATGAACTTTCGTACGGGGATTTCTCAGCAATTCCGATCAGGTTGAACCCTGAGTTAATAGATTTGGTGTTCAGTAATGCTCGAGGTGTAACGGCCGATACAGGACAACTCACAGTTCTTGGAGACATCATTGATTCTTCTGGGAACAGACTTATACACCCCCACACAACACAATTAAACGAATTGGTGGATACAGCACGAGAGCGTTTTAGTCGTCTCTCTACTAGGGAACCTAGCACTGAGGTAATAAACGCTTTCGTTATTAATCGACCGCCGCACACGACATTCAGTACACTCACTTCACGTAGGCTGCGCGAGCTCTTCGTAGGAGTAAATCCTACGGATAATTTAGGGGTTAATAGATGGCGCGCACATTTTGGGGTAGACTTGGGAGTAATGGGGACTATAACTAGCAGAGTCATCTATAGTTATCCGTCCATTTACAGAGACTCTGATGTGGCATTCAAACTGCTCCATCACAGCCTCGTACATCCAAACCAGCTGTCGCATATCGATCGACGAATTCAAAGAGCCTGCACGGTTTGTGGTGGTGAAGGTGAATAATAATCTTGTTCGCGATATGTGCCAGCATATCTGCCCGACATTCAGTATTACAAGAACGTCGTTTTTACTGGGGCCAAGGACATGTAACCAGGTAAATTGCTTGATAAGCTCTATCTTTACACTTGCTAAATCGACAATTCATCTGTACTGCATGCGGACCGAGCCTGGGCATCAGCCCACTAACCCACAGTTTCACAAACATGCACTAAAGAACTACTTCATTGCCAGATTGAAGAGGCGATTACGTTTAGAGTTCATGGCAACGAAGGCCGACATATTCAACTGCACCTGGCAACCTTTATCATCGGTGCGGAACAGAAGCCTCGTCTTTCACTGGGAATAACAGGCCGCAGACTTGCAGCAGCTTGTCCACGAAGCTTCTCTTCGCTTTGGTATTGCTGCAAGTGCTGCGGGAAGGACAAGTCTCACGTTGGAATCGTAGAACTGGGAGGATGATGGGAGCAGTTTGCAGACTGGTCCCGCGGGACTGTAATCGGTTCGAAAATTTTGTGCGTTCGTCTAGAACATGTTTGGATGAGTGCTCCCGGAGTGCTAGAAAAGTGGCGAACGGCTCTACGGAGAGGGCATTTGCTTGTGAGCAGTGGTTCCTGAAGTAAGAACTTCGCCCGGTGCTGCATCTACCCTCTGGGAACACTCAGAAAATCATGTTCTTGTTTAAGTTTCTTTACGGTTTCGGTTATTTTTGTTTAGTGCTAGGATTAGTTTCGGAATTTTTTCAAAATTTTCGACAACTTTTCTTAGAGCTGGCACTCGCTTGGAGGCATTTTAAAATTTCTTGTATTTTCTTTTTTACAGGTTTTTTACTATTTTTTTGTCTTCAAGTTTTAGAGTCGTACGAAAGATTTTTAGAGTAACGTAGCGTGTGATTTCATATGTTCTTTTTGATCGTTAACTATTGTGTCTTTTGTTTTAATATTGTACATTTTTTAGGGTAGCTAGAGTTTTGTAATATTTTTTTTTTATAACGATTGTGCCAAATAAAGTGCCATTATATACATAAAAAAAAATTATTATTAAGGATTGGATCAAGGACTTTTCCGCATCCTTTAGTCACTACGACCAATTTGATCTTTTTTGACCTGATCCAGGTTCATTATTAGGCCGCCCCGTAAATTTTTAGTTCCCTTATCAGGCCTAAAATTTTTTTGAGGGCTATCTTGGCTATGTCTGACGGTGCTGGGAAAGCCCCACCAAGGTGTCTGAGCCTGATGCGGCCGAGGGCCTCACAGTGACAGAGGATATGTTCCGCAGTCTCTTCCTCTTCTAGACAGAATCTACAGGTGTCATCATCAGCCAGCCCTAACTTTTTTAGGTGTTAGCCCAGTTGACAGTGACCAGTTAAAAGTCCTGTTATCAGCCTTAAATCTGGTCTGCTGAGTGAGAGCAGCCCCTTCGTTTTCTGTGTTGAGTAGGTTATAAACCTCTTTGCTTGTCTTGACCCTGGGATATTAGTCCAGTGTGAGTGCTTACAGTCGTCCTCCCATGACCGGATACGCTTTGCTATTCGGCTTTTTGAGTAGCCACAGAATGGCTCCGGTCCAATAAACTGAGAATCCGCACCTGTTTTTGCTAGGTAATCCGCCTTCTCGTTGCCTTCAATGCCCTCGTGCCCTGGTACCTATGCCAACGTGATGCTGTTGCTCCGGGCCAGTTCTTTAAGAGCAGTGAGACAGTCCCAGACGATTTTAGACTCAAAGGTGTAGGATCCCAACGTCTTAAGTGCCGCCTGACTGTCGGACATAATATATATTTTAGCACCGCGTATTCCTCTATTGGCAATTTCGCGTGCGCAGATTTCGATGGCATGTATCTCTGCTTGGAAGATGGTTGGTGTAGAACCAAGGATTTGTATATACTTGATCTTGGTCCAAAGACCCCGATGCCTGTTCTGTCTTCCATCTTGGATCCATCCGTGTACCAAACCAAAGGGGATCTTTCAAAGATATGTCTATTATTGAGCCAATAATCTCTGCTCTCAAGGATCAGCTTGAATGGTATGTCAAAGTTATGCCTCTTCGGCATAATATCTGTTATTGAGTTGATCACCAGATCACCCTTGAATTCTTCAAAGATTTTCCTATGGCCAGACCAATTCCCTGCTGTGAGGAGATTGGCGCCAGTCAGCCTTATTGCGCTTGAGGCAGCCTCCTTCTTTAGATGTATATGTAAAGGGGGGAGGTTCAATAGGGCCTCCATAGCTGCCGTGGGGCATGTGCGCATGGCGCCTGTAACTCCTAGACATGCTGACCTCTGCAGTTTTTGCAGTGCGGACCGCGCTGTCTTTTGTTCTACTTTTGGCCACCACACGAGAGCTTCGTAGGTGACCACGGGTTTTATGATTGTTTCATATGCACAGAGGGCCATTTTGGGCCTTAGTCCCCAGGTCTTTCCAAAGAGTCTTCGGCAGGACCATAGGGAACTCATAGCCTTTCCTGTAACCCTACTAAGTTGAGGATTCCAAGTGAGTCTTTGATCTAGAGTTATTCCTAGATATTTGACCTCACTTGAGAATTCTATCCGTGTTCCTTCAAGAGTAGGAGCCTCTAGCCTAAGCTACCTTTTTCTTGTGAACGGTATAATGGTTGTTTTACTAGGGTTGACTCTGAGCCGCTCCCTAGCACACCAGGATTGTACCATGTTCAGAGCATTTTGCAGTCTTCTTGAAATGATTCTGTCCTGCTTGCTCTATATGATAATGACCAGGTCGTCTGCGTAGCCCTGGCAATCGTAGCCAGCATTGGTCAGTTTGACCAGGAGATCATCGATAACAAGTGACCACAACAGTGGGGAAAGAACTCCCCCCTGAGGACAACCTCTAGTGGCCCTTACTGTTACAGAATTATCCCCCAGCCTCGCTGTGATGTTCCGGTTACTCAGCATTGCCTCAATCCATTGCACCGTCGGCAGATCAATACCTCTATCGATGGCCGCTCCTTCGATGGACGTGAAAGACGTATTGTCAAAGACACCCTCAATATCAAGGAAAGCACAAAGGGCAATGCCCCTACCATTAACAGCATCTTCCAGTTTCCCAACCAGATTGTGTAGTGCTGTTATAGTTGATTTGCCTGCCTGATATGCGTGCTGGTTTGCATGTAGCGGCGTGTCTTTCAGACAACCGTACCTAATATGTTGGTCAATGATTTTCTCCATTGACTTGAGAAGGAAGGAGGATAGGCTTGTCGGCCGATATGCCTTGGGTTGAACCGCTGGTCGCCCCCCACTCTTGGGTATAAAAGCGACCCTTACCTCCCTTCACGGACTGGGGATGTAGCTGAGTTGATAGCTAGCCCTAAATATTTGAGTGAGTATTGGCAACAGATCATCTAAGCAGTGCTGCAGAAGAGCTGGGAAGATGCCGTCACCACCAGGAGATTTGTAGGCTTTAAAGGATTTAATGGCCCACCTTACTCTCCCGGCTGTGAAGATTTTACCCGAGATGCTCCTCAATCTGCGTGTTGACCCACCGCGCACATGGAGTGATTGAGTTCCTCTGTTTTCTTCTGGCAGTGAACACTCAGGGAAGTGAGTTTCCAAGAGTAGTTTCAGTGTTTCCTCAGAGTCTGTGGTGTAAGAACCATCAGTGCTCTGGAGGAGGCCTGCTACCTGCTGTTGCAGGTAGATTTTCAATCTCCTCACAGAACTTTCTCCAGGTTTTCCTCTTGGACCTCCTTAGTTCTTTGTTATACTCAGTCAGGGCCTGCTTGTAGTCGTCCCAGGCTCCTGAGCGCTTGGCTTCATTGAAGAGTTTTCTTGATTTAGCTCTTAGTTTGCTTAGTGTCTTGTTCCACCAAGGCACATATCTAGCTGCCTCTCTGCGTCTGACAGGATTACTATTTTCATAGCTTTGTACGATCAGGTCTTGTAGCTGTTTTGAGGCCCTTTCAAGGTCCTCCTGAGATTCTAGCGGGGCGTCATCGAGTTCTTGTATGTTCGTCCTGATGTGCTCCCGATAGATGTCCCAGTTGGTTAGCTTAGGAACTCTGACCGCTTCCTGCTGCACATGAGGGGCCTCCATGTCAAATCTTATATGTTTATGATCTGATAAAGAGGGCTCATCCGACACGTGCCAATTAGTAATGTTGTTCTCCAAGTTTGGACTGGCTATCGTAAGATCTAGAACTTCTTGGCGAACAATGTTAGTAAAGGTTGCTTTATTGCCTTTATTTAATATTTCAATATTGTTTTTAATGAAATAGTCTAAAAGGTACTCACCTGGGCTGTTTGTCCCGGTACTTCCCCAGATAAAAAAGATGGCCGCTGAGTAGAAACGTGGGTCTTGTCGTCTCCTGTTTTTCTTCACTTTTGTTTTAATTTCAAGTTGCAAATTAATATTATTTAGTGCTAAAAGGCTTTTGGTGAAGTAAGTTTTGAATTAACAATCATAGTGCGTTTCCGAACTCATTTAAATACATAGTATAAGAATGTCAAAAACACACAAAGGAAATGAAGCGCCAACCACGCGCGCTACCAGTAGTGTCAATAACTCCGCGTGTGATCAAAACTTAATTAAGCCACTTCACGAAAACTTAAAATTGGTGCAATCTACTTTAACCGACTTGCAAAAACAGTTTAGTAACCTGAGTAGTGAAATTAATAAGAAAATCGCTCATCTTTTCACTAATTTTGAGGAAGTCAAGATGTCTATCACCAATCTTAAAGAAGATCTTAATCTTCGTCTCGATAAAGTCATGAGTAACGTCGAGTCACTGGAGGTTAAAGTTACACAGTTAGATAGCCGGATTACATCAGTCGAAGGAGCTGCAAAATACCATGCAGATCAGAGCCGTAGGAAAGACGCTGTAATTATAGGTATCCCTGTTATACCCGGGGAAAGTGCTAAGGACCTTTTTAACACTATCGCTGATAAATTAAACCACACACCAGCGCCATACACAGATGTTTTCCGTATAAAGCCCCGCACAAACAAAAAACACGGCAATCTACCTATTATTATCAAATTTAACTCCATGTCCGAGAAAAGAATCTTTATGACTAGTTTCCGAAGATTAAAATTAAAACTCTGTGACATAGGATTCACTTCTGATGCACCTTTAAGAATTGCAGATTCAGTTTCTCGCAATATACAAAACCTAATTCCAGCTGCATACAATTTGCTAAGAAACAATAAAATCGACCGTTACGTTACTCGATATAATTCCTTGATCATTACTCTTCACAACGGATCTACGCATCAAGCAACTGACCTTGATTCTCTTAACAAAATTGCAACGGAGATCGCTCAAGTGCCTGTGATGACCTAGATGTCGAATGATAATCGCTCGCCAAAGGAAAACATCATCTTTTGTTTACATTAGTTCTTTTGTTATTACTTATTTAGAATTACTTAATGCTTACTATTTTCATTCCTCATTTCATATAAAATTAGTTCTGTTTACATATAATTTCCTTATCTATAATTTTGCTTTCATTTTTAAATCAATTTATTTGTTCTGCTTTTTAAAACTTTCATTTAAGTTACAGATATCTCTCTCATTTCTCTGCTGCCACCAGTCATGGATAAATTATTTCCAATCATTACGTCGTTTGTTTTTATTTTGGTTTGGCGACTTGACTGTGCTTAGGAGTCTTTTGGCTAGTGCGGCTTGTGCGGATTTTTATATTAAATATAATGTCAGCTCTTTTGCATGATCGCATGAACAATAGAGTTGTTTTGAATTGCTTGTGCAAACAATCTGTTGGGCTAAATATTGTACATATGAACTGTCAGAGCGCAAAGAGAAAAATGGATGAAATTAAGTATATGATCGGTTCTGCTCATGTGGATATTTTATGTCTGTCAGAAACATGATTCACGCCAGATATTTCCTCTTCGGCTATTGGTATTAGTGGCTACAAGATCTTTCGTTAGGACCGCGCTATCGGTTGCAATTCTTGCTCGAACTTCGCTCAATGTGCATATGGTGGAGGGGTCAACGATGGCGTTATGTGACTACGTGGCAGTTGAGGTAAAATGTCACTCAGAAAAAATTATGGTAATCAGCGCATACAACCCGCATAGAAATAATGACATCGAACCACTCTTCAACATTTTTAGTGAACTGAGCGCTCGGTACAATAACTTGATAATTGCAGGCGACCTTAATAAGAATGTATTGAGCCAAGATGTTATTGCCTCTCGTTTTTTAAGCGATGTACTCAGTGCAGGACTCCACATGGTTAACCGTAGCGAGCCAACCCATTTCTCAGGAGAGACTGCAACTCTTATTGATGTTTTCCTCACGACTAATCTTGAAAAAGTTTTATTTTACCACCAATTATCCGTACCTGGCATTTCGGGACATGACCTTATTTTTCTTACATACGAACTCCAACCCTCACTTCAGAGTAACACCTCATTCAGTTATAGGGATTATAACCGCGTCAATGCCGAGGAACTTATAAGTGAAGTAGTCGGTCTTCCTTGGTATTCAGTTTTTTCAATGCCTGATCCTGTGGATCAGGTTGAGTTTTTCAACGCAAATGTTAATTATCTTTATGAAAAATGTGTCCCTTTTCGCACAAGATCGGATAATAGAAGTCCTCCCTGGTTTAATAATCGAGTTTTGAGGCTTATCTCTGAGCGTGATTACCTATATTATGTCTGGAAGCGTAATAGGACGGTTGAGAGCAAAGAGCGCTTCCGCAGATCTCGGAATTTAACTACAGCAACTATTCGCGCTTTAAAAGAGCAATATTATCAATCAAAACTGGACATTAAACTTTCTCCTAAGCAACTTTGGAGGAACTTACGAGAGATTGGAGTTGGTAAACCTAGAAACGTGGAGTGCGACCTTGACCCAAACGAATTAAACTCACATTTCATTGTCAGTCCCAGCTCTCGGTTACCTTCAACAGCCCCTGGTTCTTCGACTGACGCTTTTGACTCTGGTACTGAAGGCAGAGAGTTTAACTTCCGTGGTGTTACGGATGATGAGGTTTTCGAAATTGCTTTTGCCATACAATCTAATGCTATTGGTACGGACGGAATTTCTCCGCGTTTCCTTAAACTGATTCTTCCTTATGTTGTTCCGGCCATTACCCACATCTTTAATACCTGCATTTCCTCTTCTAGTTTCCCCACTCAATGGAAAACTGCAATTGTTATTCCTATCCCTAAATATAAGCAAAGTTCATCTCCAGAACATTACCGACCGATCAGTATTCTCCCATACCTCTCAAAAATTTTTGAAAAACTCCTCAACCGTCAGATGATGGATTATGTCGCAGCTGAAAATCTTCTAATTCCTTGGCAATCAGGCTTTCGTCCTGACCACAGCTGTACAAGTGCCCTTATTGGTCTCACTGACGATATAAGGGTTGGAATAGACCAAGACATGGCTTCTATTTTGGTGCTACTAGATTTTACGAAGGCTTTTGACTCAGTACCTCATATTACATTGTGCCGAAAGCTTGAAGATAACTTTAACTTTTCCCATCTGGCTATCAAGCTCATATCCAACTTTCTCAGTAACCGGTCTCAAGTGGTGAAGGTAAGGGAAACTTTCTCCCACCCACGTCGGGTCTCATGTGGCGTCCCTCAGGGGTCCATACTCTCGCCGTCTTTGTTCTCCATGTTTATCAATGATCTGTCAAGTTGCCTAAAGTTTTCAAAGATCATTATGTATGCGGATGACGTACAGATATATATCTCTCGAGTAATAGGACTCCTTGAGGATGGAGTGTCCAGAATTAATGAGGATCTGCAGGCCATTTGGGCGTGGGCGGAATCAAATGGATTA
Organism: Leptarthrus brevirostris; assembly: GCA_964036015.1. Classification (NCBI taxonomy): domain Eukaryota; kingdom Metazoa; phylum Arthropoda; class Insecta; order Diptera; family Asilidae; genus Leptarthrus; species Leptarthrus brevirostris. The sequence goes on from OZ038371.1 coordinate 72,423,481, forward strand.
ATACTTAATGAAAGGAAATCTCAGGCTATCATAATATATAAAAGAGCACTAGATACACAAGAACTGTCACCCATTCTGCTTAATAACTCTGTTATAAACTTCGTAAATGTTGTCAGGAACCTGGGTATAATCATGAATAAGACACTAACCTGGGAGCACCATGTTGACTCAATTATTGGTAAAATTTATGGTGGACTACGTAGTCTTTGGTTTTCTGCATCATTTACTCCACAATTAACAAGGCTAAAGTTGATTAAGTCTCTGCTAATTCCACTGATAATGTTTGGGGTGGAGATTTATGGTTGTTTGGATGCTGAATCTTCCCGAAAACTTAATGTAGCATTCAATTCCTGTGTACGATACGTATATAAATTACGTCGTTACGATCACGTGTCCTCTTTTTCTAGTACGCTTTTGGGTTGTAGTTTAAACCAATTCATTAAATATCGTATAGTGGTTTTCCTTCGTAATTTGATGACGTCTGGGCGGCCGGAGTATCTCTTTAGCAAGCTTTCTTTTGCAACCTCGTCAAGGACAAGATCACTAATTCTACCTAGATTTACGGTTTTGCAGTCGAAAAGATCATTCTTTGTTCATGCGATCAGACTTTGGAACTCTCTGCCCTCGGATTTGAGACGCACAGCTGCAATGACTACTTTTAAAAGTAAAGCCTTAGAGCACTTCAAAACCAACTAAATTTTTCTGAACTAAAATACTCCTTTGTTTTCCGCGGTTTTCAATTTATTTCTTTTTTATTTCTTTTTTTTTTATTTCTTTAGTTTTTTTTTCTCTCTTCTCTTTGTCGATGGCAGTTTTGAAGGAGAAATTTAAGTTATTTCAACAGAACAGTTCCTTAGTTAGCATTTTTGTAACAAATTTATTTTTCAGTCTTTCCTTTTTATTACATCTTTTGTAAAGTTAATGGATTTTCGAATTTGATTTTTTGTACATTTTAAATATAAGTTTTGTCAACTTAAATGTACTGAAATAAAAATAGTATTGAATTGAATTGAATTGATAATGTGGTGGGCATTCGCATCGCATTCGCATCGCATCCAATGATGAACTTCCTATTGTACTTTTGGCAATAGCACAATAGCTGCGTAATTTCCCTTGGAGGTGGTGGTTGGTCCGAGGCAGAGGCTATAACAACCTCCTGTTTTCCCCTGTGCGTCGGCACATCCACTAAGACTGCTACCAGGTCCCTAGTAATGAGCTCTGGAATAGGAAGAAAGTTAATCTTTGGCTTGAACATTAAGGCAGCACGAGGAGCTCCGTGCTCGCCATCATAGACTAACTTACCCTGTTTTGATGGAAGTCCCTTTATCAGCCTTCCATGAACCCAAGGTTCCTGTATGAGAGCCACATCCAGCCCCTCCAGCACGAATCTCCTGCCAAGCACATCAGTGGCAGCTTTAGCATGATGGAGCGCTGGTTGCTTGGCACCAGCCGCGGTTTTGACCGGTGCTGGAGTCGCCCCACCTCTCGAGACCGTGAGACTTGCTTTACTAGCCCGCCCCGTCGGGTTTTTAGCTTCCTTGGAGCTAGACCCCGCCGAAGACTGGGCCTTAGCAAAGCCACTTTTGGGCTTGAGCTGTACCTGCCCGAACATATAGTTGACCTTGAAGAAGGTCTTTTTGAGAGCCTCAGCCGAGAAGTCATCTACTGAGAGGACTATAACAGTGGATGATCCCTCTGTTTCCCTCTTCAGTATCCTCCAGGCCGAGACCCGTTGATGGTTTTGACCCTCGACTTGGTCGAGGAACTCCTCATTTTTAAGCTCCTGACTATCCGGAAAGTAGCCTACCAGGACTTTGGATCGAGGAAGTTCCTCCTCCCCGACCCCCCTTAGTTTCCCCCTTCCCATGGCTGAAGCTCAACCACCGACTGTTTGAGCCACTCTGAGGTGGCCTTATCAGCGCAGTTGATCATCAACCAGCCTGGCCTATGTCCGGTACCATAGAATGCGGGTTTAACCCCGCTGTTTTTATTGTCCCGTATTTTTCTGAGGATCGCCCTTTGAACGAGCACGAGTTGCTCGGTCGTTAGCGATACCTCAGGGAATTTGTCCGATAGGATGCCCATGCGCACTCCTGCCGCGACTTCCTTGTACGAGGGGGCTGCTGGAGTATTGCTTCCCTCTACGGGTGACTCCTGTTTAGCCTCTGTTGTAGTAGTTGTTGTTGGAGTTATCTTCCTTTTGGCCTCTATTGTTCCAGTGGGGGAGTCCTCCGTCCGGTTTATTTTACCGCTGTCAGGTGCCACTACCCTAGGAGCCATCGCTAGTAACCTAGCTGCTTCCGGGTTGTGTCCTTCTGACAACAGTTTTTTAAACCGTTTTTTGGCAGCTCCGCTGAGGTTTTCCGCTTTGGTCTGCTATCGTCCACTACCTCCTCGGGACTTTTCCCTGAGTCCTTTGCGGCCTTAGGTTTGTCAACCGATTTAGTAATGAATTCCTCATCGGACATTAGTGACACGTCAGACAGCCTGGCTGGACTTACACTATGCAGATCCACTTGCATGTCTTCTGTCATTTGAGGCCTTAGGTTAGCCTCAGAGGTTGGCCCCTTTGAAGAGGTACCACCCTCAGTGTTACCTGGCAGTTCGGAAACCTTGGCAGGACTTACCTTGTCCTGGTCCATTGGTTCGTTCTCTGCCGTTTGAGGCCTTGTTCCAGCCTCAGAAATTGGCACTTTTCGAGGGGTGCCACCCTCATCATTATTTAAGTTTTTACTTTCCATGATATTCCCACGAGTAGGGGAGAAGTGGAAGTCCACCGTGACAGAGATCCCCGATGTCACGGCAAGGCTTAATAAAACCGGAGGTCGCCAGGTATCCGGAGTTCGCATACTAACGACCAAGCTCCCCCTTGGCCACGAGTCCCTCGGCGTATGCTGTTCCAGCTTGGACTGGGGTATTTTATTTAAGAGAGTATCCTTCTCTCCGCCCGACTACTATTAGCCAGAACTCCTGGCAGAGACATGACCGTATCAGGAGCCTGTTACCAGCCGCCACCACGAGGAGGTTGCAGTCGCACTTCTGTCAGTGTACACAGTTACGGCGCGCAACCATAGGTTACACGTTGATCCCCCTGTGTACCTGCCAGCTGACGGCCTTATTTGTAATAACTGAAGTTACGTGTTATAATGAAGAATGTTCTAAAGGAAATTGCAAAACGAATTGCTCAGTGAAGTAAATAAAGAATGCGAAATTTTGTGATTGAAAATTCTTAATCCGTTGAGTCCGGGAAGTCACGTGTCGTTGCAATGTATTTCATTTTTAGCGTTTCATTTCTACTACCTTAAATTATAGGTCCACTTGCAATCGTTGTCTCGAATCGGATGAAGATTCTCTCCCGATCAATGCTGATCAAGGGATTGTGGGAACTAGAGTGAGATGCTCTCAACATAAATGGAAAGAAAGGTTTCCAAAATTTAATGTTTAAAAATTCCGCAATATAAACTAATTAACTATTTTACTATTTTACTACTCAAAAATTAGATCAATCTACGAGTTCGGGAAAAGTCGTTAGTCCACAAGTCCGACTTCCCAGACCTTTCAATACCTACTTGAAGATGTACAGCCGGATGTAGCTGCCATTCCTAAAGCTATTAGTTCTATTAGTTATTGCGAGAGTTTATGTTACTGCAGAAAAATGGCAGCATCAACCAGTTACTAGCTCTGTTGGATCCAGATTCTGAGGCCAGTGTTATTAGTGAAAACGCCGTACAACTTCTTTAGCTTAAAAAAGAGAAACTTATGGTACTTTTCTGCCCGTCTAACAGAATTGTTACATTGATGCTTAGCTCCGATACAAACAAGATATTTCCCTTGTCAAAATTAACGAATACGTACCTTATCCAATTACCGTCAAGGTCTTTTCTCTGAAGCTTAAGGTGTGTAGCTGATGATTTTCTGAAGCTTATGATGTGTATATAATTTTCGGTGCGGAACTATCGAGCTACTCGAAAATAATTCTATAAATACTAGAAAAACACTCGTCTGGCCATCTCGTTTCCCAAAAGATTCAAGGCCATTAAGGACTTTCCCTCAATTAATAATAAATATTTGGTATCGCATGTTGAACAATGATCAGATACAACGCTATATCGAATATATCTTTATTTCAGAATGGAATAGAAATAGACAATGAATTGATAGATCTAGGATATTCCCGGAGTATTGCGGTTTTACGGCTTGCTCAGATAGAAAGAAGACTGAAGGATGAAGCTCTCCGGAATCTATACCAATCCTCCGTGCAAAAATATGCTAAATTAAGACATGTGTAATCCATTTCCTTGGCTTAAGATCATAAAAACAATGTCAACAGTTGTTACCACATCACGAAATATTGCACCCTGACAGCGTTTCGAAAAAAATGCGTGCAGTCTGCAACGGCTAGAATAGAGCGGTTGACTCGTTCTGCTGCGTTGGCCTGAGGGGAATATAGGGCTGTATATACATTTGTATTCCATAACGTTTCAACAATTGATTGAAAGCCACGGATTTGAACTAGGGGCCATTGTCCGTGACGACAGTTTCTAGGCTTCAGTAGAGGAAATTTGGAAAAATGATCCAATATAAAAAGGATCGATGTGTTTCCACTTCTTGATCGGGGATATGGACCAAGAAGATCTATGTATATCCTTTGCCAAGGGCGTTCTGATTTTGGCTGCTGTCCCATGAGTGGACGTAATATGTAGTTTGGAGCTTTGGTCTTCATGCAGATTTGACAGTTGTTGACATATGCTCGGACTTGTGTTGTCATTCTGGGCCAATAAAAGTATCGACGTATTCGTTCAAGGATTTTACTGATTGTCTGCTCGACGAGTCCGGCAGGAATCCACAGCTTGTCCTCCGCGACAGAGTCGCCGGTACGTGGCAGCTTACGGATGTACACATACTTGTCTAGTATGACGACATCGTGAAGTTTGGACTCATAATTCAAAATGTGTTCCCTCAGATCACGATATTCTGATTAGGGCAGCGGCCAGACATTCTAACTCTGTCACGCTGTAATTGCGCTGAGCGGAGCTAAGTTTTTGGGACATGTAGGCGATGGGCCTCTCGATGCCTTCTTCATCGGCTTGCAGAAGGAATCCTCCGACGCCTTCCTGACTTGCGTCACATTGAATGACGAAGGGTTTGCGGAAGTCAGGACTGACTAGCAATGGGGCTCTTGTTAGTTTATGCTTGAGGTGTACGAATGCATCTTGGGCTTCAGCGGTCCAGGTGAACTTGTCACTCTTCTTTAAGGTGTCCGTGATCGGTGATGATAACGCAGCGTAGTTCGAGATGAACTTTCGGTACCATCCTGTCATACCCAAAAAACGACGTACTTGCCGTGCGGTCTTCGGGATGGGATACTCCACGATCGCTGAAACCTTGAGCCGTTTTGATGCATCCGTTTCCGACTATATACCCGAGGTATTTAATCTCCTTCAAGCAAAACTTACTCTTTTCGACGTTTATAGTCCTGCTTTCCGCCCTGCTTTCTGTAAACACTCCGCCACTCGTAAAAGGGTGGTCACGTGTTCAGATAAATCCTTCGACACTACGAGAAGGTCATCCAAATACACGAAGACTGTCTCCTGCAGGTCTGGTGGTAATACTTTGTCCATCAGTCTACACATTGTTTGCGGCGCGTTACCCAGTCCAAAGGGCATCACTGTGAATTGGTATAATGGGTGTCCAGGCACCGTGAATCCAGTCTTTTCACGGGAATTGGTTTCCAGTGGTATTTGCCAGAAAGCATCCTTCAGGTCTAGTCCTGTTATGTATCTAGCCGGCGGAAGTCTTCCAAGGATTCCCTCGATATGCGGCAGAGGATATGCGTCCTTTGTAGTCACCGCGTTAACTTTCCGGGCTTCCTGACAAGTACCACTGGGGAGCTCCACGGGCTTTGGCTCTTCTCGACGACACCTAAGCTTTTGATGCGTTCTAGCTCTGCGTCTATCAGTGCCTGTACCGCTGGTGAGACGGGATAATGTCTTTGCTTCACCGGTCTTGCCCCTCCGACGTCTATGGTATGTTCTAGTAAGCAAGTTTTGCCTAAGCCCTGCTTCGCGTACGATGAAAACATTTGCTTAACTAATTCGAGGCGTATGTGTTGTTCGCTGGTCAGTTGATATACATTTGAGTCAACGGGTGTTTCGGTTTCGACCGACGGTGTAAGTGAGCTGATGGCCAGGGCCAGCTGGAAGGCTTTCCAGAAATCTACTCCTAGATATAGGTCTTGCGACAAACTAGGTATAACATATAACCTAATGGTATGTCGGTTGCCGCGAAACTCTATATCTGTATCCAAGTGACCGCATACCTGCTGAGGTTCCATCACGGTTTTGACGGATGTTGCGTATTTCGTATATGTCACTTGGCCTTCTCGGATAATCCTTCGGGCTGCTTGTCCTCCCAGGCAGCTCACGCTCGCTCCACTATCTAACAGCCCGTTGAACTCCTGTCCCAGGGTTTTGACAAAAGCATAAGGTCGTATATCTCGTAGTGCTGATGTTATGCCTGAGACTAGTCGGCGTCTGTTGGCTTTGACTCGTCGCCAGAATTCGCGAAGCCTCCTGGTGGACCGTTTGGGCTTTGTACGTGGATTAGGAATTGTCATAATACTTTCGACGGACTCTGCAAAAATGCGCTTTCTGGCATCTTTATATTCTTGCAAGTGGAAACAGGTTGGTTTTTTTTCGAGGTAGCTGTTTCGATAATGGCTACTGTAAGTCGTCCCGGAGCTGGGGTCTCTGTTATAGTCCGTGGGATGATATTGGCGGAATTATATTCGTTCGTTGAGGTAACTATTGTTGGTCGATTGCTCGACGTTTCAAGTTGGACGGAGGCTGACTTCGGCGAGAGCTGTTGGTGTTGTTCCCGCCTCGACGTGAGTTTTTTCGGCTGCATGTTTTACAGTTATTTATATACACGTCGCGCATTCCATAGGCGTAACAGTATATCCTCTTGTTGGATGAAGGGCATTGTCGGTGCCAGTGTCTGACCTGGCCACAGTTCCAGCAAGGATCTTCCCTTGACATCGCAGAGGAATCTTCCGATTGGCTATCATATTCGGTATTGTCACCGACGTGGGCCGTGACAGTGAGTGTGTCGGGCTGCCACTGTCCAGATGGTTCTACATTCAGCTCTTCGATTTGCCGGGCATTATATGAATGCCTAGACCTTGTTCCTGGAAGAGCCCCTTCTATTGGAATCACGAGGGCTTGCAGTTGTGCCATACTGTAGATATGATGTTGACAGATGTGCGGTCGTGTGGTTGGCAATAGTTTATCCTTGACGATATCCAGCCTCTGTCTTCGGGACTGCAAGTCCTGCAAATAGTGTTGGAAAGGTTCACGTGGTTGTTGGCGTCGTTCCAACATTTGCCTAAGGGAATCGGTAACCGGTTCGGGTGGTATTCAATCTCTGCGAAATCCTAATTTTAGATCGTCCCACCTGGGTTCTGGTTGTGAACGGAGATACAACCAATACCATTCCGCAGGCCTGTCCTTCAAAAGGATGGCGAAGTTTTCGGTCATTAAGTTATAGTCGCCGCCTAGCGTATTGCGAGCAATCACCTCCGCTCTGAATAAAAACTCATCTGCGAACAGGCGTGAATTATCCCCGTCGTACACGAGCTTCCACTGCCGCATGGAGCCGAACGTCGTCTATATCTGGGGTATTTTTGTCGAGCGTTAGTATCGTCGCCGTATCGACCTTGTCTTTGGCCAGGTGGTCGATAAGTAGTAGCTGGTTCTTCAGGCTGCCGATACTGTGGGTGATATGATGGCACAACGTTTCCATGAGGCTGCTGGAGATGGAGGCCCTGCAGCTGCTGACTGATCTGTCGCGTTATAATATCAGATAGCTCTCCTCTCAATCCTGCTAGTAAGGCTTGCACGCTTGGGGATGGCGGCTGGCTTACTTGTTCAGGGCTTGACTCCTGCGTTCGCGAACTGGAAGGTCGGCAGGAACAGTCCTATTCAACAGGGGAGTGAGCGAGACCGCAGGTGTCGTGGGCGGCCTTCGGGTTTGTAATTTAGTCACCATGCCTTCCATATTTTTGCGTGGCACCACTCCGCTGCTAGGATTGTAGGCCCTGCTTTCCTCAAGCGAACAAGCTCGCCTACATATTGGCAACTAGGCTGTCGCTCGAGCCACTGTGCCAAACATTTCTGATGAAACACATGCGCACAAGGAGTGACGACAGAGGAAGTGCTGGGATTGAAATCACCACTTTGGCATACTGAGAACAGTGGTAGAGCCGTAGCTCCTGTGACGCGTTCTGGTGGTGAACGCAGCATTCTTTTCTATCTATTGATTGATTGATTGATTGATTAGATTTGGAGGTGTGAGGTTCTCAAGCGCCGCGGCCACTGGGGCCTATTGTGCTAACCCTCTCAACTCCTTATAGTAAGCCGGTCCCTCCGAAGAAGTTCAACAGCTCCCGCAGTTGGCAGTCATTCAGCCCGCTCGGTACCAGGGTTGCTTTTCCGAATAGGCTAAATCTGCTCCTGGCTACTGCAGGGCATTCACATAGCACATGTAATGGGGTCTCATCCTCCTCCAGACAGAGTCTGCAGGTGGGGTCGATGGCTCTGCCTATCCTCACCAGGTGCTTCTTTAGCTGACAGTGGCCGGTAAGTAGGCCTGCCAGAGTTCTAACAGCCGACCTGCTCAGCTTGAGGAGCTCCCTGGATCTACCCGGCGACGGTGAGGGCATAAGGCTTCTTGAGTGAGCGTGCCCCTCAATATTGTTCCAATACAGCCTATGTCCCTCATTTGGTCGGTTTGCTATTAGCCTTTTAGCCGTGCAGAGAGCTATTCCACAGACCGGCTCCGGCCCTATAAAAGGGGTGTTGGACCCCTTCCTAGCAAGTTCGTCTGCTTTTTCATTTCCCGTGTAGCCCTGATGTCCCGGTATCCAGATCAAGCTTACTTGATTAGTTCTACACAATGCGTCTAGGCTCCTTTGGAATTCCCACACCAGATTTGATCTGGTGGTAGATGAAGCAATTGCTTTGATTGCAGCTTGACTATCCGAGAAGATTGAGATCATTTTGTTTTTATAAGCTCTTCTTAGGTTCTCGTAGGTGCATGTCAGTATGGCGAAGATCTCAGCCTGGAATACCATGGTATATACTCCCAGGGCCAGTGATAAACTGCCCCAACACCTGATTCAGTCTTGGATCCATCCGTATACCATACTAGCTCCCCTGGACGGACAGCTGGAAGCGTCCAGGTCTCACGCTTTTCCACCCGTATTAGGAGTGGTTGAAATGGTGAGAGTCTTGTCGGCATCTGATCAGTAAGCATGGCCAACTCAGGTGTGGCTTCAAGAATCTCCCTTATTGTCGTGTGGCCCTTACCTTTGTTTTCCCCAAGGAGACCGGCTCCCTCTAATTTGTAGGCCGCACACAGAGCCATGCTTTCAACCTCTATATGAAGAGGTTTAATATTTAGCATGGATTCGAGTGCAGCCGTCGGCGAGGTGCGTATGGCTCCAGTGATGCATAGGCAGGCCATACGTTGCAGTCTGCTAAGCTTAGTCCTTATCACATTTAGTTTTGCTCTGTGCCACCATGTAATCGCTCCATAATGATCGTCCTATCGAGGAGACTCAAGGTAAGATCTCGAGACCTGAGCAGCACATCTATCCATCGACAGAAGGTCGTCCCAAGGCCTCTCCTTCTTAGGGCCCGAGTGATCACATCGAATGATGTATTATCAAAAGCGCCTTCTATATCCAAGAAGGCTGCAATTGCAGTTCCCTTGCTATAAACCGCTCCCTCCAGCTTGAGTATTAAGTCATGGAGTGCCGTTGTAGTGGATTTTCCGGTTTGGTAGGCGTGCTGCCGGGCATGAAGTGGTGAGTGTAGAAGATACCTCTCCCTGATCGCCCGATCAGCAACTTTTTCCATCGTCTTTAACATGAACGATGTTAGACTAATAGGCCTGTATGCTTTAGCGAGTGTGTAATCTACACGGCCTTGCTTTGGAATAAAGGCTATTTTCACAGTCCTCCAGATAGATGGTACGTATCCTAGTGCAAAGGACGCCCTGTATATTCTGCACAGCACCGGTGCGAGAACATCATAGCCCTCCTGTAGGAGCACCGGGTACACACCATCCGTGCCAGGGGACTTGAATGGCTCGAAGAATGAAATAGCATCCTTGATGGCTTTACATGTAAAGACCGAGCTGGCAACCCTCCAGTCCGCCTTGGTCGCCCTCCTTGCTGGGTGGTCAGTTAGGCTGGGCCTGTCTGCCTTGTTCGGTTCTTCCACCTTTGAACCAGAAAAGTGGGACTGCAGTAGAATCTCTAGCGTTTCTTCCCTGGTCTGGGTGTATGTCCCGTCCGGTTTCTGGAGTGTGCCCAGGTCGCCCGACGTGGTTTTCATAAGGGCTTTATGCAGTCTCTTAGACTCGCGAGCGCCCTCCACGTTTTGGCAGAACTTTTGCCAGCTGGATCTTTTAGAACGGCGCAGTTCTCGGTTGTAGGCAGTAAGGGATTGTGTATATTCTTCCCAGCACCCGCCTTTTTCGCCCTGTTGAACAGCGTCCTGGTAGTAGCCCTTAGTCTCGCTAGTTCCCTCGTCCACCAAGCGACGTTCCTGTTCTGGGACCTTACTGACACCGGACAACTTCCCCTGAAGGCCGTCTGTATGGCATCGTTTACGAGGTCTGCCGCAAGTTCGACGTCTTGCGTAGACTTGATCGAGCCCATGTACCCATAGAGTCTACCACCCAGTTCCTCTTTATAGGTAACCCAGTTGGTGTTCCTGGGGTTCAGGTATTCCTTTATTTCATTGACACATTCTCCAACTCTGAAGAGAATGTGTTTGTGGTCGGAGCATGATGGCTCGTCAGACACTCTCCAGTCACTTACCAGTTCTGATATGTAGCTACTGGAGAGAGTGATGTCAATTACCTCCCTCCGACGGCTATTGTCAAAGGTAGGGTCAGATCCACGGTTTAGTATAACTAGGTTAGTAGTTAGCATATAATCAATAAGGTACTCACCTCTTCTATTACTGCCGCTGCTCCTCCAGTTAATGTGGTGTGAGTTCGCGTCGCATCCAGTTAGCATGTGCGCCGCGTTTGTCGACCCGATGAGTTCCCTTAGTTCTATCGTCGGTGGTGGTTCAGTGGAGTCGTATGGGAAGTACGCAGAGCAGATTAGCACCAAGCATCTTCGTCCCCCCACACATACCTCCACTCTGGCAGCTGTAAGGTCCCTTGTACATAAGTCTGTGGACGGCAAACAGTTAGTTTTTGCTTTATTACATACAATACAGGTCCGTGGCCTGCTGTCCTTGGTATCATAAATGATTCCAAAACCAGCCTGTCGCAGTCCCGAAATCTGGCCGAAACTTACCCAAGGTTCCTGGATGAGGGCCAGATCTACAGCTTGAGTGGCCAACAGCCTACAGAGAACTGCCGAGGCAGCCCTACTGTGTTGTAAGTTTGCTTGGACCACCTTCATCTGTTTGTTTTGGAGCAACAGTGTCCTCCTCTTTCGCTCCCCCACCTGCCGCCTTAAACAGCACAGAGGTGATGCTTAGGAAGAGTCGCATCTGTCGCTCTTTCAGTATCTGCATGGATCCTTCGTTAATGGAGAGTGCCAGCGTCTGTCCGCCTTGTTCCGCTTTACGGCCCAATACTCTCCAAGAGGATCCCCGTTGTTTTTGGGAATCCACACTACTACCCTGTACAGCTTGGGTAGGTCCTTCTCTTCAATAGCCTTAAGGGAGGCCCCTTCCCAAGGTGTAAGTTTGGGTATCACCCACACCAACCAGCCTCTGGTGTCCGCCGTAGCACAGGTTAGCCTCAATGTGCCCCCTGTTACTCGGGATCCCAAGAATTGTTGGGCAGTCTCCTCGGCCGTAGTGTCATCTATGGCCTGGTCGAGTGCTTTCCTTAGCGCCTCGATCTGCTCATCCGTCAGCCTGTTTTTTGGATACTCAGCAGGTATCACAACCATAGGTACCCCTGCAAGCAGGTCCCTGTAGAGTGGCTGTGTCCCTGCTCTACCCATCTTCTTTTTCTTTGTGGCCTGTCCCCCCCCCCTGAGAGTCCCCATCAGCACGGTTTCGTTTTACCACCGCCGTCCTTGATGGTCCAGCTCCTGCATCGTTGGTCCCACGTACCTTGCCAGGAAGCCCAGTGCCCAAGAGAGGGCCGAATGGTTTCGCCAGATTAGGGCGGAAACGTGTATTAGTGCCCTCCCACCGGCCACGGGTTTCTTCTCCGCCTGCCCACCGGCGGATTTAGGCTGCTGAGGAGGGGCAGGTGTACCGCCTGCAACCTCTGCTGCCTTTCTCTCCCGCGCTAGCCTCCTGCGCATCGCACCTGAAGGTCGTACGCGTCTGACGTTGAGTTTAGCAACGCCCTCCGCGACAGCCATCATCGCTTCTTCTTCGCCAGACTTGACTGGCTTCGGTATCTGACGTGCAGCGTCAGAGTGGGTGTCACTTGCGCGTCCCCCCTCCTCTGCTGCCTCGTTACTTATTTTGTTTTGGTTTTGTTTTGTTTGTGTCTCCATATGTTGGTCCCACGAGTATGGCGGGAAGAGGTGATCGACCTCTGACAGAGCCCCTATGTCAGAGGCAAGACTAAATACAATGGGGTGCGCCTGGTGCCCCAAGGAGATTGTTTGCGACAGCGCTTTTTACTACCCGCTGCCATGCAGCCCTCGGCACGATGACATTTCCACCTTAGCTTGGTAGGTTTGAGGGGTTTTCTCCCCGGATCAGGGATGGGATAGATGGGAACAGGGAACAGGACGGCGACTGTCTGCTATGCAAAGCACATTGCCCGGATGAGCCGGTATGATGGGAGGCCGTCATCGAGTAGTACTATTTGTTTTCGAATTTATGTTATCCCCAATATCCAATATCCAATAATAATGGCGAGAGAGTAGTACTGTTTTTTTCTCGATTTTGTGTTATCACCATTTTCTTTGTCTTCTTCATCGCTATTGCCAGAACTCAATTTATCAAATGTTACGTTCATAATATCTTTTCCTAAACTCATTTCGATAGTGGCATGTGTACTTTTATTCTTATTGCGACCATTTCTAGATTTCTTTCCTTTCCTTTTCTTCCCTTTATTGCTGTTATTCTTTTGTTTTTTCTGCACTACAGTTCCTAAACGAAACGCTAAGCCCACTTGACAATGAGTCAAGGCAGAGTAAAATTGAGAAAGCAATAAAATGAATGTAATAAAGTTTTACTTGTCAAAACGTTAAATATAAAAGAAATGCGTCGATAAACTAGAAGAACTAAAGAATATATAAACAAAAGGAAGGGAAGCTCAAAAAACTGATATCTCCAAGTAATTCAAAATAAAGTTGTTGTGGCTTGAACACAACTGCGAACAAAACTATCAAAAATTGGTAGATACCAACAAGCAAAACGTTTATCTTAAAATGTTGATCAAAAGACAAAAAAATGATAAAAAAATATGTGATCGCCTTCCTCTCTAACCAATCTCTCCCTCCAAAACCGGACGACCGCCTATGAGGCGCTTCTCCGTCAGCTGCAGATGGTGACAAAAGTTTAAAGGGCGGCTGACTACTATGAGAAGCAAGAGTCATCCAGACAAGAACGACGGCTATCAAGCCAAAAGCTTCTTGTTCCGGAATGGCTCTGAATTCTCGAGCCAGTCGTCCTTCAGACAAGTTCGATTAGTGGGATGGGAATCGATTTACTAGGATCGCCATTCCACGGAGAGGGATCCCGGAACGAATGGTAGCTCAAAAAGGGCTGAAGCTAGCTACAGGGTTATCTGCATTGGCTAGTCCCAGCCAAAATACACAGTTCCCTTTTAGCGCTACAGCCTTTGAGGCCACTGCCCCGGACCCATCCATTGGATCACCGATACCTAGTCGTCGAAGGATAGGGAATAATGAAAAAAAAATAAAAAAATGTAAACTCAGACAAGCCGTGAAGGCAAACGGGTAGCATAATGTGCATATGACTACTAGGAAGTCCGTTCAGGAAGGTCAATATCGAAAAGTTGAGGGCTATCCGTTCGGGATTATGCCCAGGGAAAGTAGAAGTATATAAGCCGTGAAGGCTGTAACAGTGAACTACTAACTCTTCTACCTAGGGAAATCGGCCCGGACAACCTGCCGAAGCAAACAAGGAGGTCGTGAAGTCTCCTGAGATGTGCGTGTAGTCTAGAGAGGGAATTTTACTTCCCTTCTAGGTCCTTATACAGAACACAAACGTTGTGCGCCACTTTGTTATGGTATAAGTGGGAGAATTCATGCACCCATGAATTCATCAAGCGGTAGCATGAAGACATGAATTGGATGGAGGGATGTGAGAACCCCGACTAAGTCTAAGCTTACAACCAAAAGGGATGAGGAAAGGTTCAAGGAACTGGCAGGGTGAGCGTATTGATAGCCGTGCAGGCTGAGTTGCATTGCCGAAGAAGTGAGGGGCCCGCCTAGTAGCTGTATTAAGCTCGTCGGACTGGGGGGGATCTTGCCTCCTCCTTCAGCTCACTCACCCGAGAATTATTTTTGCGGGCTCTCTTCGAAAAAAAAACTCTAGACTATGGGAACACAAAGGGAAACTAGGAATAATGGGAAAACACTTGGATAGAACTAACAGAAGCTATGCGACCTGACGATGAAGCCACCTCAGCCCACAGGTGTCAAAGGGCTTGTTGGGCTATCCCACCCCATACTGTGACTATGCCGAGCCCATACCACATGGCATAGTCCGTTTTACTCCCTGACAGTCGCCCGTATCAGGAGTAGAGAGAAGAGTGGAGTGAGAGAAAAACAGCTGATTTCGAGCTCCTCATCATTTGGTTGGAGTGTTAGAGGAATTCAAAAAAAGAAATTTTCTTTAAATAAATTAAAAAACCAATTCTTAACCTAGCGACCAATTCCTACGTCTACAACCTAAGGTAAGATTCATGAAAGCTAACTCTAAAATGCGTATGAATTAGTATTATTATACAAAAATTATGTGTTATTATTACTTCATCTTCGAAGATATCATGGCGTGCCTAATGTGCTTATTTCCGATATCACTCTTAAAATATTTCAAAATACTACTAGAAACTATAGATACCGACGAAAGGATGCAAGATTATCTCCATTTTCAATAAATCGGTACATTGAATTGTTCCGAAAAAAAAATCTCTCTAATCCGTGAGTATGCGTAAATTGCTCTTAAATATCAGTGTCGTCGAAAATATATTAAATGTGAATTCATTTTAGGGAAACGTTTGGGAGTTACCTTGCGTGTATACTTAGGTGAAACATTCTTGTCGAGAACCCAAGGAAATCTGTTTAAAAAAAATTTATTGCATACCTGAGTAAGTTCCGAACAATTAGTCAAATCTTATCCGCAGTTACAGAATATAATCTTCGCTCGATATATGTATCTCACAAGCATAACCAACCAAAGATTTAAGAAGGTAAATGCACCAACAAATTAATAAGGAAATGATTTTGCTCTTCCTTTATCAATTAGTACGGCACCTTGACTTTTCCCGAGCCATTCGTGTTTCATTGTTAAATTAATAGAGAAATACACGCATTATTACTAATAGAAATTGTTTTAAGTTAATACATGGCAATAATTTTCAAAAAAAAAACTTAGAATAAAAAAAATTTTGTAGGGTAAGATTTGAATTTATTATCTTCGTTTTCCTAATTTGTCTTCCTTCTGCATAAACTGACATAGTATATATAAGTTTTAAATATATCAAATCTTCTGTTTTCCTGAAATTCCTATTTTTCTTCTGTTTTCCAATATCAATTAAAATGACGTCTTCATAAACAATTCTCAAAAAATGAACTTGTTTCAATAAATCAAAGCAAATAGCATTAAAGGAAAAGCCTTTTTGTTTTTATATTTCCTAAAAAAAATTGTCGTAGTTGTTTGCCTAAAAACAAAACTTCAGAAGGAATTATGATGCCTCCACTGCGACTTTTTTCTTTTTTTCCATTAGACCTTGTCTTGCTTTAAATAAGAGTTGCGCTTTTATTTCAAATCTTAAACACTTAATACCTTGCTAGGAACTTGAGTCAATTTACTTTTATTTTAAGTTCCAGGAAACTAAAATACTTCCTCTAGTTAGTAAAAAACATTTGGATTAATTATCTTTCTTATAGAAAAAATTCTCTTGACTTCAGTTACACAATACATGGTTGCTTACTGGAATCACTCATTAAGACTAAGGACTTGGGAGTCTGGCTCAACAGCCGTATTACCTAATTAAGCTTTTAACCTAATTCGCCTTTGGGCCTTATTAAACGATGGTCTAAAGAATTTGACGACACTTAATTCACGCATTATTATCGAGACCACATTGGCCTGGTTGAAGCAGTCCAATACCGCTTCGTTCGTTTTGCACTTCGCAGGCTTCCATGGACTAACCCTCTCATTTTGTCCCCTTACTTATATAGGCTTAAACTTGTAATGCTGGACTCTCTTGAATTTAGACGAAACTACTTCAAAACTGTTTTCGCTTTTAACCGTCGTCTCTTTTAATATATCGATTCCAAGTCGCTTCTTGAGAAATCGAGATTTTTTCTTAAATTACCTCCACATCGTATTAATTACGTTTTTCATAAATCAATCACATTGATGTCCCGTTATTTTAATTTGCATTATGACAGATCAATTTTAATTGATCTAAATAATATGTAAAGAGTAAACTTTCATGACTATTCTTTTGGTATTTTGTGGTTTTTAATTTCATTCTTTAATGTTTTCTAGTGTGTTGGATTAAAGAATAAAGAAATTGATTTTTTCTATTTTTTTGCTTTTTTAGTATTCTGAAGCCTGTAACAATAGAACGTAAATCTTTTTATCATATCTGCCCTAGAAAATGAATTCTACACAATTTTATGTCGTCCGGTCGGTACACGCCAAAGCAATTTCAAAACTTTTAACGCGTTTTCACGAAACCATGTTTTTCGAGCTGGTGTGCAGTACTTCGATATCTAAAAATTGTTCGATTCCAGCAAATCAGGGCCTGAAATGTTCGGCAGGCATGTGATTCTCGTTCTGACCACATTCAGATTTTTCTTTATATTAAGGGCAAAGTTACGGTCCCTTAAAGGCGAAAAAAACATGGAAAATTTGAAAATCCATGTTAAATTTCGCGCCATTTTTACAGTTTTTGAAATTTTAACTTGAATCTGGTCAGAATGATAACCTTAAGCCTCTACTTTAAGAGTCTGACAAAGTTTTTGATTTGAGGTCACTGGGAGGGCTGGAACTCTGTACACCGTGGTGTCGCGTTTTTTTTTAAGGGCCCAATTCAGTGCCCTGCAGCGCCCCCATGTTTCGATTTTTTTACCCAAAAAACGTCTTTCTGAACTTTATGTACCAAATAAAAAGAAGCAAAAAGGTTCAGAATCGTGCGCATCTTCTTTTTCCTCCAAAAAAATCGCAAAGTTAGGTATCAAAAGCAAGCCATCACATTAAAAATCCCCCTTATGTTTGATTTTATTATTTTAATTTATTATTAATTTTATTGTTATTTTTAGTAGTTAGCCTTTGATGAATTTTGAAATAAATGAAACATATTCTTTTTGTTCTAAAGTAATTTGATAAGAACATTTTTTTATTATGAAGAAAAGACGAAATAATGAATGTATTTCAAATCTATCAATAAAAAAAACACAAATCCAAAATAAACTACTTTACTTAAATACATTAAGATTTTGACTGATTTAAATTAAATGTTAAATTTTTTAGGATGTCAGTATATTGTCACGATGAAGCATCACGGTTTGTGTATATCCTTTGCCGAGGGCAACGTTCTCGTAGCTATATCCTTCATGAAGACTTAGCACCTCTAGTTCAAGATGTGGTTGACACACATCCAGGGTTAGCATTCTTGAAAGAAGCAACCGAATTCCATTCGAGGTATGTGCACACAATAATAGCCCGAATATTCTACTCAGTCAACAGAAGTTGGTCCGGAAAAATAACAGTACCTGAACTAAGGAGATCTAATTTATTGCAAGTAAGTATTGTTCGAGAACTTGCTAAAATATAATTTTCCAAATTTCTAAAATCAAAATAAAACGGAGAACTTAGAAACAGACCTCTAATATAAGAAATATTGAGAAAAGCTTAGGAAAAGTAATTCAACTGATTTACTTTTTTGTTAGAATAAGGAAAACAAATTTTTGAATTCCATTTTTTTCCAAGAATTGATTTCACTATATTCGTGATCTTTTTTGTCAAATCACAAACTTCGATGAACTGCATTCTAAAAGCTTCTTTCTTTTTTGCAAATCGAAAAGCTAAGAGATACAGGTAACCCTCGTATAACACGGGAGTTACGTTCCAAAAAATTGCCGTATTATACGAAACAAAGAACTAGTACGAAAAGCGGGGTTAGGTTCCAAAAATTACAAAATATTTATTTATTTAAGCTTAATGCAAGCTATTACATAATAATACAAAATAACAAAATAAATACTACAAACTAAAATAAACAATAATTCATAACAGATAAGGTAACCTACAATATGAGCTATGATTATAATAAATATAAACTGGGAGGAAGAAGAATTAAGAAAGGCCATCAAGATGGGCGGGATAAAGATATAAGGCTTTGTGAAGGGATGATTTACTCAGATGGAAGTCAAAGGAAAGAAGGTCGTTGACTTTTCGTAGCATCCTGGTAATTGGTTCGCGTTGACCGTAGTTCGTGCGGAAAACGAGTCGGAAAACGGGAGTGGACCTAAGGTCCAGTCTATGGCGCCAGCTAATAGCTGATGAATGAAGAGAACGTCGGAAACATCACGACGTTTACTTAGGGGTTGTAAGTCGATCAGTTTCAGACGGTCTTCATAAGGTGGAAGGTTGAATCTTTCTACCCACGGAAGATCACGTAGAGCAAAGTGAATGAACCTACGCTGGACGGATTCAATTCTGTTAATGTGGGTTGTTTGCGTAGGTGACCATACCTGGCTGGCATATTCAAGGAGAGGTCTAACGAAGGAAATATAGAGAGATTTGGAAACATAAGGATTGGAGAACTCTTTAGACTACCGCTTCACAAACCCTAGCGCGGAGTTAGCTCTGTTAATTATGCTATCAATATGGGAACGGAAATTAAGTTCGCTATCACGGATTATTCCTACGTCACACATAGAGGTTTTTCATGTGGTGAACGAATCGAGGTCATTTTGGAGAAGAAGAGAGTCGGTTGTGGAGGAGATATGTTTAATTATTTTCATGTCATCAGCATAAATGGACAGCTCTGAGTGTTTGATGACAAATTCAACATCATTAATTGTAAGGATGAAAATTAATGGACCGAGGTGGCTGCCCTGAGGGACGCCCGAACGAGCGACAATGGATGGATGAGCTAAAAAGAACATTGTACTGACGGTTGTTGAGGTAGGATTGAATCCAGGAGATGAATCGAGGGGGGAAGCCTAGGCGATCAAGTTTAAACAGGATAACGCTATGGGAGATCTTGTCAAAGGCTTTGCTAAAATCGGTGGCGATAAAATCAACATCTTTACCGTTTTCCAGGGCACATAGTGTTTTGGAGACGAATTCGGTAAGGTTGGTGGTTGTAGATCTTCCTTTGAGGAAGCCATGCTGGGAGAGGGAGAAAGTAGACTTACAGTGGAAGAACATGGAATCATAGACCAATTTTTCGAATAGTTTAGGTATTGATGATAATTTAGCAATGGGTCTGTAGTTGGACACATCGTTCTTGCAGCCTTTTTTGAATAATAGAATTAATAAAGCTATAAAAACGCTTGGGGTCGGATATGAGGCTTATTTCCATCCGTTGGAGGTACTCATGGTAGAGCGTATCAGAACGTTCAGAAAAATAAGTGAAAGCAGACAAGTAGGAAGAATAGTCAGACTCAGTCTGGGTCAGAAGAAAAGTTTGCCAACGTTTATTTCTCCTGTTGCGGAGAAAGCGTAATTCTTTGTCGTACCAAACAGGGGAGGAGGAGCAGTTTTTACGAGGAAGAAGAGGAATAGATTGTGTAAGACAAGCGTGTGTAAGAATCGTTTTTAATCAAAACTCAAGACTTTTCTACAACACTGCTCTTTATTCGAGAATTCCTCACAAACCGCCTACCTCGTACCTCATTTCATTTTTCTCTCCTCCTGTACCACACTAACTTAAAGATTATATAATATCCTCATGTATTTAATCTCGAGTATATTCCTTATATACCCGTCTAGACAAAGTATTATAAGGTAGCGGCAACTACCCATTTTAGTTGGGACATTTATTATTTCTAGCTACCTTTTCTAGACAAAGGATCATAAATTGACTAAAAGGGTCATAAACTACTTTTGAAATTCTGGTGAAGTACGAGGGTGCTTATCAGGGATACATTTCTTTAAAGAGTGAGGCTTATAAAATAACAATAATCTTAAACTACGCAGTTTTCATAATTCTTTGCAGGTTGACGCTTACAGCTCGGCCACGCTCCTGAGCCACATGTCCTCATGGGATTCTTCACTCGCACTTTACTGATTATTTACAGATCTGAAATAAAAAGATAGGGTTAAAGGGGATTTGGAAGCTTCTTCCATTTTTTTGTTTGTTTTTACGACACGTCAGACACATTGTCATCGGAATCAGTCAAAATTCTATAAACTTTAAGTTTATCACTAGGACATATCCCAATATATTTCTTTCGCGAACGTTTCGCTCCTGGAAGATCTTCAATGACATAACGATCGTTACTCAGAACCTTGGTGATCACATACGGTCCACTATATTTCGGCAGCAACTTTTTGCTACTCCCATCATTAGATCCCTTGGATCTCTTTACCAGAACCTGTTGTCCAATTTCGTAATTTGGAGCCTTGGTACGTTTACCATCGTAATATTTCTTTCGAGCAGTTTGGTTTTTCTTAATTCTGAGGGAAGCTTCTTCCCTAACTTCCTCTACATTTTTAATTTCACTATCAATAACTTCATTAGTTAAATAAGAATCGTTTGGGCTTCTTGGAGTAAACCCCATTAGGAGTTCGTAAGGGGAATTTCCCGTTGTTTTACTGACTGTTACGTTTAAACCCCACTGCACGGATGATATAATTCTGTCCCATTTTGTCTCGTCTTCATGAGATGCTGCAATTGCACTTAAGATCATTCTATTGTACCTTTCCGCTTGACCGTTTGCACGAGGAGTTGCTGTAGCATTGAGGATCCTTTTAATCCCCAACTCTTGGCAATATTGAGTGAACTTTTCACTAGTAAAACAGCTACCTCTGTCACAGACAATTCGACGAGGTACACCAAAAGTATTTATAATGTCGTCAAATGTCTTCATTACAGGCAAAACCTTTGTGTTTGGGACAGCTTTTAAGAAGATAAACTTTGTGAACCCGTCTATTACGACTAGTAGATGAGTATTACGTTTCGAACTTTTCACAAATGGACCCAAATGATCTACATGTAGAGTATCAAAAGGGATTAAACCTTTCTCAATAATATTTAGTTCGCCTGGCTGTTTACCTGCTGGGACTTTATTATACATGCATGGTAAACAACAAGATATGTATTTCTGTACGTATTTCTTCATTGCTGCAAACCAAAATTTCTTTTTAATATATTCTAATGTTTTTTCCACAGAAAAATGACCAACGTTGTCATGATGACACATTAGAATCTCTCTGCGCAAGCTTTTTGGGATGACCCAACGTTTCCCCTCGTTCGTTAATTTGTAAAGCCTATTGTTTTTAGGTGTATACTCTTTGTGTACGTTTAGTTCTTCTTTTGTGATAGGTTTACTAAGCAATATATCTATTAATTGCTTACACCTATCATCTGCCAATTGTGCTGCGAGTACCCAATCGTCTGTAGTAATATCAATTATCAACATGTTACTGTCCATTGGTAAACCAATAGGATTCCTGCTTAAAGCATCGGCATGACTCATTTTAACCCCCTGCCGGTATTCAATAGTAAAATCAAATTCTAAAACTGTAAGCCACCAACGACCTATTCGGGGGACCATATCTCGTTTGCTGAATGCAGATCTTATAGCATTGCAGTCTGTCATGACTTTGAAGGGTATTCCTATTAAATATATACGAAAATGCTTTAGTGACTCCACCACAGCAAGTGTTTCCAGTTCGTAAGAGTGGTATGTTTGCTCTCCTTTACTTGTAGCTCTACTAAAGTAAGAAATAGGTTTTATGGTTCCATCTCGTTGTTTTTGAAGTAATATGCCGCCTATACCAATTTTGGACGCATCTGTATGCAATTCTGTTTCGGCTTCATGATCATAAAGGGCAAGAATAGGTCTTTTTGTTAATTTATCCTTTAATTCTTGGAAAGCTTGCTCCTGTTGCGCTGTCCATTCGAATTTATTGTCTTTTTTTAATAGTTTAGTAAGCGGAGAGGCAATTTCCGCAAAATTTTTAATAAACTTTCGAAAATAGCTAGCTAATCCGAGGAATTGTCTGACCTGGTGAACATCATTTGGTTTCGGAAAACTTTCTACTGCCATAATTTTCTTTGTATTGGGCTGAATACCGCAGTAACTCACCTCATAACCTAGATAATCTATTTTCTTTTGGAAAAACGAACATTTCTCCAACTTCAAAGTCAAATTTGCATCTCTGAGTAATTTGAACACCCGTTTTAATTTATTTAATCCTTCATCAATAGTTGTTGAAGGTATCAATATGTCGTCCATATACGCCAACACATCGTTAAATCGTAAAGGTCCTAACAATCCGTTTACCATTCTTTGGAACACTGCCGGTGCATTCGCTAACCCAAATGGCATTCGCAAGTATTCGTAATGACCGTCCGGTGTAATAAACGCAGTTTTGTCTATAGATTCTTCGCTCATTGGGATTTGATGATATCCACATGCCAAGTCTAGACTTGTAAAGTATATACAATATACATCCTTTCACTTTATCGATTAGGTCGTCTATTCGTGGCATGGGATATTTATCTTTTATAGTCTTCTCATTCAATTTTCTATAGTCAACACACATTCGATATTCTCCCGACTTCTTTTTTACCAATAATATAGGGCTGCGCTTCTTTTTCCGAAAACGCCATACGATAAGGACGGTAAACGACTGGCTTTTCGTCCATTAAATTAATTTGCATGTCGCAGACTTGCGTTTTACCAAGTTCACTAAGATCTTGTGCAAAACAATCACGGTAGGAATTAAGTAGTTCTACAAGCTCATTTTTATATTTCATATCTACTTCTGCTCCGATGTATTTCTCAATATCGATTAATGCAAATGGCTTTAGTTTATTAATATTAACTGTTAGATTACTCACCCGACTTTCACTTAAGTCCTCTGAACACCGAATACCTCTTGCTATGAGTTGTTTTTCTTTAATTGTTAATGGTGAACTGGAAGTGTTAAAAATTAGCACCGCGCCGTCCGATGAATTTGTGATGCAGCGACCAATCGAATGCTCTTGTCCTGGTCTTCGATGTTCTTTCCAATCTACATATACATCACTTGTTTCGAAGCCATTCGAAATTGTGATGTAACTTGCATGATGTGGCGGTATAGTGGTTGATTCTTTAGCCCATAAGGCAATTTTCTGCGACGGTAGACTTTCTACTTCTGGTAAAATTGCCAAATTTTTATTAAACAACCTAATTTTGTCGTTTCTAATCACTGTGGTCACATCTTTATTGTTTATAAATGTCTGACCAATTATGATTGGTATAATTTGAACGGTATCAGGCACTATTAACCGCACGAGCTAAGTCAACTTTCAACTCTACCTCTGCTTTGTATCTCGCCACGGTCTTGCCTCCTCCATATCCTGAGATACTTATAAAGCATGGTTGTAATTTGAGTCCTAATTCTTTCGCGTTTGTTTCGCGAACTATAACTGCACAACAACCTGTGTCGATATAACCATGCACATTTTTATCATTTACTTCACATTCTATAAAGTAGCATGCATTATTTGCTTTCATTTTGTCAACTTCACATTTTAAAACTTTTTTATTTGATCTGTAGCAATTATTTTCGTTGTGTCCCAATCTTTTGCACTTAGCACACTCAATTTTAGGTTTTGCACATTTAGTCGAGATATGTCCACGTTCGTTACAATTAAAACACTTTAATAATTTAATAGAGTTCGCAGTATCACTATTATTTTCGACTCTACGGTGCGCTGTTTTTGTCTGGTGCCTTCTTTTATCAAACCTGACCTTTGTATACTCACTAGAACTGCCAGGTTCGGGTTTTACTTCCACAAAAACTGTTGAAAGAAATTCGCTGTACAGAGCTTCTGGTGTTGAATACCTTCCAGCACGAGCTCCAGTCTGCACTGTAGTATTCGGAAGTCCATCAATAATACATGATACTGCATCTCTTCCGGTGATTTTGCATATGTTAAGAAGTTCCATTTTCGCATAATAATATTCGGTCATTGTTTCTGTTTCCTTCTTTTTGCGATTCACTACATTTCTTAACACTGTTGCAAAATCCCGATGTTCTGGGAAAGATTTAATTATAAGTTCTTTCCACTCTTCCCACGATCGGTCGTACGTAGTTAAATTACCGTACCACTTTTTTGCTAAACCTGAAAGTCGATTTTGCATATTATATATCTTAGTGTTGTTGTCCCATTGGTTAATAGAAGCCAATTGCTCTATTTTCTCAAGCCATCTCGAAGCCGTCAAATTCGAATTTCCTGGTTCAAACTCGGGAATGCAGTCACTTCGAACAGAGTAAAGCACACGTCTTTCTCTGGGTTCTGAAGCCCTATGGCCTTGACATATGAGCGATTCAACTAATTTTTCTAAGCGATCGATTCGCTTGTCCGTACCGCTTGTATCGTAACTTTCATCTCTGCCTTGTCTATCCCTAACTGTCACATTGTCACTCTGATGTTCTCTTCGAGTTTCATAATAACGCGCATTATGATTTAAATTATCAGTTCTTCGTTCCTCATCGTCGTCAACTTTTTTGTCACGATCAAACGATCTCTCAACATAATCACTCCGGCGTCCTTTTCGTAATTTGTTGTGGCATACACTATCACTGGAGCTTTCGCTTCTTGATCGTCTCCTTTTGGATCGACCCATCTTAATTATATTTGTCTTAATATTCCTTTTATTCACTTCTTTTTTTTCACTGTCTTTATCAGGACTTAACTTCACTAAAACGCGAATATTCTAAAGCACCTTGAAACTAGGGATCTTTATTCCACTTCTGAAAACTGTAAGAATCGTTTTTAATCAAAACTCAAGACTTTTCTACAACACTGCTCTTTATTCGAGAATTCCTCACAAACCGCCTACCTCGTACCTCATTTCATTTTTCTCTCCTCCTGTACCACACTAACTTAAAGATTATATAATATCCTCATGTATTTAATCTCGAGTATATTCCTTATATACCCGTCTAGACAAAGTATTATAAGGTAGCGGCAACTACCCATTTTAGTTGGGACATTTATTATTTCTAGCTACCTTTTCTAGACAAAGGATCATAAATTGACTAAAAGGGTCATAAACTATTTTTGAAATTCTGGTGAAGTACGAGGGTGCTTATCAGGGATACATTTCTTTAAAGAGTGAGGCTTATAAAATAACAATAATCTTAAACTACGCAGTTTTCATAATTCTTTGCAGGTTGACGCTTACACGTGTATTTCCGAATAAAACGCCTCTACAGCAACGTCTATTGGAAGATGTTGAGGGATAGTGCCAATGTTGGAGTTGAGGAGCAAGTGATTTAATTTTTCCAAGTCGCCTTTACGAAAATTGAAGGAAAGAGAAGACTCGGAGCTTGAAAGGGCGTGAGGGTGTTCGTAGGAGAAAACGAGGATCAGGGGAGGATGGTGACGATCGAGGGAGGAGAGGAGATGGTTGCCTTCCGAGTCAGCCAAGCTAACTGTGAACAGTCCTCCGACAATGACCATTGAATACGGGGAAGGTTAAAGTCACCCAGTACAATGAATTCATCTCGAGGCGTTAGCGTTCTCAAGCATGGTGTCTTACGGGCTCGTAGGCTACTAATTTGATACATACAAATTCTGATATTGAAGAGTCGGAGGTCTTAAGCAGGGTGGCATCATAACGGTTGTGAGCAGCTATGAGAACCCCACGGCCAGGGTCGCCAGACTTTCCACAGACAATATCGCCAGATGGACACTAAGAAGTCGCCAAAATCGCCAATCTATAAATTTTTTGTAGCCATGATTATAGCCAAAATGTCAAAGTGGAAATCAAGATGGCAAATGTGTTAACACGGAAGTACACGTAAGTGCAAATAGTCACTTCCTTTAGCTTATCGCGATAATATTACAATAAATTGTTTTTTTATTGGGTATGCAATATACTGTGTTAAGGTACGAGTAATTTATTTAATTATTTATATTATTTTAATTATTTATATTTTTGAACTCGTTTTTACAAGCACAATTTCATTTGATTCCCATTTCACCTTAATGAAAATTAGACCCAAAAATCAAAATTCAATTCCTATCTTCGTGCCAAATATTAACTCCCTATATGAAAGAGTTTCGGAAAAAACGCCAAACAATTAAAGACTTCCAATAAAATGTTTTTCATTATCACCTAAAGTTAAAGTGGTTTTCAATTGTAGATACTAACGCTTTCATCAGTGATGCCAACGCTCGTAGCACCTTATTATCTTTTAGAAGTTCAATTGTGTTTGAATCGTTTTGCAGTGATTGTAAATTCGGGTACAATAGATCGGATTTTGACACCGTTATAGATGACTTATTCAGGATGCTTAGAATTTTCTTTTGCAACTCGATCTCTGGATCAGGTTCGACAATTTTCGGTTGAGGAGCTGGAAGATCAGCTGCCTCGCCTAACTCATTCTTTAATTGTAACTCACACCTTTCTTGTAAAACCGTTAAGGAACTATTGTCAGCAAGTGCGTTTGTTAAAGTTTGAATCGCGTTTGGATGACATTCTTTTAAAGGAGGAGCAACTGAGCTATTTGGAGGAATGATTGGCAAAGCTGTCGCCAGTAATTTCTGCCTCTCTGCGCGCAATTTGATTTGAAAATCATTCCGAATTAAAATTCCGACTGATCAACTGCAACTGAGTTTTCAGTCGAAGTCAATGAAAAAATCAAATTTGAAATTAAATTGTAGCTTCAGCTTCTGTGATTTTCAGAGATATTTGCATGAATAGTTCAAATTATTATTCTCTATAAAAGGTAAAAAAACGTAATGGATCTATACATATTCAAAAGTCCAATTACATGTACCTGGTTAACGACAATTATCTGTAGGATCTCTTACTTTTAATAAACCGTTTTCCATTATTTCTAACATTTATTAAAAATCACAGAATTAAACTGCGAAAAAGCCGGCAAATAACTCATTAGACGTGCCGTAGAATTTTCTGTCACTTGCAGTTGCGGCAACTTTTACTCAAATTAGCTAAATTTTTCAGAAAATTCTGCTAAATTGATGTATATTACATTTGTAAATCTTTAGAAATTATTTTTAAAAGGTAAATAATCTGTCAATTTTTCTTTCAAGAAAAATCGCCATAAAAACGCCTAAAGTCGATGAAAAATCGCCAAAAAAATCGCCATCGCCAATTTCATATTTTTTGTCGCCAGGTTTGATGAAAAATCGCCACGTCTGGCGACCCTGCCCACGGCCTGGTGGGTCATTGTTGCCTACAGAACCGTCAACACGGAAAATGGTATAGTTTGGAGAGAATAGTTCGTTGTCGAGAATTCCTGGTGTTAGATTGGTTTCAGTTAAGGCAAAGATATCGTGCAGGAATTTGTGGGAGTTAAGGAAAATATTGGGTGTTTTTGTGCGAAGTCTTCTGACGTTCTGGTAATAGACTGACAATCTGCTGGGGAGAGGTACTTGATCGGAGTCCACAGGTGCATTAGGGGGGTGGTCAGAAATAGAGAGGCGGTTAGGAGTGAAAGTAGTTTAAGGAGTCGTTGCGACTTTTTTGGAGATGGGAAATGCGGCGAGAACTGACGTACGCAGCATAGTTTGATAGATATTCTGAAACCTTATGGGAAGGGATATTGAATGATTCATGGTACTTAGTGAAAAGTTGATGTAAGACTGTTGGGTCTGTGGGCGGGCCCTTCTTGATGTATACTTAACATGACGTTGGTGCTGGTTTTACCATCAATGCAGACGTAATTCGGTTTGTCATGCAGATAGGCTAGATATAGGCGTACGTTTTCATAAAAGCGGCGGTATCGTCCGTCGTTGTAATCCGCGGAGCGCAAAGTCAATTTAACTGTAAGTGGAATTAGGAGATCGATAAATGAGTTATGTTCGGATGAAGGAGTTTTGGTTAGCGGAAGGGGTAGATTAGCGGAGGTAGAAGAAATTTGAGAAGGGGCGATAGTGAAGGAAGATGATGACTTGCAATTAGGTGGGCATGCAGAGGAAGTAGCGGGTGCAAGGTTTGGTGTATACAGAGGAGGGGTGGGACAGACGGAAATCGAAGTAGAGGGGGTAGGGTGGTCGGAAGATGATGGCTTGTGGTTAGGTGGGCACCCGGAAGAAGTTGGGAGTTCGTGGTTGGGTGTATGCGCTGGATATACAGAATAAGAGGCAGTGGTGGTAGCGTTGTCTGCTGAGATGGATGTGTTCGAGGGATTTGCTGTAAGTGGATCAGAGGGGTTAAGGGTGTGAGAATAAATAAAGTTAGGATACTTGATTCGGGTGCTTAGTTTAAAGTTTGGAAATGCACCCATTTTGAACTGCCAATTGGAGTTTGGATCACTATGTTTAGGGCTAAAGGTGCGGAAGAGTGATGAGAGATTATGTTATTAATAGTGCTAAGGTTCCTACTATTAGGCTGAATACTAAATTTAGAAAAAGGAGAAGGTCGTTTGGGATAGTTAGTGGGATTTGGTTTATTAGTATTTAATTTAGGGTTAGATACAGAGGGCAACATGCTATTATATTTTCAAAATTAAGATAAATATCCTTATTAAAATTTTCTTAAGAAGTAAGACATACTAATATGAATTAAATAATGTTCTTCGTCGTCACTAAGCACTATTAACCGCGGATGTTTTCTTTTTGGCAAGATATCCTCATCCTCTGAGCATTTTTTTGCATTATCTTCAGATCCATGCTCTACCTTTAAGATCTATATAAATTTCCTTATATGATGCTTAGCACTTCTGAAGTTCTCTTTTAAACTTTGTGCTCCTTTGAAGGATCTTCAATTAAGGAAATATGACTCCAGCTGTTCGGCTAAGCCTAGGCCTTTCTTTATGCTTTGTAGAGTAAACTTTTTATCTTCTTTGTCTTCAGCTATGCTATCATCCTCTAAATTATCATGGATTCTAGATATCATTTCTATCAAACCCACTTCATCAATTTCTTCTGCCACCAGTAATTCTTGGATATTTTGTGCAGTCCTATCGTCAAAACTTTCCCCTCCTCGAGACTTACTAGCCTCTACTACTGCATCCATTCTGTTTTCTGCTGTCTCGATCGAATTTTCACTTTAAATTGACTCCGGGCATATTTTTTTCCAACAACCATTTAATGTCGTCGATTTTATTTCTCTGATAGATGAGTTTATTAGATTAATGCAGTACAAAATTGTGAAGAGTTTTCACATCTCCTTGACGTCCATAGATTCATCATTCACCTTTGATCTCCTTATGTGATTGGTTTTAAATGTAGCTTTAATTCCTTGATGTGACGGTTGAAGTTATGCAGTTGTATTGGGAGGTAAGAAAATTATTTTGATATTTGGGTTATTTAAATCTTGCGGATGGCTGGGTGCATTATCCAATATGAATAGAACTTTAAAATCTATTTTTTTCTGCTTTAAGTAGTTTTCCACACTTGGTACAAAACAGTTTAAAAACCATTTCTTAAATAATTCAGTAGTCAGCCAAGCGTTTTTATTTGCTGCCCAGTATATCGGTAAATTACTCTTATTAAGGTTTTTCATTGCACGAAGATTGAGAGATTTGTAAACCAGCATAGGTTTTACCATGTGATCGCCTAAAGCATGACTGCACATAAATAAGTAATGTTCCACGGTCTTTTGATACCTTGAAACCTGGCGCAACTTTTTCGTCTTTATAAATATATGTATGTACTTTTGGGCATTTCTTTCACCAATGAGCAATCTCGACGGCATTAAAAACCTGGTGTGTTGAATATCCACCCTCTTCAATAATTCTTTTCAATTCCATTGGATAAATTTCGGCGGCTTCTTAATCGGCTGATGCACTTTCACCTTCTATTTTTAGGTTTTGTAGTGGTTTTGTAGTTGCTGGCTACAAAATCTGGATTAGCAGCAGTTTCTCCATTTTCCTTTATATGATCGTAAATCTTCAAGGTTTTGTGTTTAATAATATTGGTACTCAGGGGAATCCGCTTTTGTTAACAGCCTTCAATCCAGATGCTAAGGGCTTTTTCCGTCTGCTCAATTATTGCTGCGCTATGACGAGATGTCATATTTGAGGACATAGAACAGCCTGCAGCAACGAAATCTCTAATTTTCTGTTCATTTTTCCTTATAGTCCGTATTGTCTCTTCATTTAAATTCAATGATTTGGCGACATATGATATTTTTTTACCCTTTTTGAGCCGATCTAAAATTTGTATTTTCCATGGAGATGAAATGTCTTTTCAGAAAAATTTTTTTATTTCCGTCAGACATACATAGCTAGAAATTAATTCATAAAAATAATTATTTCTTTAAGAAAAGGTTGAGTACTACTTACCCGAAAATGTTTAATCTACGTAGCCAAAAGAGAGACGCAATTAAAGTCTTAAAGTGTTTATGTAGTTAATCTATCTTTTACTCGGTACTTGGTGGAAAATGTTTTTATTAATTATTTTGGAGGTCTTATATAAAGCACACTTGCTTTTTATATTTTCCACATCATCGATGTGATAGATCACGAAACGCGTTAGAGAAGTAATTATATTTTATAACAAACTGAATAATTAAATAAATGTGAAAAATTTAAAAAGCAAGTGTGTTTTATATAAGACCTCAAAAATTATTATTAGTATTAATAGCTTACGAAAATTCTGCAGGAAAATCTAATAGTACGTACGCTCTGGAATGAAAAATGTCAAATGAGGTATCTTTCGCACATAATAGGTCTGTTCGTTGACGTCACTCCGAGTCAAAAGGAGTTATTTAGGGACATTTTGCACTCTACTTATGTTATTTGTTTCTCGCGCTTTTTGTGTCCTTTGAGATAAGAGTCAAGCTCTTTTTTGCTCCTTTTATGTTCTTTGAGAAAAGAGTAGCAATCTAGATTACTTTAGAGCCAACTTTTCTGCTCCTGCTTTAAACAAGGTTTAGTTTTTTGTCGTTTAAGATCGATTGATTTGAAAATGTTTGACTTTTTGTTAATTAAGTTAAAATTGAAGTATTGTGCTGCAAAATGCAGAAAGTAATAATGGTAAATTCTGCAAAGGAATTAGTGACAGGTTTTTGTCTAAAATTTTTTTGAATGATAATTATATTCAAAATCAAATTAGTCAGCTGTTAAGAGTGTAGTACGGCATCCAATCTGGTTTTGTTACTCGGATTAGAGTAGAGTCGAGCCGAGATCTGCGCCTTTCGGAGTGACGTACGCGAAGAGACCTAGTATCTTTATCACGTTTATTGAGCTATTGTACGGGGATTTTCCTAATTTCAAATTAGATAAAGTTCGCTTTTAATAGTTGCGGGTTTTGCCCAATTCTCGAACCGTGTGAGAGTGAGTCCGTGCTATAAAAGCACCATATTATACGGGGATCTTCCCAATTCTCGAACCGTGTTAAAGTGGATCCGTGCTATATAGGTGCCGTGTTATGCGAGGATATCTGTGCACCACAAATCAGATTTGAGATAATTTCAGGTTCACTACTTTCGCGAGAGCCCAACTTAAGTGAAGTAGGATAATCATAATCTAAATGACAGTTCACAAATATCCCTTCCAAAACTGTCTTGGCTCATTACGTAAAGTATCATTCATTCGATTAAAATAACCACTATTAAAGATCTCAAAGCTAGTAATAAATTTATATCGCAGAGTAGGATAAGTATAAAAATCCGTACAGCTTCCTTTTGAACAGAAACTTTTCCATTCCTTATTCTTCAGATTTTTTAGTTGTTTTAATGAATGATCAAACCAAAGATGTTTGAATTATTAGATTAAGAAATAGGATGACATTAAGTAAAACAAGCACACAAATTGTCATAATACGTAGTAACGTTGTCAAAAATATAGCAAGTCATTAAGCAAAGCAAAGTCAGCCTTTCTAAAATTAAAACAAGATTTACTTTGAACAGTAGATGTAGCAGCAATAGGATCGAAAGATAAGACTCAGTGAGGTGCACAGATAGCTGAATGAATGGAATCAGCAAAGTAAAAGCCTGCTGAGATGTGGATGCATGCAAAGGAAGCAAACCATCCGAGTCAGAAGAATGTTCCCAATTGACAATCGGCAGATTAAAGTTACCCAAGAGCACGAGTTCATCACAGGGGCGTAAAGT
Source organism: Leptarthrus brevirostris (assembly GCA_964036015.1). NCBI lineage: Eukaryota > Metazoa > Arthropoda > Insecta > Diptera > Asilidae > Leptarthrus > Leptarthrus brevirostris. Next base: position 72,455,939 of record OZ038371.1, read on the forward strand.
GTCAGGTAATTTATCGGTCTGAGAGGCCCATAGCTCCTCAGATCCGAATCTGGATGGATGTAAGCAACATCAACCAAAATATTTTTATTAGTCAATTTCAAGGCGACGCAAAAAAGCTCCAAATATCTATTATGATCTTAAAAGAAGCGGATAATGAGCCAGTACCATAACCAGATTTGTCGATATGCCTCCAATTTATATCGTCATGAGGTACACCACAGTGTGACGTATCAGAATGGATCCTTGAGACGAAGATGCATCGCGGAAAATAGCAGGTTTTTGGTCTGATGCATTGGTAACTACAGTAGAACCATACGGTTATGACAAACTTGAAGTCAAGTCAGTTGATGGATAAAGTTACTTATCTCATTAATATTCGACGAGATTACACCAAAATTAATAAATGCGAGAAATTCACTTAGGTATCGCGTTTGTTTTGGCGGCAGAAAAATCACTAAACTTACTTTAAGCAAGAAGCCAATTGAAATTATGAGGTTAATGATGTAATTGAAATTAATTATACTAAACACAGTAAATCACTGATTCCGTAGAATACAGCGTGGGCGACACAGTGAAGTTCCAATCAGCAACCCCAACAGCAAGGCCAAAGCATGCAATGGTTTAAATCGGCTGGAGCGGTGCAGCAGTCAATTAAATTCTTGTTTCTCAGGAAGCAACCATCGAACGAAAAAACGCCAATTTTAAATACCAGACGGTATCCAGGCACGAAATACATATTTAACAAAACGCTACAAGAAACAATGAATTAAATATGAAGAACAAATAAATAAACTGAAATCTGAAGTAGTTTCTAAGCTTTTCTGGCAACTCGGTTTATTCTCATCGGGGAGATGTTGCTAGAAACGCAATAGAGGTAGCTTAAATATTTTTTAACTTGGAGGGGGAGTTGGATCGATTGGTTGAGTGGCACGATCACCACGAACCTAGGTCTCCCCGTGAGTTTTTAATTAAAAATCCATACCGTCTGTGAGCTGTTGTCTAGCTAGCAGGAATGCGTAAACAAGACATTTAAGTTTCCTCGTTCCCTATATCCGAATTCCCTTCCGGCCGAAGTAATTCTAGCGCATTGTAGGCTACAAGGTATGAAAATGGGAGACTAAGGCGCTAAGAACATAGCGAACGCCAAATCCGAACAAGGAGCGATTTATGAAAAAGTTTTTAATCTTTACTTTTATTTCAATAAGATAAATTTCTTTAAATATATTGTAAATTTCAACTGTTTAATTTTCTGCGATATCCTTCCGATATTTTTTCCACCAACAACAGCTTTGATCGCTCACAGAAAAACGTTCGAAAAACATTAATGAAAAAAGTGTAATTTATAAGTGAAAACATTTCGTACAGTAAAAGTATTGACAAATAGCTTGGCGGTTTTTGAAGTGGAAACTAAAATCCAGCCCATATGCTTCTCCGGAAGTAACAACTTCGTTATACAAAGGGCAATTGACAGTCTACACTGAATGTGCTTTGTAACATTGTAGAAAATAATAATTTTATGTTCTTAGTGGTCAATACGTTTTCCAAATCTATTAAGATCCAAATATAAATCAAAAGGAGTTATTTATAAAATAAGGCTTATACAAAAGAATTGCTTAGACCATCCACACGAACGTATTCGCGGACAGAAGCTTGTTTCTAATAAATTCGCTCTTAAAGTATTTTTAATGTTAAAAGATTTTATGTATATGAGAAAATTTTACTGCAAAGCTGGTTGTCATAATCACAATTGTTCATACATATTGGATGTAAATATATTAATCCTAAATACTTATTGTTAAAAAAAACGTTTTCTTTTTCTCCATCCGGACTTTTAGTAAAATTTTGTTCTTTTTTTTCAGTATACTGGTTAAATATTTCATAAGACCAAACACTCAAAACTGAAATAACGCAAATTCTCCGATTATTATACATAAAGCCTCATCTATTTTTAACTGACTTCCCCAAAACCAGCAGATTCTTAGTTCGACGCGTATTTTTTTAGTTATTTTTTATGTATTATTATGGTTTTTGGTCATTTTTTGACTGGAAAACTTCTCCGAATTTGGAATGAAAGAGGGTCGGTGCGGGATCTGAGTGTAAAGCAAATGGTAGTAATTTGAAATCCCTGCATCTTGAAAACTATAACAAAAATCAAAAACATAATAGAATCTATGGGTAAAGCACAGAAGAAATTTTACTTTTATTGAAACAGCCAAAAGATTCCGTCCGAGGAGGGGGTGGCTAGTATCATCATTCGATTAGAGTGATTTTGTAATTTTGAAAGATAAGAACTTCTGACTCAGTCGTCCTACGGTCGTGATCGAGAGCTTATTGGAAAGGTCTCGAGGAGTTCTTAATATATATATATATATATATATATATATATATATATATATATATATATATAATAACTATATACTGTGAATTCGAAAACAAAAGGGTGTACCTCAAATTCTTAACGCGTTGACTGATTTTGATGATCTATACAACAATAGTTGTGTATGGTACCTTGCTTCATTTGTATCATGATAAAAATGTCGGTCTTAAGGTGGGAGTGGGAGGAGGGGATAGAACCTAGCTTTTTAAAAAATACATTTGAAATTTTTGATTCTATTGTACAGAATACCTGTCCTCATTAGTACATGAATGGTGAGAGGAGGAAAAGCCGCCTCACTTGTTAATGCGAAGCCTATTTCGATGATTTTTATACGTTGTACGAATAGCACCATGTTATGAATTTTACATCTAGGCTGAAAGTATGATGATGATTATTATGACCACTTGCAGTCGTTGTCTCGAATCGAGTGAAGTTCTTCTCCCGTCCCAGCCCCACAAGAGGTTACGGGAACTAGAGAGAGAGAGAGGGCGGTATGAAAAGGTGGTGGTGAATAATTTCGTAACGGATTGCCGTATTTGTGTTATTCTGTTTCCTATAAAGTGCGCTACCACCGCCATTATTGTAATCGCATTATTCATATGAGCGGCATTTTTCTAGTAGCATATCTGAAGACACTATAAATGAGAAATAAAATAATTTTTCAAAAAACCTTTAACCACTCTCTTTAGTTCCCGTAATCCTTCGTGGGGCATTGCGCAATACAAGAACTTTACGCGGTTCGAGACAACGATTGCAACAACAATTTAAAGTGATTTCCGAACCACCGAAATTTTTTCTGCAACCCCCAATTGGCTCGTAATCTGATATCAGCAGAAAACAACCATGGATCGCACCGGTGGGATTGGTACCTTAGACCTCCGCGTTGGAAGGCCGGCACGTTATCACTTACTCCACGTGATATCATGTTTCGTTTGATCGAATTCAATTCGCGACATAGTTCCAAAATAGAGTTCTTCTCCTCGTGGTTTCATAGTTTCGCAATTCATCGTATTTGAGTTTTACATTGATTTGTACATCTCTTTCTGAGGAGTTAAGTGCGGACAAACATATATAGCTATTTTGTCAGATAATGTCATTACCACCGGAAATGGGATCAAATTTAAAAATTTGTCCCGCTCTAGCAGGTAGAGTTAGATTTTTGTAAGGACATTGAAGGCTCAGATTGACATTACTTCCGTTATAAGAAAAAATTAGAGTTCTTCTTTGGTAGTCTTAAATAGTGTCAGTTTTTGCGAAAATGTCTTCACCGATGAAACCATCACAGGCCAAAGGAAAATTATTAGTAACACGTGAAATTGATGTTTTATATTAAAATTGTTATTAAATATTAAATTAAGAGTTAGGAAAGTTTCCATTGAAACACCTTGAATTTCCACCTTGCTGTCAATGTTTACCTCAGTTTCCCTTTTTAACTGGCTTGCGTTCCAAGTTGAATAGGCTTTTTGTTGCCTCGGCTAATTCTGGATTCGACGTAATATGCCTCTCTGAACTCTCTACGATTTCGCACGGGTAAATTAAATTAAAACGCCAAATTAAACAATTCAAAAGCAAATGAAACTTTATTTAAAACTCCTAAACTATACAACACGGTAGTAGTTAGGTAAGTACTGAACGGTGGACTGAAGTGAACTCGCCATTTCTACTCTTCTATTCTTGATTGATTGATTGATTAAATTTGGAGGTGCGAGGTTCTCAAGCGCCGCGGCCACTAGGGCCTATTGTGCTAACCCTCTCAACTCCTTATAGTAAGCCGGTCCCTCCGAAGAAGTTCAACAGCTCCCGCAGTTGGCAGTCATTCAGCCCGCTCGGTACCAGGGTAGGTTTCCCGAATAGGCTAAATCTGCTCCTGGCTACTGCAGGGCATTCACATAGCACATGTAATGGGGTCTCATCCTCCTCCAGACAGAGTCTGCAGGTGGGGTCGATGGCTCTGCCTATCCTCACCAGGTGCTTCCTTAGCTGACAGTGGCCGGTAAGTAGGCCTGCCAGGGTTCTAACAGCCGACCTGCTCAGCTTGAGGAGCTCCCTGGATCTACCCGGCGACGGTGAGGGCATAAGGCTTCTTGAGTGAGCGTGCCCCTCAATACTGTTCCAATACAGCCTATGTCCCTCATTTGCGCGGTTTGCTATTAGCCTTTTAGCCGTGCAGAGAGCTATTCCACAGACCGGCTCCGGCCCTATAAAAGGGATGTTAGACCCCTTCCTAGCAAGTTCGTCTGCTTTTTCATTTCCCGTGTAGCCCTGATGTCCCGGTATCCAGATCAAGCTTACTTGATTAGTTCTACACAGTGCGTCTAGGCTCCTTTGGCATTCCCACATCAGATTTGATCTGGTGGTAGATGAAACAATTGCTTTGATTGCAGCTTGACTATCCGAGAAGATTGAGATCCTTTTGTTTTTATAGGCTCTTCTTAGGTTCTCGTAGGTGCATGCCAGTATGGTGAAGATCTCAGCCTGGTATACCGTGGTATACATTCCGAGGGCCAGTGATAAACTGAATCGAGGAGAGTCGCTCCAGACCCCTGCCCCGACACCTGATTCAGTCTTCTATTCTTAGTCTTAAGCCTCGACGCAGCACGGCGCCCACGCTAAACAGCTTAGTCATGGTAATCGGAGATAGCGCGATAAAGCAAGAAAGTGCACTTTACCATTGAGCATATTGGAGGAATAAAATAATGAAATTTATGACAACGTCAAGTAAGTTGAAGTTGGGGTTCAGAGTTATTTCTATATAATTTTAATTTCTCTTTTAAATGATGTAAAGTTATACTGATTTCATCTAAATTGCTTTCCTTAAATTGTGTTTGTTGCAAATTTTTAAAAATGTTTTTATTATTAAGTTCATCCACTTCAGTAATATTATCTACAATTATATTATTGAAATATTGTATATTTGTATTTGTTGTCTTAAGTAGTAGTAGTAGTTTCTATATGTATTTGTTTGGTAAATGCTTTATATCCATTATACAATCCTATGATACCACTTTGTGCAATTTGGACAGAGTATCCGTCATTGTTACAATTTATTCTTAGATTGCTTGGACTGGGAGTTACATATAGCCAAGTATTAATTTTATTTAACGAATGCCATATTTCATGAGTTACTTTAAAAATTCTAATTTCAAAATTTTTTCAGTATTGTATTCTAAGTACAGGCTTATTATGCAATTGTTCGCATTATGATTATAAGTGAGGTAATTTTGAGCACAGATGTATAAGTTTTCGTTTGCATTTTGACATTGATCCATTTCATTCTGTTTCAGGAAAATAAATTGCTTAAGCCTCTCGTTAATCGCCATATATTCCGCGTCCGTTTTAAGAAAGTAATATCATCCCGATACAGAGCGGGTATGCTGGTCAACTTATAAAGTTTAAACTTGTCGCTTATTAGTGGAAGTTTTATATTAAATACTAGGAATTGGGAGGTATATAATGGTTCTACTTTGGAGATTTAAGCAAATATAGGAAGGTTTTCTATTGATGCTTTTATTGGGAGCTTAAGCTCATGGGGAAGTTCTAGTTGTATCTCCTTTAAAGCTTCTATGAAGGTTTGTGAATTCGATATATGCTTGTTTAGTCTGCCTAGTTTAGCTTCGTAGACTATATTCGTAAGTTCTTCTTGTTTAGTAATAAAACGGTTGAGTGAGAATGTGATGAAGTTAGACAACTCATCAAAGAAATGCAATGTTTGTTCAATTTTACTTTGGTTGTTAAAGCGTTTCGTTAAGAAATTTACAATTGTTTGGATATCATTGAATTTAGTATTCATTGAATTTTCGAATTCGTTTAAGGCTTCCACTGTTTTTGCCATAATAGATGTTTGATCCGAAACTACTTGATGCAAAATTTCTTGATTATTTTAAAGCGTACGTATAGCCTTGTCAATTCTCTTTGAATCATCTTCAGCCATGGTTCCAAACAAAAATGTTGATAGTTTTCCTATTCCATTTACGATCCCGCTAGTTTTCCTATGCCTAGTATAACGTTGGAAAGTTTGTCTAAGATTGACATTGTTTTCAATTACTACTGCTAACGTCGCGTTTAGCGTTTTAATAGACGATTTGAACGGATTCATTAGCATGATAGCTTTAAGGTCGTTACAAAAATTAGAAAGGACAGAGTACCTTTGTTAGAGTTTTGTTTCGAATTTAGTGAAATCAAGGGGTATCACCAGTTTCCAGACTGAAGTCGATTTTGCCAAGTTTCCTTGATTTTCGAAGTGCATACCACTTGAATTCCCTACAGGTGTGTTTATATGGTATGTTTTAATGGGTTGAGCAAGCATTTTGGCAAAAATTATCATCAGGACCCTGGAAAAAACGTAGTGCTTGTATTAGTATACCTGGCAAGGACGGGATTAACACAAAAAAAAATATTTATTATTACGAGGTTCGACTCTTAGGCAATATATGGTTTAAGTAAATTATTATGTACCAATTTCTTTTTTTTTCCCTATTTGTATTAGGGAAGTTTTCGGTGAGCGGATATCTATTACTTCATATGGTCCCTCATATTTCATTGTATTTTTTATTTTTCTTCACCTTGCTTTCTAACAAAACTTTGTCTCCTATAGTAATGGTAGTCTCTTTAGTTCCGCGGTCGTAGTAAAGTTTTGATCGTTTCTTCGCTTTTACTAAGTTTTCGCGTGCCATTGCGTAGCCATTTTGAAGTCTGGCTTTAATTTCAATTACATAGTCGTCATAATTATGGACCGGTTCAATGGTTCTAGTGACGGAAGACGGAATTTCGGGCTTCATGCCAAATAAAAGTTCGTAGGGTGAGTAGTTTGTTGCTGAATGCGGAGTGGTATTGTAACAGAATACCGCATTATCGATCCAAGTATCCCAGTTGTTAGGGTCTTTATTCGCATAACTTCTCAGATGTTCGTTTAAACTTCGGTGATATCGCTATAGAGATCCATTTGATTGAGGATGGTAAGGCGTTGTTTGTATCTTTTGTATCTTTAATAACTTACAAGTTCCTTTAAACAAATCTCTTAAAAAATTACTACCTTAGCTTCTTGATTGGGAAGTGGGATTGCTAGTACGAATTTCCACTGTCGGATGGTGGATTAATAGGTCCCACAATATCTAAAGAAACGCGTGCAAATGGGTTTTTCGAGGTCGTAATTTTCATAGGGATTTTCACCTTTTGTGTTACTTTACTCCTCTGGCAACTATCGCAAGATAATATGAATGCTTTAACGTCCTTATACAAATTTTTCCAGATATACTTTGGTTTAATTCTTTTGACTGTGCGGGGCACGCCTTGGTGTCCGCCAGTAGGGTTGCTATGATACTCGCGAAGAATTTCTGCAATTTTCTCTCTATCTCTTTGGATTATTGGTTGGTTTCCCTTTGGGACTTCTTTCGAGTTTTGACTCGACTCTGATGCTTAGATCAATGTCTGTATGATCATTGGTTAAGGTATTTGACTTTGGCTTAAACTGATCATTAGATCATTTTGGATTTTGGATTGGCTCGTTGATCGAGTTTGAATTTGAATTATGATCAATTGTTTGTTTTTGATTTCGCCCTTTTTGAGATATGGTTATTACGTTGACATTTTCTGTTTCTAATCGGGATAAAGCATCTGCATTGGTGTTCAGATATCCCGATTTATGGACAACATTGAAATCATATTCCTCAAGTTTAATTCTCCAGCGCATAATTCTGGAAGATGGGTCCTTTAGATTAAAAATCCAGACCAGAGGTTTATGATCAGTCACTACAGTAAATTTTCTACTGTACACGGCCTGAATTGCTTAGTCGCCCACACTATAGTAGAATAATTCTTCGGCCATATTCAGGACCCTGCTTGCAAACGCAATAGGTAAGCCCGTACCGTCCAGATCGTATTACTGGCGTCCGTTGTGACAAAAAAATGTCTCCCGAAATTTGGGTATTGTAAAATTGGAGCTTGTGTAATAGGTTAAAAGACTCATCGCAATAAGCATCCCAATTAAAGGGAATGTATTTTTTGAGTAGCTGGTTTAGTGGATTAGCAAGCTTGGAGAAAAGTGGAATAAATTTCTGGTAATACCCTACCAGACCTAAGAAGGATTTAAGTTGTTACACATTTTGTGGAGGCTGAACAGCTTCTACAGCTGTTTCCTTGTGGGGACCGGGCTTTATACAATTCTCGGTTATAACATGCCCCAAATAACTCACCTCTCGGCAAAGGAATTTGCATTTATTGGGTTGGAGCTTCAGATTATGTTTCTTTAAACATTCAAATACTTGTCGGAGTTTACTATTATGATCGTCCAGGTCTCGTCCGTAGATGACCACATAGTCAAGATAAACGAAGTGTCTTATGCCCTGTAAACCAGTCAAGACCCTGTTGATCTGGCGCTGAAATGTGGACGGTGCATTGCGGAGACCGGTCGGCATGTGATTGAACTGGAAATGCCCGTAAGGGGTACTAAAGGCCGTTTTCGGTTTATCACCCTCGGCTACCTGTATTTGGTGATACCCATTTGCCAAGTCTAATGTAGAGAAATATTTCGAGTCACCCAGCTGATTTAGGATGTCTTCAATATTAGGTAGTGGGTGTGCGTCAGCTATAGTAAGCTCATTTAGCTTGCGAAAATTCACCACAACCCTCCATTTCTTGTTACCCTGGGCATAGAGATTTTTTGGTACAACCAACAGTGGAGCATTCCAGGGACCTGTGCTGTGACGAATTATGCCTTCATCAAGCATCTGGTCCACTTGTTTCCTGATTTCCTCCTTGTGTATCTCAGGTAAACGATACGGTCGCAATTTCACTGGAGAATGAGTAGGATTGACTGGAATATTATGTGAAATTGCCGGAGTGAATGTTAGTTTGTCCCAATCGAGATAAAAGATATCGTTAAAATCGCGACAAATGTCTACAATTGATTGCTTTTCTTCCGCGTTTAAATGATTGAAATCCAGGAGAGAAGCAAGTTGTCTCTATTTTTTACGTTCTTCATAATATATAATTTCCTCGTTTTCTAATACCGGACCATATTTGAAAATTGTCTCCGTTCTAGGAGGAATTTTTATATTTTTCTGGAGTATCTAAAAGGTTATTCAATTTCTCCATCTTTGGTTTGAAATGTAAAGATCTGGGATCTATAATTGAGTACGGAGCCAGTTCTGGTGAAAAAATCTTCACCGATTATTCCTTCGCAATTAATAGGGAAATCAGAGGGAATTAAATGAAATGGATGATTTAGTACAGCCGTTTCAGACAGCCGAATGTCCAGATAATATATTCCTTTGGTGGATATCGTCTGGTCGGAAATACCTTTAAGTGGAGTGGCCCAATCAGTATAAATTTCGACGTCGTCTTTAAGTGTGTTGACTTTAATCAAACTAATGGAAGCTCCTGTGTCGAGGAAAAAGGTGTTCCCTTGAGTCTTTGATTGTACAATATTTAGGATAGTTTCCGTTTGGAACTTTTGACGCGAGCTGAGATTAAGAATAGGGATTGAGATATTACTAATTTCCGGGCTTTTTACATTGGTGGAGATTAAACTATTATGTTTGGGACGTTGAAAGAAAGTTCTTGTTGAACTGTGGGGATTTTTATTTTGGCACTCTAATTTAAATTCTTTACCCGCACCATTGTGCCGCTGGTGCCAGGTGTTGCAGCGTTTCCCGAACTCGCACGTCGGGTATTTTGGACGTTTTGTGGGGTTTGCGTTACATTTGTAGTGTCTTGATTGGGTCTGGTATAGGTGAAAGTTTTATTTTCGCGTCTCAAATTGTTAAATTGTCGTTTTCTGCATTCTTGAATTGAATGCCCTACATTCTTGCAGTATCGACAGCGTTGCTCAGTTTGTACGGTGTAAACTCGCTGATTTGGAAATTTGGGAAAAGAGGGAGGATTATGATAGGACTGGTTGAAATTATTTCGGTTTTGTAGCTTCCTACATCCGTTTGCAGTGTGTCCCATGTTCTTCATTCTGGATGCTAGACATATTTAATTCATCTTACAGTTTTTCAATTTTTTCCGCGTATTCAGATACGGTTTCACGGAGACCCTGCTTGATGAAGAATAGTTCGGCCTGTATTGCTTGGGTTGAACGAAACTTTATTATATTATACCTAAGAAGTACATTATAGGCTTTACTGGTAAGTTTAGATTTTGCAAGGTCTTTTCGTCTGCGGTTGAAGCTTTAGAATATTGAATTTTTGCAATTTGAAGAAATCTGGTCACGGTTGCCGGATTTTCATCGAATTCTGGGACGAGTTTAATAGCATTATCTAGTTTAAAAGAAGAAGTATCCATGTCTAGCGAAAGAAAAAAATTCAAGTGAATAGCGGATCACAAAGAAAATAGAGTTAATATGATTAATTGTCAGATTCCTGACTTTTAAGTAAGCGATGGCGCTATAGAATGCATATGCAATTGGCATGCAAATTGGTCAGGTCACAAAAAGATAGCAAATAAAAGTTTCATACTCTTTTGAGTCAAATAGAAAACACAGTGCACAAAAGTTAATTCAAATATACGAATTTGACAAAAGAAATATAGTAAAAAGAAAATTAAACGATCACTTCGCAAAGCCAGCTAGTAATATACGTATGTGCTCAAATCACCTGATATTTGTATGTGTTTAAATCACCACTACTAAACAAAACGAAGCTAGAAAAGCTTAACTAACACTTGTATTTCTTATTATTATTTTTTGTATTAGGATATACAATTATAAAACACTTCCGCTAGTACCTTAGGCACTTTGTTTTATTGTTTTTTTTTTTTGTAACTGATACAATAGATTTAAAAGGAAAAGAAAAATCTACAAATAGATTGAATACTTGACTTACTGCAAAGCCACCATAATGGGGGTAAATGTGATTATTGCTGTCTTCATCGATCCAGGTAGATATGATTTTAAAGCTGATTAAAGTTGGTAGTTGCTTAAAATTAATTGATCTGTTGAATAAAATTGAGTACAGCTGTTTTAAATTGATTTTAGTCGATTTATGTATGCTGGTGATAGAATTTTTTTTTAAATTTCGCGACTCGCAATTATTATTACTTGGAGCTGGATTAATTAACAAAAATGATAATTGACTGCGTGAAATCGAACGATTTTTAATCACATGGAGTCCACCGCTGACACAATTTAATTTGTTGTACTCGCTAATTTACGCAGCGAGGGGCACACTTCTACGATTTCGCATTGGTAAATTAAATTAAAACGCCAAACTAAACAATTCAAGAGCAAATGAAACTTTATTTAAAACTCCTAAACTATACAACACGGTAATAGTTAGGTAAGTATACAAATTTAGCGTCAATATCCCATTCATAACCTGGGAGTATTCCGCCGATGATGATTGCTTGCTGCCACATGTATCAGTGGCCCCCCAATATCGCGGTGCTTTCCTGGAATCTATTTCTTCGTCTGGTCTCCGGCAATCGTGTGCTGTTGACAATGCTTCTGGACGCTTGCTCGACTTGGTGTTCTCCACGGATGATTGTGGAACAATGGTGAACTTCCACCCTGCTCTTAATGTTGTATGCTCTGTTTAAATATGCCTTCCAATTCTGATAATTATTGTTACGAATTTAAAAGGGCTGATTACTCTGTAATGAAACAAATTCTGGCAGATATCCCCTGGGACTGCCTTTTTCGAGAATGCAGTATTGATTTTACTCTAGAGTTATTTTACGACTTTATGTTTTCATGTTTCACCCGTTGTGTTCCCGTATATCAATCTATGAACCCTAACTCTTTTTGACCTTGGCTTAATACAGACACATTAAGCCAAGGTCAAAAAGAGTTAGCATCTATATATATATATATATATATATATATATATATATATATATATATATATATATATATATATATATATATATATATATATATATATATATATATATATATATTCGGATCTGCGTGGTCGTAATACTTCTGAGTCCGAGCCATTTGTGTTAATCCCAAAAGATTTTTGAACTTCGTTGATCTTAAGTGTAAGAGTGACGGCTTCCCCTCTGTTATGCGACTTGGTGTTCGGAGCACCGATGACCCTTTGACTGCTGCCAACTTCTTTGCTACTTTCTTTGGAGCTGCCTTCTCAACAAATATCTGTGATATTAGTTTAGGAAATCTAATTAAATAATTAAATTAATTTTTTGACGAATTATCCCCCGACCTCCTTATCGGTTAAGGATTTGTTTGACGATGCTTCAGTTATGATGCATATTATGAAGTTGTCCAATAGTTTTTTACCCGGTCCCGATGGTGTTCCCTTATGTGTCCTAAAGAATTTTGCCCACTATCTTACTCCTGTTCTTTCTTATTTATTTAATTTTTGATTGTCCTGCGGTATTTTTCGTAAACTGTGGAAATCGTCTACCATTTTTCCTCTTCATAAAAAGGGTAAAAAGGATGATATCTCTAATTATAGGCCTATTGCTAATTTATCTGCCATCGCTAAGCTTTTCGAAGCAATAGTTTGTAATGCCCTTACTTTTAACTGTAAACCGTTAAAGGCAGATCAACGACTACTAATCTTGTGGAATCGAACTTTCGCCATAGAGGCTGCTAAACAGGTTGATTGTATTTATATTGCTATTGGTAAGGCCTTTGATCGCATTGACTACAAGTTGCTTGTTTTTAAGCTTACTATGTTAGGTTTTCCATCTCTTTTCGTCCAATGGATTTCTTCTTATTTCTATCTGTTTCGCGGTTCCCTCTCTCGTGAAATTTTGGTCACTTCTGGGGTGCCGCAGGGGAGCCATTTGGGACTGCTTCTATTTATTATTTTTATTAACGACATGGGCTCCATTTTAGCGAACTCGAAAAGTTTATGTTATGCTGACGATGCTAAATTTGTTCGTGTTGTCTCTGACTTCAACGATTGTTTTACGCTGAACTCTGATCTTCAATCTTTTAATTCTTGGTGTATTTCGAACAATATGCCTTTGAACGTTGATAAATGTACGTTTGTCTCGTATTCAAGAAGGAAAGCTCCCTTGATGCATGACTATTCTTTTAGTGGCAGCTCGCTAACCAGATTTTGTGTTATTTTTGATTCACATTTGTCTTTCATAGATCACATCAATTACACTGTTAACAAGGCCAACGTTTCATTGGGCTTTGTAAAGAGATGGTCTAAGGAACTTAATAATCCCTTTATCACCAAGCTTTTTTTTGTACCTTCGTCCGGCCCATTTTAGAGTGTGCCGTTTGGTCTCCGACCTGTGCGGTTCATAGTGCTCGTATTGAGGCTGTTCAGCGCAGGTTCCTCAAATTTGCATTGCGTGGGCTAGTCTCTTTGGACTCGCTAGAGGATAGGCGCAACAGATCTAGGACTTCGATATCTTGCAGGGTATTGTTGACTCACCTGAACTGTTGTCTAAGTTGAATATCCGTGTTCCTACTCGTTCCTTTAGACATAGTGACTTTCTCCAGGCTCCGTTTCACCGCACTAACTACGGCTTGAATGAGCCATTGTCGTCAATGTCTTGCCTTTTTAATTAAAAAATATTTTAAACATTTAAAACAAACATTTTCGACCTTTTATCTTAAAAATGTTGTTTCTTTAAAGAATTTCCTACCTGAAGTGCAATAAAATAATTAAGTACTCAGGAAGTTCTGAGGATGCGGTTTTTCTAATCCTGTGTCTACCTTACCATGTTGCACCTTTTTGGAAAGGTAATAAGATGGGCAATCCAATAAAAATAAAAAAGAGCTGTACTGATTACATGAATTTCGGAGAAAATTTGGGAAAATGCTGAATTTTAGGTATATTTAGACATAGTGACTTTCTCCAGGCTCCGTTTCACCGCTCTGACTACGGCTTGAATGGGCCATTGTCGTCATTGTCTCGCCTTTTAAATTAAAAAATATTTTAAACATTTTTCGACCTTTTTTCTTAAAAATTTTGTTTCTTTAAAGAATTTCCTACCTAAAGTGCAATAAAATAATTAAGTACTCGGGGAGTTCTAAGGATGTGGTTTTTCTAATCCTGTGTCTACCTTGCCATACTGCACCTTCTTAGAAACGTAATAAGATGGGCAATCCAAAAAAAATAAAAAAGAGCTTTACTAATTACATGAATTTCGGAGAATATTTGGGAAAATGCTGAATTTTAGGTAATCGCAAACCATTTTTTTCAATTTGGAAGTGACTGTACGTGTAATGGCAGGAGTCCGATCAGTAGTGTTGACAATGAGTACCATGGAAAACTGAAATTTATGAATCACCCTGTAACTTCCAAACGGTGGAGATTGCCCCCCCCCCCCCAGGTTAGGGTGGCGGCCATCAGCCCTACAGCCGATCAGCCTCACATACACCTATAAATGGTCCTCCCCTGCCATACAATTTCTTGTTTGGCTAGGTGAGAGCTATCATTGGTATTCGTACTGACCTCTAGAAACGTTACACCCTGTATATATGTGGGATTGGGGCTTCTCCATGAAAAGAACTTTGGAACGGAGAATCGGCAACGGCGCTGGTGGCCCTCGGCTGGTGGTCTCGGTTCAAACCCAGCTAGCCCAATGGTTCTTTTTAACGCACATTCTCCGATTCTTACTAATTGGTGTCAAAAGTGGGATGGAGAAGACCTCATACGACGTAGCCTCACAATCGGTAATTAAAAGACGTAATAGACGGACACCTGGGGGCAGATGTCATTTCAGGACGGCCGAGTTGTGGGATCGAGGCTTCTCTATGAAAAGAACTTCTTTTATTTCTTCTTTTATTCTTCTTTCTTTTATATATATATATATATATATATATATATATATATATATATATATATATATATATATATATATATATATATATATATATATGTATATATATATATATATAAATCCTAGGTGTTATTCCATGGAAGGCCACGCAATGAAAATTTGAGGAACCTGCGCTGAACAGCCTCAATACGAGCACTATGAACCGCACAGGACAGAGACCAAATGGGACAGGCATACTCTAAAATGGGCCAAGCGAAGATACAAAAAAGAATCTTGGTGATAAAGGGATTATTAAATTCCTTACACCATCTCTTTACAAAGCCCAAGGAAACGTTCGGGCAGAGAGATAAGAAGAAACCCATTGGACGAAAAGAGATGGAAAACCTCACATAGTAAGCCTCAAAACTTGTGGTCAATGCGATCAAAGGCCTTAGGGTCATTCCACGAAAAATCGACCAAGGTTTTGGATCGAACCTCTTCGATTTTCACAAAACTTTGCAAATTGGTAGAGATTTATGAGAATGGTAATTCTGTAATTTTTTTTTATTTTAACCTTCCACTTTTTGAGATATGTGAGAATGAAATTTTGAAAAATGATGAAATTTTTGCATTTACCGGAGAGTTGAAAAATTCATACCTTTGGTTCTACTTATCCTACAGCAATAACGATGCAATGCAAGAAAAATATAAAAAAAAATTTTTAAGGTTAATAATAGTATTATATATTTTTAAATATCTCAAAATGCCTACCTTTGATTTTTTTTTTTAAAAGAATATATTATCTATTGAATCATTACGCAAATACAGTGAAAATTTCAAGGTGGCACTCCAAAGGATATGGACGTAGTGAACAGATATAGAAGACGCTGTCGAAATTTTTTCTTGCTGAGCGGCAAATGTTTCTTCTAATTTCAATGACAATATTCCGTCGCCTGAATGCAGAACAAGCTTAAATTTATTTAATTTAGGCTAGTTCTGCATTCAATTGACTATTTATCTTTTACTATGACGTGTAAAAGTTCAATACAAGCTCTTTTTATTGAAGCAAAATTGAGAAACTACAGAATATCTTTAAATCATAATAAAATATTTACTGTTTGTAAGTTATATGGTGTTTCTGATAAGAACCCTTTTGCTTTTAAATTTTGATATTCGCACCATGAATTTTCGTTATTTGGTATTTGTAACAGTGAATGCTGTGGTTTGATTCGACTGTGCATATAGTTTTGTGCATACAATACCTTTCTCCAAAGGAACGACCGTGTGTACATTTCGAGTTCCTGGAATAGGATTCGCCAGAAGAAATCCTACTGCCAAAATATTTTCTTCTTCACGGTAATCTTCAGTGGGAATGTAAATAAAATTCATATTAATAATATTTTCCCTTGCCCAAGAGTATAGTTGATGTGGAGTTGTTATTTGGTCGCTGTAAGGGCGTTGACATTGCTTTAACCACTAATCTTTTAACTGTACTACCGAGACCATGGCAAATATTTTTTCCAAATATTTTTTGCATAAAAATTCCATTCTGCTTGACATTTGAAGTCTTCTACGTGCATGGTTAAATTACAAAATTTTTTCCGACTTTTATAGTGAGCCGCGGAACCATCTGAAGAATAAAATATCTTTCCTACTGTCCCAATATTGTTTCTTAAAAATTCGACCAAATATCGTTCTAAAACATGTACCTAAACAGTGTTAACAATCGGATATGAAAATTAAATTTGTGTGAACTACTTCCATGGATTCTTTATTAACATAATAAATACCACATGGATGGAGAGTTGCCTGTGAATTATTCCAATGAAAACTTTGCACTACATCCTGTACTAGGAAGGAATAGTTTGCTGAGAAGTCCATGATAACCAGAAATTCTCCAACGCTAAACGATAATTTCAATTCATTCAGGAAACTATTCTGCCTCTCTGAATAAGTTTTTTTTCGAGTGTGTCAATAAAGGTGTCTGCACTTTCAATTACATTCTCTATATTTGATCTATCTGTATTTATCCATTGAAGATAATGAATTGCATCAACATAGTCTTTATCTAAAATGTGTTCTAGATTTTCTCTAATAACTGGAAAACCTGGACAACTGCAACATTCGAGAAAAAAACAGTTTATGTAAGGAGGTTTACATAGGTTAGGTTAGGCTGGTGGCCATCAGCCCTACAGCCGATCAGCCTCACATAGACCTATAAATGGTCCGTTGTGTTACCACATCCGTGGAACCGTGCCTGATTGCCGGGTTTGTCTAAAACCAGCCGCAGCTTTTAATAAACCTTAGGAGCTGCTTCAGCCCGATGCCGGCTATATCACCCATGCCACCTAAGAAGTACACACCCATTGCATTTTACCTTTTTGCTAGGCCCGGGCATTCGCAGAGTAAGTGCTGAATGCTTTCCACCTCTTCCTCGTCAAAACAACTCCGGCAGAAGTCATTCGTGGGAACGCGCAGACGTTCTGCATGTCTACCGAAAAGACAGTGGCCAGTAATAACTGCCACAATGTTTCGGAGGTTTATCCGGCTTCCGTTTAGCACGGACGCGGTTTTTCTCAAATCCCATTCAGGCCACATCTGCCTTGATAGTCTGCATGTGGTTAAGTTACTCCATCTCTGTTTAGCGATCTGAGTAGCCTTAAGGTCAATTTCTCTCTTTACTGATTCTAGCGGCCAGCCGATCGATCTGTCAATAGAGGAATCATCCAGTTGTGATCCCTCCTTTGCCAGCTGATCATTCCCTTGAACACCACTGTGACCAGGGACCCAGCAGAGAGTTACCTTGTGTCTCGCCCCTAACGTCCGGAGACCCGCCAGACACCTGCCGACCAGCTGTGACCTGACTAAGTTTGAGTCCAGCGCCTTGATAGCTGCTTGGCTGTCGATGTACAAGTATATCTCGCTACCCATTGGTAGGTTTGGGCGCCCGCGTATTAGTGCTACCGCCCTTTCTATGGCCAAGATCTCCGCTTGGAATACACTGCAATGGTCCGGTAACCGGTACCTACTGCATATGCTTAGGCAGTCCGAGAAGACTCCTGCTCCCACCCCGTCCTCCGACTTAGACCCATCCGTGAACACCGATATTTCTACACAAGGAGGTTTACAAAGCAAAAAAAAAACATTGTTCAACTGAAAATCGAAAGGCAGTAATTTTTAATTACAAAATTTGTATTGCTATGATGTTATGTAAGGAGGTTTAATTTTCAGTTGAACAATGTTTTTTTACGCCCTCTAACATTTGTGTTACATTCTGATGCAAAAAGCAGACACAAACAGAATGCGTCCTACTTTCAGCCGCCAAAATACACCACGTTAAAATCTGGCTACGAGTCTTTGAAACAGCAAAAAAGCTCCCGTAAATTTCCTAATAATAGCCTCTTTTAAACGTGATGTCTCTCTCCATCAAGTTTTATGGAAACATAATCTTTATTTCCATGCATAATTCTGCTAACGTCACTGCTATTATAAAATGCAGTCACCATGTCAATTAAATTTGTGTCGGGATATCTTGATTTTCGGGGGCTCTTAGAAAGTATGCCTTCTTTCCTAATCATGTGCTTGGTTTTTTTAATCATATAAGTTGACACGCTAGGAAACAGATCTTGTAATTTCTTTACACTCCAGTCTTCAGGTACAGTTTTCCTCTCAAAACCTTTGAGAGATTAGTCGATATTCATCTACGCGGTAGTATTCCTCAGTGTCTACTATCGGCGTCCCAGCACGCGTACTGTAAAGGGAAGTCTGTGGAGTCTGCTCTGCACTCTCTCGTGCGCACTATAGAAAAATCCCTTGATTGCAAGGAGTTCACTTTAGTGGCCTTTATTGACATTGAGGGAGCTTTTAACAACGTCAGTCCGGGGTAACCATGGATGCACTCGCTTCTCTGGGTGTGAATGCCAATCTTATGTCGCTGATCGGTCAGATGCTTCATGGCAGGAACATCAGCTCAAAGCTGGGAGAGGCTCATACCATCAGAACGGTGAGCACGGGCACACCGCAAGGTGGGGTCCTATCTCCTCTTCTTTGGAATCTGGTGGTGAACAAACTGCTTCTAATCCTGGAAGAGGAGGGCTATGGAGTGGTTGCCTATGCGGACGACATCGCTATAGCTATCTCGGGCAAATTCCTGCCTGTCATAAGGGATCTTATGCAGAACGCCCTCACCAAGTTCACCAGGTGGGCAATGGGGCGTGGACTTTGTATTAACCCTAACAAGACCGAGGTGGTCATCTTTACTAGGAAACATAGTATTCCTCCCGTTGACCCTCTGTATCTGAATGGCACCCGCCTAGACTTTGCCGAGGAAGCTAAATATTTGGGTATCATCCTGGATTGGAAGCTCAGCTGGAAGTCTAATATTCAGGAGAGGGTCAAGAAAGCAACTACAGCTCTATACTCCTGCAAGAGAACCATCGGTGGGAAATGGGGATTTCAACCCAAGCTGACTCACTGGCTCTATGTTGCATTCATTAGGCCAATCTTGTTGTATGGAGTGGTGGTCTGGTGGCCAGCACTGGACAAGGCCACTTACCTCAACGCTTTAAGAAAGGTGCACAGATCGGCCTGCATCTGTATCACCGGAGCGCTACGGACCACTCCTACTGATGCTCTGGAGATACTTCTTCATCTACTCCCTTTAGATCTGATGGGTAAACAGATGGCAGCTAATGCTGCCGTCAGACTTACAGCCACAACTCAGTGGCCCAATTCTAGAGTTGGGCACTCCACAATTTTGGACTCCTTTTCGCTCCAAGTGGGGCATCTTGACTACACCACTCCCAGCTACTCCTTTGTCAAGCGTTTCTTATTAACCATTCCAACCAGGCTTGACTGGGAGGGGGACACCAATCCCTGTGGGGAGTCCATTCAAATTTATACAGATGGCTCTAAGCTACAGGGCAAGGTGGGGGGTGGTGTTTTCTCAGAAGCATTGAACATTAGCTTATCCTTCCGCCTTCCAGACTACTGTAGTGTGTTTCAGGCGGAGGTCATGGCTATTCAGGAAGCTTTGAAGTGGCTAAAGGAGAACGAAGCTCCAAAGGACATCTGTATCCTTACAGATAGTCAGGCTGCTCTGCTATCTCTTGATTCTGTCCTATCGACATTTAGGGCTATTAACAGCTGTCGCTCGCTTTTAAATGAGCTGACCGAACGGTATCAAATTCACCTGTACTGGGTCCCGGAGCACAGGGATATTCCAGGAAACTGCGTAGCGGACGAGCTTGCTAGACGTGGTACCACCCTGGAGATTGAATCGGAAAGGACTACTCTTGCTTGGCCCTTGGCAACCTGTAAGATGTTGCTTAGTAGGAGAGCAATCAACTTAGCGAACCACAGATGGATAAACGGCACTACGTGCCATACGTCCAGACAGATCTGGCCTAAACTGGATCTAAGGCGCTCCAATTTTCTGCTCTCGAGGGGTAGATCTGACCTCAGAATAGCGACTGGGGTTATCACAGGCCATTGCCTTATTGGCTTACATGCGAAGAGACTGGGGATCCCCTCAAATGACTTCTGTAGAAGCTGCATGGACGAGGAGGAGGAGGAAACCATTTTACACTTCCTCTGCCAGTGCCCTGCACTGGCACGCAGGCGAAAGTCCTTCTTAGGAAACTATTTCTTTGATAGTCTCTGCGATCTGGCGGCGATTGACGTTGCAGATCTTTGGCAGGACAAGGAAAAGTTAAATAAATAAGAAAGAACAGGAGTAAGATAGTGGGCAAAATTCTTTAGGACAGATACAGGAACACCATCGGGAACGGGTAAAAAACTATTGGACAACTTCATAATATGCATCATAACTGACACATCGTCAAAAACAAATCCTTAACCGATAAGGAGGTCGGGCGATAATCCGTCAAAAATTAATTTAATTACAGTGAAAAGTAAGGGCAGCACAAACTATTGCTTCGAAAAGCTTAGCGATGGCAGATAAATTAGCAATAGGCCTATAATTAGAGATATCATCCTTTTTACCCTTTTTATGAAGAGGAAAAATGGTAGACGATTTCCACAGTTTACGAAAAATACCGCAGGACAATCAAAAATTAAATAAATAAGAAAGGCCAGGAGTAAGATAGTGGGCAAAATTCTTTAGGACATATAAGGGAACACCATCGGGACCGGGTAAAAAACTATTGGACAACTTCATAATATGCATCATAACTGAAGCATCGTCAAACAAATCCTTAACCGATAAGGAGGTCGGGGATAATTCGTCAAAAAATTAATTTAATTAATTAAGTTAATTTCCTAAACTAATATCACAGTTATTTGTTGAGAAGGCAGTTCCAAAGAAAGTAGCAAAGAAGTTGGCAGCAGTCAAAGGGTCATCGGTGCTCCGAACACCAAGGCGCATAACATCTTACGCTTAAGATTAATGAAGTTCAAAAACCTTTTGGGATTAACACAAATGGCTCGGACTCAGAAGTATTACGACCACGCAGATCCGAAAATATAAGATAAAGTTCGTCACTACGAGAGAGACAGAACCTCCTCCAGGCCTTGTTTTTAAGATTTTTAAGATGCTTTATAGACGCATTAAGCTAAGGTCGAAAAGAGTTAGGGTTCCCAGATTGATATACGGGAACACAACGGGTGAAACATGAAAACATAAAGTCGTAAAATAACTCTAGAGTAAAATCAATATTGCATTCTCGAAAAAGGCAGGCTCAGGGGAAATCTGCCAGAATTCGATTAATTACAGAGTAATCAGCCCTTTTAAGTTCGTAACAATAACTATCAGAATTGGAAGGCACATTTAAACAAAGTTCAGAGCAGACAACATTAAGAGCAGGGTGGAAGTTCGATTCAGGAAGCAAAGGAGAGAGACATCTCCTCACCATTGTTCCACAAACATCCGTGGAGAACACCAACGCATACATAAATCGACTAAAATCAACTTAAAACAGCTGTACTCAATTTTATTCAACAGCTCAATTAATTTTAAGCAACTACCAACTTTAATCAGCTTTAAAATCATATCTACCTGGATCGATGAAGACAGCAATAATCACAATTACCCCCATTATGGTGGCTTTGCAGTAAGTCAATTCAAGTATTTAATCTATTTGTAGATTTTTCTTTTCCTTTTCAATCTATTGTATCAGTTTAAAAAAAAAGTTACAAAACAAAAGTGCCTAAAGTATTTGCGGAAGTGTTTTATAATTGTATATCCTAATACAAAAAATAATAATAAGAAATACAAGTGTTAGTTAAGCTTTTCTAGCTTCGTTTTGTTTAGTAGTGGTGATTTAAACACATACAAATATCAGGTGATTTGAGCACATACATACGTATATTACTAGCTGGCTTTGCGAAGTGATCGTTTAATTTTCTTTTTACTATATTTATTTTGTCACTCGTATATTTGAATTAACTTTTGTGCACTGTGTTTTCTTTCGCTTACTTAAAAGTTAGGAATCTGACAATTAATCATATTAACTTTTTTTTCTTTGTGATCCGCTATTCACTTGAAATTTTTTTTTTTCGTATAGAAAGTCAACCCTTAAATTTTCTCGAAGTGACATTAATCCTAGATTGACCGATTGATAAGGGAACACATGTTCTCACTTAAGGGGTACCGGTGGTCTACAATTTTCAAAAAATCGAATTTTTTTTTTTTAATTTTTCCAAAATATAGTCTTTCGAGAACATCTGTTAAATGTTTATAATAATATTGACAGTATTTTAGTTTCTACAGTCTTTTGAGCAGGTAGCGAACGGTTGGCCCGCCTCATGAATGGAAAACTTTAAGTTCATTTATCTCAAAACTACTTTTGTCTTCACGGCGTAGAGCAAAAAAAAACCTCTCCATCCGATTGGGCTAAATTTTGAATATGTTATTCAGTATGCCAGTGGCTATCGTCGGAACTAAAAAAACTTTTAACTTTTTAATAACTTTTTGTTTTTTTGTTAAAAAAGTATCGAAAAAAAGTCGTATTTTTGGTACCCAAAATTCAAAAATGCGCCACTCGTCAAAAAAATTTCTTTTAAATTTATTTTAGTTCCAACGATAGAGACAGTCATATAGATTAATATCATTTTTTTTTTCTATTGTTCAGATGACTGAGAGAGCTGAAATCATCAACGCCACCCAGGTCGATTTTTTGAGGGTGTTATTTTCAGCTAGATTTTTTTTTATAAAAAAAATTTTTTTTTATAATATGAGTATTATTTTTTTTGTATGAGTATTGAGTAGTTTATTAAATGTACATAATTCAATTATAGTTTTTTTAATTGGTTTTACTTTAAAAAAATCCTGAAAATGCCTTAAATTTACGCGCGCTAGACCACCCCTTAATATTTCTTTGAGAAACGGAAAAAAGGTTCCACACGGAGACCGTGAACCGCATGAATCTGACTCAGAAGATAATCAGGGTGACCATACTGATTTAACTGAACCTTGTGGTTTCGATGCAAAAAAGGATCCAAGTGACACAAACTCAAATGAAGACTCATTAAGTCCGAAGAAAGAAAAACCGTCTCCGACCGAACTCACTCTACGAAAGAAGGACAATTTTCTTCTTTGGTATTAAAAAAAACGAACGTATCTTCCAACGAAGACACTCCTTAAAGTTCAAACTGAACTCTTAACTCAGAATCCGAAGAAAACGGAACATTTTTTTCGCCAGAAATGCCTACTTCTTCTTTTAATGTAGATAATGCTATTAAACTCGTCCCAGAATTCGATGGAAATCCGGCAACGGTGGCCAGATTTCTTCACATTGCCAAAATTCAATATTCTAAAGCTTCAACCGCAGGCGAAAAGACTAAATTTCTTGACCTTGCAAAATCTAAACTTACCAGTAAAGCCTATAATGTACTTCTTAGGTATAAAACCTATAATACTTGGAACGAAATGGAGGCAGCGATAATGACAACCTTCATAAAGTTTCGTTCAACCTATGCAATACAGGCCGAACTATTCATCATACCTGACGTGCGAGTTCGGGAAACGCTGCAACACCTGGCACCAGCAGCACAATGGTGCGGGTACAGAATTTAAATTAGAGTGCCAAAATAAAAATCCCCACAGGGCAACAAGAACTTTCTTTCAACGTCCCAAACATAATAGTTGAAACTCCACCAATGTAAAAAGCCCGGAAATTAGTAATATCTCAATCCCTATTCTTAATCTCAGCTCGCGTCAAAAGTTCCAAACGGAAACTATCCTAAATATTGTACAATCAAAGACTCAAGGGAACACCTTTTTCCTCGACACAGGAGCTTCCATTAGTTTGATTAAAGTCAACACACTTAAAGACGACGTCGAAGTTTATTCTGATTGGGCCACTCCACTTAAAGGTATTTCCGACCAGACGATATCCACCAAAGGAAAATGTTATCTGGACATTCGGCTGTCTGAAACGGCTGTACTAAATCATCCATTACAAGTATGTAATTCCCTCTGATTTCCCTATTAATTGCGAAGGAATTATCGGTGAAGATTTTTTCACCAGAACTGGCTCCGTGCTCAATTATAGATCCCAGATCTTTACATTTCAAACCAAAGATGGAGAAATTGAATTACCTTTTAGATACTCCAGAAAAATATAAAAATTCCTCCTAGAACGGAGACAATTTTCAAATATAGTCCGGTATTAGAAAACGAGAAAATTATGTTTTCCATCGGAAATAGCACCTCTAGTGTATACCTCAGGGTGCATAGCAAAACCCGAGGATGGATACGTATACCTTTCAATAATAAATTCCTCCAAAGACGAAGCGGAAATAACTGACAATATGCACTTGCCATTCCAGAGATTGGATGAATTCGACGTATATAATCTGAAGAACGTAAAAAATACAGACAAAATAGAGAAACGGTTAGCGAAACTTGCTTCGCTCCTGGATCTCAATCATTTAAACGTGGAAGAAAAGCAATCAATTGTAGACATTTGTCGCGATTTTAACGACATCTTTTATCTCGAGGGGGATAAACTAACATTCACGCCGGCAGTTTCACATAATATTCCAGTCAATCCTACTCATTCTCCAGTGAATTTTCGACCGTATCGTTTACCTGAGATACACAAGGAGGAAATCAGGAAACAAGTGGACCAGATGCTTGATGAAGGCATAATTCGTCACAGCACAAGTCCCTGGAATGCTCCACTATTGGTTGTACCAAAATAAACCCGATGCCCAGGGCAATAAGAAATGGAGGGTTTTTGGTGGATTTTCGCAAGCTAAATGAGCCTACTATAGTACGTAGTAGGCCAAGGAATCGGTGCACCTCGTCCAATCCAGCGGTTAGGAAATTTTTCACTTAGTGCAACCTTTACAATGTTAGCCGTATACGCTGGTACTCCATCGTGTTGGTGAAACATTCCCCTAAGATTATCCATAGGGTTCTCCTCTATTAGATCTCGCAGTGTATTGTCCAAAAAATCCGCATAAATTTCACTATTAAGCACTTGCGGCAAAATGATTGGTCCTACCAAATGGTTGCCGATGATATCAGCCCAAACATTGACACTGAATCTGTGCTGGAATGAGGTCACTCTTGTCCTGCGTGGGTTAGTTTCTGACCAGGTATGGAGGTTATGGAAATTCGTGATACCATCCCTGGTGAATGGAGATTCATCCGTCCACAGAATTCAGTCCAGAAACGCCCTATCGTCAATGCCGCGTATCAGAAGCCAAGTGCTAAATATCAGTGTTCTCTCAGAATCTCCTTCCAGTAGTCCTTGGGCTGGGAAATGATGTGGTCGTAATCCCCCTCGAAGAATAACCCTCCAAACCTTAGATGACGACACTCCTAATCACCTTGCGACTCGCTTCGTGCTCTTCTCAGGGTCCTACCTCACGATGGTGATTATTTAGTGCTCGACGTCGGCAGATGTTCCCAAAGTTTCGGGTCATGTCTCCAGGTCGTGTGAAGTTACACTTCCTGTTTCTCTTAACCGTGTCCGTGTGTATACCCTTCTTTCGGGTGCTCGCCGGTTAGGGAATCTCCTTTTATATTCTAGTACAGCTGCTCTCTCTTTTCCGTCTACTACACCAGAAATTTAAAGAATATCCGCGTATTACTCAAAACTAAATTCTGCCCCTTTTTTAATAATTTTTGCTTAAAAATACCCGTACTTATTGATTTGTTTTTCAACTATGATAGGTATTCTTGTTTACTGACCCTTCTTTATAGCAAAATTTCCATCAGGTACGAGTAACAAAACGCCAGGATACAAGGATGTGAATTCTGGCTAACACATGCTAATATCGACAATAAAATACAATTGAATTTTTATAACTTTTTTGGAACAATAATTAAAATTAATTACCTGTTAATTCATTTTCGACCCTTTATCTTAAACATTTTGTTTATTTAAAGAATTTCCTACCTAAAGTGCAATAACATAATTAGGCAGTCAGAGATTACTAATTATTGGGTTTTTCGAATTCTTTGTCTACCTTGCCATGTTGCACCTTTTTGAAAAGGTAATAAGACTGGCAATCCAATAAAAATAAAAAAGAGCTATACTAATTACATAAATTTCGGAGACAATTTGGGAAAATTTATGAATCACCCTGTAACTCCCAAACGGTTGAGATTGCCTGCCCCCCCCCCCCCCCCTCTCATACAAGTTTTGGTTTGTCTAGGTCAGAGCTATCATTTGTATATATATATAGATATATATATATATATATATATATATATATATATATATATATATATATATATATATATATATATGTATGTGAAGAAGGCCAACAATCTTTGGCGTGAGCAGTGAATTCCGCAGGTGTCAAAAACGCACATTTTGTTTGGACATAAACAATTCGACCTTGGTACAGTGTGAAAAGGGATAAAAACACTTTCAAGCGTGAGCTGTAAAGGTGACAAAACGCAAGCATAAAGGTAAAAAAATAAAATCTTACTTTCTAAGTGACAAAACTTTAATGGATTTTATTTTTAAATAAATACAAACATATTTTAGTGAATTGACATTATTTCAGAGATCTAGTGATTTACGATTAAGTGAATTATGATAGTAAATAATTTAATTTTCAGAGACCATATCGTTAAAAAGTGCCAAATACTTCCTTAATATTTAAGTAGGTGTTAATCTATCGCAAACTTAATTTAATAGTGAATTACAAACGTTATAAACTTAATTAAACAAATAAATTTGCAAGTTTAGCTTAAGACTTTTTTGTAGACAATTTACGTACTGTATAAAGCAAATTTTTTCTGTCATAAATTTTGGTTTCAGCTCACGTTTAAAAGCACATTTTAAAATCACCTTAATATGGCAAATGAAAGCCCCGAACAACCGCTTACCTTAGAGGGATTTCTGTCAGGTCAAAGAAAAGATGAAATATCCTAGATTATAGCCGCCATGACAAAGTCTAAAAAGCAGCTACGAAGGGAGATGAGACTAGAATTTTCTACGTAACTATTAAAAGTACGCGAAGAAATTAGTGCACTGCGATCAAATACCATGGGAGCATCTACGTTTATCGATCGTGTATTTACTGATACTGAAGTTGGGAATCCTAAAGAGCAGCCTGATGACACAGAAAATGCTCAACAGCAGCGTAACAATGCAGCAAGTATAGCCAAGCCTTCTCCGGTCGCATTTATCCATAAAGAGGGTGAGATATCAACACTGCCTAAACATGTAACTGCCGCGAAAGATCAGATATCATCATATGAAGACCAAGGTAACCTGATTTCTGCTGCCGGTCATCTATTGTCCAAACCCTGCGCTCATTCAACACCGCCTCCAATATCGTCCACTAGAGTATGAAATGCTTTGAATGAACCTAGGAAAATTGTTGCTTTTGAGAAATACCCATCAATGGCCATAGTGCGACCACACCAGTAAGCCTTACCGAGTATGATGGAAAGACGCCTTGGGGACGATACATCCTACAATTTGAAGCAGTAAGTCGGGCAAACGGATGTTCCGCGTCTCTCAAATCTTCTACTTGGCAACATACTTGCGAGGAACTGCATTAGCGTTTTATGAAACGCTTGATCATAGGATCAGGGATGATTTTCATTTGCTCAGTGCTGCTTTTCAAGCCAGGTTTGGTTCAGACCATCAGCAAATTGTGGCCCATATACGGCTGCGTTCTCGCATGCAGCGCTCCGGGGAGAGCTTCGCTGAATTTGCTACCGATGTCCAACGGCTGACGCATTTGACTTTCGCCGATTGCCCTGAAACCGCCAATGATAGAATATCTCTGCAGCAATTTCTTGACGGTATAGTAGATCTCGAAATTCAAGAAAGAGTTCGGGATGCTGCGCCGGAAACCCTTCACGCAGCTCTGCAAGTGGCTATGCGAATCGAGGCTAGTCATCGAGCTACTAGAGCTAATCGTCGCCATATAAGGGTGGCAGCAGTCCAGGCTAGCAGCACCACTCGCCGAAGGGACCCCAGGCGTAGAGATGAACGAAATGACGGAACCAGGGACACACACAACGATCATCAAGAAACGGGAAACAAACCCGAGCTAGCCTAGAGGAGCCTTCGCTAGCTCACTCCATTCCGAGGGCTCCAATATTAAAAGCTACGAATTACGACACTGAATATCGACGAACAGGCCTGGTACAACCCTCAGCGACTCTATGGCTTCATAACCTGCGACGGAACCGGCAAGGACGTATTTATGCATGCGGCAAAATTAGGCTTATCCGGTATCGAGATAAATCTTCATGAAGGAGTTCCAGTTTCTTTCCGGATGATTTCAGGAAATCCAAGTCCTAAGGCTGTAGATATTTAATTGAATTCAAATGTTACTTCAGGTTCATCTCTAACATTTTCGTTACCACCCGCTATAGAATCCGCCAAAACTAGAAATATTGAACGATCACCCCACCACTCAACGCAAACAGCCTGTATACTTCAGTCCTCCCCGCAGCCAAATGTGTCGGAAACGCTATCACAAACTCAATCAAGACTAACACCACCACAAACTACCCCTCATCAATCACAACCAACATATCAGGACAACTCAGAAACACGCCACAACCCACACCAAATACAGTCATCTACCAGATATCACCAGCTACGCCAACCATCCAACCACAGTCAACAAACGCCTCAATTATCAACCAAACCATACCAGATACAACAGTCACCATCATTATGCCAACCCGCCTTGTCTCATGCAATTGAGAAGGCAGCTATACCATTCAATTTAAACTAGATAGCGTTGACCTAGGGGAGCAAAGTTCAGCGCCTCTACAAAATGCTCCGAATAATCATCATAAACATTGTGGAGACAACCAAATACCTTCGACTCAAGCCAATACTCTTGATCAAAGTTTAATTTCTCAGACCTGCAATCAAGCAACGGATTTTCCAATCCAAAAATTCATTAAGCCACCATGTAGCTCGGCAAGTCCTCTGCCACTTAGGATATTCCGAAAGCAAGCAATTAATATGACAACAAGATCAGCTTTACCAGAGGAAGATGAGAAACTTAATACACCGACAGCCGCTTCTGTTATTACCATAAGCCGTTGTTCAATGATCCCTGAAAATAAAACGAATTAAAATTTATTTCACAAGGTGTCATCAATCATACTTACCTGATTGCCTGGGAATTCTACAGGCACTTCCAGTTCCATTCCATCCGTCCTATGAATCCTAAAAAGAAAGAAGAAATTAATTAATTAAATTAAGCATTTTGAAACAACAAAACAGAAAAAGTTCCAAGAAATTTGTCACTCACAAAAGGTAAACAAATTTCTTGGAGCACAACTACAACAACATGCATTTCATGAGAAGCATGAAACATGAAATATGTTGCATATTCCCGACACCTAACAACAGAAAATCATAATGTAGGTGTCGGTAATACGAATTAAATATGTTGGGAAGTCAGGTGCATCAGTTACAGGTAATTATCTTGTATTTTGTATACCTGGGACAGCTGATGCACCTGACTCCAAATACATGAAATTTGGCAGTTTTTGCCCACTTTTTGCACAAATCATGCACAACACATCACATGCAATAAAGTTAAAGGGCACTTACCTGTTTATATCAAATAAATCACTCGAAATTAGTGAAAACCTCGCGACCACGGAACGACACTTAAAAACCGCGAACTGACGAACGTCACATTAAATGGAGGTAACTTTTCTCGGGGAATAATTTAGTGATGCCAGACTCGCGGTGAATTACGTGAATTTTGAATAATTCGCGATTTAATTAATTTATATTTACTCAATGAGTGCGAAAGAGACGCACAAGGTAAAAACGAGAAGGATAAACGCGCAAGGATTTGGGTTTAGTTCGTTAAAATTATGAACTTTTCTGCTATCGCCATTTTATAGTCATTTTTAATCTAATTAAATTTATGCTTAAATCATACGTTTTATTTAATAAAGTTAGGTTAATAAATTCACAAAAATGGTAAGGAAGCTAATAAAACCAGTTTGCAAAAAGGTTTTAGTTAGAAATACTTAAATTAACAACAATTTATAGAATTTTTGTAAATGTCAACTCTTTCTCATTTTAGTAGTGAATTTTAACAAGGTGACAAGTATTTAGTGAGTTAGTTTTTAAAAGTGAAATGTTAAGTTTGGCAGCAATATTTGAGTTCAGGAAAAAGGTTTTTATCTCTTTTTAAAAATTAATTTTTGCAAGTTTGATTTTTTTTGGTAAGGATAAATTCGTAATCAAGTGGACAATACGAGGGTTTCTTTTTATAAGTTTTTGTCTTTTAACAAAGCACTAATTTAAAATTTGCAAGTGACATTTCCTTTTATTGCGTTAATGATTTTGTATTAATAATTTTCGGAATTGTAATTGAAATTTTTTTTGAAAGTAGTAAAAAAATGCTTTGATTAGCATTTGACTAATGTGGAAATTTTTGGTGAGGGAATTTTTTTGATGATTTTATTCAATCTTTTTTTTTGATTTTTATATTCTTTATTAATCATCTCTTTCAGCCGTGTAATTAAGATTTTTTTTGAGTGAATTTTTTTTTTAATTGAAGTGAATTATATTTGTATGTAGAAAAATAAAAATTTTAAAATCAGTTAGGCCCAACTAGTGTACAAATAATCAATCTAATGAAATTTCATCCGAATAATTTATGCCTTTACGGTAATGCTATTCATGTATGAAATTCGTTAACTGTTGGTTATTTTCTTACCCATATCATAGCGGAACATTTTATTTTTACAACAGTTAATTTTAACAGTGAAATTTAATTTACCGAGTCGTGTATAAACTTGTATAAGTGTGGATTAAAGTGAAGATTAACTAAATTTGTATGCTAGTTTCCTTTTTACTTTTTCCTAAATTTAAATTCGTTAAAACTTGATTTTCAGAGTTGAGTAATTTTGAGGTTAATCAAATATATTTTTTGTTTTTCTCTAATTTCTTGTTAAAGCAGTGTCGGAAATTAACGTTTCATGGTATAATCTCTTCTATCTTTGATTAGAGCAATTTGTGGAAGGTGTTGTTCATTTAAACAATTGTTTAAATATTTTTTTGTTTCACAACATTATTATTGTTTTGAACAGCCGTACTACTCTCTACGACACAATCTGCATAAAAGGTTTTGTAAATAACACTCCTTGCAGTATGATCATCGATACAGGAGCGACACATTCGATATTGGATCACCGCGTATTTCAAAAGATATTTCCGCGGCCATCATTGCAACCTTGCTTGACACTCCTTCAAAGCGTCACCGGTAACCTCGAAATGTTAGAAGGACAATCTTCACTGATTGTTCAAATAAGCAGTTTCAGCAAGGCACACGTATTTTATATTGCATTCTAACGAATGCATTTTAGGCATGGATTTTTTGGCAAGCAATAAGTGTTCCATTGATCTGCGGTCACACCGCCTTCATATAGGCGATGAAAGTTTAGCCCTACCACGAAATCCGACTACAAGTTCTGGGCGCACTGTAACACAGTGCCACCTACCAGCGATGTCTTCTAGCATTGTCTATATTACAAAGCCATGGACCGAAGGCGAAGTTTTATTGTAAAATATAAATAATCTCCCGGATGCTTTGTTTATTTGGCCGACGGTTAATAACGTCCACAACGGTGTCCTAGTAGTTCAAGTTGCAAATCTTTGCCTTTGCAGTTAGAGGCAGGTACACCCCTCGCTACAATTGAAACTGGTCCCATCATTCTGGAGAATGAACTTGCAACCTCAGAATTACCATCCCAACTTACCACACTTTTAAAAGAAAGTAGCTTGGATTTAACCGAAAGTCAAAGAAGAAAATTGGAAGAATTTCTTAAACAGAACGCTCCTTGTTTCGCTTCATCAAGAGCAGAGCTCGGGTGAAGTTCACTACTAAAGCACACTATAAATGTTGGGGATCACCCACCAATCAAACAGCCATCACGACGTTTACCACTGGCCAGAAGACAAATAGCGGAAGCACTAGTCCATGAGATGAGCGATCAGGGCGTCATTCAACCGTCCTCTAGCCTTTGGAGCTCGCCAGTAGTTTTGGTACGAAAAAAAGACGACACTTTTAGATTTTGCATCGATTACCACCGCCTTAACGCTATAACAAAAAAGGACTCTTATCCCCTTCCAAGGATTGATGCTACCTAAGATGCACTGCAAGTATCACAACAACACTCGATCTCCAATCCGGCTACTGGCAGGTTGAGATGTGCGCCGAAGACAGGGAAAAAACAGCTTTCTCCACAGGGCATGCCCTTTGGGAATTTCAAGTTATGCCATTTGGATCAACTAATGCCCCAGCGACGTTCCAAAGGCTCATGGACATTGTACTACACGGGATCCCGCCTCAGGCTTGTTTAGTCTACTTAGATGACCTTATCGTACACGGCCCAACTTTCGAAAAAATGATTGAGCACCTTAATCTTGTCGTAAGGCGACTGGGATTAGATGGCCTTAAAATATCACCTAGCAAGTGTCAGCTTTGCAAACGCCAAGTGAATTTTCTAGGCCATATTGTGTGCGCCGATGAAATCGCCACCGATCCGGAAAAGACGAATGCCGTCCGAAATTGGCCTCGACCTCAAAACAAAAGGGATGTGCAATCCTTCTTGGAGTTCTGCGCATACTATAGACGCTTTGTGAAGGACTTCTCCGCTATTGCAAAACCCCTCACCCAACTGAAGGAACAGGGTAGCACTTTTCAGTGGTCTGAGTCATGCGAGGAAGCGTTCCAATACCTGAAAATTAAATTGACTACATCACCGATTTTAGTTCAGCCAAAGGAATACCTGCCCTACATCCTTGATACGGATGCTAGTGACCATGCTTGGGGAGCTGTGCTTTCACAGGAAGACAACGGTGTGGAGCAAGTAATAGAGTTTTATAGTATATCTTTCAGCAGCGCAAAACGCAACTATTGTGTCACCCAAAAGGAGTTGTTAGCTATTGTGAAGGCTTGTGCTCATTTTCGGCATTATCTCCTGGGAAAGAATTTTATAATTCGTACAGATCACGCCTCATTAAGGTGGTCCGCAAATTTCCGTACTTCAGAGGGAGAAGTGGCACGCTGGCTTGAGCAGCTACAAATGTTCAACTTTAATATCGTTCATCGATCTGGCCACAAGCACACTAATGCAGATGCCCTTTCCCGACGTTCGTGCATTCAGTCAAATTACCAATATTGCCAACATTTAGAGGAGAGGAATTCCTTTTGTATTCGCCTAGTGACCGCAGAAGATGACATGGCATATCTTCAGGATCAGGACCCAGATCTTCGTGTGGTACGTGAGTGGTTGCACCGAGAGGAGCGTCCAAACAAAGAAAAAATTCGTCATCTGAGTCCGACGGTAAAGACGTGCTGGACGATGTATTTGTACTCTTCAACTGGATTCAGGTATCGCTTGTCGCCAGATTCGGCAAGGCTGTGTGGACATCCAACAAACCCTGTGCCCGTCTACGTTACTATTGGGTTGGCTGCATTGCAGATGTACGTAGTTGGTGTACCAGATGTTTGGTCTGTCAGGCGCGGAAAGGACCCAAACGCAGAACTAAAGCAGCACTGCCAGTTTATAACGTAGGAGCACCATTCGAGCGTGTCGCTGTAGATATTCTGGGACCTCTCCCACAACAGATCTCTTAGTGTGTGTCGACTACTTTACGAAGTGGCCGGAAGCTATGGCTATTCCTGATCAAACCGCAGAGATGATTGCAGATGACCCCTTCATACGGTATTCTGTCGTTTTGGTGCTCCAATTAGACTCCACTCGGACCAAGGCAGTAATTTTGAAAGCTCCGTTTTTAAAGAAATAATTCGACTGTTCGGAATAGAGCAGACCCACACTACACCCTTGCATCCTCAATCAGATCGCCTCGTAGAACGTTTTAATCGAACTATCCTCGATTATCTTGCCAAATTTGTCGGATGCAATCAACGTGAATGGGACAAATATGTACCGTTCCTGTAATTCTCTCATCGTACTAGTACCCAACCAAACACCAGCGAGACTATTATTCGGCAGAGAACTTCGGCTACCACTCGAAATGGTCATGGAAAGTCCTCCCGCGAGTCCTAGAAGTCCTTTCCAGTATATCTCAGAACTAAAAGATAAGCTTGAAGAAATCTATCAGCACAATCGGTCAGCATTGAAGACCGCTACACGTTGTATGAAGGATAATTACGACAATCGGATAAATCCTCGATCCTTTAATCTCGGAGTCCTCGTATGGTTGTATTTTCCACGACGAACAGTTGGACGATGTTCTAAATTATAAATATTAAAATTATAAAAATAATAAAATAAATATTAAATATTATAAAATATTACTGTAGTAGTATATAGAAGAAAAATATAAAAGAATATATATATATATATATATATATACATATATATATATATATATATATATATATATATATATATATATATATATATATATATATATGTATATATATATATATATATATATATATTCTTTATATATATATATGTATATATATATATATATATATATATATATATATATATATATATATATATATATATAGGGGAATGTCGTCTGGGTTGGGACGCTGTCAGGGTTGGGACACTCCAATATTTCGAACGAGACACTTCGCGCCATCTATGTCAAAGCGTGGTATTACTCCTTTTGGTAACCTCAAACTTTTTCGTGCATCACTCGTGTCAAAGATTGCTTGGTTAAATTACTGTGTTGTTGTTTTGTTTTGGAAACCTCGAAAAGTTTTGCCTTGTGCGTCATAAGTGCCTTACAACTCCGAGGGAAAACATGTCAATGCTAAAGTAAGTATATATTTGTAATCTGTAGATGCCCCTCAAAAGTTCCCAGACGGGAAAGTTGAAATTCCAACCTGTTTGTCTCTAGGGTAAAGTGGTATAAAATGGTTCTTGTAGCCAGGGTTGGGACACATCATTTTTTTTTCAATCAGGGAAATAATTGTTTCGCATCTGTTTTTCAATCCACAAAACATGAGATTGACATATTTTTGGTACCTATTAAAATAATTTGTTATAAATAAAATTCAAATCGCAACAACTCCATTGCATGCAGCGAGTGCAAAAGAGAAGTTCATCTGAAGTGCACCAAACTCATTAAGAGTTGCTTCATTTGCCAAAATTGTGAATCTGACTAATGTTTCCACGTCAAAAGTCTGTAATATTGAATAAATAAACAAAATTGATCCCATATTTGTTCATAAAAAATTATTTTGGGACAAATTTCGCAGATTATTACCAGTGTCCCAACCCTGACTACAAGTCCCAACCCTGACTAAATTTTTTGTTTTTTTAATGTGTTAATAACTTTGTTTTATTGGTGCGCGTTGCTTTGTCCGATGAAAAACTTTCTTGTCAACGACTTAACTTTCATACGAGACAGAAATCTCGACCAATTTTAAATTTAAACAAAAGATATAGAGGAAAGTCTGAAAGTGTCCCAACCCTGACGACATTCCCCTATATATATATATATATATATATATATATATATATATATATACATATATATATATATATATATATATATATATATATATATATATATATGTACAGTCATGTGCATTAAAATAGCAGTGCCGGAATCTTTTTAAAAAAAGTGAATTTTAAACATGATTAGTGATTGGAAGGACATTTCTTGTAATTAATCTCTTTGCTGTTTTAAACCAATGTGTGGTGGCAACACTTCAATTAAGAATGCTTTTAGGGTATTCCCCGCTATATTAATAGCAAACTGCAAAATTTGATGTGCATTAAAATAGCAGTGTTACTTGGTTTCTTTGATAAATTTGTTGGAAAATTCGAAAATGACTGTTTATTTTTTGCATCGGTGTATATTTCAATGTAAGGATTATTCTGAAATATAATGTATAGTATTAAGAAAGTTTATCTTTAGAAAAAATGGGCCGGGCAAAGCATTGCACACCTGGGGAAAGGTCACTTATCAGGCAGCTAGTTAGAGATGGCAAAACGTACAAATTTATACAAGAAACTTTAAAGTATTCAGCCAAAATGATTAGTAATGCGAGAAAATTGGAAAATGTGACTGAAAAACGGGGCGGAAAAAGGAAAACTACACCTCAAGAAGACAGGAATATTATGACTTAATTAAAAAGCAACCGTTTAAGACTTCGATACAAATTAAGCAGGATCTGAATCTTTCAATCAGTACTTCATCAATAAGAAGACGCCTCATAAAAGCTAATTTAAGATCGAGACGTCCTAGAAAGATGCCATTATTAAATATGAGACAAATAAAAAACCGCCTATTATTTGCTAGAGAGCACGAAATGTGGCCCTCTTCTAAATGGCGTAATATTTTGTGGAGTGACGAATCAAAAGTAGTTCTTTTTGATTCTAGGATGCCAGAAGTATGTTCGGAGACCAATCTGTACAGAATCCAAAGTATACCAGAAATACAGTCAAACATGGCGGTTGCAGTCTTATGGTCTGGGGCTGTTTTTTCTTGGTATGGCGTGGGTCCGATCCATTGCATTAAGGGAAAAATGGATGCAGATGTTTATGTAAACATATTGCAAAATGTTATGCTTCCATTTTCTGAGGAAGAAATGCCTTTACGGTGGACTTCCATGCAAGATAACGATCCCAAACACACTTCCCGAAAGGATAAAAAGTGGTTTGAGGAAAACAAAAATTAATTAATTAATTTATGGTGTGGCCTTCACAATCGCCAGACCTTAACCCTATCGAGCATCTATGGATAGATGTTAAAAAGGCAGTTTCTATAGCAAAACCGAAAAATACTCAGCAATTATGAGAAATAATTCAGTCATCGTGGAAGTCTATCCATGTAAGCAGATGCCGTCAATTAGTGGAATCCATGCCTCGTAGATGCACAGCCGTTATTAAAAATAATGGTTACGGTACAAAATACTAACGTATTATGAAATAATCATATTGGAAATTCCTTATTTGTTCCTCTTTTTTCATTACTTTGCTATTAATACAAAAAGACTGCTATTTTAATGAACACTTTTATAAGCATATATATAATTTACGAAGAATTATTTATTTAAATTATCAGCGGAGAATTTTATGTTTTTTAATTCTAATGGATAAAATATATAATAAAGATTATTTTCATAACAATATAATGTTTTGCACATCACCTTTATTGAAAATTTTGTCTAATGCGTGTAAATATTTCCAACACTGCTATTTTCATGCACATGACTGTATATATATATGGTTCATTTACTAGAAGTGTAGGTAGTTGATATTCTAGGAAGTTGCGATAATTTTCACCGTAAAGGTTCGAAGACAATTCAAAAGGTCCAATTATTTTCCCGTTCAATATTCCGGTCCATAAATTTAATTTAAAGCGATACTGTGACCTTTCTTCTTGCATTAAATGTGGGTTTTCTATAGCATAACTATGTAAATTGTGCATGTTCATGAAGCCATCTTTTTTGAATGTGCTTTCATCCGTCCATAAAATTTTATTTAGAAATTCTGGGTCTTCCTGGTGTTTCTGCAGCATTCGTTGACAAAATTGTACACGTTTTACATAGTCACGTGGAAGCAACACTTGTACACGTCGCACGTGATATGGATGGTACCCATAGCGTCGTATAATTCTATTTACAGTCGTTTTTGGTATTCCTTTGCGACGTTGAATTGCTCGCACCGACACAGCTGGATCACTATCAATTTCTTGTAATATTATTTCATCGTTATCCACACGTTGTCTTCCAGCTACAGCGCGAATATTAGGCATTCTGCCTTCCAAATATGCTCGGCGAACATACATGCCTCAACGCATTCGGGTATCTTTCGCGATACAGGTTAGCTGCAGCAACACTATTTCCTCTACATTCCCCAAAAATGTAATGCATGGTAGCGTATTCCTGAGCAGTATACAGGTACGGCATAATAAATAGAATTGAACCTCAAAAACAAAGTAACACAAACACAGAGTCCAGAAGAATACCAGGTCAGTTCGATATTATCTCCAACACTAGGCAAAAAAAAAGTCCAAAAAACAAAGCAAAATCCGCAAACGCTGTCACTAGCCTTTTCTTTCTAACTCATGTCTAACGGCATCCATCCTAGTCCTACACGTCGAAAACTACATTAAATGCGCAAACTTTTCTTATAACTTGCAAGGTTAGCGTGGTAAATTTTTTTTACAGTATGAAGAGTCGAAGTCAAGTAATAAAAAGAAATTAACTCATGAATCGGTTAAAAATGTTTATTTTTTCCAAAGGTTGTGGTTGTGGTCAATAGGATAGCTATTCAGAATTACCTAACAAAAATTAGAATTCTCAAATACCAATTTTTTTAGCCATGGCACTCGAAAAGCTGAGCTAAAGTGTCGATTTATTATAATATATAATATATATATATATATATATATATATATATATATATATATATATATATATATATATATATGTATATATATCCTTTTGCAAATCCCTCGGAATTATACATTGGAGTCAATAACTCTAAGAGAATGATTGAGAAATGTCAGAACTGAGTTTTTGCAAAATCCTTGAAATAAGTTTTCATATTTGTTAATAAAATTTAAATTTAAAAAAAATTATGCACTGTATTTCCTCTTTTCTACCGAAGAACGATGTTTTTATTATCGCTTTCCGTTCTAAACAAAAGCAATACTTTCATAAAGTTTGGTATGAAATCGTTTTTTACTTTCTTTCGAATAAAATCTTAGTTGATTTTAATATTTTAGGTCGTTATGTCTTTAGTGTGCCTTCTTCCTTGGAGCCGGCTACTCTTAAGAATAAAACGAAACGTTCACAAATTATTTTGAATTTTGTGAAAACAAAACACTAAACAACGAAACGATCGTTCTTTTCATTTCGCGTTCAAATATTCCCGCACAATCTGCCCCTCAAAGGCCTTAGGGTGGAGAAGAACTTCACTCGATTCGAAACAACAATTGCTAGTTGATCTACAATTTAAGGTAGATTCCGAACCAAAGACATTACTCTGCAACCCCCAACGCATTTTGCTTGCAACCTGTAGTCAGCAGGAAGCAACCATAAATCAGCGCAGGTGGGGTTCGAACTTGGGACTTTTGGGATGAAATTCAGACACGTTACCACTTACTCCATTAATTTGCATATGTGAAATTATGATTTCTGTTTTTTTCGTTATAGATTGTTCAATATTTGATATACAAACCCATTTTTTTCTAGGTCATTCAACTCCTGGAAGAAGAAGATGACATCAATCAAATAATGGCCTTCTTTAGTTATGAACACTTTTATGTTATTTATTGTAAGTTTTGGGAATTGGACAGAGATCATGATCTTTTTATAGATCAAAACGACCTCGCCAGACACAACGATCATGCGCTATCAACACGAATTATTGAGAGGATTTTTTCTGGGTGTGTTACACGTGGAGGAAGGAATCGTATATCTGGGCCAAATGGCCCTCAAATGTCGTACACAGATTTTGTATGGTTCCTTTTATCTGAGGAAGATAAAACAAATCCAACTGCTATTGAATATTGGTTTCGTTGTATGGATCTTGATGGTGACGGAATTTTATCAATGTATGAACTTGAATATTTTTATGAAGAACAGCAGCAACGAATGGAAGCTATTGGAATTGAAACTCTACCGTTTGAAGACTGTCTTTGCCAAGTAAGATTTGTGATATAGCTATAAAAGATTTAATACTTGAATGTTTGCTTATAAAAGATGCTTGACATGGTAAAGCCTGTGAAACCTGGGTGTATTACATTGGGTGATTTAAAGAAATGTCGAATGACACCAATATTCTATGACACATTTTTCAACTTAGAGAAATACCTGGAACATGAACAACGAGATCCGTTTGCTACACAGCGGGAAAGTGATGATGTAAAATGTTGCAATTTTTGGTGATTTCTATGGTTAAATTTATAATATCTTTTAGGGACTGACAGATTGGGACAGATATGCAGCTCAGGAATATGAGCTTTTGGTGGCCGAAGAGGGTGGTGATACTCAGGGGTAAGAATAATAAAACTGCTATAAGAGATCAAATTCTATGCCTTAAAAATATAATATCCAGTTATTTTATTTTTCTCTAATTTGACAAAAAGCCGCCGAAATAATTTACGAGTTTGGCTTTCGGTTTTGATTTATTGAACTGGATATCAATATACTTATAAAGAAAAAATCAAACCTAGACTATTTTGCAGCAAACATTAAATATATGTACACATAAGCTTTAACACTAAAAGTACACTTTCAAAAGTGTATCGCTTACCTATCAGTAACATTTTCGAAAAATGTATTGTTAACCTGAAGAAACCGCTTTTACATACAACAACCTGTTTTGAAGTCTCTAATTATTCTTTGTTTATTTTCTTTACTTTTAGTTAATTTTAATCCCTGTTTTCACAAATATATTAATTATGGTAATGGATGCAAATAAAGAGGATAAAAAATCTCACTAATGGGTAAGCGTTAATCGGAAGGCATAAGTTAACTACTAATGAGTTAATTCTGTCAATACTAACTTCTTGCTATTAAATTATATAACATTTTAGTACGTTCATTTAAAAAATTTAAAACAATGGTTAAATTCTAAGAAATTCTTTTATTAGTAAGAGATGTTCATAAAGTAATTTAAATGCCTATTGTTAATGCAATTTAAAATTTTTTCATTTATAAATACATTTACTACATTTCAAAAATCCCTTTTTAGTTTTTCGGTGATTATATATATGCTCAAAAAGTAATTAATTTCTTAAAAAACTGAATAATAAATACTGTTTAGTGACCAAATTATCCACAGTTTAGCTTAGTTAATGCTTTTGATGGTTGCGCATTTTGCATAGTTAGTGACAGCTTTTCAGCGCGCTCTCTAACTGTAATCGTTTATTTGTTTTTTGAGTATTTGCTTCAATGTTTCAATGTTTTATTAAGTAAACATTTTAAATTTTTCTTAAAATTAATTTATTCAAGAATCTAGAATTCAGCTACAACGTAAAGATGCAAACAAATTAATATTGCCTCCTGTACGTAAAGTTCTTTTGCTTTACTTTTATGAATAGAATAGCCAAGGTACATTAACCTTGACTGATTGTTGGGGTGACAGCAGTGCATAAACCACTA
Organism: Leptarthrus brevirostris; assembly: GCA_964036015.1. Taxonomy (NCBI): domain Eukaryota; kingdom Metazoa; phylum Arthropoda; class Insecta; order Diptera; family Asilidae; genus Leptarthrus; species Leptarthrus brevirostris. The sequence goes on from OZ038371.1 coordinate 72,497,538, forward strand.
CACCAGAAATTAAATGATGATTGTGCTACTGAAAGGGAAAGTGATTAACAAAGACACTCTGCGTTAGTGAAGATAACTGAATGAAATAAAAACTTAAACTTTTTCTTGCAAAACCGATTTAAATAAAACACACAACGTTCTCTGACAAACTGATACCTTTATTAAGTATAAACATTACTTTTATTGAAACTTATTGCTATTTTAGCATTTCTTCACTGTCGCAAGTCATTAGTAAAATTGTGTTGACAGTGAGATAATGCGTACACAACATTTGTAAATATGTTGACACCGTAATTTAATATCTACATTCCAAATGAATTATATCAATATCTAGAAAATATAATGTGGGGTCATTGACAAGAAAGTAGGAATTTGTTTTGAAATGCTTACTTGAGTATTTTCTATTTATGTTACGATATTTATGCTTACGATTTTAATTTACAAATATTTCTGGTTAGGAAAGAACCTTTATAATGAGTTAACGGCTTGAATAATAACACAAATATTAATCTAAACCTCATCTTATTATGAATGTAATTACAAATATTAATCTAAACCTAATCTAATTATGAATTTGATCACCTACAATTGTTATAAAACCGCCGCACCCGTACATGTTACTCAATTCCACGCGGTTCTTCAAGGCTTATTGACTGTTAAATTCGCTTTCCTTGTAAATTGTGTTCTAAGTTTGAAGTTAGAATTTGAATAGGAAAATGACGAACGTATGAATGAATGACGTTTTCCAGACAATCGGCCGTTGAAGCTTTATGTTTCCTGCAATTAATTTTAAAATCATTCCATAATTTACTTAAATATGATCGATTTTAATTCGCTAAAAGCATAAAATAATTTTAAATTTTATATATATTACGACATTTTGAAGACGGTGCAAATTAAACAAACAAAACAACTACCCAACCACAATTGGAAATAATACATAAAGCTACCTGAACGTTTTAGCTCACGGGATCATAAGGAAGGACAATTAAATACTTTTGTTGTAGTTGTTTGGTGTTTGATTTGCACCGACTTAAAAATATTCAAAATTAAGTTATGCTTTTTAGCGCTTTTTGTGAAGTCGATTCAACTTTTTCTTAAAAACTACTTTATTTTTCACGTTTTAATGTCTTCATATATACAACTCAAAGAATCCTGCTTGCACGAACAAAGCAATTTCAACAGTTGCAGAGGTAGTGCACTCTAAAGAAAGAAAACAGAATTATCCAAATACGGCAACATATTACGAAATTAGTCACGGTCACTCTTTCATATCCTCACCTTGATACAAAATTCTTAATTCCTTATCATATAGAGGATGATGTTGCCTGCAATTGGAGTCTTCTTTGCGTTCAATGCATCACTCAATTCAGTCTCTGTCAGGGATAATACTGAACTCTTTGCAGGTTGATGATCAAGTAGTCGGCGGATGTCCTTACTTTTACGTATGTATTATTTTGGTAAAGCGAAACAGGAATGCGAAACATCATTTAATTTGCGTCCTTCGACTGTCATTATGTTGTAAAGTTCTAACAAGTTGTGAAATTGTGGACTTATTTATCCATGCTGGAAATCAATTAGCACGTCTAAGAGGCTTGCCTGTACGCGTTGATTATTGCTGATCGATCATCAATACGACTAGGAGGGCTGTTGAGGTGAAAATCGGGCCGAAATTCTGTTGGTAAAGTACTCCTCTCAAACTGTTGAGCTGGTGGATGGTCACATAGATATATGTTTCTAATGCCTTGAATCGTTTTTCCGAATCTATTCTGTAAGTTTGGTTTCTTATCAACTTGAACAGTTTCTATAATGCCAGCCATTTTTTCGTCATATTCTGAATCCAATGTTCCGAACAGGGAACTTGCAATATTTCCAATGAAATTGAAGGAAGTCCGTTTGATTCTTGAATGTGGCCCTTGCTGTTACGTCTTCAATAATTTGTTGTTTCTTCTGGTTTCGTTGAGTGTTCCCTCGAATCGAGTAAATGTCAAACTGCAAGTGGAATTGGCGACTAGATGATAACAAATACCATTCAATTTATTTATTCCCTTATTGAGAGCCTCGTATTCTTGCCAGTACGTGGTTAAGTCATAATATGCAACTATGTTCCATTCATTTGAGATGAAATGCGCCTGATCTAATTTTTCAAAATATTCAAAAAAATTGTTGCCAAAAAGAGTTAAAATGAAGCAGGTTATTAATAACAGGTTCAAAGTTGTATTTCCTTTCCATGACCTTTTTGTAGAAGTAGAGGGTTCTGCAGACGATGCAGAGGTTGATTCCAGATTTGGATTGGCTTCGATTAGCTTGTGCTTTGAACCCCGTCGAGACTGAGTTGGGCTCTTCCTGTAGTATTCTTGGTCTTCTTGTTGCATGGGTAGTGGTGCCTGCTTATATACTGGTCTTCGAAGAATTCCTGAAGCCGTTTTCACATCTGCAACTCGGATAAATCCATCTTCTTGTAATGTGAGCCACGGCTTAACATTTGTGTTAGTCGAGACCCGGTGTTTGTCACCGCTGTGGCTGCTGAAATTGAACGGATGTGCCGCTCCTGAGGAAGAAGAAGGCATACTCGTTCCGTGACAGCAGCAGCAGCAAGTCAACTCACATTTAAGCCATCGACGGGGAGAAACGAGAGAAATTTATTTTGTTCGCAAAAGTTAGAGTTAACCTCAACAACTGGTGAGTTACTTTGGTGCGAAAAAGGACTTAAAGAAACGATATCACAGGAGAGCCCCGTGAGGGATACCACCATTTTACCCCCAAACCAAACGGACAAGTTCCTTTTAAGATTTCAGTGATACCAGAAAATTGCAATTATCTCAGTTCGAGGACGTAGCAACGCGCATATAGCGCTGCGCACTAGGTACTACGATTTTAATCATAATGCAGAGTTCCTTGCACCATTTTAAATAATTTGGTTCACGTTGTGATATTTAGAACCAGAAGTAACTGATACTTGGGCACTAGTATCATCATCAACTGGTAGCCCAGTGCACCCAGTTCATCGTTGCTTTATCCCAAAAGTGCCACAAATAGTCGGCCAGAATTTCTAACGATCTGGAAAGGATTCAGGCGACCCTTTTGAGACAGGCAGAGGTCTTGGCAATTACTCAAATATTGGACTTTGCTGGTATATAGTAGCACCATCAGCATATGTTAGCGCAACTGAGGCATTACTTGCTGGATCGGCTGGAAGCGCTGCCAGTCATGTTTTGGCAACCAATGCAGGTGTCGTCGCAAGTGCCTAGTCTATGGAGACAAATAGGTGATCATACATGTAGTCGGATTGTCCTTTGAGACAATATTTAATAGGCCATATGTTAGTAGAGCTTGAAAATTTATTAAAATTCGTACAAAATTAAATTGTAATGACAATAAAAAGAGATAAAGGTACACTTGACGGTAGTGCCACTTTTTCACCCGTTATATTGAATGTTTTTGAGTGATCCCTTTTTTTCAAGTCACAAGTAGTCACCATAGTTATCACGTATAAATTTAAGCGAAAATTAGAAAAAGAAAGTTTCCGTACATAACAGTTCAAATTCGAGTTAGGGTTGATCATGCTTATAGAGCAATTAATTTCGTTGTCTAGTCATAGCACTTGGTGTCATGCCTCGGCGATCTAGCGCTAGATATCTGCCTCGCGACTCCTTATATGTATATTAGTTCACGGTTATTGATGTATCGTTCTAATAAGCTTGGTTGTATGAAGAAGAACTAACAGATTGTTTCGATTAATGTCAGACCGATTGTTTTTTTTTGTGTACTTATTGAATCTATTTCGGGAACATTTTTTATATAAATAAAAAGGAGACTTACTAAATTCCACAGTTTATTAAATATTTGAATCTAGCTTGCTAATAGAAGCATTTTAAATTATTCTCGTAGAGATCTAAGACATAATTTACAGGGTCAGTTCATTTTTTTTTTAGTTTTACTCGTTAAACATTTGAGAATAGGCTTAATTATTCAATAGTAAATTTACCCAGACATTACTGGAACAATAGGATAAGGTGCAAATATAATTATGGATTGAATGTAAGCCGATAAAATGGACAATAATATGAGCTAAATTCCGTTTTTTTATTTCAGGAAACCCCAATGAAGCTTCTAATCCCCCTTGTTTCCCACGACCCCTTCCCTCCCTGTCCACATGTATTTTTTTTCTTTCATTGCTTTCTAGTAGTTTGATTTTTTTGTTTTTCAGCATACTTATAGGTTGGGCCTACAACTGTGAACTGTGAACTGAACCATCGCATATGGGGGTAGTTTTTTTCTTGTTTTTGCGAATTTCAAGATGGGTAGTGCGGCTAAGGGTGACAGGTGACACCAGACCTGTTGCTCTTCCTTCTGTTTCTCGTTTTTTTATCCTTTGTGGCAGACCTGAAAGAAGGAGTCCACACCCACGCCACAGGCACGCGAACTTCTGTTTGCAATGTGTCAATCAGATGTCCAAGAACCCAACCCCATACCGACGAGCTATGCACGTGCTACCAGGTAGGCGTGCCACTTGGACATCTTGCGGCAACTTCACGGTGCACATTCCGTGCACACATTACATTCTCCTATGATTGCTTTTAAGATTCGGCCTAGTTGCGAATTGGCTGGTGGTAGATTTTCGTTTTTCACCAAGCTCATCATCCCTGCTTCCACGTTCTTACATGGACGCTCCCATTTGTGCCTATGTTGTAATTCACTGAGATATTCAGTTGACCATCTTGGCCAGAATGAATTTTTGTGGAGTGCGACTAGTTTTCATATAGTTAGTAGGCCTGGATTCTCGCTTTGGCTCGCTGGATCCCTGATTGTGGTCAATGGTCGAAGGGCCCCCAAGTTGTTGGGATCAGAGGACAAAAGAGTTAAAGGGCGAGAGTTAAGTATGGCCTCTATATCGATCATCAGTGTCTCTTATTCTTCATACGTTAGATTGGCTGAGGCTTCGTTGCACTGAGAAAGTATTTTGCAGATTTAACGGCTGCTCAGATTCCTCCAAAATGTGGTGCTCTGGGAGTATGAAGTGAAATATCAGGCCTTTAGAGTTGCGGAAATTGGTGATTTCCTATTTGGAGTCTTTCGAATGCAATGTTTGCTTTAGTTCGGCTAGTTGATTTTTCTCGCCAACAAAGTTTGTTGAGTTATTGCAATGAAGGTTTTGGCAATTTCGTCACCTGCCTACAAACTGCTTCAAGTCTCCAATTAAAGTTTGAGTACTCAGGTCACTAACAACTTCGAAATGAGTCGCCTTTGTGGAGAAGCAGCAGAATACAGCTACATAGGCCTTCTGTGGTTGTTGGCCTCTACCCTTGTAATGAACATGAAATGTCTAGCTTGCTGGATACGATTTGGCGGAAGATTTCGCATTATTTAATTGAATACTCTTAGTTTGGCTCTGGAACAGCGGATGCAAAATCCTACGACGAATAGGGCTATGGTTTCTCTCTTGATTGGCCAGCAGTTCTGTCGTGTGATTTCGAGAAGAGTTTGTGGTCCCGCCGGTAGGTTTTTGACATAAATATTTGTCATTAGAAGTTTTGTAAGGCTGTGTCCGTAACGTAATAGTATGGGGTGTGTGGCGTCGTATGACAAATTGGATGCTTGCAATCGCACGCCAATTTGGATGATTCCGCGGTTGTCTACTAATGTTAGCCACATGTCCTTCTTGACGTAAGTGAATGATATCTTCTCGAAATTCTTCTTACTGAATGAACCTTATCATCATTTAGAGCGCGTCATTTAATTCCTGTACGGTTAGCTGATACGTCTGTTTGCAGAATTCATGGATTTGCAGTTTTTAAGGAATGTTTGCTGTAGTCCATATAAAAATAGAGGGCGTAAAACCAAATGCTTCAAGATTCAAGACGTTCAGTTGGTACTCCCCGCATAAAACATCGGCCGGGTTGTATTTGGATTCTATATGACGCCATTGCTCTATGAGTGTAAGATTTTGAATGTCGGCTGTGCGATTTGCGACAGATGTATGATAATGAGCTGCTTCAGAGTTGATCTATGCTGGGACAACTTCTGAATCTGTCCAGTAATAACACTGTGCGTTGTGAAGTTGTAGGTCCACCAATTCTGCGACCATTTCAGCTGCGTATGACTCCAAGCGGGCAATTGTAGTCGATTTTAGAGGATATTTTCCACACAGCAGATTGACTGTTACTCTAATTCCTTCGTGTACTGTACGAATTTAGACTGCTGCTCCTAGTGCTATTTCAGATGCATCAGCGAAAGCATGAGATTTTTTTCAATTTCTCCAGTGCTTGTACATTTAGTCGAAATTCAACGCATGATTAGTGTAAATCCGTGGGAAGAGCTGCGTCTCAATCTACTTTTAGGCTCCAAAGATGCTGCAGAAATATATTTGCCTTGATGAGTACTATACTAAGGAATCCTAGAGAGAGCAATTTTGATTCGAAATTCATCTGCTGTGGGATGTCATTTTTATTGTATTTTCTGAGGCAGTGATATCCTTTTGTAGTGCTCTGTCACTTCTCTGAATATTCTGAAGAAGTTGAGGTTGGTTTGCGTGCCACTTCCTGAGCTTAAGCACTCCAGATTTTAGCAGAGCTATCAATTCCCTTTGTGTACCCATTGCCTCCACCAAGCTGTTTCACATTTGAAAAAAATAGTTTTTGAAAAAAAAAGTTGAATCGACTTCACAAAAAGCGCTAAAAACCATAAAATAATTTTTAATTTTATATCTTTTACGATATTTTGAAGTCGGTGCAAATCAAACAAACCAAACAACTAAGACAAAAGTATTTAATTGTCCTTCCTTATGATCCCGTGAGCTAAAACGTTCAGGTAGCTTTATGTATTTTGTTTGTTTAATTTGCACCGACTTCAAAATGTCGTAATAGATATAAAATTAAAATTATTTTGTGCTTTTTAGCGCTTTTTGTGAAGTCGGTTAAACTTTTTTTTAAAAACTATTTTATTTTTCACTTTTTACTGTCTTCTACTCTATACAACGAAGAAAGAACCATCCAAATCGGTCCACGCGTTAAAAGGTAGGTTTTACCCCCTACCCCACTTCCATCCCACTAAAATTTTCTTTCTCGTGTTATCAATCAGGGAACATACTCCACCCAACAGAAAAAGAATTATCCAAATCGGTCCACGCGTTACGAAGTTAGTTAGTTAGTTATTAGCAATGGAGGATCATACTCTGTACAACAAAAAAAGAACCATCGAAATCGGTCCACGCGTTACAAAGTTACGTTTCACCCCCACCCTACCAAACATTTTTTTACATGGTACCAATCGGTGAACATTCTCTACCCAACAAAAAAAGAATCATCGAAATCAGTCGACGCGTTATGCCCGGTCAAACATAAAAAAAAATAAAAAAAAATTTAAAAAAATAAAATTATTGAATAAAAATACACGTCGAACTTAGAACCTCTTTGTTTTTGGGAAGTCGGTTAAAAACTACATAAATAAAGCAAATTTCAACACTGTTTAGTACTTGATGTTGCCACCTTTAGCTATTAAAACTGCTTTCATCCAGGGAGGCATGCTTTCTACCAGTGTTTTAAGGTAGCTTAGATCAATTCGTTCCCATGAATTCCGTAGTGTTTTGAAGTAGATTCCTTGCTAGTCACGTTCGTTTTTATGACGTTGTCGGTCAAATAGCCCCACAAGTTCTCAATAGGATTCAGATGAGGCGATTGCGGTGGCCATTCAAGCATTTTTATTTTCAACATTTTTTAAATTTAAAGAAATGAACACTTGCTAAGTTTCACAAAATTACTTTGATACTTATTAAATTTACTGGAACAAAAACCTGACGCGTTTCGACCTTCTAGATCATCTTCAGATTACTAATCTGTCTAACTATTCGAAAGTACATTGAACTGTCTATCAATATCTCACAACTACATTAATATTTTAAGCAGAGATGGACTTAAAAGAAGGCGTGTATTTTTGAAATCTAATTGGTCATGAATTCCTTTACTTTTTGCTGCTCTTATTTCTTTAATTTCATACTTATCTAAGACTCTCCCTCCTCCCAAACTATGCAACAATTTTAAATTATTTTCTTTTACTTTATGTTTGTTTTAGCTAATGTGTTCTCTGACGTTTGATTGCTTTGATTGCAAAAGCTCCTTGCAACGAGGTAATCAAATCAGGACCCGTTGATATTCGTATACAATTTACAACTCACAGTAATATTCAGGCAAACACCACCGCTTTTCGTTTGCTTTTGCATGACAGAATAGTCGAATATAGTTCATTGACCAGTGAAGTTAGAAAAATAATTTAAGATTACAAATGGCTGCAATTGTGGTATTTAAGGATTTAAAGACGAACATAACAAGTTTATTGTGAAGGAATTGGCAATTTTGACAAATGGAAACCAAATGCAGCACTTTATTTTTCAACCTCCATTCAGATTTATGGACTTAACACCTGCAAAGAGAAGAGAAGCGAAATGGCTGCGCGATAAATACCATGGATTCAGATGGAACGATGGATATATTCCCTATCATCAATTACGTGCTATTGTGGCTCCTTTAATAAGAAACAAAGTACACTATGTGAAAGGCTGTGAAAATGTTTGCTGGATCAAAAATACATTTGATGAAGGTGTAATAGTAAACAATATGGGAGAAGAATTGCAGTGCCCAAATTTATCCGCTCTTAAATTTTTTTATAAAGTTCCATGCTGTTTAACTCAGGGACAATGCGCTCAAGAAAATGTTTATCTTTTAAGAAATTTCCTAGAAAAGTAATAACATTTAGAAATAAGAAATAAGTGTTTTATAATTTTATACTAATAAAAGCCTTTCTGTTAATGTTAAAATAGCATTTTATTAATTTACTCATTTATTTTCCTTCTACATACATTTATTCATAATTCTTATTTTAACAATTTTTAGATAATAAATAGTGCCCCCAAGCATATGTTTGGATATCATCTTCTCTTATAAATCTTTTATGTCACTTTTTCTTATATAAACAATCTCTGTAATTATCTAGAGTTAAACTATTTACAGCTGTTCTTTTAATACCTTTACCTTTTTTTATTTCGGTTTTCTCTTCAATACTTAAAGAGTACATCTTAGATCGTAAACCTATAAACTCAGTCATAATTTTTCCTTTATTCTCATCTTTCATTAAACCGAAAACCGTTTTATTTACTAACGGTATATTTTAAGGATTGTCGTTTGGATATTCTGATGTATCGAATCTTTCATTAATATCTAAAATAATATCATTATAAAAATCATTAACAGAAATAGAATATATAAAAGAATCTGTGTCCATATAGTTTAAGGAGACCATATCTTTGTATTTAGGTTATATTCATAATGAAAGTTATACATTTTTAGCTTTGATAGCTCTAAGACTGTGAAGCCTAAGTAAATTGGTTTATTATAAATTGTGTGGACTCTTTTTAATTGAACTGCAGTCATATTGATGTAAAATGAGAAAGGCTATGACAATTAGGTTTCGCTATAAGAGCACGCAAACCCTGATGACACGGCGTTCCCACTCTGTTGCAATTTTTACATCTTTTCTTTTATCTACATTTCCCATAGTCTTTCCATACACCGAATTATGTAATAATTTAAAATAGTCTTTTTCGAACTTATTTTTTGCGGCGGTTCGATGGAAATTGTTTAAATTGATGTAGCTCTTTAACCAATTTGATTGTTTAAACATTAAAACTCGATGAATACGCTGCAGTTCTAATCCGTGCTTTACACACTGCTGTAAATTTTTATAGTAGATAACATAATTATATTTATTTTTTTAATTAGCAATCAACTTTTTAATCATGAGATGATTCTGGATATATTAAATCAACTTCTAAAATATAACCTACTTCTGAATTTTCAGGAATTTTCATGAAATCTATATTATCAAAGCTATCTACCCAAACAAAACCTGCATATGGAAGTGACTCCTACATAGCACATCCATATAAATTGTTAGCATCAAGGTAAACCAAGTATTTTGAATCGATTGCAGGATTAAACTTTTTCATATATTTATTATTAGCTAGAGAATGTCTTAAGGAAACCTCCTCGAATACCCCTTTTCGTGAAATTATACATATTAATATCTGTTAACAATTCTAATTTAATTTGAGTGTGTTTCGACATCGCATCCCACGACATTCCTGGTGTTGTGTGGGTCCAACTCATAGATATTTATGCATACTTTTCTAAAATTTTCAAAAATATCTGTTAGCAACAAAACATCACACTTTAAATATAATAGTAAATATTGTGAGATATTTCTACAATTAAATCTGTTCCATACGTTAACAGCATGCTGATATTCTCCTTCTGCGCATTCATTGTTCGTAAGTTTATCACGAGGAGGTAGACATGTTTCATTTAATTTATCAAAAGAATTTAAATAATCATATGGAAAAACCACCCTTTATCCTTATTAAATTAAAATATTCATCATCTTTAAATTCATTACGGATTATTCTAAAGTCTTCATCATACAGATGCCAGAGTATCTAAACTCGCAGGCATAAAACGAATGGAATCTAAAAACCGTAATTCAATCGTTTTATTCTCAAATAAAATTTTCTTTGACATTGATACATATATATACCTCTTTATTTAAGGGAGTAACGTTAATAGAACCTTCAATTTCATTTACTGATTTAATAAATAAATGACTGTCATAATCAGAAAAATTTTGTAAAAAAACTGGGAAAAATGTTGGAACTCTATACCTTAGATTGCATTTATTATGAGCTGGATCCCTATACTTCCCGGTAAGATGACAATGATCAATAACCCTATCATTCGTTTATAATTGCTAACAAATATGACAGTATTGCTCTTCTCGTTGCATCCTTATTTCATCTGGTGACATGGGCTTACACTTTGAAACGTGATTTTTATAGATGTCTTTCACGTCGTCTGCTAATAACTGTACAAATCGTCTAACAGGATATTCACCTTGATAAATCCTAAGCAATGGATAAAATAAGAGAAAGCACAGGGTATGTGCTCCTGAGTGTTGGTCGTTGAAGGCAGCATAGGATTAGGTATACATGTTTTAATTTCCCTTAGCACGCATTCAAAGTCAGCATAAATAACAAATGGCACACTTAACTTGCGTTCATACTTCTCAAATTCCAAAAAAGCTTTTTCCGAGGTAGGCGTAGAAGTCACTATTTTACAGCATTCATTTTTATGTATAGCAAAAGATTCTTCATTATAACAATGTTGAAAGCACGAATTACAAAAGTAAATTTGTGTTTTATGATGTGTTACTTGCTCCTTAATCAATCTGGAAATATTCTTAATTCAGACAGTGATTTAGAGTTTCATTTTGAAGAAGCAACAAATTTATATAATTTTCTCTCTCATTTGATGTACAATAAAAAAGTCCCATAATTTGACAACTGCACCAACTTCGTAACCGAAAACATTCACGCTTATATTCGGATTGATCTCTTCGAATACTTTTATATCACACAAAGTCACGGGTAATTCGAGCCCAGTAAAATCTAATTTCACTCACTTTATAAGCTCTATTTCGCTATCTGATATATTAGAAACTGAATATGAAGATGTTCTATCAGAACTATAAATTGGTTGGTGTAGATCTGATATAACAGCCCACTTAAAGCAGTAAATATCATTATTTTTCACATTAATTCATGCTTTCTTGTCCAGTATAACCTTTGGTAAAGGTATGTAGGAAGAACCTCTTAACGGGTGATATTGGTTAATGTTGATTTCTAAATGAATTATTCGAATCAACGACCATCCATTGTTTTTATCTTGAAATTCTTCTGATTTGGTGTTAATGCAGTTAATCATATTCTTACATAAAGTTGGTAAATCGCTGTTGTTGTGTATAACAGTCATGTCCAGGGTCACCAGACTTTACACAGGCATTATCGCCAAATGGGCACTAAAAAGTCGCCAAAATCGCCAATCTATTACTTTTTTGTAGCCATGATTATAGCCAAAATGTCAGTGGCAAATACGTGTAAACACGGAAGTACACGTAAGTGCAAATTGTCACTTCCTTTAACTTATCGCGATAATACTACAATGAAATGTTTTTTTTGTTGGTATGCAATATACTGTTTTAAGGTACGAGTAATTTCTTTAATTACACGCCTTAAGTTTCGTTGGTGTTTAGTAAAGCAATCGTTACCAGCATGTTGCTTAAGCCACTAATAATACATATTTTTGAACTTGTTTTTACAAGCAGAATTTCTTTTGATTCCCATTTCACCCCAATGAAAATTAGTCCCAAACATTAAAATTTAACTACACGGCTTTTATTCTGCCACCAATTCCTATCTTAGTGCCAAATATGAACTCCCTATAAGAAAGAGTTTCACAAAAAACGCCAACCAATTTAAGATTTCCAATATATAATATTTCATTATATACCTATATTTAAAGTGATTTTCAATTGTAGATACTAATGCTTTGATCAGTGAATCCAACGCTCGTTGCACCTTATTATCTTTTAGAAGTTCAATTGTATTTGAATCGTTTTGCAGTGATTGTACATTTGCATACAATAGATCGGATTTTGACTCCGTTATAGATGACTTATTGAGGATTTTTAATAAAAAAACAGCTGTCTAGATCGGTGTTTTTATTTAAATTTGTTGGTTTTCCATCTAGTGTTCGGTTTTTTCAAAGGCATCCAGAAGCTAATGAAAAGCTAACCCTTTGGTGCTGCTGTTGACGAAGAGCCAAAGGAAATATTTTAATATTTCTTACTTTGCTCGAGTTGAACGGTTTAGTCGGGAATTGTTATTAAAAAATTTTGAAAAATTTTCTCGGGTCATGTGTTTAGTTTGTACATTGTGTACATGTGATTATTGAGGATGCTTAGAATTTTCTTCTGCAACTCGATCTCTGGATGAGGTTCGACAATTTTCGGTTGAGGAGCTGGAAGGTCAGCTGCGTCGCCTAACTCTGCCTTTTTTGTAACTCACACATTTCTTGTAACAATTATAAAACCGTTAAGAAACGATTGTCAGCAAGTGCGTTTAATAAAGTTTGAATCGCGGCTGGATGACACTCTTTTAAAGGAGCAGCAACTGAACTATTTGGAGGAATGATTGGCAAAGCTGTCGGCATCATTCGATCATTCGCTATTAGGCCCGAATTAAAATTCCGATTGATCAGTTGACTGAAAGTGAGTTTTCAGTCAAAGTCAACGCCAAATCCAAATTTGAAATTAAATTGTAGCTTCAGCTTCTGTCATTTTCAGAGATATTTGCGTGTATATTTCAAATGAAGTTAGCCGCAGTCGTGTTTTGTGACTACAACTTTGCACTTTGAGCAAAGTCTAAGTTCAGTCGGAGTCGACTGATAAGTCGTTAAATTGTAGCAATCATGTCGCATGAATTTCCCATTTGAGCAAAGTTGCAGTTGACTGATTCGTTGGAATTGTAATTCGGGCCTCAAGTTAATGGCATTATCCACTGGCATATTTCGGTGCTCCTCTGGTTGTCCATAAAGTATGTTTATATGATACTTCGATGCTCTTCGTTTTGGGCGGTGACAAGTAATGCATATAAACATCCACGTGATGAAATAATTGCGTTAACTTTCACAATTGGTAATTCTTTATTTGGGAAAAGCAAATCAACTTTTAAATATAACCTTTTCATATTCGGCGAATTCTCTATAAAAGGTAAAAGAAAGTAATGAATCTATACATATTCAAAAGTCCAATTACGTGTCTGCCTGGTTAACGACAATTATATCACAATCATTGTAATCAGGAGGGACGTGAGCATGATACTGCTGCTGAAGCTGTTGTAAATTAGCATGAGTTGCCTCTACAGTTTCTTTTTTTAGCTGTGGTTTCTTACCTTTACCTATTCCGGACTGTTATTTTGTACCCTCCAAACAAAGATCCATAGAGGGCTTGAGCTGCCTTTTGCTCCAATTAGCCAAGAATTGTTCCGCATCTATTACAGATACTTTCGAGTTCTTCTGTGGTACATGTTTGTAGGTTTCCCAAAAGTATACCACTTTTTGCTAAATTAGGATCTCTTACTTTTAATAAACCGTTTTCCATTATTTCTCCTAACATTTATTAAAAATCACAGAATTAAACTGCGAAAAAGCCGGCAAATAACTCATTAGACGTGCCGTAGAATTTTCTGTCACTTTAAGTGTCACTTGTAGTTGCGGCAACTTTTACTCAAGTTAGCTAAATTTTTCAGAAATTTCTTTCAAGAAAAATCGCCATAAAAACGCCCAAAGTCGATGAAAAATCGCCAAAAAAATCGCCATCGCCAATTTCATATTTTTTGTCGCCACATCTGGCGACCCTGGTCATGTCATTTCCAACTCACAGCGGGGATATTGAAGTCGCCCTAAAGCACCCTGTTGATAAAAAAGCCAACTGCTCATAAATATGTGGGGGCCAGCCTGATGGAATATAAGTTGTGGTGACAAATATATTGTAATGAGGGAGCCGCATAACCACTCAAAGGAACTAGATAGATAGATAGATATATTAATTTAGCAATAGCTATTTGTATACAATATGTATATACCTTAAACACTAAAATTTACTCTTAACAAATTCAATGATACCTTTCCTAATTACTTTCGTATTCGTTTCGTATTCGTATTCGTTTGATTTCACATTCGATGGTAACATGTTATACAACTGAAACCCTTTATAGACTAAACTATTTTATGACAATTGATTTGTGTACAATGGCAGTCGGAAATCTTTCGCATTCCTTAACATATATGGTTGCACATCCCTAACATAATTACCTAGTCCAATACCTAGGTATACATCCTCTTCTTATTTTTATCTTAGCATATCCGTTATTCTAGTATATATATATATATATATATATATATATATATATATATATATATATTGCTCTTATGTATTGACCGCATTGCTTTATTCTGTAGGTTTTGTAATCTGAAAAACGCACTTTCATCACAAATACATATATAATACAGTTGAACAGTATTAAAAATGGGGTTTTATAATCACATTGTAATCATTTATAGCTTGCAACAAATCTAACCTTATTCTTTTAAAACACCCTATCTTTTTTGCCACTTTCTTTATTATATAATTCACATCCTGCTTAAATTTTAGTTTTGAGTGCACTATTACACCTAGATATTTAATTTCCTCTACTTCGGTAATTCTTTCATTGTTTATGTGTAGACTTAGGTTATAACGTCGACTAAACACCATAGATTTAGTTTTGTTAACATTTAACCTCAATTTATTTGCTTCGAACCATCCGCTTAAGCTGTCTAGGTCTTCCTGAATTCTCTGCTCACAATCCTGCATATCCTGTCCTGATAAAAAGAGAAGTGCATAATCCGCAAACAGAGCTATTTTGCAATGCGTTCAAATTTTACTTATATCATTAATGTATATTATAAATAATAAAGGACTTAAAATGGAGCATTGTGGAACGCCTAGTAGAGTTGTTTTCTCCCTGGAAATGCTGTTGTTTACCATAGTTCTTTGTGGTCTATTCTGAAGGTATGATGTAAACTATTGAAGTTCTACACCTCTTATTCCGTATTTATTAAGTTTCTGGATTAATATATTTCGATCTATAGTCTCGAATGCTCTTTTAATGTGTAGGAAAACGGCAATAATATTATTTCTTAAAGATATTTCTTCCTTTCAGGCAACAAATACTTGATTCAACGCCGCTTCGCAAGAATGTTGCTGTCGTAGCGTAGGTAGCGCATTTATCGGCCGAAAGTCCTCAGCTCCACTGACCATCTCTATTGGTGTCACCAATGCTTCTTTCCACTTATCCGGAAAATAACCAGAACTCATTGACCTGTTAATCAAATGCACAAATGCACACACTTCAAAACCATCTACAGGGTGTTTCAGATCTGACGTGCCAAAATGAGTGAGGTAATAGATCTTAACTAGACAAACAAAAATTGGTATGGCTGGGGGGGGCAATCTCAACCTTTTGGGAGTTACAGGGTGATTCATAAATTTAAGTTTTTCATGGTATGCACATTACTCTTTTATTTTTATCTTTTGATCTGCCCAACATAGCGACATGAAACAAATGCTAAAAAATAACTATCCTAACGACCTTTCCAAAAATATCAACACTGTTGATCTAACTCCTAACATTGCATGTACAGTCACTTCAAAAAGTGAAAATTGTGGTTTGCGATTACTTAAAATTCAGCATTTTCCCAAATTTTCTCCGAAATTCATGTAATTAGTACACCCCTTTTTTATTTTTGTTGGATTGCCCATCTTATTACCTTTCCAAAAAGGTGCAACATGTTCACGTAGAGAAAATATGTAGAAATTAATACGTTGAAATCCTATCGGAGAATATTATAAAGATCAACAAATTAGAGAAATTAAACTCAAATTAATTCTAAAATGCTTTTTATTGAATTTGAAAATAATTAAAATTAATCTTGACAACTAACAAAAGCCGATTAAAATGTCCACCGCCAATTTGGATGCATTTCTACAATCTCCTTCTAAGTCCTTGTTTAAGGCGTATTGCAGCCAGCCTCTCCGGTATTTTCGTCGCTGCATTCCCAATTCGGCTAACTAAATCCTCCCTATTGTTAACTGAGCTTAAATAAACTTCATTTTTCATTGTTCCCCATAAGAAAAAGTCCAATGGGGTAAGGTTTGGAGATCTAGCAGGCCAAGGAATCGGTGCACCTCGTCCAATCCAGGAATTACGAAATTTTTCACTTAGTATTGCCTTCACAATGTTAGCCATATGCGCTGTTACTCCATCGTGTTGGTGAAACATTCCCCTAAGATTATCCATAGGGTTCTCTTCTATTAGATCTGGCAGTGTATTATCCAAAAACTCCGCATAAATTTCACAATTAGCACTTGCGGCAAAATGAATAGTCCTACCAAATGGTTGCCGATGATACCAGCCCAAACATTGACACTGAATCTCTGCTGGAATGAGGTCATCTTTGCCCTGTGTGGGTTAGTGTTCGACCAGGTAAGGAGGTTATGGAAGTTCGTGATAACATTCCTGGTGAATTGACATTCATTTGTCCACAGATTTCGGTCCAGAAACGCTCTGTCGTTAATGTCGCGTTCCAGAAGCCAAGTGCTAAATTTCAGTTTTCTCTCGGAATATCCTTCCAGTAGTCCTTGGGCTTTGTGACGATGATATGGACGTCATCTCCCTCGATGAATAACCCTCCAAACATTAGATGACAACACTGCTAGTCGCCTTGCGATTCGTTTCGTGCTCGTAAGATGGTGGTTATTTGCTGCTCGACGTCGAAAGAAGTTCCCGAAGTTTAGGTTCGTGTTTCCATTTCGTGTGAAATTACACTTCCTGTTTCTTTTAACTTTTGGAAAGTCCATGTAAATACCCCTCCTTTTGGGTGCTCGCCGGTTAGGGAATCTCCTTTGATATTCCGGTACAGCGGCTCTCTCTTTTCTGTCTACTACACCATAAATGTAAATAATATCCGCGTATTTCCTTAATTTTACCATTTTTTAATAATTTTTGCTTAAAAACACCCATACTTATTGATTTGTTTTTCAACTATGATAGGTATTCTTGCTGACTGACCCTTTTTTATAGCAAAATTTTCATCAGGTACGAGTAACAGAACGCCAGCATACAAACCCTTGTATATTCTGGCTAACACAAGCTAATATCGGCAATAAAACAAAATTACACTAACATGTTTATAAGTTTTTTGCACCAGTAATTAAAATTAATTACCTGTTAACCCAAAACAAACATTTTCGACCTATTATCTTAAAATTTTTTTGTTTATTTAAAGAATTTCCTTTTTAAAGTGCAATAAAATAATTAGGTAGTCAGGGATTTCTAAGGATGCGGTTTTTCTAATCCTTCGTCTAACTTGCCATGTTGCACCTTTTTAGATAGGTAATAAGATGCGCAATCTAATAAAAATAAAAAAGAGGTGTACTAATTACATGAATTTCGGAGAAAACTTGGGAAATTCTGAATTTTAGGTAATCGGAAACAATTTTTTTCACTTTTGGAAGTGCCTGTACCTACAATGGTAGGAGTTAGATCAGTATTTTTGCAAAGCTCATTAGGATAGTTGTTTTTTAGCGTTTGTTTTATGTGGCTGTGTTGGGTTGATCAAGAGATAAAAATATAAGAGTAATGTTTATACCATGAAAAACTGAAATTTATGAATCACCCTGTAACTCCCAAACGGGTGAGATCTATCACCCCACTCATTTTGGCACGTCAGATCTGAAACACACTGTATAAGCACTTTTGCACAAATAAAATTGAAGTCTTTTTTTTGGCTTATTAACCTCATTGCGTCTCTGAGATCTTGTTGTCCTACCAGCCTAAATTTAAAACTATGTTGAATATCATTTATCAAATTCGCAAATGGTACATTATCAATTGATTTAATTATTTCATCTTTACTGTCTACAAAATAATTATTAAATTCATTTGCAATGTTTCCACCTCCACTCACACTCACACCATTGAACTTAATATTATTATAACTTCTTTCACTTATTTGTTCCAAAACATACTTTTTTATAGCTCTCCACATACTTTTTTGGTCCTTACAATTGTCCAACTTATGTCTAATTTGCTCATTTTTTCCTTTTATCTAATTCCCTTTTATACTTTTTTCGCGCTACTTTATATAGTTCCCAGTCGCTCTGTGAGTTTCCGTACAATGCTCTATGATAGTTTATAATTTGTTCGCTTTTTAATAGTCTTAATCTATTATTATACCATTTTGCCTTATTACAATACTACGTACACTCGCATTTGTGATTCTCAAAAGTTCATTGGATATATTATCTGCGATCACATTAGTATCACTTGAATCCGTTACATTCAATAGAAGACTACAATCAATATCCCTTAGAAAACTTATTATAATACAAATATTTAAGGGTACCCATTGGTCTCTTTTTTCTTACATGATTTTTTAAACCAACATTCACAACAATTGTTTCATGATCCGACATTTTCAATTCAGTTTTCACATCAGCATCAACACTACTCGAATTTGTTATGACATAGTCCAGCAGCTTTTCAGAGTTTTTCGTAATTCTAGTAGGTTTGGAAACAATTTGAAATAGCGAGTTATCACACACAATCATCTGATGTAAACGTTCCCTATACGTATTACCAACATTTAACCAATCAACATTAAAATCACCCATTACAGTCCAGGGAAATAAGCGAAAAAAATACCTTGTTCTTGACACTCACACATCCAGCGAACCGACACGGTTTTCATGTAATATTAGCCTATAGAAATAACCCTTATATAAATTCTACAGAAAATTCTTTGCGGTGTTCGAGTTATAAACAATTAAAGTCGAAAAATTGCTAATTTTCGCGTATTTTTGAATTTTGTTAATAAAAGAATTACTTGATCAACAATTTATAGTAATCACTTTGTAGGGAATAGAAAAAGCTACAAAATGCCGTTTAAAAATTGTAAAAATGTTAATTTGTTGCTTAGAAAATCGTAAAAAACCATTAAAATATTAGAAATTTTAAATTAACAATAACTATTATAAAATTGAACGAATAAACTTCGTAGAAAGGTAGGTTTAATAGTGGCTCAATAAGTGGTAAAAATTTCACAACGATTCGTTGAATAGTTTTTGCATAATTCAATTTGTTTTTCCCAGAGAAGCTAATTTTGCAATAACGTACGCACAATTTGGAACAGAAAATGGTTTTTCGAGTCTCATATTGAAGGAGAGGTGTTGCTCTACGAATACAATTAATTAGAATATTAAAAAAAAACATTTCGACTGTTGCAAAATGATGTTACAAAAGTGTTATTATTTTTACCTTATAAACAAATGGAATAACTCCGTTGCTAGGGTTTTTTTTTAAATATATTTCGTTTTGATTTTTAAAAAGCTGACATTTTTTCACAAATTAAAAAAAAAACAACATCCAGGGTGCTTCCTGAACGAAGCTAGCGTTTTCATGAAGTTTATTCGTTGAATTTTATAATAGTTATTGTTAAATGAAAGTTTCTAATATATTGATAGTTTTTGCGATTTTCTAAGCAACAAATTAACATGTTTACAATTTTCAAACGGCATTTTGTAGGTTTTTCTATTCCCTACAAAGTGATTACTATGAGTTGTTGCTCAAGTAATTCGTTTATTAACAAAATTCAAAAATACTCGAAAATTTGCTATTTTTCGACATTAATTGTTTATAACTCGAACGCCGCAAAGAATTTGCTGTAGAATTTATATAAGGGTTATTTCTATAGGCTTATTTTACATGAAAACCGTGTCGGTTTGCTGGATGAGTGAGTGTCAAGTCAAAAGTCTTACTTCCCTGGACTATTATAACAAAGTTATCATTCAACCGAGACATACTATCCACCCACTCAGAAAATTTGTCACAGAACACTCTTGTCGAGGAGCTTGGAGAATTATATTTCACTGCTATATTGACTGAAACAGTTGCTAATGATAAGTTTACCAATAACCACCAATGTTCCTTACCAATACAAATTTTATCCAGGACTTTAAAGTCAAAACATTTCTTGATATATACGCAAACACCACCTGTATGCCTCGAATTACTGTCGCACCTAATAAGATAATAGTTGTCTAATTTTACTTCACTATCTACAATACTTTTCGTCAAATGCGTCTCAGATAATGCAATTACATCAAATCCTCCTGTACTTATACTCACTTCAATTTCGTTAAAATTAGTCGTACACAATTTAGGTTATTTAACTGCTAAAACTGTGCTCGTCTTTTTTCTACCTCGATCTT
The DNA here is from genome assembly GCA_964036015.1 of Leptarthrus brevirostris. Taxonomy (NCBI): domain Eukaryota; kingdom Metazoa; phylum Arthropoda; class Insecta; order Diptera; family Asilidae; genus Leptarthrus; species Leptarthrus brevirostris. Next base: position 72,518,292 of record OZ038371.1, read on the forward strand.
CTTCTGGTATACCGAACACATAATATCCCGACAATCGTGCTTTATTTCCAGACTTAAACCATATTTGGTATTAGCCATTACACAGTTATTACATTTCAACCCACTGGATGTGCATTATTTGGCGTCATGATTTTCCCCACACTTCGCGCAAATTTTTTAATTCTTACATTGACTAGCTTTATAGAAATAGCCCCAACAATTATAACATTTCTTCACCCTAATAAATTTATATGCTTTGCATCTATTCCAACCAATATTTATTTTACCATCCTGCATTACTTTTTTGTAATCATCACTTTCTAATTCATAAACAGCATTGTAAACTTTTGGGTTTTTATGCTACGGTACACTTAACGCACTTTACATTTCCAGGCAAATTATTTTGACGTTTTACAGCAACTTCCACTTCATTTACTATTCACAATTCACTCATTCCAGTAACTAGAACATGTGGGATTCCTTCTTAGGGAATTTTTACGTCATACCTCTCTTCTAATTTATCTTTCACTTCACTTTCCAATATTTTCTTGGATTTCTCACGCAGACACACTATTAATTTTTAGCGATAATTCCGTTCGATTGATACTTTGCTTAACCTCATTTCTAGTAGTACCACTATCTTGCTTATTTTCTGGCTTCACTATTACCGTTGATTTTAGCATATCCACATAGGATTTTTTCGGTTCACTCTTTTCCTGCACGTTCTTATTGATTTCATCCCCATTTTTTTACACTTTGCATGACCGAACTGATACTTTGCTATTGCTTTATTAGCAATCTCTTGTTTTCTTCCACCGATTCTTTCAATAAGCGAAGGCTTCCAACAATAATTTTCATATCACGCCGGCACTCCTCACACATGAACATAACATGGGGTTTCTGATTTGTAAGATCCGCATCATAAGCAGAAAGCGCGGCGCACTTAAAATGAAAAAACTGACCACGAAATCCATTGCACGGAGCATAACCGTCACCTTTAACCGGTCTAGTGCAAACATTCACTTTCCGCCACTACACAAAATCTTATTCACGATATCATAAACTATTTTCAGAAAAATATTGCATTATTGCGGAGCTATCAGAAGAACCATCCGACTCCCACGACAATCCACACAGTTTTCTCTCCAAATGATCACACCAAGCAACATAAACAATCGCACATGGCAGGTCGCAGCAAACATCGCACAGAACACCTCCGCCAACAGGAGCATCCAGGATGGACAGATAACGGTCAAGAGGGAAAACCAAAGTCTGCGCCAGAAAGCTCGGTATCAGCAATCCTCCCACAAAACCAAGTCTCAGTTAGACAGACAACGGGAAAACAGGATTCAGTCGAGGCCAAGAAAAGGCGCGTCGGTTTAGAGTGTAGTCCAGTTACGTTGGTGTAGTAGAGAGAAATGTCGGTGACACGTTTTTTGATGAAGTAGTGCAGCTCAGGCGCGATCTCGGAAGTAACTCGCGGACAATATACCATAGTTCGGCCAAATATAGGGCTAATCACAGCTTGAAAGATGATGTCCGGAACAATGACTTTAAAGGAGGCCGGAAAGGGCAACTCCGCCTACCCAAGCCGCAGGTCTATCCGTCTGCAAACAATCGAGTGACGATCAGCTCCAGTATGCGATGAAATAAGAGACACAACCTCATGCTCAGTGGTGTCATGATGAACTCTCTATACAAAAACATGACTTGGAAGAGCAGTTGGCATCAAAGCAATGTGAGCAACTGAAGGAACTGTGCCGACATCAACATAGGTAGCCGCATCAGATAATGATAGAACTGATGATGCAGCAAGCGGCGGACTTGAATTAGACCCATCTCGGATTTCGCCAGTCGAACGCCGTTGCGAGGTGGACCAAGCATTCCGCTCCTTCTGTTTACCTTGGCGGAACTGCCTTCTGCGTTTCGACTGCCGGTCGATGGTTGGCGCAAACGACTGAGAGGCACCGAGAGAATCTGCTCCTGCAGCCATAGATGGAACAGTCATCAAGGAACTACTCCCCTTTTCCGACTCGACCGCCATCGCACGAACTACGGTCAACGCGAACCAATTACCGGGATGCTAAGAAAAGTCAACGACCTTCCCTCCTTTGACTTCCATCTGAATAAATCATCCCTTCACAAAGCCTTATATCTTTATCCCACCCATCTTGATCGCCTTTCCTAATTCTCCTTCCTCCCAGTTTATATTAATTTATCATAATCATAGCTCATATTGTAACTTACATTATCTGTTATGAATTATTGTTTATTTTAGTTTGTAGTATTTATTTTGTTATTTTGTATTTTTCTTATGTAACGCTTGCATTAAGCTTAAATAAATAAAAAGAAGTCGGAACGGAAGACAAGTCATCAGGCACTGAAATCGACGGTGTGGCCAAACCATTTGAAGGAGCAGTCATAGGCGAAGCACAGTAGTTCGTATTATGCTGCCTCAAAGTCTTGACGTCACTAGCAATGGTATTAATGAGCTCGGAATTTGCAGACACAGCAGAAGACCTTTTGCTCAGCTTACCCCTTAATCTGCCTTACATTACGCCTGATATCCTCTATTACAGACAGCGCTGAAGAAAGATCAGAAACGGGAGATCCAGAAGAATTACCACAGGGATCCTTGGACGATCGAAGCTCTTCAACGGATTCAGATAGGCAGCCAAGTCCGGAGAGCAGTTCGAGAGATCTTTCGAGCAAGCAGCACGAAGTCTCACCAAGCGACTGGGAAACATTACCAAATTTATCTAATTTCTCATTTAAGTTGTTAAGTTTGTCCAGAAATAGCTGAAGGTTGTATCAATAACGTAAGATTTAAGAAACTAATTGAAAAACCAATTTTTGGACACGTAATTTTTAATTCGTAAAAAAAAATATCAAAAAATTAACTGATTTACTCTTAATTAGACTAGCGTTTAAAGTCAGTTCTAGTATTTCCTCCAGTTCTTGCCATATGCTTATAGTTATTTTTACTTGCAAAATCTACAAAGATTTAAGTAATCATATCAAAACACAAACGACGTGCAGTAGTGATTAATTACCACAACTGGTTTTCGATAAGTCTCACAACTATTTCACATCATTTGAACGCAGAAACGAACTAACCCACTTGGAGGTCTATCTCAGTGTAACTATTTAAAAATAAGGATTTATTTCTAGAATTTTTTTATAGAAAACTGCTATATCAAATGTGTTATTTATTATTTGTTTGCAAATACACATTGTTTTCGAACAAAATATCGAAATTTACTTATATCGCAAGGGAGACATGAAAAAAATGACTGGAATAAAAAAAAATTCATCCTTAAAATAAATATAATTTTCTGTACAATCAACCATGGATTTTAAAATATATTGAAAATTGTAGCCATTGCGTTTTGAAAAAAAGTATACAATTTTCGTTAAAAAGCAAACAAAATATGTTCTTAACATCGATACGATAAATTGTTTTCGAGGTACAGTGACAGCAAATTTAAAAAATGAGAAAAACCCGTTTAAAGACTTTTTAGCCAGATTTTCAAAAATAAACAGGCCGATTCGTATACTTCAACCTCTTATTATATACACATAAAAGCATGAAAATATGTAAAAAAATGATTTTTGAAGTAAAACTTCTTTAGACACGCTTGGCTTGGGGAGTAAGCTGGTGAATGCGTTTTTTTAAGTCTTTAATTGTTTAGAATAGGCTTAGAAGTATGCGTATAAAATTTTACGACGATATGATGAATAGAATTTAAGATATGAGCAGTAAAACTTCGTGCCGACTTATCTCGTTATACGTTCTCTGTCTGCTTTAAATGCGTTTTTCTTCAAACCACGTTTTCGGAACTAGTGTACAGGATTGCGCGTAAGCTACTTGACAAATTGACTCGAATTAAAGTGCTAATAAAAGACAACGAGTGGACGAAGGACGTGATGTCGAGTTACTTATCAAATTAAATTGTTTAAATATTTTTTATAGCAACACTAGCTGCGTGTGTCCAGCGTTGCTAAGTGAGTGTTGTTTTCGATTATATTTACATTTCACTTAATTTCCACAATCAACGGGAGTGTAATTTTTCATTTTAGCGACACCGAAAACTATGGATTCTCATATTAATATCGATCAGTTTCGATTTTGAAGTAAAACTTCTTTACGCACGCTTGACTTGATGAGTAATTTCGTAATTTTATTTCGTTCTTGAACAATTTTATAAATTAATATTTTGTTCAATACATTAAATATTCTACGTTTAAAGTGAATAAAATTTTAAATTCATTTTCAAGTTCATATTTTGTGAATTTTCGGGTGAATAATAACAAATTATGGCAGGAAGTGACACAGACTCTGAATATGAAAGCGGTGCTCCAGGACCATCAACTAAGAAGAAATTACGTACGGAAATTGTGCATAAAAAGTGTGTGACAACATATTCAATACATATATAAACATATATATATATATATATATATATATATATATATATATATATATATATATATATATATATATATATATACATACACATAGATGGAGCTAAAGAAGTTTTACTTCAGTCGTGTGGTCTAAAGCACAATCGTATTTTTTTATTTATTCAGGTTGGTTAGAATTAATATTGCTCTGGATATTGTTAACATTTGTCCATATAGAATTGTGGACCACGGTCTGAAGTTATTTCCAAAATTTACACCAAATCGACAGATGTATTGATCTACGAAGATTTTGGCTACTGCATGAGCTCTAATTTCGCTCAATAGGTACGCTTAAGGCCACCGTGTGAATCTATCGATTACCGTTAATAAAACCATTTTAAGGTGGTAGGGGCCCCACCAAGTCTATGTGAATATTGGAATTTGTCTTGAGGTGCTCTGAATTTCCCAGGCTTTGTTTTTGGTTGACGGTATATTTTTGGTATGGTGTGCATGCCTTTGACCAGTCGTTGCAATCTTTCTTCATGCTCGACCAGAAATACTTCGAGGTCATGAGCTTTCTTGTAGCTCTTACCCCGGGGTGCGAGCAACGTATACAGTTTTTCATAAGTTTTTTGTGTGTTTGAAAGTGTCTTTAAGTCAAAGGAAGTAGCACTAACTTCATGACTTTTCTGATATTCGACACTAGAAAGACATCTGCTACTAAGTTGGAATTTCCGGTCATGTGCCTGATATCTGACGTAAATTGACCAATATAATGAAGGTGGCGAGCTTGACGAGGAGACCTCTCAGTAGAAGCTAGGGCATGGCCCGATTTCTTGACCGGATATACCGTAAAAGTAGGTCCTTCGATAAAATGTCTGAAGTGTTTACTGGCAAGATATATCGCCAATAATTCGCGATCGAATGCTGAATATTTTGGTTCAGTTTCAGAAAGCTTCTTTGAGAAGAAGCCTTAGTGGCTCAAATGTGTTTCCATTGTGCTGTTGTAAAACAGCTCCTACTGCTATATTTGATGCATCGGCAGTTATACTATAAGTGCCATCATCCGAAGAATGTGCTAGAATCGTTATTTTTGCTAAAGCGGATTTTACTTTTGCTAATGCTTCATTGTAATTATCCGGCCACGAAAGAACATTTTTGTCTTTCGGTTTGAGCTTTTGCTGCTAACTTATATGCATGAAGATAGGTGCCAACAATTTGGCTAACATAGGTATAAATCGGTGGTAGTAATTCATTATACCAATGAGTGCTTGGCATTTTAACAATAGCTTGAAATCTTTCTTTTGTCGGGATTATTCCTTTTTCTGATACATTATGACTTAAGAAGTCTAAACTGGGTGCGCCAAGAATGAATTTCGATGCTTTGATAGTTAAAACATGCTCCGAGAGTTTTTTTTAAACAGGATTCGAAGGTGGTTCCTGTGATCTTCATGAGTTTTACTTACGACAAGAATATCGTCTATGTACACAAACGTAAAATCCAGGCCTCTTGTGATCTCATTCATGAAACGTTTGGCTAGCGGGTCTGAGATCGAAGGGCATTGATATAACCGAAAGGGAGTTGTTATGGCAATTTTGTGTATGTTTTCAGGTGCTACGAATAGATCTATCGTAGAAAAAATGAATAGATCTATCTTAGAAAAAATATTGCAACCCTTTAGTTGCATTGAAAAGTTGTGCAGATATGGTATGGGGTAACGATCCGGCATTGTGATACTGTTAAGGTGACGATAGTTACCGCATGGACGCTAGTCTTCACTATTTTTCTTTGTCACCATGTGAACTGGGGACGAGACAGGCGAAAATGAGGTTCTGCATGTTCCAAGTAGCATCCATAGTTCGGATACTGATTGTATGGCTTTGTGTTTGCTAGCACCGAGTCTTCGAGTTTTACAAAATGGTAGTTGGCCTCTCGTTAAGATGACATTGTATTTGACAGGTAAGCCAAAATTGGGTGTTTCCAGTAAGGTGGGGAATTCTCAAAGAATGCTATTGTATTCATTGTTGATGCTAAAATGAATTGGTTTGGGAGTACTTGTATCAATCAAAATCGCACTAACTGTTAGTTTTGTTTCCGAATCTATTAGCTGTTTGTTCTTTAGATCAACTAAAGTACCAACTTTTATTGTAAGTGTCGTGTATAAAAAGCCCGCAACAGTTTTTTGAATTTCCGGGTTGGCTTTGCTTCGAGTTGATCTGTTCGGTACTGTTGAATACATTTTTTGCCGTTCTTGCCGAATCTTATATTATACCAGCAATAATTCTTGTTTATACTGCCTGATCTTCTACGATAACCTATGCGCGACTATTTCAGCGGTTTCTACTACGAGCGCGTAGACGACAACTGTCGAGAGAAAGCTTTTTGACCATGGGTTTTAACTCGTTTATTTTACCTTGGAGGTTTTGTAACCTTAAAGTAGAAGTTTGAGATTGAGGGTTGTTTGTAGCGTTTACCACAGAAATGGAACTTGGTTGGTGTGATGCTTCTCATATTTTGTCGGCAGCATGACTAATTCATCTACGCCCTTTAAGTTTCAGATATGAGAGCTATGTTGATTACGTGAGGCAATTTTCTTACCCACAATTTTTTTATAAGAGCTTTCGCCAATTTTATTTGATGTACCGGCTAGAAATTTCAACGACCTGAGAAAGTCTGATGGTTTACGATCCCCTAAATGCTCATTACAAAGCAATGCTTCGATTCGACGCTCCTCACTCATAGAATGAAGCTGCATGAGAATTGATTTTAATTTTTCATACGCGCTTGATTCGGGAGGTTTTTGTACGATGTCGATCACGGACTCAACAACGTATTGAGGAAACGACGCTAACACATGCTGGTAGCACAAGATATCTCTATTTATCTTAGAAACCGGAAATAATTCTTCTACCTGAATAAATCACGTACTCGGGGGCTTTATCCGAAATGCTGGTAATGTTAGATCTACAATTGCATTACAAATTTAATTTTCTCTGGAAGGGGGGTTAGCAGGGGTATTGTTTATGCTATTTTTACTATTTTCCGATTTGTCTTCTTCGTTGACGATGTTTACAAAAAAAATTTGTTTGACTTTAGTTTTAAATAAAATTTTAAGATAATAATTCACAAAAATTATTTTTACCAAATTTCACTAAGTTTAATTGGAATTAAAGATGAACACAATATTAGTTTAGATTTAACAGTTCCACTTATGTGTATGACTACCGATCTACACTCTGTTTTATTGTGAGTGGTGTTGCCACAGTGCTGATATTTTATTTGATGTTATTCGTGGTAGTTGTGTCATGTGATGATCGTAGCGGCAATCGTGCGATGATGAAGTTTGATGACGTTATTACTTCACTGTGTGTACGGAGCTGGTTGCTTTAATTGCTGTCTCCTATACGCCGTTATTGTAACGAAGTTAAAAAAAGAATGCCGCTTAATTATTTCCTCTTTTGTGAAGAAATTTTACACGTTCAGGTATATTTTACGACTGCACAATTCCGACAAAGCGGGAACTGATGGTGAAGTTGTTTCCCGTCGATAAGCCTTTTATAGAAAAACAAACTTGTCTGCTTTTCCCTTCTCTTATTTTTTTTTCTCGAATCCAAAAAAAATCCCCTCCATCTCTGGGCTGTTATCTAGCTCGCAGCAATGCAAAAACAAGATATTCCCTCACTCCAAAATTCCAAATGTGTTCTACAAAGTGTGTCAAGGGTCTTATTAAAATTTTATTTAATAAACCATTTGGAACTTTTTGTTTAAATTAAATTCAACCTTTTCGCATTCAGTGGAGATACAAATACAATTTGTGTGTGTGTCCAATTATATTATTTACATCTTACATAATTTTTGTCGTATATTATTGAATGTAACTTACGTCTTCTGCTTTGTCTTAAGAGCTTCTCCAGCCCATTGATATATTTCAAGCACTTTCCATGATATGGTCAATTGACGTGATCTAAGTACCGAAGAGAGTCGGATGAGCTTATATTCTTAGTGATGATTAACCATAGGTGTACTTGGAATTTTAATGGGAGCTATTTGTTGTGTATACCCAATTTCATAGCGATTATTATTATTATTATTTGGAGTGGATCAAGGACTCACAACATCCTTAAGTCACTTTGACCAAGATTAACTTTTGATATTTGATCCAGATTTATATTTAAGCTACCCAGTCAAGCTTTAGTATCTTCATTAGTCCTAAAATTTCTTTGGGGCTGCCTTAGCTATATCTGGTGGTGATGGGAAAGCCCCACCAAGATGTCTTGACCTGATACGGCTGAGGGTCTCACAGTGACTGAGGATGTGTTCCACTGTCCCCTCCTCTTCCAAACAGAAGCGAAAAGTATTCATCTTTAGCTAGCCCTAACTTTTTTAGGTGGTAGCCCAAGGTGCATTGACCAGTTAAAAGTCCTGTTATGAGCCTTAAATCTGGTATGCTGAGTGAGAGTTTTCTGTTTTGAGTAGGTTATAAACCTCTTTGCCTGTCTTAGCCCTGAAATATTTGTCCAGTGTTTGCGTTTGTCCTCCCATGATCTGGTACGCATTGCTAGTCCGCTTTTCGAGTAGCTACACGGGTCCAATAAACTGAGAATCCGCACCTTTTTTTCCAGGTGATCCGCCTTCTCCTTGCCTTCAATGCCCTCGTGCCCTGGTACCCAGGCCAGCGTATGCTGTTGCTCTGAGCCAGTTCTTTGTGAGCAGTGAGACAGTCCCAGACAATTCTAGACTCAAAGGTGTAGGACCCCAGAGCCTTGAGTGCCGCCTAACTTTCGGACATAATATATATTTTAGCACCGCGTATACTTCTATTAGTAATTTCACGTGCGCATAGTTTGATGGCATGTATCTCTGCTTGAAAGATGATTGGTGCAGAATCGACCCCGATGCCCGTTCTGTCTTCCATCTTGGATCCATCCGTGTACCAAACCAGAGAGCCCTTTTTAAAGATATGTCTATTGTTGAGCCAATAAACTCTATTCTCAAGGATCAGCTTGAATGGTATATCAAAGTTGTGCTTTTTCGTCACGGCATTTGAGGTTGAGTTGATCACCGGATTATCCTTGAATTCTTCAAGAATTTTCCTGTGACCGGTCAGATTACCTGCTGAGAAGAGATTGGTGCCGAGCGGCCTTATTGCGCTTGAGGCAGCCCCCTTCTTTAGGTGTAGGTGTAAAGGGGGTAGGTATACTAGAGCCTCCATAGCTGCCGTGGGGCATGTGCGTATGGCACCTGTGGCTCCTAGATACGCTGATCTCTGCAGTTTTTGCAGTGTGGACTGTCGTTTGTTCTGTTTTTGGCCACCACACGAGAGCTTCATAGGTGACCACGGGTCTTATAATTATTTCATATGCCCAGAGGGCCATTTTAGGCCTTAGACACCAAATTTTTCCAAAGAGTCTTCGACAGGACCATAGGGCAGTCATTGCCTTTCCTGTAACCCTATTGAGTTGAGGATTCTACGTGAGTTTTCGATCTAGAATCACTCCTAGATATTTGACCTCACTTGTGAATTCCATCCGTGTTCCTTCAGGAGTAGGAGCCTCTAACCTTAGGTTCCTTTTTCTTGTGAATGGTACAATGGTTGTTTTGCTAGGGCTGACTTTGAGTTGTTCCCTTGTACACCAGGATTGTACCATATTGAGAGCATTTTGCAGTCTTACTGATAAAGTTCTGTCCTGCTTGCTCATGATGGTAATAACCAGGTCATCTACGTAGCCCTGGCATTCGTAGCCAGCATCAGTCAGTTTAGTCAAGAGATCATCGATAACAAGTGACTACAGCAGAGAGGAAAGGACTCCAGCCTTGCCGTGATGTTCCCCTTACTCATAATTGTCCCAATCCGTCGGACCGTCGGCAGATCAATACCTCTGTCAATGGCCGCTCCCTCAATGGATGAGAATGACGTGTTATGAAAAGCATTTTCAATATTAAGAAAAGCACAAAGAGCAACACCCCTACCATTGACAGCATCTTCTAGTTTTTCAACTGGACTGTGTAATGCTAGGTTGATTTGCCTACTTGATATGCGTGTTGGTTGGCGTGTAGCGGCGTGTCTTTGAGAGCACCTTACCTGATGTGTTGGCCAATAATTTTCTCCATTGACTTAAGAGAGAACGAGGATATGCCTTGGGTTGAGCCGCTGGTGGCCCCGCACCCTTGGGTAAAAAGGCTACCTTTACCTCTCTCCACAGATTGGGGATATAACTGAGTTGATAGCTGGCCCTAAAAATTTTGATTAGTGTTGGCAACAGGTCATCTAGGCCCTGCTGCAGGAGAGCTGAGAAGACGCCGTCATCACCGGGAGATTTGTAGGCTTTAAAGGGGTTAATGGCCCACCTTACTGTCCCAGCTGTGAAGATTTTACCCGAGATACTCCTCAGTCGGCGTGTTGACCCACAGCGCGCATTGTGTGATTGAGTTCCTCTGTATTCTTCTGATTTCCAGCGATTACTCAGGCCTGCAAATTTAAATTTCCGCTTTTATTCGATAATTATCAGCATACTTCATTATAGAATGACTTCAGTATATTTTAGAAGAACAAGTTAAATAAAAACCGCTTGCTTGAACATCAGCGTACGGGGACTTTGAAGTGATATATCGAACAGTGTTTTCCTCAAGTAATGGAAAGTTACGCTCATGGCATGTACACCATCTTCTCACCGTACAGGCCAGACCTTGTTTCTAATGACCTTGGTTTGTTTCTGTAAGTCAAAATGCACCTGAAAAGTCGGAACTTAAATAAGATTAAATAAGATCATCAACCTGAAGTAGAAAATTGTGAAAGTTTGTACAATCTTTTGGTTTTCTTTTTCTGATTATACTAAATTGTATGGTTCTTATCAAATATACAGGGTCAGGTCAGGTCAGGGTCAGATCTGACATGCCAAAATGATTGGGGTGATAGATCTCACCTAGCCAAACAAAAAATTGTATGGCAGGGGGGGGGGGGGGGGGAGGAACTCGCAACCGTTTGGGAGTTACAGGGTGATTCATAAATTTCAGTTTTTCATGGTATGCACATTACTCTTTTATTTTTATCTTTTGATCTACCCAACATAGCGACATCAAACAAATGCTAAAAAATAACTAACCTAATGACCTTTCCAAAAATGTCAACAATGTTGATCTCGTCACTACCACTGCAGGTACAGTCACGGCCAAAATTTAAAAAAATGTTTTGAAATTACCAAAATCTCAGCATTTTCCAAAATTTTCTCCAGAGTTTATGTAATTAGTATACCTCTTTTTTATTTTTATTGCATTGCCCGTCTTATTACCTTTTCAAAAAGGTGCAATATGCCAAGGTAGACAAAGAATTAGAAAAACCACATTTTTAGAAATCTCTGACTACCTAATTATTTTATTGCACTTTAGGTAGCAAATTCTTTAAGTAAACAAAATGTTTTATGATAAAGGGTCGAAAATGTTTCTTTTGGATTAACAGGTAGTTAATTTTAATTATTGCTGCAAAAAAGTTATAAAAATGTTAGAGTAATTTTATGTTATTGATTGATTGATATTAGCTTGTGTTAGCCGTAATTCACACCTATGTATCCTGGCGTTCTGTTACTCGTACCTGATGAAAATTTTGCTATAAAAAGGGTCAGTGAGCAAGAATACCTATCATAGTTGAAAAACAAATCAATAAGTGCGGGTGTTTTTAAGCAAAAATTATTCAAAAGTGCTAAAATTTACATTTGAGGAATACGCGGATATTATTTACATTTATGGTGTAGTAGACGGAAAAGAGAGAGCGGCTGTACTGGAATATCAAAGGAGATTCCCTAACCGGCGAGCACCTTAAAGAGGGTTATTTACACGGACTTTGGGAACTTCTGCCGACGTCGCGTAGCAAATAATAACCATCGTGAGGCAGGACCTTGACACGAGCACGAAACGAGTCGCAAGGCGATTAGGAGGGTCGTCATCTAAGGTTTGGAGGGTTATACATCGAGGGGGATTACGACCATATCACCATCACCCAGCTCAAGGACTAATGGAAGGAGATTCCGAGAGAAGACTGAAATTTTGCACTTGGCTTCTGGAACGCGACATTAACGACAGAGCGTTTCTAGACCGATTCTGTGGACAGATGAATGTCAATTCAGCAGGAATGTTATCACGAACTTGCATAGCCTAGATACCTGGTCGAGCACTAACCCACAAAGGCAAAGGTGACCTAATTCCATCAGAGATTCAGTGTCAATCTTTGGGCTGGTATCATCGGCAACCATTTGGTAGGACCATTCATTTTGCCGCAAGTGTTTTATAGTGAATTTTATGCGGACTTTTTGGACAATACACTGTCAGATCTAATAGAGGAGAACCCTATGGATAATCTTAGGTGAATGTTTCACCAACATGATGGAGTACCAGCGAATATGGCTAACATTGTGACGGTAATACTAAGTGAAAAATTTTATAACCGCTGGATTGGACGAGGTGCACCGATTCGTTGGGCTGCTGGATCTCCATACCTTGCCCCATTGGACTTTTTCTTATGGGGAACAATGAAGTTTATTCAAGCCCAGTTAACAATAGGGAGGATTTAGTTGGTCGAATTGGGAATGCAGCGACGAAAATACGGAAGAGGATGGCTGCAATATGCCTTAGACAGGAACTTAGAAGGTGGTTGTTGAAATGCATCGAAAGTTGCGGTGGACATTTTTAATATTATGAAGTAATCTTTTTCTGGAGTGTCAACTGTTGTATCTTAATTCATTTATTCATCACAATGTCAAGGGCAAGAAATGAAATGCGTCGTACGTAAATAAATTTTTGAATTTTAATTGGGACAAACCGAAATATCATCTTAGAGGGACATTTTAAACAGAGAGAGACTTGAAATACAACTAATGACATTTTCTCTTCATGAGGTAACTTCTGTCACGTTAGTTTCAAGGCTTAGTTTTCATATTTCAGTTAGCGTTTGTAAGTTTTGCAAACTTTTGCTTTTCGAAACACATGACGACAGGCTACTGCAAATATTTAGCGTTGAAAGTTGAAAACCAATGAGTAAATTTAAAGTATACAAGGTGTTTCAGAGCTAGTGTTGCAGATACAGTCACTTCCAAAAGTAAAAAAAAAATATTTTGTGATTAACTAAGATTCAGTATTTTCCCAAATTGTCTCTGAAATTTATGAAATTAATATACCGGTTTTTTTTTTTTTAAATTTTCCATCTTATTACCTTTACAAAAAGGAAGAATACAAAGAAGAAGACGAGGAAGAAAGGATTATGAAAATTTCATCCTTCGAAATCTCTGACTACCTAATTATTTTATTGCACTTTAAGGTTTTTAAGACAATGGGTCGAAAATGAAAATGTTTGGCGCTTGTTCGACGTCTCTGCGTTGAGAACATCAAAAGATAAAAATAAAATATTGATGTGCATACCATGAAAATTGCAAATTTATGAATCACCCTGTAACTCACAAAAATTTGAGATTTCCCCCCTCCCCTCTTTTTTTGTTTTTTGTTTTCTATGTGAGATCTATCACCCCGCTTATTTTGGCAAACCAGATCTGAAACACCCTGTTACATGAAGGTGATATATAATAATATGCTTAATATGTAAACATTCGCACGGCAAGTAGGCGAAGTAGTAGGCGTTGAACGAGGCTGACACAAAAAATTTATTTCTCGCCAATTTTTATGAAAGATAAAATTGAAATAGATTTTATTAAAAATAAAATTAAAATAATACATTTTGTAGTTATCGAGTTCGGACGCATAGCATAGAGCTCTATCCTTATCAGTGAATTTAAATTTAATTAATAAATAATCATATGCGGCTTACCGCGGAGTGCATTAAGTGCAAAAGAAGTGTAAAAGCTGATGGAATACAATGTAAGGGATTGTGTGAAGGAATTTTGCACGAAAAGTGTTCGGGACTAAGTGATTACGATAGAAATCTGCTAATTACAAAAAAAAGAATGTCATGTACGCGTGTGATAATTGCGTTAATAAAGAATATGTGTTGATGGAAAGGATGAAATGTGATTAAGCAAGAAATGGAAATTAAGAAAATGGTTAAGAAATTAACGGAGTTGTGCCAAAAAGAATGTAAATGCGAAAGTGCTAACTCTCCAAGTGTTAAAGAAACTTATGTGAGTCAGCTAATTAAAGAACCTCCAGTGGTGATCAAACCTAAATGTAAATAAACAAGTGCGAAAACAAGAAATGGTTCAAAGCAAAAAGTGGATCCGTCGAAATTAAAAAAAAATTAAAAATTAACGGTGCCAAATCTCATCATAGTCGGGCGAAGAGAAAATGTGTGAAAATTATGACGTTATAGTACTGCAATTGAGGAAACTAATACTGCATGCGTATGGATTAAATGAGTGCATGGATGAGCAAAGTGTAGAGAATAAATTAAGAGCACAAAATGATTTTTTGACATAAAGTGAGATTCAGTGTTTGCAAATTAAAAATCTATTGAGAGGCAAGGAAATATGAAAGATATTACGCGGTAGTTCAATTAGACTCTAATAGTTTTCACAAGGCAATTAGTTGTGGTAAAGTAAATATTGGGTGGGAGAGATGTAAGGTCTATGAGGCGATGAATGTGAAAAGATGTTTTAGATGTCAAGGAGTCATAAAACGAGTGAGTGTAAAAACAACATGGCATGTTCAAGGTCCCATACACCAACCATGATTCTAAAGAATGTGAAAAAATTGTTGAGAATAAGTGTGTAAATTGCATTCGAATGAATGAGAAGTTGAAACTGAATGGGAACCACAATACGTTAAATAGGGAATGCGCAGTTTATTTGAGAAAGTAAAGTTCGGAAAGAAAATATTTTTGAATATTAGCAATTATGGAAGGTAAGGCGATATATCTCAATATGCAAGGGTTATTTAACAATTTTGAAGAACTGGAGGTGCTTGTTTAAGAAGAATCACCAGATGTAATTGCGCTTCCTGAGACGCACATAATGAAAGATGTGAATTGGTATGACGGGATAAAATATAAGGTGTGATTCTGCTTCTAAAAGGACTGGTGGGGTTATACTATATTTGCGAGCTTTGTGGAAATATAAGATAGTGTCTCAATGTTTAATTGGTTTGGATGTTTGGTGGTTGGCTATCGAGTGGTCAATGAATGACCATCAAGAATTTTTGTGATTTTATTAGGGATCAACTAGATGGTTTGTGGCAGATTGGTAGCAGAGTTATAATTGTTGGCGATTTTAACATTAATTTATCAACTAATGATTTCTACGTGAATGTTATGAGAGAAATTATCGCAGATAATGGTTATAAGCAATTGATGAATGAATTTACCAAAGTGACTGCTGATGCATTAATAGACTATGCAATGACTAACTCTTATGATGTAGATGTAAAGGTTGAGAAAGATTTAAAAATTAGTGATCATAGGACTTTTTCTATTAGCATAAATCAGAGTATATCGAAGAACTGCGAAGCAAACACAGTGGAATTTTTAGAGTACGATAAAAATAGTTTTGTTAATGAGTTGAATGTTATTTGTATGTCTGATGTAGTTGCTATTAAGGATCTGGATGAATGCGCGAATATTTTTCATGAAAAAATTAAAGCCGTAAAACAGAAATGTGTACAATGCAAAATTAGGTGAGGTGAATGTAATGAGTGGTTTACAGAAGACTTAAGAAGATTGAAGAACGAAAAAATTAGAAGATACCGAGTGGCGTCCTTATCAAGTGACCAGAGTGATCGGGTTAATTATAAAATAGCAAGGAATATTTACAAACATAAAATAATTGCGGAAAAAAGGAATAAAATCATCAAAATTATTACTTATGCCTCTAATTAAATAGAAATGTGGAAAAAAAAATTAAAAGAATATGTACTTAAAGAAAGGTTAGTAAACTTAAACCAAATTCTTTGTGGAAAGTATCGAAGAAATTAGTACATCTAATACATCAGTAGTTTATGAGGATAATTTACAACAGGTGAATAATCAATTTGTGTTTCGAAATACAAATTGGGATGAATTAAAGAAATATGTCTGAAAAGTAAGTATAAGAGGGATATGATAAATGTCAATGATCTTGGATAGTTGGGATATAGTCGGCCACGTACTTGTGAAAATTATCAAACAGTCAATGAACCAAGGTAAGTTCCCAGAAGAATGGGAAGAATCAGTCATTGTACCTGTTGAAAAAATCAATAATACAAATAAATTTGAAGAATTTAGGCCCATTAATATGCTGTTAACATAGGAAAAAATATTAGAAAAACTATACAAATACAAGTAGAGAAGAAGATAAATTAATATTACAAGAGCAGTTCGGTTTTAGAAAAGGCCAATACTGTGAGACAGTATTAAATATGCTGCTTATAAAATGAAAAGAAGGTATGCAGAACAGGCAAAAGCTAATTGAAGTATTTTTGGACTTTAAACGGGCATTTGAAACAGTGGGCAGAGATATTTTAATTAATAAGTTGAATATGGGATCAAAGGACGAACACTTCGGAAAAAAGTTAATGCAGCGATGAATCAGAGAATTACTGTAAGCTTGGGTGTGCAACAAGGATCTGTGATTGGGACTCTACTGTTTCTTATATATTGTAACGTAAATGGGGCTCTTCGGGCTCGACGGATTAATTAAGACACTTATTTTCAATTACAAACGTTCAGAGTTTTATTCACTTCGCTTAATTAGTTCATTTCACAATTTCCTTTACAATATTTTTTCACAATATTACGTTTCACTTTACTTACTCTACTGTTTCTTATATACTGTAACGTAAATGGGGCTCTTCGGGCTCGACGGATTAATTAAGAGACTTATTTTCAATTACAAACGTTCAGAGTTTTATTCACTTCGCTTAATTAGTTCATTTCACAATTTTCTTTACAATATTTCTTCACAATATTGCGTTTCACTTTACTTACTCTACTGTTTCTTATATACTGTAACGTAAATGGGGCTCTTCGGGCTCGACGAATTAATTAAGAGACTTATTTTCAATTACAAACGTTCAGAGTTTTATTCACTTCGCTTAATTAGTTCATTTCACAATTTTCTTTACAATATTTCTTCACAATATTGCGTTTCACTTTACTTACTCTACTGTTTCTTATATACTGTAACGTAAATGGGGCTCTTCGGGCTCGACGAATTAATTAAGAGACTTATTTTCAATTACAAACGTTCAGAGTTTTATTCACTTCGCTTAATTAGTTCATTTCACAATTTCCTTTACTGAACTTTAGTACAGTAAGGACACAAAATTCGTTAATTTACAAAGGTTTGAAAATGTATAATACGCTTAAATATAATGCAAATGTAGTAAATAGAAATAACTTTAAGAAGTTTTCTATAGAACTTATAAAAAATAACTGGAATACACTAATTAGTGATTAAGATTGAATTTTTGAACTCTGAACACTGAACTCCTAAAAGTATGAATGAGGAGAGTATGCCTGTTGTTGTTAGAAATGTTTTCATTGCTCTTCGACAAGACTGCACCATAATTATTTAATCAAACTAAATTCTATGCCGCGTCAGGATTTATATCAAATGTCATATTCATATCTTAAACTGAAATATGCAGGGCTGTCAGGATTGACGCTTCGTACTGTCTTATAAAAAAAGGAAAAAACAACCAAGGACAAACAGATCTTATTACCATCAGTATTAAGCCGCTGTTATTCGAAAACAATAAAAGAAAACAACCGTGGTAACTCGTCTCTAGCAATTTATTGTACGAAATATTTCAAAAAAGTCTATCGTATCTGAAATTGACTTACAAATAATATAAAGAAACGATCTGGCCTCATACGAATGGAAACTTTTAGGGGGAAATACATAGAAATTTTTTAACAAAAAAGAAGAACTTGTGCGACCGCGCACGGAGCAGGTATAATACTGCACGCTAGGAATATGAAAAAATAATCAATTTTTGGAAATTTTTTGATGTCTTGTAGGAGTATCTAGGTGATTAAATATTACCAATATACTCAGGTAGCAAGCAATTTGCACTTAGTTTATCAAAAGCACTAATTTAGTGCAATAAAAAATACCACACATTGCAACACTGCTACTGCTACTACTACTGCTACCACCGGATTTTTTCCTGTCACTTGTCAATAAGATCAGATTTTCGAACTTTGCGGCAGCGATAAAAACAACTAATTCATCCGATTCATTTCAACTAAAGGTTTTTAGACACATAATTGCAAACCCTCGTCTATAAACCTCCATATTCAATAAAAAATTAATTAAACAATCCTTTTTTGGATAACAATTTTTTTCTTGGTTTATCGACAGCGTCCTTTCATATAAAATGTAATGGTTTTTTAATTTTTTGTTTCAGATAAAAAAAAAACTACATCTGCCATAGTTCCACAACGCGGGGAATTTTCGTTCAGCTACAATTCGCTCCAGACTACTGATGAACACTTATTATCGATTTAAAAAATGTTTTACATGCCTTCTAATTCACAATAAAATACCCTAAAAATTTCAAAACGATTGGTCGAGTGGTTGCGTTGGAAAAAAATCCCGAAATTTTTCATTGTTTTCGACCATTTCTATGTATTTCCCCCCTTAATAACCATAATTCAATTTTTTCCTACATAAGGAGTGTTAAAATTATTTTAATTTTAAGTGTAATTTTCACCTAATTAAATTAATTGGACGCTATAAACCTTCCTAACTTGTATGGAACAAATTATACCTTCTGTAATTCTCGTGCCATCGCGGCATAACCATATTTACAGGTTTTTTTCTTCCTGTCGCTACTACACGCTCAGGGAAACAACTCAGTGGATACTTTAAAAAAAACACTTCATTAATACAATTCTTAACCAATTGGTTCAATAATGATGGCCTTCCAGGCTAATAAATTGTGCCCTTCAGAGGAATTGAGACTTATCTATAGAGATGCGCGGAATATTTGCAATTCAGTAATTAGGCGGGCCAAGTTCAATTTCGACCACGGCGTTAAACGGAAGGTATGTTATACTTAAAAGGGTAGTAAGGGCTTTTGGTCTCTAGTAAAAACTGTAAAGAACAATTTCACCTGTTCGTCAACACCACCACTCATTTATCATGGGAATGTTTTTACTGACTCATTGGACAAGGCCAACCTGTTTGCTGATAATTTTGCTGCTAATTCGTACTTGCCATCTTCATCGCAGCCACTTACATCTCCATCACAGTGCACTAGTAGGCAAAAGCCGCTCACACTTTCGCACGCGGGAAGTTTTTTAGGGTACTTTCGAAACTCGAAGTGTCCAAAGCTGCTGGGCCTGATGGTTTCTCGCCCCTGGTTTTAAAATTCTGCGCCTCGGCTTTGGCTAAACCTGTGCGAAAACTTTTTAACCTGTCATATTCAACAGGAATGTTTCCAAGTGCATGAAAACTTGCTCATGTCCAGCCGATATGTAAAAAAGGAGAGGCGTGCGAACCCTCTAACTAATAATAATAATAATAATGAACTAGAGACCAAATATACAGGCCGCTTGAACAGTCTTCTAAAAACTAGCCTTAATGGGAAAAATCTCATTAAGGCTATAAACACGTATGCAACACCAGTCCTTACTTATTCCTTTGGGGTAATTAAATGGACACAGACGGACTTAGAAGCACTGGACAGAAGAACTCGAACGATGTTGACAAGGTACAGGGCACACCATCCTAACTCCTGTACCGAACGACTAACGCTACAGAGGTGCGAGGGGGGTCGCGGCCTGATAGACATAAAGTCACTTCATTATAAACAAGTGAAATCTATCAGAGAATACTTCTATAGCAAAGAAGATAACTCTCCATTGCATGCAGCAGTGATCAAAGCCGACAACAAACAAACACCACTTGATTTGCACAACAGAATGCTGGATAATACCCTTAACATAGCCACACACACAGATAAACAGCAAGCGTGGTCACAGAAGTCTCTCCACGGAAGACATTACTCTGACTTGAACCAAAATCATGTCGACAAAGATGCGTCGAACGCTTGGCTCAGTCGCGGTGATTTATTCCCTGAGACAGAGGGATTCATGCTTGCTATACAAGACAAAGTCATTAGCACGAGGAATTATAGGAAACACATCCTTAAGGATGCGGCAGTTCAGGACGACACGTGTAGACTTTGTCATTTAGCTTCTGAAACAATAGAACATATAACGGCTGGATGCAAACTCCTTACTCAAACAGATTACTTGCATAGGCAGAACCAGGTCTGCAATGTCATACACCAACAGTTAGCCCTAAAACACAACCTTATTACACCCGCCACATACACACCATATTACAAATATACACCAGACAGTGTTCTTGAAAACTCCACACATAAAATGTATTATGATCGGTCAATAATAACTGATCGGACAATACACCACAATAGGCCGGATATTACTCTCATAGATAAACACAGCAAAACAACATACCTAATTGACATTGCAGTACCCAACACCAACAATGTGCAAAACACTTTTAGAGAGAAGATTACGAAATATACAGATTTGGCACACGAGGTACAGCGGATGTGGAAAATGGACAAAGTGACTATCGTGCCAATCATCTTGTCTTCCACAGCCGTTGTACCGAAAACACTAATCACAAATATACAAACACTAAAGTTACATAAAAACACTCCACACACACTACAGAAAGCGGTTGTTCTTAACACTTGCCGAACGGTTCGCAAATTCCTGAACTACGGACAGGACGCTACAGACAATACATAAGGAAATAACGAACGAATAACAAATCCCCGAAGTCTTGGCATTACGCCCGACGTAGGGGAAAACTACCGCCGCGCCGGCTAAAAGCCGAGATGACACGCGTCAAAACCGAAAAATAAAGTTTATTCTTAAATTCATGAAAAATAAAATACAATTAGGATTATTCATTCGCTGTTAATTTGTCTATATACTAAATTTCATTATTTCATTCACCTTGTACCTAATTTAAGAAATAAGTCTAATAAACTACGACAATAGCTCCCTCTAACTACAATTGCACTAACTTCGATCATATCTAAAGTTTTTGAATCACTCATCAATTCTCAGTTGATGAAATATCTAGAAAATAACCAACTTGTCAACGACTGCCAGTGTTTCTATTAAATCGGCAAGGCATGGCCGGTGTTTATTACATGCTCTTCCATATCGGGCTTTCTCAAACCTAATGCTGTAAATGATAGTTGAGCAATGACCGTGTCGAGCTTGGTTCTGCCAGGGTTACTCAGTGACTGTAAGTTCATCTCAATGAGAGAAGAGATGATGGCTGGTGCGAGTTGGAACGCTCGCCAGAAGCCTACGCCTAAATGCTACTGTTGGCTTAAGCCAGGGACTACCAATAGGGTAAGAACTTCGGTCTGTCCACGAAATGATACTGCAGTTCTCACTGTACCGAGGACGGTCTGACTAGTACCATCGACGCTACGGACTGAGCCTGTCAAAGCGGAGAGCCTGTACGTTGGACAAAATCGAGGGGTCCGTTTCCCAAACGACTCACGCTAGCACCGAGTAAGACTCACTTCCTCAGAAAAAATGCGGGCGCGGACTCTGTCATAATTGACTTGTCTCTCATCCAATCCCTCGCATGAGGCAAAAGGTATCTACCTGGGTACTGCATTCTTGATGCGTTGGATCATTCTGGGTGTATTTCGTCATAGCAGAGGGGGTAGTTGAATTCGCCTTGTTTATCATCTTTGACGAGCGGGGTACCCTGTGTCGCCCTGGGGCTTTTCGGTCGACACTTGGAGCACTCGGGTGAAACTATTCCTGGCTGAACGCAGGGCTAGGCCAAAATTGATCTTATGTACGTTGGATCTCTCAGATTTTCTAAACATATCGCGGCGTTGAAGCCAGCGTTCCGCCTTACGGCATAAGTTTTGTAAATGATCCATGGATCGAACAGTAGCAGTGGAACACTACTGACGTATTCTTGGGTGTAGGGTATCTCTAACAATCTGGACTAAGTCGAACTCAGATGGTGAAATCCTCATGTCGCAATTTCAGAACTCTGACGGAGTTCCATCAGATACCGCATCAGATCAAGGTCAGTATCAGGAGCTCCAAACTCTTGCCGGATGCGAGCTCTGAATAGATCCCAGTCAAAGTCCGGAAAGGCGCAACAAAACCACAGCATTTTCTTTTAACAGGAGATGGATGTTAGCTCACAGTTTGTCGTCCGACACAAGGGAGCTTGTGGCTAATCGCTCTACACGAAAGAAAAAGTCGTCGACTGAAATGTATCCACCAAGACGCTAGGATAGTCAGGTAATTAGCTATTCAGGGAGCGGATCTCTACTTAGGGTGAGGTGGCTGAGGGGGCGCGCGTTCTGGAGGTTGCCATCGTGGACTTAAGTCAATTGGACGTGCGGAAGGGGCTATATAATGTAGACTGTACAGGTGGGGGTTAGTAGACGAAACAGGGCAGACTTTATTGGCCTTAGTCGAACGATGACCTCTCCAGTATGGATTGCGCCAGGTTATTCCTTAACAGACCCAATATTTTCCTTTTTAAAATCCACCATATGAGTCGCCAGTGATCGGCAGTGACTACTGAGTTGTCTGGGTGGTGAAAGGCCTAAGGCGCGGAGGAGGAGAGAGCCGAAATATCCGCAGGTTCTCAAAAGCCTAGCCCGTCGATCGAGGAGACCAAGCTCCACTAAGGGATAAGTTTGACCCAAAATTCGGCAGCGCTTGATTAACTGAAGGGTCTAGCTGCAGCTCTTGATTTGTTGACGGTATATGGGGATTAAAATCCGTTGGGGGTTTCGATAAATCCAGTTAGGGTTTCGATAAATCCTGACCAGACGGAAGAACAGCACCCTGTGCGGAGTCCGAGAATAGTCTCGTCTGACCATAAGTCTTATTTAAGGACTTCTGCGTTTTACTCCGCGTCACCGGTGGTGTGAAGGGAACCTGTGCCTGTTTAGGCTTTGCCCCTGGGCTGTCGTGTTCAGCCAATAGCTGCCCTTCAAACCGCCATGGTATCTCGAATCTTACAACTTTTTATTGGTGATATTAATACCAGTTAATAACGAATATTGGCTTCTATTATGTTGGTTAATAAAAATAATTGATTTCGTCTTAATCCTGGAATATTCTGAAGTAGATGTCCTTTCTCTGCGAAATCTTATTAGAGAACATCATAAACTTTATATGAAACTTATTGGTGCGTTGAAACCAAAGCACCACTTTTTG
Source organism: Leptarthrus brevirostris (assembly GCA_964036015.1). Classification (NCBI taxonomy): domain Eukaryota; kingdom Metazoa; phylum Arthropoda; class Insecta; order Diptera; family Asilidae; genus Leptarthrus; species Leptarthrus brevirostris. The sequence goes on from OZ038371.1 coordinate 72,541,844, forward strand.
GTACATTATCCAACCACGATTTTAAAAAGTGGGCCTCTAAAGATTCTTTGGTGCTTCAGATTGGAAGCTAAACATAAATGCTTCAAACAATATGCTCGCACTATAACATCAAGGCATAATATTTCATACTCATTGGCACTAAAAGCATCTTTGCATTTTACGAAGATAAAGAAGGATTTCCTGCCGACATAAAATACGATGAAGTTTTACCTAAAAACCTTTATTTAGCCACTTGTAGCGAGAGGAAGGACGAGATTTTTCGGCAGCATAGTAAATATTTATTTAAAAACGATTAGTAAATGTTTTCAAGTACTTGTATGTAAAAATTTTTTCATAAAAAAATATTTCAAAATGGCGGAGCTGCGGCTGGATTCCGGAAGTGCCTTTTTTTGAGCATCAGTGGCGGTAAACATGATAACTCGGGAATAGCTGATCTAAAATCAAAATTTTAAAAAGATTTGGTTAGTATATTTTACTGGCTTGTTCTTGAACGAAGCATTTGTCAAAATTATGCTTTTGGAGCAATGATGGCAGTCTTTACAAAAAGTTACATTTTCGAAGGTCTTCAATTTTCGGTTTTTCCGGTCTAAAACAAATTTTCCACAAAAAATGAAAATCCTTCGTTCAAGCACAAGCTATTATCAGAAGAAACAAGCAGAAAAATTTTGGTGATGATCGATGTACTAGATTTTGAGAAATCGTGCCCACCGCAAAGGTGTTTTTTGAAAAACACGATTCTGAGATAATCGCGTTTAAAGTTTTGATTGTAGATTTTTCGTATGGCCTACCGGCGAGGCTGCGTACTACAAATGCCTACAACTCCCGTTCTAATTCTCCGATCATTATAAAATGTTGTGAGGATATTTTTGAAGGCTTATTATCATATTCGTTATGCAATCAATTTTTTGTTTCGATTTTTCCGACCCTGACAAGTGGCTATAACCCCTCAATCCATGAATATTCTACATTACCAGCAATATAATCAGTAGACTACTCAGTTGTATATATTCCAGATCAAGTTGCTTACAAAGGTCTAACATACCAAAAACATTTGTATTTGACAACATTTATTTAAAAAAAAATCTAAGAGCATACAAGTTTTTAGACTTGATTATAACTAAAAAATGTAATGAAATAAGAATTGCAAAATTTAATGAGCACTATCACTAGCTATGAAGATTTTAAAAAGCTACAAGATTTTAGATTTGATTATAACTAAAATAATACATTCTTCATTATATGTAATGAAATAAGAATTTCAAAATTTTATGAAGTAGGACAAAAGGTGGGAAATATGTTACATTCGATGAATTTTTAATAAAATTTGACAAATTTCGTAATGGCATTGTCCCTCGAATATATCATGCATCACAATAAAATAAAATATTGTTCTTCATTTCTTAGAGAACTCGAGTGTTCTACTGGATCGGTTTTTAAACAGTTTTTTGTATGGCTACACAAACGACAAAGCTTTTCTATATTAAAGGATTTACCAAACCCATGTAAATGTTTAACACCTAAGTTGTCCCCTAAAACTAAGGCGAGAGTGAATTATAGTGTGTACTTCTTTCCTGATATATTAATTTCTATTCCATTTTGTTCCAGAGACTTTATTTCTTCAATCAAAAAGTTAAATGATGAGTCAATCCCATGCTCGGTAATAAATTTGGTTTTAATAAATACAGCGGTAAAAATAAAATTTAAATTTGATAATAGATGAGGTGGGATAACTGGAAATGTATAATATATTGCGCAAAGATTATCCTGAACCGAATGGTTTCCTAATGGGTTATTAAGCTCAAAGTCGTCTGTGTATAGAAAGAAGGGAATAACAATCTTTTCATGTCCGAGTAAACGAGTTTCATTTTTATAAAGATCGCCATTAATAAAATTAGAATGCATTCTGGTTTGCGCAAAGTGGGTTTACCATTTACCCAAAAAACAACAACAAACGGAGGATAAACAAATATTTAAAATATTTTGACATTCATCTTTTCTTCAAAAAGTTTGCAGTTTTTTAAGGTGCCAATTACATAAGCTGAAATTTTATTTACTTTGTTTTAAATGCTACAAGCATCTTTTCTGCTAATGTTAAATCTTGAGTAAATATCAGAGGTAAATTCTAAAGTTAAAGTGGTCAGTTTTTCCAGCCTTTTTTCAGAATTCAAAATCTCAGAAACAGGCTGCAATAAAATTTTTTATGGCGTTCCCTGCTAAAATTGGTAGGCAAGAATTTGGGGTAATCATTTCTAAAACCAAAATTAGTAGATTCACATAAACTGGTAGAACCTTCATCGGAGGCAACATCAACCTTACAGTGTTTATGGGTGACAAGTAAATGCTTCTTAAATGCTTTACGGTTTGAGAAAGCCTGAAAACTGTTTTGACCACATTTATATGTACTAACTTCTTCTATTCCATAAAATTTTTTGAAATGATCAATAAGTTCTGGAACTGATTTATAGTTAGCTTTGTAAATTGAACATAAATACAGTATTTTGCAAGATAATATAATAAATGGAAAAGTAATATATTTTTAAAAAGAGTTCTCTAAATATGTTATAAGCCCTGATACTTGTGGAAAGGGAGTTTCATTTTCTGTAACGAATATATAGAAAAAGCGCTGAAAAAAAATCCAAACCCCCAAGCAATATTGCGGATATTTTAAGTTGAAAATTTTAAAAATTTTAATACAAGTATCTAGAGCTAATAAAAAGTTTCGAAATTTAAGTTTTTTGCTATCAAAGTACACATAGAATTCTGTAATAGATTGCAAATTAGGACCTACTACTATAATTATAGGTTGTATTTCATAAAATATTTATCTTGTCAGCCAACGTAGATTCAAAGTCTATTGCTTCCGGTAAGTGAAGAATGAGTGACTCCTTAGCTTCCTTTATATTAATTTTTCTCTTCTTATGTATCTGTCCTTCGGTGTTCTTTTTCAACCTCGTTGAAGGTATTATTACTGCATTTAGTAGCAAAGAAACGATATAATCTCTTGAATCTGCAATTTTATAAGAATAGTTTAGCTATACATATATGTATGTACCTAGGAATATATGATATATATAGGGTTTATATAAAATAAATTTATATTTGTATAATTATCTTCATTAATATCTTTCTCAAGAAGTGGCAGTAGTGCCAATGATTCCTTATCACGAATAGTTCTGCGGAAATAAGGAACGATTTTTCTAACGAATGGTTCCCACTTTTCGAATAACGAGCTGCCTTTGGATGGGTAACAATACTCAAAGTCAATATAAATCTTAAAAGATATAAAGAATTGTTACAATAATAAATATTACCAATATTTTTATGCAAAAACAAAAAAAGTAAAAGTTGCTGCGAAAAGACACTTACCAGCTTAAGCTCCAGTTCGGGATTTTTATATAGCAGCCATTCCTTCATAATTTCTTCAATTTCTTCAACAATGTCCTTGGAGCTCAGAATAGATGAGTGTTGGAATGAAGCAGTTTTACTCCATTTATCAATTACTTCATCGTCGGGCTTACAATTATACTTTAGGACAAGTTTTAGCGATTTTCAAGCTTACTTTTTTTAGATTACTTGTGGGTTTACCATGCTTTGACGCACTAGTATTGACGAATAAGTACATTTGTGAGAACTTGCTGATCGGCAGGGGAGAGAGTTTTTCTCTCTTTAAATTGTTCTAATACACATTTTCCTTTGGAGCTTTGTTGCAATAAAACAAAAATTATACTTCAAAATAAATGTCAATTTGGCCAGAAGTCGAAGAAGTAGGTGTGCTTGGTAATGTTTTTATCCAGTTAAACACTTTGGAATCAATAAAAGCAGGATTATTTTCAGACTAAATTGAAAAGGGATAGTGTATTTTTGATAAATATTAATATAATTTGCTATAATTGCTTACCAAATGTTTACTCCAAGAATTTAATTTAACACGAAACCTTGCTTTTACACCAATAAGGTCAAATGTTGGAAAGATTTGTTGTATCACTTTTTGTAAGATAATGAAGCTTTTCTAGACCTACACCAGCGTCTGGATATGGAAATAAGCATAATTATTTCTAGTTTATTAAATATGCAGTGGTGGAACTAGTTTATATCTTAAATCATTGGCTTCGTTGACTTAAGCGCATTATGCAACATATTAAAAACCTGTCAAGAATTTCCTACATTTGTCATATTGCATTATGTTATAGCGATAAACAACGATTCTAGTAACGTTATGCTACATACCTGCTAGGAAAAAAGTTAATTTTAAAAGATCTGCATTATTTTAATAACTTTAAATTTTAACACATTTTACATGCACACATTTCATTCAAAGCACGCAACAAAATCAAAATCACAAGATTAACAGATGACGACTGTCATTATGTTGAATTCAGAGACTCATCAGAGCATCATCTGCTTATGTCACATTATTCACTTAACTGAGCGGACTTCAATTTTACTATAAAATATACAAAAAACAAGCACCACCACTGATAAATAATAGGAAAAATCCACCTTTTAGTCTGAAGTAAATTGATTCCAATTCCCAAGACTTTAACAGGTCTACTAATTCTCCATCTTTTTCATTATTCAATGCACTTGTCAATATGAACAATTTCAATATCACAATTTTCAATTGTTTTTCCATTTAAAATAAAAAATAAAATTATTTAAAATAAAAAATAAATAAATATATATATATATATATATATATATATATATATATATATATATATATATATAAAATGCACCTTATTTACCTTTGTAACTTTTCTAAAAAAATGCTCGAACTATAACTGCACTTGACATCAAAAGTGTTACAAGCGACATTGCAAAAGAAAAATACTTTTAATTGCTTAATATAAATTAACGAGAATAACAAATTAAGCTTTTGAACTTTTAAGAAAATTTATAAATTAATACAAATTTTAAAATTGCATTCAAACGCGGAAAGATTTTGATTTGAAGGTTCTCTTTTCTTTCCGTGTAATAGACGGAAACGAGAGAGTGGCTGTACTGGAATATCAAAGGAGATTCCCTAATCGGCGAGCACCCCAAAGAGGAGTATTCAGACGGACTTTCCGAAGGTTAAGAGAAACAGGAAGTGTAATTTCACACGACAGGGAGACACGACCCGAAACTTCGGGAACTTCTGCCGACGTCGAGCAGCAAATAATCATTATCGGAAAGCAAGACTCTGAGACGAGCACTAGACGAGTCGCAAGACGATTAAGAGTGTTTTCATCTGTGGTTTGGAGGCTTATTCATCGAGCGGGATTACGTCCTTATCACCATAATCCAGTCCAAGGACTACTACGAGTTTCTGAGAGAAGACTGGAATTTAGCACTTGGCTTCTGGAACGCGACATTGACGACAGGGCGTTTACCTGGTTCGAAACTAACCCACATAAGACAAAGGTGATCTCATTCGAGCACAGATTCAGTGTCAATGTTTGGGCTGGTATCATCGGCAACCATTTGGTAGGATCATTCATTTTGTCGCAAGTGCTCAACAGTAAAATGTATGCGAACTTTTTGGACAATACACAGGAGATCCCCATGGATAATCTTAGCGGAATTTTTCACCAACACGATGGAGCTCCAGTGCACACTGCTAACATTAGGTGCTTTTGCGCGACCTGAGACAAGTGAGATAACGGACAATTCTCAGTTGTCTCAGTTGAAACTCAGTTCATTTTGAGCCAGAAAAAATTGCATACACATTTTGTGCAACTGAGCAAGTGAGACTGGTTTTTCACGTTTTAGTTGAAGAATTTTTTAAAAGTTATTTATATTTTGGTAGCAGCTATTTGCGTCAACTGACGAAATAGTATCCTTAGCAAACAGAAAGCAATATTATTTTCTAAATTTCAAATTGGAAAAGTTCGTTACATTAACAGCTGTACAAATTGAAATTTCCTGAACTGAGATAACTGAGACTGTTGCTCAAAGTTTCGTCTCAGTGAAAATTGTCCTAACCGCTGGATTGAACGAGGTGCACTGATTCCTTGGCCTGCTAGATCTCCAGACCTTACCCCATTGGTCTTTTTGTTTTGGGGAACAATTAAGGATGCAGTTTATTCAAGTCCTCTCAACACTAGGAAGGATTTAAATAACAGAATTGGGAATTCAGCGACGACAATACGGGAGAGGCTGGCTGCAATACGCCTTAAACAGGGACTTAGAAGGACATTGTTGGAATGCGTCCAAAGTGGCGGCAGACATTTTGAACAGCTTTTGTAATTTACTAAGATTAATTGTAGTACGTTTTAAATTCAATAACAAGGATTTTAGAGTTAAGTTTAGTTTCTTTAAATTGCAGATTTTCAAATATTTCCCGATAAGTTTCCTACTTATAAATTTTTAATAGAATTAACCCTTCTAACTCAGAAGGCGCACTGCACAAGCAGAAGCCTGGAATCAATTTACCTATTCACCAGAATATAACATATATTGAGGCGAATGAGGCTCCCATAACCCATGCAATAAAATATTAGTAAACATCCAAAACACTAACAAACACTACAATCAGGGGTGCAGAGATAACAGAGAACGTTTAAGCACATCCTTAGTAAGAGCCAGGTCAAAAATAGGACACATATTCACGGCTCTACACATGCGGTTAATAGGCTCATGCATACCATAGTTAGACCGAGAATGGGTAACATGTAGTAAAGGCAATCTCCTTAAGCTGTACGGGGTCTGCCTATAAGTAACCAAACTCGCGAGAGTACGAGAATCTATATTCGAGTTCAAAAGGTGGTGAATAAATACTAGGTCAGCAATTCTACGACGTTCACCCAGCGAATGCATATTAAGCAAACGGAGGCGATCCTCATAAGGAGGAAGCCTTAATGGATTATTCCACGGGAGGTCCCATAGCGCGAACCTAACAAAGTTCCGCTGCACCGACTCAATGCGTTTAGAATGAACAGCATAGCAGGGAGACCAAACCTGAGATGCATACTCGAGAATTGGTCTAACTAAAGAACAAAATAAGTGGATTAGGGTCTGTTGATCAGAAAACTCCCTTGACCACCGCTTAACAAAACCCAGGACTGAATTACTCCGAGACACGATGTGATTTATGTGAAGAGTGAAATCGAGTTTTTTGTCTAGCTTTACTCCAAGGTCAGTAACGGATTCCACACGACGGATAGTAGTTTCCGCAAAGGTATAATCAAAAACGAGCTGATTGATGCTCCTAGAAAATGACATAACTTCACATTTATCCAGGTTAAGTTGCAGTCCATTTGAGGCACACCAACCCCTGAAGGTATTCAAATCATCCTGAATGCAGGAAGAATCATAATTGTTTCTAACGCATGAGAAAATCTTCATGTCGTCTGCGTAGATTAAAACTTTGGAGTGCTTAATCAGAGTGACGATGTCGTCAATGGCAAGAATAAACAACATCGGCCCCAGATGGCTACCTTGCGGCACACCAGATGAAGCCCAAACGACTCTGGATAAAGTATTACGGAAAGAGACACGGTAAGTCCTATTTTTTAAGTAAGAGCAGATCGAGTCGAGCAATAAAGGCGGAAAACCCAACCTTTCAAGCTTAAGCATAATCACGGAGTGAGGGATCTTATCAAATGCCTTGCTGAAGTCGGTATAGACACAATCAGTCTGGAGACCTAGTTGGAAGGCAGAGATAATGTGGGATGTAAATTCTAGTAGGTTAGTTGTCGTCGAGCTACCAGGCAGAAAGCCATGTTGATTAGATGAGATTAACACTTTTAACTTCTAATTTTTCTTCTTCGAAAAAAAAGAATTTAATTTTTAAAGATATATATATTTATTACCACTTATAACTTTTACAAAAAACTTAGCTTATAAATTACATTCAATTAAATTAGATACGTCGTTTAATTCGCGCGAGTCAATCCAAACTGCCACTGACTTATTTGTAGGAAGCAAATTAGGATAGCAAGATTTGAGGGATTTGTGCTGACTTAGATCTGTTGGGTCTGTATCAACGAGTTCTTGGTACTCACTTTAAGGTGGCAAACAATTCTTAGGAATTGTTTGTGCAAGTGCATATTTTGCAATGCAATTAATTCTTTGTTCACTGAATATAAACATCAGCGATTAATTTAGTTGAAGTGAACTTATGGAATTTTATGATAAGATACTGTGGGAAAGGATTTGAAAGAATTATATATTTTATATTATAGGAGGATTTTCTATTATAACACCCCCACCACTAGATTGAGGCTCCGCCGAAATTATTTTTACGTCAGTTTGGATTTTACATTCTTTCTTAATTTTATAACTAACAATACAATTAAAATGCTGATAATAATTAACAAATTTATGCTTATTGTAGCTGAACTAAATTTCTTATTTTCTAATCTTATTTCCTCTATGAACTCTCTATTATTAATGTGTTTTAAATACAATTCTTCCAGTTCAATATTTTGGATAACTTTTTCTTCCTTTATTTTGGTAACAAAATTTGGTAGAATAATTTTGTCATAGAGTTTTGTTACATAATTTTCAAATGTTCTGTTATTTAATTCTATTTTACAGTTTTTAAATTTTATTACATAATTTCCACTGATTTTAACATTAGGTTGGTTACAATTTTGAACTAGGTTTGTTTCTTTAAGATTCTTAGTTATTAGGATGGCTTCTGTTATTTCTATTATCTCCTCCGTTCTTACTATTTGTTTCGGACAGTAGGTTTCTTTTGAATTTACTATATCTTTAATACAAGAATTTTCTATCGAAACCAAATTTTTCTCTAAATTATCTTTAATTGGAAACTTATAAACTTCGTTGTTTTTATCTATTAAATATTCATTTTTTTCTAAAAATATATATTTGTTTGATTGATATGGGATTGGTTCTAGGTGTATTTTGGAATAGACCAGGTCGGACATTTGAGGAATGAGAAGGACGATTATAATTTGATCTCTGTAAAGTCTAACTGTCACTTTAATGTTTTTGTAACTTTCGAAATCTGAAATGAATTCCAGTTCATTCATGGTTAAGATATGTTTAGAAAGGATGCCTAATCCACTAGTAAAAATGACTTGTTCTATATCATCGACATGGTTTCTTAAAAGCAGTATATCGTGGTTAGTATGATAAATATATTGCATTAATTGAATTTCATCTTCTATAGTTGCTATTTTGTCTAATAGTCCGTTATTATAATGGTTGAGGTATTGTTCTATATTCCGTTGTTGGTTTCGTATATGTATAGTAATATTTTGAATCTGATCTGAAAGTTCTTTGTTAATTAGAACTTGTTTATTATTTTCTTTAATTAATTTTCCGTTAGATTCTAAAAGTTTATCTAGTTTTTCTTTAATTTCTATCTCATCTGCATGGTCCATAGTGCCAGCTACATATTTTAAACCTACACCTAACATATCGATTAGTCCTCGTTTTTGTTTATGATGGGGTATCATATTATTTATTTTTGCTTCTAAGAGAACAAGACTTTGATTTATACTGTTATACATTGGTCCTATTAATCCAGATTTTGGTTTAAGTGCCAACAGGTTATCTTTTATGTGTTCTTTCGTTATCATGAATTCGGTCACATTGACAATGTGTAGAATTTTCTTATAACTTTTAATTAATTTCACATTTTCCAGGTTGAGTGTTATATATCCGTTGTTGTTGTTTAGGTCGTGTAATTGTATTTCCTGCGTTCTTGTTGGGACTACCGTCATCGTGATCAGTAGCAGTACTGGAAGTAACAGTATTTCCATTGTTGGTTCCTAAAACCAGACTTAATTATAATTTATTTATTATATAAGAGAAAATTATAATGTTTGTATTTTTATTTTATATTTTTTAATAGAATTAACCCTTCTAACTCAGAAGGCGCACTTTACAGGCTGAGGCCCGGAATCAATTGACCTATTCACCAGAATATAACATATATTCAGATGAATGAGGCTCCCACAACCCATGCAATAAAATATTAGTACACAAAATAAAAAATAATAAAAATCCACAACAATCCCAAACACTACAATGAGGGGTGCAAAGACAACAAAGATCGTTTAAGCAAATCCTTACTAAGAGCCAGGTCAAAAATAGGACACATATTCACGGCTCTACACATGCGGTTAATAGGCTCATGCATACCATAGTTAGAGCGAGAATGGATAACATGTAGTAAAGGCAATCTCCTTAAGCTATACGGGGTCTGCCTATAAGTAACCAAACTCGCGAGAGTACGAGAATCTATATTCGAGTTCAAAAGCTGGTGAATAAATACTAGGTCAGCAATTCTACGACGTTCACCCAGCGAATGCATATTAAGCAAACGGAGGCGATCCTCATAAGGAGGAAGCCTTAATGGATCAATCCACGGGAGGTCCCATAGTGCGAACCTAACAAAGTTCCGCTGCACCGACTCAATGCGTCTAGAGTGAACAGCATAGCAAGGAGACCAAACCTGAGATGCGTACTCGAGAATTGGTCTAACTAAAGAACAAAATAGGTGAATTAGGGTCTGTCGATCAGAAAACTCCTTAGACCACCGCTTAACAAAACCCAGGACGGAATTACTCCGAGATACGATATGATTTATGTGAAGAGTGAAATCGAGTTTTCTATCCAGCTTTACACCAAGGTCAGTAACGGACTCCACACGATGGATAGTAGTATCCGCAAACGTATAATCAAAGACGAGTTGATTGATGTTCCTAGAAAAAGACATAACTTCACATTTATCCAGGTTAAGCTGCAGTCCATTTGAGGCACACCAAACCCTGAAGGTATTCAAATCATCCTGAATGCAGGAAGAATCATAACTGTTTCTAACGCATGAGAAAATCTTCATATCGTCTGCGTAGATTAGAAGTTTGGAGTGCTTAATCAGAGGGACAATGTCGTCAATGGCAAGAATAAACAGCAACGGTCCCAGATGGCTACCCTGCGGCACACCAGATGAAGCCCTAACGACTCTAGATAAAGTATTACGGAAAGAGACTCGGTAAGTCCTATCTTTTAAGTAAGAGCAGATCCAATCGAGCAGTAAAGGTGGAAAACCCAACCTTTCAAGCTTAAGCAAAATCACAGAGTGAGGGAGCTTATCAAATGCCTTGCTAAAATCAGTGTAAACACAGTCGGTCTGGATACCCTCTTGGAAGGCAGAGATAATGTGGGATGTAAGTCCAAGCAGGTTGGTTGTCGTCGATCGACCGGGCAGAAAGCCATGTTGATTAGATGAGATTAACCTTTTACACTGCCCAACAAGCTGTGAATGAATAACAGACTCAAATAACTTGGGTATGCAGGAAAGCTTCGCGATTGGCCTATAATTTGTTATGAAGTTTTTTTGCCCTTTCTTATAAACAGGAATTATAAAGGAGCTCTTCCATAACGTAGGAAATCTGCCAGCCTGAAGAGATTTGTTGAAGATGAGTTCCAATGGAGTGAGTAAGGCATCAGAACAGGATCTCAAGAATGCTGGTGGAACACCATCAGGACCAGAAGAAAAGTCCAGTTTAAGCTCCTTGATACCATTCATGATAATATCCCGAGATATAATGGGCAAGGCAATGGAGGTAGCAGGACGATTTTGGATATGACCAAACACTTCCAGAGAAGGCACAAAGTTGCCTGATGAAAAGGCGCCCTCAAAAAACAATGCAAAGTTATCGGCTATATCGGGCACGCTACAACTGGAGGATCCATTGTACCACATTGTAGATGGATAATTATCAGTTTTCTTCTTCAGGTTAACAAATTTAAAAAAGGCACGGGGATCATTATGCAAGTTACTGCGAATATTATCAAGGTATTCACTGTATAAGGATGAAGATAACGCCAAAAAGCAGTCGTGACAATAAACAAATTCAGAATAAGCTAACGTGCTTCTACAACGCAAGTAGGTTTTCCATAGCCTATTTTTTTATTCTTAAGACTCCGCAGTTCCCTAGTATACCACGGGGGAGAATGACATGATGATCTGGACCGCTTGAGTTTAATGAATTAAACAGATCATATATCCTATCATAAAACAAGGAAACACAAGCGTCTACATCGCTATCACAAAAAAGGGATGTGAAATCGATTGAGATGATCCTGTTTGAAAGATCAGAGGAGGAGATGGCGTCAAGAAAATGGCAGTCTTTAGCAGTAAGACAATTTGAAGGAAGGTAGTCATCGTCATCATCGTTGAATACCCATTGAACGCTGGGTAAGTTAAAGTCACCGAGAAGAATTATTTCGTCTTCGGGGTTTGTCATATTATTAATAAAATCTAGGCTAAGAATTAAAATCTCGTAGAGACTACGACCATCTGCATCAGCATGGTTTGTCAAGTTTGGAGGAATATAGCAACATAACAGGTATATGTGCATCTTCCCTAAATCTATCTTAAGAGCTAAAAGCTCGATTGTGAGCGTGTCGGAAAAGGCAGGGATATCAACCAGGCTGCAATCAAAGTGCGATTTGCATGCAACCAACACGCCACCACCACGAGCCATGGAGTCAGAGTATCTATCCTTACGAAAAATCTGATAGGACTCGTCAAGAATTTCTGCATCATTAAAACCGCAATGAAGCCAGGTTTCGGTCAGAGCGATAACGTCGTAACAACAGGCAAGAGAAGCCTAAAATAATTGGCTTGATCTTGTTCTTAATCCCCTTACATTTTGGTAGTAAAGGGATAGCATACTTAGTTTTTTTGGTTGTTATCAATGGTTCGACTATGAGTGCTTCCCGCAACCCTACGACGGGGCACAAACTCGTGTGCAATGATATTTTCGGGCCAGAAATCGGGGGCAGACATTATCACAAAAAGTTCAGGGGACGATGTCAACTTAAAAGACGACATGAATCCTTGAGAATGACGAGATCCAAGAAGTTGACAACGGAGGAGTGCAGAGTCATCAACACCACTCCTCTCCCTCACATAGCCAATAACGTCATCAACAGAGGTCGACGGATCAAGTCGAGAAACAAAGAAAGACTTAGGTGGTTGCGCAATCCTCAGATTAAAACCCTCATTTCTAGACACAGTAATAAGCGGACGAGGCGGGGCAACAGGAGCACACGTACGGCGGCCTCGCCGACGGGCATTGCGAGAACGTTTTGATGCAACGTCGCGAACATCATGAGGGCTAGTCGAGCCATCGCCGGAGCGTTGTTCAAGTCGAACCGAATTTAAAGCAGGGTCAACAAGGGGAGAAGGGGCAACTGGGGAAGAAGGGGCAACAGAGGAAGCAGGGGCGACAGAGGAAGCAGGGGCGACAGAGTGAGCAGGAGGATCCAAAACAGCCGGAAACGCAGCAGAGGCATCAGAAAATGCAGAGGAAACCGGGAAAACAGGAGCAACAGGGGAAGCAAGAGAGACAGAGACAGCTGAAGGAACATTAACATGAGCAGAGAGAGCCCTGACATCTGCGGCAACCGAACCAATAAGGTCACCATTGGCTAAAACCGCGGACGACCATGAGGAAAGGTCGAGCTTCACCTGTTTGACAACTCGGCGAATGTCATCCACGACTGATAAGATCGGCGAAGGGCCCAACGAGGACACCAGGCCAGGGTCAAGGCTCACTACCGAAGCCTGGATATCCACGAGCGAATCAGATACGGACGCAACCTTTGATGATAGCTCATGAGACCTCTCCAGCAAAGCAGAAGAATCAGCCTGAAGCGTGCCGACAATAGTAACAATCTTATCTATCTTAGTGGTAAGAATGTTTAAGTCATCAGACAAGAGTTGACTTTCACACAAACGGGAAGAAAAAGACATGACCTTATCTGCAATCAGAGTCATATCACCGGAGAGGGCCTCGGTAATACCCTTGACTAATCTCAACACGTGGCAAGAAATCAACCAAATTTAACACAAGAAACGACAATTCATCTACACTCAAAATAGATACGATAATACAAATTGGATAAAATGACAAAAGAAAAAAAGAAAAGCACACTCGCGAACGCAGGTAGAGTCAAAACTAGACGGAAATGGATCAACCCAATCACACTATTGACCTCAGTAAAAATTAAATGATTATAGCGGAAAATAAAACAACACTATACAAAAAGCAAACAAGCACAAATATCCGTAATTATTATTACAAAATCAAAGTAGTTAGGATAAGATTTACTTTCAACAAATCAAACACAAAACGCAACAAAGCCAAAAGCACGTCCGATCACTATGACGATCACAACCAAACTCCATATTGTTATAATATTTTATTTATTAGAAATTCGTTTTATTAAAATTTATTTATCTCTAACTGATTAATGTTTTATATTCTTATGTTAATATTTGCGTCTTGTTTTATTTCCATTCACACTCCCTTTCTAGCTTTAATGTTGGGATTTCTTCTGTCTTGATATTTCTTTGCTTTTCTTACATGTGTCTTGTAATATTTTAGGTTGTTCTTAACATCTATTACATGTTCATCATCCAGTTTCTCCGCTTCAATCTTTCTATATTTACGATGGTTTTTGCCACCTCTGATTTCTTTAATGAAATTTGGACCTGGGTCCAGGCTGACATCATTTCTATTTGTATTCAGTTTGTTAATAGTTTTTTCCTTTTTTTCAATAATTTTTTCACGTATGATTCCATATTCGCTTTCGGTCACTTTACCGGTAACAAAATCCATTGGTTTTTTATTTGTGGTGTTATGGATTGTGTTGTTGTAGTAACCTATAATCTTAAGGATTTTTTCCTCAACCGTCTCGACGTCTTTGTTTTCGTCGTGTCGAAGAAGACGAAGGTGTTCATTTATGGTGTTGTGCAGCCGTTCGATATCAGCGTTAGAAGTATGATTACTATTTGACGTATAGTGAACTTCAATATTTCTTTCTCTAAGAAATTCTAGTATGGGAAGAGCTTTAAAACCTAATTCGTTGTCTGCGATTATTTTGGTTACGTTTCCATGGCTACTAAAGTATTGTAAAAGAGCCCGTCTGAATTCTGTCCAAGTACGACTGGAGATTTTTATCGCTTGAGCAAATTTGCTAAATTTATCTATTACCGTTAAGAAAAGTTGACCCTTTAAGGTATAGAAAACATCGATGTGGATCATTTCGTTAGGGGCGGACGGCGTATCAGTAATTTTGTATTTAATTTTAATTGGATTTCTTTCGTATTTTTCGAGACTTCAAATTTCGCAGTTATTTATGAATTGTGTAATTCTAATTTTTAATTTCGGATTATATATTTTTAATTTTAATTCTTTGAATACTTCCTCAATTCCTCGATGGTTATTTCTTAAGTGTTCGATTTTTATTAATTTCGCTAATTTCTCTTCGTCGATTATATCTTCTAATACACTCAAACATCGTATTATTTTAAATTTACTATTAGTGGAAAAGTGTTCTAGATATGTACTCCTTAGTGTATTAAAGAAATCCCCGTCTTCTATGAGAACGGAATTGAGACCGTTAGGGTTAAAATGGTTTTTTAGTAAAGCGGTGGCTGTTTGTACATCCAGCGATTTTGTGTAGATAATTGTTCTGTTTTTATCAAATATTTTCTTCCTCATTCTCATGGATCCTGTATTGGATTTATTTATAATTATTTGCGTTTTAAATATATTTAGTGATGACTTACTGATGGGTATGTTATCCTCTTCCAATAGATTTAATTCTAAATTTTCAATGCGTGAAAGCGCATCAGCATTACTGTTCTTTACTCCCCTTTTATATCTAGTTTCATAGTCAAATTCCGACAATCTTAATCTCCACCTTATTAGCTTAGAGTTGGGTTCCTTTATTGAAAACAGCCACGTTAATGGTTTGTGATCAGTTTCAATGATGAATTTTCGGCCGAAAAGATATGGACGGAAATATTTTGTCGCCCACACGATCGCCAACAATTCCTTTTCAATTGTACTATAATTGATTTCATGATCGTTCAGAGTCCGGCTAGCGTAGCAAACAGGATGATTGTCCTGAGAGAGCACTGCTCCAAGGGCATATTGGCTAGCATCCGTTGTTGAGGTAAAAACTTCTTTGAAATCTGGGTACCGCAGGATTGGGTCACTGACGAGAAGTAGTTTTAGGGTCTCGAAACTCCTCTCGTACTCTGGGTCGGCAATATTTATCTTGGCATCTTTTTTCAAGAATTTTGTCATGGGTTTTGCTATTTTTGAATAGTCTCTAATGAATTTTCTATAATAACCCGTTAATCCCAGAAATTGTTTTATTTGTTTGCTTGTTTTGGGAATTGGGAAATTTTTAACACACTCTATCTTTTTAGGATTGGGTTTTATACCCTCTTGTGTAACAATGTGACCCAAAAACTCGGTTTCTTTCTTAAGAAACTCGGATTTATCCAGTTGAACTTTAAGATTCACTTCTTGTAATCTTCTGAATATTTTGTTAAGGGAGTCTAAATGTTCTTGTAAGGAGGTCGAGAATATAATGATATCGTCCAAATAAACCAAACAAATTTTATTTATAAAATCGTGCAATACGCTATTCATTAAGCGTTGAAATGTGGCTGGGGCTGTCTTCAGTCCAAATGGCATACGTAAAAATTCATAGTGGCCATTTTCCACACTAAAAGCGGTTTTATGGATGTCCTTTTCATTAATCTCTATCTGATGAAAACCTTTGGCTAAGTCAAGCGTAGTGAAATATTGGCATTTCCCTAGCTGTTAATAATTATTGTATATAAGTAGTATTAAATGAAGAAATGAATCAGTTCTTAATTATCCAAGAACCCAAGCGTTTCATTTAGAATTCCCCCTACCCAAGGTAAGGGTTCAAGTGAAATCTTAAGCACGGCATTTTCATCTTACAAACTCACCCACAAGTGGTAAGAGTTTGAAGTGGAAATTATCTTGTACATTCCGTACATTTTGGTCCTTCGAGAAGAGTATACCGACCGACCTAGGGTCATACTTGTCTACCGCCATCAATCAAAGCTAACATTAAAAACGGGATGATTTTACCGATCGAACACATATATTAAAGAAGTTCAAAATTAGCAGCCAGCAGGGAAAAAAGCTGTGAAAGTAGACGACACGCAGCTACTAGTATCAAGGAAAAGCTTTCAAAACTACACACCAGTCTTCAGTGAAAAGCTCCGGTCAAGCCAACTGCAACTTACAAACGAACGGATAAGATAGCTCCAGAATTTCCAAAGAAGAACTTCTATTTAGTAAAGAAGCATAGAATGGATTCATTAACTAAGGAACAAACAAAATGCTACGAAAAAATTGAAAGCATTAAGAAAAACTTCAAGAAAGACGGTAATAACAGAAAGAACCGTAAATATTTTGAAACTAGATTAGACCGTCTAGAATCCCTCTGGGGCGAATTTGTAAAAAGGGATATCAGCATTGAAAAATTGAAACCTACCAATGAGGGACATTCATATTTTGTGAAAAATTACTTCGATGGAGTTGAATTATATTATGAAGATCTGAAGGATCTGTTACAAAAACATATGGACGAAGTCATTCAGAAAGAAAATAACGGTGAATTGTCTGTTAAAAAAGGTATTGAAGTCGAGGAAGATAATAATTACTAGCACAAACTTATTCGAGTCCAGAAGGAAACGATAAAAATGTTGGAAAGAAGTATCGAAGCAATCCAAGCCGAAATCAATGAAGTCCGCTCACCATTCTATTACCGGCATAAGTTGACTGCTATCCAATCATACTGGAAGAAAATCTGGCTTAACCATAATGAAATAATAGCCAATTCAAACGAAGACGCCAGCGAATATGTAGCACAATGTAACTATCATGCACTCGAAGTCACATACGACGACATGGTAATTACGCTACAAGAAAAGTTGGGGAACACCCAGCGCACAGATGAGGAAATAAAATTACTAAGACTGGTATTACCATTATTTGAGGGCGATTATGAACACTGGACCTCGTTTCATGACATTTTTATTCGTCTCATACACAATAATGGTAGGCTAGGAGATGCAGAAAAGATGCAATATTTGAAGACGCATCTACGAAAAGAAGCTAGCAGTCTATTACAACATTTAACAATTTCTGACGCTAATGACAAAACCGCGTGGAAATTGTTAAACGACAGATTTAATAATAAAAGAAAGATTTGTGCTACGCAATTACAAATCTTACTGTCTCAGCCTAAGCTAGAACAGGAGTCAGCAATTGGAATACGTAAACTACACGATACTACAAGAGAATGTTTACATGCCTTAACAAATCTCGGCATAGATACTACCAGCTGGGCGCCGCTGGTAACACACATCATAATACAAAAGCTCGATCTTGAAAGTCATAAACTATTCGAGCAAACTCTAGAGAAACCACGAGACCTACCAACTCATGACAGCTTATTCCGCTTTCTAGAGACCCGATTTCAATCCTTGGAATCACTTAAGGATTCAAAAAAGAAAGATGGATGGGCACCACCAAGGCAAAACAAGGGGATCAGATATGAAGAGCCTTCCCGGTATAAAACATATCATAGCACTACCGTGAAACCACAGAAATGCAGCTATTGTCAACAAGTGCATAAAATATATCAATGCCAGAAGTTTCTACGGCTGTCCGCTCACGACAGAAAACAAGTTATTTCATCAAAGAAGTTGTGTATAAATTGTTTAACACATAAGGAAGATGAAAAATGTAATAGCCGATTTACCTGTAGTATCTGTCAACGACATCATCATACGCTTTTACATATAGGCGCTGAAAAGTCACAACCGGCACCAACGCATACGACGGTACATTTATCAACAAAAGATAATGGAGTTGAAATTGAAAAACCGAAAACGGTGTTTTGCGACCAGAATCATCAAGTTTTACTAGCCACAGCCCTATTAAAAGCACGGGCCGCAGATGGAAGAATAGAATTGGTTCGCGCGTTAAAAGATCAAGGATCGCAAGCGTCATTCATTTCTGAGACAATCGCCCAACTACTTGGACTTCCCAGACCGAAAACAAGAGCAGAAATTTCCGGATTAGGATTAGCTAATGCGGGAACAGTGAATCATAAAGTATCCATTGAATTAGCGCCACGTTTCCCATCCAAATTTGCGGTTAAAGTAGATGTACTCATTGATTGATTGATTGATTGATTAAATTTGGAGGTGCGAGGTTCTCAAGCGCCGCGGCCACTAGGGCCTATTGTGCTAACCCTCTCAACTCCTTATAGTAAGCCGGTCCCTCCGAAGAAGTTCAACAGCTCTCGCAGTTGGCAGTCCTTCAGCCCGCTCGGTACCAGGGTAGGTTTCCCGAATAGGCTAAATCTGCCCCTGGCTACTGCAGGGCATTCACATAGCACATGTAATGGGGTCTCATCCTCCTCCAGACAGAGTCTGCAGGTGGGGTCGATGGCTCTGCCTATCCTCACCAGGTGCTTCCTTAGCTGACAGTGGCCGGTAAGTAGGCCTGCCAGGGTTCTAACAGCCGACCTGTTCAGCTTGAGGAGCTCCCTGGATCTACCCGGCGACGGTGAGGGCATAAGGCTTCATGAGTGAGCGTGCCCCTCAATACTGTTCCAATACAGCCTATGTCCCTCATTTGCGCGGTTTGCTATTAGCCTTTTGGCCGTGCAGAGAGGTATTCCACAGACCGGCTCCGGCCCTATAAAAGGGGTGTTAGACCCCTTCCTAGCAAGTTCGTCTGCTTTCTCATTTCCTGTGTAGCCCTGATGTCCCGGTATCCAGATCAAGCTTACTTGATTAGTTCTACACAGTGCGTCTAGGCTCCTTTGGCATTCCCACACCAGATTTGATCTGGTGGTAGATGAAGCAATTGCTTTGATTGCAGCTTGACTATCCGAGAAAATTGAGATCCTTTTGTTTTTATAGGCTCTTCTTAGGTTCTCGTAGGTGCATGCCAGTATGGCGAAGATCTCAGCCTGGAATACCGTGGTATACATTCCCAGGGCCAGTGATAAACTGAATCGAGGAGAGTCGCTCCAGACCCCTGCCCCAACACCTGATTCAGTCTTGGATCCATCCGTATACCATACTAGCTCCCCTGGACGGACAGCTGGAAGCGTCCAGGTCTCACGCTTTTCCACCCGTATTAGGGGTGGTTGAAATGGTGAGAGTCTTGCCAGCATCTGATCAGTTAGCATGGCCAACTCAGGTGTGGCTTCAAGAATCTACCTTATTGTCGTGTGGCCCTTACCTATGTTTTCCCCAAGGAGACCGGCTCTCTCTAGTTTGTAGGCCGCACACATAGCCAGGCTTTCAACCTCTATATGTAGAGGTTTAATGTTTAGCATGGTTTCGAGTGCAGCCGTCGGCGAGGTGCGCATGGCTCCAGTGATGCATAGGCAGGCCATACGTTGCAGTCTGCTAAGTTTAGTCCTTATCACATTAAGTTTTGCTCTGTGCCACCATGTAATTGCTCCATAAGTTATCATGGGCCTTATTACCGATGTGTAGATCCAGAGCATTGTTCTGGGTTTAAGTCCCCAGGTGGTCCCGCAGGCTCTACGGCATGCCCAAAAGGACTTCCGAGCTTTTTCCACAGTTATATCAAGGTGCAGGTTCCAGTATAACTTGGAATCCAGGATCACCCCTAAGTACTTCACCTGATCCTTGAATGGTAGCGCAGTGCCCAAGAAGGTCGGTTCAGTAAGACTCGTCGTGTTCCTCTTCCTAGTGAACGGAACGACGACTGTTTTGTCAGGGTTGACTTTGAGGTCAACCTCATTGCACCAGGTTGCAACTACATCTAGAGCCCCCTGGAGTTGTGTCGTAATGTTGTTTCCCATATCGCTGGATGCCACAACAACAATATCATCTGCATAGCCCTGCGCGAAGAAACCTCGCTCATCAAGGCGTACAAGTAGCTCATCGATCACAAGGCACCATAGGAGGGGTGACAGCACCCCACCCTGCGGACACCCTCTTGTGACGCAGCCCCTTATCGTCCTATCGAGGAGACTCAAGGTAAGATCTCGAGACCTGAGCAGCACATCTATCCATCGACAGAAGGTCGTCCCAAGGCCTCTCCTTCTTAGGGCCCGAGTGATCACATCGAATGATGTGTTATCAAAAGCGCCTTCTATATCCAAGAAGGCTGCAATCGCAGTTCCCCGCTCCCTCCAGCTTGAGTGTTAAGTCATGGAGTGCCGTTGTAGTAGATTTTCCGGTTTGGTAGGCGTGCTGCCGGGCATGAAGTGGTGAGTGTAGAAGATACCTCTCCCTGATCGCCCGATCAGCAACTTTTTCCATCGTCTTTAACATGAACGATGTTAGACTAATAGGCCTGTACGCTTTAGCGAGTGTGTAATCTACACGGCCTTGCTTTGGAATAAAGGCTATTTTCACAGTCCTCCAGATAGATGATATGTATCCTAGTGCAAAGGACGCCCTGTATATTCTGCACAGCACCGGCGCAAGAACATCACAGCCCTCCTGTAGGAGCACCGGGTACACACCATCCGTACCAGGGGACTTGAATGGTTCAAAGGATGAAATAGCATCCTTGATGGCTTTACATGTAAAAACCGAGCTGGCAACCCTCCAGTCCGCCTTGGTCGCCCTCCTTTCTAGGTGGTCAGTTAGGCTGGGCCTGTCTGCCTCGTTCGGTTCTTCCACCCTTGAACCAGGAAAGTGAGACTGCAGTAGAATCTCTAGTGTTTCTTCCCTGGTTTGGCTGTATGTTCCGTCCGGTTTCTGGAGTGTGCCCAGGTCGCCCGACGTAGTTTTCATAAGGGCTTTATGCAGTCTCGCAGACTCGCGAGCGCCCTCAACGTTTTGGCAGAACTTTTGCCAGCTGCATCTTTTGGATCGGCGCAGTTCTCGGTTGTAGGCAGTTAGGGATTGTCTATATTCTTCCCAGCACCCGCCTCTTTTCGCCCTATTGAACAGCCTCCTGGTAATAGCCCTTAGTCTCGCAAGTTCCCTTGTCCACCAAGGGACGTTCCTGTTCTGGGACCTTACTGACACCGGACAACTTCCCCTGAAGGCCGCCTGTATGGCATCGTTAACGAGGTCTGCCGCAAGTTCGACGTCTTGCGTAGTTCCTCTTTATAGGTAACCCAGTTTGTGTTCCTTGGGTTCAGGTATTCCTTTATTTCATTGACACATTCTCCAACTCTGAATAGAATGTGTTTGTGGTCGGAGCATGATGGCTCGTCAGATACTCTCCAATCACTAACCAGTTCTGATATGTAGCTACTGGAGAGACTGATGTCAATTACCTCCCTCCGACGGCCATTGTCAAAGGTAGGGTTAGATCCACGGTTTAGTATAACTAGGTTAGTAGTTAGCAAATAATCAATAAGGTACTCACCTCTTCTGTTATTGCCGCTGCTCCCCCAGTTAATGTGGTGTTAGTTCGCGTCGCATCCAATTAGCATGTGCGCCGCGTTTGCCGACCCGATGAGTTCCCTTAGTTCTCTCGTCGGTGGTGGTTCAGTGGAGTCGTATGGGAAGTACGCAGAGCAGATTAGCACCCAGCATCTACGTCCTCCCGCACATACCTCCACTCTGGCAGCTGTAAGGTCCCTTGTACATAAGTCTGTGGACGGCAAACAGTTAGTTTTTTCTTTATTATATACAATACAGGTCCGCGGCCTGCTGTCCTTGGTATCATAAATGATTCCAAAACCAGCCTGTCGAAGTCCCGAAATCTGGCCGAAACTTACCCAAGGTTCCTGGATGAGGGCCAGATCTACAGCTTGAGTGGCCAGCAGCCTACAGAGAACTGCCGAGGCAGCCCTACTGTGTTGTAGGTTTGCTTGGACCACCTTCATCTGGTTGTTTTGGAGCAACAGTGTCCTCCTCTTTCGCTCCCCCACCGGCCGCCTTAAACAGCACAGAGGTGATGCTAAGGAAGAGTCGCATCTGCCGCTCTTTTAATATCCGCATGGACCCTTCGTCAATGGAGAGTGCCAGCGTCTGTCCGCCTTGTTCCGCTTTACGGCCCAATACTCTCCAAGAGGTTGCTGGAATCGGCTGGTTCTGCTTCTCGAGCTTTCCCAGGACCGCTGCCGGATCCCCGTTGTTCTTGGGTATCCACACTACTACCCTGTACAACTTGGGTAGGTCCTTCTCCTCAATAGCCTTAAGGGAGGCCCCTTCCCAAGGTGTCAGTTTGGGTATCACTCGCACCAACCAGCCTCTGGTGTCCGCCGTAGCACAGGTTAGCCTCAATGTGCCCCCTGTTACTCGGGATCCCCAGAATTGTGGGGCAGTCTCCTCGGCCTTAGTGTCATCTATGGCCTGGTCGAGTGCTTCCCTCAGAGCCTCTATCTGCTCATCCGTTAGCCTGTTCTTTGGATACTCAGCAGGTATCACAACCATAGGTATCCCTGCAAGCAGGTCCCTGTAGAGTGGCTGTGTCCCTGCTCTGCCCGTCTTCTTTTTCTTCGTGGCCTGTACCCCCGGAGAGTCCCCATCAGAACGGTTGCGTTTTACCACCGCCGTCCTCGATGGTCCAGCTCCAGCGTCGTTGGTCTCCCGTACCTTGCCAGGAAGCCCAGTGCCCAAGAGAGAGCCGAATGTATTCGCCAGCTTAGGGCGGAAGCGTGTATTGTCGCCACTCCCACCGGCCACTGGTTTCTTCTCCGCCTGCCCACCGGCGGATTTAGGCTGCTGAGGAGGGGCAGGTGTACCGCCCGCAACCTCTGCTGCCTTTCTCTCCCCCGCTAGCCTCCTGCGCGTCGCACCTGAAGGTCGTACGCGTCTGACGTTGAGCTTAGCAACGCCCTCCGCGACAGCCTTCACCGCTTCTTCCTCGCCAGACTTGGCTGGCTTCGGTAACTGACGTGCAGCGTCAGAGTGGGTGTCACTTGCGCGTCCCCCCTCCTCTGCTGACTCGTTGTTATTTTGTTTTTGTTTTGTGTCATTATTTGTATTTCTGTCCATATTTTGGTCCCACGAGTATGGCGGGAAAGGGTGATCGACCTCTGACAGAGCCCCCTTGTCAGCGGCAGGGCTAAATACAATGGGGTGCGCCTGTTGCCCCAAGGAGATCGTTTGCGACAGCGCTTTTTACTACCCGCTGCCATGCAGCCCTCGGCACGATGACATTTCCACCTTAGCTTGGTAGGTTTGAGAGGTTTTCTCCCCGGATCAGGGATGGGATAGATGGGAAAAGGGAACAGGACGGCGACTGTCTGCTATGCAACGCACATTGCCGGGATGAGCCGGCATGATGGGAGCGTCATGCACGCTTGGAGGCCGTCGCCAATCATCCAGATGTACTCATACTTCCTAACTTGACGAAACAATTACCGGACATTGCAATTGGCAACTGTACAGAGCTATGTTGTCAGGAGAATATAATATTAGCGGACCCTACGTTTGACACTCCAGGTCCTATTGATGTCATTATAGGGGCAGACGTTTTCAGCAATATCCTGTGTGAAGGAGTACGAAAATATGATAATGGACTCTGCAGTCAACAAACGGAATTTGGTTGGATCCTAACCGGACCCACAATAAAGCACAACAAGAGTATGAGCCAAATAACAAGCATGATATCTCACGTGGACCTAGATGAAATTTTAAAACAATTCTGGTCACTAGAAGAAACTGAGTCATCCACCAAGTTAGCCGCACAAGACACTTCACCATGTTTACAACATTTTGCTCAAACACATATCCGTAACCAAGATGGAAGTTACACGGTTCGAATACCGTTCAAAAATAATAAAGGAGAATTTGGAGAATCTAGAAGAAAAGCCATGGCTAGACTACTTCAGAATGAAAAAAAATTTCTGACAAATAAAAAACTAGAAACAGAGTATAGAGCCTTCATGCAGGAGTACATACGGTTAAAACACATGGTACCAGTCAAACCAGAGGCTCAAGAAGGGTACTATTTACCACATCACGAGGTAAGCAAAGCACAGAGCTCCACGACAAAACTACGTGTCGTATTTGATGCTTCCGCAAAAACTGCTACCGGCATTAGTCTCAATGACAATGGTACTCTGGAGATCATCAAGACAGGAGCCTATACAGGAATACAAATTAACAACAGTAACATATGGTACCACTGCTGCGCCATTTTTAGCAATACGGACTCTCCATCAACTAGCGCAGGATGAAGCTAAATCATATCCACGAGCAACCCAGATATTAATGTCAGATTATTATGTAGATGACCTTTTAACAGGAGCAGACTCTATACGTGAAGTTAAAGAAATACTAAGAGAATTAATGTCCCTATTTGCCTCAGGAGGATTTACACTTAGGAAATGGACGACAAACCAACAAATCCTACTAAAAGACATACCGGAAGATCTCAGGGAAAAACACATACTCGAAATTAATGATGGGGAACCAGTAAAAGCTCTAGGACTATACTTGTCACCTGCTAACGATACTTTCCAATTCCGAGTGAACTCCGCAAGTACTGGAGGCATTGCTACAAAGCGTGCAGTACTATCAGATATAGCAAAACTGTTCGATCCCGTAGGATGGTTATCACCAATCATAATACGAGCAAAAATTTTAATGCAAGAATTATGGATTGCTAAGCTAGACTGGGACAGTCCATTGCCGGAGAATCTCGCACATAAGTGGAAACAGTTTAAAACAGAGCTACCTACAGTTCAAAATATCAAAATTCCACGATGGATAAAACACACCAACGACTGTCAAGGCATTGAAATTCATGGATTCTGTGATGCATCAGAAAAAGCGTTCGCAGCGGTCATATACACCAAAGTTTATACAATGCAAGGAGATACCGTAATTTCTATGCTAACCTCCAAGACGAAGGTAGCTCCAATTAAAAAACAGACCACACTACCACGTTTAGAACTATGCGCAGCTGTCCTACTAGCCAAGCTCATTGCAAGAGTCACAGGTACATTAGAACTAAAAGAAGTTCCGACCTACGCATGGACAGACTCCAAAATTACTTTAGCGTGGATTCAAAGTGAATCAAAGAGGTGCCAATCGAGTCGCAGAAATTAGGGCAATCACAAAACCTGCAACATGGCACCATGTAAAATCTGAGGATAACCCTGCCGACTGCGCGTCCAGAGGTATATCGCCCAATCTACTCAAGACACATCCTCTTTGGTGGACTGGTCCAAGTTGGTTATCATTAGACAAAGAAAAATGGCCGTGTGAGCTGACAAATGCCTGTGAAATCAACAAAACTCAATTAGGGTGCATTGTTACATCGGCAACAACAAACGATATTATCACCAGATTTTCCGTTTTAACAAGGATGATCCGGGTCCTTACGTATTGTCGAAGATTTATTCAAGCTAGTATACATGCTCGGGAGCGCCAAGTCGGGCCTATACAAGCACACTAACTACACCAGACGTTGGTCCAGTGTATTAAAATTGTACAAAAGGAATGTTTCTTACCTGAAATTGAGGCGCTGTCCTATGGAAAGCCGCTACCCAGATCAAGTAAACTTCTGTCACTAACACCTTATCTTGATCACGAAGGCATGTTGCGTCTGGGCGGAAGGCTGGAACATTCATACCTGTCATTTAATCAAAAGCCGCCAGTAATATTACCACACACTCATCATCTCACCAGACTCATAATTTTGAATGCACATATAACAACATTGCATGGAGGAAATCAGGCGACATTTTCATATCTACGACAAAAATACTGGATCATTGATGCTAGACGCGCAGTAAAATCAGTAATCCATCAATGTACAACATGCCGAAGATATAGAGGGATAGCCGCCACGCAATTGATGGGCAACTTGCCAAAACCTAGAATAACTCCATCAAAACCATTTACTAACACAGGAATCGACTATGCTGGTCCATTTTATCTTCGCGTATCAAAAGGTCGAAGCACCAAGTGCTATAAAGGATACATCGAGGTATTTGTGTGTCTATCTACCAAAGCAATACATTTAGAAGCTGTAAGTGACCTAACTACTCAAGCATTCCTGGCAGCATACAAACGGTTTACAGCATGAAGCGGACAGTGCATAAACATCTACAGCGATAACGGGGAGCCAACAACGAAATGAAAAAACAATTTCACGAAGTAATACATAAAAATCATACAGAAGTCTCTCAGCAGCTCACAAACCACGGTACACAATGGCACTTTATTCCTCCTACATCTCCACACTTCGGAGGTCTATAGGAAGCCGGAGTGAAATCTACCAAATACCACCTTAAACGCATAGCTGGAGAGATTAACTGGACCTTTGAAGAATTCAGCACTCTACTGACGCAAATAGAAGCTTGTTTGAATTCTCGACCACTATGTCCACTAAATAGTGACACGCAAGATTTAACAGTATTGACACCCGGACATTTTTTAATTGGACGACCACTATTAACTCCACCTGAAATCAATGAATCAGAAAAACCAATGCACTGCCTGACCCGATGGAAATTAATCAGCAAACTACAAAAAGATTTTTGGAAGATTTGGTCATCAGAATATTTGTCGAGGCTGCAACAAAGGACTAAATGGCAAAACAAAACGGAAAATATAAAAATAGGAGACATAGTTCTACTAAAAGAAGACAATTTACCTCCTGGTCGCTGGTTATTGGGACAAATCAAAGACACACACCCCGGATCAGATGGGCTTGTGCGCGTTGCTACAGTCAAAACTGTGAAAAACAACATTAAACGACCAATAACCAAACTATGTAAGTTGCCATTTAATCTAGAGGAACTTCCAGTATCGGAACATTCTGTTCAGAGCAGCGCGGAGCAACATCGGAATGATACCATTACAGTGCCAGCAAAAAGAAAGTATTCAGGTGTTGTAAAAATAAATCCTACCAATATTCCTGTAAGACCTCCAATAGAAGAGCTGAGGCGCACTGCACTGCCTACTAGGGAACACAAACGAATTAAGAAATCTAACATGCTACTGGTATTTAATTGTGTATTAATTGCGTTCGCACAGGCAAGCCCCACATTCAGCGATGTACACAAACTAGAAAATCCTGTGGAGATACAACAGTTCGAACATAATCCTGGGATTTATATGGAAGATATTTCTTATCTCCATATGGTCAACAATAAATGGAGCATAGTTGTGTTCTATGATTTGAATACGTACTATCAACAGTTAACCGGATTCGATCAATGCTTAGAAAAATTAACCAAGTTGTGCAATCATACCATTACGTACAAATACTATTGTAACTCCATACTAACCGAAATACAGCATAAGATACAAAAGATGCACAATAACAACATGATTCTTCATAGACGCAACGGAAACCATCTAAAAGAAAGAAGAAAGAAGAAGAAGAGCGCCATTAGAAATCATAGGAACTATTCAACACAGTCTCTTCGGAGTATTAGATCAAAATTATGCCGAATATATTGAAGAGCAAATAGAAAAGATCAAAGAGAACGAAAATTATCTATTGACACTGGCAACAAATCAGACGTCGGTTGCCGAAGTCACAATGAATGTACTGAAGAAGACCACCGCACAAATCCAACAACAATTCGAAATATTCAATAACCACATAACATCCAATTTCGAAGCGGTGAAAACGGAAATTCATAACAATGAAATAATTCAGACTTTTACTGCGATCACAACCTACACAGCTCTAATTATGAATAACTATGAAAAAATACAAAGGGAGCTAATTGAGTTACTCGTAGATGCACACAATGGTAAAATCAGTCCATTTCTTTTAACGCCATCTCAATTACGAGCTCAAATAAAATATATTCGAGAACATATCTCCACATCTCAAATAATACCTGGAGAGAAAAATGCTGAGGATTTGCTAAATATCTACAAAATCATCACAGTTCAAAGTAGAGTGACGGATTCCATAATCATATTTAGAATACAACTGCCGCTGCCAGATGCACAATTGTTTCAATTATTCCGATTGTATCCTATTCCAACCGAACACAACGGCGAATACGTGTATATCGAGCCATCAGCAGAGTTTCTAGCGACCAGTCTACATCGAGATACGTATTATCCTATCTCACAAATGGAACTAGCAGGATGTGTCAAGTCAGAAACTCTAGGCTATCTCTGCCAGCAGAAACAACCAATATACACTATTCAGGCCCCAATAAGTCGATGTGAATTGGATCTACTGAACCATAAAGAACCACCAATATCCGCATGTCACATTAAAAAGACTCATCCATCGCAATACTGGATACAACTACAACACCCAAATCACTGGATCTTCAGTCTAAGCAAAGCAGCAACTATAAACATAGTATGCGGAAGTCACGTCATCATCAGGAAACTTGAGAGGAGTGGCATCATCAAACTAAATAATAACTGCCAAGTAAAACACCCTGCAATGAGTATAAGTTCACAAAATACATTATCCAACGGACAACGATCGTCATTCCTCCCAGCAACAAATATTTCAGCTCTTCTAGTTAAAATTGGATTAAGCACTCCAACAAAAACTCAACCGGCTCCACTTGTTCATTTAGATACGAAAGCTTTAGACGACATCAAGTTTGATCACTTAAAAGATTCACACCCTATTATCAATAGCCATCACCTGCATCATTACGTCATCATATACTTAGGCGTAGCGTCAGTCATTATAGCGTTTCTATATTATAACTGGCCACAAATACGCAAATGTAGATCACGATCATCAGCCACATCATTTGAAGTTCAAGCCATAACACCTAGGCCCACTCAACGCACCGCACCAGCCACATCTTCGCCGTGCCCAGTATGATCAACCGATCATGAAAAAAAGGTCAGCTAACGTCATAAAATATGCTAACTGTAGTACACATTCAAGTTACACAACATAAATTGAGCACATCAAATATTCAGGTCAGTTCACGGTGACATAAAATTGCAAGCATTGCGGAAAAGCTTTTTAATGAACAATAAATGTAAACATGCCGCAAGAATTACACAAGTGACACAATAATATTATGATTGCTGTTAATAATTATTGTATATAAGTAGTATTAAATGAAGAAATAAATCAGTTCTTAATTATCCAAGAACCCAAGCGTTTCATTTAGAATTCCCCCTACCCAAGGTACGGGTTCAAGTGAAATCCTAAGCACGGCATTTTCATCTTACAAACTCACCCACAAGTGGTAAGAGTTTGAAGTGGAAATTATCTTGTACATTCCGTATTGGAATTGGGTATTTGTCATCAACCGTTACTTCGTTCAGCTTACGGTAATCGATGACCAGTCTCCATTTCGATTTTCCACTGGCATCGGCCTTCTGAGGTACAATCCAGATAGGTGCGGAGTAAGGAGAATTACTTGGACGGTTGATTCCATTTTCAAGCATCTCCTGAATCTGATTCTCGACTTCTTTTTTATGAATGTACGGATATCGATATGTTTTACGATGGATCGGAATGTCGTTTGTAGTCCGAATCTCATGTTTTATAGCGCTAGTAAACGTAAGGTTTGAATTTTCTTCATAGAAAATCCCATGGTAATTTTTAACTAGTTTTATCAAAGAAGTTCCCTCTTCTTTATTTAAATGATCGATCCTTAGTTGATTAAGAAGCGGTTTATGTTCCTTAGTTTCTATTATATTAAAATTGTGGTGATCCACCTTCTCTACCTCCAGGGGTTGAATTAGTAATTTAGAGGCATTTTTTAATATTTCCACTTTTGCACGGATTTTATAATCTTCAATGTTATAAATTCCTTCTTTAATGGTAAACTAACTATCTTTAGTTCGCTCTTCCTTTAAATATCCTAGCCCATCCTTTTGAAGTACAGGTAGGTTAAAATCAACAGTTTTATAGTTTTCTTCTTTACATTTCTCGTGTAATTCAAAGTGAAGTTTAAGCTTATTTTCACTTGAAGTAAGAATATTATTTTTATAGTCTATGTTTACTTGAAGTTGACTTAGGATGTTGTTGCCAATTATCCCGTCGTATTCTGTGTGAAACTTAAAAACTAATAGCTTTATTTTATTTGAAGGATCGCCTAATTCAGCGAATAAGGGTATTCTGACTTTCTCTTTAATTTCTATAGTATGGTTGAGGGTTTTTAATTTAAGAGCTTCTTTAAGTTCTACTCTCCATCTTGGATGGCAAAGATTGGGATTTATAATTGAATGTGTAGCTCCCGTATCTATTATAAATTTTAATGGAATTGTCTTTGATTTGACTATTATATAGGGAAGCTTGGGTCTGAGGCTAGAGATTGAAAATTTTGACATTCGGAACGATCTTGTCTATCTGGGTGAATATGTACTAAATCCACTTCCATTGGCTCTGGTCTATTGTTATTAGACTGATTGTTATTTGTATTGAATCTGTTATTATTTGGATTAAAATTATTCTGAAAATTGCGGTTATTAATATTATTAGTATTATTACTATTAAATCTGTATTGCGGATTGTGATTATAATTATTATTTGAACTAGCATTATAATTGTTATTATTATTTTGGGGATACTGACGTGAAAAAGAGGAATTTTGTGTGATTCTTCTTTGGTCTCCCATATTCGAAACTCTTAAAGGGAATGTTTCCAGTTTGGTTAAATGAAGACGGGTTTGTACGGCTAGTAAAAGTCTGCCCATCGTTATCTCTATTTTGATTTCTGTTAATATGAATTTGTCTTTGGACATGAGTTCTCTGATTTTGACCGAATGGATTATAGAACGCAAGTCCTGAATCGTATTAAATGTTAATTGCGGTTTCCAAATCACTTGGTGCCCTGCAATATAAAATCAACTTCATTGGTTCTGGGATTTTATTCTTAAAGATGTTTAAGGCCGAATTAATATTGGTTTGTAGAGTTAAGTTTAAATGTTTTTGACTTAAGCTGTTGTCGTTAGCTGTTTTTATGTTAAGTCTCCTTAAAATGGTTCTAATTTCGTTGTATAGATCATGGCTATTTGTTTTAAAAATTATGCTTCTCATCGCGCCAAAAAGTTGGTCTACTGACTTTCTATCACCAAAATTATTATTTAAAAGGGCTTTAGTTTCTGTCCAGGATCTAACATGATAATTTATTTCAACTACTTCTCGAGCTCTACCTTTAAGTTTAGATTTTATAGTGTCAGAAAATATTAGTTGTGATAGTTCGTCAAAAGTCTGTAAAGTCGGGTGTATTCTATCTATTAAGTCGATAAAGTTTTGCAAATGATTGGGGTTCCCGTCAAATTCGGGTAATTTGGACAGGTATTTTAAGGGATCGATTGTTATTGACTAACGTGTGGCTGTATTAATCGCATCAATGCGATTCCTCATGGTTTCTATTGTAGCTTTCAAATTGTCACCTAACTGTCCTAAATTGTCACCTGATTCCGTCATTTTAAATATAGTATAAACACGAAAGGAGATCGAAACACTCAATATTATGAATCAAATAAAAATATGCAGAAATATCAATATTTTTAAACTAAAAATCAACTTTTAATTCTAACTAATGAAAAGATTATTTATATAAATTATAAAAAAATTTGTTGAATGTTACTTGGTATCTTCAGCTTCGGTTGTGTCCTCCTTGGATGAAAGGGCGTTGTAATATTTCACAATTGAACGACTTCTGGAATTGCAGAATCCTTGGGTAGATACTGTTGTCTTCTTAGATATCAGCTTTTCAATTTAGTGCTGATCTATGGTTCCTGGAGTTCCTTATGTACTGTTGTTTTCTTGGACAGCAATTTTTTCAGTTAATTGTATAGATAATTAGCTCACACTTTTTTTTCTATTTTAAAAGTATTTTGCAGCACAGATCGATTTAAAAATCTTTTTGTATCGATGTTTATTTAACTGCACAGGTTGATTCTTATCACCAAAAAAAATAAATTTTTATTACAGAAATCATATTGTGTATAGTCACTAAGTAATTTCAGCTACACAAATCTTTTTGTGTAAAATCACATAGAAATTTCAATTACACAAATCTTCTTGTGTGGAGTTTTGGATTACACATTAAAGTATAGATATACAAGAAACGAGCACAATTGTACCCAAATCTTTCTGGGTTAAAAAACTTTTTAATTTATCACTCTAATGATTAATTACACAACACACAAATGCCCGAATCTATGCGCATCCTACTGACTGCGCCACTTTTTACTTCTAATTTTTCTTCTTCGAAAAAAAAGAATTTAATTTTTAAAGATATATATATTTATTACCACTTATAACTTTTACAAAAAACTTAGCTTATAAATTACATTCAATTAAATTAGATACGTCGTTTAATTCGCGCGAGTCAATCCAAACTGCCACTGACTTATTTGTAGGAAGCAAATTAGGATAGGCAGATTTGAGGGATTTGTGCTGACTTAGATCTGTTGGGTCTGTATCAACGAGTTCTTGGTACTCACTTTAAGGTGGCAAACAATTCTTAGGAATTGTTTGTGCAAGTGCATATTTTGCAATGCAATTAATTCTTTGTTCACTGAATATAAACATCAGCGATTAATTTAGTTGAAGTGAACTTATGGAATTTTATGATAAGATACTGTGGGAAAGGATTTAACAGAATTATATATTTTATATTATAGGAGGATTTTCTATTATAACAATTAACCCCTTACATTGCCCAACAAGCTGTGAATATATAACAGATTCAAACAATTTGGGTATGCAGGAAAGCTTCGCGATTGGCCTATAATTTATTATAAGGTTTCTGTGCCCCGTTTTATAAACAGGAATTATAAAGGAGCTCTTCCATAACGTAGGAAATCTACCGGCCTGAAGAGATTTATTGAAGATCAGTTCCAATGGAGTGAGTAAGGCATCAGAACAGGATCTCAAGAATGCAGGTGGAACACCATCAGGACCAGAGGAAAAGTCTAGTTTAAGCTCCTTGATACCATTCAAGATAATATCACGAGATATAATGGGTAAAGCAATGGAGGCAGCGGGACGGTTTTGGATATAGCCAAAATCTTCCGCGGAAGGGAAAAAGTTGCCTGGTGAAAAGGCGCCTTCAAAAAACAATGCAAAGTTATCGGAAATATCGGGCGCGCTACAACTAGAGGATCTATTATACCACATTGTAGATGGATAATTATCAGTTTTCTTCTTCAAATTTACAAATTTAAAAAAGGTACGAGGATCATTATGTAAGTTACTGCGAGTATTATCAAGGTATTCCCTATATAAGGATGAAGATAACGCTAAAAAGCAGTCATGACAATATACGGATTCAGAATAAGCTGACGTGCTTCTACAGCGCAAGTAGGTTTTCCATAACTTATTTTTTTTTATTCTTAAGACTCCGTAGTTCCCTAGTATACCACGGGGGAGAATGACAGGATGATCTCGACCGCTTGAATGGTACACACGAATTAAAGCGATCATAAATCCTTTCATAAAACACAGAAACACAATCATAGACATCACAATCATAAAAAAGGGATGGGAAATCGATTGAGAGGATCCTGTTTGGAAGGTCAGAGAAGTCCGCCCTTTTAAAATCAGGAACTTACTGATCTACGTTGGGGTCAACGATATTAGAACCATCGTAACAAAAATAGATGGAAATGGGCGGATGTAAGCTGTCGATAGCGGATAAATTGCAAGAAGCTGGCTCGATTATAGTGTTACTCGAGTCGGAAGAAAAGATAAGATCTAACTGCCTTCCCATAGAGTTCTTTAAATCACTCATTTGGTGTAAACCAGAGGAGGAGATGTCGTCAAGAAAATGGGAATCTTTAGCAGTAAGAGAATTTGAAGGAAGGTAGTCATCGTCATCAGCGTTGTATACCCATAGAACGTTGGGTAAGTTGAAGTCACCAAGCAGGATGATTTCGTCCTCTGGGTTTTCATATTGTTAATAAAATCTAAGCTAAGAGTTAAAATATCGTAAAGACTTCGATCATTTGCATCAGCATAGTTTGTCAAGTTTGGAGGGATATAACAACACAGCAGGAAAATGTGCATCTTCCCCAGAGATATCTTAAGAGCTAAGAGCTCGATAGAGAGCGTGTCGGAAAAAGCAGGCATATCAACAACTCCACAATCCAAATGCGATTTACATGCTACCAGCACACCGCCACCACGAGCCATAGAGTCAGAGTATCTATCCTTACGAAAAATCTTATAGGACTTGTCAAGAATTTCTGCATCTTTAAAACCACTATGAAGCCAGGTCTCGGTCAGAGCGATGACGTCGTAACAACAAGCAAGAGAAGCCTGAAATAACTGGCTAGTTCTTGTTCTTAATCCCCTTACATTTTGGTAGTAAAGGGATAGCGTACGTAGTTTTTTTGGGTGTTAGAAGAGGTTCCATTTTGAGTGCTTCCCGCGACCTTACGACGGAGCACAAACTCGTGTGCAATGATATTTTCGGGCCAGAAATCGGGGGCAGACATAATCTAAAATAGCTCAGGCGACGAAATCAATTTAAAAGACGACATGAGTCCTTGAGAATGACGAGATCCTAGAAGTTGACAACGGAGGAGTACAGAGTCTTCAGCACCACTCCTCTCCCTCCCTCCCTCTCCCTCCTCTCCTCTCCTCTCAATAACGTCGTCAACAGAGGTTGAAGGATCAAGTCGGGAAATAAAAAAGGACCTCGGTGGTTGCGCAATCCTCAGAGTGAACCCCTCATTTCGAGACACATTAACAGATCTCAACGGAAATGTGTCTTGCGGTGGCTGAGGATCATGCTGAGAGGCGCCGGAAGATGTGTTAACACCTGGGTCCGATGCAGGGGGCGATGGGGGAGTAGAAGCACCTGTGACTAAAGTAGATGCAACAGGAGCACGCGGACGGCGGGTACGTCGACGGGCAGTGCGAGAACGGTTAAGTGTAACGTCGCGAACTTCATGAGGGCCAGTCGAGTCACCTACACCGCTCGCATGGGTTGTATATGGGCGACCACGCTCCGCCAGGACCATGGGAGCCAAGGGCACAGAAAGAGCCACGGAAGGTGGGCAGTCCTGCTTCTCGCTAACTGAACCAGGTGCGACAGAAAGAGCAAGGGCGTCAGAAAGAACGGGGACCTCAGAAATACCAAGGCCGTCAGAAAGACCAGTGGCAAGGGGGGACGCGGACAAGGCAGAGCAGGCAGAGA
Organism: Leptarthrus brevirostris; assembly: GCA_964036015.1. Taxonomy (NCBI): domain Eukaryota; kingdom Metazoa; phylum Arthropoda; class Insecta; order Diptera; family Asilidae; genus Leptarthrus; species Leptarthrus brevirostris. Next base: position 72,577,669 of record OZ038371.1, read on the forward strand.
GAGCCTTCACATCAGCAGCAATAGATTCAACAAGAATACCATTGTTCGAAACCACCTCAGACCAAGAAGCAATGTCAAGTTTAACCTGCCGGACATTGCGGCGAATATCATCAACAATCGGCAGTACGGGTGAAGAGCCCAATGACGAGACCAAACCGGGATTGAGGGCGGAAACCGCAGCCTGAACATCGGTTAATGAGTCAGTCATTACCAATAATTTAGAGGACAGTTCGTGAGATCTCTCCAAAAGGGCTTTGGAGTTCGACGCCAACTCACCAGCAATATCTAGGAGAATGTCCACCTTTGCTGGAAGGGCATTAGTGTCTTCGGACACGAGCCGAAGATCATTCCAGCGAATGGAAAAGGAACCGACCCTGTCCGCAACAAGCGACAGGTCACCGGAAAGGGATTCTATTAAACCTCTCACCAGTCTGAGGACGTGGCACGGTTTTATGGCCGAGCACTCGGCGCAAGTAAAAGAAGGAGAAGATTTAGTAACCTTTCTGAGACACGCAGCATGAAATAAATGGCCACATACCCCATCGCAGACAACACCATCTCGGGTAATTTCGCCTTCGCAGGTTCCACACTTTGACATGGTGCCGGAATCACACAGAAAAATCAAGTCCAATATACTCAGAATAAATCAAAGTCAGAAAATATAAAGCGCCACAACAATGATGCAAACAGAAAAATAGTAGACAACAGACAGTTACAAAAGTGCAACGACCGACACAAAATAAGAAAAAAGAAAAAAAAATATAAAGCGCCACAACAATGATGCAAACAGAAAAATAACAGACAACGAACAGTTACAAAAGCGCATCGACCGACACAGATCCAATAAAGTGCGCCACACCGACAACCAAAACAAAGACGCAAACAGCAAACGAGAACAAAAAAAAAAAAGAACCGCAAGCTCACAATAAAACGGATCACAAACCAAAACACGAAATCACAGCACATCAAAATAAATAACAACTTATCAAAAACAAAAATTAGAAATAAATAATAATAAATAATAACTTCTCAGATGGACTTGCACAAGAGTTAACCAAAAACGAAAACATCCAGCAGAGCACAATCACAACACGTCCGCACAGCACGACAATCAGCACGACAATCACTTCACTCTGAATTTCTACACCCTTTCTCTACCTGTGCATGTTGTACCTTTTTGGAAAGGTAATAAGATGGGCAGTGCAATAAAAATAAAAAGGCGTGTACTAATTACACGAATGAATTTTAGGTAATCGCAAACCATTTTTTTCACTTTTCCAAGTGACTCTACCTGCATAGATAGGAGCTAGATCAACATTGCTGACTTGGAAAGGTATTTACAAGAGTAGTTTTTTAGCGTTTGTTTGATGTCGCTGTGTTGGGTAGATTAAAAGATAAAAATAAAAGAGTAATGTGCATACCACGAAAAACTGAAATTTATGAATCACTCTGTAACTCCCAAACGGTTGAGATTGACCCCCCCCCCTGCCATACAATTTTTTGTTTTTCTATGTGAGATCTCTCACCCCACTAAATTTGGGACGTCAGATCTTAAACACCCTGTAGTCTCGTTAACCTTCGCGTGGAATCAGCCTCTGAAGGCTACTCAAAAACGGGCCTATGCGTCTACTGACGAGATAAAAAAAATTTAATTCCTGAGATGAAAGAAGCAGAATACCTGCGTTGGGATGAGGCACAAAAAATCGTTGTGCCGGTAGAGATGCTGAGGGCTCGGATCTATACTGACAAATGTAGGTTTGTAAGAAACAACGGTGAACAACCAAATCACCGGCAGAAGCTGGTGTGACTAGACGTAAGATTTTGTTAAATGCAAAGAAAGCATAAAACTCGGGCCTATAGTTACATTTGTAGGTGATAGGAAAGATATAGATGGGACAACCAAACCACCACTGATAACGGTTGGTCTTAATGGCGCGACCGGTTCGTCATCTCGTCAGATCCACCAGACGTACTCCTAACGAGAGAGCGGCCGGTGAACTTGAGCTCAACCTCGGTAGTGGTTTTACCAGTACTGGCACGACGTCCTCATGAGAGACGCGTGAGTCCTAGTGACTCCCCTGTAACGTGATGGTCTTGGACAGCAAGTCGCATGCCCCTGGGATTGAGGCACCCATTTCACTGCCCAGATTTGTCCACTACGTACATGTTCGGAGGTATTTCTACGATGAGAGCAACAGCGCACTGGGCGCCAGGTTCCTTGGAAGAAAGGATAAATTCTTCACAGTAATTACGGCGGCTGTACCGGGCCACACAAAACTCCCGCGAGAATTGCTGAAATGGAGTTCGTGAAATCCTATTCAACCAGAGTCCGGTACACCCGCTTAGAACCAAAAGGGAGATTATGCGCAGCAGCCCTCATTCTCACCCTCCCATATACCTCCTTAAAAGGTGCGGCCAAGCTCGCCGGTGTGGGCGTGGGTGGAAGGTGAGAATTTCTCGAAGTAGCAAACCAACAACAACAACAAAAAAACGAATGAGGAATAATTATGCATCGGATGAATGATGACATACAATCAACCTTGCCATCCATTAACTCAATAAGACCAGAACCATCGCTCTGCCTTAAATGTGTAAACACGTTACTAGCAATCATGTTTACGAATACGCAAGTCCGACTGACCAGCTGATTTTATGACTGCATATCAAAATTCTAATAATATTTTCCTACTGCCGACAACCCCAAATAAAAACACAAATAATAATATTTACTGGCCCTGACCCAGTCTCGAACCGAAGCTCGCCGAAATCAACACATCTGCTTCGGGAGTTTTCCCATTCGACTATACCCATCTTACCGCAAGTTCAATCTGCAAGCAACTTAAACGGTTAACGCATAGCGACACCAAGTTATTGTGACTTCAGCACATGCTCAGCTGGGCTATAATAACAATTCCAGTCCCAAGCGCAAACAATGGTTCGATGACACCGAGCTGTAATACGGAAAGAATAAAACCAACAAAATACTCGCTCCATAACCTCACCCACTATCACGGCACACTGGAGAAAACTTCGGCAAGTATAGATTACTGTTTATTGAATCATGATTTCACAAAGACATTAAACATTCAAAATAAAAACGCAAACCAACCTTTCTAATCTAATAGCTTCACTACTATGTATCTCTATTTTAATGTTATTCAAATTAAATTGATTTTTTTTTTCTTTCAATAACACCGATTTCATTCAACAATCGGGTTCGATACTTCATCAAATCAAACCAAGCCTCAAAAATAATGTTACCATTTCACGGAATGTATGCTATGCTAAGTCAATACTTTACTTATTATTGCAAAAAATCCTCTGCCACAATTTAATCGAAATTTAAATGAATAAGGATTTCTAATTCAATAATTCACTAGTGAACAAATTATTTTTACCTTACTTGCAGAAAGAATTTAAGTACTAGTAATATGTGAAAAAAAAAACTACAAATTATGATATACATGCTCGCAATAAATTTGCCTTGTGTTTTACGTATATATATATATATATATATATATATATATATATATATATATATATATATATATATATATATATATATATATATAACTCAATAATAAATTTAATAAATAAAAAAATTAAGGAAATTTCAAGTACTCACCGGGATCCCAATTGCAATTGGCTTCCGGTGGGTAGACGGTGGCTGAAAGCTTAAAATTTTTACTACAATTTTAATTTTTAAGTTATGTCTCGTTGCAACTTGTTCCGGGCCTCCTTTCCTCATTATTAAAATGTTAGGCTTCTCCTCAAAATTCACGTAGAGGATTGTTTCCGATGATTTCCTTTCCCCTTTGGTTTGCCTTAATTTTGTTTTGCTTTAGGGTAGCTCTTCCTATATTTGCTGCCCTCGCCAGACGAGGATTACTTTAAATTTTGAATTTACAAAAAATGGTTTTTCTTTTCTTTTCAAAAGAAACAAGCTAAAAATAAATTTCATTGATTACACTGCACCGTACCGTTTTAAAGAGGTTGTATCATACCTAAGCCGTTTTAAATAAACAACCTTATAAATACATAATTGGGGACTCGCAGGTGGCGTCTCAAAATTGAAATCTCGTTTTTTTTTCATTGGCAATGTGAAACTAACGCAATCAGCATTTAGCCTGCTGGACGCGCTGAAATTCCATTTTGGTTTTTATGATATGTGAATTATACGAAATTATTAGAAAATCTTACCTAATTGATCTATATCCTTAGATGGGGGACACGAGGTGTAGAATTATAATCCCTCGCTATTTCACCCATCGCCAATTTTCGCTTCAAACAAAGGGTTTAACTTTGAAATTTTAAAAAAATTCTCCCAGAATTCGTTGGGATTTATACACTTGTAACTATTAACCAAAAATTTTACGCACTGCACTCCACGTTTTAATTTCAACAAAAAAATGTTGAACCCCAGTTGAGAGTCCCACTTCTATTTTGCACGCTCACTGCCAGAATGATGCTCCCCTTCCTATCAACGGCTAGGTTAGTTAGCAGGTTAAATTTTTGTCGATCGGGAAATACTAAAATACTAATTTAGATTATCGTAACAATATCACTATGCCCTTCTCCGCTAGAGGTCCGTAATTAGGCGGGGATTAAGAAATTACTAATCTTATTTTAGTTTCCTCACCTCAGGAATAAAAAAAAAATTCTTTTAACTATAAAGGTTTTCCTTTCCAATTCCCGATCTTTTATTAATTTTACTTTTCAACAGCGAAATGTTTAATTAGGTCGGTTTGATGGTTTTGGTTGTGGTCTTGACTAAATGTGATTTAACACAATTGTGAGGTACTGACAATATTCTATGTATGTTAAGACCATGTGTTCGACTCGTTATGCCAATTTCCTCAGATTAAGGAGAGCAGTATTTGAGCAGGCTAGGAGATGGCAGCACTATTAATTTCTTTCTTTCAATGTTAGTGCCCTACTACACTTGTCCTGCTTCCGCGCGATGAAGTCCGCACAAGTGCCCAGACTTGTCGTGTCGGATTTTGTGTAGAACACACGCAATTTATTGTATGTAGTGGTAACATTAAAGCAGTTTCCGAACCCAAATAAACCTTGCTTTGAATGAATGCGTGCCGATGCGACGAAATAGGTAAGTTCCGTGCGGATTTCCCTATACACCCCCGCACGCCCTCTCTCCAACAAACTGCGATGAAGCAGGACAAGTGTGGTACGGCACTTAGGGAAGACCTTGTAAAAATGTTCGCCATTCTGAAAAGCGTTAAAGTTTATTTAGTCTTGACATATCCGGGATTGTTCAATTATGGGAAGCCGTTCCACCGCGACCGGAATAATATTATTTTTCATAATTTATTTGGAAGTAATATTCTTGCAGATTAATTCTATATGCATTCTCTGAAAGGTGAAGGGGCGAGGTACATAAGCGTTAAAAATTATTGTAGTGCTTTAGTTCAAGTATTTCAGTGTCCAATGTTGTAATCTTGAAGACTAATCATACACTGCTAATATTTCTTCAACATACATTGCAGACGAAGTTTAAGGCAGTTTTAAAATTGTTTCAAAATTCCTTCTATATATCTAATAATATGTATTGTTACACCCCCCATAGAGTAGCCGAGACTTTTGTGTATGTGTACCTCCCTCCTTCAGCTGATATCTCCACTTCATCTTCCTTTTCAAAGGAAACTCAGTTACATAGACTTTTTTCATCATTAGAAGGGGGACGTTCCGACTTAGGTTGCTGTCCCATTAGTGGACGAAGAATAGAGTTGGGAGCCTTGGTATCTTTGCAAATTTGGCAGTTATTCGCATAATGTAATTTTAGGCTAATAAAAATATCGACGAATCCTCTCGAGCATTTTCCCGATGCCTCCTTGCGCAGCAAAAGGTGGGTCATGCGCCTGATGGACTGCCTGATCGACGAGTCCTGAAGGAAGCCACAGCTCCAGGTCTCATCCTCCGAGACAGAGTCGCCGGGACGTGGCAGCTTGCGAATGTACACGTGTTTATCCCGTATGTTTACATCGGGAAGTTTTGACTGGTTAGTCGAAATGTGTTCCCGTAAGGTCTGGTATTCCGACGATTCGAACTCCGGAGAGTCGAAGTCAATAAATGGAGCTACATCTATCTCCGAAAGATTAGGTTCATAAATACGTGGAAGTGCGTCGGGAACGACGTTCTGACTGCCACGTCGGTGCTCGATCTTGAAATCGAAGGGCTGCAGCTTCAAGATCCAGCAGGCCAGTCGACCAGACAAGTCTTTCTGACTCATGAGCCACCTCAAGCTTACGATCTTGAAGGGCATCAACTCGATGTAGACGCGGAATTTTTTCACGCAATATCTAGACACTCTAATTCAGTCACGCTGTAGTTACATTGGGCGGAGTTGAGTTTCTGCGACATGTAAGCTACAGCGAGTTCAGAGCCTTCTTCATCAGCCTGGGGGAGAACTCCTCCGACACTTTCCTGACTGCCATCGCACTAAGTGATGAACGGGTTGCGGAAATCAGGACTAACGAGCAATGGGGCTGTCCTTAACTTCTACTTGAGGGCTATGAATGCATCATTAGCTTCCAAGATCCTGATGAACTTGTCCCTCTACTTTAATGTATTGGGAGTTCAGAGCCGTCTTCATCAGCATGGAGGAGAAATTCTCCGACGCCTTCCTAACTGGCGTCGCACTGAATGATGAACGACTTGCGGAAATCAGACTAACGAGCAATGGGGCTGTCGTTAACTTTTGCTTGAGGGCTATTATTGCATCATTGACTTCAACGATCCAGGTGAACTTGTCACTCTTCTTTAAAGGGACGACGTACCTGTCGTCCCGCGACACCACGAGAACATCGTCCAAATAAACAAATACTGATCCCTTTAGGTCGGACTTTGTCCATTAATCGGCACATGGTTTGTGGAGCATTACATAAGCCAAAGGGCATGACTGTGAACTGATACAAGGGATGTCCTGGCCCAGTAAATGCGGTCTTTTCGCGGGAACTGCCAGAAAGCATCCTTCAGGTCCAGTATTGTTATGTATCGTTGGGGGGGAGGGGGGGGGGGGTGGTGGTTTATGGACGATTTATTCAACTTAATCGGGTTGATTCTATTACAAATGCGTGAACTTCCTTAAAAACACAAACTTGATTTATTCCAAAAGAAAAGAATTAATTTTAATAACAAAATTTGCACTACTAATTAGCTTCACTTGCTGTAGCAGAATTCGGACTCATCCTCATATAAGATTAGAAACTGTACTTATGAACGGTACTAAGAAACTGTACTAGTTAAAAGTATGTTACTGTTCTTGACGATTACAGTTTGGACTCTAATTTACCAACAATGAAAAAGGCAAACTTTCACAAGATGTTTGTACGTTATTCACCTTATATGCTCTCATTAATTAATATTCAGGTACGAACGAAATCTTGAGCTCCACGCATAAACCCCTTTTCAAATTTTTTAATTGTAACTTATGATCTGCTCTACCTATTTTAACAATTGCTTTAGATACCGGCTTAATTTCGATAAGAAATTGAAAGGGTAGCAATTGTAATTAAATCAAAATGTCACGAGTGAACTTATTTCACAAAATGTTGCAAATTCACAATATTAAACATGTTGTTAAGAATTGCTTTAAAGACCGGCTTAATTTCGCTAAGAAATTGAAAGGGTTGCAATTGTTATAAAACCGATAGCTATGTCACGAATAAATCATTTCACAAGAATGCGTCACAATGTTAAAGAAAATCACTTCAAAAAAATTCAATCAATTTTAATTATACAGAGTTACCTTTGGCGTCCTTCACGCCTTTTCCAGATCTTCAACCCGATCACGTCGGGGTCACCAGACGTCAATGTGCGGAAGGGGATTGGCTGTCTTCGATTACTCCTAAGTTCTTCATTCACTCCATTTCACAATCCGCTTAATTGGTATAGGATCTCCGATATCAATAATGTGCTGTAGTACAGGTGTCTTTCCTAAACCTTGCTTCGCGTACGATGGAAAAATACTTTTAACTAGCTCGATTCTTCGATTCTTAGAGACGATGGATGTTGTGGTCAACGGGGGCCTGTGGTTCGAACGACGGAGAGAGTAAGCAGATGATGTCTGTGGCCAGCTGGAAAGCTTTCCAGAAATCAACTCCAAGATTTAGGTTATGCGACAAACTAGGTATGTCATATATTCTAATGATATGTCGGTTGCCATGGTAATCTGAAGCTGAGAGGTTCCGTCAGCTATTTTGCCCTAGTAATTTTACTCGGTCATACGGTCGAATATATCGCGATATATACGTAAAGCCAGACACGAGTCGGTGTCTATCTGATACGACTCGTCGCCAGAACTTACGAAGTGTTTTTGCTGAGCGTTTAGGCTTGTGGACCGGAGGTGTATTATAACTGGGTGCTTTACTGTCAATGGACTCGGCGAATATGCGCGCTCGAGCTTCCTGATATTCCTTTAATCGAAGATGGTATGGTTTTCCTTGATGTTTCTGCTGGGAGCTAGTCTTATTGGCGCTGTCTGTCTGTCGATGTCTGATTAGAGGTTTCCGAATTGATCCAGTCATTGCACAAGAAGGCACACTTAGGCTAAAGAGGCCCATTGTGATACCACGTTGAGGCTACAAAAATTTAACAAACCCCATACAAATACCTAAGAAATGAGGGGGTGAACATGTTACCCCCTGTGCACCGAGCCAGTTCCTTGTCTCCAGTGGAACCAGTTTACGGGAAGTCAAAATAAATTTGACTGGCCTTAACTCGTCGTTGGGAACCATTTCGAACTCCTGATAAATCGACCCAGGTCTCTGACATCAGTGGATCCTAGTTCAGTTTACTCTTCAAAGAAGGGGGAGCCCAAAAACCAGTTCCTACGGTTGGCTAGGGCCGAGCAGTTACCGAGGAGGTGGACTACGGTTTTCTCTTCCTATTCGTTATGGCAACTCCTACAGAAGTCGTTTGAAGGCGCGCCCAGTCTATCGGCATGTCTACCTATGAGGCAGTGACCCGTGATAACGGCTACGGTACTGTTAATTGTTTTGCGTCCGAGTAGGATGAGCTCCCTTGACCGTTTAAGCTTTGGCCATATCTGTCGGTCAGGCAGGTGTGTTCCTCCTGCCAATTAGTGTTTGCAATCCTCAGGGACTCCTGTGAGAGTTCCAGTTTGCATGTGGCCAGCGGTTTACCCAGCTGTTGGTTAATGTCCGAATCAGGACGAGTGGTACTGATTCTTGCTAGTTCGTCGGGTCTGCAGTTTCCCGGAATATCACTATATCCAGGCACCCAGATGAGCCGCACTTTCAGATGCTCAGCTATTTTATTTAGTGCTATTTTATAACCGTCTTGGAGGTGGTGTATACTCCCGATAGGGATTTAATAGCGGCCTGACTATCTGTGAAAATACATATGCTGTCTGTAGGTAGCGTTAGATGATTCGAGCGGTCCGCAGCTACCTTTATAACCATGATTTCCGCTTGAAACACGCTGCAGTAATCAAGTAGGCGGAATGAGACATCGAGGTCACAATGTTCCGAGAAGATATCTCCCCCCACTTTGCCTTCCAATTTAGAGCCATCAGTGTAGAGATGCACTGACTCCCCCCATTGGGGAGGACCTTCCTCCCATTCCGATCTGGTGGGAAAGAAGGAGTCGAATTTTGTTCAAAAGAAAGGCTTGGGCGAGGTATAGTCGATATTGCTGGCAGTTCTTCTCTCCAATATTGTGGAGTGACCGAAATCAGTTCGCTTCCAGGTCTGGATTGAGTTAAGCCTAATGGCGGCTGATGATGCGGTTCGCTTACCAAAGACATCCAACGGTAGAAGGTGGAGAATAGTGTTCAGGGCTTTAGAAGGTGTGGTTCTCAGGACACCTGTTATCAGCAGTGCTGCCATCATCTGAACTTTGTCCATTGCTTTGAGATGGGTTGCTATATTTAGTGCCGGCCACCAGACAATCACCCCATACATGAGTATAGGTATGACACTTGTATAGGCCAATTCACAATGCGTGGTTCCATACCCCATCTTTTCCCTGTAGCCTTTTTACACGAGGACAGCGCTACTGTAGCCTTCCGTACTCGTTCTTGGATGTTAGGCTTCCAGGTTAGTTTTCCATTCAGGACTAGACCTAGATACTTAACCTGTTTACACAGTTTCAACCTAACCCCGTCTAGGAGGTGTTTTATGCCTCCGAGAGAAGAGTATTAACTCTGTTCTGTTCGGGTTTATACCCAGACCACACCCATCACTCCATGATAAAATCTTGGAGAGGGCGTATTGTAACACTTCAGCCAGTGTGTTGTGGCGCTTACCTGAACATTTCAGGGAAATTTCATCGGCGTAGGCGAAAACCTTGAGACCGGACATCTCCAGGTCTGTGAGTAACTCATCCAGAGTTAAGTTCCATAAGAGTGGTGAAGGGATTCCTCCCTAAGGGGTACCTCTAGTTACCACTCTTTGGATATTGGATCCTCCCAAACTTGAGACAATGACCCTGCTTTTTAGCATGAGGTCAATAAGTTTGATAAGAGGATCGTCAATTTCAGGCCTCCTCAAAGATGCCATTATCACCTCTGACCTAATTAAAGGCACCCTCAATATCAAGGAAGGCTGCAAGTGAGTATTCTTTCTGTAGTAGCGAAAGCTCTATGATTGTGGTAAGTTCGTGCAGGGCTGTTTCTACGGACTTACCTTTAGTGTAAGCATATTGCGAGAGAGACAGCTTGCAAGGTTTTGAGTAGGAAGGAGGAGAGACTAATGGGCCTAAAATCATTGGGCTTAAGTGTGAGGCTTTTCCTCCTTTACGGATAAAGACCACCTATACCATCGTCCATGAGGATGGAATATAGGTGAGGTTAAGGCAAGCCTCATAAATGACCATTAGCCACAGAATCAGTATCTCGGAAGCTAATTGTAGTTCAGTTTGGATGATGCCATATAATCCCGGAGATTTAAAGGGCTTGAAACTTCGTATCGCCCATTTCAGTTTTCTCACGTCAAGTATCTTGTGGACCAGTTCATGGCCACTCGGAGTATCCGGCAACTCAACACCACTGGTTGCTGAGCACCCCGGAAAGTGCGTGTTGACAAGTAACTCCAGGGACTCAAGACTGGATAAAGTCCAACTACCATCACTTTTGGTCAAGAGGTTTGCGGTGATGGGCGTTGTTGAGAGGATTTTCCGCAAACGGCTCGCTTCAGAGGGGCTTTCGATTTTATTACAGAAGCCCTCTCACGAGGATCGCTTTGCTTTCCTTATCAGTTTCTTAAACTTTTGAGGCATTATTTATAAGAAGTCCAGACATTAGTTCTTTTCGCTTGGTTAAAAAGCTTACGACACTCCTTTCTTAGGGTCATGATCTCACTCGACAACCAGGGAGGTTTGGGCTTTTCTCTAGGGAAACATTTGCGTCGCCGGATTGCACGCAAGCGTCAGGGTGTCCACCACCTTGTCGAGGGTTTGCCTGTTTTCAATTACAGGTGGACCTATGATAAGCGGGCTATTGCTGAGGACCATCCTGCAGAGGTCCCAGTTTGTCCTGAGCCTGTTTTTATAAGGAGAACACATTTGCTTTTGAAGTGTTATCCCAAATTCGATGAAGGCGTGGTCGGAAAAGGATGGTTCCTTGGATACCTTCCACTCTGTTATTAAGTGGGCGGATTGTTCCGAGACTATCGTAATGTCTAGAACTTCCCGCCTAATTGAGTTAGTAAAGGTGGTTTCTGCACCCACGTTACAAAGCTGGAGGTTAGTTCCAAGAATAAAATCAAAAAGTAACTCACCTCTTTCGTTGATGTCCGAGCTGTCCCAGACTATATGGTGTGCGTTGGCGTCCGCTCCGATCACCAGCGTCTTCTTTTGTTTAGTGGCTTCCTTGACCGCATTCCTGAGTGTTGAACCAGGAATGTCCGCCACATCGTCTGCCATATAACTGGAGGTTATCCAGATATTGTGGGTTTAAGCTCCAGTATGGCTGTTGTAGTGTCCTTATCACAGAACTGAGGAAGTATAAGGGCATTAATTTTATTCTTAGTGAGGATACATGACCTTCCGCCCGTCACCATTAGCCAGTCCAGAGTAAAAGCTATATGACTGTTACCAGCCGCCCCACGTGGCTGGTGATGCGGACTTCCTGCAGTATCCACAGTTACGGCACGCCAACAAATTACTGATAATTTGTTATCGCGTTGGTCCCGCTGTGAATCTGAAGGCACGCGGCCCGGTTCGGGTTGGGTGATGGCTGATTTCGACGGGAACTGGTGGCATTGTTCCCGCCTCGACGCACGTTTTTTCGCTTACATTTCTCACAATCATTTATATAGACATCACACCTTCCACAGCCATAGCAGTATACGCCGGTATTGGGTGAAGGATATTGCCGGTGCCAATGTTCAACTTGGCCACAGTACCAGCATGAGTTCTCCCTTGATACCACTAAACGATCTTCCATTCATATGACACTATCGGTGTCCTCGACATTCCATGTTTAGTGCGTCATTGCTTCAATGAGCTCCGCTTCTGACATGTGTAGGCGCAGGCTTTGCCTCAAGGATTGGAGGTCCTGATAGAACTGGAAAGGTTCATCTGGTTGCTGTCGACGGGCCAACATTTGTCGTAGGGTGTCATGGGGTCATGGACCGGAGGCGTCCAGTCCCGTCTAAATGCCTGTTTCAGCTCATCCCATCTAGTATTGCAAGTATTGCCAATACCATTCTAAGGGCTTATCCTTTAGAAGGGTGGCAACATTTTCGGCCATCACCTGGTAGTCTCCTTACAGAGTGATATTACCTTTGCGCGAAACAGAAACTCCTCAGCCCGAAGGTGCGAATTATCTCCGTCGTGCAATGGTTTCCGACTTTGCATTGGACTCGCGGATCGCCTTCGGTAACTCGGACTGTGTGGCCTGTTGAGGTCATAGGCTCCTCCAGGGCGAGCGGGTCTGTCGTTCGGTGGTCTGCAGGCAAGCGTAGGAGCCTCGGGTTGGTGGTAGGGTATCCGATGTGCTGGTGCCGCGTTATCAGGAGGCTGCTGACTGATCTGACGCGTTATCAGGACAGATTAGCTCCCCAGCTAATAATGCCTGTACATTTGGAGATGTTGGTTGGCTTGCATGCTCAGGACTGGACTCCTGCGTTGTTGTGTCGGAGGGAGCTGCTGAAACCGTCCTGTTCAGAGGTGGAGTGAGTGAGACCGCAGGAGTTGTGGGTTGCCGTCGAGCTTGTGACTTGGTCACATCTCGTCCCGAGTTACGTGGCACAACACCGCTACTGGGGTTATATACTCGGCTCTCGGTTAATGAGCAATCGCGCTTAAATATAAGGCAGTTAGGCCTAGTGTTCGGTTGAAATCCCCGCTTTGGCATACGGAGCACAGGGGTATGGTGGCCGCCCCAGCGACTTGTCCAGGCGGTGATCGCAGTATTATGAAAAAAAAACTGTTAGGGAACGCCAATGAAAGAGACCCCGAACGCCAGGTATTACTAACCGGATAGCCGAAAGGCCTACAGAAGAAAATTTAAGTGCGATAATTTATAATACTCATATCGCTTTGGTGGAACAAAACTTGAAGGCAAAAAAAACTTTAGAAAATAGTAAGCGTAATCGACTAGTAACACCAAGTAAAAAAAAAATATTTTAACTTCTGGAAATTGAACCCAGATACAGACCAAGCTGCTATGTTTGGTTGATATTAGTGAAAGACAACCAAAATTCAAAATGATATCATATACTGACTCGATATAGCTTTATTGCTTGTCGCAGTTAAGTAAAAGTAAAATGTCAAAATAAAGAAGAAGATTGCAGCTAAATAAATTGTTAGACAAGCTGGTATTCTCAAGTATATGAAATAAAATTTTTGGGGCTTGAACCCAACTGCTGACGAATCTATTACTATTGGTCGATACCAGTGAGAGAAAGAAAAGATTTTTTTAAATATTGAAATTTATAAATTTTGGTAGCCTCCTCTTCCACGACTACTCTCTCTCTCTCTTTAATATTCCGGTCAAACGCCGGGAGGTGCTTCCTCGCCAGAGGCAAGTGGTAAAAACGATAGGGGGAAAGGAAAATGTTGAAAGTCAGACACTCGCTCGAATTTCGGCTGACTACTATGAGGCTACAGAACTATTCCAGACAATGTCTTTGGCTATCAAGCCAAAGCTCGTAGACTCCGGGATAGTCCGTAGACTCGAGTCAGTCATCCTTCGAAAAAGGCTGACTATAGGGCTGGGAATCGATGAGGAGAGGAGTCCAAGAACAGAGGTGATCAATCACTGAAACTTACTCCAGGTTAGGCTGTATGGCGAATCCGAGCCAAAAAAGGCATAAAGCTTCACTGGAGGGTTTCAGCGTCTGAGACCACTGTCCTGGATTCATCAATCAGACTGTTGCCTCAAGCCGATCGAGGTGTAAGGAATAGTAGCTTACCATGAGTATACCGACAAGAAAATCGTTGTAGGAGGATATAAAAGTAAATATAGATAATGAGGAAGCTATCCGTGAAGGAATATTTATAGGGGAGTGGATATGGCTGGCCTTTAAAGCCGTGGGGCATATAAATGCATTTATCTACTTTTAGGAATGATTTGAAGACCGGCCGAAGCATAAAGGTAGACGTGAAGTCTCCTTTAAGGATGTGCTTAGTAGAGAAGGAAGTTTAACTCCTTTATCAGTCCTTACACAGGACTGTGCACAAACGTTGGGCGCCATTTTGTTATGATTTGACTGGAAGAATTCATGCGCACATGCTGCCATCACGCAGTAGTATGTAAACACGAATTGGACTGAGGGTTGTTACCACAGCTAGCTTAGTTGTGTCTTACAACTAAAGAAAGTGGGACGGCTACAGGAATAACCTGGGTAAGCATTAAAGTCGCCACGAAGGCTGTGTTGGAATGGCCAAAGAATAGAGGCGCCCGCCTAGCTAGCCGTGCTAAGCCTTCCGGATTGGGGAGGAGCTTGCCTTCTCCTTTGACTCACTCATCCGAACATTATTGGGGGCACTCTTTAAATTCTATGGACTGAAGACAAAAAAAGGGAAGTACAACTTAGAAGGATTAATAAAAAAAGCAACCTCAGCCTCAAGATGGTATGACGCTTGCAGGGCTTTCCCACCCCACCGCCTTATTATGACATAATCCCTAAAAACTTCGGACATTACAATAACAAAAAGTTTTAATCTTATAAGCAGAACTCCAAGATAATATTTGAATCCAACACAAGGATTATGATTCTTTATGAATATTAAAATTTCAACATGCATTAGAGTTCATGCAAATCTCAGAATTCCACGCAAATGTTAGGACTCCAATAAATCTTAGTTATGCTAGATTTAGATTTAGTTATGCTAGATTTAAAATTCATGCTGAAGTTAGCAATTTGTAAGCATCGATTTAACCCTTCATTACAGGAGGCCCACGTCGTTGGCTATCGCCAAGATTATTGGCCACTTCATTCGAGGTGAGGGCTCTATGGATACCAGAATGAACCGTGCACACGACATGTTTTTAAAAAAAACCCAAGCAATTCATTTAAATTCTTGGGAAATGCCTCTATAGATCTATACTTCAAGGGTCAGACATTGATATAATTTCATTAAGATCTTTCTGACAAAACAATATTTCAATACCAAGGTTGAATAGAATTCTGGGTATAGGCCTTAAACATTGACTAGGCTAATCAAGCAAATCCCGATAACAGACAACTTCAGGAAGATGGGAAGTTAAAGCACATATCCGAAAATAGTTATAATTCATGTAAGTAAGGTTGATAAAAATAGTTTAAATGAAGGCCCTTTAATTGCTTCACCTCAAGAAACATAACTCTTCTTGAATATTCTAGGTCACTTGCGTTATTAAACACGTTGACTTCATTAACAAAACAGGGGGATTGGTAGAATATATTAATCCAGCGGGAAGCGAATAAAAGGATTGTTTCCCGCTATATATGGGTAAAAAGATTGTCCAAATGGTTTTAAATCCTTAACGAAATCCTGATGAATTTTCCCAAATTGTCTCCGAAATTTATGTAATTAGTACAGCTCTTTTTTATTTTTATTAGGTTGCCCATCTTACAACCTTTCCAAAAAGGTGCAACATGGCAAGGTAGACACAGGATTAGAAAAACTGCATTCTTAGAACTCCTAAATATCTAATAATTTTATTGCACTTAGGTAGGAAATTCTTTAAATAAGCAAAATTTTTAAGATAAATGGTCGAAAATGTTTGTTTTGGGTTAAAAGATCATTAATTTTAATTATTGCTGCAAAAAAATTATAACAATGTTAGTGTAATTTTATTTTATTGGCGTTTTGTTACTCGTACCTGATGGAAATTTTGCTATAAAAGGGGTCAGTCAGCAAGAATACCTATCATAGTTGAAAAACAAATCAATAAGTACGTGTGTTTTAAGTAAAAATTATTAAAAAATGGTAGAATTTACCTTTGAGGAATACGCCGATATTATTTAAATTTATGGTGTTAAAGACGGAAAAGAGAGAGCGGCTGTTGATTTGATTTGATTACATTGCAGGTGTGAGGTTCTCAAGCGCCGCGGCGCGGAGTTACTCCAGACCCCTGCCCCAACGCCCGATTCAGTCTTCGATCCATCCGTATACCATACTAGTTCCCCTGGATGGACAGCAAGAAGCGTCCAGGTCTCACGATTCTCCACCTGTATTAGGGGTGGTTGGAATGGTGAAAATCTTGCCGACATCTGATCAGCTAATATGGCCAACTCAGGTGTGGCTTCAAGAATCTCCCTTATTGTCGTGTGGCCCTTACCTATGTTTCCCCCCAAGGATACCGGCTCCCTCTAGTTTGTAGGCCGCACAAAGAGCCATTCTTTTAACCTCTATATGAAGAGGTTTGCTATTTAGCATGGTTTCGAGTGAAGCCGTCGGTGAGGTGCGCATGGCCAGTGATGGATAGGCAGGCCATACGTTGCAGTCTGCTAAGCTTAGTCTTTATCACATTATTGTATCTAGGTGCAGGTTTCAGTATAGCTTGGAATCCAGGATCACCCCCAGCTACCTTACCTGATCCTTAAAGGGCAGCGCAGACCCTTTTGTCAGGGTTGGCTTTGAGGTCTACCTTATTATACCAGGTTGCAACTAAGTCTAGTGCCGCCTGGAGTTGTCTTGTAATGTTGTTCCCCATATCGTTGGATGCCACAACTATAATGTCGTCTGCATAGCCCTGCGCGAAGAGGCCCCGCTCATCAAGGCGCACCAGTACCTCATCGATCATCAGGCACCATAGGAGTGGTGACAGCACTCTACCCTGCGGGCATCCTCTTGTGACGCAGCCCCTGATCGTCCTGTCGAGGAGACTCAAGATAAGATCTCGAGACCTGAGCAACACATCTTTCCATCGACAGATGGTCGTCCCAAGGCCTCTCCTTCTTAGGGCCCGAGTGATCACATCAAATGATGTATTATCAAAAGCTCAATCGATGGACAGATGAATGTCAATGATTGATGGGGTGATTCATAAATTTAAGTATTTCAGGGTATGCACATTACTCTTTTATTTTTATCTTTTGATCTACCCAACATAGCGACATTAAACAAATGCTAAAAAATAACGTTCCTCACTACTACCACTGCAGGTACAGTTACGGCTAAAATTGAAAAAAATGTTTTGAAATTACCAAAATTTCAGCATTTTCCCAAATTTTCTCCGAAATTTATGTAATTAGAATACCTCTTTTTTATTTTTTATTGGATTGCCCGTCTTATTACCTTTCCAAATATATATGTCATTAGAGGGCTTAAATATTCATTCTCCTTTCCTGGTTTGTTATTAATTACATTATAAATCCATTTTTCAAAATTAATAAACGTGACCTTTTTAAATGTTATTGCTTTTTTGACTCTAAATTTTATTGAAGTATTTCTAAATCTTTATTCGTTCCCCTGTTTTTTTTTTGGTTCCAATTTAAAACAATTTGGTATCGTTGATTTCTAGAAAATTCAACTGGATCGTGCATGCCGCAAAACGCCGATATAGGTTATAGACCGTAAAATAGACGGCCGGAGGAAGGGATACGAGATATTTAACCGAATAATCAGAGTTTGGGCTGAATACTTATATACTTAAGATTAAAACTTTATACATGTGACGTCTCAAGTTGGTTTGAATTTAGTTGCCCTATAGGCAAAAAAAAAGGTTTTCAAAGGAATCTTCTGAACTAACGTACCTGTATGTTTCTTAAGTTATAAATTGTGCTTATTCGTATGGAGGATCTGTGTTTCCGTTTCCTATTTAATTTGCTCTTCAAAATGTTCATTAAAAAAAACCACGTGTTATATTTTTTCACTATACTTTCGATTACGCACTTATCAGATCAGCACTCACAAATCGACTGACTACCGAAGCTTGCCGGATATTTTTCATTTCCCCTCCGGATTTGTTTTTCTCCCCAATATGGCGTGGGTGGTGGCGTGGGTGGCTGCCATATTGGGGAAAACGCCATTATTCCGAATGACTCCGAAAAAGGGGCGTTGGAAATTGGAATTTGAATTTGAAAATTTTTTCTTTATCAACCGCGGATACTTCCTCATATATTGTTACAGAAAAAAAAATCGCTACTAAATTTACACTCGACAATTCCATTTTGGTTACCTTTTAATATAAAGTCTTTATAGAGCTCCATGGAATATTCTTTTGAGGCATAGCTAAATTACGTAGCTATTCTAAATCTTCAAAATAAGATTAGAACAGTATAAAATATTCAGGGTATTCTGAAGTCAATTAGATTGAAGTGACCGATCAAGTTTGAAACTATTCTGCGGACTTAAGTTTGTTTCATTTTTTCACTTATGCGTTCGCATACCTTAGTTAAATCAAATGCATCTGAATGAATCACATGGTATTTCCGTAAATTATGTATTAATCAGTCCTGGATAACAATAATTTAACGAATAGTCGGCTTATTGAAATTTGTTAATGTTAAATTTGACTGCAAACGTTTGCTAAGACTAACTAAATTCTAATATTTCTACAACAGATAACAACAAAGCAGTACAAAGAGCGTTATGTGGGTTTCGTTTCTTCACTTACCTAATAGTAATTTGTACAACAAAAGCACAAATTTTAAGGTAGGAAAAGTTTTGAAAAAAGGACAATATCTGTCTGTCGAATCGTGTAGACTCTTACGAAAATGGTATACTTTTATAAGATTCAAGCGTCCATCGTAGATTCTTCGTAGAGAAGCGGCAGGAACACGATATTCTATTCGGCTAACATCTTCTATTAATCAGCAATATTCCTCTAATTACAAGAAGAAAAAAGTGAAAAAAGGAGAAATAGTTCACCGATGTTGCAAATATGTGACAGACATGTTAGTGACAGGTGCCCATTTAGTCAGCCGTTCCATTTATCATTTACACGCTGGTAGGGTGCCATCGCGGCATAACCATATTTACACGTTTTTTTCTTCTTGTTGCTACTACAGCTAAAATTGAAATGCCCTGTATCGCCAACTCACATTACAGTCTTCAGAAAGATTGCACCGAATTTCACTTAAAATTATCTTTGGAGCCAAAAATACCGTTTCAACGTTAAATTACGTTGGAGTGATTGTGCGAATCTTCTTAAAAAAGGATATGAAAGAAAATTAAAGAAAAAACATCTACATAAATATGACTCTCTCCAAAGAAACATTTAACTATAGATGTCTCTAGAGAGCTGCCTTAAAAAAACTTTGTCTTGTTTCTTCTAAACAAGTAAACAGCAAAGATTTCTATCCGAAACAAATAACAGAGTTTTTACCAGATTTCAAGTGATGAATAAAATAAAAGTTTAAATATACCTTTTATTTTTGCCAGAAAAAAATAAAAAGTCTTCTTAATAGTTTTCACCAAAATGGAAAAATAAAAGTTCAAATGGACCTTTTACTTTGCACAGGAAAAATAAAAAGTCCAAAATAACTGTTTGTTAGAGTTCAGTAGCAATAATTTTGTCATTATAATAAAAAAAAAGGATTTTAATGTCTGCTGAAAATTTTACCATTTTTAACTTACGCGTTAGTGACATTAGTAGTCTCGCGGTTATGCAGTATCACCGACGATATGGCATCTAGGTAGATACATGTGATGATTATTGAGTTTGCTTTTTATGACACCTGTTTAATATTTTTATAATTACCTGAGGTAAGGGAGAATTGTAAATTTTATTTGTTTTTGTTTAAAAGCACAAGTTGCAGGTACGTGAAACTAACGGAAATCTTAGCTACTTAAAGGGAAGATATTCTGCGTATTGAACATTGTCTATCTTAATTGAAAAAAAGAAACACAAAACTGCTTTGGAAAATTTGATAATACGATAAGAATATTTTGTGCTTGTTGTTAATTACACTTATTTGGTATAAAAGTGCTAAAATCAATATGCAGTTTTGTATTGTGAACTTTATAAAATAATCCGTGATAACAATGTTATGTAATACGAAGAGTTTGTGCGTATTCTTTCAAATACGTATAATATTAAAATTTGGACGAACAAAGAGTTCGGCAATTCTTTCTGACTTTCAAGAAGAAGTGTCAACTTAGTAATAGAAACGCACGAAAGTTTGAATGAGTCGTGGTTAAATACAGTAATGGAAATCAGTGCTAAAGAAATAAAATATTCCGTGTCATCTCAACCATCAACTTCAACATTTGCGACGCCTTCGTCTTTACCTTCTACATCAACATCGGAATTTTATTTATCAACATTGGAGTCTTCTGCATCAACATTGGAACCTTCTGCATCAACATTGGAACCTTATACATCATCCGGTAGAGGCAGACCAGCAAAATCCCTGGATCACTGCTCGTAAATCACTACAAAGCGAAAACTCAAACAGCATAATGAAGATTTATCAACGGAATTAATGCTTACGATATACGTCGGAGAAACTAGTTAAAAAAGCCTTTATTGTAAAAGCTGTTGATGAAGCTAGTCCAAACCGTGTGAGCACAGTTAAGGAGAATATCGCCACCCCAAAAACCCAGCCGCAGGAATTCACTCCAGAGGAAGCTTTGTCCTTGTTTTTAGACTTGGGGCTTTCTAAAGATAAGGACATTTTCCTAAGATATGAATTGGAAAAGAGAAACCACAAGGCTTTACCAAGCTACAACAAAATTGTCGCAGAAAGAAAGTGTTTGTCTGAAATGCTGCAGACTACCGACAGTTCCGCTTCGGTGCCTCTTCAAAATTTGCTTCATTCAACCGCGAAAATAATTTTAAAGATAAAATCACAGGTTGAAATCGAGAACTTGCCACCACTACTAGTGTTAGTGAGTAAATTGGGATGTGGGGGTGCTGGAAATAATGACGAAAATATAACAGACTTGACCTTCTGAAAACTTAATGCGGAAAAATCCTCGCCCATCATCTGCCAACTTTTGTAGACCTATTAAATTTAAATATTTAAAGGAAACAAAGGAATTGGTTCAAAGTGACGTTGACCTCGTGAAACAAAAAATAAATGCTTTAATGCCGACGAAATGCTTGGTTAACGGCAAAGAAATAGAAGTAATTTATAGGCTTCACTCAACAATGTGTGATGGCAGTGTAACTCAATTTGTGACAGACACCAAATCATCGGCAACTTGTACTTTTTGCCAAAAATATCCAAAAGATTTTCGAAATACTTACACCTAACCAGGGATTTGGAAGTACAAATGACTGGAACACAGCGAGGACGTGGAAATTGTAAAAAAAATTTAAGACCATATTAAATGTTCTTTCTTGTGGTCTTCCTATGTGTAAATGCGGAAAAATTCGGAACCTATGCAGAACATACAGAAATATTACTAAATGAGAAATATGCCTGGAGAAAATTAACAGCGGCAGTCCACAAAATTTTAAGGCATGGAAAAACAATAATACTGCACTATCTTTTGTCAATTGGCGAATTATCGGAAGAAGCCCAGGAAGCCAAAAATAAAGACTACAAGCGCTACAGATAAATGTAAATAATACGTTTGAAAGTATTGCAGCCACCTAATATTTGAATATATATATATATATATATATATATATATATATATATATATATATATATATATATATATATATATATATATATATATATATATATATATATATATATATATTGTATACTTGTACATATTCGTCAAATTTATGTTTTTTAATTAATTATTTTATGCAGATAATAAAATAATTAAAGATTGAGTTAAAAATGTTGTTAAAAGTTTTTAAATAACGTTAAATAATTCATTTATTGACTACTTAAAATTTTGGTAATATATTTTGTGGCACCCTGTAAACCAATTGAACTTTTTTTATCAATTAATGGGTAATAATGTCAAGATCGATTTCCCAAAGTTTCATTATGATATCTTCAACACAACAAAAGTTACAGATTTTTGATAGCCACCAAGTCGTTTTGGCCCACTGTGTGTCGTTTGAAAGACTAGATCTTCTGCCAAAAGGAGTAGCCCACACAGAATGGCCAAACTGAGCAATGTTACTGTTCAAAATTCAACTAATTACTTAAAACTCTTCTCTCTGTTAATGAACCGACAAGGAGATAATAACTGAAACAAAACAATTCACTACAGAACTATATCTCTACTCGCAAGAACTATCACTCCAAATCGTCTTCTTATATTTGTTTAAGAATGTTTTAAAGTGAAAGGTCAAAAATGTTTCCTATAAACATTTTCCCTTCGCTTAGATGAAGAAGCTTGAGCAGAGCAGGTGTTTTGACTCGAGCCGCAAACTTTTAATACCGAAAAAATTGACACCTGTATTTATCATCAGGTATTATATTGATTCGGTGGTAAAAATTTGGCCGTAAGACAATCTCCACTTGTGCGGAGTGTAACATCATGTTTATATGCATCGACATCTGACCCTGCCTTGCTTGTAACTAGCTAATTTGATTATTATATATTATAAATGTTTT
This sequence comes from Leptarthrus brevirostris, assembly GCA_964036015.1. Classification (NCBI taxonomy): domain Eukaryota; kingdom Metazoa; phylum Arthropoda; class Insecta; order Diptera; family Asilidae; genus Leptarthrus; species Leptarthrus brevirostris. The sequence continues at coordinate 72,600,552 of OZ038371.1, forward strand.
ATTGATTATTTATAAATAATAATATATATATATATATATATATATATATATATATATATATATATATATATATATATATATATATATATATATAACTATTTTTTTTCATTAATTATTTATCTGTATATCTTTTTGATAGGTCGTATGACGAGGACGACGAGTACGAGTCCAACATTGATATTCTTGAATCGCAGCTAGATGACATGTCTAACATGATTAATGAGTGGTAGGGACGTCAACGTTTTAATTTTATTAATAAAAGTTGTCACAAATAGATTAACCTTTTTTATCAGAAAATTAATCTTAAGTGTTATAAGGTTGAAAGCAGTCATGACAAGTTAATTGATTAGTGCAAAATTTTCTACCTTTATTAAAAAGAATAATAAAATTCTCATGAACTAAACAGCTCATTTTTTATACTAGTAATTTTCATTACAGATAGGTGTTGAATAGGATACTAAGAAAGATAAGCAAAATAATTTTTACTATTTTATATCTGTATGTGTTTACGATGTAATTGAGACATTGAAAGTTTTCTTATAAACTTCTCAGTTAAAGTCGTTAAATGAACACAAAAAGCTTTTTATTAGAATGAAAATAAATATTGTTTTCAAAGTTACCGTGAGAAATTATTTATAATTTTGTAAAATTTGAACCAAAAATTTGATTCTCGTTTGTTGTATTATAAATAATCTTCGCTTTGATAATATTCATTGTTTGTTAATTACTTTTATTAGTTAAATACTATTATAACAGTTATGTTTCGATCAATTTTTATAGGACCACCAACTTATTTATTAAACATTTGTGTAAGTGGCAGTAAACTAATCTTAAGAAATGAATGTAAATACTTCATTACGAATGTGATGATGCATAAAGAAATAATAAAAAACAAAAATTCTTTGAACTTAAATTTATTTTAATTGCTTAATCTATACTATTATCTATAAAAACCACTTGATTAAAATATGTTTGATCGAAATGTGTTTACAAGTTGCTAAATTCTGCTTCAAAAGTTTATTGAGAAATACCGTTTTTAATCATAATTGAAGTTTTTAAAAATTTTTTGAGAATTTAGAAAAACCCTGCGTATACATTAGATTAACGCAATATATTAATATTATGTAATAACCTTTCTGGGTGGTGTTGTTCCTCAGCACGCAGATGAGCAATCACAAAGGGTAGGTTATTTGGAACAGCTTAACAAAACCTTAATTGCGGTGATGCAGATATTTCTCGCCTTAACTCGGGATTGTGGGATTAATACATTGATACAGCTTGAAAAGCCTTAGGCCTTAAGTAAACACTGGATGAGACTAATCTGGGTTATTGTTTTGGGCTATTGTATTTATACATATTTTCTGCTTACTACTTAATTCTAAAGTTCTTATTAACTAACATTGTTTTTTAATAGATTATTCGATATAAATCTTACCAAATACTCAAATCCAGTATAATCACTTTTAAGTGTCAAATTGCTTATTTTCCGTTAATTACGCGCGTGGCTCCTTTTGCTGCACAAAGCAGTTTCCCGGTGGTTCGTGTTTGAGTTCATTGTTTGTTTACAGTGTTCAGGCATGAAACTTGATTACCCTGATATGTGGGTTAGCACTTAACTGTGCTGCCTGGCTTTACGTATGTTTTTCACAAATTCCAAATGATAATTTGTGGTAGGTCGGGAACTTACGTGATTCATATTTATGTGCACTTTTTGATTTGAGTATTTAATTAGATTGCTACAATTTGTAGTATATGTTGAATAAATGTTGATAGTGCGTGTTTGTTATTTTCCTCTTTTAGCTGCTAGGACATCGATAAAAATACAATGCTAAGTGCAATTGAAAGAAATCTTCAACTTATAATTTTTATTTCATGATACTTTGACTGTTATACTGAAGCTTATTAACTTAACCCTAAAATAATTCTTTTCTTAGCTTGGTTTGGTTTAAATTGCGGGTGTGAGCTGCTCAAGCGCTGCGGCCACTAGGCCCTATTGTGCTAATCCTCTTAACTCCTTACAACAAGTCGGCCACGTCGAAGAGGTTCAACAGCTCCCGCAGTGGGGAGTCACTTCGCTCACTCGTTACCAGGGTTGGTTTCCCGAATAGGCTAAATCTGCAGACAAAGTTTGCAGGTGGGGTCAATTGCTCTGCCTTTTTTTACCAGGTGTTTCCTCAGCTGACAATGGCCGGTAAGCAAACCAGCCAAAGTTTGGGTCCCGTATTTGGCAACTCGACTCGAATCATCAAATTGAGAGATATACGTGCTACTACTACTACTACTTTGGTTCTGTCGTCTTTTGCGAATTTTTTAGTGATTATTTTATTTGTTTTCAGAATGGATTCTATTGTCGTTCACTTTTTTAGAGATACTGAAACACAGATTAAAAGAGTAACGAGATACTTTCAATCCTCTGGAATTAATCGATAATAGGTACTTTATTTGTTAGTATTTTAATGTGGAAAAAGAACTTATTGGTTCGCAGTTTTGTCAGGAAGTTTCGTATTTCTGAAGGTGCATTCAAATATTTGGGGGATGCATTCTCAAAGTCTCGATACAACACTTCAAGGAGGATAAGTGCTATTCCTCCTATATTAAGAATTGCAGCAGCTTTACGCTTTATTTCTCAGGGTTTATATTAAGAAACTTTTGGCGAATCATATCGTATATCAAAGTCTCAATCTACATTTTCTGTAATTTTGTCTCAGGCTATTGATTTCATGGTAGATATCATGTGCCCTAACTGGGTTTCGTTTATGATGGATATAGAAGAAAAAAACAAGCCAAAAGGTATTTTTATGAAGCCGGGTGCTTTCGTTAATGCATATTTGCGTGCGCAAATATGCGCAAATGCAAGAAATTTGCTTTCGTGACATTTGCAACAAGCCATTTTGCGCCTGTATGCATGCATGCATTAGTGAACTTCTTTGGCCATAATTACAAATGGTATTAATTATTTATACAATTAGTTAAATTACAGTACCCATTTTAATATGAACTAAATACTAGTAAATAAAAGCAGAACCGGCGTTGGCTTTCCTAAAATTTCATTCTTCTTCTTAAACATAAGAGCCGCACGCAGTTAAAAATGTATGCAGAACTTGCGCTCATTTGCTTCGCACGTTTGAATTAATGAACCTTGTGCAAACGCATGTTTTGATTTCTTGCTTTAATGAACTTTATGCAAAAGCAAATATGCGCAAACATGCATTAATGAAAGTACCCGCCATTGGATTTCATGGAGTTATTGGATGTGTTGATGGAACACATATTCCCATCAACAAACATTTATTCTTCGGCAAAGAAGGATGCTATACTATATATGTTGTGATTGTAACTAAACGTTTTTATTATTTACTCTATAATAAGGTACCAAATAACTTGTATAATTAGAGGTGTGTGATCATAAAATGCGAATTCGAGCTGTTGATGCTAAATTTGGGGGAGCCTCACATGATGCATCAGTTTGGAGTTTAAGTAGTTTTAGAAAATATTTAGAGGAAAGCAATACCGAAAACTCACGAAGTTGGATTCTTGGTAAGTTTTTTTCCGCTTTATGTGCTTACTTGTGTATGTAACCATATTTAAATTAGGTGACTCTGGATACCCATTGAAACCGTGGATTATCACAGCTTATCGTGGAGCCCTTGAGGGAGGTAAAAATGCACAATGTAATAAGAACCACTCCAAAACTAGAAACATCGTTGAAAGGACGATATGTTAACTAAAGTCGATATTTCGATGCCTGTCCAGGGAAAGGGTCCTTTACTTCAAACCTCTAAAAGCATCAAAAATTATAAATGTATGCTCCGCTTTACACAATATTGCAATAAAATACAGAGTTGAGTTCAACGAAGCTATAGTTTAGAGGAATCATCTCCAGACGAATGTGTTTGTTATTAATGAAATGTATCCATCAGCTGTAAGATTAAGGGATGAAATTCGTGATTCAATTTGTTAATAAATAATTATAGAAAACAGATTTATTTTTACTCTTAAATTATATTAACATATGTCTCTTTCATTATCACAAGTATTTTATTTAAAACTAAAAAAAAGTTTAATTCAATTCTAGACTAGTTTCGCCTCTCTAATTGTAAATAAAAAACTTTCAGTCTACGGAAAATAATAAATAAAAGTAATTATTGCAAGTCTTCCTTGTCCTCTAAATTGCGCTGTTGCACTAAGAACATTTCTCTTTTGATTTTCACGAATCTACTAGCCCTCTAGTAGTAGTCCTTAATCTAGCGAGTTCCCCCGTCTACCATGAAACGTTCCTGTCGTGGGAGCTTACTGACCGCAAGTGCGACATCTTGCGAAGACTTTACCGAGCCCATGAACCCATAGTCTACCACCCAGTTCTTCTTTATAGGTAACCTAATTAGTAGTCCGTGGGTCCAGGTATTCCTTTACTTCATTGACACATTCCCCAACTCTGAAGAGAGGATGGCTCGTTAGACACTCTCCAGTCACCAGTTCTGATATGCAGCCACTGGCGAAAGTGATGTCAATTACCTCCCTGCGATGGCCATTGTCAAAGGTAGGATCAGATCCACGGTTTAGAGCAACTAAGTTAGTAGTTAACAAATAATCGATAAGGTACTCACCTCTTCTCTTGCTGCCGGTGCTCCCCCAGTTGATGTGGGGTGAGTACGCGTCGCATCCAATTAGCAAGTGTGCCGCGCTTGTCGACGCGATGAGATCCCTGAGTTCTCTCGTCGGTGGTGGTTCAGCAGAGTCGAATGAGAAGAACGCAAAGCAGAATAACATCCAGCATCTAAGCCACCCCCCCCCCCCCCCTCCCGCGCATACCTCCACTCACAGCTGTAAGGTCCCTCGAACACAAGTCTGTGGAAGGCATACAGTTAATTTTTGTTTTATTATATACAATAGAGGTCCGCGGTCTGCTGTCCTTTGTATCATAAACGGTTCCAAATCCAGCATGTCGCAGTCCCGAAATCTGCCCGCAACTTACCCAAGGATCCTGGATGAGTACCAGACTCATAGCTTGAGTGGCCAACAGGCTGCAGAGAACTGCCGAGGCAGCCCTACTCTATTGTAGGTTTGCTTGGACCACCATCATCGGCTGCCTTAAACAGCACACAGGTGATGCTAAAGAAGAGCCTCATTTACCACTCTTTCAATATCTGTATAGAACCTTCGTCTATGGAGAGGGCCAGTGCCTGTCCGCCTTGTTCCACTTTACGGCCCAATAATTTCCAAGAGGACGCTGGAATCGGCTGATTTTGCATTTCAAGCTTCCTCAGAACTGCTGCCCCTTTTTTTTGGAGATTCATACTACCACCCTGCATGGCTTTGAGGGAGGCCCCTTCCCAAGGTGCAAGCGTAGGTACCACTCGCTCTAACTAACCTCTGGTGTCCGCCGTAGCACAAGTTAGCCTCAATGAGCCCCTTGACACTCGGGATCCCCAGAATTGTGAAGCAGTTTCTTCGGCCCTAGCCTGGTCAAGTGCGTTCCTCAGAGCCTCGATCTGCTCATCGGCCTGCCTGCTTCGTGGATATTCAGCAGGTATCGCAGCCATAGGTATCCCTGCAAGCAGGTTCCTGTAGTTACGTCAACTAACTGTACCGTGGGGTTTTTATGAATCATTGCTTCGTAAATTATTAATTAATTAAAACTGAGTTTTAATTGTTTCAAACTTTATTTTTATTATTCCCATACGCGTATTTCGGCTTATGAGGCCATTTTCAAGGGAGTCAAATACAAACTGATTCTAGTGCTTAGATTTCCCAACATATACAACAATCCTAAGATTTATATGACTGCAAGAGTATTCACATACGGATTTGCAAGAGTATTCACATACGGATGAATGTCCGTTTAGTTAGTCAATCGGTTTTTGGTACAGATATGTTGACGATGTTCTCTGTCTACGTACTCCGATGTAATTATTCCGGCAAACTCGAACCACCCTTATTGCATAAAATTATCTGCTTTTCATTCCATGATTAATAGACTGTTCACAATCCCAATTTCACATGAATTATTTTAAAAAGAATGTCAAATAATTAAGGCAATTGCAAGAAACAATGGCTATGTAGAAAGTTTGATAGATAAGCTTATTAGAAATAAAAATAAAGAAATAGCTCTAAGAAATATTTATCCAAAGTCAAAAGAAGAAAATAATAGAAAATGGATCAAATTAAAATATATAGGAAAATCTAGTGAGGCAATTGCAAAAAAGTTAAAAAATAAATTAAATGTTAACGGCGCGCTTTATACCAATTGTATTTAAAAAAATTATATCTGTAATTATAAAGGCAAAAATGATAGGCTACAAGAAGCAGTTGTATACAAAATTGCTTGTAATGACTCTGATAGTATTTACATTGGACAAACAGGACGTAATTTTAAAACAAGATTTAAGTAACATATAAATTCATTAAAAAATAATAAGCTCGATTCAATGGTAGCGAAACATTTATATGAAACCGGACATAGGTAAAAAGCTTGATATTTTAGAATCTTGTTACATTAAAAAGGGATTGATTAAACAGCATAACTTGCTAAATGAGCAAATAGACTATAATTGCTTACCGGTAACCGAATTTATAGTCCAGCAAATCCGTATGTGAATACTCTTGCAGTCATATAAATCTTAGGATTGTTGAATATGTTGGGAAATCTAAGCACTAGAATCAGTTTGTATTTGACTCCCTTGAAAATGGCCTCATCAGAAGAAATACGCGTATCGGAATAATTAAAATAAAGTTTGAAACAAGTTAAACTCAGTTTTAATTAATTAATAATTAAGGTCCCTGTAGAGTGGCTTAGTCCCTACTCTACCCATCTTCTTTTGCTTAGGGGCTTGGCCCCCAGGAGAGTCACCATCAAATCGGTTGCGCTTTGCCGCCGACGTCTCTGGTGTTTGAGCCCCATATGTGAGGCCGCTGCATATTACCAGGAGGCCTAGTGCCAGAGCCAGAGCCAGATGGTTTCACCAGCTTAGGGCGGGAGCGTGCATTACTGCCACTCCCACCAGCCGCTGGCTTTTTTCTGGTCTGCTCACCGGCAGATTCAGGCTGCTGAGGAGGGGCAGGTGTACTTTTTTACTGTGATTACTGTATTATAAGATATTTGGCTTATGTACATCTAGTGGTTCAAATTCCGTGGGGTCCCGCACTATTTTTGGTCCCCCGCATTTTGTAATTATCCAGCATTTTCGAGAATATATGAGACTTTTTAGTAAATGTATTTGTTTTTAACTTTACCATGTTTGTTTTACACCATGTCAAATGGGCCTTGTCCATTCCTTAAGAACTATGTAAGCTATATGTACTAATATTCTACAAAAAATTATGGAGAGATTGTTGTCAATGCTGATGAATCATTACTCATGTCATTCTTTAGAGATTCTATTAAATTGTTTATACAGGATGTTTCAGATCTGGTGTGCCAAAATAAGTTGGGTGATAGATCTCAACTAGACAACAAAAAATGGTATGGCAGGGAGGGGAGTGCAATCTCAACCGTTTGGGAATTACAGGAACCACAACTTGATTTTTAACTTTTCGTCTACTCAACGCAGAGACATCAAACAAACGCAAAAAAATTACTATCCGGACTTGATCCAGTTGATTATACTATGATCGGCCCTCTTCTCCCTTACTATTTTGAGAATCTTATCGATTCTGATATTATTGAAGGTACCTTCTATGTCAATGCAGCAGGCAAACGCTGCTTCTTTTTACATCAATGCTTTTTTCAATTGTTATAACAGGCTATGTAGAGCAAAATCAACCGATCTACCTTTCATATATACATGTTGACAACTTGATAGTTGGTTCATGCCTATTTGTTCCCTTAACTCCAATTCCATGAGTCTTTCTAGACTTTTTAGTAAGAATGAGGTAAGGCTAGTTGGTCTATACGCATTAGATGTGCTGGGTTTGGGTAGAAATATAACCTTTGCCACTTTCCAATTTTTAGGACTGCAGCTGAACTTTAGGCACGCTCTAAAAAGTTGGGCGAGTATGTTCCAGATTCTGTTACCTCCTTTCTGCTTTGTACTCCTCCCAGAGTTTCCCTCTTTGGTGTTTATAAGTTTTATTGAATAGCTTTCTCGGTCATTTTCTCATTTCCTTAAGTCGAGGTTTCATCCATTTCTGCTTCCATATTGTTTTCAAACGTTTCTTTGTAACGCGCTTCCTCGAATGCGAGTCTGATAACAAATTCAATTTTAGCAGTTTCATCATCGATTCCCTCTGTCGATTCCAAAGGAACATTACTTGTCGGACTACTTACTCGTAACCCGTTAAAATGGATCTTGAAGCCCTGAACACACAAAAACAGTTGACGGATCGGTTAAGCTCATGCTTGAAAATTTGAACCCGGAAAATACATCTACAAGCTAGGCCTTATCTGCGTCACTTTGGCGGAGGGTCGTACATGCCTGTCTAAAGTATTGACGTATCCATTACATTAAAAAAACTATAAAAAGGCTCTTAAATCACATGATTAGAGTTTCAAACCACCTAAAAAGGCAGTGATTCGTCAAGAGCTAACGAAATTCTTAGAAACAGTGTGCAAACAAAACGTTGAACAGCATGACCCAGAATTTGTTGTTAGGAGTACTTAGCTACTACAAAAATTAAAACCGAAATAAATATTTAGGTTGATATTTATGTAAAACAAACATGCTGAAATTAATTTGTATATTTGTTTTATTCTTTAAAATTCATAACAATTAATTTGAAGACAATTTTGTCCGGTATTAACATTTTCCTAAGAATTTTTAAAAATCCCGTTGTATCCCGTATCAATTTAAGGTGACTGAGAAATTTACATATATATACATTTTCGAAAATGTTAGGCAAGTGCGGTTTCAACCCGTACTGCAGCATCTTAAGTGCTGTCTAAAAATTAATAACAAAAAAAATTGGCGTATACTGTATACTAATTTTGTACAATATTTCATCTCCCCACGTTAACGGGAAACCAAGCAATCTCCAGTATAATAAATAATCAACATAATAAATTATCATCATATGGAAACATTTTACAAAAATATTTATGGAAGTGCGGTTTCAACCCGTCCTCCAGCATTTTAAGTGCTGAACCAAAATTAATTACACAGAAAGGAATTTATGATTTATCTACCTGCGTTAAGCGGTAGTGCCAAAGTAACAGAAAATTCACAGCCGCCACGCTTTCAGTGGCTTTGCGGAAGGCCCTTCTTGCAAGGAATGTTGTGGTGTGTCCATTTTGCGGACGGCATTTGTACAAAACGTTCAAAAAACAGTGTTGGGATATTGTAGGCGGTGACAAATTAATTTAAAATTCACGTTCGGCACGCGCCTTGTGGCTTTTCAGAAAAGTCCTTTTGCAAGGAAGAGGGTCCATTTATATACATATTTATATTTATATACACATATATATATACACACACACACACACACACACATATATATATATATATATATATATATATATGTAGAGAACGACTTAAAAGAAATCTTTACAGTGCGCACAGGTTTTTTTGAGAAATTACTAACAATCTTAAACTTAAATAACTTAATTAACGTATAGAAAAATGATCCGACTCCAGTAATGGTTCCTCAGCCATCGCTCTTCTGTTTGTCGCGTTTGTGTGAGTGCCATTTGCAGCTTGCGTTGAGGAATGAGTGTACAGGGTGGTCAATATTTTTCTTCGGACTTTTATTTGTCAAGATTCAGATCCTAAAATCGCCCATCCTGCCGAACGCCTGGGTAACAATCTGATTTGAAATTCATTTCGTCAGACTTTACTTTATCGGAATAATTAAATTTGCTCTTCTACTTTGAGTCCTCGGCGACTTTCATGATTTATTTTTCATTTCTTCGTTTTTTTTAATATAGGTAATTCAATGTCGGGAAATCCCTTTTTTATAACTAATATGGTTTCTTTCTTGGGCTACTTTATTTCAGCTTTTCCTAAATGTCGTCTTCGCATTTAACGCCTTAATTATAGGGTGTTTCATCGCATTGGGATAAAACTTCTCTATAAAAACAATTACCTCGCATATTTGATAGCAAGCGTCTTTAATATATCTTCGTAAATTTCGTCTAAATTTTTCGTCTTGGTTATTATCAACGTCTTTGAATGATCCTCGTATACTGCATCTTACTCTTATTATTATTCTTGGCTTAAAAGAATAGTAATAGAAATCGTCTTATGTTTACTGAGATTCACTGCTTAGTTAGTTATCTCAGGCACTTCAGAATTGTTTGAGATTTCGTTTTAATCCATAGAATCTGTACCATCATCTTCACTTTCGAAACAGACATAGTGCTTCATATTGTCGGCGTTGGTAGATGTAACATTCGGTCCTTCGTGTTGACCAATTTTAATAACGTTATACCGCTCGTTACTTTTCACTTTGACAATTTTATACGGGCCTAAGAACTTATTTTAAGGCCACTACCGAACTGCGTCCTCTTAATGGCTACCACGTCGCCCACGTTATATTTGGTTGCTTTACGTCTTTTCCTGTTTTAAGTTCTACGATTATCCTCCTGGACAGCAATTATTTATTTAACTGCAGCTTCTCTAAGTAAATTTCGCTCTTCGTTGAATACTTCAATTATTTCTTGTTGAATGACCTCACCTAATTGTACGCATTCTGCACTTATCATCTTCGTTCCAAAAAGTAACTCAAACGGAGTTGCCCGGGTGCTGCGGGAAATACTGTTGTTATTGAATCTTTGCACTCGGTCTACGTATCGGTACCATTCATCTGGGTTTCCCATCGCTAACTTTGTTAAAACGGCTATGACTACTTTATGTATTCTCTCCACTTGACCATTGCCGCGGGGAACGCCGGTAGTAATTTGGATACATTCAATGCTCTCATTGTTGCAATACTCCTGAAATGTTGATGAAGTAAATGCTGGGCCTCGATCAGTCACTATTCTTGCGGGATTGCCAAAAATTGATTGCTGCCGTTCTAACTTTTCCAATACTTCGGCGGTCGATACAGTTTTAGTTGGGTAAAGCCATACAAATTTCGTGAATCCATCGATCACGGTTAAGATGTGTTTGTATTTTTTATTGGTTAACGTCATGGGCCTTAAGTGATCGATGTCTTACGTCTGCAATGGTATCCCCTCTTTTGGAATTGGGTGTAAGAAACCTTCTTTCTTTCCTTGCTTTGAGGCGAGTATACACCTTACCCAATTGTGTATGCATAACAAAATCTTTTCTCTACATTTTGGAATAAAGTATTCTCGATTTATTAATTCTTCCACCTTTTTGGTCCCGAAATGCCCCTGCTCATGTACATCTTTAATGATTTCCGCTTGCATGGCTTTAGGAATGTACAGCAATTTGTTGCCATCTTTGACTTTAAAGAGAACGTCTCTTTCGACAACATAGTCTTCATAACTGGTGTGTTTCAAAACTTCTACAATTGCTTTCACCTTATCGTCCTTTTGTTGAGCTGCTCGTATACGGATAAGAAGATTGTCACTCGGAAGCATAATGGAGGGTATTCGGTATTTTTAAAAGCGCTACAGTCAGTAATAATCTTGAATGGGATGCCAATCAGATATACACGAAGTTTCTTAATTGCATTTACTATAGCCAAAACCTCTAGTTCATAACTTGTATAATTTTGCTCTGGCTTGGTGGTCTTTCTACTATAAAAGTAAACTGGATGCCATTATGAGTCCTCAGGGTTCTTTTGTAATAGGGCAGCACCATATCCGAATTTGCTGGCGTCCGTGTGTAACTCTATATCGACGTTCGGTTGGTATATCATCAGCACTGGTCTTGCGCACAATCTGAATTTTAATTCTTGAAATGCACGTTTCTGTTCACCACCAAATTCGAATACTGCATCTTTTTTAAGTAAGTCACTTAGTGGTTTTGCTATGGATGAATAGTTAGAAATGAATCGACGGAAATATCCGCTCAACCCAAGGAAAGCTTGAACCTGTTTAATATTTCGTGGTTCCGGATATTTTCCGACTGCTAGTATCTTATCTATTGAAGGCTTCACTGCTCCGTTAGCTATCTCGTATCCCAAGTATTGGATACTTTTACGTAATAGCTGGCACTTTTCCCATTTGATTTCTAAGCCATACTCACTTGCAACTTGTAACACCTCTTTTAGATTTTCCAATGCTTGCTTTTCAGTTTCAGCTGGAATGACCAAGTCGTCCACTTAGGTGAGAGCCTTTCCTTCTCTTATTAGACTATCGAATACTTTATTAACAAACCTTTGGAATAAAACTGGAGAAGTACACAAATCAAACGGCGCCCTCTTAAATTCGAAGTGACCAAAGGGAGTCACAAAAGCAGTGTACTTTCGGGAATCAGGAGCAATCGGAACATGAAAGAATCCATTTTTCAGATCCAGTGTTGAAAATACTTTGGCACGGCACAACCGGTCTATGTTATCGTCCATTAAAGGAAGTGGATAACGATCTTTTATTACTACTCGGTTCAACTTGCGATAGTCAATACAAATGCGCTTCGTTCCATCCTTCTTATTGACTAGTACGATGGGACTCGCAAAATCGGAAGAACTATTCTATTATACCGTTTTTCAGCCAATCTTCTAATTGCTCTCGGACTATTATATTCTCTGCTATTGATAGTCGTCTAACTGCTTAACCTTCCTTCTAATATCTTCGTCACTTATATCTTTACAGTCCAATTCACCAACAAAAATCTGTAAGCATGAGGGAAAAATAAAGTCTTCCCACGGTTTAATAATAATTCCATGAGGGCTTATACTAATTGAAATGCGGCTTAGCAAGGTTTTCCCTATAATCATCTCCTTTGTAAAATATGTTCCGGTACAACATGTAGAGTTTCCACAAACTCATGGTAATCAATTTTTAAATTCGCTTTAAATGACCCCATTGTTAACATTTCAGCTGATCCTACCCCCTTAAATTTAACCGGGACATTCAAATTCGGCTTACCTAACCTTCCAAGCTAAGATCGCTCCCTCTATCAATGTAGGCTACTAAGCATATGCCATTCACATCTACTGGTTTTGTCATCATACCCATTTCATTGTCGATTTTCTTCACTAACGCGAGATCGTTTTTCTTTTTTGAACACTCAGTTGCTTTGTGCCCAAAACTTCCACAATTGAAGCACTTGGTGCCTAAATTCTTTTTACGGCAGTCCTTGGAAATATCTCCCCGACATCCGCAATTGTAACACCTTTTGTCGTTTCGTACTTTTTCTAGCTTTGCACGATCTTGACTTGATTATGGTCGAGGTCTCCTTTCATTACCACGCTGATCTTCATCCATAATCAAACTATAAATTTTTAACTTCTCCTTAAAATCATCTAAATTCTTTGCACCGTATAATATCGACTTATTGAATTCGGTATCCGAGAGACCACTAATTACATATTTCATAATGGCTTCGTCTTCTAGCTCAGCATTGCTTTCTATTTCTAGCATAACAAAATAATAGTCTAAAAGGCCTTCATCAGGTTTTTTCTTAGGATTTATCAATTTAGTATGAATTTCCGCACTATTGTGTGTTACCCTAAATTCCTTCACCAAAAACTCTCTAAGTGAAGGCCAAGACTTTAGATTAGTAGCTGAGTTAACTGCACACTTTGCTGTGTCTGTTAAAAGACGTTTAGCGTAAATTAATTTTTGGAGATCTGAGAATCCTAGGATGTTTGCGTTCTCCTCATATTCTTGCACCCATTTTAATACGCGTTGGCCAACTTTTCCACCGAATTTTGAAACTGAACATTCTAAATCTTCGAACTTAAATGAATATACACCAGTCTGTATTAACCCCAACGCTTCTTTTGCCTTTCTTCGTAATTTTTGACAGTTCTTAGATAACCAAGCACACCCAAACCTTAAAAGTGAATGTTTCACGCAACGCAAGTTGTATATCTCTATTTAAATAAAAGAAATTCACCGATTCTGTTTAAAATATTGTCTTTGGATTGAAATATTTGCACCTGATACTTCACAGCAAGGTTATAATTCAATAACTGATGTTCAATTACCATGCACTCCAATAAGAATAAAAGAAAGATTCGAATTTACCTTAGTGAATTTCTAGTTACCACACAAGTTTAGTTGCAGCCGCTGATTATATGATAAGCCCTGTACACTCAAACGGATTCCATCTGGCACGCTATTCACTGTATTTTCTTGGTACTCGTGATGAAAAATATACTGTTGAGATGAGTGACAACCACGACCGGTCCAAACTCTGAACTGCAAAGAACCTTCTCTTGCTTTGTGTTTATCACTAAAATTGTATAATCTGCAAAGAGAAACTTTAGAGAATGTCGAAATGAGTGTATTTCGTTGTGTGTAGTGGTCACAGATACTTATTGCCCGGCTGAGGATTTTAAAACGGCGATTAACTGAACCTGCGAAGATCCCGTTGCTGCTGTCTGTCTTTCTTAGTACACAAAACTCAAAGCAATGCGATTTTTCCCATCTAGTCACTTCTTTCAATGCAATATTTTTTTTAATTTCGCGTAAATTCTAATCATATTTCTCGACTGCTTCGCATCCCGGTTGAGCCCATATATTTTCTGTAGAGAACGAGTTAAAAGAAATCTTACAGTGCGCACCGGTTTATTATTTATTTAAGCTTAATACAAGCTATTGCATAAAAAATACAAAAATAAAAGGTTAAATACAAACTATAACTTAATACTAATTCTACAGAATATAATAAATGAATAATTAGGAATAAATAAATAAAAAGTATAAGCTACAATATGAGCTATATATATTGGTAACTGGCAGAAGGCGAAAGGAAGAAGAATTAAAGTAGGCGATCAGGATCAAGATGGGCGGGGTCAAGATATAAGGCTTTGTGGAGTGATGATTTACTCAGATGGAAGTCAAAAGAGGAAAGGTCGTTGACTTTTCGTAACATCCTGGTAATTGGCTCGCTTTGACCGTAGTTTGTGCGATGGCGATCGAGTCGGAAAAGGGGAGTGGACCTAAGGTTACGGGGATTGGTATAGATGGGTAAAGATTGCAGGATTGAGGGGCAGTCTATGGCACCAGTTAATAATTGATAAATGAAGAGAATGTCGGAAACATCACGACGTTTGCTTAGAGGTTGTAAGTCGATCAGTTTCAGACGGTTTTCATAGGGAGGAAGGTTGAATCTGTCAACCCACGGAAGATCACGTAGAGCAAAGCGAATAAACCTACGCTGGACAGATGCAATCCTATTAATGTGAGTTGTTTGTGTAGGGGACCATACCTGGCTGGCATATTCAAGGAGAGGTCTAACGAAGGAGACGTAGAGAGATTTGGAAACATAAGGTTTGGAGAACTTTCTAGACCAGCGCTTCACAAACCCTAGCGCGGAGTTAGCTCTGTTAATTATGCTGTCAATGTGGGAGCGGAAATTGAGTTCACTATCACAGATTATTCCTAAGTCACACAAAGAGGTAACGATAGGGACTGGTACGTCGGTTAACATATAGACTCTCGGGGTGGCGGTAAGACGCTTGCGGGAATAAGAGATGGACTGGCATTTGGAGACATTGAGCTCAAGAATGTTTTTCATGCACCATGTGATGAATGAATCGAGGTCTTCTTGCAGGAGAAGAGAGTCGGTAGTGGAGGAGATATGTTTGATTATTTTCATGTCATCGGCATAAATGGACAACTCTGAGTGTTTGATGACACATTCAACATCATTTATTGTGAGGATAAAAAGCAATGGACCTAGGTGGCTGCCCTGAGGGACGCTGGAACGAGCGACAATAGGGTTAGAAATGGATGAACTGAAAAGAATATTGTACTGACGGTTGTTGAGGTAGGATCGGATCCAGGAGATGAATCTGGGGGGAAGCCTAGGCGATCAAGTTTGAACAAGATAACGTTATGGGAGATCTTGTCGAAGGCTTTACTAAAATCGGTGGCGATAACATCAACATCTTTACCGTTTTCCAGGGCAGATAGGGTTTTAGAGACGAAGTCAGTAAGGTTGGTGGTTGTAGATCTACCTTTGAGGAAGCCATGCTGTGAGAGTGAGAAGATAGACTTACAGTGGAAGAACATGGAATCATAGACCAATTTTTCGAATAGTTTAGGTATGGATGATAATTTAGCAATGGGTCTGTAGTTGGACACATCGTTCTTGCAACCTTTCTTGAAGATGGGAATAATATACGAATTTTTCCATAATTGAGGGAAAACCCCTTGAGTGACCGAGAGACGAAAAAGCAAAGTAAGGGGTTGGACTAGATGTATGGCACACTTTTTCAGAACAATGGCCGGGAAATTACTAACAATCTTAAACTTAAATAACTTAATTAACGTATAGAAAAATGATCCGACTCCAGTAATGGTTCCTCAGCCAGTGTCCTCACGGCTTGCTCTTCGTCTCCGTATCATCGCTCTTCTGTTTGTCGCGTTTGTGTGAGTGCCCTTTGCAGCTTGCGTTGAGGAATGAGTGTACAGGGTGGTCAATATTTTTCTTCGGACTTTTATTTGTCAAGATTCAGATCCTACATATAATATAATATATACATATATATATATATATATATATATATATATATATATATATATATATATATATATATATATATATATATATATATATATATATATATATATATATATATATATATATATATATATATATATATATATATATATATATATATATATATATATATATATATATATATATATATATATATATATATATATATATATATAGTATATGTGTGTGGAATATTAGGGAAGAATAAATAAATAAAACACTTGAGCTAAGTTAAAAATTCAAAGCGTTTGTTTTATTTATCATACTACATAAACGTGAAGGTAAAACAAGTGCTTTTACTTTTCGTTTTTAGATAGCCCCGCAGTTGAACTAGGAGTGTTCTCGCCTCTCTGTATCGATGCCGTCCTCATACAATGCTCAAGTGCAAGTTCGCAGACATGTTGTATGGCGTTGCCGGATCCTACAATTCGGCTGTCCTGAATTCTCACCGGCCCGGTGAGTGGATACGTCTGGTAAGTTTGTTGTAGTTTCTATCTTCCTCCCTAATGTAGGGTTTTGGTATATTCATCATTGCTGCGTCTACAGTTCCAGGTTGCTTCTTGTACTTCACCTCTTACTTCTTCGTTTCTTCATGGGTTGCATCGTTCTAACTTCTTAATTTACGTCGTTATTGCATCGTGAGTTATGTAGTCATCGTTCCATCTTCAGGTATAGGCCTATTTTGGCGTCTTGCAAAGGAAGCATACTATTCTGGAAACGTAAGCACATGGCATCTTAGTAGAGGAGAAATGATATGAAAACTATTTCTTGCAGTGACCTGAGTCATATTTGTGGCTGCTTATTAAGCATTTAGTTGAGGCATCGTTAGGTAAAATTTCATGAGAGGCGATTAACATTTCTTTAAGGGTTGTCAGTGAGTTTGTTTTTATTCGGCGGCAGTAGATGTCGTTCTAGGGCCCTCATGTTGGTCTACTTTGTATACATCATACCTCTCGTTCGCCTTGAATTTTGAGACACGATAAGGACCTAAATATTTCGGACTGATTTTTAATCCACTTCCAAACTGGGTCCGCCGTATAGCGACCAGTTCACCGACATTAAAGGTAATTGCTGCTTTTCTTCCTTTGTTATAGTGTTTTTTATTCTCTTCTTGTACTTTTCTATATTTTTTGCTGCTTGTTGTCTGCGCTCATCACGATCTTCTTGGAATAACTTGACTATTTCCTGTTCTATTTCTTTCTTGAAATCAATATCATCTGGCAGCCTCATCTTTTTTCCAAATAATAGTTCGAATGGAGTTGTTGCGATGGTTCGTTGATAAGAGCTATTAAGCCAATTCTAAGTAGCAAAGTAAGGGGTTGGACTAGATGTATGGCACACTTTTTCAGAACAATGGCCGGGAAATTACTAACAATCTTAAACTTAAATAACTTAATTAACGTATAGAAAAATGATCCGACTCCAGTAATGGTTCCTCAGCCAGTGTCCTCATTGCTTGCTCTTCGTCTCCGTATCATCGCTCTTCTGTTTGTCGCGTTTGTGTGAGTGCCCTTTGCAGCTTGCGTTGAGGAATGAGTGTACAGGGTGGTCAATATTTTTCTTCGGACTTTTATTTGTCAAGATTCAGATCCTACATATAATATAATATATATATATATATATATATATATATATATATATATATATAGTATATGTGTGTGGAATATTAGGGAAGAATAAATAAATAAAACACTTGAGCTAAGTTAAAAATTCAAAGCGTTTGTTTTATTTATCATACTACATAAACGTGAAGGTAAAACAAGTGCTTTTACTTTTCGTTTTTAGATAGCCCCGCAGTTGAACTAGGAGTGTTCTCGCCTCTCTGTATCGATGCCGTCCTCATACAATGCTCAAGTGCAAGTTCGCAGACATGTTGTATGGCGTTGCCGGATCCTACAATTCGGCTGTCCTGAATTCTCACCGGCCCGGTGAGTGGATACGTCTGGTAAGTTTGTTGTAGTTTCTATCTTCCTCCCTAATGTAGGGTTTTGGTATATTCATCATTGCTGCGTCTACAGTTCCAGGTTGCTTCTTGTACTTCACCTCTTACTTCTTCGTTTCTTCATGGGTTGCATCGTTCTAACTTCTTAATTTACGTCGTTATTGCATCGTGAGTTATGTAGTCATCGTTCCATCTTCAGGTATTGGCCTATTTTGGCGTCTTGCAAAGGAAGCATACTATTCTGGAAACGTAAGCACATTTCATCGTAGTAGAGGAGAAATGATATGAAAACTATTTCTTGCAGTGACCTGAGTCATATTTGTGGCTGCTTATTAAGCATTTAGTTGAGGCATCGTTAGGTAAAATTTCATGAGAGGCGATTAACATTTCTTTAAGGGTTGTCAGTGAGTTTGTTTTTATTCGGCGGCAGTAGATGTCGTTCTAGGGCCCTCATGTTGGCCTACTTTGTATACATCATACCTCTCGTTCGCCTTGAATTTTGAGACACGATAAGGACCTAAATATTTCGGACTGATTTTTAATCCACTTCCAAACTGGGTCCGCCGTATAGCGACCAGTTCACCGACATTAAAGGTAATTGCTGCTTTTCTTCCTTTGTTATAGTGTTTTTTATTCTCTTCTTGTACTTTTCTATATTTTTTGCTGCTTGTTGTCTGCGCTCATCACGATCTTCTTGGAATAACTTGACTATTTCCTGTTCTATTTCTTTCTTGAAATCAATATCATCTGGCAGCCTCATCTTTTTTCCAAATAATAGTTCGAATGGAGTTGTTGCGATGGTTCGTTGATAAGAGCTATTAAGCCAATTCTGGATTTTAGAGATATGCTTATACCACTTCTCTTCGGATTCCAGGGCTAGCTTAGACAGCGATTACAATGCGATGAATC
The DNA here is from genome assembly GCA_964036015.1 of Leptarthrus brevirostris. Classification (NCBI taxonomy): domain Eukaryota; kingdom Metazoa; phylum Arthropoda; class Insecta; order Diptera; family Asilidae; genus Leptarthrus; species Leptarthrus brevirostris. The sequence continues at coordinate 72,619,920 of OZ038371.1, forward strand.
TTCTCGATTTTTCCATTACCTCTTGGAACTCCTGTTGTTATTTTCGCGTGTTTTATACCCTCCTTGGTGCAGTTCTCTTCAAATATCGACGACGTATATGCCGTGTCTCTATCGGTAATGATTTGGGCGGAATTTCCGAAAACAGCTCGTTGAATATTCAGCTTTTGCAGGGTCTCGGACGTTGTAGTTGTTTTCGTAGGATAGAGCCAAACGAACTTAGTGAACCCATCTATAACGCTTAAGATATACTTGTAGCCCTTTTTTGTCTGCTGCATTGGACCCAAATGATCTACATGATAGGTTTTCAGTGGCATGCCTTCTTTTGGTATGGGATGTAAAAATCCTTCCTTACGTCCGTGTTTTGCAGCTAGAATGCATGGTATACAACAACTGATGAAGTTCTGGATTTTCTGCCTGAGTTTCGGGATATAATACTGTTGGGTTATTATATGCTCCATTTTCCTAACACCAAAATGACCTTTCTCGTGAGTTGATCTAATAATTTCTAGCTGCATATTTTTTGGTACTATCAACAATTTTACACCCCTTTCGACGTAATAATCCTCGAATTCATCGTGTTTTAAAATTTCAAAAATAGCTTCCAAGCTATTATCTCTCGTCTGAGCTGCGAAGACTTTATGCGTTATACTTTTTTCTTGGAGCAATATTACATATGGATTACGGCTGAGAGCATCGATGTGTTTCATCCTATTTCCCGCGCGATGCTCCAACTCAAAATCAAACTCAGAAAGCATAAGAGCCCATCTAGCAATTTTCGGTGACACTTCCTTCTTGTTCATCGTTTATTTAAATGCTGCGCAATCCGTTATGAGCTTGAACCTCATTCCTAACAAGTATACCCTAAACTTCTTAATCGCTGCTGTACTTCTCTTCGATCAGTGATGTCTTTTTTGATAGATAGTAAACAGGATGCAGCTTATCATCATTGTCTCCAGATTGTAACACTACTGCTCCATAGCCATGTTTACTTGCATCAGTGTGCACTTCTGTAAATGATTCTGGGTTGTAGATGCTGAGAATTGGTCTTTCACACAGTGCGGCTTTTAAAGATTGAAAGGCCTTCTTTTGAAATGGACCAAATTCAAAACTGGAGTTTTTACGTAGTAAATCAGTTCGAGGGCGAGCTATAAGAGAGTATCCGTCTATAAACTTTCGAAAGTATCCTGCAAGGCCTAAATAACTTTGAACATTTCTTATATGCTTAGGCTCAGGAAATTGGGCTTTATTATTATAATATTTTATTATAATTGACTTTATCTTCTCAGCTCCTGGAGCTGCCGTTCCGTGTTCTATAACGTATCCTAAATAGGTAATGCTTCGTTTAAGAATTTCACATTCGCTCCATTCGATCTGCAGACCGTTATCAGCCGCCACCGTTAATACCCCTTTTAAAATGATCAGCGCCTTTTCTTCATCTTCCGCTGGTATGATGATGTCGTCAATGTGCACCATTATTTGTCCTTGTCTTATTAGCGGAGCAAAAATCCAATTTATAAAACGTTGGAAACATGTAGGCGAGATACACAGCCCAAAAGGAGCACTTTTGAATTCGTATTGTCCGCAGGGTGTAACGAACGCTGTATATTTGCGAGACACCTTTGCCACGGGGACATGAAAAAATCCCTTTTTTAGATCTAGCGTTATAAAAATTTTGCAACTTTATCTTCAATTAAAGGGAGTGGGAAGTGATCCCTAACGATAACTTCATTCAGCCGAGGATAATCGACGCATATTCGCTTGGTTCCATCCTTTTTGCTGACCAGCACTATGGGACTTGCAAACTCGGATTGGCTTGATGTGATTATGTCTTCTCGGAGCCATTCTACTATTTGGGTATTTACTGAATCCAGCTCGATCTTAGACAAACTTCCGGGAGGTTGACTTATTGGAGTCTCATCTTTTAATACTATTCGCATCTCGAATCCAGGATTCTTCTTCTTCCGGTTCACTTCGGCCAGGAAGTTCAACAACGGAAAATTTTATTGCCACGATGGCAAGCGCACAGAACTTCAACAGAAGAACTAAATGTAGATAGATAGAGGTCATGTTTTTTTTTGTACGATGTGAAAGCCTATGGGACAACCCTTTGATGCGTTAGCATGGCTTTCCCCCTAGGGTAAGGGGAGTGAGGAAACTTGAATGTCTTGTTATTTCAGGGTAAAAGGAGTGAGGAAACCGGAAAGTCTTGTTCTTTTGTTTGCTGCGATCTAGACAACAGCCCAGAGACCAAGTGGATTTTTTAATTCAATTTTAAAAACCCACGGGAGGCCTCGAGTTTTGTTCTTTTTTACTCACATTCCACATTTTACTTTTGCTTTCATAGCGTTTGTTACAAGCCAGGGTTTGCTATGTTCTCCAAGGGATACGTCTGAAATGTCACTCGTTTCCATACTTTTCTGGATAATATACGATCAGCTATATGACGATTCTCGATATTTTTATACTAAGAATAAACAAGCTGCATTAAAAGGATTAATTCCAGGATCACCCCTTGCTAATCTTTTTCGTAATTTAGTACCAGGGCCGCAATATTGATATCCAGGCAAATGAAATTCAAATGGCAAATTGCTAATTGCTGTATTTAGCAAACCGCCTCCTCTTCGACATTTACGCTGGCGAGAACGATTTTGATTCTTTGAATGATCGATCATTCAACTGGCAAGATAAAAATTTTAGACGTTAATTATTTCAGTTCTAATAATGAAGTTTGTGAAGCAGAAAGACTCTTTACCAATAAAAAATCTAGATATAGAACCTGGAAATGAAGTCAAAAGACATAGCTCGCTTGTACCTGATAATGTAAGAGGAATTTTCATTGGACCTTCTAACTGCGGTAAAACCAATCTTATGATTAGTCTTATAGAACATCCAAATGGTCTAAGTTCGAGAATATCTACATATACTAAGCCTAAATATTAGTATCTGGAACAGTTGATAAGATAAGACCGTTATGGCTTTCTAGTAATCGATAAAGAGAGTTTATTGGATAAAGGATGTTATCGAAAAGGAGTTGATACATATAGTTCACTATAAATTTAGAACATCTGGTGTAGTTGATATAAAACCCGTTATAGCTGTTAATATACCTGAAAGACCTGTTATACCTGTTAATAGACCTGATAAAGCTGTTAATAGACCTGATAAAGCTGTTCATACACCTGGTAAGAGCAGTTCATAGAGCTGGTAAGAGCTGTTCGTAGACCTGGTTAAGCTGTTCATATACCTGTTCGAGCTGTTTTAGAGAGCTGGTAAAGCTTTTCACGGAGCTGTCAAAAGCTGTTCATAGACCTGATAAGAGCTATCCATAGACCTATTCAGATCAGTACAACCCAGTTGACAGCCCAGTTCAAATCTCATTAGAAAGATGGTTAAATGGAGAGACGAACTATAAAAAAATCTTATCAAAACTAGAAATGCCATTAAGAAGAAATTCCGTGCTGTGAAAGCTGGACGAGTTGAAACTGAAACTCATCTTGAGGAGACATTTAAGCCCATAACAAAACCACTTTATGAGTTCATAACAAAAACAAAATATGAGCCTAAAATTAAAGATGAATATAGAGATTATAATAATTACGATAATTTAAATTTTACTCCTAAAATTAAACTCCCGAAAATGGAGCCGACAAGTACATCTATAAAGCATCCAGATTATTCCTTAATATCAGAAGACGATGAATTTGCAACCCCTACACTCTTTAGAACTTTGATGGAAAGAAAGATTCTGCTCTTATTTTATCAAGTGGATTAGTTGATAAATATTTAGAACTATGTACATATTAACAAAAGCCCAAAAATTGGCAATACTTATGAAGTTTATTTAAATGATGATAACGAATGGAAAACTCGAAAGAAAGATTATAATCTTTCAAGTCATCCTTACTATACAAAATTTTTGCAGGTTGTTTTATAACAAGCAATTCACATAGATCTAGCGTTATTTTATACGAGTTTCCGTTAATAAAGAAATAATATTCCTCAACTGCAATCTTTGAATTTCCAATTTTCCATTCGTTATCATCATCTAAATAAACTCCATAAGTGTTGTCAATTTTTGGGTTTTTGTTAATACAAAGTTGTAAATATTATCAAGCTATTTTAAAAGAATCTATAGCCTATAAAAGAGAATATATAACGGACGGCCAAATAAAAGGTACTAGAACTTTAAAGTATACAGAAATTATAAGTAAACTGATTTCTCATGATGACAAGGGGTTGATGCATATGCCCCAGGAAAATATTGATTACGTTTATTGGAACGATCCTATTGAGCTTGTGGATAGACTTCGTCTTTTACTAGCATCACAAGCTGCTGGACACACTAACCACAACAATGAAATTATCTCAATTATTGAAGAGTTAAAAGAAGGTGACATTATAGTATAAATAACATCTTTAATCGTATTCAGCTTTATGTAATAATGAGTGTCGATAAGTTTGGAAGATAAATTTTTATTAACTGTAATAGATGGGTTTTCTAAATATGCATGGGCAATTCCTATTAAAAGAAAGACTGGTATCGAAGTTACTCAAGCCATGAAATCCAAAATAAAAGAAGGTCGGACTCCAACAAATTTACAAACTGATGATAGAAAAGAGTTTTTCAATAGCTCATTGCAAAACTTAATGAAAAAATCCGACATTAATCATTTTTCTACATATATGCAGGGCTCATACCGATGGATAGATATGGTTAAGAAATTACTCGTAAAATATAACTCAAGTGATCATCGAACAATAAAAATGAGGCCACGTGATGAGACAAAGCAGAATGAGAAAAAATTGCTATCAACAGTTTACAATCATTTAAAGACTTTTAATTTACCAAAACTAAAACTGGGAGACTTTGTTCGCATTAGCAAATATAAACATGTATTTGAAATAGGGTATACAACAAACTGGACTACAGAGATCTTCAAAATTGTAAAAATTCAGATAACGAATGCTGTAACATACCTCTTGGAAGATCATGAAGGGAATGAAATAAAGGGAGTTTTGGAAATGGAGCTCCAAAAAGACGAAGAATGATCGTAGAAAAAATATTGAAGAGAAATGCAATAAAAGTTCTTATAGCGATTTTCATTCGCCTCGACTAGCAAAGGCTCACTTCCCCATTTGAATTGTTAGTAGAGTATGTGTTTTAGCTAGTTGAGTCGAACGCAAATTGGCATTCGCAATAGGGCCCAAAGTTTTATGGTAAATGGCTCGGATTTTCATCAAAACACAACTCTTGGATTAATAAAGATAATGTATTATAATGATGTTATACAAATATATATTTTATATTACTTGAGTTTAAATTTATAACTCTATTTGAAATTTTTATATCTTAAACTATAAATTTTATTTTATGCGAGGTGAATAAAATGGGGTCTAAAATATCCTTCATATTTCGAATTTGCTGTGAAATCAAAATCTGTCCAGCGCAAATGTTTGCCAGGGGCCCTTACGCTCGTATATTGGAACAAAATGTATCTTTGGGATGATATTAAATTGAACTACTTTTTTTCTTACTGCTTTGGCACTTTCTTCTTCTTTTTGTGGCAAAAGCAAAACATCTTGAAGGTGCAAGCTCCTACATCCTTGAATTTTTTACATGCTGCTGAATCAGTTTTAGCAACCCTAAGAAAGAACCCCCCATGCTTTTGATAACCATTAAACAAAAGTCCGTTCTATAAAAATAAATAATTACAAAATATATATGATATATATATATATATATATATATATATATATATATATATATATATATATATATAGGTTACGTCTCCATCTAATTCTCCTATTTTCCCATACAAAAATCCAACCAGTAAACCCCAGACGCAAATTCAAATAATTTCCTTTCCCACCGGAAAAAGACTTCCCTTCCACTTGACAAAATAAAATTATCAACTTTCCTAAAAACAAAAATATCATATTCCATTTTCCACAGTTGTTCCCACATGCACTTCTTGCGGCGTAAGCACTTTTGCACCTAATGAAAAGTTCAGAATTAGCAGTCTGTTTTTATTCATCTTAGAGATCGGTTGTAGTTCGCGAAAGCTTTTATTTGTAAGAATAAAAAATAATTTAAAAATAAAAAAATTTAATTTTAAAATTTTAGCAAAATAATTCATAGTTTCGTTTCATTCATAGTTACATTTCCGAAGTAAGGTAATTTGTGCAACTTACGAAATTTGTGGAATTTGTGAATACTTATCCTTTCGGAGTACGTGTTCACTGAAAACTAAAATCAATAGACAACACGGTTAATTTTAATTATTTAACTCCGCGAACCTGAAAAGAAAAGAAAAGTTATAATGAAATAAATTATAAGCGAAGTAAATAAATTAATTAGCAAAAAAATAATAAATAAAACGAGCAAAAATTTTAAACCAAAAGAAGCTGTCATTCAAAGTTTCAAAAGTGGAGAACCAAAGTATAATAAATAAAGCAAAAGACCAGCGACACCGATTGATGAATGACAACAGGCCTTTGCCACCAGACGAGGAGAACTCACAAAACCTCAGAAGTAAGGAGGACGTGCGATCAAACAAGCTGAGCATCGATTATCAGCGCTCATCGATCAACGCCCTAGAGGACGACAATCATCCAAGTCTGAATCTGAATCCATCAACTTTCAACAGAATAAACACAATGACACAAGTAAGCACTGATCCAATAAAATATTTAAATCAATTACCTACTTTTAATGGTAATGGAGGTGATCTTTATAATTTTATAAATTTAGTAGATAGAGTTTATCCTCTATTTTCTAAGTATGACGACTTTAGCCAAAAGATATTTTTAGATATTATTAAAGGTAGATTAATTGGTAAAGCTCGTGAGTTGATAGAACCAAATAATTCAATTACAAAGTGGGAAGATGTGAAAAAGATTTTTGTTCATAATTCTGGGGATAGGTCAAGTGTAAACCAACTCTTTGATGAACTTAGATTCATAACACTTAAGACAAATTGTGTCGATTTTTATAACGAACTAAACGCCATGTTACGTAGACTAAATAACAAAACAAAATTTGAAAACGATTCCCGAACTGAAACAGAAAACATTTGCAAAACAGCTCTCCGAATTTTCCAAAGTAAATTACCAGAGCCAATGAAAGGTCTTCTATATTGTAGGAAACCAGACAGTTAAGAAGCCGCTATGCAAATCTTATACGAAACTGGCTATGCTTTCACTAGGGTTAACGTAGGTCAAAACAATAAGTACAATCAGAATACATATTATAAAAGTAACCAAAATTACAAAAATTACCGAAATAATAATGATAGAAATTACGAAGAAATAAAAGGAATTCAAACATAAATTACAAGAATAGGAGTTCAAGGTATCAGTACCAACCAAACCAGAGATTTGGGACACCTAGATCAGACGGACACAGACAATATTATCGAAACCAAACTCACAACAATATGACTAACAATCAAAACAATACAGTAGAACCAATGGACGTTGATAGTTCGACGATCAATAGGCGTAATTATAACTTCGAGGAACAACGAGACAGAAATGAAAAATTTCAGTCAATAAAAAATTCCAAAATTCGGGATTACCCTATATAATAATTAACACACCCATTCAAACACTAAGATTTTTAATTGACAAATCTCCATTCGAAAACCCATTGAACTAAAAACAATAAATCAAAATGTAAAAATACCCCGTAAAGTCAAAATACCATTGTTTAAAGAATTCAACCAGCCGGATGAAATGGGAGAATTTTTAGAATACAAATTTCACTCCGAATTCGACGGTCTAATAGGAAATAATATTTTAAAACCACTCAATATTAATTTAAATTATAAAAATAGAAACTTAGAAACAGAAGAATCTAAAGTTAAAATTTATTTTGATAAATCCGAGGAAGAATACGAAATTCTAGTTAATTCACTAGACGAGGAAACAGTACACCATATTGACCTTCAAAAAACCAATTGTTTAGTTGACCAAATTAGAACGGAGCACTTCAAAAGCGAAGAAAAACAAGTTATCATTAAATTAATAAAAGAGTCTCCTTCTATATTTTTCCAAGAAGGAACCGATTTGTCTTTTACGCATGCGATAAAGCATTTGATTAAGACTCGAAATGAAATCCCAATCTATAACAAAAGTTACAGGTACCCTGAAGTACACAAAAACGAAGTAAAGGAAGAAATAAAAGAAATGCTGAAGCAAGGCATCATACGTCCTAGTAACTCGCCATATTCCGCACCTATTTGGATCGTAAAATTGAACGCATCTGGCAAGCAAAAATGGCGTATAGTGATCGACTATAGAAAAATAAACGAGATCGCGATCGATGATAAATGTCCGATAACAAATATAGAGGATATTTTCGATAAATTGGGAAGGGCTCAGTACTTCAAGACTCTAGACTTGGCAAAGGGATTCCACCAAGTCGAGATAGAAAAAGAATATATTAAAAAGACAGCGTTTTCTACAAACGAAGGGCACTTCGAATTCACTCGCATGCTTTCGGCCTTAAAAATGCGCCAGCCACCTTCCAACGGCTCGGAACGAATTCGGTCCTGTTGGAATATTTAGGAAAAATATGTTTAGTGTACTAAGATGACATAATAATATTTTCCACTAGCTTAGAGGAACATGTTAATTCTATAAGGAAAATATTCTCAAAGTTAAAAGAAGTTAATTTAAAAGTACAACTAAACAAAAGTGAATTCCTAAGAAAAGAAACGGAATTCCTAGGTCATCAACCGATGGCATAAGACCAAACCCAAAAAAAAAATGTAAACCATATTAAAATATGAAATTCCAAAAACCACTAAGCAAATAAAATCGTTCTAACCATCACAGGCTATTATAGGAAATTCATTAGAGATTACTGTAAGAGAACAAAGCCTATGACAATCTATTTAAAAAAGGGAACAAAATCAACATTAATGATCCAGAATACGTTAAAAGTTTCGAAACCTTAAAAACTCTAATCACATCAGAACCAATACTAAGATTCCCAGACTTCAGCAAAAAATTCACCTTGTTGGGAACGTGACCGGATCAATGCAATGTATATGGAGTTTTTCCAGAAAAACAAATCGACACTCTTTCAACTTTTAACTTTTTATTCGTTCGCGGTTGATCTTCGACTCGCTCTTCACGAGCCCCAAGACCTCAAATCAATCGTGTGCCAATAATGACCTCAGCCATTACCTCCTCTAGTTCCAAGCCGAGCTTTTTATCGAATGCATATGTGTGAAAGAAGTGTCGTTTCAACCATTAAAATCTATAAAATGTATGGAAAATAGGCACTTTTTGAGCACTTCTTTTGTTCAGAGCTTCGTCCGGGAAAAATTAGGCCTCTGATCAAAACATTTCCCAAGAATTAATTTTACCTAAATCTGTTATCTTTCCAAATATTAAAAAAAAATATAGGATATTTAACAAAGAAGTACAGATTTTAGCACTTTTAAGAACAACACGCACTGCAACTGCTTGCCAGTATTAAGATTACATGGTAAAAGTCATGAAAAAGCTTTTTAGGAAAAAGTTTCTTCCACGATAACAAAAGCTCTCTGTTTGTACTGCTATGAGTTCTTAAAAGTGCTAAGATCCGCACTACTTTGTTAAATATCCTATATTTTTTTTTAATATTTGAAAAGATAACACATTTAGGTAAAATTAATTCTTGGGAAATGTTTTGATCAGAGGCCTAGTTTTGCCTGAACGGAGCTCTGAACAAAAGAAGTGCTCAAAAAGTGCCCATTTTCCATACATTTTATAGATTTTAATGGTTGAAACGACACTTCTTTCACACATGCTCAATTTTAAACGCCACGGCTTGGAACTAGAGAAGGTACCCATGTATATCAGGGCGAGGTACGGCACATGGTACTTGGAATGTTTAGTCAGCGCTTTCCGTGTGAACGAATTATTTTCGTTCTTGCGCTTTATCGGGAATATGATTATGTAGCATTTTACATGCTACGAAGGTTCATATGCTGGTTGAGTCAGCGAGCGTAATTTAACGGTTTTGTTTGTTACACTTGAATTTTTACGCTGGCTCAACCGAATGCATATGGATTCGAGTTTATGGCTTATCTTGTTGAATAAGCTGAATCCGATATGTGGTATAGCCTTGTTATACTAATTGACTTTCCGTTGTATATCGGATTAGGATTTTTATGACTTATGTTTACAAGTGAAATCCGATATATAACATTCTTTCCTCCTCCTATGTGATTATTCTTGGAAGTGGAATAATCACCGGGACTAACAAGGTCCAAAAGAAAAGTTTTCAGTCCACATCCGATTCCTCCGTGCGACGGTAAATTTTTTAACAAAACGGACAACACCAAAGTAAAATTTTTTTTTGGTTAACCATGAACTTCCAGGAGGCCATCACCCGCGCTGGTCTTCGTGTGCTTTCCGAGCACACGGTGGAGATAACTAGCATTAATATCCCCCACGTGGTGCCGGGCTGGAAGGGGTCAATACTACTACTACTGCCGTAGCAGCGCCGGACGAGGAGGAGACCTGGGGTTGAGGATTGGCTGCCTCAGTTGATGTTTTTCTCTCTTTTTATTTTTCTTATTACTATATATATTTTTTAATATACATATATTTTATATAATTTTTTTTCACTACAACTTTTAATTATATTACTGCAAATGTATTTTACTTTTTATTAATAAATCAACTTTTAAATTGGTGTGATTTCTTTGTTATTTGTAATTGTTTTGACTTTCCGCTATTTTATCCTTTTTTGTGCTGTAGTTTTCGTGTTTGTGGTATTTGGATTTTTTGTGCAGGCATTAAAAGTTTTTGTGGTTCGTCTTATATTGACAGTCTCTCTTCCTCTGGGCCTAATTGTCGACCAATTGTATCGATTCGAGGAAGAGTGGTTGGTCGCTTTTGCGACGTTTGAGGGACCGTATAAATTGGTTCCAGATGGTTGTCGGTAGCTGGGGTTTGTTGCTGGTTACGTTGGTTGGATTTCTTCAGGATCGCTGGAACCACGTACCGCATTGTAACATATATGGTCACGACCAACAGAATGAATCCTGTTAAAGAGATTGAAGTTACCAAGAGTACATGGGGGATTTTATTTCCAGGGCTTATGCGAACATTTAGCATTTTTGCTCAAATTTCTTCAAGAGATTTTGTACTTTGATGGATCAGTCGATTAGTTTCGCCACCGAGCAGTAATGTCGGGTGTGACTGATCATCTCTATTTTGAGCTACTTTTTTGTTTTTTCTACTTCCCTTATCATGACTTATTTTAGTAGCGATTGACTTTCATTAGTATTTGGGAAATATTCGGTTTGCGAGATATCTAAGTAATGCCTGTTTTATGCCTCGTAGTAAATTTTATGCCGATTTGAAATTGACAGGGTTCATTGATTAATAGAATTCCCTGACCTGACAGGCGGTAAGTGAGCAGCTGTTGTGTACCTGTTATATGTACCACTGTGGGTTTTATTAACGAAAATAACCACGAATTAGGCTTGCTCAGTTTAATTATAGTATCTTTGGGTGGAATTTCGGCCATTAATGTGCATCTCGGGTTTTCTTCTAATGGGTTGAAGAGAATTTTGATAATACATTCTTCTGACATTGTTGCTTTGGTTACTGGAGTATTTAACCTGCCGGTATAGGTATCATCTTTTACATCTTTTGTTATTTTACGGAACATTTTCATGTTCTCCGATTTGAGCAACAAAAATTCTTGGGTTTGAATTTGGCTGGCAACATGTGAGTATTCGATGTCTGCGACCAAACTATGGTTTGAGTCTACATGTATTGGGAAGCATCGAATTCTATGTAACTTCATTTTTGGAATATTGAAAATTGGCAATGTGATACGAATTACAAGGTTTTCCTGTAATAGGTGGGTCTGAAGATCTGCCCTTTGGTAGAGGACTGATAAGAAGTTGTGGGGATTAGGAAAAGTCGAGTGTGACTTATGGTATATTTCTAATAAAGAATTTGCGGAGATCAAGAGCGGGTGGATTTGATTATTATATAATATATATAATTCCACTGTTGTTGAGCGGTTTTACCGTGTAGGGTTCTGTGAAACATTTTCCATGTGGAAGTAGTAGGGTTCCCATAATAATTATTACGACGGACAGCATCCTATCGGGGGAAACGAAAAAGGTTTTATTTAGTAAATTGCCTTTTAATTCTTAGGATATTACTAGTCGTACTTAAACTAATTTATCTATGTATGTTCCAATACCATTTCGTTTATTCATAAAATGGTTTCAGACGGTTATTATGAACCGTAACTGTTCTTTTACCAATTTGGATAGTGGTGTTGACAGTACTTAGAATTTTGTTTACCATGTAAGGTTCTACCCAAACTTGAGAGAGTTTGTGTTTTCTACTTTCACTTTTGTGTAGTACCTTATCCCCTATATGGAAAGTGAGGGGACGAACAGTTTTATCATAATACTGTTTTGAGCGGTTTTTCCTTATTTAGATGTTTCGCCTTTCCGTGGCATACATTTTCTGGAGCTTATATTTCAGAAGGTGATAGTAACTTTCGTGGTTTAACACCGGCTCTGGATCTCTTTTTAGATTAGAGGGGACATCCGCTGTTTGGGGTTAATTTTGTCCCTTCGTGTGCGCTATTATTGTACACGAATGCAGCGGTTCGCAAAAACTGTTCCCAGGATTTGGAGTTGTGGTCCACTATTGTACGCAAATACTCTATTAGTGGTCTATGGGCACGTTCTAGTGCTCCATTAGACTGAGGGTGGTAAGCAGAAGTTTGTAGCTTCTTTACCCTTAGAAGCTTACATACCCTTTTGAACAAATCACTTAGGATATAACTTCCCCGGTTGGTGACTATTCGTTTGGGGATGCGGTAGCGCGTGACTATCTCGTCGAAGAAAATTTGCGCTACGGTTTCGCCCCCCCCCCCATTAGGTATGGCGTACCAGCTGACAACTTTGGTGAGATTATCCTGGAAAGTCAAGATGTACTTGTTTCCGGACTCCGTTTCTTCGAGTGGACCGACTATATCTAAATAGACCTTTTCAAAAGGTTGTTCTGCAATTTCCTTAATGACCATCGGCATTTTATATTGAGGCGAGGCTTTCATTGTTTGGCACTTGGTGGCCGCCGAATGGAGAATCGTGATAATCTTTCTTTGGTGAGGTGATTATGTTTTCTTATTTTCATCACTTAATTTCGTTTCGTCTCTGTCGTTTAACGAGTGATCTTGTGTTTTGGGGCTATTTGTATCGGCGTTTTTAGCCTGAGCCCTAGTCACTGCGTTACATTTTAGGCGACTTTTAGTGCTTAGAGAGGTGTTTCCCTCTTCGATGTCTGAGTCCATTTGGTGGTGGACTTGAGCCTTTACCGTGAAGGTTTGGCCTTCGTCTGCATTCGTGTTTTATTTTCCGGGTTTGTATTCGATTTGATAATCGAATTCGGAAAGTTTATGGTGAAATCTCACCAGACGGGAAGTAGGGTCTTTTATATTAAAGACTCCTTTGAGAGGCTTATGGTCTGTATAGATCGTAAATTTACGGCCTTGAAGGTAACACCTAAAATTCCTTGTAGCCCAGACAATAGCTAGCAATTCTTTCTCTATTGTAGAGTAATTGCGTTCAGCCTTGTTGAGTGTGCGGCTGGCGTAAGCAATAGGCTAATCAATTACAACTTCGCCTTGGGATAGGAACGCTCCAAGAGCCTCGTTGCTGGCGTCCGTAGTTAAATTAAATGGCTTTGAGAAATCGGGATATATTAGTAGTGGGGGTGAAACCAATGAAGCTTTGATTTCCTTAAAAGCTTCCTGACACTTATCGGTCCAATTGAATTTAACATCCTTGCGGAGCAAATTTGTAATAGGACTCACGATTTTGGAGAAGCCAGGTATGAACTTTCTGTCGTAATTGGCAAGACCTAGAAAGGATTGTACTTGCCGTACAGTTCGTGGAACTGGGAAAGTTTGGACGTAGACCGTTTTACTTGGGTCTGGAAGTGCACCTTGGCTAGAACATTTATGTCCTAAATAAAAAACTTCTTTTCTGAGAAGCCGACACTTCTCAGGCTGCAGTTTCAAGTTGTTCTCTCTAAATTTTTTCCGTAGATGACTATGTCATCTAGGTAAACGACACATTCGAGGCCTTGTAGTTTTACTGTTAGGACATAGTTCATCAAGCGTTGGAACGTAGCCAGGCCTCCTTTTAGCCCAAACGGCATACGTTTAAACTCATAGTGCCCGTAATTGGTGCTGAAAGCTGTTTTAGGTCGATCATTTTGATCGACTAGGACTTGGTGTTCATTAATTAGATTCCGCTGTGTTTCAGGTAGTCTATGCATCTTTTGATTTATGGCTGCTTGATCTTGCACCAAGGGAATGTTGTGGGTGATGGCTGTTGTATATGAGAGCCGATTACCTTTAAGGAAAAATATGTCGTCGAATTCATGACAAAGTTTTTTAATTTGATATTTCTCGTCCGCGTTTAGGGATTCATCTAAGTTGAGTTCTTGCTCTAACCTGACGTGGCGCGGGTTTAGACGAGTATCATCCGGTTCTTCGTAGTCCGGGAATATATCTTTAATATATTTTCGGCGCTTTGGCTTCTGCCTTTTAGATTTTTAGTTTTATTTGACTTACTTACCATTTGTTTTCGGCTCTTTTGATGTGTTGAGATTTCTTCCTTTACTATGGGGCTCTTATCCCCGGTATCGAGGGACGCTAAAAACTGTCGATTTAGGCAACTTTTAGGTACATGACTCTTTTTGTCTTCATTTACGCCGGACGTTTGTTTGACCTTACAATCGTCGCTATTTTGATCCGCTTTACCTATATTATGGTGTGTTGAGGAATCAATTTTATTTTGGTCATCCTTTTGTTGTGGGATTTTCTTAGCCTTTGGTATTAGCTTGCCATTGTAGGGCGATTGAGCTAGTTGAATAACGGAGTAGTCTTTGGTTAAGATTTGTCAGGACCACTGGGAAACTAGTTGAGTTGAGGACTCCAATTGACACTGTGTTTCCGGAGGGGAGTAAACTGTTGGCCAGGAAGACTCCATCGCTTATCTCTTGAGATAAACAGAGCATTTCCTCTGGCACAATTAACGAAGTGTTGACTTTGGTTCGAGACCGTGCAGGTATGCAAGCAGATTCCGTTAAGATTACCGGCTGCTGCCTTATTTCGCAGGTCCGATCATGGTCAGCCAACTTTTCCAAATTTTACCCTTTTCTCTCACAACCAGTGTTTTTTTGTTTAGGCGCCTTGAGGATACCACACGTAGAAAGTGTCACTAATTTGTCCTTTAACTTCCGTGTTGGTGGTCCTACTCCGATTGAAGATACTGGACTTGGATCATACGTTATGGGTACAGTAAACTCTTCCGAATTGATTTCCGTGCGAGGAAATCTAAGTGTCTTCGCGGGTCCCTCAACATTACAGTTTCTTTTTAGGAAGTCATTTCCCAAAAGACCGTCATTGGTAAGACCTGGGATGTTTTTTACGACCTGGAGTTTACAGGGTATTTTGTTTTGTAATTTAAATTTTCCCTTGCAGGATCCCAATGTCTTACCAGTACCAAATGGTTTGTAACGTTGTTTTTTGTAATTTTGTTTCTTGTCGGGGGGCAATTGCGACAGCATCTTGTCGTTTTCCGACTGTTTGTTTTCCCATTTGATTTTTTGTCAACACCCCTCTGGCCTCTGCGACTACAGAATTTACATTTTAATTTTATGTCAAATTTCTGGTGCAGATTGTACATTTGTTGGCCACCCGTTTTCTGGTTTGACTGAGGAGGTCTGTTCTTTGGGAAATTTGAGAGTCCTGGACGGTTATCCGTGCATGTGCCTATATCGTGCCCATAGTTTCTGCATGGCATGCAGAAGGGGGTGTTCTTACGTTTGTAACACTCCGAATATGAGTGAACCTGCTTCTGGCAGAATTATTAAAGGGCCATACTTCACGCCCCTGTATGTATGTGTTTTTATTCGGGGTGACACCCTTTGGGGTTGGGGACGAAAACTGTGAGGGTTCAATGGCCTGACGGCCTCTCCCGGCTGGCTCGTTTGATTCTTTTGGCCGCTCTTACCAGCAAGTTGGGGTCGATGAGTGGCATGGTGGCTGCAGAATACGACAAGGGGGCTTGTAAAAAATTGGCCCCTTGTTTCAGCATTTCCATATCCAAGGCCTTTTGGATCAGATCGTCGAGCGTTCCAGACTATTAAAACTTTCCTCTAGACTGGTGTCCGTTAAGGATGCTTCTATCCAGTCTACTAATAAATCTTGCACGGAAGTTGAGTCGTCGTGAGCTGCGTCGGTTTCTTCGTCGATTTATTTTTCTACACTAGAGGCTCTTACAATAGCACTGGCCTCGTCACTATTATTGGTACTTTTATCACTATATTTTTTAAAATTTAAATCCTTAATTAGATTCCTATCTAAATCGAGCGAGGGCGAGAATCCAGCAAATCTAGCGATGTCCGCTTTAAACTACTCTGTGTTTGATTTGAAGTCTTTTATTAAGGCGAGTCTTTCCTCGCAACTTCGGGCTAGTTTTGAATCTAGTGCTTCACAGTGAGGAGCAGAGAACTTGCCAGATTCTCGCGCTTTCTCTAAAATTTTATCTAAATAGTTTTTTAAGCTTACTTTGGTAGCAGCTGACAGAACAGGTAAGACAGTGCCGCTGTGAAGTTGACGTCCTTCAGGAACCGCTGACGTTGAAGGTTCTTGTTGGCCTTGTGCTGATGGGGTCTTCTCAGCTCGGAACTTCGTTCGACACTTAGTCTGCTCCGATTGTGGCAAGGGGGGGCTTATAGCCTTCTTTTGTGTTCCCTTGCTAAAGTTTCTTAAGACAGGGGGGTTGCCTCAACCGCCTTTTTGGTTTCCCGGTCGATGAAGTTTGGAAGGGGGCTTTATGCCGTCTTCGGAATCCTCGCGTCCTTGATGATGTTTGCTGCTAAGTTGTTGCGGCCGAGTTGAACTTGGGTCGTCCGTTTGAGGATGGTTGTTACTAACTTCCAGCCCGTCTCGAAAAAGGGGTTGCAATCTCTAGATCCTGGCTTTACGTCAAGCGTCTTCTGGGCAGGGATGAAGCCCGCTAGAGTTCCGCGTTGGCACTGGGTGCTGTTGAGGGGGATAGCTGCGTGTTCGCCTGGAACGGAGGCAGTTAGAGCTGACTAATCCCCGAGCGTTGGGGGTGAATTCCTGAGCAATTGGCGACTCAGCAGGGGTCAATGGTCGTAGATTCGTATGCAGGATTGAGGGTTTTAAAGCCTTTACAGTTCTGCGAACAGAGCTTCCTCAATCCTACCGGCTGCGCCAATTTTTTGTTACACTCACGGAGTTGGACAACTCACGAATAAAAATCAGACAACACTTTTACTCAGAAATTCATGTAATTTGTACGTCTCTTTTACATTTATTGGATTGCCCATCTTATTACCTTTCCAAAAAGGTGCAACATGGCAAGGTAGACGAAGGATTAGAAAAACCGCATCATTAGAAATCCCTGACCACCTAATTATTTTATTGCACTGTTGCACTCACGGAGTTGGACAACGAATAATAATCACGAATAATAATCAGATAACACTTTTTCAAAGTTATCACTATTTATTTATTTTTCAATTACAGTTATAAAAACTTGCACCCGAAGGCGGACAATTGGAACAATATTTCTTTATGTTTTACTTACTGTTAAAACAACACGCACTTAAAGGCGTACAATTTGTACACTATTTATTTATCTATTATTTACAGTTATAACAACACGCACTTAAAGGCGTACAATTTTAACACTATTTTTTTATCTATTTTTTACTTCAAGATAACTAATATTAAGCCAACATATTCGACCGCTCGATTTCTCAGGCCTACAATTTTTACACTATTCGTTTATCTATTATTTACAGTTATAACAACATTCACGTAAAGGCGTAAAATTTTAACACTATTTGTTTATCTATTTTTTACTTTAAGATCACTAATATTAAGCCAACAAATTCGACCGCTCTACTTCTCAGGCGTACAATTTTTACACTATTTGTTTATCTATTATTTACAGTTATAACAACACTCACTTAAAGGCGTACAATTTCAACACTATTTGTTTATCTAGTTTTCACTTTAAGATAACTAATATTAAGCCAAAAAATTCGACCGCGCGACTTCTCCCGTTCGCAAAAAAATTTAAAACAGACTCTTAACAAACCACGACTTATCTCCTTTACGATTAGAACTCAACTCCTCTTGTTGATACTCGGTTAATTTCATTAACCGTATCTACACGAAAGCTTTAAGCTTTTCTTTCGATGTAGGGAGAGATCATGAGCGCGTTCCATCTACATGTGCTTTTTTTGTAGCTTACCCATGTATATCAGGGCGAGGTACGGCACATGGTACTTGGAATGTTTAGTCAGCGCTTTCCGTGTGAACGAATTATTTTCGTTCTTGCGCTTTATCGGGAATATGATTATGTAGCATTTTACATGCTACGAAGGTTCATATGCTGGTTGATTCAGCGAGCGTAATTTAACGGTTTTGTTTGTTATACTTTAATTTTTACGCTGGCTCAACCGAATGCATATGGATTCGAGTTTATGGCTTATCTTGTTGAATAAGCTGAATCCGATATGTGGTATAGCCTTGTTATACTAATTGACTTTCCGTTGTATATCGGATTAGGATTTTTATGACTTATGTTTATAAGTGAAATCCGATATTCAACAGCACTTTAGGTAGAAAATTCTTTAAATAAAAAAATTGTTTAAGATAAAGAGTCGCAAATATTTGTTTAGGGTTAGGTTATTAAAAAATCGTGGAATTTACATTTGAGGAATACGCGGATATTATTTACTTTTATGGTGTAGGAGACGTAAAAGAGCGGCTGTACTGGGATTTCAAAGGAGATTCCCTAACCGGCGAGCATCCCAGTAGTGTAGCTTACATTATCTGTTATGAATTATTGTTTATTTTAGTTTGTAGTATTTATTTTGTTATTTTGTATTTTTTATGTAACAGCTTGCATTAAGCTTAAATAAATAAAATAAAGAGGGGTGTTTACACGGTCTTTCCAAAGATTAAAAGAAACAGGAAGTGTAACTACACACCACATTGAGACACGACCCGAAACTTCGGGAACTTCTGCCGACGTCGAGCAGCAAATAATCACCATCGTGAGGCAGGACCCTGAGAAAAGCACGAAACGAGTCGCAAAGCGATTAGGAGTGTCGTTATCTAAGGTTTGGAGGGTTATTTATCCAGGGCGATTACGTCCATATCATCATCACCCAGCCCAAGGACTACTGGAAGTAGATTCTAAGGGAAAACTGCACTT
The DNA here is from genome assembly GCA_964036015.1 of Leptarthrus brevirostris. Lineage (NCBI taxonomy): Eukaryota > Metazoa > Arthropoda > Insecta > Diptera > Asilidae > Leptarthrus > Leptarthrus brevirostris. The sequence continues at coordinate 72,639,221 of OZ038371.1, forward strand.
GGGTTCTGGAACGTGACATTGACGACAGAGCGTTTCTGGACCGAATTCTGTGTACAGATGAATGCCAATTCATCCGGAATGATATCACGAACTTCCATAACCTCCATACCTGGTCGAACACTAACGAACACAGGGAAAAGGTGACCTCATTCCAGCAGATATTCAGTGTGAATGTTTGGGTTGGTATCATCGGCAACCATTTGGTAGGACCTTTCATTTTGCCGCAAGTGCTTAATACTAAAATATTTGCGGAATTTTTGGACAATACACTGCCAGATCTAATATAGGAGTACCCTAGGGATAATCTTACGGGAATGTTTCACCAACACGATGGAGTATCTGCGCATATGGCTAACATTGTGAAGGTAATAGAAGATCTCCAAACCTTACCCCATTGGACTTTTTCTTATGAAGAACAATGAAGGATAAAGTTTATTTAAGCTCAGTTAACAATAGGGAGGATTTAATTAGCCAAATTTGGAATGCAGCGACGAAAATACGGTAGAGTCTGGCTGAAATACGCCTTAAACAAGGATTTAAAAGGATTGTTGAAACACATCCAAAGTGGCGGTGGACATTTTGAACGGTTTTTGTTACTTATCAAGATTAATTGTAATTATTTCTAAATTCAATTAAAAGCATTTTAGAATTAACTTGAGTTTAATTTCTTTAATTTGTTGATTTTTATAATATTCTCCGATAGGATTTCTAAGTATAAGCTTCTATATATTTCCTCTACGTGGACATGTTGCACCTTTTTGGAAAGGTAATAAGATGGACAATCCAATAAAAATAAAAGGGAGATGTACTAATTACCTAAATTTCGGAGAAAATTTTGGGAAAATGCTGAAGTCTAGGTAATGGCAAACTATTTTTTTCATTTTTTGACTGTACGTGCAATGGTAGGAGTTAGATCAGTAGTGTTGAAATTTTTGGAAAGGTCATTAGGATAGTTGTTTTTAAGCGTTTGTCGCTATGTTGGGTAGATCAAAAGATAAATATAAAAGAGTAATGTGCAAACCATGAAAAACTGAAATTTATGCATCACCATGTGACTCCCAAACGGTTGAGATTGCCCCCCCCTGCCATACAATTTTTTTTTTGTCTAGTTGAGATTTATCACCCTACTCATTTTGGCACGTCAGATCTGAAACACCCTGTATGTGATGTTTTTGGTTGGTGTAAACGAGGTCTCATAATCGTTGGGTATATGTTGTGTATTGAAAAGGTTGTTCTTCCTTAATCATGCAACCGTTGCTCAAATGGAGTACCCTAGATCCCTTCAGAGCTTTTGGATAACCGTATCTACATACAACATTCATGGTGGATTCTTCCTTCATTACGTAAATCCACTGGTTCGGTTCATCGGGTAAGATGGTTTGATGTCGAAAACTTGCAGTAACCTTGTGTGAATTCCGATCTCACATGTGCTCATGTTGGATCTTCTTCTATAAAGTGGATGGTGCTGCCTGCAAGTAAAACTTGACTACCTTACGAAGATGCACATTCCCAATTCTTCCTCAGTTAATGGAAAGTACAAGTCTCTATGTAGATTAATTATTAGAAACATGGACGATGGTTCTATTGTTATGTACCCAAAATGGCTCTTACTATATAAAATGGTCATAAAATGAAATATCTTAATTCATACAAATTGAATATAATTAATTCAATTATTCTTTTCACCAACTTTTTTTTCGAGAGTGAAGTTAAATACAAACATATCTTTTAACTAATTGGACACTTTATTTATGTCACTATTTATCCTTAGCTAAATATACAGTTATCCCTAATTATCAATAAAGTGAAATACATGTATTGTTACAATTTATCCGTCACAAAACTCACCCTTACCGCAACCAAATGTAACCCTTGGTTCCGTCCGGGTCAACAAGGGCGAGGACCAATCTCCGGTATATTCCAACGCAAAAGACACTTGATTTTCAATTCACTGTTTATTTGCAAGCTTAATTTTCACAACTACAATTCAACTATCACTTACTTCTTTTTCTCTTTGCAAAATTTTCATAAAACTCTTAGTTTATAATTGAACACTTAGTACATTTCTTTTACTGACAACCACAAAATATTCTACTTAATATTTTCTTTTGCAAAATTTCCTTAAAACTCTTAGTTTATAATTGAACACTTAGTACGTTTCTTTTACTGACAACCACAAAATATTCTACTTAATATTTTCTTTTTGCGAAATTTCCTTAAAACTCTTCCGATATGACCCGACTCCCTTTTTTCGTTCTTCACCTTACCACGTTTTAAATCAGACTCGCTGAGTTGGATTTAAGTACATGGCGACTTCGTTGCAACGTAACTCGATGTACAAAATCCAACCCATTAAATCTTTGTTTAATTTACGTATTATTCATGAGTTGGATTTGAATATGTTGCAACTTTGTTGTAACAAAATTCGATGTTTGAAATCAAACTCATGAGATTTTTATGATGTGTTGTTCTAAATGCCAGATTGGATTCGTTAGAATTAGGCTTATCTTAAATTAACCGAATCCAATCTGTAACATTTCATTCCCCCCCGCGAAAAAGATGATTATTCTTTGGAGAGGAATAATCATCACACAATTGCTGTATAAGGGATTTTGTTTACTTATTTGAGCCGTCGTCACAGTCAAGTTTTATTCGTCATGGCCCTCGTAAGTTCTTGCGCTATCACCTTGGGAAGCCGGCGCTACAGTCCCCCCCCCACCCAAACGGTTTTTGTTGTTAGGATGATCCGCATCGCACGCGCTGATCCGGACGGCGACGGTTGCGTTCGCCTGTGGTGGAACCGCCGAAGGATGCGTTCTGTCTGCATCTGGTCCAGGAGGCGCCGACAGTACTCATTTGGTTGACTGTTAGTTAACCTGTCATGGCGAGACTTTTAACGCTTATGGTAAGTTCATTGTAGCAGCAGCTACAAATTTAATATTTTATATTTTAAGTAAAAGTTTATTATTTGATTATATTATTAATAAAATATTTATATTAAAATCTACTTTAATAATATTCAATCAGACTGTACTGTCAAAAATATTTTAGTCAACCTGTACACTTCGATAAATTTTGAATAGTGTGAAACACAAAAACTTTAAAAATTATCATAATCATTTATTCATTGACAATAAAATACTGTACTCAATACAAAGAAAATTTTAACAAACTATCTATGTATATAACGTAAAGTAGGATACAAAATAAGTTGTAAATAATTTTAGCTAGCCAGAACAACCGAACTGGTAGCTTTAAAAATTATATAAAATAAAAAGTTAAAAGTTTTAAAATAATGAAAATATTTTTTTTAATTTTCAAATAAAATGTATCTAAAATATTTATAGATACGAAGAGGTTCTAGGATTGGGGACTCCACTACTAAAGGGACTACGACCTCAATTATTAATTCTAAACTAGGAGCCGCATTTGCATTCTACAACTGGTTACGACCTGATATATCTCATTACAACAAAGGAGCCCCATTCGTTCCTATACATACTTCTCATTCATCTTGCTTAATTATGTTTATTTTTTGAATTTTTTTGGTAAAAATTTTTTCCTTCCTTTTGCAGGAGGACACCTACCCCAGTGTTCACCGCGAGTCGGAGGCTCTGTCGCCCATCCGGTCCCCGTCCGATGCTGCGTTGTCTTTTTGTTTTGTATACTTAATCAGTGTTTTTAAATTGTAGTTTCCTCTTGATGCATAATAAACAAAAAAAAATTTTAACCCGGGGTGTTATTATTTGTAATTATCTACCTTAATTTACTGCCTTTCAGGTTAATTCGGGTTTTGCTCGTTTCGACTTGGTTTTTTCCTGCGGTTTTGCTACGTTGGTTAATCGGTGTGTTTTAATGTTTATTTTTGTTATTATTTCTCTCTTCTTCTTTTTTTTGTCATAAACTTTTATTTTATATTTTTTGAATATAATTAACTTTTGTATTGTATAAATTTTTGTTTTTTTTCTAAATAACTCGTAAATTTCCATTTTAAGGTTGTTCTTTGCGCTACGGGTCTTTTCTCGACCGTCGTTTGTGGTAGTATTCCACGGAGCATAACATGTTTTCCTTTATTTCTTAATATTTTCTACTTTTTATAGTATTTCTATCCCTGGTGAGTAAAGCGGTTAGTACTTGTCTTGCGCTTCGGTTTTTTTTTGTTTTTTTTTTTCGACCGACGATTGTGGGAGTACTCCACGGCGCGTTTTTGTTGCTACTTTACATTGTTTTATGTTTATTTCCATGTTTCTTAATACTCGAGAGTTGTCTATTAAATTTTGTATTGGACTTCTTTAAATTTATTTGCATCCATTGTTTAGACCAGTTGTATGGATCGTGCCCTGGGCAGTGTTTGTGGCCGTTGAGGCCGCTCTTTTAGGTCTGAGACTGCCTCTTCTAGGGGGATTTCGGGCATGGGCGTTTGATTACGCCGCGTAATCCATGCCTTCAATGTCGGTGTGGCGTATTTGGCTGTCATGAAAATGACGATGAACAGCAGCAATAGACCCGTAAGTGACAACGAAGATGTTGAGAGTATGTGGGGTGTTTTAATCCGGGAGTTTAGATTTAACTCCTGTATTTTGGCCTGTATTTGGTCCAATGATTGCGTACTCTCGTGCAACATTTCGTTAGTGTTGTCACCTAGTAGTAACTTTGTATAAGGCTGGTTGCGTGAAAAGTAGTGGATGGGTATTTTCAGCCTCATAATATAGGGTATGTGGTCCTATTTGTAAGTGGCAGGTTTGGTTAATGACCAAGATTCCCTGTCCAGAGAGGCGATGCGTAAGCAATTGTTGGGTGCATATAATATGCACAATGCTGGTTGTCCTCAATGCAAACAGCCAGGAATTTGGCCTATTTAATTTAATTAAAATGTCCCTGGGAGGTATTTGCACCTTTAGCGAACACCTAGGGTTTTCATTCAGGGGATTGAAGAGCAACTTGATCACGCATTCATCCGTTTGTGTGGCTTTTGTTATCGGCGTATTTAGCAAACCAGCGTAAGTATCCTCCTCGATATCTCGAGTGACTTTCCGATATGTTTTCATGTTCTCCGGTTTAAGTCATAGAAATTCCTGAGTCGAAAGTTGACTCGCTATATGGGAATATTCTATTACCGGGACTAGTGAATGATTTGCTTCCATTTGTATAGGGAAGCAAATCAAGATTAAAGATTGGTAATGTGATTCTGATTACCAATTTTTCTTGCAACAGGTGTGTCCGTAATACTGCCGTTTGGTGGAGAATTGATAGACAATTCTGGGTATTTGAACACGTGGAGTGAGACTTGTGATAAATCTCAAGGAGTGAATCAGGGGCGATCAGCAGGGGATGAATTTGGTTGTTTCGGCTAGAGGTTATTATATCCAGTAGCGCCTGCTGTCGAAACTCGATTTCTACCATTTGTAGCAACAGACTAGAGACTATTTCCTGCCTCATTTGTCTTGCTACGATTTTATCGGTTAAATTATTCAAATCACTCATCTGGTAGTCTATTTGCCGTTGTCTTTCGACCAGTGAATTTAAAGGTTTTTGAATTGTATTGAGCGCAGTCTTGACTACACTGATTTGTTATTTCTCCAAATCAGCGAGTACCTGATGGTTAGATTCCAACTCATCCAGGCGACTGTAGACTTCGCGTTCATTGGCACTGTCCATGGTACCGAATAGGTAGTGCATGGCGTTTCCAATGATGGATCTCGTTTTACGAGATTTGGGAACAGCTTGTTTAATTACCTTGTTTGTTGTTGAAGTTCGCAGAGGTCTCCTACCGTGTTGTTTCCACACAGTTGATGCACGTAGTGTTCAGCTCGTTCCGCAATCGTTGTTTGATTCTCCAACTCGGTCAGGTCCAACTCCGTGAGTATATTCCATGTGGAGTGGTAAACCATGAGGCTTCCTAAATCCTCGAATAACACTCCTGTATTGTTGAGTGGGTTCACCGAATAGGTCTCCGTCGTACTACTTCCCATAGTGGACAGTCCGAGGATGATAGCGTTTTGTATCATACCTGGGGAGAGGAATAGGGTTAATGGAGGTTTTTAAATTAATTTTCTTATTTACCAAGCGTAGATTTTCCCTAAAGTGGTTTTCAGCGAATGTTATATTTCCGCGGGTGTACCTCAGGGCGAAGGCTGTCAGGAGAAACTCCTGTTGTAGCCCTAGAGGCGAGGGTGATAAAGGTGGCTCTAGCGCCAATTCCTTGTTGTTGGGTATGTGGTGGAGCCATACTGACAATATGACGAGTTTTTGTTTTTAATTAGTCGGGAGAGTTATAATTTACTTATCGTAGATTTCATATGTATTTTCCAGTGTAGTGTTCTGAAATTGTTTGATGCGGTTTTTATATCCGCAGGTCGACTTCAGGACACGGGACTACCAGGAAGAATTTTCTGGTAAGTCACTGGAAGTGAATATGATAGTTGGTTACCCTTGGGTAGTTGTTTTGATCTCTACTGTTGAATACAGTATTTCGAAGGTAGTTGGAAGGTAGTTGAGGAGGACATCAAGGCAAGGGACTACCATTAAGAGTTTTCTATCTCGGCCTCAGAGGCGAGAAAAGGAAGAATTAGGGGCAATGTTAGATCCAAAGTGGACGTAGATCACTATACAACCGTGTAAATATTATTAAAGGGTGAAGGTTTTGCCTTAGGCAAAATAGAGTGGATAAGGCATTAAAAGAAAATGTTATTATAATAATCCCCTTAATTCGCGGGGTGTAGAAGCCAAGTAGGGCGTAACAGCAATTCAGATTGGCGTCAGGAGGAGCTTCTAGATATAGCATTAAGGAGAGGGTTTTTCGGTGTTTCAGTCTCTGACGGAATTTCACAAGAGTTGTTTTGAATTTGTAGTTTAGGGTTCGACTTTTGGTAATAGTCGTTCTTTTAATTACGTGTTGCTGCGCTAAAAGATAGTGAGGTCCTGTTGCTTGGTACTTCGTAGTTTTTAAGCGCGTTTAATAGGTGGAGTGGGAGTTTTTACGTTAAGAGATTCGAAATTAAGTCAAAAGGTTATAAGAAATAAAAATTTATAATTAAGGTTGGTTTGGACCCGATTGGACCGAGTTGTTTAAGGACTTTTTCGTTTTTCCTTTCTTGATTTTGTGTTGGCTTTGCGTTACGATCTTCATCTCGACCGTAGATTGTGGTAGCACGCCACGACGCGTAAAAAAAAATTTCAATTGAAATTATTTATTCATAAATGGCTTAAGACGGTTATTGTGGTTATTAGGGTTGTATTCACTGATGATAGTATACCGATTACCAGATATGGTCCTACCCAGATTTGAGAGAGCTTGTGTTTTCGACTTTCGCTCTTGAGTAACACTTGTTTGTTTGACTGTGAAGCCGTAAAGGCAGTCCATGGGAGTTAATTTCGTCCCTTCATGTACACTGTTGTTGTACACGAATGCAGCGGTTCGCAGATATTGATCCCATGATTTGGGATTCTCGTCCACTATGGTACGCCAGTATTCGATTAACGGCCTGTGTGCACGTTCCAGTGCGCCGTTTGATTGTGGGTGGTAGGCAGAAGTTTGTAACTTCTTCACCCGTAGCAGTTTACATACCTTTTTGAACAGGTCACTAAGGAAGTTGCTTCCTTGATCAGTGACTATTCGCTTGGGGATGCGGTAGCACGCGACGATTTCGTCGAAGAAGATTTGCGCTACAGTGACGGCTTTCCCGTTAGGTATGGCGTACCAATCGACAAATTTAGTGAGGTTATCCTGGAAAGTCAAGATGTACTTGTTTCCGGAGTCAGTTTCCTCGAGTGGACCAACAATGTCGAGATAGACTTTGTCGAAGGGCTGTTCTGCGATGTCCGTGATGACCATCGGCATTTTAAACTGAGGTGATGCCTTCATTTTTTGGCATTTTGAGCAACGCTTTACGTATTTCTTAATATCGCTAAGCATGTGCCTCCACCAGCACTTCCTTCGAATCCACTTGTATGTTTTATTTACGCCCTGATGGCCGCCAAAAGGAGAGTCGTGATAATGATGTAAGATGGTTTGTATCTCCTTGGGGCTTGTGATTATTTCAGGGGGCTTTGGTTTATCGTCGGTAAGCGGATTAGTATCTGGCGGGTTCTCTGTTGCGAGCTCTTCTGTACTTGGGATTATCTTGTTTTCGCGAGGCGTGTGATCCCGTATTTCGGGGCTTTTAGACTCTGTTTAAGCGTTTTTAGCTTGAGCCCGGGTCACAGCGTTACATTTTAGGCAATTTTTACGAATGGAGGTTATTTCATCCTCCGAGTCCGAATCCATTTTATGGTGGACTTGCGCTTTAACTATTATGTTTTGGCCATTTGAGTCTTCGCTGACCTCCCGTGGAATGCGGCTTAACGCGTCGGCATTCGTATTGTACTTTCCTGGTTTGTATTCGATTTAATAATCGAATTCGGAAAGTTTGTGATGAAATCTCACCAGACGGGAAGTGGGGTCTTTAACATTAAAACCGCCTTTGAGAGGCTTGTGGTCTGTATAGACCGTAAATTTTCCGCCTTGCAAGTAACATCTAAAGTTACGCGTAGCCCAGACTATAGCAAGTAACTCTTTTTCAATAGTTGAGTAGTTGCGTTCCGCCTTGTTTAGTGTACAGCTGGCGTAGGCAATGGGCTGGTCGTGTCCTACTTCTCCTTGCGAGAGGGCGGCTCAGAATGCCTCGCTGCTGGTGTCCGTGGTTAAATTGAATGGTTTCGAAAAATCTGGATATATAAGGAGTGGGGGGGGGGGGGGAATTAATGAGGTTTTGATTTTCTCGAATGCCTCCTGGCGCTTCTCGGTCCATGTGAATTTGACATCCTTGCGGAGTAAATTCGTTATAGGACGCACAATTTTGGAGAAGTCGGGGATGAATTTTCGATAGTAATTGGCAAGTCCAATAAGGGATTGAACCTGTCGTACAGTTCTGGGAACTGGGAAAGTTTGGACGCAAGCCATTTTACTGGGGTCTGGAAGTGCTCCTTCACTGGAACACTTGTGGCCTAGATAAACAACCTTTTTTCTCAGAAACTGGCACTTTTCGGGCTGCAGTTTGAGGTTGTTCTCTCTCAAACGGGTGAAGACTTTGCGGAGCTTGTTATTGTGGTCCGCAAGGTTTTTACCGTGGATGACTATGTCATCTAGGTAGACAAAACATTCCAAGCCTTGTAATCCTGTTAGGACGAAGTTCATTAAGCGTTGGGATGTGGCCGGGGCTCCTTTGAGCCCAAATGGCATACGCCTAAATTCATAGTGGCCGTAATTGGTGCTAAACGCGGTTTTTGGTCGGTCTTGAGGATCGACGAGCCATTGGCGAGATCGAGGGTGGTAACGTACCGAGAATGACCTAGTTGGTCGAGAATATCCTCGATCCGAGGTAGCGGAAAGGCGTCTCCTATCGTCTTTTCGTTTAATTTACGAAAGTCGACGACGACGCGCCACCCTTTTTCACCGTCTGGTCCCACCTTCTTGGGGACGACTAGGAGGGGTGAATTCCAAGGGCTTTTACTTGGCTGCACTATGCCGTTTTCTAGCATTTCGCGAAGCTGTTCGTTTATTACATTTCGTTGCGTCTCTGGCAAATGATACATTTTCTGGTTGATTGGTGCTTGGTCCTGCAACAATGGTATATCATGAGTGAAAATTAGCCGATCACCTTTGAGGAAACAGATATCATTGTACTCGTAACAGAGTTGTGATATCGCTAGTTTTTCCTCCGCGCACAGATTTACGTCCAGACTGAGTTCTTCGTCTAATCTGGCGAGACGCGGGTTATTACTTTGGTCTTCCGATTCTTCATATTCCTGGAATAAATATTTAATATGCTGTAAAGTGGCCATTTTTTCGGCGCTAGAAATATTTGTTTCTTTATTTTTATTTTCACCCCACTTTCTTTTATTTAAATCACTTTTAATACTATATGACGATGGAGTTGGGGTTGCTGAACCGCCGTAAATTGCCATGTTTGAGGCGAACTCGCTTTCGTCTTCTAATAGGCTCTTTCGCCGTTGTTTACTTACTGTGAAGGATGATTTTGGAGCTTTTGAAAATACCGTCCCTGTGGCGAGCTCGCTTCCAATGTCGACGTGTTCCGAAGTTTTATTTTGAGAGGAGGTGGGAGCTGATGGGATTTTGCCATCGTAATTCCTTCTTCCTAGTTGAGCTCCGTCGACATTTGTTTTATTGGGTTTTCCTTTCCTTTGGTTCCTTGTATTTCATTTGTGCGTGGGTGCTGGTGGTTTCGAGTCACCGTAATTCCTGCTTATCAGGTGAGCATTGTCAGCGCGTTCTCCGTTTTTCGGGGTTTCCTTATTATTTCTTTCCTGATGGTCCTGTTTCAGTTGGACGACGGTGTAGTTGTGGACAGGGACTAGGTGCAGACTAATGTTAGTCAGAACTACTTGTGAATTGTGTGTGTTGAGAACTCCAACAGACACTGCTTCTAAACCAGCGTGGAGTAGGCCATTCGCTAGGAAGACTCCTTGATCTATCTCTCTCGATAGACAGAGCATCTCCTGCAGCTGCATGGGGTCCACGACTATGATCTGTGACCTAGCAGGTATGCATACAGGCTCTTTCAACTGTATTTGGTGCTGCCTCATTTCGCAGGTCAAATCACTCTCAGTCGGTTTGTCCATCTCGCTTTCCCGTGTTTGGTGGTCATTGTCGGCCTTTCTTGGCTCTGCTCTACCTGTTCGGGTACTCGTTTTGACCACTTTTTCAGAACACAGGTTATCCAAAGCAGCTGTTAATGGAGCAGCAAACTCCTCAGGGTTATTTTCCGTTCGAGGGAATCGCAATGCCTTATTCGGACCCTCAACGTTACAATTCTTTGCTAGGAAGTCATTTCCTAGCAAGCCGTCGTCGGAAAGGCCGGGTAGGTTTTTTATTACCTGAAAATTGCAGGGAATGTTATTCTTTAATGTAAAATTGCCCTGGCATGTTCCCAGCGTCTTTCCGGTACCAAATGGTGTTTGTAAAGTATATGTTTCTCCGGTATTTATATCTTCGGGATTTTTAATTCCTTTCTTTTTTATAATACTAACCTCAGCGCCAGTATCTACTACAAGTTTGGTATTGCCGCTCAGGCTAATATCCAACGGAAGGCTAACTGTAGAGATACAGGGTTCGGGCGGCTGAGGTGACCCTTTGTTAAAATTTTTAGTTTTTAGTGTCGATCCGGGGTCTTTTCGGTCGACTGCTCGTCGTTTCCCTGGCTCTTAGCGTCCCATTTTTTTTTTGATGGCATTCCTCTATGGAATGGCCGCGGCGGTTGCAGAATTTGCATTTGAGTTTTGTGTTGAAAACTCGAGGACCAGCGGAAGGTTGCTGATCCTGAATCCGTCGTTCGGGGAGCCTTGTCTGGTTACTCGGGCCCGGAACCTGGCGATTGTTCCTGCAATCGCGAACATCATGCCCATATATCTTGCAGTTAGAGCAAAAGGGTGTGGTTTTACGCTTCATACAGTCGGCGTATGTGTGACCTCTTTGCTGGCAAAAATTACATGTGATGTTTGACCTTATCTGGTCGAGGTTCTGGCGGCGGTAGTCGATTTGTGGGGGAGACGAGCGTTGAGGTGGAGTCGTATATAGCGGAGTCGGTCGGCGAAAATTTTGTGGTGGCGGTGGTCTGTATAACGTTTGCTGCGGAAAATTGCGAGCAGGTGTATATGGGGCTCTATGGAATGCCCGTATTCTGGCAGTTGGGTCCATAGCGACCGGCATGGTTGAGCCTTGTTCTACAACAACCGGGGCAGGAACGCCTTGGGTTGTTGTGGTTTGTGTGAACTGGGCGCCCTGCTGTAGTTTCTTAATGTCGAGTGCTTTATGGATCAGCGCCTCGAGCGTGCCGTCGGTGACGTAACCCCGCTGCGAACTGCGTTTTTCGCGAAGTCCTCCAGCTGTGTTGTAACAGCTGGGGCGGCCGCAGCTCCGTATTTGGTTTGTGCGGCCTCTTTACAGAGAGCCAGCAACTGTTTCATTCTAGCCGTGAAGGCGGTGAGCGTTTCGCAGGGGTTTTCGTGAGCTGTTATGAGCCTATTTATCAGTTCCTGGTAAGTTTCTCTGGGAAGGTATCCCGCGTTTAACCTGGATACGACTTCTTGGAAGGTTGTCGGTACATCTACGGCCAACAGTTGATATGCTCCTCCACGAAGTCTTGTGGGGAGGATTTTGAGGAAAGCGTCTTGCTCCCCTTCGGAGAGACACTGTTTGGCCTGGCGGCAGCAACCCAGGAATGTTTGCAACTCTGATCCAAGATGCGGGCCTGGCTCACCTGAAAAAATGGGCACCATTTGCGCAGTTAATTTTACGATCTTGCCATAATCGGTCGCCATAGTGGAGTTCTGATTCGAGTCGGTGTCGGGCGAGTCTTGTGCGAGAAATCGATTTAGACCCTGTTTTTGGTTGATCTCTCGCAGGGAGTCTTGTAGGGATTGTATGAGGTTTTCCTCAGTTGTGCTTTCTAAATTGTTTTCAATATTTTCTGCAGAAGGGAGTATGCGCGAGAATCCGTCTAGCTTAGCTTGAATGAGTGCGGCTTCCTTTTGAAAGCGCTCTAGGTCTTCTAATCTCTCCTCGCTGGACTTTGTATTCCGGTTTTCGAGGAGGTTAGAGTAGAGAGTTGCTAGGCGTTCGGATTCTCGCGCGGACTCGTACAAATTATTAAAATTATATTTATGGCTTACTTGGTTTTGATTTACTCGTTGGAGGACGGTCCCGCTCCTTAGGGTGAGTCCTTCTGAATTTGGTCCTGGTTGTGCTGGGGTGATCTGGTGTTCGCTGACCTGAGTTTGGTCCGTGAACACTGGTGACTGGGAACCCTGGCGTGGTTCTTCCGCGTTGCTCTCCAGGTCCAGGGAAGTTATGAGGAGGTCATCTGTCTTCTCCTCCGTTGGTGAGTGAGCGGGAGTAGAGTGGGTGTCCTTGGACATCAACTCCTGCTCTTCAGCGTTGCAAGGGGGGCTTTTGGCCTGCTTACCGTTCCCTTGTTGACAGTACTATAGTTGTGTTGGGGAAAAGGGGGGCTTGAGCCGGCTTCAGCGATTCCCTTTTCCACTCTGCCACTAGTGATATGTTGATTGGTGGCGTTGGTTGTTGTGCGTTGTTTATTGCAAGCTTAATTTTCAGAACTACAATTAACTATCACTTACTTCTTCTTCTCTTTGCAAAATTTTCATAAAACTCTTAGTTTATAATTGACCACTTAGCACGTTTCTTTTACTGACAACCACAAAATATTCTACTTAATATTTTCTTTTGCAAAATTTCCTTAAAACTCTTAGTTTATAATTGACCACTTAGCACGTTTCTTTTACTGACAACCACAAAATATTCTACTTAATATTTTCTTTTGCTAAATTTCCTTAAAACTCTTAGTTTATAATTGAACACTCCGTACGTTTCTTTTACTGACAACCACAAAATATTCTACTTAATATTTTCTTTTGCTAAATTTCCTTAAAACTCTTAGTTTATAATTGAACACTCAGTACGTTTCTTTTACTGACAACCACAAAATGTTCTACTTAATATTTTCTTTTTGCAAAATTTCCTTAAAACTCTTCCGATATGACCCGACTCCCTTTTTTCGTTCTCCACCTTACCACGTTTTAAATCAGACTCGCTGATTATTCTTTTACGAAAAACTTACGACCAATCTACATGAAGAAAAGCGTTCGTGCTTTTTCTTCGTTTTTTAGCTTTTGCCCTTGATGTAGTTAGTTGTCATTGGGCAAAGCCGCTGTAGATCGTTGTTTTTCGCGCTGATTAAGCAAATTTGTTTTGCTTATCGTGTATGGCTACCGTGTGAAAAGAATGTCGACGGTAACCCGAGCGCGTTGTTTATCATGAGTTGGATTTAAGTACATGGCAACTTCGTTGCAACGTAACTCGATGTACAAAATCCAACCCATTAAATCTTTGTTTAATTTACGTATTATTCATGAGTTGGATTTGAATATGTTGCAACTTTGTTGTAACAAAATTCGATGTTTGAAATCCAACTCATGAGATTCTTTATGATTTGTTGTTCTAAATGCCAGATTGGATTCGTTAGAATAAGGCTTATCTTAAAATAAGCGAATCCAATCTGTAACAGTATACACAAGTTAATTATTTTCACTATTTATCCTTAACTAAATGTACGATTAGAGATGATGATAGTAAATGATGTTCCCAATTATCAGCAAAGTAAAACACAGAAGTATACTCAAGTTAATTATTTTCACGAACGTCTTCGATTATTCCCAAGCACCCGACTGTTTTATCAAAAAATGCACCACACCTCTTTGCGATTTAAGACTCACTTACCACTTCTGAAGTTAAAACCAGACTTGTTTTTTGCCGATCAAAGCAAGCCCAGCAGCATAGAAAGCTTTTTGCTAGAACCGTGATTAGGCACATTTACATTTGTCTGGCTTGTGTATGGCAAGCTGCGGTTTTCTTTTTTAATGGCCAAAGCATTATCAGCATTCTCAGGCGTCGACGAAAATATAGCAACTTTGTAGCTTGCATATTAGACTGACTTGCGTGTCGGGTTGCATTTGGATTTGGTTTTATTACGCTCCAAATGTAACGTGTGATTTTTATACACATATCGGATTCGAAGACTTGGCTTATCTTCGGATAAGCAGAATCTGATATGTAACACCTCTATCAGACGGCAGATTTCCGAACACACTTATTAAAAGAGAAACTTTCAATATTCTAAAAATGAAATTACAAAGAATTCGATGCTTCCCGATACATGCAGACTCAAACCATAGTTTGGTCCCGGACATCGAATACTCACATGTTTCCAGCTAAAATAAAACTCAGGAATTTCTGTTGCTCAAACCGGAGAACATGAAAATGTTCCAAAAGAGCGTTGCCAATGCTACAAAAATATTTTACCCACAAATTTACCCGAATTTCGCCAAAAAAACCCGCCCTAAAAATCAAAATACACGAATTTTACCCGCAAGGATTTTGTTGTTTTGATTACATGATTAAAGGAATTAAGGACTAAAAAGGAACTCAAAACCGCAAAGAAACAATTTATTCTTAATAAATACAAATTTTACAGTTCCTAAAAGTAATAAAATATAGGTAACAGAAAACAACACTGTTATTACATACTAAATACTTTCGCATTAATCATTTTCTGACTAGGTTCAAATGATACGCAGCCGCCATCACTTTCTATTTTTTGTCGGGCTGCTAAAATGGACACCACTGTTTCAGTAGCTAGTTTCATTCTCTCATCAGTTTTACAAAGTTGAAGGCGGCTAAATATTCGTTCTACAACTCAAAAACCCGAAGCAAAAGTTGAAAGTTAGTGGCGACGCGAGACTATTCTCTTTTGGGCTACAAAAGAAACTATTTTCATTCCCTTGTCTTTCTTCTCGACTCATGTCCCGTCGACTGTCGTGTGCCTTTTGTTTTTATTCACTGTTCTTAGTCTTCTTTATCACTGATTTTCTGATTAATATAGGAAATATTTTTTTTTGCGTTTTACACGCCATTACATGCAAATAATTTTTACCCACCACTTTACCCGCACTAAGATAAATTACCCCATTTTGGGGTAATTACACGCCACTTGGCAACGCTGCAAAAGATATCAAAAGATGTAAAAGAAGATACCTACACCGTCAGGTTAAATACTCCAGTAACCAAACCAACGACGTCAGAATAATGTGTCATCAAAATCCTCTTCAATCCTTTATAAGAAAACCCAAGAAGCATACTCAAGGCCTAGATTCCACACAAAGATAACTTGATTAACCGCTTGTCAGGTCAGGGAATTCTATTAATCAAAGAACCCTGTACATTTCAAATCAGCCCTAATACAATTTACTATGAGGCCGAAAACAGGCATAACTAAAGTGTCTCGGAACTCGCATATTTCCCAAATACCAATGAAAGCAAATCGCTATTAAAAGAATTAATGGCAAGAGCATTAGAAAAAATAATAAACGTAGATCAAAATGGAGATGATCAGTCACACCTAAAATTATTGGTAGGTAACGAAACAAATCGACTGATCCACCAGAGTACAAAATCTCTTGAGGAAATTAGAGCAAAAATGCAAAATATTCGCATAAGCTCTGGGAATAAACTCCCTCACGTACTCTCGGTAACTTCATTCTCGATCCTAAAGAGATCCAATCAACGTAACCACCAACAAACGACAGCGACCGACATCCCTCTGGAACCAATTTATATGATCCGCCAAACGTCGCAAAAGCAACCAACCTCTCTTCATCGAACAAAATCAATACAATTGGTCGACCATTAGGTCCGAAAGAGAATAGGATGCCCACATAAACTCACCCTAATATGAAAAATATTTTTACATCAAACGCAATTCGACGACCAAATAAAGGCGTTGCGCAAAACAGTTGCATCCAAATTTAAAAACAACAAAATGCAAATAAATATAAAATTAGAAAAAAAGGGTAACATATTCGGTCTTTATATGCTCAGCATGGACAGAAAAGCGGCCAAGGGTAATAGTCACTTTCACTTTGTTTCTGCATGATCCACATACTTTTGTGATGACAGGAAGGGTCGGTAACTGTTTTTGAATTTGTGAAGTCACTCTTCTTATACCCTTGTTTTTCCACGTATGATTCTTCACTTTCAAAGGATTGCAAGAATACTTTATATCTTTCAACTTGTCTGGCATTTTGACTATTTGTGGCGATATCTAATTGTATACTTACTGACTGTGAGAATACTCTTTAACGCGCCATCTACATTTTCTTATGTTATGTTATGTTCATCTGTTCTAAGCAACAAACAAGCAAAAAAGGCGTGCGCGAGCTTTCAAAAATCAAAAATTTACACTTAACATTGCTTTGCCACTGTAAATGATAGATGATTTTAAAGCTGAGATAACACTTTCAGTTGAAAAAATATGAAAAAAATTTATGATCAAGTATTGTGTAAAAAACCAAAAAATATTTTTCAAAGTAACAATTTTTTTTTAAAATTTTTTTTTTTGGAAAATTATATTTTTATTCGGAAAGGAATGTAACGACCTTTACAAATCACTAAAGATCACTGTTCTACTGCAATGGTGGCGATAGTTATGATTTTTCAAAAAAGATATGATCACGAGAAAAAGTGCAAAAATGCAAAAGTTTACAACCCTATAACTTTTGCACAAACATTTTTTTAAACCCTTTAGCACGATAATTACTTATACCAGTAACAATATTTTGGTGAAGTTTGAACAAAATCGGAGACATCGAATTTCTTCACCTGGTACACTTGAGGAATTTTGCCCCATATAAGTTATCCCATTTGAAATACTCTATAAGAAATGTGAGGCATTTTTTGCAAATTACAGCTAAACCAAGGACTTTAGGAAAAAAATGCTACAGACATAAATTGTTTAAAATCAAAAGATCTTTCACATAAAGTTGGTTAATAATTTTAAATTTTTTTTTTTTTTGGAAAATTCAGAAAAACCACCAATTTTGACTAAAATCGGGCCATATCTCGAAAATGACAAATTTTTGAGCCTGGTAACCTCGAAAAATCGATTCTCCGTGCCGAAAAACATAAAAATATGACAAGTTACCGCGGGGACCCCAAATTGCATACATGACCCCCCCATTGCGCCCGGACTATAAGGCCATTGAATAAAACAAAAATATTCATCTTCCCTTTACTCCCCTCTCTCTATTCCTCTCCCAAGAACAGCTCACTTTTTCCAAGGGGGAAGGAGTGTTATGTACATAAATAGGCCGTAACTACCTAAACTGGTAATAAAATAAAATATCTTCATTTATAAAAATTGAATATACTCATTCATTCATTCATTGAGAAATTATTTTAGTTACATCAAACGGATGTAACTAAATTCGTCTAAACGGCATAAATTATCTCAATTCGTGACTAGAAAATCGCTCAAGTTACCGCGCATTCCTTTCCCAGAAAATTTGAAGCGCATTGGCAACTTAAAAATGCTAATTAAGCATTAAAACCGATAGGGTACCAAACGAAATTAAGTTCGCTTAAGGTGCCTTTCTCAGCGATTTCCCACATACATATATCGTATCTTGCTCAGGCATACACGGCCAAGATACAAAAAGAAGAAAAAGCTCTGAAAGTTTTTCTCATGTATGTCGTCTTAATCGTGATCTCTCCCTACATCGTCTTCTGCGTGTACAAGAGAGGCAGAAGATTTAACGAAAGAAAAGCTTAAAGCTTTCTTTCATGTAGGTGCGCTTAATCTAATGAATTAAGCAGAGATCAAAAACGAGTCTGAAATTACAAGTCGTCGGAGTCGGTCGTCTCAAATCGAGTAAGTCTATGTTTAACCTGATTAGAGTCTTGTTTTAACCGTTAAAGTCGAGTTTAAAAAAAGGTCGTGAGACGTAAATTGGTCGGGTCTGCGAAGTATATAAAGAACAATAAGTTAAAGTGGTTAGTTAAGATTTAGTTAAAAATAGTGAAAAGAATACTGTGTAACGAGATAAGAAGAATTAGGAGTAAATTAATTAAGATGTTCTTTGAAATTGTGAAAATAATACTGTTTAACGAGATAAGAAGAATTAGGTGTGAATTAATTAAGAAAAAGTGTTAATTAAGACGTTCTTTAAAATAGTCAAAAAATTTTTAGTCATAAGTGTGTTCTTTAAAGTAAAAGTACTCCCTTAGTGCCATCAGATGTTTTCGATATCAAGCATAATTAAATTGGTGCTACGTTTGTGCAGGCCCGTAAAGGCAAAATTCGGGCCCGGGGGTACCACATACGAGCCCCCGCCGAAAGGAATTTCGGACCCGGGACTAAGCATTTACGGGCCCATATACAATCGAATGAGTGACTTCCAATTTAAAATCTGCCTTGTATATTACACTTTTTCGATCGTGAAATATTTTTTTATATATACAATTAAAATGGAAAAAATTTTCTGTTGATGACTTAGATGACGGGGCCCCTTTTGAAAGTCCGGGCCCGGGGGTTTACCCCCTTCGCCCCCCCCCCTCTAGTCGGCCCTGCGTTTGTGACTCCATGGGTTCACTCGTCATATATAACACTATTAACACAAAGGTATCATTTGTTTGAATTGATACTGATACAATCCTCAGGATCTCGAATGGTTCATGTGAAAATAGCAATTTGATCCTAAATATAATCTGGTTCTGCCTGCATCAATTGGTACAGCTCAGGAAGATTATTTTGATTTGCTGGTAATCTCAACGCTGGTGGAAGATTTTCTTTAATCAAGAGTTCTGTTCGCAGTTGATTCGGTGATAGGAACTGTGTATTTATTTTGCTGTGATAAGTATCGATTATGGCATCCAGCAGTGACGATTGAACTCTTTGATACTTGCGAATCATTAGGATGAGATGCACTCACAATGTTTTAAATAGTTCATTGTGTCATTGCTCTCTTAACTCCTGCTTGATGGCATTTATTACTCATTACTCGCTGGAAAGTGCTGAAATAATGAGACAAAGCACAGAAGAAGGGTTTGGCATACTGGATTTAAACAACGGTGCCTTTTGTAGTTTGAAGGTCCTGGTTTATCATCTTTGGTAAGTCGTCTAGTTCCGTTTTTGCGAGCTAGTTGGCTTTGTTGTATACCTGATAGATCTGGTTTGGATGATCTGCTGTAAGGGCTTGGTGGTATGCTATCCTTTTCTATTCCAACTTCTGTGGTAACTTCTGGGTTTTCTTGTTCTATTGGCAGTGGTGCCATTGACGTCTGTGATCCGAACAAAGCCACCTTCACCTTTGATACATTTGATGATTCTAGATACCATTTCAACATGATTCTGGCTAGGGGCCATTTCTCACTCTTTAAGAGGACCAGAATATTTTCCATCTATAGTTGATCGTTGATCTAAATACTGAACCACTAAAGGTGAATTTACCTTTAGTGGCTCAGCATTTAGATCAACGATTCCTGTTAGTGGTTCACTGCTCATTTCCCGGTGTCAATACAGACAAATAAATGGGATCAGATGACATTGGTGTCAGTGGTCTGTAATTTAGTACTGCTTCTATTTCTAACATAATGGTTTCTAATTCCTAGTCCTAGTACTGCGCTGCATCAAATGCTTTTCTGATTTGACCGCAACTTTCCACAGGCCGCCGATATGTGGTGCGCGAGCTAAAATGAAGTGAAAGGCCATTCACCGAGCGGTATACCATTTGGAGATTTTTTCCCCTGCGGATTTTGTGTAGATGATCTCTTGTAGTTCTTTCAACTGGTTCCAAGCTCCGACAAAATTGGTGGCATTGTCGCAGTGCATAGGCTTGAAGTTGTATCGTCGATCCACGAAACGTTTTAAGGCGGCTATAAAGGCTTCAGTGCTTAGCTTCCTTTAAGCTGGCGAAACCACTGTAGTCTTCATTTGCACTCAAATCACACCGACAAATACTGCATAGCATTTATTACATATTATTATTTTCTAGCGAAAGTCCTATGTACAGCCCTGTTTGTTTTAAAACATCTTAACAAAGGTAATGATTCAAAGATAAATATTTCAATTTATAAGAGTAAATTTCAATTATCTTAAGCTATCTTAATTCTATGTAATTATTTCTGGATTTCCGATTTTTCTTCCATAGGATGTCAACAATTGTAATGAACTTACCCTACTTTCAAATTCATCTGAAGCGGTGCAGTTCGGTATACGTACGTTTTTACCTTTCGCCTGAGATGCAATTATATATAATTTAAAATGTTTTTCATCTGGACAGTTTACATCATTAAAGAAAATATCCTCGGTTATATCATAGACTAAGATGAATGTCGAAAATGTAGGAATCTTTTGCAGATACATTCCTAGTGAGTCGAATATTATATTCCAGCATTATGTATTCGCGTAACTAGGTAATTCAACATTATTCCCTGAAATATAATAAAACAAATTTACTTGCAGCATCATTCTATTAAGAGAGGACACACATTATCGGACATATGACACAAGATAAGTAAGTAAGTGTTTTTGAAATCAACCAGTTTCTATTCTCCAATTTGGATATTTGGAAGGGTCTTCTGTAATTTCTTAACAAGTGTCCTTACTCTGGCCGTCCTTACCAAGTGTACCAAGTGTCCTTACTCTGGCCGCTTTCTACTACATAATCAATCAGAGATATCAAAGGAGACACATTATCTGGTAAAAGATGTTCTGTGCCCTTTCGGTGGACGATATGGAAATCATATTATTGCAAACGTATTGCCCGGCGCGTCAATCTGCTCGTCGGATTTTTTAAATTGTGCAGACATACTAAGGACGATTATGTAATGACCATAAACCTGGTGTCCTGGTCATAAGTTTTTTACTGCCCATAGTAAAACGAAGCACTCTCGCTCTTATGGCACGCGGTTTTGCTATTTATTAACATAAAAAAAATTTTTCGAACGATAAAGTTCCAAATAATAGTTGTTCACAGGACATTTAAAGTTTATAAAAATAAATTACAATTATGTCACGGGATAATTTAAACTCAATGAATTCTAATTATGAATAGAAAAAATTCAAATGTTCAATTATTATTACGCTGAGATTAAATTTTAATTCCGCGAAATATTATTTTACTTTAACATAATAAAACTTTTATATTAAATTTGTTTCAAAGTACAATTAAAATTCATGGCATTCTAATTATGACAATGTTTAAAAAATATTCCGATTTCAAATTATGTACATAATTTAAAGTTCCTAATTAATATTATGTACATAAATTAATCCTTAAATTTTAATTCTTGAATTAACATTATGCACATTGAATTAAAACTATGTGCATAGTGTTAATTCTCAAATTAATATTATGCATCTTATTTTAATTCTGAAAAGCAAAATTCTTGCATTAAAATTATGTAACAAGAAAAAGAATTAAAATTCAAGGAATAAGGTTCGCCCCTTCATCAGCTACAAATACCAATATACTTTCATCACATTAGCCACTCTTCTCCTCTTTCCACAGATACCTCAAACTCATTTACGCGATACCCGGTTCACTCCCTACAGCTCAAGAAAATTTAAAGTTTGTGGCTCCGCCTACATCTATCATTAAATAAAATTTAAAAAAAATTTAAACTGCTATTTTTAGTCCCCTTTTGAAAAATCCGTGCGCCGTTTTGATATTTAATAATTTGCATTTCATTTTTTGAATTTTAATTCTTCTTCTTGTTACATAATTTTAATTCAAATTATGTACATAATTTTAATTTAAGATATGAAATGCCTAATGCTATTAAATATTAAAGCGTAAGTGTGCACAATTCCAATTCAAGAATTTTATTATTCGTGAATTAAAATTAAATAAATTAAATAAAAAATTCTTGCATTAAAATTGATTGAATTTTTATTCTAACATGATATAATGGAAAATCTTAACTGAATTTCTTTTAATGGAATTAAAGCTTATGGCAAGCTATAATTATAATTCGACAATTTGATTTCATATTTGAATGTATCTTAAATTGAGAATTAATTATCCTTAAACAAAATCGAAATTTGTTAGATTTCTATAGAAGTAACCCTTCTAACTCAGAACACAGGCAGCCTGGAATCAATTGACCTATTAACAAACGTATAACTTATATTGAGGTTAATGAGGCTCCCACACCAACATGCAAAAAATATTAGTAAACAAAAAACAATCAGGGGTGCACAGACAACAGAGATCGTTTAAAGAAATCCTCAGTAAGAGCCAGGCCAAAAATAGGATACATATTCACGGCTCTACACATGAGATTTATAGGCTCATGCATACCATAGTTAGAGCGAGAATGAACAACATGCAATAAAGGCAATCTCCTTATGCTATACCAAACTTACGAGGGTGCGAGAATCTATGTTCAAGTTCAAAAGCTGGTGACTAAAGACTAGGTCAGCAACTCTACGTCATTCCTCCAACGAGTGCATATTAAGCAACTGGAGGCGATCCGCATAAGGAGGAAGCCTGAGTGGATCGCTCTGCGGGAGGTCCCTTAGTGCAAACCTAACAAAGTTCCGCTGCACCGAGTTGATGCGTCAAGAATGAACAACATAGCAAGGTGAGCAAACATGAGATGCATACTCGATAATTGTTCTAACCAAAGAAAAAAATTAGTGAATAAGGGTCTGTCGATAAGAAAACTCCCTTGACCACCGCTTAACAAAACCCAAAACTGAATTACTCCGAGATACGATATAGTTTATGTGCAGAGTGAAATCGAGTTTTTTTTTCTAGCTTTACACCAGGGTCAGTAAGTCCTAGAAAATGACATAACTTCACATTTATCCAGGATAAGTTGCAGTCCATTTGTCCATTAGGCGTACTCAATAGACGATTAATCTTTACTTCATCGTAATATAATTATAACTTTATAAACTTTTATTGTAACCTGCTACAATTTTAATAGATTTAATTATATTTTTGTCAAGGAGTAAAAAAATGTTTTAAAATTACGCCGGAACGTAATAAAAATTATTAAATATTACGTTTACACATAATAATAATTCTGGGTATTTCCTACATATTGTTGCAGTACTCACATTCATCAAATGGAGTTGAAATGTCCTCCTCCTAGTCCATTACCGCATAAAATGTCTTCCCCCGATGATACATAGATGGCAGAGCTAAAAGTTAAATGAAATTAAGAAGAGTTCAAATAAGGTAAATAAAAAGAAAAAGAAATACCATCAACGGTGTCCAAAAAAGGTCGAACTGGAACAGCGGTGATATAAATACGTCCTAGCGGGTCAGCTGCTCTCTCTCTGATCCTGAAGTTCATCGAGTGATACACCTAAAACGAAAAAGTGAAAATTTGAATTTGTTAAAATAGAATTTGTTAAAATAGAGTTTGTTAAAATAAAAGTCGGTAAAATTGAACTGTGTCAAGTAAATAAAAGGAAAAGCACAAGAATTGTGAAGTGCGGGTTTTACTTCTCACCACCAAGAATAAACCACCGGGCTGTTCAATTTAAAATTATCCGGTAAGTGGTTCCTTTCATTTTGACTAACCTCCTTACATAAAAAGTAACTAAACAAAACCAGTGCCAAAATTTGTATAAAGATTCGGTGATAATTCGCGATCGAATTTATCTTTCACTGAAGGGCTTTAACTCCGTTACACAGGTAAACCCGCGAAGTGGAAAAAGGGCACGCGAATACATTTCCTAGTGGCACTAAATGCATGAAAACACAACCACAAAGTTACAATTTAGCGCAAGTGTTAAGAAATATTTAAGTTTGGCGAATCTCCGGCAATACCACAAGAAACCCAGCGAGGTAACCAGAATTAGGAAAGTTACCTCAACCAGGTGGCCTATAGAAATACCAGAGTCCAAAATATTTCGGCATTACTATTCTATGAGCACTTTAAATAACCCGATTGTCACCATCAACAATAACAGGTAATCACTTAATTAGCACCTTATCACTCCGCGTATTTACAAATCGAATTCGTCGAACACAGAAGTTGACAGATCTCAACTGTACTGGTGACGTCATCATTTTTCGCACTAACACACACACTTCCGTGAATATTCCAATTCATTTCGCACTTACCTAGCGGCCATTTTGGTAATTTTACAATCCAAACTTTGTAAACATTCCTTTCCTCGTTGCACATTTCACCTTTTGATGAAGTAGCCCGGCTTGCTACGAGAAACTAAGTGAAAAGGTGATCCAATATACACCTTCCACACCCAGTATCCCGAATTAAACGCAGGCATCACAAAACACTCATAGCAACTAGCACATCACTTAACCCGTCCATAGAATTTAAACACACACGAGACAGAATTGACGGAAATTCCAATTATCACTTAAATTTCACACGCGAGATAAAAATTCTGACACGACGTAAACAACTTGCGACTTTAGATTAACTTCGAGTACTGGTACTATACGCACGACGACGTTCATTCACTTGCCCACACACAATTTCAGTCCAATACAACACTATCGCGACTTCGTCTTCACTGTTCACTTCGGCATACGAGTAATCAACGTTACTACATAACTTGACGACGAATTTTGCATTTGTGTTACTTCATTCATCTTACATAGATTTTACATAGCCTGGGGAAATTAAGCTCTTTGCGTTTATCACGTAAACTCACCTTCCTAACCGACGCGGCGAATTGCTGGTTAGGCGTTGTTATTAATTGCTAGAGTTTTGGGAATACTAGCTAGACAGACAAATCCAATACAAAAACCCCTCTCGGAAACTTTTAATTATCTAATTGCTCGGCAACCTCTACAAAAAACTGTAACAATTGGTGCCAGGTGTGGGGTCACCGTTCAGATTTCAAAAGAATCTTTTTTCCACGACGTTTGTAACATGGATCAGAATATTGACAACCCATTAGCGAACCCTATATCGCCAGACTTAGTAAGACTGGAAGGAAGCTTATCGGAACAATCAAGGCAAATAAGCCATCTTACCTCTTTAATGGAAACGATGATTAATCGTGTGCAACAACTGGAGGTCACCCATGCAGCTGCTGTCCAACGCACAATAGATGGAATGGCTAATTGCCCAACGCCGCCACTTTTGAGGAACAGCGTCCGTGTGCAATGACGCAAAATACAATGGTGACCTCATCAAACCCAATTCCAGCAAGCGCTACATCATCAAGCTCATGTCAACCAAACATGGCACTTCTAACTGGACATGAACCTATCTCCTCGACGTTTGTAGTGCAACCACATTGTCCTGATACCGTCTGAAAAGGAACTAACCACCAATTGGTAACAACCAATAACCTGTCTTTACCAGTACCAATACCCCTACAAGGATATCGTTAACTCCAAGGGATTATGATGGTAAAGAGCCTTGGTCGGCCTATCGACGACATTTTGAGGCAGTCGCAAGAGCTAATGGATGGTCGGACAGTTTTAAACCTATGTATTTAGCTCCTTACTTACGTGGTACAGCTCAAGCGTTTTCTGAAACGCTGCCAAACCATGTGCGAGACGACTTCCAACTATTAGACAGAGCATTCCACGATCGTCTCAGTGATGAATACCAACAATCGGTCGCCCACACTCAGCTAAGAGGACGCACACAAAGGCCCGGAGAGCGTCTAAGCGAATTTGCCACCGACATCCAACGTCTAGTTTATTTAAGCTTCGATGACTGTCCTGAAAAAGCACGCAATCGAATTGCATTGGGTCAGTTCATAGACGGTATAGCTGATGCGGATACCCAGACCAGAGTAAGGGATGTAATTCCAGGAACACTTGAAAGTGCGTTAGCTTTAGCCAACCGAATGGAAGCAAGTCGAGAAGCCACACGGATCAACCGCCGCAATACGCGACCTCCACCAATGCCGCATAGGCGTGCCACGTACAATCGCTGCAACACTGGCTCGCAGTCGGGAAATAGTCCAACCTCTTAAATGTTCACCTAAGAAAGGAAATGCGAAGAATAAGAGTAAGGCTGTACTTGCCAACAAACCACTCAAACATGCAAGCCAAGAACAGAAGACCCGCTCAAAGAAACCTGCTGAAACTTCCACAAAAAAGCAAGGAGAGATGAAAATACAGGAATATAAAGCTTCAGGCATAGTCAAATGGTTCAATATCCGACAGAGATATGGCTTTATTATCTGTGACAAAACTGGGGAAGAAGTTTTCGTACACGCCACGGGCATCAAAACCAGCCAATCGAGCCCCAAGAAAACTTATCTTAAAGATGGTGAACATGTTGTGTTTGATGTGGTTCCTGGACAAAGTAAAAGTTGCATGGCTATTAATGTCATTATGCTAGACGATACGATAAAGGAAAGTCAAGGAACAACAACGGCCAGCCAAATCCATAGCCGTTCTGTAAACAATTTCTCTGGTCACAAAGACGACGACGATTTAGATAACTCGAGCTGTGCTCCAGCCACAATCCCACCACCAGTAGCTTTCGCCGATAACACAGATCCAAAGGAATTACCCAATTTTTCGACAAACTCACCGCCACTAGCTTTGCGGGGCAAAAGTTAGTGGAGATAGAAGCCCCAACAACTACGAAAATTTTAATAGGATCAGCTGGAGCTATAAACAACCTCTCCGTCAAAGGATGTATTAATGGCGTTGACTGCGATTTCATAATCGATACCGGGGCTACGCAAACTGTGATACATCCAAGAGTACTGCATCGGAGTCACCATCCTTTTAATTTAAATCCGTCCTTGGCAATGATACAAGCAGTAAATGGAGATTTATTTCCCGTAGATGGTACTGCTGAAGTTTCAATCCAGCTACAGAGATTCTCCACCCAACACTTGGTCTTTGTAGCAACTATTTCCGATGACTGTATTTTGGGTGTAGATTTCTTACTGCGACATGCTTGCAAACTCGATTTTGAGCACCGATCCTTGCAAATTGGGACAGAGATGTTTTGCCTGAAACCCTTAATAAAAGAAGAGATTCAAGCCAATACTATAACAACGGTTACCATACCATCATACGGGGAGTGTGTACTAAAACTTAGCTCCAACTTATTATGCCATTATGATGTTGTAGTTTTTCCTCATGCATCGACTCCAGAAGCCATTGAAGTCATTCCCACGTTATCGCTGGTAAATAATGGACATGTTCTGGCTAGGATTACCAACATATCCTCGAAAGAAGTCACCATCCCATCAGGAACTTCTATCGCATCTATCGATCTCCAACCAAAAATTGCAAATATTAATACACCTTTACTCGAAAGAACTCAAAACGACGACTTACAACGACTTCTCGACCGTAGTTCCACCTCTTTGGATGACCATAAACAAAGCCTCGTGAAGGATTTGCTAATACTGTTTCAAGATGTATTTTCGTTGTCCAAGGATGATCTCGGCCGCACGACTGTTTTAAAACACAAAATCGATGCAGGCGAAGCTAAACCGATTAATCAACCTCCACGTAGACTACCTCTGGCACGCAGAGCAAAGGCAGAGACAATACTGCGAGATATGGTTAGTCAGGGCATCGTAAAACCATCTAAGAGCGCCTGGAGTAGTCCGGTTGTCCTTGTTAAAAAGAAAGACGGCAGCCTTCGTTTTTGCATAGACTACAGACAATTAAATGAAGTAACCATCAAAGACTCCTATCCTCTGCCAC
Source organism: Leptarthrus brevirostris (assembly GCA_964036015.1). Lineage (NCBI taxonomy): Eukaryota > Metazoa > Arthropoda > Insecta > Diptera > Asilidae > Leptarthrus > Leptarthrus brevirostris. Next base: position 72,667,250 of record OZ038371.1, read on the forward strand.
GCAAAGATCTGACCCTCCAGTCAGGATATTGGCAGGTCGAAGTAGACGAGGAAGACAGGGACAAAACAGCATTCACCACTGGCGCTGGCCTGTTTGAATTTACCGTCATGCCTTTTCGAAGATATGATGGATCACCTTAAAGCTGTCACCATCTAAGTGCCATCTGTGTCGAAGCGCAGTGAAATTTTTAGGACACATTGTTTCCAGTGAAGGGATTTCCACCGATCCTGAAAAGACTTCTGCTGTACAAAATTGGCCAACACCAAAAAGTAAAACTGATGTCAAATCGTTTCTAGGCCTTTGCGCTTACTATAGGCGCTTTATTAAGGATTTTTCAGCTATTGCCAAACCAATGACAGCCTTAACCGAAAAACATAGCCGATTTAATTGGACAGCGGAATGTGAGAACTCTTTCACCACACTTAAATATGCTTTGACGACTGCACCTATTTTAGTTCAACCCAACGAGACTGATCCATTTGTCGTGGATACTGATGCTAGTCATTATGCATGGGGAGCAGTACTCTCCCAAGTGCAAGATGGAACGGAAAAAGTGGTTGAATATTATAGTAAAACTCTTAGTCGCACGGAGACTAATTATTGCGTAACGAAGAAGGAACTACTAGCAATCGTTAAAGCAGTAGCACACTTTCAACCGTACTTGCTGGGAAGACATTTTGTACTACGAACCGACCACGCGTCTTTACGATGGTTGGTAAATTTTCGAGAACCGGAGGGACAATTAGCCAGATGGCTGGAGCGACTTCAACAGTTTAATTTTACCATTCAACACCGGCCTGGAAAGAAGCACGGAAATGCCGACTCATTGTCTAGACGACCATGCATTTCAGCCGATTGCAAATACTGTACCCGCCTCGAAGAAAAGCAGACTATTCTAACGCAGATCGCCGTAGTTCAGAACGACATTAGTGCGCTACAAGAGCAGGACGAAACCCTTCAACAAGTTAGATCTTGGCTACTAAAAGGTGAACGACCCGCACGAGAGACAATTAGTCATCTCCATCCCGACATCAAAGCCTACTGGATTATGTTTTCAGTATTAACGATAAAACAGAATGTTGCCTGCCGCTGCTATACTAACGCCTCTGGAACGCATTACCAACTCCTTCTGCCAACATCAAGGAAGAAGGATGTTCTCAAACATTTGCACGACAGCGCAACTGGCGGTCATCTCGGCGTTGAAAAAACTTTACAGAAGATTAAGGACCGATACTATTGGGTTGGATATGCTGAAGACGTAAGGAACTGGTGCCAAGAGTGTATCACCTGCCAGCAAAGAAATGGACCTGCAAATAAAGCGAAAGCTAAGCTGCAAATTTACAACGTAGGAGCACCATGGGAAAGGATCGCAATCGACATCCTTGGTCCATTGCCAATTTCCAACAGAGCACACCGCTATATCCTAACAGTGATGGACTATTTCACGAAGTGGCCTGAAGCCATACCACTCCGGGATCAGACAACAGAATCCGTATCGGACGCCTTGATCGAACATGTCTTTTCACGCTTCGGTATGCCTCTACAAATGCATTCCGATCAAGGCCGGTATTTCGAATCGGCGATATTTCAGGAACTACTAAAACGATTTGAAATAGATAAGACCCGAACCACGCCGCTACATCCACAGTCGGACGGGATGGTCGAACGTTTTAATAGGACTATCTTGGACTATCTCTCGAAATTCGTATCACACGACCAGAAAGACTGGGACGAACATCTACCATTCCTACTTCTGGCCTACAGATCATCCGTACACGATACAACCCAGCAAACCCCAACTATGCTTACATTTGGCCGTGAACTACGCCTGCCACTGGAGTTATTTATCGGGACACCACCTGAAATTACAACATCCAGAAGTGAATATCTAAATAAGCTTCAGAGTCAATTACAAAATGTTCACCGTTTTTGCCGTAATCGCCTAGAAAAGAGCAGTCGGGTTATGAAAATGCGCTATGATATTTCAGCAAAAGCAAACCCATTCAAAATCGATGACTTGGTATGGTTGTATAACCCAAAGAAGCGGAAAGGAAGATGCCCTAAATTAGAGAGAAATTGGGAAGGCCCATACAAAGTAGTAGAAATATTGACAGATGTTACTTACAGGATTCAAAAAGAACTAGGCAGAAACAAGAAAAAGTGCATGGTAGTCCACAGAAACCGACTGTCAATGTGCAAACAACCCCGAGATGCCACAAATATTGGTGAGAAGTCAAATAACTAAGTGACCACTAGCCCAAAACGCCACTCCTATTCGAACGAGCACTTAAACGATCGAATCGATTGATACCACAACGAACGCGTCGTCGTGTGACTACTACTCGAAAGGCGAGTCAGAGGCGCCTTCAAACCTCTGGTGTTCCAGAATTGGGATGAGCCGGCCGTCGTTTAATCATCATCGTGCGTGTCGCGCTCGCGGGCGGAAATGCCAACGGCTCTACCCCAATGTCTTCATTTAAACTGAGCTACCCTATGGAAATGGAATGCAGAGCTAACAAACTTCTACTAAATTTTAAGTGCACTAATGAATCACGATATAGATTAAAATAAAAATAACAACAAAAGCGTAACTATAAGGTTTTGAATTACCTTAATTTTAGAAATCTTTCTAATGAAATTCTTTTTTTCTCTTGCAATCTCTTCGATCTACGCTGGAGAAGAACCACCGAAGACTGCACCTGCTGCAGTGGACCGCTGCTTTCTTCTGCAATCTAAACCGATATATCCGGCAATGGTTAACCACAGAGGGATAAATTTCGAGAGCATGACGTCTTATTCTTCCTGGTCATCAATAGCGGCAGCATCCAGAGCTGAGGACAGCTCTTTTATCAGTTGAGGGCCGTGTTGCAGTCAGTACTCACATTCATCAAATGGAGTTGAAATGTCCTCCTCCTGAGTCCATTACCGCATAAAATGTCTTCCCCAGATGACACATAGATGGCAGAGCTAAAAGTAAAATGAAATTAAGAAGAGTTCAAATAAGGTAAATAAAAAGAAAAAGAAATACCATCAACGGTGTCCAAAAAAGGTCGAACTGGAACAGCGGTGATATAAATACGTCCTAGCGGGTCAGCTGCTCTCTCTCTGATCCTGAAGTTCATCGAGTGATACACCTAAAACAAAAAAGTGAAAACTTGAATTTGTTAAAATAGAATTTGTTAAAATAGAGTTTGTTAAAATAAAAGTCGGTAAAATTGAACTGTGTCAAGTAAATAAAAGGAAAAGCACAAGAATTGTGAAGTGCGGGTTTTACTTCTCACCACCAAGAATAAACCACCGGGCTGTTCAATTTAAAATTATCCGGTAAGTGGTTCCTTTCATTTTGACTAACCTCCTTACATAAAAAGTAACTAAACAAAACCAGTGCCAAAATTTGTATAAAGATTCGGTGATAATTCGCGATCGAATCTATCTTTCACTGAAGGGCTTTAACTCCGTTACACAGGTAAACCCGCGAAGTGGAAAAAGGGCACGCGAATACATTTCCTAGTGGCACTTAATGAATGAAAACACAACCACAAAGTTACAATTTAGCGCAAGTGTTAAGAAATATTTAAGTTTGGCGAATCTCCGGCAATACCACAAGAAACCCAGCGAGGTAACCAGAATTAGGAAAGTTACCTCAACCAGGTGGCCTATAATAATACCAGAGTCCAAAATATTCGGCATTACTATTCTATGAGCACTTTAAATAACCCGATTGTCACCATCAACAATAACAGGTAATCACTTAATTAGCACCTTATCACTCCGCGTATTTACAAATCGAATTCGTCGAACACAGAAGTTGACAGATCTCAACTGTACTGGTGACGTCATCATTTTTCGCACTAACACACACACTTCCGTGAATATTCCAATTCATTTCGCACTTACCTAGCGGCCATTTTGGTAATTTTACAATCCAAACTTTGTAAACATTCCTTTCCTCGTTGCACATTTCACCTTTTGATGAAGTAGCCCGGCTTGCTACGAGAAACTAAGTGAAAAGGTGATCCAATATACACCTTCCACACCCAGTATCCCGAATTAAACGCAGGCATCACAAAACACTCATAGCAACTAGCACATCACTTAACCCGTCCATAGAATTTAAACACACACGAGACAGAATTGACGGAAATTCCAATTATCACTTAAATTTCACACGCGAGATAAAAATTCTGACACGACGTAAACAACTTGCGACTTTAGATTAACTTCGAGTACTGGTACTATACGTAAGACGACGTTCATTCACTTGCCCACACACAATTTCAGTCCAATACAACACTATCGCGACTTCGTCTTCACTGTTCACTTCGGCATACGAGTAATCAACGTTACTACATAACTTGACGACGAATTTTGCATTTGTGTTACTTCATTCATCTTACATAGATTTTACATAGCCTGGGGAAATTAAGCTCTTTGCGTTTATCACGTAAACTCACCATCCTAACCGACGCGGCGAATTGCTGGTTAGGCGTTGTTATTAATTGCTAGAGTTTTGGGAATACTAGCTAGACAGACAAATCCAATACAAAAACCCCTCTCGGAAACTTTTAATTATCTAATTGCTTGGCAACCTCTACAAAAAACTGTAACAATATATATAATAAAAATGCCTCGAATTTATTTCTCTTTTCATTTTAAATAGATAACTCATTTTAATTTGTCCACGATCAAATGCTGGCTATTAAATAGCAAAACGGCGTGCCATACGCTCTGTTGTAGAATAATTACGTTCACATTTAGTAAACGAATGAGGTAAGCGGTGACTTCATCTTCACTATTAATGTTTTATGTCAGGACTGCACCTGCCCCATACCCTATGACAAATGGAAGGTCAAAATTAGGACAAGTCAATATGGGAGCTCTAGGTTAGGTTAGGTTAGGTTAGGTTAGGTTCGTGTGGTTGCCTTAAAGGGCATACTAAGACCTCAATAGGTCCATTGTGATGCCACGGGAATCCAAGAATTCTCTCAACCTCCTCATTGGAACCATCCGGAGCTGTCCATGAAGCGCCAGAGATCTGCAACGTCAATCGTCGTCAGATCGGAGAGGTAGTTAAAAATAGTTTCCTCCTCCTGCTCGTCCATGCAGATTCTGCAGAAGTCGTTTGAGAAGATACCCAGTCTCTTCGCGTGTAAGCCAATAGGGCAATGGCCTGTGATTACCCCAGTAATTATACCAAGGTCAGATCTGCCCCTCGAAGGCAGACACTTGGAGCGCCTAAGATTCAGCTTAGGCCCTGATCTGCCTGGACGTATTGCACGTAAGGCCGTTTGCCCATCTGTGGTTCGCTAGGTCGATTGCCCTCGTGCTAAGCAACATCTTACAGGCGGCCAGAGGCCGGATCTCCAGGTTGGTACAACGTCTTGCAAGCTCGTCTGCCACGCAGTTTCCTGGAATATCCCTGTGCCCCGGGACCCAGCACAGGTGAATTTGATACCTCTCAGTCAACTCATTTAAGTGTGAGCGACAGCTATTAACAGCCCTAGATGTCGATAGGACAGAATCAAGGGATAGCAAAGCAGCCTGGCTATCTGTAAGGATACAGATGTCCTTTATGGGAGCTTAGATCCCCTTCAACCAATTCAAAGCTTCCTGAATAGCCATGACCTCGGCCTGAAACACACTGCAGTAGTCTGGAAGACGGAAGGATAAGCTAATGTTCAGTGCTTCTGAGAATTAAGTCTGGTTGGAATGGTCGATCTGAATCGCTTGACAAATGAGTAGCTAGGAGTGGTATAGTCAAGATACCCCACTTGGAGCGAAAAGGAGTCCAGAATTTTACAGTGCCCAACGCTAGTATTGGACCATTGAGATGCGGCTGTAAGTCGAACTTCAGCATTAGCAGCCATCTTTTTACTCATCAGATTTAATGGAAGTAAATGAAGAAGTATCTCCAGAGCACCAGTAGGAGTGGTTCATAGTGGTCCGGTGATACAGATGCAGGCCGACCTCTGCACCTTTCTCAAAACTTTGAGGTTAGTGGTATTGTGCAGTCATGGTCACCAGACAACCACACCATACAAGAGGATTGGAATAATGGGCCTTGAATATTAGGCTTCCAGCTGAGCTTCCTATCCAGGATAATACCCAGATATTTAGCTTCCTCGGTAAAAGCCAGTCGGGTGCCATTCAGATACAGAGGCTTAACAATAGGAATTTTATATTTCCAAGTAAAGATGACCAATTTGGTCTTGTTAGGATTAACGCAAAGACCACACCTCACCGCCCAATTGGTAAGCTTAGTGAGGGCATTGTACATAAGATCCCTTAAAACAGGAAGGAATTTGCCCGAGATAGCTATAGCGAAAAAGTTTTGAGAATAAAAGATGATCGACTTATAAGTCTTAACTCCTTCGGAGTGGCATGTGAACTTTTGCTCACCTTGGGAATAAACATCACGTTGACTCGTTTCCACAGTGCTGGGATGCAGTGTAAGTCAAGGCATCCCTTATACAATGCCATCAGCAAATTCAGTATAAGGTCGAAGCTGCGTTGTGGCGCGGCGGTAGTTTTCCCCTACGTCGGGCGTAATGCCAAGACTTCGGGGATTTGTCATTCGTTCGTTATGTCCTTATACGTTATCTGTAGCGTCCTGTCCGTAGTTCAGAATTTTCGAACCGTTCGGCAAGTGTTAAGAACAACCGCTTTCTGTAGTGTATGTGTAGTGTTTTTATGTAACTTTAGTGCTTGTATATTTGTGATTAGTGTTTTCGGTACAACGGCTGTGGAAGACAAGATGATTGGCACGATAGTCACTTTGTCCATTTTCCACATCCGCTGTACCTCGTGTGCCAAATCTGTATATTTTGTAATCTTCTCTCTAAAAGTGTTCTGCACATTGTTGGTGTTGTTTACTGCAATGTCAATTAGGTATGTTGTTTTGCTGTGTTTATCTATGAGAGTAATATCCAGTCTATTGTCTATATTTTATGTGTGGAGTTTTCAAGAACACTGTCTGGTGTATATTTGTAATATGGTGTGTATGTGGCGGGTGTAATAAGGTTGTGTTTTAGGGCTAACTGTTGGTGTATGACATTGCAGACCTGGTTGTGCCTATGCAAGTAATCTGTTTGAGTAAGGAGTTTGCATCCAGCCGTTATATGTTCTATTGTTTCAGAAGCTAAATGGCAAAGTCTACACGTGTCGTCCTGAACTGCCGCATCCTTAAGGATGTGTTTCCTATAATTCCTCGTGCTAATGACTTTGTCTTGTATAGCAAGCATGAATCCCTCTGTCTCAGGGAATAAATCACCGCGACTGAGCCAAGCGTTCGACGCATCTTTGTCGACATGATTTTGGTTCAAGTCAGAGTAATGTCTTCCGTGGAGAGACTTCTGTGACCACGCTTGCTGTTTATCTGTGTGTGTGGCTATGTTAAGGGTATTATCCAGCATTCTGTTGTGCAAATCAAGTGGTGTTTGTTTGTTGTCGGTTTTGATCACTGCTGCATGCAATGGAGAGTTATTTTCTTTGCTATAGAAGTATTCTCTGATAGATTTCACTTGTTTATAATGAAGTGACTTTATGTCTTTCAGGCCGTGACCCCCCTCGCAACTCTGTAGCGTTAGTTGTTCGGTACAGGAGCTAGGATGGTGTGCCCTGTACCTTGTCAACATCGTCCGCGTTCTACTGTCCAGTGCTTCTAAGTCCGTTTCTGTCCATTTAATTATCCCAAAGGAATAAGTAAGGACTGGTGTTGCATACGTGTTTATAGCCTTAATGAGATTTTTCCCATTAAGGCTAGTTTTCAGAAGACTGTTCAAGCGGCCTGTATATTTGGTCTCTAGCGCTCGCTTTATGTCCGTGTGAGGTATATCACGTGATTGTTGGAATCCAAGATACTTGTAGAGTTCGCCCTCCCCCATTGGTTCAATAGTGTCCCCGGATGGGAAATCGAATCCCACAAGTTCATGTTTTTCCCTCGTCACATGAAGCGTTCTACATTTGTCAACTCCGAACTCCATCCGGATGTCTTTGGAAAAATCCAGAGTAGTCTGCAGCAGCTGTTGCAGATGAGGTTTCGAGGAAGCGTATAATTTGATGTCGTCCATATACATGAGGTGCGTGATTTTATGAATATTTTCCCTGTCGTGTCGTATATTATACCCATAATCGGTGGCATCCAAGGCACGTGATAGTGGATTCAGTGCGAGACAAAACCATAGCGCACTCAAAGAGTCTCCCTGGAATATACCTCGCCTGATTGGTATTGGGGGTGTTGTAATCTGTTGGTTTGGTGTTTTTATGTTTATTTTTGTGTTCCAGTATTTCATTGAGTGTTGCAGAAAGTGTATGAGTGTTGGATGTATTTCGTATACATTCAGTATAGCGACCAGCCAAGAGTGCGGGACAGAGTCATACGCCTTCATATAATCGATATATGCTGGATTTATATTCCGGCGAGCAGTTTTTGTTTGTCGCAGGATCACAGAGTCTATGAGCAGTTGTTCTTTATAACCCAATGACCCTTGTCGGCATCCCTTTTGCTGCTCAGACAATATATTATTTTGTTCTGTGTGTTTGTGGATTAGTTTACTGGTGCAAGAAGTCATAATCTTATAAAATGTCTGTAGGCAAGTGATCGGTCTATATTTGGATGGATCTGTGGTGTCATTATTGCCTTTTTGTAGCATGTACGTAATTCCCTCCATTAAAAACTTCGGGAGTGTTTCCGAGTTATTGAAAAAATTATTAATGCAGTGTAAGAGGTGCATATGTGTATGTTCGACGAACCTGAAAGAAGATGAGATAAATCTGAAAATTTTATAAATATTATGAAATTTTACCTATACCTGGGAGACACAGGTAATCCTCCATCCAGGCGTCCGTCCAAGTTACAAAATAAGCTGAAATAGAAAAGAAACACAAATTAATTATATGAAATAAATATATACAAAACATAAACAAACAAGTTGTCAATTACAATAACAACAAGCATGCAAAGTAACAATTAATTATTTTCATGCAAACTTTATGTTCTGCAACATAAAGATTGCATAAAAGAGAAAATGGAAACACAATTTATTGTGAACAGTGTCTTCACAATGAATCGCGAGCACCTGAGGTCAGAAATTCATCAAATGAAATTTTACCTCAACAGGTGACTCGCGATGTTGTAAAATAGACACTGTTTATACTACTGGATGTGGATATTTCGTTGGAATATCACATCCAGTAGTCTATTAACTAATTAACACTTACCTTTTGTCCTTCACAACACTTAATTTACTCACAAATAAACAAAAACACACGCGCACGCAAATTTCGATTAAAAGTTCTCGGCACCCGTCAACTTTATGTCTCGGTGACATATGAGGTGTCAAATCCGTGTAAAATTTCACTGCGAATCGAAATATGATAATTTCGCCGCGAAATTTTGCACGGATAAATAAATATTCAACAAAATATATTTTTCTATCTGTCACTATAAGAGTGACAGAGAACATGGCGAGAGGGAGAACGCTGTAAAAGTCTCCAAAACGTCACGCCATGTTTGGAACATGACAAAACAAATTGAAAACATGAACAGTAGCCATGTTATGGCATTAAATTAAAATTAATTATTATAAATGGTACGGATACGAAAAATTCGAGATTTTCCTACCAAAAATTCAAGAATTACAAGTCAAATCCACTATAAATTACAATTTGTTAATAACCTTAACGAATTTTAAGTTATTAACAAAATATTGAATTTATGGATGTTGAAACATGTAAAAAAGGAACAAATTTTCCTATATAAGCAGCTGTCGGCGCTGCAGAAAGCCTCCTTTTTCATTTCGCTTTGTAACAAGAAACAACATGCAAGTAAGTGCATCGTTTCAACACTTACAAGTGGAATAGTGGGTATACTTTGGTAGTGGTATCAATATTTGGTTGCGGTAAAATTTTATTATTTCAAATATCTTAGTAACTGGAACAATAGAAAACATTAAAGGTCAATCAAACTGTGTACAGATATACCAAGCGTATTTTTATACCATGCGTATTGTGCACAATGTTTATTACCTGATAATTTCTGTTCCAGTAATTTATTTAATCCAATTTTTCAATTTTCAGCAGTGAATTTAATTATTACGTCAAATTTCAATAAATCAACTTAACGACATCTATATTTCAGCAGTGAAAACTTTAACGTCAAATTAGAGACATTTAAGTGAAATTTAATTATATAGATTGAATTAATGTATATTTTAGGATTTTTAAGTAAATTTGAGCAATTTTAGATTAATTATACTACAATATAGTAGAATTCGGAATTTGTGATATAAAATAAGTAATTTATAATATATTGAATTGACATTTTTGTTTGACGTAAAATTTGGAATTTTGAAATTTAGTAGACTGTAGAATAAATAAAGTTAACACGAATTGCTTTTATAAATTTTGAACTAAATTCAATAAACTAGACAAATAACTGAGGAATACATTTTTTTTACATTTCCCGCTACACTAAGGTTTCCCAGTGTTATAGTTATAGTATTGTTTTTATCACTTCTAGATAAATTTCCTGACTTTATTGCTTGGTGCGCCATCTGGGTCTCAGCATTAAAGGCCTTTCTGAGATTTATCAAATATTTTCAATCAAATAACTTTGCTAACTTCATTACTGTCAAGTGTCTTGGTGAGTGACATTTTGCAGTCATTGCAAAATTATCACTTAACCAAACATTTTTTTGTTGGTTCCATCCAGGATTTTCCTCAACTTGTTTAGTTTGGGATTTAATTCAATATATTCAGATTTTTTAGAAAATTGTCAAGTCAAGTAAGAATAAACTTTTTCAAGTCAATTAAGAATAAACCTTTTCAAGTCAATTCCAATTTTTATATTCATTTCAAATTTAAAAATTGCTCAAATTTAAAATGACTAAGTTAAAAGAATTGTTAATTAAGGAACAAGCAATGAGAAATCGTTTAGAGAGATCAATAGATAACGGTTTCAACACTCCAGCCGAACGTACTCGTGGATTTTCAGAAGCAAAATTAACAGAATTAAGGAAATTATGGGCTGAATATGAAGGAATAAATTAATCAATCAATGAAATGTTGTGCAAAGGTTCATCAGACACAACACATAAACATATAACAGACAATAACTTTGGAAAATTAGAAACAAAGTATTGCGAATATGTTGGTGAACTTCTTGACAGCATACGGAATTCTACAGAATCCTTCGACTCAACACACATATGTCATAATATTGCAAGTAGTAGAAGCTTTGAATACGAAGAAAACGTTCTTCCAAAGATTGCCATACCAAAATTCAATGGAGATTATGACACATGGCGTTCGTTTCACGATCTGTTTATGACACTAGTACACCAAAACACAAGGCTGAAAGCTGTTCAGAAATTATATTATCTAAAGGGATCATTAACTGGCGATGCTGAAAAGTTATTACGACACACACCTATAACAAATGAAGACTATTTACCGGCATTCAATAAACTAAAGGAGCGGTATGAAAACAAAAGGATTTTAACCAATCATCAACTCAAAACGGTAACAAGTCAACCCAAAATAGCGACAGAAACAGCAGTTGGATTAAAATCATTGATAGACACTACTGAAGAATGTCTTCAACAATTGCGAAGTCTACGAATAGATACGTCTTCATGGGATATACTAATCAACTATATTATTGTACAGAAGCTACCATTTATTACATTAAAATTATGGGAAGAGCAACAAGGAGCAACTCAAGACTTGCCAACATATCAACAATTCAAGGCATTCTTAGAAACAAGACTAAAGGTCTTAGAGGCAATTTCAGACACAATAACGCCTAAATCAAACCCTACCAACAATACCCATAGGCACACAACAAAGACCTATCATGTCATCAAGTCAACGAAATGTTCAGCATGCAACGAAGGTCATTCACTCCATAAATGCAACAGATATCGCAATATGGATATACGAGCTAGGAGAAAGCTCATTTTATCAGCAGGCCGCTGTTACAACTGCTTGGCAAACAATCATTCAGCAAAGGAATGTACAAGCAGGTATCGGTGTCTCAAATGCAAACAAAAGCACCATACCTCGTTACACGACAATACAAACACAACTGCTACTTCGCCGACAAGGCAAGTACAAACGCTTGGAGTTGATAACAAGTCAAGTCAAATTCAACTTCAACAACACAACGTAGATAGGACAACTCAAGTCAAGTCACACTCAGGCCACGGCGCCATGGATTCAGGTATTACACACACATACCTGAATAGGGAACTATCCCACACACTACTATCTACAGCTCTAGGCGAGCCTCAGGTTTTTCGATGTCTCGTTGATTCAGGCTCAGAATCTTCATTCATCACCAAGGAAGCATGTTCAAGACTACAAGCAACATGTAATCCAGCAGCAGTTCAAGTAACAGGCCTCAATACAAGCTACACAGGTAGTTCAAACAAACAAACCAAATTGAAACTACGAGGATGTCATGGCACATCACCGATTATCGAAGATAATTTTTTAGTAATTGAAAAGATTACAGAAAGTCTGCCTACAAAATTAATTTGTAGAGCAAAATGCAAACACTTTAAGAAGTTAAAGTTAGCAGATCCCACTTACTGGAAACCCGGTAAAATTGATGCACTACTAGGTGCAAAGGTGTATTCAAAAATAATACGCAACGGAATCATCCAAGGTACATATGATACTCCTACAGCCATAAAAACTATATTTGGTTGGATACTATTTGGAGCTGCACAAAATGCAGACAACGTTCAAGTTACGCAAACATTTACGAGTGTAACAGACACGTTAGAACAACAACTCAAACGATTTTGGGAAATCGAAGAAGTGATTACAAAGCCACTATTAACCCCAGATGAATCACAGTGTGAAGAACATTTCAACAGCACACATGAGCGATTACAATCAGGCAAATATCAAGTTAAGTTGCCGTTTATTAACAATCAACTACCTGCACTAGGCGAGTCCAGACAACAAGCAATCCGACGTTTTGAGGCGTTGCAAAAACAATTTATCAAGAGGCCAGAATTTAAAGCTGATTACGAAAGGTGCCTCGATGAGTACATGGATCTTAATCACATGGAAGAAGTGAATCCTCCAAAAGGGAATGAACATCATTATTACATCCCACACCACGCAGTTTATAAGGATAGTAGTACAACAAAACTACGCGTTGTATTTGATGCTTCAGCAAGGACTTCAAACAGCAAGTCATTGAATCAACACTTGCTTAAAGGACTAACACTACAACCGATGTTGTTTACAACTCTGTTAAACTGGCGAAAATACAAGATTGTAATGAATGCGGATATAGAAAAAATGTATCGCATGATTCAAGTTCATCCTGATCATCGTACGTTCCAGAGGATCATATGGCGACATTCTATAACAGGTAATCTTCAAGATTATCAGCTCAAAACGGTAACGTTTGGTAACACATCAGCGCCCTATTTAGCCATAAAGACGGTACAACAACTGGCTAAAGATACATTCACTAAATGGCCTTTAGCAGAAAAGGCAGTATTAAAAAACTTTTATGTTGATGACCTCTTGTCTGGAGCTGACAACATACGAAGTGCACGAGAACTACAAAAACAGTTGATTGAAATGTTAAACTCAGCTGGATTCAACCTCAGAAAATGGTCCAGCAACAATCCTCAATTATTAGCTGATCTTTCACCAGAACATGTTGAATTGAAAAACGCGCTAATCTTTTCAGAACATGAATCTGTAAAAACACTAGGAATAAAGTGGTCTCCTCAAAGCGATGAATTTTCTGTGGTTATCAAACCAATCACCACATCTGCAACCTTCACAAAGCGCATAATACTATCAAACATCGCATCTTTATACGATCCATTAGGTTGGCTAGCGCCTATTATCATTAGAGCAAAGATAATAATGCAAAGTTTATGGATAACAGGCACATCTTGGGATAACATTGTATCTGAAGAAATCAGCTACTAATGGATGAATTTTATTACAGAACTACAACAGTTAGAGCAACTGCGAATACCGAGATGGATCAAGTTCAATTCATACGCACAAATGCAAATACACGGATTTTGTGATGCGTCATCTAAAGCGTATGCAGCAGCAATATATCTGAGAGTAGTTCAAGATGATGGGAGCATACATTCAAACCTGTTAACATCGAAAACAAAGGTCGCTCCAATTAAACCAACAACGATACCTCGACTAGAGCTAAATGGTGCTGTATTATTAATCCGATTACTAAAGACAATTACTCAAGGAATGCATCTACAAGACATTTCTATAGCTGCATAGACTGACTCAACAATTGTTCTGCAGTGGATTAAAGAGCATCCATCCAAATGGAAAATTTATGTGGCCAACAGAGTTGTAGAAATACAAGACACACTAAAATTCGACAACTGGCGTCATATATCTACTACGCACAATCCAGCCGACTTAGCATCTCGTGGTATACCAGTCAACAAAATGTTAACTTATGACTTATGGTGGCATGGCCCCACCTGGCTAGCACAAAGTCAATCCAGCTGGCCCAAATTCAATCCAATCAAAGATACGACTAATTTAGAACAACGAGACTCAACAATCAACACGTTTTTAACAAATATTGATCAAGATTTATTAGTAAAATACTCATCGTTTACACGATTAATTCGCGTGATAGCAATACTACAGCGCTTTATTTATAATTGTAGATATCCACAAGTCAAAAGGGTAGATTCAATAACTAACATTGAATGTCAGCAAGCACAAACAACAATTCTAAAATTGGTGCAGTTAACAGCGTTCACTGAAGAATATCAGAACCTATCTCAAAACAAGCCAATAAACAAACAGAGCAAACTCTTAACACTCACTCCAATACTCGACGAAGAGGGTTTAATCCGAGTAGGTGGACGATTGGAAAACTCAACATTACCATTCAATAGAAAACATCCAATCATCCTACCTCGTGATCATCATATAACCCATATCATTATTGACAAAATACATCAAGAAACATTACATGGAAATGTGTCGTTAGTACTAAATACTAGTCGCAATTCGTATTGGATTTTGGACGCAAGACGGTGCATTACAACTAGACTTCATAAATGTATCACATGTTTCCGACAACGCCAACTGTTGTCTAATCAATTAATGGGGAATTTACCTTCAGCAAGAGTAAACATCTCAAAACCATTTGCAAAGGTCGGAATTGATTATGCAGGTCCCATAACAATAAAAACATCAGCACTCCGTAAAGCCAAATTACAAAAGGCGTACTTTTGTGTCTTTGTATGTATGGCTACCAAGGCTATACATTTGGAACTAGTATCCCAGCTGACTTCCGAAGCTTTCATTGCCGCCCTCAAGCGCTTCATTGCAAGACGAGGATTGTGCACTGATGTATTCTCCGATTGCGGAACTAATTTCGTGGGAGGAAAGGCAATACTTGAAAGGGATTTACAACTGGCTATCAAGGAAGCATTTCCCAATGCTGCTCAATACTTGAGCACAAGGTCTATTTCATGGCATATGAATCCGCCTGGAGCTCCACACTTCGGTGGATTGTGGGAAGCAAGCGTTAAATCCACCAATTATCATTTACGAAGAGTAATTGGGACGTCTAGATTAACTTTCGAAGAATATGCGACTATTCTAGCACAAGTGGAGGCATGTCTTAACTCAAGGCCACTGTGCCAAATAAGAAATGACCCAAATGAGAAGTTCGTTTTGACTCCTGGGCATTTTCTTATTGGACAACCTTTAAATGCATTGCCTGAACCCGAGTATACGTCAAATCTATCGTGTTCAAACAGATGGAAATATTTACAACAAATAGTACAACAATTTTGGAATCATTGGTCCAAAGATTATCTAAATCAGCTGCAACAAAAACCTAAATGGTTGAACTTCAAGTCAAATCTAAAAAAAGGAGATATAGTTCTTCTACGTAACGAAAACACGGCACCCACATGTTGGCCATTAGGTATAGTGGAGACCACATACCCTGGTAGTGATGGGTTGGTGCGAGTCGCTGAAATACGCACTCAAACTACTACGTTTAAACGACCAATCACAAAGATTTGTCAACTTCCTATTGACAACAACTCATAGCAAGTAATGTCTTGTGTCGTCGTGTTGATCTCATGTCGCATGTCGTGTTGTGATTGTCCAATTAAAGTCAAGCAAATATTTATTAAGTATTTATTTCAGAACCAGAACATGTGGCAAGGCAATGATGAAAATTACGAAGATTTTTTATACAAATATGTTCCGAGCTCTCCGTTGGATCCATCCCTGTATGTGGAACCCGGATGTGACGTGCTGACAGGACTACCGAAGAGAGAATCAGCCTGGGTCATTCCTGAATCTGCAAGAGTGTCGAATTCAACTATTAAGGCTGAATCAACAAGTAGTCCAGCTCCTAAAAAAATTTAAATTATTGAGGACATTGTACTAACGACATCTGGACAAGGAACAAAGGCTGAATTCAAAATAACGCCTCACACCGATCCAAACAAAATAGCGGAGATTAATGGATCGAAACTTCAGTCATTGCATTTGTTAAGACGCAGCACGACAATTGAAGAGGTTCAAATGAGACTCGACAATAGTTTTCAGAAATTTATTACACAAGAAGGTGTTGACATCTTTATACCACAAGGTGTAATAAAGAAATGGAATTTTGATGAAATTCGATCTCGTAAAAATCATGAAAAAACAATTATCCTGCCAGATCGATATCAGGTAAAATTACGTGTTCGAGCTGATGGTAAGTTGATCTTCCATCATTACAACAAACGCGGTATCCAGAAATTAAAACGCCAGTTGAACACAAGTGTTCAACGGGGGGAGGAGAATGTTCGACGAACCTGAAAGAAGATGAGATAAATCTGAAAATTTTATAAATATTATGAAATTTTACCTATACCTGGGAGACACAGGTAATCCTCCATCCAGGCGTCCGTCCAAGTTACAAAATAAGCTGAAATAGAAAAGAAACACAAATTAATTATATGAAATAAATATATACAAAACATAAACAAACAAGTTGTCAATTACAATAACAACAAGCATGCAAAGTAACAATTAATTATTTTCATGCAAACTTTATGTTCTGCAACATAAAGATTGCATAAAAGAGAAAATGGAAACACAATTTATTGTGAACAGTGTCTTCACAATGAATCGCGAGCACCAAATCAGAAATTCATCAAATGAAATTTTACCTCAACAGGTGACTCGCGATGTTGTAAAATAGACACTGTTTATACTACTGGATGTGGATATTTCGTTGGAATATCACATCCAGTAGTCTATTAACTAATTAACACTTACCTTTTGTCCTTCACAACACTTAATTTACTCACAAATAAACAAAAACACACGCGCACGCAACTTTCGATTAAAAGTTCTCGGCACCCGTCAACTTTATGTCTCGGTGACATATGAGGTGTCAAATCCGTGTAAAATTTCACGGCGAATCGAAATTGCCGAAATTGCGCCGCGAAGTTTTGCACGGATAAATAAATATTCAACAAAATATATTTTTCTATCTGTCACTATAAGAGTGACAGAGAACATGGCGAGAGGGAGAACGCTGTAAAAGTCTCCAAAACGTCACGCCATGTTTGGAACATGACAAAACAAATTGAAAACATGAACAGTAGCCATGTTATGGCATTAAATTAAAATTAATTATTATAAATGGTACGGATACGGAAAATTCGAGATTTTCCTACCAAAAATTCAAGAATTACAAGTCAAATCCACTATAAATTACAATTTGTTAATAACCTTAACGAATTTTAAGTTATTAACAAAATATTGAATTTATGGATGTTGAAACATGTAAAAAAGGAACAAATTTTCCTATATAAGCAGCTGTCGGCGCTGCAGAAAGCCTCCTTTTTCATTTCGCTTTGTAACAAGAAACAACATGCAAGTAAGTGCATCGTTTCAACACTTACAAGTGGAATAGTGGGTATACTTTGGTAGTGGTATCAATATTTGGTTGCGGTAAAATTTTATTATTTCAAATATCTTAGTAACTGGAACAATAGAAAACATTAAAGGTCAATCAAACTGTGTACAGATATACCAAGCGTATTTTTATACCATGCGTATTGTGCACAATGTTTATTACCTGATAATTTCTGTTCCAGTAATTTATTTAATCCAATTTTTCAATTTTCAGTAGTGAATTTAATTATTACGTCAAATTTCAATAAATCAACTTAACGCCATCTATATTTCAGCAGTGAAAACTTTAACGTCAAATTAGAGACATTTAAGTGAAATTTAATTATATAGATTGAATTAATGTATATTTTAGGATTTTTAAGTAAATTTGAGCAATTTTAGATTAATTATACTACAATATAGTAGAATTCGGAATTTGTGATATAAAATAAGTAATTTATAATATATTGAATTGACATTTTTGTTTGACGTAAAATTTGGAATTTTGAAATTTAGTAGACTGTAGAATAAATAAAGTTAACACGAATTGCTTTTATAAATTTTGAACTAAATTCAATAAACTAGACAAATAACTGAGGAATACATTTTTTTACATTTCCCGCTACACTAAGGTTTCCCAGTGGTGAATTAGTATTGTTTTTATCACTTCTAGATAAATTTCCTGACTTTATTGCTTGGTGCGCCATCTGGGTCTCAGCATTAAAGGCCTTTCTGAGATTTATCAAATATTTTCAATCAAATAACTTTGCTAACTTCATTACTGTCAAGTGTCTTGGTGAGTGACATTTTGCAGTCATTGCAAAATTATCACTTAACCAAACAGTGTAGATGTAAGCTTCTTGAACCAGAATTTTGAATATTGTCTGTGTCTGGTGCTTTCCAATTATGGGTATTTTGTATGACATCCGTTAGTATCTCAATCGATATCTGTGGTTCTGGCATGTTGGACGCGTTGCATTTCTGCTTCAATCCACTCAGCATTGGGGTTATGATGGACTTCTTTTGACCAAATAGATGACCAAAAGTCGACCATATCTCTTTCGGAGGGTAGTTCACTTGCCGGCCTATTGTTTGAATTTTGATCGTGTGTAAGTGATCTATAAAAATTTTTTGCATTGCGAATGAATTGTGTGTTCTGCGTTTTTCTATCCGTACACTTTCTGTATTTTTTTAATCTAGTGGAAACTGCCGAAAGTTGTTGAACTAGTGTATCTTTGTGCATTGCAATATTTGTATTTATTGTGTCTCTGTTTGTGTGTATTTTTTGTTTTTCTAAAATTTTGTGAACTTTTTTAACTACCCTCTTACTTCTGTTTCCCTGTTTATACTGGATAAGACGGCCGAGATCACAACGGATCCCGGCGATTCGCCTCTCCAGTCGTTTCTCCCAAGCCGGTTTTTTCCACGTTGTGTTGTTGATATTAGTTGGATTGCGTGTCTTTGAACCATTGCATCTGATAGCCGCAACAGCAGCACAATATATCGCTGTATGCACTTCAGTTAACGTTCTGTCATGTGTTAAGTACTCTGGCAGAACGTCCGTATTCAAGATGTTAAGAATGCTGGATAATTGTTTAGATATGCCCTGTTTAGGTATTATGTGCCGCTGTGTTGCGTTTAAGTGTGCAAACTCTGTGAGTGCATCCTCAAACGCTTGTTTGACCTTATTCCTAAGAACGAGATCAGAGCTATTGAGTATGGGTGTGGTGTTTGGGTGTTGGGTTTGTGTGATTGTGTGGATATGGGCTGGATGCAAAATTTCCCCAGTATTATTGTTGTTTGGAGAAGATATGTGTACAGTTTGGTGTGAAGGTGTGACGTGATGTGGCAGTGAAATATCGCGTGCGAGTGTGGTATTGTGTAGTGACGCATGTGGTTTTGCGATGTGTTATGATACGGGGTTACATTGCTGTTTGGTGCTATGTGTAATGTGTTGTTATTCTGCAGATCTCTTGACACTTGGTCCTTAATTTCTTGCAGAATATTTGGTGCAAGTAGGTTGTTCATAACTACTACTCGTCTTTGGTCGGCAATTCTCTGCTCTGTGACGTTTGTATTAGGGTATTCCGTAATGAATGCCCTATGCAATTCCTGTCGATATGCAGTCATGTCTGTTTCCAAATTCGTTATCCTGTAGTATGTGCGCATGATGAAGGTATTCACTTCAGGTGTCCATTTCATGCGCACGCGAGAGATTCCCGCTCTGGTGGTCGCTGGCAACAATGGATTTGCTGTCTGCGAAACACTTTGAGCAGGGTCCGAGGACGTTCTTGTGGACGGCCTACCAACCCGTGAGCCAGTGCCACTCGGTCCACTGTCTAACACGGAGGACTGAGTTTCGGTTTTCCGCATCCTTTAGTCACTACGACCAATTTGATATTTTGTGACCTGATCCAGGTTCATTATTAGGCCGCCCCGTCAATTTTAAGTTTGTTTATCAGGCCTAAAATTTTTTTGAGGGCTATCTTGGCTATGTGTGACGGTCATGGGAAAGCCCCACCAAGGTGTCTGAGCCTGATGCGGCCGAGGGCCTCATAGTAACAGAGGATATCTTCCGCAGTCTCCTCCTCTTCTAGACAGAATCGACAGGTGTCATCATCAGCCAGCCCTAACTTTTTTAGGTTTCGTTTTATATAAATACTAGTTGAAAGTGATAATTTTGGTCATTGCTTGAATGACATTTTCGAAATTTTTGAACTTTAATTGAAATTACATTGAAAGTGAATTTTGAGTATAAATTGCGCAATGAAGTAGTCAAAATATGCTTGGATTAGCATTTGACTCAGAGGAGAACATTTGGTGACGGAATTTAATAATTTTATTCAATATTTTTTTCTTTTTTTGAACTTTTATATATTTTACTTAACCATTTTATTTCAGCAGTGTATTTGAGATTTTTTTTTTGAGTGAATTTTGAATTAAAGTGAATTATAATCGTATGTAAAGGAAATAAAGGTTAAAATTAGCTAGGCCCAACTATTGTGCAAATAATCAATCTAATGAAATTTTCATCTGAATAATTTATGCCTTTTCGGTAATGCTATTCATGTATGAAATTCTTTAACTGTTGATTATTTTCTCGCCCATATCATAACTGAACATTTTATTTTTACAACAGTTACTTTTAACCGTGAAATTTAATTTACCGAGTCGTATATAAACTTGTATAAGTGTGAATTAAAGTGAAGATTAACTAAATTTGTATGCGAGTTTCCTTTTATATTTCTTTCCTTAATTTAGTTTCGTTAAAGTTTTGATTTCAGAGTTTGAGTAATTCTTTGAGGTTAATCAAATATTTCAAGTTGCTCTAGTTTTTCTGGAAGCAGTGTCAGAGATTAAAATTTTTCTTCGTATAACTTTCTCTATTTCCAAGTAGACTCATTTTATCGACACTGTTGTTAATTTAAATACCTTGTTTAAATTTTCATCTTCTTTAGCAATATTATTATTGCTTTATTGAACATTTTGTTTGGCGGTTCCATCCAGGAAAAGTATACAAATCGTGGTTTTTACTTCGATTTTGAGTTTTAAAATACAAGTTCGGTTTACGTAAATACAAAGTCAATCTACGTATAAAATCAAATCGTGATACAAAGTCAGTACCAACGCAATATAAACCAAATTCAAAATGGCGGAGTTGACAAATTTAATAGCCCAAGAACAAATAATGCGATCACGGATCGAAAAGTTAGTTGAAAATGGACGCAAGACAGCTTTAGTGAAGAGAACTCAAGGATTTTTCGAGGTCAAAAGTTCAGATCTAAGGAAACTGTGGAATGAATACAACACAGTAGACATGGTAATTAAAATAAATTTGTCAAAATTAAATACCGAAAAAAACACATAGTTATCTAGAAGAAGACAATTTCAGCATTTTAGAGACAAAATACATGGATTATCTCAGCGAATTAATTGAAAGCCTTCGCAAAATTTCAAGTTCGTCGGAGGCAAACAGCACTATTGTTACACCAACAAATAATTCAACGCCACAACATGAAACAATGTTGCCTAGAATCTCCTTCCCGACATTTAATGGTGAATACGACATGTGGAGATCATTTCATGACATGTTCGTGTCATTGGTGCATAGCAACATGAGAATCACTCCAGTACAAAAGCTACATCATCTGAAATCGTGTCTAGTAGGTGATGAAGAAAGGTTCTTAAGACATACACCAATAACAGACCAATATTACGAGCCAGCATGGAATAAATTAAAGGAGCGATACGAAAATCAACGTATTCTAGTCAACCATCAGCTGAAAACACTCGTGAATCAACCCAAGTGAAACATGAAAACCAGCAAAGGGTTGAAGTCATTAATAGATGTCACCGAAGAAGTGCTACAGCTATTGATATATTTATTAGTACAAAAGCTGCCATTTATCACATTGAAACTATGGGAAGGAGAACAAGGCTCCAATCAAAAATTACCAGAGTTTCAACAATTTAGATCATTTTTAAATACTCGTTTGAAAATTTTAGAGTCAATATCAGACACCATTGCATCCAAACCTAAGCAAGCAACACACTTCACGAAGGAGAAAACATATCATACCACACTGCTAACAACAACAAATGTCCAGCATGTCAAGGCAAACACTTTGTTACAAAATGTCCGACATACCAGAAGATGAATACAGCCAGCAAGCGCAAGACAATTACTTCTTCTGGAAGATGTCTAAACTGTTTCTCCAGCAATCACACAGTCACCAAATGTACGAGCAAATATAGATGCTTTAAATGTCAACAGAAATACCACACTTCACTACACGAAGAAAATTCACTACAAGAAGCTTCAAAGAACAATCCACACCAAGCCAAGGTACAAGCGAATTATGCTAACAGGCATGATTCCAACGTTCATCCAGAAGCATCAACTATTAATGAGCAAACACTACAAACTTTTGTCACAAGACAAAATCAACATGAATTACTATCAACGGCGTTAGTAATGGCACAACACAAGCAAGGAAAACCAAGTTTACTTCGTTGCCTCATAGATCCAGGATCACAATCATCATTCTTAACTGAGGCAGCTTGTCAAAAATTAGGTGCAACATGCGCATCAACTTCTGTAACGATTACAGGATTGAGCACGAGCACGGCGTGTCAAACGGACACAGTCCTATTGGAAGAACACTTCCTAGTCCTGAAGAAAATCACGGATTTTTTGCCACAACGGGTGGTGGAAGCAGAGCAGCTTCAACACATATCAGGATTTCAGTTAGCTGATCCAACATTTTTGAAGCCTGGTAAGATTGACGCATTACTAGGTGCTATGGTCTACGCACAAATAATACGAAAAGGAATTTGTAGAGGAGGAACAACAGATCCAGTAGCAATCAACACAAGTCTTGGTTGGATCTTACTAGGATCAACAACACAAACAGAAAAAAGGAATACCGCTTCCTTTTCAGTCACAACGGTTGACTGTAACTTAAACGAATAAGTCAAGCGATTTTGGGAGACAGAAGAAATCCTCTCAGAGCCACGGCTCACTAAGGAAGAAGAAGACTGTCAACTATATTACAAGCAAACGTACAAACGATTGGAAAATGGACAATACCAAGTCAAGCTGCCATTTTCAAACAACAAGGCTCCCTTGTTAGGACAATCAAGACAGCAAGCAATGTCCAGGTTTCCAACACTCCAAAGGCAATTTTCTAGAAGGCCGGAACTAGAAAGGGAGTACACCAAGTGTCTAGACGAATACCTAGGACACATGGAAGCAACGAGTCTTCCAACAGCAAACGAGCCACACTATTATATTCCTCATCATGCCGTCTTCAAAGAAAGTAGCACCACGAAACTTCGCGTCGTCTTTGATGCATCTTGTAAGACGAGTAATGGGAAATCCCTTAACGAATCTATGTTAACAGGACCAACATTACAACCCAAACTATTTGTTATATTGTTAAATTGGAGGAAATACAAGGTAGCTATGACCGCTGACATTGAGAAAATGTATAGAATGATTAGGATACATCCAGAACAGCAAACATATCAGCGAATAGTGTGGACTCATCCTGTAACCAAACAAATCAAGGATTACAAACTGAAGACAGTCACGTTTGGAACTTCATCTGCACCGTATCTGGCTATACGAACGTTGTTACAGTTAGCAGAAGATGAAAAGGAGAGATGGCCGTTAGCATCGAAGGCAACGATGAACAACTTTTATGTCGACGATATTTTAACAGGAGCAGACAAGGTTTCAGATGCGAAAAGGTTACAAGCAGAGCCCATAGCCATGATGAATTCAGGAGGATTCAATTTGCGAAAGTGGGCTAGTAACGAAAACACAGTCCTACAGGACATCCCTTTAGAACACCAGGAATTAAAGGGAACCTTATCATTTGCTGAGCAAGAATCCATCAAAACATTAGGAATCTTATGGCATCCAGTCGCAGATTACTTCACTTTCAAGGAACCTCAGCGGCAAGATCCTGTGAAGTTAACAAAAAGGACCATCTTGTCAGAAATTGCATCATTGTATGATCCTTTCGGCTGGTTAGCTCCAATTACCTTCGTAGCTAAGATGGTTATGCAAACGTTATGGATAACCGGGTATTCTTGGGACAGTCAAGTAACCGATGCCATAGAAACGCAATGGATAAACTTCATGCACGAGCTACAAAAATTGCCACAATTAAAAATTCCACGTTGGATAAACTATCAGAGCAAAACTCAATTCCAATTGCATGGATTCTGTGACGCTTCAGCCAAGACATACGCTGCTTCAAACTATATTCGAACAATCGATGAAGATGGTATAATTTCAGTAAATTTACTGACAGCAAAAACCAGAGTTGCTCCAACAAAGCCTATCACGATACCACGGTTGGAGTTAAATGGTGCGTTATTGTTAGCCAGACTACTCAAACAAACCATTCAGGACATGCAGCTAGAACCACTTTAAATATATGCATGGACCGATTCAACAATTGCACTACAATGAATAAGAGAACATCCATCACGTTGGAAAACATATGTGGCCAACAGAGTGGTCGAGATTCAAGACACACTAAAATACGACCATTGGCGACATGTTCCAACACAATATAATCCGGCTGATTTAGCCTCAAGAGGACTTTCAGTGGAAGGATTATTAAACAATAAACTTTGGTGGCACGGCCCACAATGGTTGGCATCTCAAGAAAAGGAATGGCCGACTAGCAAACGAATTAACGAACAAACTGATCTGGAAGCAAAAAAAGAATGCTATCTCCAGTTTCGTTATTAAACCAACTGAGGACCTTTTACATAAATTTTCGTCATTCACTCGGTTGGTACGAGTTGTAGCTACAATAGAACGATTTATATATAATTGCAAACATTCAAACAACAAGAAAATTGGTTGTTTGTCCCGCCTGGACTATCAACAAGCTGAAAGAACAGTCCTGTATCAAATGCAACAAGCAGCATTTCCAGACGAACACAAATGCTTGAAGAAGAAACAAGCCATCAGTTCAAAAAGCAAACTATTCGAGCTTAATCCATTTTTAGACAGTAACAACCTGCTAAGGGTAGGCGGACGATTATAAAACGCAATGATTTCGTATGGACAAAAGCATCCGATCATACTTCCTAGAGATCATCCAGTAACAGCCCTGTTGATCGATAAATTACATTTAGAATGTTTGCATGGTGGACCGTCTTTAGTTCTGGCACATAGTCGCAGCCAATAGCTATATTCGGGTCTCCCTTCTTATGGATAGGGAATATAATAGTTCTTAAAAGGACTCAGGCACAACTTTCTTCTCATATATGTTAATGCAAACATTTGCGTTAGACAGATTTCGATTTCAACAGCGAATTCGAAATATGAAGGATGTTTTGAACCCCATTTTATTCACCTCGCATAGAAATAAAATTTATAGTTTAAGATTAAAAAATTTTAAATAAAGTAATAAAATAAGAACTCAAGTACTTTTAATATAAAATATATATTTGTATAACAATATTATAAAACATTATCTTTCTTAATCCAAGAGTTGTGTTTTGATGAATATCCGAGCCATTTAACATAAACTTCATCTGCGGTTCTCTTCAATATTTTTTCTACGAGGTAAACATCAGGATTCTTCGTCTTTTGGAGCTCAATTTCATAAAAACTCCCCTTTATTGCATTTCCTTCATGGTCTTCCAAGATATATGTTACAGGATTCGTTATATGAATTTTTGCGATCTTGAAGATCTCTGTACTCCAGTTTGGTGTATACCCCTCTTCAAATACATGTTTATATTTACTAATGCGAACAAAGTCTCCCAGTTTAAATTTTGGTAAATGAAACGTTTTTAAATGATTGTAAACTGTTAATAGCAATTTTTTCTCACTCTGCTTTGTTACATTACGTGGCCTCATTTTTATTGATCAAGTAATCATTGAGTTATATCTTACGAGTAATTTCTTAACCATATCAATCCATCGGTATGAGCCCTGCAAACTAAACTCTTTCCACATCATGGCTTTTAATGTTCGATTGAATCGTTCAACTATAGATGCTTTTAAAGGGCTATACGTTGAAAAATGATTAATGTCGGATTTTTTCATTTAATTTTGAAAAAAGCTATTGAGAATTATCGGAATTCGACCTTCCTTAAGTATGGATGCCATGGCTTGAGTAACTTCAGCACCAGTCTTTCTTTTAATAGGAATTGCCCATGCATATTTAGAAAATCCATCTATCACAGTTAATAAAAAATTATGTCCGCTGTTGTTTGTAGCATAAGCACCCATTTCAACTAAGTCAGCCTGCCATAGATCATCTATTCATTTAATTATAACACGTCTTCTTTTGAAATTTTTTCTAGCTGTTTTATGAAGCTCATTACTACTCCAAAATGGTCTCGCAAAGACTACGCCTCACGCGCAACAAAGTATGGCCAGCTCAGTGGGATGGGGCGGGCTACAATCCAGAAAATATATTTTTGTGCAGGATGCCACGTAATTTTTCTTTATGATTTTTAGGGAAGTGCGGGGATAAATTTCGAAATCCTTGATGAAAGTCCTGAACAGTCCAAGGTATTAAAGGGAGAGAGACAATGGCAACTTGATCTGGTATGAGTAGAATATAAAAACACCAGTAAAATGCGTTAGGAACAAATTATGTATATTCAAATTAAAGAAAATAGCTTTTATAATATGTGTATGGAACAAATTATGTATGTATATTAAAATTAAAGAAAGAAAATAGCTTTTAGAATATGTGTATGGAACAAATTATGTATTACTTTTATTATTGGCTTTGAATTGGTATTACTTAAAATTAGAAAATTCAACAAATTACGATTTCTCGAAATAAAATTCACAACGAGCAAACAACAGGAACAGAAAAATAATCCAGTTAATGACCCAAAAATTCCACAAGATAATTCCAAAATAAAAGGATCCGAAATAGATAACAATACTGCGAAATGACTGCAAAAGTTGCGCAACGACGGCAAACCCCGCGGAATACCAACAAATTTCATCATAAATCCGCGAAACAAACAAAAGAAATTCCCCGAAATATCTCTAACTGTCACAACTAAATACTAATTCTGCAAAATAATTCCACAGACCTCGAAATAACTATTTGCGGAATAATAGACAACGAATTGAAATAGCTACGCCTTCCCCAAATAGGCACAAAATTCCGCGAAATAACCCGCGAATCAACTGGCAATTTCGCGGTATAAACAACAAATGCCTCGGAAAGATACTAAAAGCAGCGAAATTCCTACAGAATCCGCAAACTAACTAAATGACTCGAGAACACCAACAATATCCCGCGAAATAACCACTAAAACCACTAAATGTCGCGAAACAACTGACAGTTCAGGGATATAACTAACAAATGTCGCGAAAAGATCGCTAAAAACCACGAACCCGCTGCCGATTCCGAGAAACAACCAAACATTTTTGCGAAACGCCAAAAATCAACCAAATTATAGCTTTGAAAAATTACCACCAAAATCACCAAAGGTACCAATAATTCAACACTATAAACTAAGGTAAGTGTACTTTAAAAATGCCACTATAAAACATTAAAAGACACTTAACTTTTGTTTTCCGCAGAAGACTTCCAGCTCCAATATTTCTCGGTGAAAGAATTAACAAATCTCCGGACTCGACCCCACAGCTGCCTAGCGGAATTTGGATGGTTCCCGTACAATAGAACATCAGGTCAGTATTTGTATATTTCGTAAACAAAAGTTTAAATTTTGCACTATACAGTGTTATTCTTGCAATGTTTACTTTTGATGTTTTTGTTTTTTTCCAAATATTGTATTTCCTCAGAACTCAGAGATTGCTGCTGGACCGTTTTCAACTATTTTGTTACCGTGAATTTTAAAAAGTTGCTAAAGTGTTGTACTGAACTTTTCGTACAAAATTTCGCAGAGGTCCGCCGTCGGTAAAATCTCAACAAAACTGAACTGCCTAAAGGTCACTTCCCGGGGTTTTATTCCCTCGCGTAGTTATTATAGGAAGTCATTTTTGGGATTTGATTCGCGAGTGAATTGTGTTGATTAGAAGTGTTTGTAAATTTCGTTCTCGATCTTTTGGTGCTTTCTTGTGAACCTTTCGATAGTTTTCGCGGTTTTATTATGAAAAAACTTTTTCGCGGATAATGGCGGAAGTCCGACGCCCCATATTATACCCCTTTGCACTTCCTTCCGCCGCTCTTTTCAACTTAGCCCTAACGTCCGTAAATATTGCTTCGCTATCTTTCCCGTGCTTTACGAAATGAAATCCCCTTTCGGGAAGAAAGTCATCTTCGGGAGTGTCCATTGTTATTTCGTTTTAATCACATCTCCTTTCCAAATAGGATGAAATATGGCGTCAGTTTGGTAGCTTCATGTACGGAAGTTCGAATGACGTATGCAATCTTGGATAAATGATTCGCCCATGTTCGATGATTTTCCGCTACGTATGCCTTAAGCATGGTTTTCACGACTTGATTTACTCTTTCGGAGGGATTTTCCTGAGGGTGATATTTTGCAGTAAATTTTACCGTAACCCCGTAGCCTTTTGTCAAGGATGTGAATTCCTTGCTCCTGAACTGGACTCCATTCTCACAAACTATCCACTTTGGGACCCCAAATAAAAGGAACACCGAGTCTTCTAGTATGGTAACCACTGACTTGGCAGTAGCTCAGCGCAAAGGGAACAACAAGGTCAACTTACTGACATAATCTACTATGGTTAATATGTAAGAGTGTCCCGTAGGTAAGGGAGGAAGAGGCCCCACCAGATCGATACTCAACATTTCCCAAGGCCTCCTCACATAGCTTCGGGTTTGCATTACACCTACCGGCCCCTGTAAATTGGGTTTAATAGCTTGACATGTTACACATTTACGCACGTAATCCGAAATATCGCTACTCATTTTTGGCCAATTGTATTTGCATCCGGCGAAGTGAAATGTCTTTTTCGCGCCCAAGTGTCCTCGCTCGTCGTGACAGATTTCGAGGATCTTTCTACGTTGATCTTTCGGAACCACCTCTCTCCAATAGTCTTCATCTGTAGCTAACGAAGGATACCTGACACAGATTCTTTTGTGTAGAATGCCACCCTGAAGTCTCCAATTTGGGAACTTTCCACCGCAGACTCAACAACTTTCATCGCTCGAGATAGGGCATCTGGCACCGCGTTATCTTTGCCTTTCCGGTGAATTATGTCGAACTCGAATTGCTGGAGTTGGACAGCCCACCGTGCCCAGCGTCCCCTAGGATCTTTTAACCGATGGAGCCGTAACAACGGTGAAGCAAACACCCTCTATGTATGGTCGTAACTTCTCCATCGCCCAGATAACCGCTAAGCATTCCTTATCGGGCGTGGATGTTAAAGACCTACTCAGGTAGCATATCACCTATTCTCCACCTTCATGTTGTTGTGACAACACCGCACCCAGGCCGTAGTCCGAAGCATTAGTCTGTACTTGGAATGGAGGTTGCGAGTTTTAAATTATTATGTTGGAGTCGTGTTTTTGGTATATTAGTGTTGCATGTTTCTCCAACGTTCTTTTCTGTTGAAGTGTTTTAACATTTTAAACCCTAAACTGTGTATTTTGTTCCGGCGAAGTGAAATGTCTTTTTCACGCCCACGTGTCCCCGCTCGTCGTGACAGATTTCTAGGATCTTTCTACGTTGTTGTTTCGGCACCACCTCTCTCCAATAGTCTTCATCTGTAGCTAACAGAGGATACCTGACACAGATTATTTTGTGTAGGCCACCCTGAAGTCTACACTTTGAGAACCGCTGAGGATCGGTACCAACGGAATTCTTTATACGTTCGTACCATTTATCTACTGCTACACCGACACTTTCCACCGCAGGCTCAACAACTTTCATCGCTCGAGATATGGCATGTGGCACCGCGATATCTTTGCCTTTACGGTGAATTGTGTCGAGCTCGAATTGCTGGAGTCGGACAGCCCACCGTGCTAAGCGTCCCCTAGGATCTTTTAACCGATGGAGCCATAAAAGAGAGTAGTGATCCGTAATAACGGTGAAGCAAACACCCTCTATGTATGGTCGTTACTTCTCCACCGCCCCGATAACCCCCCCGTCGTGGAAAACTTTCTCTCAGCCGATGTTAAAGACCTACTCAAGAAGCATATCACCTCTTCTCCACCTGCATGTTGTTGTGACAACACCGCAGCCAGGCCGTAGTCAGAAGCATCAGTCTGTACTTGGAATGGTAGATCGTAGTTTGAGCAACAGAGTATGTGGGCAGATACTAAGTGTTCTTTTACCTTGTGAAATGTGCTCTCGCAGCTACCATCCCACACGAACTTCTTTCCTGCTTCTGTGCTATGAGCGCTGAAAAATTTGGGACAAAACGGTGGTACCAAGAGATCATTCCTATAATTCTCCTAACTCCGGAAACATTGGTGGGCCTTGGTAAATCTATGATTACTTTAATCTTCTCGGGATCCACACTTAGGCCATTCTCGTTGACGATATATCCCAGATACCACTGTTCGTCTAGGCAAAATTGACACTTCTCTTTGCTCACTACGAGAACCGCATTTTTAAGTCTTCGCAGCACTGCTTGAAGTACGTATAGATATTTCTTAAAATCTTATGATTACCACATCATCCAGGTGTACAAATACGTTGCGCTCAAGGTCGGCTCCCAGGACATTATCTATGAGCCGTTGCAAGGTGGCTGGCGAATTACTCAGACCGAAGGGCATGCGCTAAAATTAATATAATCCCCGGTTTGGGACCTTAAAGGCAGTATATTTCCAAGATTCTTCTGCCACCGGTACTTGCCAAAAGGCTGATTTTATGTCAAGGGAAGAGAGGTACTTAGCGTCCCGTAATCGATCTAGCGTTGCGGAGACATACGGAAGGGGATAAGCGTCCTTCTCTGTTACCTTATTAAGTCTCCGGTAGTCTACACAGAAGCGATACGACCCATCCTTTTTTTTAACCAGGCGATGCCCAATCCCATCCTTCAGCATCTGGTCAAGCTCCTTTTCTATATGCTTCTGTATGGTTGGAGACACCGGATAATACCTCTGCTTTATGGGTGGTGATGAAGTGCGTATAACGTGCTCCACTCTGTTCGTGCATCCTGTTCCTTCCATTTCCTTGAATCCGAGGTCAAGTACTTTCTCCAACTCTTCTGCCTCACCACGACGTAGTTTAGATCTGGGTTGTAATACTCCCTGTTCGAGTAATTCTTCAGACGGCTCTACTAAACTAAGTCGGATATCCTCGGAAAGCTACCAACGAACATCCCTTAGGCTCGCGACGATATCCGTGACACTCAAAAAATCACACCCCAGCATAAGGATCTGCGACAAACTTGGCACCACGCACACTGTCAAGATTCTAACCTGGCCTTCTAATTCTACGGGCAGGTCAACGACGCCCAAGACCTCGCAAGTATCGCCATTGGCTACAGATACATATTCGTGATTTGTCTTCTGAAGAATTAATCCAAAATTTTTGAGCAACTCCCAACCCCCTTTTCCCAGGATTGTTCGCGATGCTCCAGAATCTAATAGGCCAACAAACGAGATTCCGTATATCCTTATGATCCCTACTTAGAGGATTTCGTCCAGAGGAATCGTGGTCACTCTTAAACACCTCACCTAAATTAAAGAACTGCATATCAACACTCTTATTTACGCCCTCAGATTTCCCTTTTAGACCGTTTCGACAAATAAACTTATTTCCGTCTGACTTGCCACTGATATCACATCGTTTGCCCGTTCGTTTCAACCTTACTTCGGATGGCACTGGAGTTCCCCTTACATATTCTAATGTTGTTGCCTTACCATAGCCTAAAATTTTGTTTATGGCAGCATCTTTGTCGTTAGAATGACTATTTATTGAGCTCACTGCGCTGCCCTGTCGTGAGCTCCATCGGCGTTTTCCGACCGGCACTTTGCGCAATCTCCTTAAAATATGCCTGGTTGGCCACATCCAAAGCACTTTCTTTGGGCTTTGCATTTCTTGGAAACATGACCAGGCTGTTTACAATTGTAACAAATTATTCCCCTAGGCTTATTCTGAGAAAATTCTTCTGTTGTCGCTATCTCTGATTGAACAAAAGATCCAACATAAGCCAAGTCAAGGTCTAGAAGATTACTCTGCTTCCGTTGAGGAGGGGGTACAAAGGTTTCAACCCAGGTCCGTATGCTTTCCAATGTCCTACCTATTTCTATTAAATCATCGAGGGTGGTTACTTGACTCATTCTAATTTGGGTCTGGTAAAACGGGTCAAGATTCCTCCTGACAACCTTCAGCATTTTAGCCTCTGACAGCTTTTCTGATTAACGACCAAACAAACATTTCATTACCGCTACATACATCCCTATGCTTTCCCGCTTCCCCTGAGTTCTGCGCTTTATCTCTTCCATCAATTGATCATCGTAATCGGTTCCCAAAAACTCCAGCCTCAATTTCCTAATGAGTCCATTCAAATTACTAACCTTTCCTTTTACAGCACGAAACCAAATGAGAGCTTTGCCTGCAAATAGATCAACCGCTGATAGGAAGAGGATATCCGTGCTCAACCCTCTTGCTATTCGGAGCTCCTCTACCCGTTCTAAAAAGCAATTTACTGAACTCGAAGAATCCCCTTAAGTTTTAGGTTCCACTTCGCCACAGGAATCCTAAACTTATCGTAACTGCGATTGAGCTCCTCTGCTAGTGAGCTAGCACTGTCTCTTATAGAATTAATAGAAATTAAACTTGGCACTTGGTGGAATTTGTTACTTTTCGGGAACATTTTTTATATAAATAAAAACAACACTTGCTAAATTTCACAGTTTATTAAATAAATTTATATATATGATTATATTTTGCAGCCGAAACATGCTCCGAGTATCTAGTCTTAATTGAGAGTTTTGTTTTTCCTATACATATCGCATCACAATCACAACAACTAATACTGTAAACACCACTTTTTTTCAATTGTATCTGTTTTAGGGGTTAATTTATTATTAATGATCAGTTTACGGAGATTTCTTTTTGTATTGTAAGCTGGATTTATATTTCGTTTTTTTAATATCTTCTCAATGTTTTTAGATATGTTTCCAACATAAGGTATTTTCTTTCATTTTAGTTTACTTTTTTCAAAGTTTTGAGGGTAGGCTAGTTTAATGGCATATTTCTTCATCTTTTTTCTTAATAATTTGTAGATGCAATTCTTTGAGTACCCATTATTAACTGCAATTTGCAATATG
The DNA here is from genome assembly GCA_964036015.1 of Leptarthrus brevirostris. Lineage (NCBI taxonomy): Eukaryota > Metazoa > Arthropoda > Insecta > Diptera > Asilidae > Leptarthrus > Leptarthrus brevirostris. Next base: position 72,700,900 of record OZ038371.1, read on the forward strand.
GTATTAATTTCTTTCCTGTAATTTGTTTTATTTAAAGGGGTTTTAATCAATCTATCAAGCATTGAATGGAAGATGTCATTTTTATATTGTTAGGATGATTCGAGCTATTGGGTATAACAGTATCAGTTGGAGTCTCCTTACGATATATACTGAAGTCTAATCTATTTTCTAAAATACTAATAGTTATATCTAAAAAGTTAATTCTGTGTCCTCCGAATTCCACAGTAAACTTGATTGAGTCGTCAATTTTATTTAAAATCTTACTAACAAAATGATTTAGTTGTCGCTCAGAGCCTGTCCAAATGCAAAACACATCATCAACATATTTAAACCAACACAGTATCTTATTGCCTATATCACAGTTGTTATTAAATATCTGGTGTTCTATATGGTTCATATAGAAGTCCGCCAAAAATGGTGACAAAGGTGCCCCCATAGAAATCTCCGTAAACTGATCATTAATAATAAATTAACCCCTAAAACAGATACAATTGAAAAAAGTGGTGTTTACAGTATTAGTTGTTGTGATTGTGATGCGATATATATAGGAAAAAAAACGCTCAATTAAGACTAGATACTCGGAGCATGTTTCGGCTGCAAAATATAATCATCCCACTTCTGGTTTGTCCAAACATCTTATTGACACAGGCCATACCACGTCAATAAACAACGTTAAACTTATACATGGCTTAAGTGGCGGAAGGATACTGGACAGATATGAGATCGTTGAAATAAAAAATGCAAAAGATAAAGGTTCATTCCTGGTAAACGATCAATTAGATTTCAATAATTATAGCCCTTTACTTAATCCTAAACTTCTGAATGTGTAAATACATAGGATATGTTATTAAACAAAAAAAAACAGCTAATAGAATCTACCTTTAGAGCAAGAATTCAGTAGCAGTTTAGCCACTCACTTGATAATGCCTCAGTAGGGCGAAAAGCGTCGTGTAAATTTATTTAATAAACTGTGGAATTTAGCAAGTGTTGTTTTTATTTATATAAAAAATGTTCCCGAATAGCACTGTCTCGTCTGCCTCGAATCCTATCCCCATCCAACTCTGAACTGGTGTTGGATTTTGGAGGTTCTTCCCCTGTTCCAGATTCAATCTCTGAAACCGCCTTTTCGTAAACTTCCTCCGAAAGCAAATGCAACTTGCCCTTAATCTCTTTCGCCAACCTAGCTTCATTATCGTCGCCGGACTTCATATTTCGTACGCGTCTCAAAGCCCATTCAATTTTTGCGTGAATTTTAAGAAAAGCCGATGAACCTTCATTTCCTGAAAATTCTTGAATAAGGCCCTTGATTTCTTCTGCCTTGCTTGAAAGCGCTTTATGGTCTTCATCAAATGAGTACGGATAAGCATCTGATAACACGCTTTCACCTTGTGTCTCTCTCCTCCGAGCAGCTCTTAGAGATTTACGCATATCGTCTACGGTACCTTCGGGTAGGCCTCTTATGACCATCTAATAAATTAACTCTTCTTGGACCAATCGATTAATATCCTCATTTGTTCTTGTTTTCGCTGAAGCCATTTTTACGAGCACGAAGTAAAGGTAATCAACATCAAATCTAAACGAGATTAAACAGAAGTGCGGATGAACCTATAGACCGTTTGTGCCCAACTTAACTTTCTATACTTCCTGATAACACATTCAGTAATTATCGTAACTGCTTTTCTACCTTTTTTCTCAATTTATGCCCGACGTTGGGCGCCAAAATGTTACGTCGCTTCCTTGTATACTTGCAAAACAGGATTCCAAAATGGTCTCGCAAAGCCTACGCCTCACGCGCAACAAAGTATGGCCAGCTCAGTGAAATGGGCGGGCTACAATCCAGAAAATTTATTTTTGTGCAGGGCACCACGTAATTTTTCTTTATTATTTTTAGGAAAGTGCGGGGATAAATTACGAAACCCTTGATGAAAGTCCTGAACAGTCCAAGGTATTAAAGAGAGAGTGAAAATGGCAATTTGATCTGGTATGAGTAAAATATCAAAACACCAGTAAAATACGTCAGGAACAAATTATGTATATTAAAATTAAAGAAAATAGCTTTTAGAATATGGTATGGAATAAATTATGTATATTCAAACTAAAGAAAATAGCTTTTAGAATATGTGTATGGAACAAATTATGTATTACTATTATTATTGGTATTACTTAAAATTAGAAAATTCAACAAATTACGATTTCTCGAAACAAATTTCACAACGAACAAGCCTAAGAAAGCAATTAAGAATTCCACCAAATAACTAAAAATTCCGCGAGAAAAGTTTCAAGAGTCGCGAAACAAATGCAACAGGGTAGAGAATTCAACTTAACAGTGTCCTAGCGGAATTATAAAACGTTTTCCATCTAAAGTGCTATATCTAAGGATAAGTACTTTTTATCTAATAAAAATTTCTTTAGAGCTTGTTTTGTTTCTCCGACATATCTTTCCGATAATCCATTGCTCTGAGGGTGGTATGGTGGAGATTTTTTCACCTTGATTTGGTTGTTTGTACAAAATTCTACAAACTTTAGCGACGCGAACGGAAGACCTTGTCACTACAAATTTCTTTTGGTATTCCGAAAATGGAAAAAACTATCTTTAATTTTTTAATTATTGCTTCTGCATTTGACGTTTTTAATAGATGTACTTCCACCCATCTGCTATACGAGTCGACAAGAATCAGAAATTCGTATTTTCCGAAATAAAAAATATCGATAGAATACGTTCGAATACAGATTCTGTTATAGGCCATTTAACAGTGCTTTGTTTTTGAAAATTTCTTGTTTTCTAACATGTATCACACTTGTTTACTAATTCCTCAATTCTTGTGTCCATGTTTTTGAAATAGACATATTGCCTCGCTAATGACTTCATTTTAGTAATCCCTAAATGATCAGAATGGACTAGATTTAAAACTTCATCTTGCAGACAATTTGGAATAACTAATCTGTTTTCGTTATAAAGATATCCGTTTTCTGTAGATAAAGACGTTAATTTATTATAATAAAAAAGAATGTCCAAACTATTGATTGCCGTATTTACAGGCCATCCGGACTGTACATATTTGAATACATGTCTGAGAACTGGATCATGTTCAGAAGCTTGCTTTACTTTTTCTAAATTAATAAAGAAGCCGTCGGCTAAATTAAAAGAATTTATAAGAAATTCTTCATCTTCACTTTGACTCGAAATTGGTAACCTGGATAGTGCATCAGCATGAAGCATCTGCGACTTTTTCTTATAAATTATTTTATTTTTATAAGACGACAATATAACTGCCCAACGTTGGAGTCTAGCGGCTGCTACTGCTGTTGTAGCTTTATTGAGGTTAAAAATTTCACGTAATGGTTGATGATCGCTGCAGATAATAAATTCTTCTCCATATAAATATTTATGAACCTTTTGACTCCGATAATGGTGGCCAAAGCCTCTCGATGTAGTTGAGAATAATTTTTTTCTGACGGACTTAAGGTACGCGACGCAAAAAGTATGGGTTTCTCGGAACCGTTGATAATATGCGACATTACGGCTCCTACACCGTATATCGACGCGTCTGTCGACACCACAACTGTCTTATTTGGATCGTACAACTCAAGTAAGGAGTTGTCTAACAGTAAGATTTTGCTTCTATCGAAAGCTTTTTCACAAGTAGGCGTCCAAATAAATTTTGAATTTTTTCGCAAAAGTGCATATAACTCTTTTAGTTATGTAGACAGGTTTGGTAGAAATTGGTTATAATAATTTAGTAATCCCAAATAGGACTGCGCTTGGGTTACATCTTTTGGGGATGGAGCATTTAGGATGGCTTCAGTTTTCTTAGGGCTAGGCCTCATGGCATTGTACAAAATTACATGCCCTAAATACTCGACTTCGGTTGCAAAAAATATGCACTTTTGAATATTGACCCTGACTTTGTGCTTGTTTAATCTGGACAAGACTTCTAACAATTTTTTTTCACAATCTTCTCTCGAGCTTCCACCTATAATTATGTCATCTAAATAACCGTGCACTTTATCAAGTCCATTTAAAATTCTATCAATAATGCTCTGGAAGGCAAATGGTGCACTGGCAATACCGAAAGGAAGCCGATTAAAAACGAATAAGCCTTTGTGTGGGTATACAATTAAGTATTTTCTTGATTCCTCTGACACCGAAACTTGCTGATATGCGCCAGTCAAATCGATAATCCAGAAATATTTACAATTACTCAAGTTCGCGAACACATCTTCAACTACTGGTAACGGATAATGCTCTAAGTAAATAAATTTGTTGACAGTTTTTTTGAAATCTACGCAAATTCGAATTGAGTTGTCCTTTTTTAGGTACAACGACGTTAGGAGCGTTCTCCACATACTTAATCGGAGATATAATTCCGACTTTCACTAATCTCTCTAACTCTCGCTCAACTTTCTCACGTAAATGATAAGGAATCGTGTAGGATTTGTGAAACACTGGCTTGTAAGAGTCCTGGACACGGATTTCCGCAGTGAATCCTGCAATGGGTTTCTCCAAATCACCTGAGAATGCATTGGGAAACGCCGACTTTAGCTTACATACTAGTTTCGACTGTGGCAAATTTTCGGAAGACTCTGTTTTGACGTTCGACGTATTCAACTCGATTGATTTTACATAATTAAAATTTTCTGACTTACTTGACTCAAAATTTTTTAATAAACATACACCCCAACCTGGTGACAAAGTGTCCAGCCATGACCTCCCCATAATGCGTAAAAAACATTTCTCCGCCTTGATAACAACTAGTTCCAACACACACCTGCAATTTCACCTTCAAATATACTTTTCCTACAATGTTTACCTGCTGACCTGTCACTACCTGCAAAGTAACTTTGTGAGACTCTAGCTTAAAATTTTTATTGAAATATTTGCAAAAATCCACATAACTTATAACTGACTGTGATGCTCCGCTGTCCACTTCCATATCTAGGATAAAGTCTTCCACTTGCACTGACACAATTAGCCATCGGTCTTCCCTCAAACTATGAATGCTACTGCAGACTTCCTTCGCACACTCGGATGGCTTTTCTTTATTGGCAGTGACTAATGAAATTGACGAATTGCTAAGGTTGTTTACTTTCCCTCGCCGACGACACATTTTCTAAAAGTGACTTTTTGTTTTGCAATTGTGGCAAACGATATTGATCGCTGGACATTTGGTTTGGTGTGATGTATTTCCACACCGACTGCATACAAATTTGCCGTCTTCGCCACGGCTATTATTTTGATGAGTTTGACTACGCTGACTCCTCTGGTGCTTATTGAACTTGATTGGGTTAGCAACACGGGACTGATTAACATATGATGCATAAGAATTTTTGCTATTGACTGCGTTTATGTTGGTTGGTTTCATGCTGTTGGACTGCTTGGACAATGTTTCAAGGCTTAATGCCTTACTGCATACTTTCTCAAACGTTGTGGAGTCATCCTCTAACAATTTTTCTTGCCACTTGGAGTTGTATAATTCGCACACAAATTTATCTCTTAGGGCCTGATCCAAGAATTACCCAAAATTACAGTGGCAGGCAAGCAACTTGAGGCTGACTACATATTCTGTTACCGATTCGTTTTCTTTTTGGTTTCTTTTGTAGAAGTTGAAACGTTCCACTATCACCAATTTTTTTGGTGCCTAGACTTTTTTTAATGCATCCATTAGATCTTTATATGGCTTAGTGGTGGGAGTCTCTGAAGCCAACACTGTCTTCATCGTTTTGTACGCCTCTGGACCAACTGCTCTGCTTCTGAGATCCCGTTGCATTTGCAGAACTCCTCGAACCGGTCTATGTATTCCGCTATGTCATCACCTGGAAGGTAATGTTCTATGGATCCGATGAAACTGGACATTTTCCGTGCAAACGAAAATGGTTTAATATCCGAAGTCGACTGATTATTATCGGAATATTCATTCGAATTTACTTTTTCCATCCACGACTGTTACCCTTCGGATGAAACCAGGAATGAATTTTTGTTAACGTTTACACCAGATGCACGTTTTATTTTATGACTTAATTTGAAAGTTTTAATCCTCGTCGCCTAGCGAAATTATAAAACGTTTTCCATCTAAAGTTGCACTCGAGGAAATATAAACAAAAGAAATTCCCCGAAATATCTCTAACTGTCACAACTAAATACTAATTCTGCAAAATAATTCCACAGACCTCGAAATAACTATTTGCGGAATAATAGACAACGAATTGAAATAGCCTTCCCAAATAGGCACAAAATTCCGCGAAATAACCCAAAGTCAAATTGTCGCGAATCAACTGGAAATTTCGCGGTATAAACAACAAATGCCGCGGAAAGATACTAAAAGCAGCGAAACTCCTACAGAATCCGCAAACTAACTAAATGACTCGAGAACACCAACAATATCCCGCGAAATAACCACTAAAACCACTAAATGTCGCGAAACAGCTGACAGTTCAGGGATATAACTAACAAATGCCGCGAAAAGATCGCTAAAAACCGCGAACCCGTTGCCGATTCCGAGAAACAACCAAACATTTTTGCGAAACGCCAAAAATCAACCAAATTATAGCTTTGAAAAATTACCACCAAAATCACCAAAGGTACCAATAATTCAACACTATAAACTAAGGTAAGTGTACTTTAAAAATGCCACTATAAAACATTAAAAGACACTTAACTTTTGTTTTCCGCAGAAGACTTCCAGCTCCAATATTTCTCGGTGAAAGAATTAACAAATCTCCGGACTCGACCGCACAGCTGCCTAGCGGAATTTGGATGGTTCCCGTACAATAGAACATCAGGTCAGTATTTGTATATTTCGTAAACAAAAGTGCACTATACAGTGTTATTCTTGCAATGTTAACTTTTGATGTTTTTGTTTTTTTCCAAATATTGTATTTCCTCAGAACTCAGAGATTGCTGCTGGACCGTTTTCAACTGTTTTGTTACCGTGAATTTTAAAAAGTTGCTAAAGTGTTGTACTGAACTTTTCGTACAAAATTTCGCAGAGGTGCGCCGTCGGTAAAATCTCAACAAAACTGAACTGCCTAAAGGTCACTTCCCGGGGTTTTATTCCCTCGCGTAGTTATTATAGGAAGTCATTTTTGGGATTTGATTCGCGAGTGAATTGTGTTGATTAGAAGTGTTTGTAAATTTCGTTCCCGATCTTTTGGTGCTTTCTTGTGAACCTTTGGATAGTTTTCGCGGTTTTATTATGAAAAAACTTTTTCGCGGATAATGGCGGAAGTCTGCTATTATTTTCTTACTATAATTTTTGCTATTGGTGGAAACATAAAGTTTGTTGATTTATGCTTTTAACGCGATTCAGTTAGGGTTAGGGTTTGTTGTTGTATGGTGATCTCGGCGATCCCATAAAGATTTTTCGCGGTCTTGCTAAGTTATATAGCATGTGGTTTTCATGACGTTTAATGTGAAAATTTAATATTTTGGTGGTTGCGAGGTTTAATTATAATGTTGGAGTCGTGTTTTTGGTATATTAGTGTTGCATATTTGTCCTACGTTCTTTTCTGTTGAAGTTTTTTAACATTTTAAACCATAAACTGTAGTTGCGTGTCTGTCCTCTTTCGAATCTTAATGCTTTTATAATATGTTGTTTTCCTGTTGCAGGTCACGCGTCATGACCTCCGTTGCCTCACTCGAGCAGGAAGGAAGTAGTTACATCGTCTGACATCAGCAGCTCTGGATTTCGGGACTTCAGTTCCTCACTTGGAATGGACGACAAGAGAAGTATCGGCCGTAAATTACATACATCGAGGGACAGCACAAAAGGGAAGTATACTCAATCATTTGTAATCAAATCCATGTATAATTTATATTTTCTCTTCTTTTCCAGATGACCTTGCGGTGCAATTCTTTTTTCTTCTTCTTTAGATTTAAGTATTTCATATTGTATAATATTAGGTTAAGATTAAAATAGGACTATACGTTTATGAGAGTAGGGAGTTAATAAACCATTATTTACCAATATCTTCAGTTTTGTTATTAGCTGCCCTATTCCCTTCTCTCTTCATTTTCAGGACATAACAGTTTTATTCATTTTGTAATTCTCAGAGATTCTACATTAATTAACGCCCTCAAAGTGTCTTTCATTTCTTTTATATTTAGATCTATATATTTCATCAACTTCTCATTAACGTCAGCAAATGCTTTATTTACATATAATTGGGCTGCTCTCTTCAATTGCTCTTGCAGATTCGCAATTGATTCATTCGTATACAATTGACTAGTATTTTTATATTTTTCACTTGTTATATTGATTAATATAACTTTAATTTTCCTTGTAGTACGGCACTTTCCTTATGTATTTGCTTAGTTAGGTTGTTGCTGACTAACTGGATTTTTTCATTAACGTAGGAATTACTTAAATGTATGATCTTGTCAGCTACATCGTCAACATATGTTTTATTGGTTACATTATCCCTTTCTTGGGGGCTTTTAAGGTATTTCAAATTTTTAAAACTTAGATTGACATCTCCACTTTCAGTGAGATTAAAACCCACACCACTTAGACCTTGTATTCCTTATTCCCCTTGAGGACCAGCTTCGCCTGGTAAGCCTCTAGGACCACGCTTCCCAGTAGATCCGAACTTTACCTTTCTAGAATAAACGTAATCAATATTATTCTTGGGTATATGCATCAAACCCTTGCCTTCATGAGAAACCAGTTTACTTATAATTTCTAAGATACTTTAAAGCTCTAGTTCCTTTTATTTAACCATCCGCTCTATGACCTCTTTTATAGGCGTTAGCTTCCTTTAAGATAGCTTGATAATCTTCCAAGTCATCCTTACTACACAAAGTTTTCGCAGGTTGTTTCATAAAAAACAATTCACATAAACCCAGCGTTACTTTATACGATTTCCCGTTAATAAGGAAATAATCTTTCTCAATTGCAATCTTTGAATTTCCAATTTTCCATTCGTTATCATCATATAAATAAACTCCATAAGTCCTGTCAATTATCGGCCTTTTTTTTAATGTATAGTTCTAAATATTTATCAACTATACCGCCTGATAAATTAAAAGGAGAATCTTTTTTTTCCATCAAAGTTCTAGAATTAGTAGGCGTTGCAAAGTTATCATCCTCCGACATTAAGGAATAATCTGGACGCTTGATAGGTGTGCTTGTCAGCTCCATTTTTGGAAGTTTAATTTTAGGAGTAAGCTTTATATTACCATAATCATCATTATCTCCATATTCATCTTTAATTTTAGACTCATGCTTTGCTTTTGTTATGAACTCATGAAGTGGTTTTGTTATGGGCTTAAATGTCTCCTCAAGACGAGTTTCAGTTTCAACTCGTCCAGTTTTCACAGCGCGGAATTTCTTCAATTCTTCAATTTCTTCTTATTGGCATTTCTAGTTTTGATAAGATTTTTTAATAGTTCGTCTCTCTTTTTAACCATCTTTATAATGAGATTTTAACTGGTCTGTGAACTGGGTTATACTGATCTGAATAGGTCTATGGATAGCTCTTATCAGGTCTGTGAACAGCTTTTGACAGCTCCGTGAACAACTTTACCAGCTCTATAAAACAACTCGAATGGGTCTATGAACAGCTTTACCACGTCTAAGAACAGCTCTTACCATGTCCATGAACAGCTTTACCAGGTGTATAAACAGCTATATCAGGTCTACTATCAGCTTTAAAAGGTCTATTACCAGCCTTAGCAGGTCTATGAACAGCGTTAACTGATTATCTTTACTAGGACTTCTAAATTTATAGCGAAATGTATGTATCGATCCCTTTTCCATAACGTTCTTTGTTCAACAAGCTGTCTTTATCGATTACTAAAAAGCCATAATTGTCTTTCCAGCAAACACTGCAAATACTACGAAATTTTTCGAAGGTCATGTCTGTGTTAACCTGATCATTATATATATATGTCTAAGATTCATATCATCTTGTTTAAATAAAATAAGAAAGTTAGCGTTGTCAGGTATTAAGTGCTTCGGTATATAGGTGTAAGTCTGATAGAGATAGAAACTATCAATATTATTATGTCGACTGTAGCAGTAGCTACAAATTTAATTTTTAAGTTTTAAATAAAATTTCATAAGATTGATTATATTATTAATAAAATATTTTTATTAAGATCCACTTTAATAATATCCAATCAGACTGTACTGTCAAATATAGTTTAGTCAACCTGTACACTTCGATAAATTTTGAATAGTGTGAAACACAAACAATTGGAAATATATAATAATCATTTATTCACTGACAATAAATACTGTACTCCATACAGAGAAAATATTGAACAAACTATCTATGTATTAAATGTAAAGTAGGATACAAAAAAACGTAAATAGAATTTTAGTTTAACCAGATCTGCCGATCTAAAAACAACTAAAATAAAAATAAAAAGTTTAAAATAAATAAAATTAAAAAATCCTTTTTTTTAATTTGAAATATAATGTATCTCAAGGATTTAAGATACAAAAGGAAGTTCTAGGATTTAGGGCTCTGGTACTACGCCCCATATCAAAAAGGAGCTCTATACACCTAACCACTTTATTGACCCATACAAAAATAATCACGTATGTTATTTTGATTCCCACATGCTACATCAACGAAAATAAAAATTGAATTCTGTTTGGCTTCCTGCGGAGGTATAACTTGGAATTATTGGAAAATTGGTTGTACTCCAGACCACTAAAAGAGCTTATCAACTGCTCCAGATACTTATATTTAGGTTGATGTAGTGATTTTGAGTAGATGTAAATATTCTCCAACTTAAGTCAATTCGGATGTTCTATAAGCCGAATCATAAGATTGGTTTTTTGGATTGGTTTTTAGTTTGAAGGTCCAACAACAATTCCTTTTATATTATTTGGTATAAGCGAGCTATGTCTTATGACTTCATTTGCAGATTTAATATCAAGCTTTTTTATTGATAAAGAGTCCTTCTGCTTTACGAACTTCATTATTAGAACTGAAATATTTATTACACAACACTAAACTTTTATATCAGTCATCAGCTCAGTGTGTTGTTGTGAGGACGTCTAAAAGGTTTATCTTACCAGTTGAATGATTGACCATTCAAAGAATTAAAATCGTTCTCGCCAGCATAAATGTCGAAGAGGAGGCAATTAGCAATTTACCATTTGAGTTTCATTTGCCTGGATATCAATATTGCGATCCTGGTACTAAACTACAAAAAAGATTAGCAAGGGGCGACCCTGGAATCAATCCTCTTGACGCAGCTTGTAGAGATCACGATATCGCATATTCTCAACATAAAAATATCGAGGGTCGTCATATTGCTGATGGTATATTATCCGCTAAAGCTTGGGAACGAGTGACATCTTCAGACGCATCTCTTGGTGAACGTAGCAACGCCTGGCTTGTAACAAACGCTATGAAGGCGAAAGTAAAATTTGGAATCGGGTTAAGAAAAAAACCTAAAATTCGCTCTAGGAAGCCAAAAAGAAAATTAACTCTACAAAAAGAAGTTTATGAAGCAAGAAATATTTTAAAGTTAAAAAAGCCTGATTCCTTAAAAGAAGCTATAAGTCTTGCACTTGCTGCTACTAAAAATGTATTTAAGCGAAAGAAGAAGGATTCCGATTCCAAAGGTTGGAGGAGTTCTACCTGTAATTCCTATTTTTGTTGGTCTTTCAGCATTAGGTTCTTTAGTGGGAGGAGTATCAGGTGTCGCAAAGGCTGTTAATGCTGCTACAAATGCTAAAGAGCAGCTAAAGGAGAGCAATCGACATAATATTACGATGGAAGCTATTGCATTAGGAAAAAAGGGTAGCGGCTTATATTTGAAGCCATACAGAAAAGGACTTGGTCTATACTTAAATCCACCTTCAAAACACGTCTAAAACTGCTACCTAATCGAGCATTAAATGAAATCGATTTGTATAAATTTGCGAATAATTTGCCTCATTTTAGAGGTGTTTTTATGCTTGATGCTCTCCCCAAAAAGACAAGAAAATATGAGTGTGGAATAGTAAATTTGGACTCTATATCAGGTCCTGGTAGCCATTGGGTAGCATATTACAAAAATGAATCTGAAAAAGAATACTTTGACAGCTTTGGAAACTTGCAACCACCAAAGGAAATATTAAGATATTTAGGAAAAAACATTGTTTACAATTATAAGTTTTACCAAAATTATAATACGATAAATTGCGGGCATTTATGTTTAGAATTTTCATATAATCATTACAATAATAATAAGTAACTATAAATTTAATAGTATAATTGTACATTGTAAGATAACAGCTATAAATAAACTTTACATAAAATAACAACTGCATTTCACTTTGTACTACTATGTCATTAACACTGACTTTGACTGGGAATTCATCTGTGCTTACAGTTGAGTACTTTCCTCCGTTGGACTTAAGGTCAGAATACGTTTACGGGCTCATTGATTTACAAACATATAATTCAATTCCTAATGTGGACAGTAGAAATAATTTACTTCATCTGGATGATGATGAAATTAAAATTCCAGAAGGCTCCTATGAAATTAATGATATTGCAGGATTTATCAAAAAGGAACTAGCTAAAACGAAAACTAAACATATAGTACAAATAACAGCTAATAATAACGCCTTGAAAACATAAGTCAAAAGTTCTACCCGAGTATTTTTGAATAAAAATAACTCTATTGGATCGTTATTAGGATTTAGTAATCGCGTTCTAGAACTTAATATTTCATATCAATCTGATTTACCAGTAAATATAATAAAATTTAATGTTATTCGAGTTGAATGTAATATAGTATCAGGCTCTTTCATAAATAATCAACAAGTCCATAGATTACACGAGTTCTCTTATATGGTGGGTCCGGAATATAAAATATTTGAAGTTACTAAGAATGTCATTTACTTGCTTCTGAACATCAGACGGATAAGTTCACTAACACTGAAGTTCGTGGATTAGGACAGTGATCTAATAAATTTTAGCGGAGAAACGATTACAGTGCGACTGCATTTGAAGCCGGAACATGTTAATATACAATAATACCATTGATAATAAATACAAACACAAAAGTGTTAAGTTTTCTAGTCAGCCTAAAGCCACAAAGCAGTCAGGAATAAAGCTAACAGGTGCTAACGAGCAATTCTTTAAAGCTCTTGGTCTTAAGTTAAACTAGTGGGGTAGGTCCAGATTCTGGGTGTCGCATCATTGGTGCGACCCTTGAGGTCCACACGAACAACTTCCCAGTTAATAACAATTTTCAATTATTATTAACAATATTCAATTATTATTAACAATATTTAATTGCGATAAATTTCATGATCATAGTACAAACGAGTAAGTGAAAACTCAATAAAATTCATACTATTCGATTTATCGTTTTATTTATCATTAATATCAACTATTTATGATTTTTTTAAACACTTTTTTAATGTTACAAAAAACTATAAAAGTTCTGGATTTTTTTTTTAAGTATCGAGTTATATAAGAACCAATTAGATCAGATGAATCTTTTTCAAAAAAAAACTTTCGCCCACTGGAATCTCATTTCAAAATACTTAAAAAATTGATATTTTAAATTTATAAATAAATAAATTAATGAGTTTAATTTATCATGATAATTTCGTTGTAATTAGATGCAAAAAATTTTTTAAAAAATTATTCCGTTATAGCACTATTTTTTAATGAAAACCAAATAAATGCACTCTGTTTGGAATTCATTTGTTATTAATAATTTTGAATGGTTATAAACAATTTATAATTGATATAAACAATTCTTAATTGTTATAGACCATTTTTAATTGAATTAATTGTTATAAACAAAGTTTATTCATATAAGAAATTTTTTGTGGTAACAAAAATTTCAATTGTTTATAAGAATTTTCAATTGCTATGAACAATCTGCAATTTTGTATTCAATTTCCAATTTTCACAATCAATTTTCAACCAGGTAAAACCATTTTTTATAATTATAAATTTATTATTGTTATAAACAATCATTTATTGTTATAAACAATTTTTCATCATTATAAACAATTTCTGTTCATAATAAATTGTTATTATCCGACTTTTTGATGTCCCGATCGTCATCAGAACAAATTACATCGAAGAAATCCTTTTCAAGTAAGTCTGAAATCAACTTTTTTTTCAGTTTTTTTGTTAAAACAAAAAAACGGCTGAACCGAAATTGATTAAATTTCTTTCAGCTCTTATTGACAATAATACGCTTCGAATGGCACCATAGCGAAGTCGTTATCATTATTTGTTCGCGAGATTTCGTTGTCGAAAAAAGTGGGTCCGAACGTACGTACGTACGTACAAACACACACACACACACACACACACACACACACACACACACACACACACACACACACACACACACGCACACACACACACACACACACACACACACACACACACACACACACACACACACATACATGTGTTCAAAAACATGCGTAAAACACTATGGTGACTTTGAAATGTAAAAAAAAAATTAAAACTAAAAATTTTGAAAATCGGGCCCATTACAATAACTTCCTATATGTGGGAAGTTAAAAATTAATGAAATACTCGATATTACTCAAGGTGCAAGCTATGATAATAGTATTACAAAAGTTGAGTATCACAGCTGCTCTCCGTTTTTAGCATCATATAAGAATAACGATGAAATTGGAATATCATTACAACTTCAGGATTTGTATATTTTACCAAGTGAAAGCTTCTTATATATGGAAGGCGCGATAACAAAATCAGATGGGCTGGCATCAACAACGGCAAAATTAACTTATAACATCATAGCTTTTCTATTTGACGAAATTCGCTATGAATTAAATGGTGTAGAAATTGATCGCACGAGAAATCTGGGATTTGCTACAACAATAAAAATTACATATCTTTAAATCAAAACGAAAGCAATGTGTCCTGGTCTCCAGATAATTCAATATTACCTGCAAAAGGATTTTTCAATTTTTGTATTCCTTTAAAGTTGTTGCTCGGCTTTGCTGAAGACCATAAGAAAATTGTTATAAATGCTTAACATGAACTTATATTGATTCGAAGTAGAAGCGATGAAAATGCTTTTATATCACCAGATGTTGAAGTTAAAGTAGATATTTTCAAACTACAATGGCGAGTATCCCACATAAGTGTAGCTGATGAAGAAAAACTATCGCTTCTTAAGTTAATCGATACTGGACGACCAATACAAATGAGTTTTCGTAGCTGGGATATATACGAATATCCTATATTACCTACAACTGTCGATCATAATTGAACAATTAAAACATCTACTCAGTTAGAAAAACCTCGATATGTCATTTTAGCACTTCTATCGGGCCGAAAAAACCAGAAGAGTAAAGATGCAAGCAAGTTTGATCATTGCGAACTTTCAGACGTCGAATATAGTTCATTGACGAGTGAAGTTAGGAAAATAATTTAAGATTACAAATAGCTACAATTGCAAAGAGAAGGGAAGCGAAATGGCTGCATGATAATTATCATGGATTCAGATGGAACGACGGATATATTCCCTATCATCAATTACATGCTATAGTGACTCCTTTAATAAGAAACAAAGTAGTTTATGTGAAAGGCTGTGAAAAGGCTTACTGGATCAAGAATACATTTGGTGAAGGTGTAATAGTATATAATATCGAAGAAGAATTGCAGTGTCCTAATATAGAAGGTTTAAAATCTTTTTATAGTTACAGCCCCTGCTGTTTATGTCATCAGGGACAATGTGCTAAAAAAAATGTGTATCTGTTTAAAAAAAATTTAGATCATAGCAAGAAATAAAAAAGAAATATATAGGTTTTATATCAATAAAATATTATTTTCTATTAATTTTCTTCCTCAACATCCATTTAATTTATTTTATAATGATTCCAAGTATATGTGGAAATACCCTCTTCCCGAATAAATCTTTTATCGTCTAAATAACTTGAGGCTACCTTATTTATAATTTGCGTGTATATATTATGAAGTATAGATTTGAAGATATACATACTTCCATCCCTTTGGCTTTTTTTATTAAATCGCATTGGTCAACGTATAATGAATACATTTTTAATCTTAGTCCTATAAATTCATTTATAATTTTGCCATTTACTGCGTCTTTCATATACCCTAAATTTTTTTTTGTTTCTTAAAGGTATTTGGTAAGGGTTATCGAGTTCATTTTCTGAAGTATCAAAATGATGATTAATATCATTTAAAATATCGTTATAAAAGTCATCAGTAAAAATAGTATATATAAAGGAATCAGTATCTTGCGGACTTAAATAACTTGCTAACATTTCCAAGCTCGATTGCATAAATCGGGTTGAATCAAGAAAGCGTAATTCTACTGTATCAGTTTCATTGATATATATTCGCTTGGAAAGTGAAATATATAATTCTTTGAATTATACTTATTTCGCCCTCAAATTGATAAAGTGCTATAACAAATAAATGGCAATCATATCCCGAAAAATTATGGAAAAAAATGGCGAAAAATTTAGGTACACGATATTTTAAATTACACTCGTTGTGGGCAGGGCCTCTATATTGTCCAATTAAATGACAATGATCCACTAATCGATCAGAACCTAATTCATAATTGCAAATGTGACATATTGCGTTTTCTTTTTGCATGCGTATCTCTTCCCTTGTTAAAGATAGCATTGGCTTGGGTTTGCTTATATATTCGGCATAAAGATATTTTATATCATAAACCAAATATTGTACAAATTGCACTGCAGAATCTTTACCCTTATAAATTTTAAATTTATCTAACTTACTGTCAAACGAACATTTTATATTATATGCAAACGAGCACTGAACATGTTCGCGGATTATAGTTGTTGATGAAGAAAGTGGATCAGGAACACAAGCGGCTACATCTTGTAAGATGCATTCAAAATCGGCGTAAATTCAGCTTTCTCCGGAGACGGGAGAATGAAGACAATTTTACTGCAATCAGTTCGGTGAATATCTAGGGTTTTTTCTGCAAGAAAATATTGAAGGCAGGTGTTGCATAGGTGAATCTGATTCGCTGATAACGTCACTTGCCGTCGAATCAATCTAGAAAGTAAAAAATGTAGATTCAAATATAAATATATTAGTAAATGTTTTCTCTACAAACATATCATACCTCGAAATATTTTTAATCCAAACGTAGTGACGTCGTGTCTCATCTTGAATTAGCAGTAAGTTGATGTGCGTAGCTTTCTCTTCTTTCGTGCAATAATATGGTCCCACAATATTATATGAATGAATGTAATTTTCCTCGTATCCAAACACATTTACACTTATTGAAGGGTTTAATTCTTCAAAACGTACTAAGTTTGGAAGTCGGAAAGGAAACTCTAACTGGACAAAATGAAGAGTAATTCCATTTCTTACTGTCAAGATGTCAGCGGTGGTATTACTAATTACGTACGATGAGGGACAATCATTTTTAGAATCCACTGGAATCAGGGCCGATATAATAGCCCATTTAAAACAGTACTCATCTGAATTTTTAACATTAATTGAAGCGTGTTTCCGTGCAATATTAGTTGGTAATGGTAAGTAATGTCCTCCTTTTATCGGTTTATACCAGTGATGTCCAAACCTATGCCCGCGGGCAAGTGAGCTTTTGAGCTTTTAAATTCGTATACGTACTTGTTTGGCTGTATCCGAGTTCTTGTTTTTTCGTTTTTTAATTAATAGAGCATACAAAAGTTAAAAAAAATCGTCATTTGTATGTAGTTTTGGAAGCGATTATACAATACCTTAAGATATACAACCTTTTGCAAATATTTTAAGGTTTTAAATCAAACAAGCAGTACGAAATGCTTCTAAACTTTTAAAGCTTTCTTCACATTAAGTAGTGAGGGTTTGGCTATCACTGGTTTATACTGATTCACATTAACCTCAACATGGACAATCCTTATTAGAGTCATGTTTTCATAGATTTCTGACAATAGTTCCCTACTGCGAATTACTTCCATTTTGGATTGGAAAGATTTAATTGACGACACAATATCATATTCATCTTTCTCAGTCATTTTAATGTACCCTGCAAACAACTCGAAGTTAAATTTTTATGATTTATGTTTGTTTAATAAATACAGCACAGCCTCTAGAATTGGGCTTTTCATCAACTAAAAAAAATTTTCTGGTATCTAATAGCATTTCATCTTCATTTTCAAATAGAAACGTTTCAATCCTTTCATTAAAGGAGCTTTTTACAGTTTTAAAAGCAGCATTTATAGGCACTGCGGCATTCTTCTTATGCTTATTGGTGCGAATGTGATATTTCCATTCTTGTGGATGAATTTCTGCTTTACACGTTTCACAGTAATAAAATGAAACTTCATCAACTCTAGAGCTACCAGCATCCAATAAATCTTGATGAGAGATAACCATCGCTGCGTCTATACTCCAACTTGACTTTCACCTTGATTTAAAAAATTCACATTTTGTTTTTCACCTTGATTATGAGCACTAAGCAAATGCTTCCGAAGACCATCCAACCTTTTAAAAAATTCTCCACATATATCACAAAGATGGCCGTCGCCATGCATAACCCTATAATGTCTTCTTAACGTCGCCAATTTGGCGAAAGCCTTTTGATATGCTTCACACACAAAACTATTTATCTTGAGAACCTCGAGAGATAAAATTCCGAACTTAACTGAAATAATCTTTGTGAACTGCCGTGTCTTTTATTAGGCGAATTTATCACATTTAATTTAAATTCAAATTTAGGAACCCGCAATATTCTGCTTCCCATTAAAGTCGCATAATGTTATTTCATTTAGCTGATAAAGGTGTACTTCGTTAATTAATAAAATAGTTTTCACTTCACGAAAAGCGCTAAAAAGCATAAAATAATTTTTAATTTTATATCTTTTACGACATTTTGAAGTCGGTGCAAATCAAACAAACCGAACAACTACAACAAAAATATTTAATCTTTATTTCTGATGATCCCGTAAGCTGAAATGTTCAGGTAGTATTATGTATTATTTTCAATTGTAGTACTGTAATTGTTTCATTTGTTTAAAAAAAAAATTATTTTATGCCTTTTAGCGCTTTTTGTGAGTCGGTTCAACTTTTTTTTTTGAAGACTATTTTATTTTTCACTTTTTAGTGTCTTCTACTCTATACAACGAAGAAAGAACCATCCAAATCGGTCCACGCGTTAAAAAGTAAGGTTTAACTCCCTACCCCACCTCCATATCACAAAATTTTTTTTCTCATGGTAGCAATAAAGGAACATACTCTACCAAACAGAAAAGGAATCAGCGAAATCGGTCTACGCGTTACGAAGTTACTACCCCTTCCCCTCCCCCACCATAAGAACAAATTATTCTCCTATTAGCAATGGGGGATCACACTCTATACAACAGCAAAAGAACCATCCAAAACGGTCCACACGTAATAAAGTTGGGTTCCACCCCCTTCCCCCACCCCAATCCCACCAACATTTTTTTTCTCGTGGTATCAATCAGGGAGCATACTCTACGCAAAAGAAAAAGAATTATCCAAATCGGTCCAAGCGTTACGAAGTTAGACTACTCCCCCCTCCCCCCACCATTGACCAAATTTTTTCCCCTATTAGCAATGGGGAATTATACTCTGCACAACAAAAAAAGAACCATCCAAATCGGTCCACGCGTTACAAAGTTTCACCCCAACCCTGCCAAACATTTTTTTGACATGGCACCAATCGGTGAACATACTCTACCCAACAAAAAAAGAATCATCAAAATCAGTCGTCGGGTTACGAAGTTATGCCCGGTCAGACATAAAAAAAAATTAATAAAACAAAAAAATAGAATAAAAATACGCGTCGAACTTAGAACCTCTTTGTTTTTGGGAGGTCGGTTAAAAACTCAAAACAACGAACTCTTATCTTCAGCACGAGGTCAGGTTTATCTACAAAACCTTATCATCCACGACCTCAACATTGCCACCAAGTTATTAATTTCTACAGAGTCACCAGCTCCCTTATCAATCATAGTTTGGTCAGAGAACATGTTAAAACTCGCTTGGAAACAAATGATATCATAGAAATAAGAAGTTGCAAAAGAAATAAAAACAATCTTTACCCATTTACTCAAAGTGGTGAAATCTTTATTAAGAATAAAAGAATAAAAACTAATACTTTATTTAGTTGATAAACGTGTACTTCATTAAGTAAAAATGTTACGATACCACACGTAACCCAACATAAAATCATTATTTAAACCCACTTGAACCCTCTCTGAACCAGACACACTGTCAGCAACTTTACCAAATTCTTTCCTAATCCATTTCCCACAATATCATTACATTTGAAACTCATTTCCCGTTACCAAAACAACAGGTATATAAAATTTCATTAACATTAAAGCACAATTCAACAAAAACTTACCCAGTCACGTGTAATATACACACTTCTAGTGACAAAAGTGCATATACACCATATTTCCCACGGTGCTTGATCGCTGGTTCTGTAAAGTAAAAAGATAAGAGAAAAGTCAGTTCGTACTTAATATCGTCCCGGTAAAGGTTGCCGAATTAATAAAAGGTCGTTAAAATCATTTTAATTTGTAAAAGTAATTGTAATCCATAAAAAGTGAATTAGGTTTTTAAAATAAAAGTAATGCTTAAAAAGGCTCGGTTCTTTTTCTTTTTTTTCTCAACTTCAATTCGCTCGATTTAAAACTGGCGCAGTCGGTAGGATGCGCATTAGATTCGGGCATTTGTGTAATTACTAATCAAAGTGATAAACTAAAATTTGCATAACCCAGAAAGATCTGGATGCAATCGTGCTCGTTTCACGTATATCAATACCTAAATGTGCAACCTAAACTCCACATAAAAAGATTTGTGTGATTGAGATCTTTAAGTGACTTTACATGAAAAGGTTTGTGTAATTAAACACTTTTTTTGGTGATAAGAATCAACCTAGTATTTAAAAGTGCAACCTAAACTCCACATAAAAAGATTTGTGTGATTGAGATCTTTAAGTGACTTTACATGAAAAGATTTGTGTAATTAAACAACCTTTTTTGGTGATAAGAATCAACCTAGTATTTAAAGGTGCAACCCAAACTCCACATGATAAGATTTGTGTGATTATGATTTTTGAGCGACTTTACGTAAAAGGATTTCTGTAACTAAATTTTCCTTTGGAATCAACCTCATAGTTAAACAAATATCAATACTAAGGATTTATAAATCGATCCGTACTGGGAAATTTTCTTAAAATAGAAGGAAAACAACGGCGCATAAAGAATTTGTAACTGCAGGACCAGGAACCATAAATCAACAGGAGCAAATATCAATAGCAAAGTACCCAAGTAAGGTTATGAATAAAGATAATTTAGATGTAAGATCATTAGCTAGCGATTTCAAAAGTACATTAGAAAAAATTAAAGAACAAGTGAATCTTATAGACGTTAATACTAACAGTACATCCAAAATGACTTCCCTAATCATTGATCCCCTTAAATATTTAACAAGATTGCCTGAATTCAACGGAAATTATCAGCAACTGCAAACTTTTATCGACTTAATTGACAGAGTCCACCCTTTACTAACGAAATACGATCAAACTGCACAACTTATATTTGTAGACATTATTAAATCTAAACTCATTGGTAGGGCACGCGAAGTAACAGAAATAAATTGCAACACAACGTCTTGGTCAGAACTTAAAAGTCTCCTTAACCATAATTTCGGAGATAGAAAGTCTATCGATCAACTATTTGACGAATTAAGGAGTGTGACTTTTCGCACAAATAGTTTAGAAATGTATAACGAACTTAAAGGTATTTTAAGAAGGTTAAACATAAAGACAAAAAACGAAAATAGTTCAGACGACCAACAATTGTTACAACTTTTGAAGACAAATATAAAATCAGCGTTAGAAATATTTAAAAGTAAATTACCGGAACCGATGAAATCTATCCTATACTGCCGGGCACCCGATGATCTCGAAAAGGCTATAAACATCCTACACGAATCAGGATACGCCTACTACATCCCTTACCCCCAAACTTATAAACCCAATTACTTACCAAAAAATGACCAAAATAGAAACAGAAACGCCGGTCGGAATAACCAACAAACCAGATATAACAACCCTAATCGGGGTAGACAGCCTCCAAACTTTCACATAAATATACCTCACCATAACCCTAACAACTACAGTCCCAATATCCCTACTAGATCTAATGGTACAAACCAACAATATATAGATAGACACAGTTATAGCCAAGTGCAACGTCCTAACCAAGGAAGAGACTATAATAGTCGACAATACCCACATAATAATTATGACAATACCCGTAATGATAGTCTATCTCGCAATAATTGGAATAACACTCGTAACATCGAGCCTCCTAATCGCAATAACAATAACGCTTACACAGGACCAGAGCCGATGGAAGTGGATATGGTACATAGTAGCCAGAGCAACACTAGTAATATTCCACCACTAAATTTTCAGTTTCCGGCCTCAACCGAAATCTTCCCTATATAACTATACAGTCAAGAACTGTACCCCTTAAATTCCTTATAGACACCGGTGCGACCCACTCTATTATTAATCCTAACCTCTGTCACCCAAAATGGAAAACCAAACTCGAGCAACCCCTAAGACTCAAGACACTAAACCATACAGTAAACATATATGAAAAAGTTGACATTCCACTCTTTAAAGAACTGGGAGACCCGTCAAAAAAGATAGAAATGCTAATATGTAAGTTTCACAATGACTTTGATGGATTAATAGGCAACAATGTTCTTCTGTCCATTGAAGCCAATATAGATTATAAAACCAATAATTTGACCATGGGAGATAAAAAAATCAAATTAAACTTTGACTTAGATAAAAAAGTTCTTCTAACAGAAAAGGGTGAATATATAATCACTCTCCCCGTGTCCCAAAAGGAAGGCTTAGGCTATCTTTCAGAAGTAAGGAGTACCGACGGTTCTTTTGTAATAAACGAAGGAATATACGACATAGAAGACTACAAAGCCACCACTAGAGCCCAGTTATTAAAGAACACGCCGATTAAAGTGACCCTTAGACAAGTAAACGTAGAAAGAGTAGATCATCAGAATTTTAATATTATAGAAAATACAGAAAGCAAACCCCTTATCGAACAAATAAGGACCGAACACCTCAATTCCGAGGAAAAAACCAAACTGCTTGATCTAGTGAAAAAATTTCACGGAATCTTTTATACAGATAACTCTAAATTGTCATTTACGAACGCTATTAAACATAGAATTCGGACTAAAGATAGCATACCTATCCAATGTAAAACGTACCGATATCCCTACGTACATAAACCTGAAGTTGAAAGACAGATTCAGGAAATGCTCGATAATGGAATAATACGCCATAGCAGTTCTCCCTACTCAGCCCCGATATGGATCGTGCCAAAGAAGGTAGATGCCAGCGGGAAGAGCAAATGGAGACTGGTAATCGACTACCGTAAGTTGAATGAAGTTACGATAGACGATAAATACCCGATTCCCGTCATCGACGAGATTCTCGAAAAACTAGGAAGATGTCAGTACTTTAGTACTCTTGATCTGGCAAAAGGATTTCACCAGATCGAGATCGACGAAGACGATGTTCACAAGACAGCCTTTAGTGTAGAGAATGGGCATTACGAATTTCTGCGTATGCCATTCGGGCTAAAGACAGCACCCGCCACTTTCCAGCGGCTTATGAACAACGTTTTAAAGGACTTTATAAACAAAGTATGTTTAGTCTATATGGATGACATAATTATTTTCTCAACGTCCCTGCAAGAGCACATGGATTCGCTGGAGAAAATATTCAGGAGATTGAAAGAAGTCAATCTTAAGGTCCAATTAGACAAGTCTGAGTTCCTAAAGAAAGAGACTGAATTTCTCGGGCATGTAGTGACCCCAGAGGGCATCCAACCCAACCCGAAGAAAATAGAGTGTGTCAAAAACTTCCCAATGCCAAAAACTAATAGACAAATTAAACAGTTTCTAGGTCTAACAGGGTACTATAGGAAATTTATCCAGGATTACTCGAAAATTTCCAAACCCATGACCAAATACCTGAAAAAAGATGCCAAGGTAAATATAAAAGATCCTGACTACCAAAAAAAGCTTTGAAACCTTAAAGAGACTGTTAATTAACGAACCTATTTTGCGCTATCCTGACCTCACTAAGGAGTTCATCCTTACAACGGACGCTAGTCAATATGCGCTGGGAGCAGTCCTCTCACAAGAAAATCGTCCTATCTGCTATGCGAGTCGCACACTAAATGAACATGAAATTAATTACAGTACCATAGAGAAGGAACTACTTGCGATCGTATGGGCGACGAAGTATTTTAGACCGTACCTTTTCGGACGAAAATTTACCATTGAGACGGACCACAGACCACTGACATGGTTATTTTCAGTAAAAGAACCTAACTCCAAATTAGTGCGTTGGAGGCTGAAACTATCTGAATACGATTACGAAATAAAATATAAGAAAGGTACAAAAAACAGCAACGCCGATGCTTTGTCCAGAATAGAAACCGTTAGAGTTAACTTAACAGAAGCAGAAACACGAGAAGAAATCGACATCCCGTTAAGCAATTCATCCATAAACGTATTTAAAAATCAAATAATAATTAGGAAAACAAGCTCAGGATCGATGAAAATAAAAAATTCAAAAATTTTCAAAAATAACAGAAAAATTATATATACAAAAACCCTAAGCGAGGAATCAGCATCGATTGTTTTAAAAAATCACTTTAACCCAAACCAACTCAACGCAATTATGATAGATGATGAGTTTTACGATGCATTGTGCAAAGTATATATCACCCTATTCCGTGGCAGTAAGAACTTCCGGATAATAAGGTGTAAAACACTTCTAGAAGACGTAGAAGATGAGGAAAAACTAGTGAATCTAATCGAAAGGGAACATCTTTCAAACAATCATCGAGGGATAGAAGAAACATTCAAAGAACTAAAACTAAAAATTTATAACCCTAAACTGAAAATCAGAGTTACACAATTTATCAATAATTGTGAAATCTGCAACCTCGAGAAATACGAACGGACCCCTATAAAGCTAAAATATAAACTTACAGAAACACCCTTACGACCCAACGAAATCATTCACGTTGATGTTTTTTACACTCTAGAAAGCCAACTCTTTTTAACAATAATCGATAAATTTAGCAAACTCGCGCAAGCAATTAGAATACCTGGTCGATCTTGGACAGAATTCAAACGAGCGATTATGCAATATATTAGTTCTTATGGAAAAGTTAAAAAGATAGTAGTAGATAATGAGCTAGGATTTAAAGCGCTACCTATCCGCGAATTTCTAAATAACCAAGGAATCGAAATACACTACGCATCAAACAGCAACCACACCTCTAACGCCGACGTAGAACGGCTTCACAATACTATCAATGAACATTTACGCCTCCTCAGGCATGATAATAATAGCGACGCCGAAACGGTCGAAGAGAAAATACTTAAAATCATAGGATTTTATAATAACACCATTCACAGCACAACAAACAGGAAACCATTAGACTTCGTAATGGGAAAAGTAACGGAAAGCGAATACAACACAATTCGCGAGAAAATTATAGAACGCAAGGAAAAATCTATTAATAGACTCAACAAGAGTAGAGCCGATGTACAATTAGAGCCAGGACCAAATTTTATCAGAGAAATTAGGGGAGGGAAAAATCATGCTAAGTATAGAAAGATTGAGACCCGAAAGTTAGACGACGAACACCTAATAGACGTAAATAATGGACTTAAATACTATAAGACACATATTCGTAAAAAGAAGAAACACCAAGACCCAACCAAACCCTCTATTAAATCAAAACCAAAGAATAAAAAGACTAAACGAACTAACGCATAAATCTAATTACAGAAATGGACAAATCTACTGCGCTGATACTTTTTGTCATGACAGAACTAATACTATTGACGGTAACACAGAAACTAGATATACAGGACCTTAACGGCAATAACGGCTACCTACCGATTAAAATGGAAGATGTTAAAGTAATAAAGCATTATACCAAAATATTACATATAGTTAACTTAACACAATACGAAACCACTAAAGAAAACATTCGAAATAGCCTAGCCATGCTAGAGCCAAGCATACCAACCATGAAGCCTATGTTCGATACAGTCAACCGTAATTTTATACTACTCGAAGAAAAGATCAAGAACCTACACCCACATTTAAGAGAAAGAAGAGGTCTATTCGATATTTTAGGTAAAGGATTAAAATTCGTAGCTGGTACCATGGACAGTGATGACGAAAAGGAAATTAAACAGAAACTCGAAACACTATCCCAAATCCAAGAAAATTTAACAAATCAAGGTAACAATCAAGTTTTAATAAGCCAAGGCATCTCCGCCCAAATACAAAATATTACAGTACTCATTAATAAACAACAAAATATCACTCAAACATATTTAAATACGATAAACAAAATAATTCAGAACAAAATTTTGACATTAGAAGACGAGATCGACTACATACAAAACATTTATCAAGTTAATAACGACATAACCCTCCTACGTAATCATGTAGAGGACATAGAACAAGTAATTTTCTCAAGCAAACTAGGTATACTTTCTAAAGATATATTAACACCAACAGAACTAGACACTATTGACAGTTACGACAGCTATCAGAACATAAAGACAGCCGTAAGAGTTCAGGGCAATGAAATAATAATAATACTCCTGATACCCCAATATTCCCGCAATATCCTCTCCAAAATACTTATTGAAAGCATCCCAAATAGTCAAAATAGAAGCATAATTTTAGATGAAAATGAAATTCTAATAGATTCGAACAATAACGTTTATAAAACAAACATAAAAGATAACTTAGAAAAGAATTTAATTGAGTTAAAAGACAATTGTACAAATAATATCATAAAGTTTAAGGAAGCATATTGTAATACCAAAGCATTAAAAAATGAAGAAATAAAACAAATAATACCCGGTATGATTATACTAAAGAATGTTAATAATCTAAATATAACTCAAAATTGTAATAAAGGTAATATAAGTGTTAATGGAAATATCTTAATAAAATTTGAAGATTGCAAAATAAAGATACGAAATACTAGCTTTGTGAATACTAATTTAAAAATTTATGACAACCTAGTACTACCAAATTTTATAACCAAAATTAAAGAAAAAATACAAGATATTCCAGAATTAGAACTAGAAAAGCTACATTTAAAACAATTAAATAGTGAAAACAATATTAGTGAACTTGTAATCAAACATAAAAACAACAATGTAATAAGTGTTAGTACCGACCTACTAATTGTAAGCATATTAGTAATTTTTGTAATAATCTTTGTCTATCTAAAGAAAAAAGGCAACCTATACCCGGAAATTTCTATTCCAATAACTTCGTCGGAGCCTCGTTCTAACGGTGGGGGTGTTACGATACCACACGTAACCCAACATAAAATCATTATTTAAACCCACTTGAACCCTCTCTGAACCAGACACACTGTCAGCAACTTTACCAAATTCTTTCCTAATCCATTTCCCACAATATCATTACATTTGAAACTCATTTCCCGTTACCAAAACAACAGGTATATAAAATTTCATTAACATTAAAGCACAATTCAACAAAAACTTACCCAGTCACGTGTAATATACACACTTCTAGTGACAAAAGTGCATATACACCATATTTCCCACGGTGCTTGATCGCTGGTTCTGTAAAGTAAAAAGATAAGAGAAAAGTCAGTTCGTACTTAATATCGTCCCGGTAAAGGTTGCCGAATTAATAAAAGGTCGTTAAAATCATTTTAATTTGTAAAAGTAATTGTAATCCATAAAAAGTGAATTAGGTTTTTAAAATAAAAGTAATGCTTAAAAAGGCTCGGTTCTTTTTCTTTTTTTTCTCAACTTCAATTCGTTCGATTTAAAACTTAAAAACTCAAAACAACAATCTCTTATCTTCAGCACGAACCCAGGTCCGCACTTCCCAGGTTAATCTACAAAACCTTATCACCCAATGACCTCAACATTAATTACTACTCCCTTATCAATCACAGCTCGGTTAGACACTTCACCCAGGCAACAGCCGACACAAAAAGCTCGAACCACAAAAGCGGTCATTTCGCATCTTCTTCTTACTTTTTCATACATTTTTCGAGCACATTTTATCAACCATTTTTCGCCTGCGCTAGAATCGGCATAGCACATTTTCCACCCAACAAACCAAAGAAGAAGAAGACCAATTGTAGCCTCCAAGACCGAATCCCCAAAATCCAAGATGGCCGACAGTGCCAATATCATACATTTCAATTCTGCACTTGTACATTTTTTGATCCAGAATCGGCATAGCACATTTTCGGCTCCATTTTCTCATAAGCCAGAACCCCCATAGCACATTTTCAGCTCCATTTTCCCATGAGTCAGAACCCCCTTTTATATACTACTTTTTCGTTATGGGTCTTTTAAGTATGTTGTGTTGTGTTTTTATAGACACCACTCTTATTAAACCGTCATTTCCGGGATGAGTACTAATTATTCTCCCTAGCAACCATTGCGATGGAGGAAATCTGTCATCCTTCACTAAAACAATCTCGTTCTCCTTAAGATTTGGATGTTGATTCAACCATTTTGGACGTTGTTGGAGGCGAGACCAGAAGTTTTGAAAAAGTCGTTGAACATAACGATAGCGGTTCAGATAATTGATATTCATATCAAGTATTGTTGGTTCCGGTGGCATAAGAAGTGGTCTTCCAACCAAAAAATGTCCTGGTTTTAAAGCGGTTATATCCTGAGGATCCAGGGACATTTCAGTGAGCGGTCGAGAATTTAAAATGCCTTCAATCTGCGTCAATAACGTATTACACTCCTCATATGTCAGTAGCGCATTCTCGATTGTCCTTTTAAATGCGTTTTTACAGATTTCACACCACTCTCCCATAATCCTCCAAAGTGGGGTGATGATGGTGGAATTAAATGCCATCGAATTCCTTGCGTTTCAATTTCTTGGGCAATTTCGTACTCACATTGTTGGACTGCTTCAAACTTATATCGGGTTAGTACTACATTAGCGCCAATACAATTCGACCCACAATCACTATACATATCTGTGACGACTCATTTACAACAAAAGACTTGGTAGTGGTCGGGGATTCAATATTCGTTTCCACAACTAAAGATTTTAAAGAAGTTTTCGATTGCCTTTCTTCCATTGGCTGACTTTTGGAGATATTCTGCTCTTTGTGGAGTTTTGTATGATGAGATTTTTTATATACAAAATATTTTGACTTGCTTGGACATCTCGCGGCTAAATGACCTGTACCTAAGCAATTAACACAAAGACCCTTTGATTTTATCAAATTCAATTTCGTTTGATGATCAAAAAAATATTTCGGACATTGCATAAGAACATGATACTCGCAACAGAGTTGACATGATGACATCGTTTGTACATGAAAAGCTTGAGGTTTTCGCCACGATTTTTCTTGTAGTAAGGAAGGTCTTATTTACTGTACAAAATGTCGTCCTTTTAAGTTAATTACTTCTAATGTTCTAAAACGAGCTTCGAGGAATTTTTTGAAGTCATCTCAATTAGCAAGACGTTCTTCGCGCTAAGTGATTGCTCCGATAACTCTAAGGTTTCGTAGGGTAATATTTGACCGATAATATACACGAGAATGGGGTCCCAAGTAGTTGTCTTTAATCCAAGGTTTTGCAGAGCTGCGATACATTCCGACGTTTTATCAAGAAGACACCTTATGCCGTTTGCAGATTCTTGTTTAACAAATTTTTGATGAAATAATACGCCAAGCTGAGCTTTTACTAATATTCTCTTGTTTTCGTATCTTCCGACTAAAGTACTCCAGGCACGTTCGTAATTGACTGTAGTTACAAAAATATTAATTAGTAGATTCTTTGCTTCACCTGACAAGTGTGCCTTTAAATATTTAAACTTCTGCAAAGGCGATAAATTCTCATTATTATGAACTATGGATATAAACATATCGTAAAACGGAGTCCATGTCAAATAATCTCCAGTAAATGTCGGGAGAGAAATTTTGGGGAGCTTAACTTAATCTTTGTTTGAATGCACATGAATAATTTTCGTCGAACTATAATCTGCTTTTGGTAAATTCTCGGCGTTCTGAGTAGGGGGATATTCGGGTGATATACGGGCGAATTTACTAGCAATTTTAGCATACGCATCAAAATAAAATTCTTCAACCCTTGAATCGATATCCTCACAAAAATACTCTTCTGTTTTCATTATTTCATCGGTGGCTAACAAGATTATTTCCTTATGACGTTCTTTAAATTCTTTCCAGTAGCTTTCGAGATTTGTTAATCGGATTTGATAATAAGAGTAGAGCGACGTGCTTAACGCTCTGCACCGTCTTTACGATAATTACGCATAAAGATTTCAAGCTCGTCTTCAATATTTCATTGTACCTTTATTAATTTATCCATATTTAATTTATGGCGTATATAAACCGCATGCAATTTAATGAAATAAAAAATGGAACGAACTCACCAGATCGTTGCATGGATTTCCACCTTTTTGAGCAATTTAAGCAAGAACTTACTCACCACAGCAATTAATTTTGATTTCAGCACAAATTGAAGATTTTCGTTGTCACAGCTGTTTACTTCGTTCAAGCGAACGATTTTATGTCCACGACACTTTTTCACTTTTAATTTTTGTTTTTTTATCAGATTACCTGTTCACTTTTTAAAGTTCAATAATTACCGTTATCCGGCTCGAACGACCATGTACGAATTCCAAGGACTGTATGAATATATTGCAATTAATTTCAAAATAATATATGTTTGTCCAAGAAGAACTCTGCCTTGACCAAGATTTGAACCAAGTCCAAACTGCGCCCTGAGACAAACACTTAACCACTGCACCAAATGTTTCTTCGAAAATATTTGAGTAAAAATTAATAAAAGAAACTTGAAGTTCACGTATTTATATTACACAAAAAATTCTAATTTCACATAAAGTTCACACTTGAATAGAATTCCATTTAGCATCAAAAAAATACAAATTACAAAAAGCTTTCACATTTTTGATTTCCCCGATTTCAAATTCAACTTGCTTTCACGATTTCCAAAGACCAAGTCCTTCTATGATTTTGGTTTTAACCCTCCAGAACCTATTCCGGTATACTATTATTACCAAATATGGTCATAAAATAGGATTTGAACGAAATCTTCTCGAATCTTTACCATTTATGGTAGGATTTCAAAACCTATTTCCCCTTAAAATGCTTGATTTTTTATATGCTGTCCTTTTCATGTTCTTAATTCGCTTCAACTTATCGACAGACTTTTATAGAATTTAATTATTAAAAGTTGGCATTAGTGTTTTTAGGTTGTGATGCAAGTTGTCAATTTCGGGAGATTGACACAAATTTGGTAAGTCAATATTTTGATTTCATATTTGTGTTGATGTTTTTTGATAGATTTAAGGTGGATTGATTTGTTCCGTGCAAGTTACTGATTTAATTTTGTGTCGTGAAATCATTTTCGTCGTGTAAGTGAAATCTAAGTTATTTGTTTACATTATTGGCATTTCAAATAAATTAATTCTATTTACTTTCAGAAACTTCCAAAGAAAAAAATATTGCAAAATTATGTAGGAGAAAATTAACTTAACATTTGTCAGATAAGTATAAATTATATAATATACGACAAGGTTCTGTGTGATGATTTTTTCCAGGTGACGACAACGGTCCAATACGAACGTTTGGTCTTAGTAAAGTAAGAATTGCAAAAACATAATATATAATATATATATATATATATATATATATATATATATATATATATATATATATATATATATATATATATATATATATATATATATATATATATATATTGTAACAATATTTCCTTGCTTTGGTGATAATAATACCCAGTAGTAGCAAGCAAAATTGTTTATTTTGATTCTGGCCGAGCGGTTTCCAGAATTTCAAGTTCATGAGCGACGACAATAAAACAGTAGATCGGATGTTCTCTTGTAAACAAATTTATCCAGTTTGCATCTTGTAGACGCGATTCCTTTGAAGGTCGCGCACGTCTTTGCGATTAAGTTTCTTGTCGCTCGCGGTGGTTCGTGCGAGTGTTTCGCGTAAGTAAACACGAAAGCGTTGTGATATTTACCTATACCTGTGTTTTGTGTTTCTCCGGATTTGGTGATCGTGATTTATGTTTTGTTTATGTTGACGCGAAAATTCGGGAATTTTTCGTCTGTGTACCTCTGCTATATGTGGTAATGGCGTGCGAATGAGAATTCGGTAGTGACGCTTATAAATGTGAAATTTGTGTATTCGCTTGTGTACCTGTGTTTTATGTTCTGTGTTTCATGTTCTGGTGTTTTATGTTCTGGTGGTTTATGTCCTGGTGCACCAGATTTTTTTACTTTGTTGGTTTCAGGGTTAGTGTCAATTTTTTAGTTATAAATTGTTTGAGTGGTTACCTGTGTGTGAGGTGTTGGGATGGTGCTCTGAGATGCCGTGCTGGGCCACGGAGTCTGGCCTAGTGTCAGGTTTGCTTGCGTGGGACAAAAATGTAAAATGTACCTACTGTTTGTTTTGTTTAGGTGTGTATTTGTGCTGTGTGATGTTTGTCGACCAACAATTACAAGATCCGTGACAACGTGGTGTAGTGCGATCTTCCAAGTCCCGGTGCTGTCAGAGATTTTTGCGTCAATGTACTTTTTAATGTTTTCGCTTCTTTGTCCAACTATAGTGCCTTGTACTGCGTCTAAGAAATCCACTACTTGTTCGGGGTTGGAAAGAAAAAACTCGGTAAAATCTATTTTCACATGCGTTTTATTCGCGTTACAACTTATCGCTCTTCTAGAACAGCAGGAAGTGACAACTCATCAAAAAAAATATGGCATTCGGTTTTGTACAATTTGTTTGCTTTTTGTAATAGATTTAATAATGACATCTGTTGTGAAAGTCTTTTACTAATATTCTAAGTTTAAATGGTCTAATGGAAATTTTAAAGCTAATTTATAGGTGCTGTTTTGTGTTTTATGTAAAATCGGTGTTTGGTGCCTTTGGAGTTGCGTGTCGCCCTCTGTGTTTACTTCCTTCTTGTTTCTTTAATTTCGTCTTCCTATTTCTAGGTGGAAATAGGGAAGGGGCATCTATGGCTTGCTGCTGCTGCTTATTTAGACAAGACCTTCACCTGATGACATCTCCGGCTGGCAGTGGGTAATTTAAAAAGTCGGCAGCGTGGGACAGCGTGATGGACCCAATTGACCTTTGAGGCATTGCTGGCGAGAGAGGTAAGTCGATTTGCCACAATATATTAGTATTACATTTAATTAACTTTTCAATTAACTTCTGTTTTAGGGAAATCAGGTCTGTAATTAATGGTATACTATTAGGCTAATATGTTTTTTTTGTATCAAGTATCCATGGTGTTGGGATCGTGCCATTGCACTAAGCTTATCGGCACATTAACGTTTGCTCTGTTTAATATAATAAATAACTCTATAGAATTGCCCTGGTTTATTTTATTTCGCGTCAAGAGTTTAATGAAATATAAGGCTAAATCAACAATTAAGGGATGGATCAGCATATTATTGGTACAATACGGTTAGAATAAAAGTATTTTTTATTATTTTGAAATGTTTCTTTTAATTATATTTTGCATAAATTTAACTCATACCATAGGAAAGCAGGCAACATTTTTGATAAGATTTCTATGAAATCTCCATGGGGGCAAGGTGGCGTGTTACGGCGTGAACCCATATAATTGGGGATGTGGTGGCATGCAAATAGAAGATTGCATAAGATACTATGTATGAGATATTTGAAAAATTACCTCAGTGTATGTTCTCCTTCAGTGTTGTCCCCAAACTCTCGATTTGAATAATTCTGCAAAGGTCTATATTTTTACTTCAGACAATGGGTAGGAGCTACTATTCACGTTTTGAAGGTCAAACCAGTATTTTAAGCCTGTGTTTTAGCTTTCGCTAAATGTTTTACATTTTTGAGCTTGTGCACCGTCTCTCTCTCTCTCACGGCCACTTTTGCTATTCCAATTTGGTCACCTAAGGATTTATGAAAGAAAACAAATATACAAAGGAATATGATTTATATATACTTACCTGGAACCCGATGATTTAGCGCGAAAAATCAAATACTCGACAGAAGTAATTATTAATTACCTGTCAACATTAAATTGTTTACCTGGATTCTTCGTCGGCCTGAAAGTAGAATTAAGTTAGTTAGTAAGATGAATTTTTATTAAATTTTGCCTTAGATTTATTTTGAAACACGTAAAAATTATAAAGAAGTACTTATTGGGAAGATGATGTAAGGCAAGTAAGGTAACGCGAGTAGTCACATTAGCATCCTAATGGTAAAAATAGAAAATGGTATTTATCTTCGACAATTCAAACAAATCTACAAATAGGAATTTAATTAGTTCTCACCTGCCCAGTTTCTTTATTTTTTTATGCCTTCAGAAAGTTTTGGAAAAACCTTGACAACCCCGAAAACGAAATCGACTGCTGTGAGCTATTCGTTACCCAAAGCAAACATTAAAAAAACATTCCGGACGAAATATCCCACAGGATAAAACTTTATACAGACGTGAACTGAGCTGTCATAATAAAATTTAAACGGAAGGTGAATTTTAATAATTTTCCCGAACACGGAAAGAAATTTGGAAAAATAATTTACTAAATGTGAACCGATTCACAAAATCTGTCAAAATACTGAGCGGAAGTGCAGATAACGGGGCTTTTGTGAGTAGAAAAGTAAAAAAGTCGTGTTTTGGAGAACAAAGCAGAGTTTTCCTTGTTGGATAAAGGAGCAGTTTTTTTTTAAGAAGAAGCATCTTTAAATAAAGCATCAGTATTGTGACACAGTGAAACAAGTTTGGAGGAAGAATTAATGTGGTGACGTATCAAAAGAAAAAGTTCTAAGCTTAGAATATATAACAACAGGAAACTGTGAAACCGTGAACGTGTGATCGGCATTTAGTTTTACTGTCAAAGTTATTTCCGCGAATTTTCCGATGGTTTAAAAATTTTGTTTTGTAATTTCATATAAAGTTTCGAGTTTTTTTTTACTCTTTATTTTAGTGCAATATATTAGAAAATTTTACAGCTAAAATCTCTCAACTTTTTAAAGTGTACACAGTGTACTTTAACAGTGATAAAGTTGAAATGAAGCGCGCGGTTTTGTGTTGTGCAAACAATCGGCGTTGTAGACGTGGAATATCGTTTTTCAGGGAAGTTTTTGATTAAAATAATGTTTTCTTAGTTCTTAAGCTTGCTTGTAATTGCATTACACGCTAAGAATATCAACGTAACGTACAGAAAAGTGAAATTTTCTTGGCGTTCTTAGTTTGTTTACATTTTCTAAGATCAAATTTTTTGCTTCTCCTTAGCTAACCCAGTGGCTCGTGATTTAACTTTTATAAAGGGACACTGAAAACATAAATCCGTGAATAAAATGTTTAAAAGTTTTTATTTCATTTTGTGATATAGATTCGCTAAAAGAAAAGAAAATCATTCGCAATTCCTTGAGGCAATTGTAAAATGCGATTCCGCTCTGATTTCCAATTTTTTTTTTACTTCCCCTAGAAATTTCGCTGTTTTACTACTGCCATGACGAAAACAAACACAACTCAACGATTCAACTACATCAAGAAAAGTTCTGAGGTTTTTTGGCTTTAGGGCCTCTCCTTATAGTTATATATATTCTAAGGGTCTAGAACGGAAGGGATCGGGATCGGGATCGGCGAGGAGGAAATAAATAATTGAGATAATAAATCTACAGGTCAAATGAAAAGATAAGTGCCATATTGGTTTTTTTTGTTTTGAATTTTATTTTCTCGCGCTACATACCTTAATAATTCAAAAACATTGTTTGGTTAATCATTGATTGGCCGCAGCCTGCAGATTCACAGGGGGACCAACGCGTTAACAAATTTTTACTAATTTATTGGCGTGCCGTGACTGTGGATACTGTAGGAAGTCCGCATCTCCCTCCACGTGGGGCGGCTGGTAACTGTCAGGTAGTTTACTACAGACTGGCTAATGATGACGGGCGGAGAGACAGTTACTCTCTTGATCAAACTCCCCCAATCCAGGGTGTTAAGCGTCTTCCGTGCCTATTGGATAGTTTGCAGCTGGGGGTAACTAGCTGTATTCTAACGGAGCCTCCTTGATAACTGTCCGCCTCAAGGAGTATACAGGACCGCCATGGTAAGGGGCTCTACCTTGGTTGATTCCCCACAACCCCAAATATATATCGAGACCATGAGTACCGCCTTGTCGCGAAAGTGGTCGACTATGAAATTTAATTATGCACAAAAAACACCCAGCCTCGGATAAAACCGAGATAACTTCGTCCACCCGAATAGGGGGACAACCCGCCGTCAAGGCAAACCCGGCCCACGGGTTAAGTGGGCAACCTTCTGCGAGCACTGCTCGCTCCTCCAATAATTCTAAGGCCAACACGGTGACTCTCCCCAAGGAGTCCTGTGAACCCCCTTCCTCGGGGAAAGTGTACGCCACTGCCAAGAACCCCAAACCCGGTAGCAGCAGCACTGTTCCTCCTCCCTCTGCAAAACCTGCGAGTGGTAGTGCGTCCCTGTCCAAGGCTAAAATACCCGGACATACATCCTCCAGCGCGCCTCTCAGGACACCCCAGTCCAACCCTACGACCACCAAGCAGAAGGGAAATGCCTTAACGGCGGCCTTCAAAGAGAGACAGACTGCGCTCAGAATCATCCGCAAACTGAGCTCCGTGTCTAAAGGAAACCTTAGAGAGAAGGATAAAACCTCTCTGCAATGGGCTAACAAGATTGTTGCCCAAGGTAACGCGTCGGCCTCCAAAGGCCCGTTGCAAGCTACTCCGAAGAGGTTGCGCTCGCCTAACGAGCAGCAGCCATCTTCCAAAAGGATTAAGGCGATAGGCCCCCTTTCCTCCACTGCCAAGTCCTTCAGCGAGATAGCCAAGGACAGCTTAGTAAGGGCAATTATAGACCACAGCAACGCGGACGGCTCCATCACGCGTGATAAATGGAAGATGGTGGAGATGGCGTTGCTGAAGGTGTATATGGAGGTTCTCTCGCTGAACCCTGGCCCTCCCCCACGTTGTCTTGATGCTGGTTGGCATCAAGGCCACGTTAAGCTACTTGCCTGCTCGAACCAGAGGTCGGCGGAGCTTCTTGACCAGGCAGTTTCCCGTCTTGGCGAAATCTGGACTGGCGCAAGAATTGAAGCCGTTCCCAGGGATAAAATCCCCTGTAGACCTAGGTCACGGGCTTGGGTACCAGCTGAACCTTCGGATCCTGCAGAGATCCTTAAGTTCTTCCAAATGTCTAACCCTGAACTACCTACCCATGATTGGAAGGTGGCCCAGGTGGGCGAGGTCAAGGGGAGCTCAAGACAGGTCATTATGATCCTAAACGAGCAGTCCCTTGCCCCACTTGCTGAATGCAATGGCATTATTTGCTATGGCTTCAGCTCCATCAGCCTGAAGGTTTATGAAAAGGACCTAAAGGCGCTTAATGCTAGTAAATTAGAGGAGAATTCAGCAGCCTCCTCAAGCAACAACGAGGGAAAGGAAGGAGAACGGAGTGAAACGACAGTTTCTGCCGTTGTCACTCCCTCACCAGAAGATGGTGAGGCGACGGTCGACGCTATGGAAGTCAACACCCTCCCGGATCCTGGACCAGAACTGGAGGACCAACTTCTAGGTTCCTCCACTGACGAAGATGCCAGTAATGATGGGGAGACTGCTGACATCACTGTGATAGAGGTATCCTCACCTGGACACAGTGATGTTAAGAGGGGTTCAAATTAATCTCCATCACTCAAAAGCAGCGTCCGCAGCCCTTCTCCTTCGTCTTGCGCAAAAAGGAGAAGAGCTCATCCTTGTCCAAGAACCTTGGATCATCAGAGACAAGGTTTGCGGACTCAACATGAAGGGTTATAAGCTCCTCTATTTACAAGGTACAGGTAAACCAAGGTCATGTATCCTCATTAAGAATAATATTAACGCATTTATTCTCACACAGTTCAGTGATAATGACACAACTACAGCCATACTGGAGTTACAAAACAACAATATCTGGGTACTACAGGTCCACCCGTAATTGACAATATACAAACCCTAGTCAAGGTGGTGGACACTTTGACGCTTGCGTGTAATGAGGCGACACAAATTTCCTGCCCCGACAGGGTCCCTAGAGGCAAGCCCAAACCTCCGTGGTGGTTGAGTGAGATCATGTCTCTAAGAAAGAAGTGTCGCAAACTTTTTAACCAAGCGAAAAAAACAAATGTCTGGACTTCTTATAAAGAATGCCTCAAACAATTTAAGAAACTGATTAGGAAAGCAAAACGATCCTCATGGGGGGGATTCTGTAATAAAATTGAAAGCTCCTCTGAAGCGAGTCTTTTGCGGAAAATTCTCTCAACAACGCCCATCACCCCTGGCCTCCTGACCAGGAGTGATGGCAGTTGGACTTCATCCAGTCTTGAGTCGCTGGAGCTACTTGTAAGCACTCACTTTCCGGGTTGCTCTACGAACAGAAGAGTAGAACTGCCGGATACTCCAAGCGACCATGAGCTGGTCCACAAGATACTTGATACAAGAAAATTGAAATGGGCGATACGAAGTTTCAAGCCCTATAAATCACCGGGATTGGATAACATCATCCCAGCTGAACTACAACTAGCCTCCGAGATACTTATTCCGTGGCTAATGGTCATCTACGAGGCTTGCCTTAACCTCACCTATATTCCATCCTCATGGACGAAGGTGAAGGTGGTCTTTATCCCTAAGGTAGGAAAAGCCTCACATTATAAGCCCAATGATTTTAGGCCCATTAGTCTCTCCTCCTTTCTGCTCAAAACCTTGGAAAGACTCCTAGATATCTACATTAAAGAGACAATCAATCATTCTAGGTTGTCTATCTCGCAACATGCTTATACTAAAGGTAAGTCCGTAGAGACAGCCCTACACGAACTTACCACAATCATAGAGTATTCGCTACTACAGAAGGAATATTCACTTGTAGCCTTCCTTGATATTGAGGGTGGTTTTAACAATATAAGATCAGAGGCGATAACGGCATCCTTGAGGAGGCTTGAAATCGACGACCCTCTCATCAAACTTATTGACCTCATGCTAAAAAGCAGGGTCATTATCTCCGGCTTAGGAGGATCCAATATCCAAAGAGTGGTGACTAGAGGCACCCCTCAGGGAGGAATCCTTTCACCACTCTTATGGAACTTAACTCTTAATGAGTTGCTCATAGACCTGGAGTTATCCGGACACAAGGTTGTTGCCTACGCCGATGATATTGCCCTGGTATGTTCAGGAAAGCACCCCAAAACACTGGCTAAGGTTTTACAACACGCCCTCTCCAAGACTTCATCATGGAGTGATAGCTGTGGTCTAGGTATAAACCCTAACAAAACAGAGTTAATACTCTTCTCTCGGAGGCATAAAACACCTCCTATTAATTGCCCTACACTAGACGGGGTTAGACTGGAACTGTGTAACCAGGTTAAGTATCTAGGTTTAGTCCTAGATAGAAAACTTACCTGGAAGCCTAACATCCAAGAAAGAGTACGGAAAGCCACAGTAGCGCTGTACTCGTGTAAGAAGGCTATAGGGAAAAGATGGGGTATGGAACCACGCATTGTGAATTGGCTCTATACAAGTGTCATACGGCCTATACTCATGTATGGGGTGATTGTCTGGTGGCCGGCACTAAATATAGCAACCCATATCAAAGCAATGGACAAAGTTCAGAGGATGGCAGCACTGCTGATAACAGGTGCCCTGAGAACCACACCTTGCAAAGCCCTGAACACTATTCTCCACCTTCTTAACTCAATCCAGACCTGGAAGCGAACTGATTTCGGTCACTCCAAAATATTGCACAATAGAACTGCCAGCAATATCGACTACACCTCGCCCAAGCCTTTCTTTGGAGCAAACTTTGATTCCTTCTTTCCCACCAGATCGGAGTGGGAGAAAGGTCATCCCCAATGGGAGAAATCAGTGCATCTCTACACTGACGGCTCCAAATTGGATGGCAAAGTGGGTGGTGGAATATTCTCGGCACACTTAGACCTCGATGTCTCATTTCGCTTACCTGACTACTGCAGCGTGTTTCAAGCAGAAATCATGGCTATAAAAGTAGCTGTGGACCGCCTGAATCAACTAGCGCTACCTACAGAAAATGTATGTATTTTCACAGATAGTCAGGCAGCTATTAAATCCCTTTCGGGAGTATACACAACCTCTAAAACGGTCATAATATGTCGCTCAACACTAAATGACATAGCTGAGCACCTGAAAGTACGGCTCATCTGGGTGCCTGGACATAGTGATATTCCGGGCAATTGCAGAGCCGACGAATTAGCAAGAATCGGCACCACACGTCCTGATTCGGACATTAACCACCAGCCGGGTAAACCGCTAGCTACATGCAAAATGGAGCTCTCACAGGAGGCTCTCATGATTGCTAACAATAACTGGCAAGAAGAACACACCTGCCTGATTACCCGACAGATATGGCCAAAGCTCGACCTTTAGCGGTCAAGAGGGCTTATCCTACTCGGACGCAAACAAATTAGCACCACAGTAGCCGTAATCACGGGTCACTGCCTCATAGGTAGACACGCCGATAGGCTGGGCGTGCCCTCAAACGACTTCTGTAGGAGTTGCCACGACGAGGAGGAAGAGGAAACCATACTTCACCTCCTCGGTAGCTGCCCGGCCCTAGCCAACCGTAGGAACCGGCTTTTGGGCTCCCCCTACTTCAAAGAGCTAACTGAGCTAGGCTCCATAGATGTCAAAAAACTGACTCGATTTATCGGGAGTTCAAAATGGTTCCCGATGATGAACTAAGGATGAACATCCTTCACAATCCAGTCAAAATAATTTTGACTTCCCGTGAACTAGTTCCACTAGCTACAGGAACTGATTCGGTGTACAAGGGGACAGAACCCTCCTATTCCTTAGGTAATTTTATGGGGTTGTAAATTTTCAAGCCTCAACGTGGTAGCACAAAAGGCCTCTTAGGCCTAAGTGTGCCTTCTTAGGCAGCCACTTTAACCTAACCTAACCTAACCTAATCATTGATTGATTTGAATTAAAATTTGTTTGATTGGTTGAAATTAAATAACCAGTGGAATGAATACATAGTTTCCTAAATTATAATATCCTTGTTTCATGAGTTCGTGGACTCGCAAACTACGTGGAGCCCAAAAATATTTTTTTTAAATCTTGTATTTCTTTAGAAAATAATTTGTTTTTTTTCATTTCTTGACAAGTTTAAATATTCAGACATGTGCCCTTTCCGAAATTGCATATTCAATTACAAAATTCATTCATCGATCGTACGTTTCACATTCTGAATTAGAATATTCTAATATAATTATAATAATATAATATTCTAATATTTTCAATTCATTCATCGATATATATATATATATATATATATATATATATATATATATATAGATATATATATATATATATATATATATATATATATATATATATATATATATATATATATATGGTATTTTGTTAGATGAACTTAAAAACAATTTTTTCCTTGTGAAAGATTAAATTATTAATAAAAATGTTGAGAGCGCTGACTGAGAACTTAGTATTATCTGTGAATGTATTTTGTATACAGGAAATACATTCACAGATAATACTAAGTTCTCAGTCAGCGCTCTCATCATTTTTATTAATAATT
Source organism: Leptarthrus brevirostris (assembly GCA_964036015.1). NCBI lineage: Eukaryota > Metazoa > Arthropoda > Insecta > Diptera > Asilidae > Leptarthrus > Leptarthrus brevirostris. The sequence goes on from OZ038371.1 coordinate 72,742,618, forward strand.
TAATCTTTCACAAGGAAAAAATTGTTTTTAAGTTCATCTAACAAAATACCATATATATATATATATATATATATATATATATATATATATATATATATATATATATATATATATATATATATATATATATATATATATATATATATATATATATGTATATATGTTAGGCCCGAAGACCGAAAACGCTCAGTGGACGGAAAAAACGGCCACATCGCGTTCTGGCTGCCTTTAAACGCACAGAACGCGTTTTGGCTGCTTTTAAACGCTCGTTTGCTGCGCCTGCTCTCTTGGGGCAAACTGCAGAAAAAGTGCCGAGGAAAGTACTCCAGAGAGAACTCCGGTCCTGGCTGTAAACGGTGCCACCACAACACGGGTAGAAGCAGTGAGCTCGGATGAGGAGCTCACGAAATCTGGTCAGGAGAAGCGAAAGAAGGAGCAGGTCATGCCTGCACCTCCATCAAAGAAGGTGCTGAGCAAGAGGGGGTTTCGGCAGAGGAGATAGAACCTGTCGCTCCGAGTGCGTCGTCGGTGGCATCAGACGATGTCAATGATGCCCTCTCAGACGTCGAGGTTCTCTCCGCTACCGAGACGGCCGGTCCAACTCAGAGCGGCTACGAATCGTGCGGCAGTACCGCGTCGATGAATAGCCGCTTCGAGGTGGACCCCGATTTGGTGGAGGTGCCGAGGGCGAAGCTCCGCACGATCCTCGACAGTCTCCACTACAAAAAGAGTGGAGACAGGATCTTGGCTATACTCAAGCGAGAGCTTGGTGATCCGGCCAGGATCCTGCCTCAGTTATTGCTCTTAAAGCAAGAGGCTAAAAGGGCTCGGTATAATGAGGTGTCGAGGCTCGAGCGCCTCTACAATAAAGTAGAGGATGCCCTCGAAGAGCAGCGCCTGGACAGGGCGCTTCTTCAATAGAGTCGTACACTCATAATCCCAGTTCAGCTTTCCCTTGAATGTGTAGGATAGTCTCTCTGAATACTGGGGGCTTAAGTGCACCTACACGCCTACACGCAATTTTTGAAGACTTAAAACATTGGAATACTGACATTGCACTCTTACAGGAGACAAATTTCACACTCGACACATTTACACAACTCGAAAGAAACACTATTTTACACAAAGGTTACACAGTTTTTGCCACACCAGCTCCTCGTAGAGGATCTGGTGTGGCAATTGCTGTGTCGAACAGTTTTACACTACTGTATACACAGACATCTGCTCAGGGTTCGCGTCTTCCTTAGAATTCGTCTTGCGAGACAAAACACTAAGGATAGTAAACGTGTACCTACCGCATGACCAGGATATCGCAGGACAGGTAATGGACTCTGTCCTGTCGCATCTTGCGAACTTCGGTGGTGAAGTTATCCTTGGGGGTGACTTCAACTGCACACTGGATTCTGCACTCGACCGCCATTCCGGAGTTGAATTCAACTCAGTGAACGCGGGACGATTGCGGATCCTAGTCAGACAGCTCAACCTTGTCGATGTCTACCGTTGACTTAATCCAACGACTAGGTCATACACAAGGGTTTCCCGAAATATCCGGGGTAGCTTTTCGGGTTCGAGGATAGACAGACTTTACGTCTCGTCTAGCCTTCTTAACTTTTTCGTTAGTGTCACTTATGAAGTGTGCTCACTTAGTGATCACCTTCTTGTTGTGGCGACTAGCACTTTGGTCGAAAAGCGAACTGCTTACTGGATTTTCAACAATAACTTGTTGAAGTCAGAGCAGTTCATTGAAGGATTCATACAGTTTTGGCATCAATGGCGAGAAAGGAAAAATGACTACGCAAACCTTAGTAATTGGTGGGATGTTGGAAAGCTTCAGATTCGCTCATTTATCGAGACGAGATTCAATCGAAGCAGGTATATAGCATCGAGTTTGACGGCCAAAGTCACCCAGGTTGGTACGCTTCTGCCCGCGCAACCAGAATTGCTCTCGCCATACGAGAGATTTAAAAAACGGCTGAGAGTACAAAATTACAAACATAGTTTGGATTTTGTACTCCGGAATCAGTCGCGCTGGTTGCGAGAGGGCGATTCTCCGACCGAGTACTTCTTCCAGACAACACGACGACGTCCCGCTTCTTGTGAAATAGATTCGATTCTTGCCGAATCTGGACAACTCCTATACGGAGACGAGCTTGCGGAATATATCCGAAACTACTACACACGGCTATATGCTGTGTCGACGTGGCCAACATCTACGTCCACGGATGAATTCTTCCAGTACGTTCCTGCTTTCTCCAATGAAAGTAGAGAATTCCTGGACAGAGCATTAACCCTCGAGGATATGCTTACCGCAACGAAGGATCTTCGCCGTCATACCTCTCCTGGTTATGATGGTCTAACTCCAGAATTTTTTCTACGCTTCAGGAATCTTTTGATTCCAGACCTATTGGAGGTCTTCAGTTCTGCAGTGGTTGGACATACCGAATTTCCCTCAAGTTGGCGGAGATCCGTTATGCGTCTAATACCCAAGAAGGGAGAACTTCAGAGGCTGGGAAACTGGAGGCCAGTTACGTTGTGCAATGTCGACTACAAGATAGTTTGCAAAGCACTCGGAACGATATTAAGCTCAGCAAAACATCTTTTCGCCTACCACGAAAAGACTGAGAGTGCTCGATAAATTTGGGCTTCCGTCCAGATGGATTGAGATCATCAGTGGTCTGTATAGAGATTCAGTGATTCTCATAAAGCATAATGGGCATATATTGTCTCCTACTCCGTTTTGTCGGGGTATCAGGCAGGGATGCCCGTTGTCAGGAATGCTTTATGACTTTTCACTGGAGCCGCTGCTAATAAATCTTCGTCAATCGTTGAGACAATATTCAGTTCACCTACCATACACTACTATAAGGCCACTTATTCTAGCGTATGCTGACGACCTGTCTATTTTCGTTACGAAAGAAGATGCATTTCCAGTCGCTCGTAGTGTTTTCCAACAATATGAGCGATTAGCTGGCGCTAGGGTTTACCTAAGCAAAAGCCAAGGCCTATGGCGGCGGAATCGTTCAGATTCTCCCCTCGGCATACAATGGACCAATACTTGCTTGAAGTATTTAGGTGTGTATATCGGGCTCGATGGTAAAACACGTAATCGCCGCATGGCTCTGGAGAAACTTTCCGGAGCAGTGAATTCGTGGCGGACTAGATTGTTCCCCCTTTCGCTGAAAGGACGTGCAGTCGTTGTCAATTACCTGATTACCTCGTCCATCGTTTACCTGCTTAAGTCGGAGTGCTTCGAGGAAGGCTTCGTTAAACTTTTGCAGGCAAAAATTATTGACGCATTTTGGGGAGGAAGAAGATGGGTCGCTGAAAGCCCGCTCTGTCGACCAGTAGCGATGGGTGGATTGGGTCTTACGGACATGGTCGTTAAAACTCGTTGCCTTCAGATCAGAGCATTCCAACGAGTGTTCCGGTTTGAAGACAGCTTGATTTCTCAGCTGTGGGTAAGCGCCTTGGGGGGTGCAGGAGTAGGAAAGCATTACTATCTGCTTTCAGTCCGCCCACCCTATCCGCACGACTCGTCTCAGGAAATGATCTCTACGATCACGACCTGGGGCAGAATAAGACCGGCATTCCATTTGCAATGGGATGAAATTGGGTACGGGGATTTTTCAGCTATACTGATCAGGTTAAATCCTGAATTAGTGGATTCGGTGTTCAGTAATGCTCGAGGTGTAACAGCCGATACAGGACAGCTTAAAGTTCTCGGAGATATCATTGATGCCTCTGGGAACATACTTATACACCCACATACAACACAATTAAACCAATTGGTTGATACAGCACGAGAGCGTTGCAGCCAACTCAGTACCAGGTCACCTGGCACAGAGGTGGTGAATACTTTCGTGGTGAATCAACCGCCACACACGCCATTCAGTTCACTGACATCACGTCGGCTGCGCGATCTATTTGCAGATGCGTTTCCTGCAGAACACTTAGGTGTTAATAGATGGAACGCACATCTCGGGGTAGAATTGGGAGTAATCGGAGGGGTGACTTGCAGAGTGGTCTACAGTTATCCGTCCAATTATAGAGACTCTGATGTGGCACTCAAACTGCTACATCATAGCCTCGTGCATCCAAATCAGCTGTCGCACATTGACCAGAGCGTTCAAAGAGTCTGCACGGTTTGTGGGGGTGAAGGAACTGTGGCGTAAATGACGACTTAATTTCGTCATACGCACACTTTATTCATCCGGTGATGATGTTTTCTTCACTCATCAAGTTCTGGATGGTACAGAATTGACTGTACTTAATTCGAGTTGGGTAGACCAACTCGGATGTGTCCGTAATCTAGGGAAAAAGTTGTTTCTCTAGTACTTTAATAAGTCCTTAAAAGTTGACTTGATAATTCCGTTGAACACCGTTAAAAAATAGTTAGATGTTTAAAAAACAGATTTAATAAAAATTAAGGGTTTTATTTTTAGCGAACTTTTACAACATTGATTATCTCTCACTGATCTCAAGACGAATGCTAAACTGACTCTGATTCTCAACTATTTTTCATCTATCAAAAAAAAAATAAAATTGTGCAAAGTGTACTTAGTGTGAAATGTGAAATGAAACGTAGAAAAATTGCAAAGTGGAAACATAGAATTCCAGCAGTGCTGAACATGTAAAAAGATTGAAAACTATTGCTGAAAGTTGCTTACAACACTCCCCCGCCAGCCAAACCTAGGGTTTTAGCGGTATCTGACAGGTGGATTAGTCGCTCGACCAGTCCGAGTAGTTCGTTTTGGTAGAACGGTATTACCGTCCGGTAGAAATCTGACTCTCTTTGGAGTCTGCACGGGTGTTTCGGGTGTGTGGATTGAAAAGTCCGGACTTACAGGCACTGGCTGTAAAATGTTGCCCCGACTTTCTTGTTGCGAGTCTTCAGGCGCTGGCTGAAGCATCTCTGGTGTAGAAGTTGATGATGTCTCGTTTGAAGAAGCATTGTTCGAATTAGCAATTTCCACGTAACATGGTTTTAAACGATTTAAAGAAATGTTGATATCTTTGTTTTTTATTTTGACCGTAAAGAAATTTTCGAAGCGTTTAGTGACTTCATAGGGACCCTCGTATGGAGGTTGTAAAGAAGCGCGGACTGCGTCGTTTCTAACGAAAACGTGAGAACAGGTGTCTAAAGCCTTGAATTTAAAAAATTTTGACGTCGAGTGATTGGTGCTGGAGACTGGTCTTAAATTAGTAAACGTGTCTTTTAAAAACTGGATGTAGTCGACCGGAGATTGTTTAAATTTAGGTTCTGAAAGAAAATCACTGGGTAATCTTAGTGATTGACCGAAAACCAGTTCCGCAGGTGAACCAGAAAATTCTTCCCTAAACACAGAGCGGAGACCTAAAAGAATGGAAGGTAGAGTCTTAACCCAGTTTCGCTCTTTGTTAGCCATGAGTGCTGCCTTAAAGGTGAGATGCCAACGTTCAAGGAAACCATTGGATTGCGGGTGATAAGCAGTAGTTCTATTCCTCTTGAAGCCCAATAATTTAGAAAGTTCGGTGAAAAGTAAGGATTCGAATTGAGTGCCCTGATCTGTAATTATAATTTTGGGGACACCGAATCTGGCTATCCAGTGACGAAAAAGTGCTTCCGCAACTGTTTCAGCGGTAATGTCTGATAAGGGTATTGCTTCTGGCCATCGGGTAAATCTATCAAGACAGTATCGAAAGCTGTTAAAGACGGGAAGAGGACCAACGAGGTCAATGTGGATGGTTTCGAAGCGCTCCGAAGAAACTGGAAAAGTTCCGAGATTATTGACCACATGACGAGAAACTTTGCTTTTCTGACATGAAAGACAAGCACGAGACCAGTTTTTGATGTCTTTGTTAATAGATGGCCAAAAGAATTTTCGCGTTATTAAATTTCTCGTGGATCTAATGTCAGGATGAGCTAAATTATGTAGAGTTTCGAAAACCTTTCTACGAAAACTTGAGGGTACAAATGGACGAGATCCTTTTGTAGAGACTTCGGAAAAAATATCTTTATCAGTGCCAAAGATAGGAAGCTTTTCGAATTTATACTGGGAATTTCGACGGAGGTGGTGAAGTTCGGAATCTGAATCCTGAAGTTCGGCCATAGCCTCGAAGTCAATGGTACCAGGGATTCGAATTTCCTCAACACGAGATAGAGTATCCGCCACCGTATTGAGAACACCAGGAATGTGCCGAATATCGGTGGTGAATTGACTAATGAAGTCAAGATGTCGGAGTTGACGAGGAGAAGCTTTATCTGGATTTTGATTAAATGCGAAAGTTAAAGGTTTATGGTCCGTGTATAAGATAAAAGAGCGACCTTCTAAAAGAAAACGAAAATATTTGATAGACTTGTATGCCGCTAAAAGTTCCCTGTCGTAAGCACTGTATTTGACTTGTGCACTGTTAAATTTGGAAGAGTAGAATCCCAAAGGTTGCCAAACCTCATCAATTTTTTGTTGAAGTGCGGCTCCTACAGCGAAGTCAGAAGCATCAACCCAGAGGCCTAGCTCGGCTGCAGGGTTAGGGAATGCCAGAAGAGCTGCATCAGCAAGCTGTTTCTTTGCGGCTTCGAAAGCCTCAGTAGATTCTTGAGTCCAGGGAGCCCGTTTAGCGCCGTCTTTTTTAGAACCTGTAAGATGTAAGTTGAGGTGTTGGTGACAGGACGCTGCTTTGGGGAGGAATCTTCGGTAAAAATTCAACATCCCCAGAAACCGGCGAAGTTCCTTGCCTGTTTTGGGCTTACCAAAATTGGTAATTGCGTCCACACGGTCAGGCAAAGGTCGTATTCCTTGTGAAGAGACTAAATGAACTAAAAAGTTGACTTCCGGTTGAGCGAATTTGCATTTATCGGCGTTTAATATAAGACTGAATTTCTGAAAACGTTCAAAAATAATTTTCAAGTGCTCGTAATGCTCAAGTTGCGTTTTAGAAGCAACTAAAATATCGTCCAAATAAACGAAAGTGAAAGAAAGATCATGTAAGACTGTATGGATGAATCTTTGAAAAGATTGAGCAGCATTGCACAGTCCGAAAGTCATTCGTGTAAACTCAAAGAGGCCGAAAGGGGTACAAATAGCAGTTTTAGGGATGTCTTTAGGTTCTACTGGAATTTGATGGTAAGCTTTAGTTAGATCCAAAGTCGAAAAAATTTTACAATTTTGAAGGTGATAAGTAAAATCGTGGATCAGCGGTATTGGATAGCGATCAGGAACTGTACGGGAATTTAATCTGCGATAGTCGCCGCATGGTCTCCATTCACCATTCTTTTTGCGAACCAAGTGCAAAGGAGAGGACCAGCAACTGCTAGATGGACGGCAGATTCCTTGCTTAAGTAAGAAATCGAATTCTTTCTTAGCCGCTTGTAACATTTCCGGAGATAATCTGCGAACTTTTGACATAAAAGGAGGTCCTTTAGTAATAATGTGATGAGTCACGCCATGAGACACAGATTTGACAAAGCCAGAATCAATAGTGATTGATTTGAAATTACGTAACAGCTCGGAAATGGTGGGGTCATCAAAAGATCCGACTAAAATGGAAAGATTTGATGAGGTGCCCCTGAGAATGAGAGCTGAGGAATTTAGATTTGTCAAAGGGTCTAAGAGGAGTTTCTTTCTAATGTCTACCAGTAACCCATAGTGGCAGAGGAAGTCTGCGCCTATTATAGGTTTGGAGACAGCGGCAATAATGAATTGCCATTGAAAAGTGCGGCGAAGGCCAAGATCCAGAGTTAAAAGTTTTCTACCAAATGTTTTGATGGAAGAAGAATTTTCAGCAGTTAACTGTAAATTTGAAGGATAAAGTTTATCTAGAGAGTTGGCAGGAATCACAGAAACATCTGCATCAGTATCGATTAAAAAATGTTTCTGAGTGGATTTGTCAAAAATGTAGAGACGACTATTATTTGCGCCCCTTACCCCTGTCGTCAAAGGAGGAGGGCTGATTAGTTTGTTGAAAATGTTTCGGATTTGGTAAAGTTGCAAGGTGCTATACACTTGCGAGCCTTGGTACCGTAACGAGTGTGGTACCAACAAGATTTGGATTGTGAATTTTGACGAGGTTTAGAATTTCCATGAGATTTGGAATTTGATCTATTACTAGATAAATTCCTAGAGCGTGAAGAGTCTGGGCTGAATCTCGAAGAATTTCGAATCTCGAACCAATTTTGTAAGCCTGGCAACTTGTTGTGACAAGCGTTCCAATTCAGATGGATGTGTTTTCGCTTCCGATACGGAATTAATTTCTAATTTGAAATTAACTTCCGCAATTTTGTCGGCACATGCGGCCAAGTTCTCCAGGGTTCCTGGATTACTTGAGAGAATGGCTTGCATGTGAGACGGAAGCCTTTGCATCCACAACGATTGCAGGATACTGTCACTTAATTTGTTGCGCGCGAGGGAACGCATTTCCCGAAGAAGCTGAGACGGTTGAGAGTCACCCAAAGTCAACTCATTTAAGAGCTGTCTAAGTTTTTGACTCTCAGATCCAGCGAGACGATTAATCAACACTTCTTTAATTTTTAGATATTTTTCACTCGCGAAAGGGCTTGAAATAACGTCACTTACAAGCCGACCAATGCTTTCGTCAAGCGCACTGATTACCGTAAAATACTTCGTTTTGTCCTGAGTAACTCCAGCCAATTCGAACTGGGCCTCGAGGTGGTTGAACCATAAATCCGGGTTATTCCGCCAGAAAGGGCCCGGTTTAACCGAAACCGCCCCAATATGACTAGTGGAAGAGCCCGAAGGGTAGGTGTTGACAGCAGGAGCGTTGCTCGAACTGTCAGCGTACTCGGAATCTGACTCAGGCATTTTTCTACGAATCAAAAATGATTGAAAGAAATTGTGTAGAGATCAAAGGAAAAGATTGTTGTGTAAACTGTGTAAATACATATATGGTATATATAAAAAGAAAAAGAAAAAAAGAAAGAAGTCTATCGCTAAAACTAACACTACTCAAACCTGGCTACATCTTCTTGATGTTGTTTTATAGATGTCTTGACTTAGTTGATGACTTGAAGTTGGCTTGACGTCTTGGAGAATGTCTTGACGTTTTGAAGGCTATAGTGTTGGTTGCTGGTTTTAATCTTGAAGTAAGTCTTGACGTTCGGCAATTGTGATATTTTATTAAATAATATCCAGTTGACTATATGTGTGTGGTTTGTCGGGGTCACCAGTTGTTGCGTAAATGACGACTTAAGTTCGTCATACGCACACTTTATTCATCCGGTGATGATGTTTTCTTCACTCATCAAGTTCTGGATGATACAGAATTGACTGTACTTAATTCGAGTTGGGTAGACCAACTCGGATGTGTCCGTAATCTAGGGAAAAAGTTGTTTCTCTAGTATTTTAATAAGTCCTTAAAAGTTGACTTGATAATTCCGTTGAACACCGTTAAAAAATAGTTAGATGTTTAAAAAACAGATTTAATAAAAATTAAAGGTTTTATTTTTAGCGAACTTTTACAACATTGATTATCTCTCACTGATCTCAAGACGAATGCTAAACTGACTCTGATTCTCAACTATTTTTCATCTATCAAAAAAAAATAAAATTGTACTTAGTGTGAAATGTGAAATGAAACGTAGAAAAATTGCAAAGTGGAAACATAGAATTCCAGCAGTGCTGAACATGTAAAAAGATTGAAAACTATTGCTGAAAGTTGTTTACAGAACTTTGTTCCACCGATACTTCACATGCCCGGCCTTGTGCGAATTGATGCTACTGGTCTGTCACTTGTGCCAGATAATCTGCCCGCGTTTCGGCATTACTCGAACATCGTTTTTACTGGGGCCAAGGACATGCAGCCAGGTGAATTGTTTAATTAGCTTTGTTCTTACACTAGCTAAATCAACAGTTCATTTGTATTGCATGCGGATCGAGCCTGGGCAACAGGCCACTGACACACTGCGTTCGTTGCCAGAAACGGTTTAATACGCTTAAGCTGCCGGAGAAAGTCACAATAGGACCGAGAAGCTTACCGTTAGCATCACTGCGCTGTTCACACAGCGCTATATGTATTACACTATAACTTTGAAACGGTAAGTTGTATGAAAAAAATGTTGAAATAAAAGTTGTTTATAAAATTAAAAGGAACAATTTTTCCATTTGAATCGTAACTGAAAAATGAAAATTTCAGGACAAAAAAGTGGAAAAACCCTTTTTTTGGCACTTTAGCGCCACCTACTGCGCACATTTTTTGTTGTACGACATAGCACCAATGACATTAATTGTAGATAACGATGCCTTCTACATTTTTTGTTCAATAAATTTTTCTGTAAAATGCATAGTTTTCGAGAAAAATGCATTTCAAAATATTTTTTTGAGTTTTTTTGAGTTTTTTTTTGAGTATTTGAACAGGTAGCAGGTGGCCATCGCCAGGTAAGCTTTCTTTCATCATTCTTTAACGACTCACCAAGTTTCATCACTTTGGAGTTATTTTCACCCGTTTTTGCCAGATTGACTGTACTATAGCACACAAATAACGAAAATATTGACAAATCTAAAAAGTGAGTGTAAGTAGGTATGGGGACTGTTTAAGCAGACATCCGGTAGACATGAGTATTTGTAGAATTGTAGCCTATGACTTAATGGGCGGGGCTTCCCTTGGTGTATGACGTCATAGTTGACTGGTAAACATCCGGTTGCATGACGTCATAGGAGGGAATTCCCTTAAGTCATATGTTGACTAGTCTTCTGTTGACTGGTTGTTGGTTAAGTGTGTGTGTGTGTGTGTCACTTGCTGCCTGCTGGCTAATGGATGGAATGATGTCACATGTAGAATTTTAATTTAAATGCCAGCTGTTAAAAAGCGCAAAATCTGTGTGCGGCTCTCGAACCTTGGTTGTTATGATTCGAAGGAAAGCGCTCTAGCCATGAGGCTAGCAAGCTAATTGTGGTTGGTATTCTTAAGTCAGTATATAAACTAATGTTTTGAGCTAAAAATAGAAAATTGGCTTTTTATTTTTATTTATTCCGCGCAGTGGCAAGCTACAAATAGATTTTATTGGCTTATTGAATTTAAAGACGCCATCTCTGGAGGACTTCTGTAATTAGCCGAAAAGCGATTTAAAAATAGCATTCGCAATTTTGTTAAAAATTCGCTGATTAATAATTCGCTGATAATTAATTCGCTCGATTTCTTTTAGCATAAAAATTCGCTGATAAGGCGTAGTAAAACGTCTGGAATCGATTTCGTCAGCGTAAAAATTTGCCGATAAGAGTTGAATGCCCCAGACTCGTGAGTGTTTTGGGTGGCGATAAGAAAACCGATTTGCTGAAACAACAACAGCCTTGAACTTTAAAAGATTATCATGCAATTTCTTTTCCAGATCTAAATATAGAAATTAATTAAGGAGTTATATCATATCATAACCTTGAACCTTAGATAGGAAGAAGAAAGAAATTAACATGATCATTATGAGCCGTTATCAGAATAGAATTTCACATTTGTATAAATTCAAGACAAAAGCGTCTCTTATCTGAAGATGTGGCCAAAAGCTTGGCAATCTATTTCGACTATGAGTAAATTCGTGCTTGTCAGCTCTTATCAGGGGAATTTGTATTTATCACAATGAATGACACCAATTTGCATTCTTAAGTATATTCAAATGTTCAACAGGTGCTTACCATTGTCAAGACTTATTCTATAGCACGATTGTACATGTCATTTACTAAGTCCACAAACACACATACATAATCTTCATGTAGCTGCACTATTCTGCTGTGAGCGCGGAGGAGTTACCTGTTAGCTTGAGTGTTATCGACATGATGATTTTAAAATAAAATAATTCAGTGTTAAGGTAATACATGTATTTATACATTTAAACGAAAAGGTCACAAACATAGGTCATTGCAGCTTTACAAATTTCAAAGTCAAGGTTACTACAACTGATAATGATTATGTATAATTATGGTCATCTGACCATAATTCGTTAAATTCTGATAAGAGTCGTAGTTGTATGTCGCATTTTGGCCCAAATATCTGACGACTTGAGTTGGCGGCTGGAGTTTACCAAAGCTGTCGAAATATTCAGTCTTATCGCTTTTTTTTGCGGTACGCTACCCAGTGAGTACCTTGACTCGAGAAATTGTCCAAGTTGATAATTTAACTATAAGCGGATTTAGTGATGGTATTAAAAGGACAAAAAGATAAAAACAATCAAGAAAAGCTGTAAACTGAATCACTGTTGCCGTGAATTGTATACACGCATACAAACACTCGTTACTGCAGATGATTATTCGCAAGTACAAACAAATTATAAAGAATAAAATAGTTTTTAGAAAGCTGAACCGACTTCACAAAAAGCGCTAAAAGGCATAAAATAATTTTTAATTTTATATCTATTGCGACATTTTGAAGTCGGTGCAAATCAAACAAACCCAACAACTACAACAAAAGTACTTGATCGTCCTTCTTTATGACCCCGTGAGGTGATACGGAAACGTAGGGTGATTTCAATACGAGAAAAATTATTAATGGAAAAAGAAGGACAGATAAGTTTTGGTATTTTAGCCTCCTCAAAAAAAAAATAATGAAAGAATAGATAACTACTTTTTAGCACCCCCGAACAATCACACAAGTAACGCTGACATAGAGTGGTTTCATAATACACTTAATGAACACATAATAATCTTAGGTGTTATCGAAAAAGAACAGGGTATACCACTAGACGAAGATGTAATAGTTAAAAAGTATGAAAGAATACAATGAAACGACTCATTCCTCCACTGAGAAAAAACCCAGAGATTTCCTAAGCGGGAAAATTAACCCCGCGGAATACCCATCCATACACCAAATTATTCTCAGAAATAAAGAGAAAAACATAAAAGACGTAGCTCTGGGAGACACCAAGCTAAACCCTCAGAGTATGTTAAACTCAATCGAATTAATAAACTTCAACCTTACTGTCCAAATTCATAAATTCCAATTCATAAATTTATAACATTCAATTTTGTGAAATCTAATTTCCAATTTTATTTCTCATAATTTTAGGTATAAAGAAATTTCCACAAAATTGTCAAGGTAAAATATCAAGTTGCAAGCATAAAATTCTCGGTCAGAAGCTTTGCAATATGAGCCCTTGGCACCTGCCGTGGGAAGAATTTTCCTGCGATAATACGATCGGTAGATTTTGGTCTTAGAAGGGAATTCATTTTCCCCAAATTTTATAATTGCTTATGTCAACAAGCCCATCATCAGAGCAGACTTTTTAACAAAATTTAATTTACTGGCCAATTTAAAAAAACAAACAAAAATTACTCGACGGTACAACAACATTAAGTGTTAATGGAATCACGGTACTTCATTTTTATCGTCCAAGACATTTTAGATGGACATAAATACAAAATTGCAAATTAGAATTTGATCACATTGTTAAATTAGGTATGTGCCAATTATCATCTTCTTCAGTATCTTCTCCACTACATCTAGTAGCAAAGAAAAATTCTACAGATTGGCAACCATGTGAATATTATCGTAGTAATCACAGTTCCTGATAGATATCCATTACCAAACATACAAAATTTCTCAACGAACTTAAACGGTCACACCATTTGTTCAAAAATTAATTTGGTAAAGCTCATCACCAAATTCCAATGGCTAAAGAAAACATACACAAAACAACCAGTACAACTCCATTCAAATTACACAAACATTTCAATGATTAATGGACCCAATTATTAAAAATTTAGATTTTGCTTTTCTTGTCTACATTGACGATATTTTAGTTGCCAGCAAATTTGAATCCAAACATAAAAATTATTTAAACCCAATTTTTAAATAAATATTCGATTTCGAAATCAATATCAATCCACCAAAATGCACTTTCGGAGTAGAAACTTTGGACTTCCTCAGTCCCAAAATTACAAAAGAAGGCATCCTAACTTCAGAAGGCAGAGTCCAAATTACTAAAATTTTCCTTTTCCAAATTCTGTTAGACAAATTCATTTAACCGAAACATTCACACATACACACAAACACTCGTTACTGCAGATGATTATTCTCAAACAACTTATAAAGAAAAACAATTTATTACACGAAAGGCCGAACACTATTATATTATTAATAAATTTACAGCTCCAGCACCAAACACTGGTGGCCTTTACTCGTTATTAGTTTCTGAAGAGAAAGAAAGAAAGAAAAATTAAGATAATATTAGTTTAATGTTAATTTAAAATACTTACTGGTTGTTTACTTCGCCGGTCCTCTGAACCAGGGGTGCACAACTCGTACCACTCCCCTGGTTGGTCCGCCTCGTTGACCAGGAGCCTTACTGGTCCATTCGCAGGATCCCTGACCAGCTCCATTAGCTGCTCGTAAGTGGTCGGCCACTCCACGCCTGCAGATGCCCGTCGCGGACTTAAAATTCTCAAAATTTGTTCTATCCACTTTAACATTTTAAGTAGACTAAATTGACCCCCGAAATTCATCTAACATCTTAACTCGGAATTTAAAGCTTATCGTAGCTAAAATTTTCTGTAACCGCAAACAATTTCAGTTTCTCACAAAATCACGATAGTAGGTAACAACAAAGAATTTAGCAAAACACAATTTTAGTAATTTCTCACGAAAATTATTTCGGCAACCGCAAAACAGTTTCCTTCAAAAATCATGATAGTAAATAGCAATTATTTCATACTTTTTAGTTCGTTTTTGGGAAGTCGGTGCAAATTCAACACCGCAAAGAATTTAGCAATCAATTTCAGTAATTTCTTACGAAAATTATTTCAGTAACCGCAAAACAAAAATCATGATAGTATGTAGCCACAAAGAATTTAGTGTGCAAATTCTTTAGGCAGTCCTCACAGAAAACAATGATAAGGAACATGCAAGACTTTTATTTCAGGACTTAGCTATAAAAATACCCCTAATAATCGATAATAACACTGTGCGTAAATTTGAAAGTTTTTTCAGCAGATAGCACGCTTACCTGTAAACCTAATGTACGCCGAATTTAATGACTTCAGGGTATCTATTTTAGTTTTTTTTATCAAAGTTAGCCGCTGTTTTCGAAATATTCAGGATTTAAGGCTCTAGTGTCTTTTTGGCTGCATTTGAAATTTCCAACTTGCATCGCGGAATCGACCACCTGCTGATTTGTCCGTCGTTAATTAAACTGAATATACAAAAGTAGAAGAAATGATTTAATTTTAATTAATTAGTTTTATTTTCAAACATTTTTAATTGTTCTAGATTTTATAAAACTCTCCTTCCTGACTTCCTGCTTGAAGCTAATTTTAATTCCGCCACCTGTATATATATATATATATATATATATATATATATATATATATATTTTAACATTTTTCTTTTAAAACCATAAGGCTCTGGGTAATAAAAAACACAATTTTCAATACATATAATACACTGTTTTTATTCATTTTATTTTAACATCTATGATTCCACACGAATATTTAGTTTTAAAAATTATTTCTTTGGGTACATCAAATAAAATACCGGAAACTCCTTTAAGCTGATTTATAGCCTAGAGTACTGGTTAAATTATTGTATTACAGCATCTTTTTTAACTTCTCAATCTTGCTTTATCATCCCAATATTTTCCCTAAACGGGCAATTAGGTGGAAAGATGTTCTCATGATGTGTATTTTGCCTATATATAGCGTCTGAAGCTTCTCCAACTATGGTTATATCGCCTAAGGACATCTCTATTTTTACATGTTCAAGAGGTTGAAATATGAAATCGAAATCAATAAATCTTTTTGGAAGTAGATCATTACTTTTAAGATAAAGCAAAAGAATTGTTTCACCATATTGAGGAGTCATTAATAAATGAAACACGGGCGGGCCCATTAACTTGAACATTTACTAATTTAAATTGGATCAAGCCAACTGAACAAATGCAGTATTTCTGCCCTTGTTATTTTCAGTCCAAAACATTATATTCAATTGAAATCTTCTATACAAATGAATAATTCGTGTCAATAACATGCGTTTTATAATCAAATATATCTAAGATTCCTTCTCTCTTTTAAGCCACTCAGAATCAGTTTCAATATCTGCAAAAGGACACTTTTTCTGGTAGCCATCGATTCATCTTGCACTCAGAACAGCATCTATAACATCTCCAATTGGTTGGTTGGTTGGTTTTCTAAGGGGGAAAGATGTGTCTTCCATGCACTGAGGCCTATAGTGGCCCGTTGTACGCCCCCTGCTCGGCAGCGTACCCTAAAGTCCACTGTCGAGCCAACTGATCTCCGTAACGAATTGGATAATTCGATTATAATCTGATTCTCCGATTAAGGTTATATCACCTGATACAACTTCAATTTTTGCATGTTCGAAAGGATGAAAGTTATACGTAGTATGTAGGTTTTTAAAATAGGGCTCCCCTTTTCTAATACTAAATATTAGGGTTTTGCTACCCTTTTCCGGAGTAATAAACATAATTAAAATAACTCCAATCACATTAACGTTAATTATTTTAAATTTATGCCATCTAACTGAGCAAATACAATACCTTTGTCTATGCTGAATGCTTTCCAACCAAAACATCTTTTCGTTCTCACGGCAGGGTTTGAAATGAGGGGAAAAAATAAGCCTATATCCTTTATATTTGAGCATTATTTAGCGTTTCTTCGAAGAAAATCGACCCATGACATTTTCAAACATTTTTATACAATGACATTAAGCATTTTTAACTGTTTTAGAATTTCCAAAGCTCTTCTTCCTGACCTCCTGCTTAATGTTAACTTTAACTCATCCACCAGTATATTGGGGTCTGTAATATCTTGAATTTCATCATCACCGTTGGAGTCGTCATCACAACTTCGGTCATCATCATCCTCTACAGCGGGATCACAACTTCGGTCATCATCATCCTCTACAGCGGGATCACAACTTCGGTTATCATTTTCAAAACGCGAGGATGTCGTCTTTAGCTGAATTTGGGTTCACATCTTAATTTCTTCTTCTATCAACAATGCTATAATTTCCATTATTCTCATCCTTTAAGGATTCTTGAGAATGTTCCCAATTGTTTCTAAGCGCAAACATTTTATTCTTAATAATAGCCCTAACGGGGTCAAAACCGGCTTCATTGATGGGTGTTAATAAATGGGTATTTTCATCTGATAAAATCTCTTCTTAACGATTTTTATCTTTCAATAAATGTGTTGATCGTCTCTTATGTCTTAGAAGATCATCTTTCCGGCGAAAGAATCTGTTGCATTCTATGCATTTAAGCATATTGGTGGTTATCTAAACACTAAAAATTATCTGCTGAAATCTATATTTATACCCCGCCACTCCCCACCAACACCAACACCACCACCCCCAACACCGCAACCACCACCACCACCATCACCACCACCACCCCCATCACCACCACCACCACCAACACCAACGCCACCCACACCACCAACACCAATGCCACCACCAACACCAACGCCACCACCACCACCACCAATGCCACCACCAACACCAACGCCACCACCACCACCTCCACCGCCACCACCACCAGACCTGGTAAAGCTGTTTATAGACCTGGTAAAGCTGATCATAGACCTGGTAAGAGCTATTCGTGGACCTGGTAAAGCTGTTCAAAGACTTGGTAAAGCTGTTCATATACCAGGTAAAGCTGATCATAGACCTGGTAAGGCTGTTCATAGACCTGATAAGAGCTGTTCGTAGACCTAGTAAATCTGATCATAGACCTGGTAAAGCTGTTCATAGACCTGGTAAGAGCTGTTCGTAGACCTGGTAAAGCTGTTCATAGAGCTGTACTTATACCTGTTATAGCTGATAATAGACAAATCAAATCAAGTCTTTTTTTGGGCTAAGGGGGGTCCCTGAAGTATTTAAAATCGACGAAAACCAGGGTGATTTAGACATATGTCAGGAAAGGAGAAATAAAACGCAAAATAATTAAAATATATGTATGCACCTGAGCTGTCATTTTCAAGAAATCTACGTTTTTCAGCTTTAGGTCTATATATTTTAACTTCTGGAACAGTAACAATTTCATGATTTTGTGTACGGCGTATATTTTGAGATAGCATTTGAATATCTTCATTATCTTCGGGGTTCAATATCATATCCTTTATTTTCTCAAAGTTTACAAGTTTGGATGTTTCATGATTTAAACAGATGCCTTTCACTTTACACTCTGTTTCAATAGAGTTATCCTTTGTGCTCAAAACTTTATATGCATAATTTTTAGGGCCTCCGCACACAAATTCCGTGATATAACTGTCTGGGCCATAACATGCAAGTTCATCGGTCATATCTCCAATAAATGCACCCGTTGGTGGGTCATATTCTCCTTCTCAGCTAACATAAATAACCGAATCTGTATCATAATATAAAACTCGATCACCAAGTTGTTCCAGGTAACTGTACAGCTTCAGACGAGCTTGTGTTGTGATATAAGCAGCTATACAAACATTTACAGTTGATAGAGAATCAGAGGCTTCCTCCTTGTAAGCCCAATTGGCTACAATTGTTTCTTCATTCACAGGGAGGAGATGATACACCTCTACCTATGGGTTAGTCAGTAGGTCATATAGTTCTGAAGGTTTCTTTATTAAACATGTTTTTGGCTGGTTTTCACGCAGTCCAAACTTTCCCCAAAAGGAATTTAATATTAACTTAGCCAGCGATCTTAATCCGGCGTTATTTTCAATTTCAGAAAATTCTAATTTAATACCCTCATTCTCGAGAAAATCTTCAACGTATTTCTTCTTTTCTTCCTCTGTTTGATATTTGCCAGGCCAACCTGATGCTTGTTGTTTTATTTTAATGAAGCTATCCATCATTGTAGTAAATAATCCCTCTGAACGGGTTAATTTATCATGCTGAGCAATATCATAACGCCATATTTCGTATATCTCAAGTAGTCTGTATCCTTTACACAAGGCTGCCTTAACCTCGTCAATAATCCATGTTCCTACTAATGCTCATTCCTCAGATGTATGCGGGCATTCTTTCGACTGGTCTTTCTCTTGACTGCAAGTACTACATAATGAAAACATTAATTTATTATTCTGCTTGATGGGAATAACAGGATGATATAAACCCTCGGGCGGGAGGATTTTACATTTGATCAGCCCCTCAGTTCTTTCTAAAACCACTTTAGAACACTCATTATTTCCGACAACTTGTTGAGGATGTCCTATTGGGAATTTACCGTTTTTAAAAACCCAAGGGTAGAGCGAGCATATATCGATATATTTAATTTTTTCACCATTCTTGCATGTGTAGCAATTATAAGTATTTCCGGTTCTTCCGCCATAAAATGCATCACGAGAGTTCAACGGGGTATAGGCCAGTAGAGGATGATCATTTAAATATTCCATATTCTTATCGGCCGTCAGCTGCCTATGAAATTCGCACTCCCACATTTCAATAACTAGTAGCTTCGTATCTCCTATTTAGAGTATCATCGAGCATCATGTAGTGGAGCATCACGCTCATGTGTCAAGTACGTAGGATGTCCGTGGTAATAACATCCATGGAATTCAAAAATCTGGTTTGTATCAGGAGAATATCCATCCACTTTTACCCCATTTAATACAACCTCTCTCTGCTTAGCAGCATGTATAATATTTATTTCTCGTTTAATTTCCTCGCTTATTGCTATTTTTGAAAGTACGGTGAAAGACGAGGTTACATGCTGAAGCAATTGTAGTAGCTTCAAGAAAAGGATCTACATTACACTCATTCAGCATCAGTTTTCGGAATTTTAAACAGGCCTCTGTCAAAATCTGTACATTACTAATGCAATATTCCACCAAATCACGCTGCATATTAAACTCTTCATTTTTATTTTCATTATACCATTTTAGGAAAGTATTTCTTTCTTCGTTCTTCATCGTATCTGGGCTGTAATATTCAATAGGCGGTAGAGGGCCAATATAGTTTTCATTCTCAAGAGTATTGAATAATAATTAAATAGAATTAATATAATTTTTGTACCCTTCATAATTAATTCGGGCTTTGAGTCGGTGTTTTGTAGAATATAGTTAAGTATAAACTGGTGATCAAATGCTTTACCATTGTGTGCAATTACAACAATTTTCTTGAATAATTTTCTCTGATTAATTACAAATTCTAAAAATACTTTCACAGGACTTATCTTTAGTATATGCTGTCTAATTCCACATTTTATGCATACTTTTATTTTATCTCGAATATTGAGACACTGATCACACCTTTGTTGAAATACGCACAGGTTTGGTTCATGCTGTTTAATTTCTCCGATTGGTTTTTTCGCCGACAATTGTTTCTTGACGAGTTTCGAAATCATAAAATACATAAAAAACATCTTAACACTTTGGCTGCCTTTTATCTGGTTGAATGTAACATAAATGATCCTGAGGTACATGATTTTCACAAATTTTGCAAAAGTATTCTCCGCAGTTATGAGTCCTACCTGCCTTATAAGTTTTTAAACAGTCCTAGCATCTTTCTATCTGCTCACATACACTCTTTTTATTTAAGGACCCAGAAGCTTTATGATTTTCAAAACACTACGGACCTCTAAAAGCACGATTAATAATAACTTTTGTTTATGTAATTATGTCACTATATTGGCGCAAACGTTATAAATGTTAATGTAAAAATTCTATAAAAAGATACAAAAAATAAACTACTTAACCTATAAATTGTAACCTATATAATAATTAATAATAATATAACTAGATATAAACAGAAACAAAAAATGGTTAAGTAATTATAAACAAGAGGAACAATAAAATTAATAAGAACAATAGAGAACAAGAGTAATAAAATGAACAAGAACAGTAAAATAGCAAGAACGTGAAACAAACGATAAAGAATAAGGGACAAGAATAAACGGCGTAATATCAAAACTGTTAAAAATGAATAAAAAATGAACAAGAATTTAGAGGCCACCCGGTAAGTGGCAGCTCCAGGAAGAGTTCCTTTGAATTTTGAAAAAGTTTAAATAAAATCTAAACTGAAGAAAAAATATCCGAAAATAAAACCGAAAATTTTGAATAACTAGAACACTGTACACTGAGTGTTCCCGGGATAGACGCAGCACCGGGCGAAGTCACTGTATCGAAAACCCCTGCTTGCGTGCAAGCAAAAACGCTCTCCGCAGGGACGTTCGCCACTTTTCTACTCCCCCGGAACACTCAGCATCAAGTGTTCCAGACGAACGCACGACAAATTTTGACCGCGATAGAGTCCCGCGGGACCAGTCTGCAGAGTCGTGGGCATCTGCAAACTGATCCCATCATCCTCTCAGTTCTTCTCTCCCAACGGGAGAATCACTTTCCCCGCAGCACTTGCAGCAAATCCAAAGCGGCGAGAAGCTCCGTGGACAAGATGCTACAAGGCTGCGGCCTATTGTCACCAGTGAAAAGTGAGACTGCCATTCTGCACCGACGCTAGTGGCTGCCAGGTACAGTTGAATGTGTCGGCGTTCGTTGCCAGAAACTCGAGACGGAGTCGTTTACTCAGCCTGACAACGAAGTGTCTCTTAAGTGCACGTGCATGTAACTGTGTGTCAGTGGCCTGTTACTCAGGCTCGATCCGCATGCAATACAAATGAACTGTTGATTAAGCTAGCGTAAGAACAAAGCTAATTAAACAATTCACCTGGCTGCATGTCCTTGGCCCCAGTAAAAACGATGTTCGAGTAATGCCGAAACACGGGCAGATTACTTGGCACAAGTGACGGACCAGTAGCATCAATTCGCACAAGGCCGGGCATGTGAAGTATCGGTGGAACAAAGTTCCTTCACCCCCACAAACCGTGCAGACTCTTTGAACGCTCTGGTCAATGTGCGACAGCTGATTTGGATGCACGAGGCTATGATGTAGCAGTTTGAATGCTACATCAGAGTCTCTATAATTGGACGGATAACTGTAGACCACTCTGCTTGTCACCCCTCCGATTACTTCCACTTCTACCCCGAGATGTGCGCTCCATCTATTAACACCTAAGTGTTCTGCAGGTAACGCATCTGCAAATAGATCGCGCAGCCGACGTGTTGTTAGTATACTGAATGGCGTGTGCGGCGGTTGATTCACCACGAAAGCGTTCACCACCTCTGTGCCAGGCGACCTGGTACTAAGTCGGCTGAAACGCTCTCGTGCTGTATCAACCAATTGGTTTAATTGTGTTGTATGTGGGTGTATTAGTATGTTCCCAGAGGCATCAATGATATCTCCGAGAACTGTAAGCTGTCCTGTATCGGCTGTTACACCTCGAGCATTACTGAACACCGAATCCACTAATTCAGGATTTAACCTGATCGGTATAGCTAAAAACTCCCCGTACCCAATTTCATCCCATTGCAAATGGAATGCCGGTCCTATTCTGACACAGGTCGTGATCGTAGAGATCATTTCCTGAGACCAGTCGTGCGGATAGGGTGGGCGGACTGAAAGCAGATAGTAATGCTTTCCTACGCCGGCACCCCCCAAGGAACTTACCCACAGCTGAGAAATCAGGCTGTCTTCAAACCGGAACACTCGTTGGAATGCTCTGATCTGAAGGCAACATGACCATGTCCGTAAGACCCAATCCACCCATCGCTACTGGTCGACAGAGCGTGCTTTCAGCGACCCATCGTTCTTCCCCCAAAATGCGTCAATAATTTTTGCCTGCAAAAGTTTAACGAAGCCTCGAAGCACTCCGACTTAAGCAAGTGAACGATGGACGAGGTAATCAGGTAATTGACAACGACTGCACGTCCTTTCAGCGAAAGGGGGAGCAATCTAGTCCTCCACGAATTCACTGCTCCGGAAAGTTTTTCCAGAGCCATGCGGCGATTACGTGTTTTACCGTCGAGCCCGATATACACATCTAAATACTTCAAGCAAGTATTGGTCCATTGTATGCCAAGGGGAGAATCTGAACGATTCCGCCACCTCCCACACCATAGGCCTTGGCTTTTGCTTAGGTTAACCCTAGCGCCCGCTAATCGCTCATCGTGGTAGGCGAAAATATGTTTTGCTACGGCAATGTTGTCGCAAATGGTACGACCTGGAATCCAGTAGGACTGTTCCGGGTGTATAACCGATGCTATCACTGAGCTTAGTATAGTTCCGAGTGCTTTGCAAACTATCTTGTATTCGACATTGCACAACGTAACTGGCCTCCAGTTTCCCAGCCTCTGAAGATCTCCCTTCTTAGGTATTAGACGCATAACGGATCTCCGCCAACTTGAGGGAAATTCGGTATGTCCAACCACTGCAGAACTGAAGACTTCCAATAGGTCTGGAATCAAAAGATTCCTGAAGCGTAGAAAAAATTCTGGAGTTAGACCATCATAACCAGGAGAGGTATGACGGCGAAGATCCTTCGTAGCGGTAAGCATATCGTCGAGGGTTAATGCTCTGTCCAGGAATTCTCTACTTTCATTAGAGAAAGCAGGAACGTACTGGAAGAATTCATCCGTGGACGTAGATGTTGGCAACGTCGGCACAGCATATAGCTGTGTGTAGTAGTTTCGGATATAATCCGCAAGCTCGTCTCCGTGTAGGAGTTGCCCAGATTCGGCAAGAATCGAATCTACTTCACAAGAAGCGGTACGTCGTCGTGTTGTCTGAAAGAAGTACTCGGTCGGAGACTCGCCCTCTCGCAACCAGCGCGACTGATTCCGGATTACAAAATCCAAACTATGTTTGTAATTTTGTACTCTCAGCCGTTCTTTTAATCTCTCGTATTGCGAGAGCCATTCTAGTTGCGCGGGCAGAAGCGTACCAATCCGGTTGACTTCGGCCGTCAAACTCGATGCTATATACCTGCTTCGATTGAATCTCGTCTCGATAAATGAGCGAATCTGAAGCTTTCCAACATCCCACCAATTACTAAGGTTCACGTAGTCTTGTTTGCTTTCTCGCCATTGATGCCAAAACTGAATAAATTCTTCAATGAACTGCTCTGAATTCAACAAGTTATTGTTGAAAATCCGGTAAGCAGTTCGCTTTTCGACCAAAGTGCTAGTCGCCACAACAAGAAGGTGATCACTTAATGAACACACTTCATGAGTGACACTAACGAAAAAGTTAAGAAGGCTAGACGAGACGTAAAGTCTGTCTATCCTCGAACCCGAAAAGCTACCCCGGATATTTCGGGAAACCCTTGGGTATGACATAGTCGTTGGATTAAGCCAACGGTAGACATCGACAAGGTTGAGCTGTCTGACTAAGTTCCGCAATCGTCCCGCGTTCACTCAGTTGAATTCAACTCCGGAATGGCGGTCGAGCGCAGAATCCAGTGTACAGTTGAAGTCACCCCCAAGGATAACTTCACCACCGAGGGTCCCAAGATGCAACAGGACAGAGTCCATTACCTGTCTTGCAATATCCTGGTCATGCGGCAGGTACATGTTTACTATCCTTAGTGTTTTGTCTCGCAAGACGAATTCTAAGGAAGACGCGAAACCTGAGCAAATGTCTGTGAATACAGGAGACGTTAGTGTGAAATTGTTGGACACAGCAATTGCCACACCAGATCCTCTACGAGGAGCTGGTGTGGCAAAAACTGTGTAACCTTTGTGTAAGATAGTGTTCCGTTCTAATTGTGTAAATGTGTCGAGTGTGAAATTTGTCTCCTGTTAGAGTGCAATGTCAGTATTAGAATGTTTCATGTCTTCAAAAATTGCGTATAGACGTGTAGGTGCACTTAAGCCCCCAGTATTCAGAGAGACTATCCTACACATTCAAGGGGAAAGCTGAACTCAGATTATGAGTGTACGACTCAGTAGTATAAGAGGTTTCTGGCGCAAATGTGCAATGTGCACCTTAAAATTGGTTAAATTGTGAGGGAAATCGAGGTCTGACGTCACATTTTTGCACATTTTTCATGCGCCAGAAACCTCATAACAATTTTTGGATGTGCAGAGATAAGAAATCGTGATTCCGAAGGTCAAAGGTCAAGGTCGGTGATTGTTTAGTAAGATAAGGCACCTGTCGGCCATCTTGGATTTCGGTCTTGGAGGCTACAATTGGTCTTCTTCTTCCAGAAGAGAGATAAGGATGTCGGCCATCTTGGATTTTGGGTTTTCGGTCTTGTAGGCTACAATTGAGAGATAAGGGAAAGAGATAAGGATTGTCGGCCATCTTGGATTTTCGGTTTTCGGTCTTGGAGGCTACAATTGGTCTTCTTCTTCTTCTTTGGTTTGCATCTGGACTTAGATCTAAACCTTGGATCTGAACCTAGATTGTTTAGTAAGATAAGGCACCTGTCGGCCATCTTGGATATTGGGTATTCACTCTTGGAGGCTACAATTGATGTTGAAGATAAGAGTTTGTTGTTTTGAGTTTTTAATTACGAAGTACAGTTTTATCAGCTAAATGAAATAACATGATGCGAATTTAGTTGGAAAAACAGAATATTGCGTAATAACAGATTTCACCACTTTGAGTAAATAGATGAAGATTATTTTTTAATTTCTTTTGCAAATTCTTATTTCTATGATATCATTTGTTTTCAAGCAAGTTTTAACATGTTTTTCTGGTCGAGCTGTGATTGATAAGCGAGCTGGTGACTGCGTAGAAATTAATAATTTGGCGGCAATGTTAAGGTCGTTGGGTGATAAGGTTTTGTAGATGAACCTGACCTCGTGCTGAAGATAAGAGTTTGTTGTTTTGAGTTTTTAATTACGCAGTACAGATTTATCAGCTAAATGAAATAACATGGTGCGACTTTAATTGGAAGCAGAATATTGTACCCTCGAACTTTAAAAGATTATCATGTAATTTCTTTTCCAGATCTAAATAAAGACATTAATTCGAGGTCATATTTTGAAATAATTTCGTGTTTTATGCAACTAGCAAGTAAGTCATTCCACCGATTACGGCATAACACCATTGAGGAATAGCCAAAGGAATTTCTGTAATTAAGGGAAAAAATCGGATGTTTAAAAATAACATGCATCGCTTTGCATAAATCCGTTAATAAGTAATAAACGTCTAGTCAAGATAGCTAGAATGGCTTCTTTCGGTACTTTGGAGAGGTTTATCATGTGAAGAAATTGCAAAGAAAATAAATATCTTTTCATAGCTTTAAACTTCGTTTCTTTACGATTCAGCCGTGATAATCTTAATAAGGGAAACCATTGATTCGTAATTATGCTTTAAATTTATATCAAACTAGCAGCTACCAAACCCATATAACAACCTTGAACTGCAGAAGAAATGAACAAGATCATTGCCGTTGTTGTAGCACTTTCTAAAAATTGTCTCAAAACTGTGAATTTAGACTAGAACAAACAAAATCGAAGTAGCTGAAATGTCCTCTTTCGATACTTTAAAGAGATTTATCATGTGAAGAACATAAGAAAATAAATTTTTTATATGCTTCATGTAACAATAGACTCAAATTGTGATTTCACCGAGTTCAGTTTACTTTGAGTTTGTTATGTAATTTTGGCAAAATGTCAGCTTCCGGGTTTGTTGCCGTTGCAGCACTTTATAAAAATAGACTCAAAAACTTTGAATTGGGCCGATAGAACAAACAAAATCGAGGTAGCTGGAATGGCTCTCTTTTGATAATTTAGAGAGATTTATCATGTCAAGAACTTAAGAAAATAAAAATCTTTTCATAGCCTTAAACTTCGTTTCTTCTTTTTTCAGTCGTAATAATCTTAATAAGGGAAACCATATTTTTTCTTGAATCGTAATTATGGTTTAAATTTATACCAAACTGACAGCTAACAACCCTATATGACATTTAAAATTTTAATTTTTGTATGCGTCATGTAACAATCGACTCAAATTGTGAGCTCACCGGGATAAACGAACGAAAAACTACTATCCCAATGATCTTTTCAAAATTTGTAGAGAAATACAGCTGAAACAATGAAAGAAATTTAAAGCGCATTAAACAGGGCTTTAATAATCGTATTGTAAGCTTTCTATTGGAAAATGATGATGAAGGAATATTGGATCCAAAACAATTTTTCTACAAAATCAAACCTCAAGTAATAAATCTTCTTGAAGCAAGTTTACAGAAACACAATGCTATAAAGTTCAATATTGAATTATTTTGCAAATTTATGAAATATGCTAAAACTGATGATGTAGATGAAAACGAAGTAGCTTTAGATATAAAATCTTCTCAGGCAAAGATGAACATAGCATCCGATAATTTTCAATTTCCAGACATACTCGATAGAATGATGAAACAAATTATTACAAAATCTGAAGAATTTCAAGAAATTGGTAGCGGTTGATTCGAATGCAAAATATTTGTAGACTATTTATATTGTCATTATTATATAGCACCAGGATTATTTTGGGATGCTATGCTTAAGTATACAAAGATTCAATTACAATAATTATTAACTGACGTTAATGTGTATAACTTTATATGTTCTCGCAGGCATTCTACTGCTAATAATAAGTGTATGGAAAATGTTACCCTATCACAAAGCTCAACATATTTAATTTACCTCGATACCAATAATTTATATGGGTGTGACATGTCTGAATTCTTATCATATGAAGAATTTCAATGGGATAGAAAATACGGATATCGATATAATGAGCATTCCTCAAAGTTCAGAAATTATATATATATATATTTGAAGTAGATTTAACTTATCTAGAATCACTTCATGACATACACAATGATCTACCATTTTGCGCAAATAATATAAAAATCCCCTGAATTAGGCTCAAGGAAATTGATATGTGACTTAGAAGATACATTTCATTATATAATCCATTATAGAAATCTCCAAAAAGTAGTTTAAAGTATGAATTGAAGTTTTAATGCATTCATAGAGCTCTTTGATTCAGACAATGGAATTGATTAAAACAATATACTGATCTTAGTACTTTGCATAGATCAAAAGCTGTTAACACTTTCCGATCTTAAGCTCTTATGATGGAATTTGTATTTATCACGATGAATGACACTAATTTTGTGTTCTTAAGTATATCCAAATGTTCAACAGATGCTTACTATTGTCAAGACTTATTCTAATATCACCATTAAATCTTTTGGTTGGAGCAAAGTTTGGTTTACTAAAATTATCACAGTTTAAAAAATTATTAACTTTATTTTTGGTTTGTCTTTTACTTTGTTTGCATTAGCAAGTATAAACATGTATTTGAAAAAGGGTATACCCCAAACAAAATGCGATTACAAAATACTAAATTTCTTCGAAATAAAAACACTCGTAATTCACTTAATCAATTTTTATTTAAAATCGGCAGTGTTCTATTAACTCTTCCTGACATATCATTATTTTATATAATTAATTTACATATTTCTAAATCCTGGTATTTCGTCCATTTTGTTTTCGATAAATTTTAAATTGCAATCTTCATCCATCTCATACACAGTGTTGTTGATCTCCACTGTTTGAATCTCTGACTGCGGTTCCACTGATTGATGATTTTCGAAAATGAATTTTACAAAGCATATTGTCAATACAAGAACATCTTTTTGTCTCTGAAATTCCTCCATTTTCTGAATTATAGGCTGTGTTACTTTATTTAGATATTCCTGTTTAATATCACCATCCTTAAGATTTGTATTAAGTTCGATGTTTTCAAATTTGTATTCAGTACATCGATTGATGTATTTGAATCGTGTTATAACCCGAACAGGTTCATATGCACCATTTTTTAGATATTTTTGAATGTGTTCTTGAAATTTGTTTAAGTAATGTTCTTCCAGTAAATACTTCAGCGCATTTATTCCGAAAGCCAGTTGATTATTCACCGCTAATATCATTTTATCCCATACTGGGGTGAATTGTATCTTAAAAGTGTATTGCTCGCGAGGAGTCTTTACGACAGATTTTCCTTCCATTTTATTTCTGTAATAAAATTTTTTTGTTTACGCATATATTAATTACTCTGCAACATACCTGATCTTCCTTCCTTTCCTGAATCTGGTCTATCTAAATATTTGCCTCAGCTTTTATAGCAAGATTTTTACCCCCCACTGGAAAATGTTAAAACTTGAACTGCTTAAAATTAAATTAAATTGAAGATTCCATTAACGTTATTCCCTTAAAGAAAGTGTTATATATCAATGTCAAAGGCAATTTTTTTCATCTGAGAATAAAACGATTGAATTACAATGTTTAGATTCCATTCGCTGCGAGTTTAGATACCCTAAAAAACAAAAACAAAATCTGAATGATGAAGACTTTAGAATAATGCATAATGAATTTAAAGATGATGAGTATTTTAATTTAATAAGGAGAAAGGGGGGTTTTCATATGATTACTTATATTCTTTGGATAAATTTAAAATGAAGCATGTGTGCCCCCTCAGGATTTTTTTAATAAACTTAGCAATAAGAAGAAGAATATCAGCATGTCGTTAATG
Source organism: Leptarthrus brevirostris (assembly GCA_964036015.1). Classification (NCBI taxonomy): domain Eukaryota; kingdom Metazoa; phylum Arthropoda; class Insecta; order Diptera; family Asilidae; genus Leptarthrus; species Leptarthrus brevirostris. Next base: position 72,771,892 of record OZ038371.1, read on the forward strand.
TATGGATCAAATTTAATTCTAGAAATATCTGACAAAATTTACAATTATATTTAAAGTGTGATGCTTTATTGCTAGCAGACATTTTTGAGAATTTTAGAACTGTATACATAAATATCTATGAGTTTGACTCGAATCATTATTACACAACACCAGGATTGTCATGGAATGCTATGTTAAAACACAGCGGTATTCCGGGAGGTTTAACACAATGTTCCTTACGTTATTCTCTATCTAATGAGAGATTTGAATTTTTTAAAAGGTTTAAAATATTTGGTTTAGATTGATGTTAATAATTTATATAGATGGGTTATTTCGGAGTCACTTCCATATACAGATTTTTGTTTGGATAGATAATTGTGATATTGAAGAAAGAACCGAAATAAAAAAAGCTAAAGGTATTAAAAGAACAGCTGTAAATACTTTAACCCTAGATAATTACAGAGATTGCTTATGTAAGAAAAAATTATTTTATGGCAACATATTAGGATTGAGAAATTTTCCAAACATCTTTTAACGTGTTCTCAATAATATAAATTCAAAGGACTTTCAATATTTTTTATTTTCCAAGCATGTTTTAACATGTCAAACAGCTTACATTTAAAAGGAAATTGCGGTTATAAGAATTTTGTTTGTTAGGGTCTTATCTTTGATTAAATATTAGTTCGAGTAAAAAAGCCAAGTATTTTTTTTATTAGTTTTCAAAGTAAAGCAATCAGTGAAACTGAAAATACATGAAATTCGTGTTCGTAGTGAAATTTAAATAATCTAACATGCCTCAGCTACCAATAATCCATGAAGCAGTCATCGAAGACTTTGAAGTGCTCGAAGAACTGAACTCTGCAAATTTTAAACCTACGATTGCAGTTAAAGACATGGAAGAGTTGTTAGAGTATAAAATCATAGGATGCAGGGATGTAACAACGAAGTATGGGCCCAGGATTCTTTTAGAACTAGAGAATTATCAAGTTTTTCTGCCGCCGAGATACAGCGCTAAAATTACTTACCGCACAATCGAGAAACTTAACGATGGAGGCTTCTATGTTGTTAGGAAACCAGCAAATGGGAACTATTTTAATTTAATATTTACAAAAATAACATCTAGTAATGGATATTACTTAAATTTGTAAATAAAAAAAAGTTCTATTAAATATATGTTTATTTTAACTTCACCTCTCCCAATTCTCTATATGGATCCTAATGATATTTTAGAGACATACATGACTCTAGAAGATGGCAACAGGAGTCTAATATTACATTTGATATCTGATGAGCCGATTTCTTCTACATTTTATTTTGATTTCAATTTTATACCCTGAATGTACTTGGTGTATGCAATTAGTGGATCCTAACTTCGCTAGGAGATAAAGTAATAGGTCGATTTCAAACAATAACAGATAGCATGTGAGAAAAACAAAATCGCGACTAATCATATTATGATTCCCATGACAATTTAATTAATTTTTATATCCCGTGTCTCCAGGGAGCCGGCTTTGTCTAACTGTTTTGATTTAGTGATAAGCAACATAATTTGCAGTGTTTGCTGGAAAGACAATTATGGCTTTTTAGTAATCGATAGAGATAGTTTGTTGAAGAAAGGACGTTATCGAAAAGGAATCGATACATACATTTCGCTATAAATTTAGAAGATCTAGTAAAACAAATCAGTTAAAGCAGTTCATGACGTGCTAAAGCTGGTAATAGACCTGTGAAAGCTGATAGTAGATCTGATATAGCTGTTCATAGACCTGCTAAAGCTGGTAATAGACCTGTTAAAGCTGGTAGCAGACCTGATATAGCTGTTCATAGACCTGCTAAAGCTGGTAATAGACCTGTTAAAGCTGGTAGTAGACCTGATATAGCTGTTCATAGACCTGCTAAAGCTGGTAATAGACCTGTTAAAGCTGGTAGTAGACCTGATATAGCTGTTCATAGACCTGATATAGCTATTCATAGAGCTGATAAAAGCTCTTCATAGAACTGTTCGGGTTGTTTTATAGAGCTGGTAAAGCTGTTCACGGAGCTGAACAAAAAAACTACTATCCCAAGGACCTTTGACCAGAATCTGTAGAGAAATGCATCTAAACCAATTGAAAGAAATTTAAAGCGTATTAGAAATTTAAATCGTATTGAAAAAATGACCTGTTGAAATCGATATTTATAACCTACCAATTGAAAGAAATTTAAAGCACTAGAAATTGTGAAAATTAGAATCATTAATAAATTTAAATAAATAACTAAATTAATAAAATGCTATTTTAAAATTAACAGAAAGACTTTTATTAGTATAAAATAGACATTTAATTCTTATTTATAACTATTGCTAAAATAAATATATGAGAAAAATAAAAATTAAGTGAAGCGTATCTTTGGAAAAAAAATATTTGCATGTGATCACGATCTTAAACATATCTAATGATCATGTGGGTGCAGATATGACGTTTGAAAAATTTCGCAATACGTGTGCTGAATGTTGGAATCATAAATATAGATTTTTGGTGATTTATAAAGACAGCGCAATGTGTAAGGAGTGCTACGGAAAGGGACTTGATATCTTCATAATACTATAAAAGGAAAGGGATGAATAAGGATTTAATAGCTAATACCAACACTTTGGTGGAACCGCTTATCTCTATTCATTTTTCACATTTTTTTCTCATCTATAAAACTTATTTGTTGATTACCCATGAAACTCTCATAAAACTTATTTTGTGATCATTCCATAAAACTTCCTTCAAATTTAATTAAACGATCCCCGCTTATCTCTATATAATTTCGATAGCAGTTAACTATCGATAAGCATGGGATGAATAATGATTTAATAGCTAATACCAACACTTTGGTGGAACCGCTTATCTCTATTCATTTTTCACATTTTTTTCTCATCTATAAAACTTATTTGTTGATTACCCATGAAACTCTCATAAAACTTATTTTTTAATCATTCCATAAAACTTCTTTCAAATTTAATTAAACGATCCCCGCTTATCTCTATATAATTTCGGTAGCAGCTAACTATCGATAAGCATTTTTCATATTTTTTGGTCATCACGATTCCTTTTAAATCATATGTAAAGAATTTAAATTTAAATTTAGAATTCTATAAAGATAAGCAGGGGTCATTTAATTAAATTTGAAGGAAGCTTTGCGGTAATAAAAATAAGTTTAATGAGAGTTTCATGGTTAATCAACAAATAAGTTTTATAGGCGAGTAAAAAAAAATATGAAAAATGAATAGAGATAAGCGGATACTATTTAAGCAATGAACCACTTAAGAGTTTTAACATTCACCACAATGGAGAGTATTATAACAGAAGTTCTTAAGGTGTTGGATACCCCAGAGGATTACGAGGATCCTCATGAACGGCTGCAGGAGCTGGTAAATTCTCCGCTAACCCCGATAAACCTGGTCTATAGGTTAGAATGGAAGTCTGAGTGGTGCGAGGTGGCCACGGATTGGGATAGCCCGGACGATGTTAGACTTTAAACCTATAAATTCTTATTTAATTTCGATATTTCAAAACTATAAACCCTAAATAAACTGGTTTGTTATACGTCACTTTTATTTTGTTTAATTCTACTGCAGCCATATTTATTGTAAATTGCGCAGTACTATGAAAATTGGGCTTTGCAATTAAAACACGAAGACCTAAATGGTTACCTCAACTTTCCCATTCTGTAGCTATCTTAATATCCCTTCTCCGTGTTAAAACATGCTTGGAAATAAAAAAATATTGAATTTATATTATTGAGAACACATTAAAAGATATTTGGAAAATTTCTCAATCCTAATCTTCAATATCACAATTATCTATCCAAACAAAATCTGCATATGGAAGTGACTCCGAAATAACTCATCTATATAAATTAATAACATCAATCTAAACCAAATATTTTAAACCTTTTAAAAAAATCAAAATCTCTCATTAGATAGAGAATATCGTAAGGAACATTGTGTTAAACCTCCCCGAATACCGCTTTTCATGAAATTATATAATACATTTCTATAATTCTAATTTAATTTGGATGTGTTTTAACATAGCATCCCATGACAATCCTGGTGTTGTGTAATAATGATTCGGGTTAAACTCATAGATATTTATGTATACTATTCTAAAATTCTCAAAAATGTCTGCTATCAATAAAGCATCGCATAATTATAAATTTTCTCAGATATTTCTAGAATTAAATTTGTTCCATACATTAACGACATGCTGATATTCTTCTTCTTATTGCTAAGTTTATTAAAAAAATCCTGAGGGGCACACATGCTTCATTTTAAATTTATCAAAAGAATTTAAGTAATCATATGAAAACCCCCCTTTCTCCTTATTAAATTAAAATACTCATCATCTTTAAATTCATTATGGATTATTCTAAAGTCTTCATCATTCAGATTTTTTTTTTGTTTTTTAGAGTATCTAAACTCGCAGCGAATGGAATCTAAACATTGTAATTCAATCGTTTTATTCTCAGATGAAAAAAATTGCCTTTGACATTGATATATAACACTTACTTTAAGGGAATAACGTTAATGGAATCTTCAATTTAATTTAATTTTAAGCAGTTCAAGTTTTAAAATTTTCCAGTGGGGGGTAAAATACTTGCTATAAAAGCTGAGGCAAATATTTAGATAGACCAGATTCAGGAAAGGAAGGAAGATCAGGTATGTTGCAGAGTAATTAATATATGCGTAAACAAAAAAATGTTATTACAGAAATAAAATGGAAGGAAAATCTATCGTAAAGACTCCTCGCGAACAATATACTTTTAAGATACAATTCACCCCAGTATGGGATGAAATGATATTAGCGGTGCACTGGCTTTCGGAATAAATGCGCTGATGTATTTACTGGAAGAACATTACTTAAACAAATTTCAACAACACATTCAAAAATATCTAAAAAATGGTGCATATGAACCTGTTCGGGTTATAACACGATTCAAATACATCAATCGATGTACTGAATACAAATTTGAAAACATCGAACTTAATACAAATCTTAAGGATGGTGATATTAAACAGGAATATCTAAATAAAGTAACACAGCCTATAATTCAGAAAATGGAGGAATTTCAGAGACAAAAAGATGTTCTTGTATTGACAATATGCTTTGTAAAATTCATTTTCGAAAATCATCAATCAGTGGAACCGCAGTCAGAGATTCAAACAGTGGAGATCAACAACACTGTGTATGAGATGGATGAAGATTGCAATTTAAAATTTATCGAAAACAAAATGGACGAAATACCAGGATTTAGAAATATGTAAATTAATTATATAAAATAATGATCTGTCAGGAAGAGTTAATAGAACACTGCCGATTTTAAATTAAATTTTAAATTAAAATTGATTAAGTGAATTACGAGTGTTTTTATTTCGAAGAAATTTAGTATTTTGTAATCGCATTTTGTTTGGGGTATACCCTTTTTCAAATACATGTTTATACTTGCTAATGCAAACAAAGTAGAAGACAAACCAAAAATAAAGTTAATAATTTTTTAAACTGTGATAATTTTAGTAAACCAAACTTTGCTGCAACCAAAAGATTTAATGGTGATATTAGAATAAGTCTTGACAATAGTAAGCATCTGTTGAACATTTGAATATACTTAAGAACACAAAATTAGTGTCATTCATCGTGATAAATATAAATTCCATCATAAGAGCTTAAGATCGGAAAGTGTTAACAGCTTTTGATCTATGCAAAGTACTAAAATCAGTATATTGTTTTAATCAATTCCATTGTCTGAATCAAAGAGCTCTATGAATGCATTAAAACTTCAATTCATACTTTAAACTACTTTTTGGAGATTTCTATAATGGATTATATAATGAAATGTATCTTCTAAGTCACATATCAATTTCCTTGAGCCTAATTCAGGGGATTTTTATATTATTTGCGCAAAATGGTAGATCATTGTGTATGTCATGAAGTGATTCTAGATAAGTTAAATCTACTTCAAATATATATATATAATTTCTGAACTTTGAGGAATGCTCATTATATCGATATCCGTATTTTCTATCCCATTGAAATTCTTCATATGATAAGAATTCAGACATGTCACACCCATATAAATTATTGGTATCGAGGTAAATTAAATATGTTGAGCTTTGTGATAGGGTAACATTTTCCATACACTTTTATTAGCAGTAGAATGCCTGCGAGAACATATAAAGTTATACACATTAACGTCAGTTAATAATTATTGTAATTGAATCTTTGTATACTTAAGCATAGCATCCCAAAATAATCCTGGTGCTATATAATAATGACAATATAAATAGTCTACAAATATTTTGCATTCGAATCAACCGCTACCAATTTCTTGAAATTCTTCAGATTTTGTAATAATTTCTTTCATCATTCTATCGAGTATGTCTGGAAATTGAAAATTATCGGATGCTATGTTCATCTTTGCCTGAGAAGATTTTATATCTAAAGCTACTTCGTTTTCATCTACATCATCAGTTTTAGCATATTTCATAAATTTGCAAAATAATTCAATATTGAACTTTATAGCATTTTGTTTCTGTAAACTTGCTTCAAGAAGATTTTTTACTTGAGGTTTGATTTTGTAGAAAAATTGTTTTGGATCCAATATTCCTTCATCATCATTTTCCAATAGAAAGCTTTCAATACGATTATTAAAGCCCTGTTTAATGCGCTTTAAATTTCTTTCATTGTTTCAGCTGTATTTCTCTACAAATTTTGAAAAGATCATTGGGATAGTAGTTTTTCGTTCGTTTATCCCGGTGAGCTCACAATTTGAGTCGATTGTTACATGACGCATACAAAAATTAAAATTTTAAATGTCATATAGGGTTGTTAGCTGTCAGTTTGGTATAAATTTAAACCATAATTACGATTCAAGAAAAAATATGGTTTCCCTTATTAAGATTATTACGACTGAAAAAAGAAGAAACGAAGTTTAAGGCTATGAAAAGATTTTTATTTTCTTAAGTTCTTGACATGATAAATCTCTCTAAATTATCAAAAGAGAGCCATTCCAGCTACCTCGATTTTGTTTGTTCTATCGGCCCAATTCAAAGTTTTTGAGTCTATTTTTATAAAGTGCTGCAACGGCAACAAACCCGGAAGCTGACATTTTGCCAAAATTACATAACAAACTCAAAGTAAACTGAACTCGGTGAAATCACAATTTGAGTTTATTGTTACATGAAGCATATAAAAAATTTATTTTCTTATGTTCTTCACATGATAAATCTCTTTAAAGTATCGAAAGAGGACATTTCAGCTACTTCGATTTTGTTTGTTCTAGTCTAAATTCAAAGTTTTGAGACAATTTTTAGAAAGTGCTACAACAACGGCAATGATCTTGTTCATTTCTTCTGCAGTTCAAGGTTGTTATATGGGTTTGGTAGCTGCTAGTTTGATATAAATTTAAAGCATAATTACGAATCAATGGTTTCCCTTATTAAGATTATCACGGCTGAATCGTAAAGAAACGAAGTTTAAAGCTATGAAAAGATATTTATTTTCTTTGCAATTTCTGCACATGATAAACCTCTCCAAAGTACCGAAAGAAGCCATTCTAGCTATCTTGACTAGACGTTTATTACTTATTAACGGAGTTATGCAAAGCGATTCATGTTATTTTTAAACATCCGATTTATTCCCTTAATTACAGAAATTCCTTTGGCTATTCCTCAATGGTGTTATGCCGTAATCGGTGGAATGACTTACTTGCTAGTTGCATAAAACACGAAATTATTTCAAAATATGACCTCGAATTAATGTCTTTATTTAGATCTGGAAAAGAAATTACATGATAATCTTTTAAAGTTCGAGGGTACAATATTCTGCTTCCAATTAAAGTCGCATCATGTTATTCCATTTAGCTGATAAATCTGTACTGCGTAATTAAAAACTCAAAACAACAAACTCTTATCTTCAGCACGAGGTCAGGTTCATCTACAAAACCTTATCACCCAACGACCTTAACATTGCCGCCAAATTATTAATTTCTACGCAGTCACCAGCTCGCTTATCAATCACAGCTCGACCAGAAAAACATGTTAAAACTTGCTTGAAAACAAATGATATCATAGAAATAAGAATTTGCAAAAGAAATTAAAAAATAATCTTCATCTATTTACTCAAAGTGGTGAAATCTGTTATTACGCAATATTCTGTTTTTCCAACTAAATTCGCATCATGTTATTTCATTTAGCTGATAAAACTGTACTTCGTAATTAAAAACTCAAAACAACAAACTCTTATCTTCAACATCAATTGTAGCCTCCAAGACTGAATACCCAATATCCAAGATGGCCGACAGGTGCCTTATCTTACTAAACAATCTAGGTTCAGATCCAAGGTTTAGATCTAAGTCCAGATGCAAACCAAAGAAGAAGAAGAAGACCAATTGTAGCCTCCAAGACCGAAAACCGAAAATCCAAGATGGCCGACAATCCTTATCTCTTTTCCTTATCTCTCAATTGTAGCCTACAAGACCGAAAACCCAAAATCCAAGATGGCCGACATCCTTATCTCTCTTCTGGAAGAAGAAGACCAATTGTAGCCTCCAAGACCGAAATCCAAGATGGCCGACAGATGCCTTATCTTACTAAACAATCTAGGTTCAGATCCAAGGTTTAGATCTAAGTCCAGATGCAATCCAAAGAAGAAGAAGAAGACCAATTGTAGCCTCCAAGACCGAAAACCGAAAATCCAAGATGGCCGACAATCCTTATCTCTTTTCCTTATCTCTCAATTGTAGCCTACACGACCGAAAACCCAAAATCCAAGATGGCCGACATCCTTATCTCTCTTCTGGAAGAAGAAGACCAATTGTAGCCTCCAAGACCGAAATCCAAGATGGCCGACAGGTGCCTTATCTTACTAAACAATCACCGACCTTGACCTTTGACCTTCGGAATCACGCTTTCTTATCTCTGCACATCCAAAAATTGTTATGAGGTTTCTGGCTCATGAAAAATGTGCAAAAATGTGACGTCAGACCTCGATTTCCCTCACAATTTAACCAATTTTAAGGTGCACATTGCACATTTGCGCCAGAAACCTCATATTTATACTACTCGACTCTATTAAAGTAGCGCCCTGTCCAGGCGCTGCTCTTCGTTGTAGAGGCGCTGCTCTTTGTTGTAGAGGCGCTCGAGCCTCGATACCTCATTATAGCGAGCCCGCTTCTTTGCCTCTTGCTTTAAGAGCAATAACTGGGGCAGGATCCTGGCTGGCTCACCAAGCTCTCGCTTTAGGATATTCAAGATCCTCCTCATCCAGGTTTTGTCTCCTCTGCCGAAACCCCCCTCTTGCTCAGCACCTTCTTTGACGAAGGTGCAGGCATGACCTCCTGGTCAGGCTTGCGCTTTGTGCACCTCTTCTTCTTTTTCTTCTCCTGTCCTGATTTTGTGAGCTCCTCATCCGAGCTCACTACTTCTACCCGTGTTGGGGTGGCACCGTTTACAGCCAGGACCGGAGTGGTCTCTGGAGTACTTTCCTCGGGCACTTTTTCTGCAGTTTGCTCCAAGAGAGCAGGCGCAGCACTGGGCACCTGCAGTTGTGCCCGTGCAGGTGGGACACTCTGCAGCAAAATTCAATACCTGATGGCAGGCGAAACATCTTGCCGCGGTGCTCACCTCAATCCAATTTCTGGACCCGAGCATGCTGCAGAAGAAGCCCTCTGGAAGCACACATCCCTGGTTTAGGGAGACGTATGCTTCCCGGATAGAGCTGAGGATGCCCTTGCCCAGACCTTGGTCCCCAATTTTGAGTGGAACCGCTCGAACTTTGCCGTGAACCTTGCCAAACCTTTGCAAGAAGGCTGCGAGGTCCTCTGGCTTATCTCGAAGTGGGACCCGAGAAAAGCAGACTCTCGTCGGCTTCACTGTCACCGGGTACGGTTTGAGGTGTCTACCACCCACATCGATGCCCTCAAGCATCAGCTTCGTGGACGCTTCAATGGTGGTGGTATACACCTCCACCATACCGCGTCCGACCAGACCAAAGGAGAATATTTTCTCCAATGGGATGACCTGTGACAGGGCTCGCAGGTATGTACTTTGTGCAACTCCACGGAGGTGCTCAAAGTACATACCGTACCTATCATCCTGCCACTGGGCGTCAAAAAGCCCTTGAAGGTCCGCACCTGATCTAGGCCGAGATTTGCCTAAGTAAGCCGGGGGCTGACGAGGAGTCACGTAGCTACCTGAAATTGTGATGAATGAACTCTTTACAGAACTACCACTTACCTGCTGGGCGTAACTGGTCCATGTTACTACCCCGGAGCTGGTTAGTGCTGCTTCTGTTGGCGCTGGGTTGCTGGTCACTTTCTTGGAACCGGATAGGTTTGGACGCATTATGACTGCGGATGGCGCTGGGGCATCTTTCGACGCAGCCCTGACAACGTCCGCCAGTTTCGGAGCTTTAGCTACTCCTTTTGTAGCAGCGGGTGCTGCCTTCGCAGCGACAGATGGAGCTGTCGTCGCATTGACAGCTGGTGCTGTTGTCACAGTGACAGCTGGTACTGTCTTTACAGTGGCAGCATTTGCTGCCCTCAAAGAAACGACGGTGGCTACTGATTTTGTTGCGGCGAATGCCGCAGAAACGTTTGCGGCGGATGCTGCCACAATTTTTCCAGTAGATGATGGAGAGCTATATGCGGCAGAAGTCGCTGCGTTTTGGTTGTCTTTCGTTCCTGCTTTCGTAGCTGCTTTTGCCACTTCCTTCACTGGTTTGGCCTCTTCAGTGGGCCCTTTTTTTGCCTCTTCGGTGGGCACTTTTTTGAAAAATGTTCCGAGGTCGACCTTTTGACCTCGCTCCTTCTTCTTTCGTAATTTGGGGGGCTTTCTACTCCCCCCAGTATCGCTGCTGCTACTGCCGCTCATTTTGAGGACAGTAGCAAGTTGGCTTTGAATTAGCTTTCTTAAATGGCTACTTTCTATTAAAAATTTTGGTCGTTACCACGGAAACCACAGAATAACAAAAATTTTGAAGAAATGTCAATAATTTTTCGATTTTCAGAAATTTTAATTTTAAATAATTTCGCACAATAGTCTTAGAATTTAACAACTTTTTTGGCACAAACGTTCAACAATGGCACATTTTACAGTCTTTATACACTTTTTGGCTCTTTGGCTCTTTTATATCCGCTTTTTTAACACTTTTTCGCACTTATTAAAATTGACGCGTCCGTCCACTTCCACACAATCAATAATAATAATAATAATAACAGTTGTTTATTAAATATAAATAGATATAAAAATAGGATAATAACTGACAAAAATTAGATCTAAAACAACTAAAGGTAATGACCGAGGTCGTCTACCAGGTTAGCGTTCTACCTATCTACCTAAAGACTCCTAATATAATAAGATGAATTCAAAGATATTATTACAATATTAATTAATTCTGTACAGCAATACCAATTTCAATTTATTTATCAGTATACATAGTTACGCTATCTTTCATTTCAATCTTGCCTACATCTATATACATGTTAGCTTTTTGATCACAGACCCATTCAAACAATCAATATACCTAACAATTACATGGCGATACACTCTCTAGACCCTGGATGAACGAAAGAAGAAAAAAGAAAAAAAAAAAAACAAAAATAAAATAAAGAAAGGCACATTAAAAGTTCATTTCATTTAAGAGGAACTCTCTTCTTATAGTAGCATTCTTTAAAAATTCAAACAAATGATCCCAGCTCTTGCCTTTCAGAAACTCAGCAACTTCCTCAGGAGACAATTCAAATTTCCCCAGGTATCTATATCTAAGGTTTTTTAATTGAGGCCAAAGACCGAGAAAGTGGTATGTATTCTCTGGCTGGTTTAAATTACATAGGTCACAGTTGCCATCTGTATTGTTTTTCCATGCACGGGCGTTCAAATTTAGTAGTCCCCCTCTTGCCTTAAAGATTAAACGTGTCTTGTAGACCCCGTATTCATCTACGAAGTAATTGCGGAATGGCGAAAGAACAAGTTGATTATACATATCATGGTAACCGCCTGATTCTGCTTTATTTCTCATGCCAAAAACTGTGCTGAACTTACCTCCTCTCGGAAATGTATGACCCCTTGCAGGGTTGTAAAAGAATGCATCCTTTTTATACTGCATTCTTTGAAGTCACTGCAAATGATTGATTCTTTATGTTTCAACTTATTAACTTCACGTCGGTACTTCATCCTTAAAAATCGAAATCACCATTCATTTTGAAGTCAATGACTGGTGCATTCATTTTACCCAAAGCTTAGCTTGAAGTCATGAGAGTGAAATATTTTATGATTTCATCGAAATCACTGAAGTTGTATTTAAATCAATGGTATTTATTTGAAGTCAACTAAAAGCAAGCTTCTGAGATTTCACTGATTTCAGTCAAATTCATCAATATCAATAATTGTCCAAAAAACGACGTTAATGGAATTCTGCTTTTGAATGTACGTTTTTATTTATAAAAAGTTTAATCAATTAAAAAAGGAAACAAAAAAATATTTCATTTACAAAATGTTAAATGACTAACATTTTCTTAAATCATTGAATATTATTTAAATCGTTAACCTTCAGTAGCAGCAATTTCTCAAAATTTCTGTCTGAAAGTGCTCCACGTCGAGGAATGTTAAGCAATCCAGCAAATGAAAATAGGCGTTCGACCGCCTCGGATGAGGGTAGGGGTGTATTGTACTTGAGGAATGCTTTCTTCATCGTTGGGCATCGATTTAACATTCCAATCGACGTAGATGAATCTGCAAGATATGCATAGTACTCATTTTCTCCAGAAGCTCTCGCAGAATTAGATGTTTCTACTAACTCATCTAGAATGTAATTTGAAAAGATTATAATAAACTTTATCCGTTCCCAATTAGTATATTTAATTTTTCTTACCTGAAATGCTAAAATCGAAAAATGAATTGTCACTAATTTCCTGGGGGTTATTTCCTCCTGGGAAATCTGAGTTCATGTTATCTTCAAGTCGAATCAATTTTTTTAGCAAGGTACTTATTTGAGTAATTTTATCATCATTAAATGATGGGTTAAGTGCTGATATCCATTTCAGTTTTACAGAAGGACAAAGTACAGATGCGACAATGGCGTCATTCACTTCTGTTGCCAAATCAAAATACTCGCGAAATCTTTTTACTAAAGCATCCTCTAACATTGAAACTGTTTCGGAAGGATATACTTTTAAAGGATTATTAATGTGAATTTTTCGATACTACTTTTTAATTGTAGCCAGCGTGGAAAGTAGATAGACATAAACCATGCCTTTTTCTCGTTGGAGAAAATCCAAGGCTTCCGAAATGGGTTTTAATAAACGTAAATAATCCTCTAAGTAGTCAAAATCGTTTTCGTAAAATTTTTGGATTTCAAACCTCCTGCACAATTCATTAATTTCACCCTTATGTGCAACTAGATCCTTAATGGAATCGTATAAGGAGTTCCACCTTGTGACAACTGGATACTTTAATTGTGAGCCCAAAACAGCAACGATTTGCTCAGAACTTTTAGGCCTGTTCCATAAGTTTGAGCATTTTTGCATAATCTTTTTAAAGATAAATTAAGTGTTATTAAGATTAAATCAGATTAATAGGCAATGCATATGCCATATTGTAATCAAGAATTTTATCGATTTTATTTTATGTTACGTCAGTTAAAATTTCGTATTCGAAAATGTTATATGAGTAATGAGTAAATACCAGTAAATTAGTATGACTTGCGAGGTGCATTTTATCATTTATGTTTTGGCCAGAGCTAAGTACTGGAATGTGTTATGCGATTTTTTTAACTTTTTCCAAATATGTTTGTTTATTATTTGAAATATTTTTATTAATTGCAAATAAAAATATATTGTAAAGAAAAATGTTCTTCTTGCAAGAAAAAATACATGTATTTATTTTTTCATAATCATGAACAACAGATCCAAACAAAAAGCATGACGCATAAAATGTTTTTAAAAATGCAAGTTAGAATACTTTTTCACAAAATATATATTATGAAAAAGGAAGAAGAGGATCATAACATAAAATAAAATTTATTATACGAAATTTGCTAGAATAAGGTCCAATATGTACTTACGTTTTTATGTTTGTCGTAGTTAGAAGTGTTCTCCTGCAAAATACGTGTAAAGTAGAGATGGGAACCGAATCGAAAGGTATCAATGCTTGGCATTGCAATATATCCGCATCTTTCGGTACTTAGACTTAGATACAAATATACCGTTGAAAAAGTATCGATACTCAAAAGTATTGGAACCATATGGATAAAAAATTAAAAAAGTCATTTATGGTGTAGAAACTGCATATCTTTTTCTTTTTTAAGAAGGAGGGGAAATCTATTTACGTACGGAGTGCCGGACTACCGTCCGGGTGGACTACCGGCTAAAACCTCTCCTCCCAGCTCCAACCAGCCCCGGACCGTTTTCCACATTACTTCGGGCTGAGCCTTTTCGCTTAGCCCAAAGGACCAACGTGTAGAAATTGCATAGAAATTACAATTATTATCTTATTGGCTTTTTGTTGTTGTTGCAAAACAATTTGCAACAACTTTATCGTTGAAAAATATCAAAATATGCATTTAATTGATAATTTTTTTTTAAACGAAGACGCATCTCAGCGGATGATGTCATATATCCTTTTAGCAAATAAATAATTTGAAATTTCGCAAGAACAGCTAAAAAATCAGATGAAATAATGAACAAATAAATTTTGATTTTAACAGAATATAAACTTCTTCAAATATGAACTTCATACAGATATTGAATTTAAATATACATAATAGTGTTTTACTTATATATTTATTAACCTTCCTTTCTAGTCGACGACGTTCCTTTTAATCGCAATTGAATGTATATAAATGCACATGCATATACCATAATAGAAAATGTGTAATAACCACGTTTTCTTTTAAAGTATATGCGCACATTCAATTGACATTAAAAGGAACGTCGCCAACTAGAAAGGAAAGGTGAATGAAAGAAATCCAAATTTCTTTCGATAAACAGGAAATCTATTTTTAACCGACTTCCCAAAATCAAAGAGGTTCTAAGTTCCACGCGTATTTTTTTTGTTTTTTGTTTTTTTTATGTCTGACCGGGAATAACTTCGTAACGCGTCCACCGATTTTGATGATTCTTTTTCTTGGTAAGGCGGGGGTGGGGGTGGAACCTAACTTTGTAACGCGTGGTCCGATTTCGATGGTTCTTTTTCTGTTGTATAGAGTGTGATCCCCCATTGCTAATAGGAAAATAAATTGGTCCTATGGTGCGGAGTAGGGGTGAAAGGGAGGAGTAGTCTAACTTCGTAACGCATGGACCAATTTGGATAATTCTTTTTCTGTTGAGTTGAGTATGCTCCCTGGTTGATACCACGAGAAAAAAAATGTTGGTGGGAGGGGGTGGAGGGTGGAACCTAACTTTGTAACGCATAGACCGATTTGGATGGTTCTTTTGCTGTTGTATAGAGTGTGATCCCCCATTGCTAATAGGAGAATAGTTTGGTCCTATGGTGGGCGGTAGGGGATGGTTAGTAACTTCGTAGCGCGTGGACCGATTTCGATGATTCCATTTCTGTTCGGTAGAGTATGTTCCTTGATTGATACCATGAAAAAAAAATTTGTGTGGAATGGAGGTGGGCAGGGGGTTAAACTTAACTTTTTAACGCGTGAACCGATTTGGATGGTTGTTTCTTCGTTGTATAGAGTAAAAGACACTAAAAAATGAAAAATAAAATAGTTTTTTAAAAAAAAAGTTGAACCGACTTCACAAAAAACGCTAAAAAGCATAAAATATTTTTAAGTTTAATATTTATTACGACATTTTGAAGTCGGTGCAAATTAAACAAATAAAACAACTACAGAACCACAATTGAAGGTAATAATACTACCTAAACGTTTCAGGTCAAGGGATCATAAGAAAGGACGATTAAGTACTTTTGTTGTAGTTGTTTGGGTTGTTTGATTTGCATTGACTTCAAAATGTCGTAATAGATATAAAATTAAAAACGATGTTATGCTTTTAAGCGCTTTTTGTGAAGTCGGCTTAATTTTAAAAAAAAAACTATTTTTTAGCTTTTACATACTGCCACACGGCTAGCGATTCAACCCATACACCAAATAATAAGACGGTGTGTGTCAATATTTCGAGTATTGAACGAAAAGTATCGAGGATTGGTAGTATCGGGGGCTGAAAGTACCGATTACAATACCTCGAGGTATTGAAAGGAAAGTATCGATACTCCGGTATATCGATACAGTATCGCCCATCTCTAGTGTAAAGTCTGTTGAAGCAAGTAAATTGAGTATATGCGTTGCACATTTGACATGCTTCGGCAAAGAATTTTCGAAAAGGCTGTTTCTGAACTCAGGTGTTTCCATTTCCTCGTAATCTGAAGAGTCCTCCCCATCTTCAACATTGACTTCGTAAGAATTTATAAGGGATTTCTTCATTCCAAATTCTCTGAAAGCTTTCAAAAATTTTGCACCGTTATCTGTTACAATTGCCACAATGTTATTACAATTTAAACCAAGCTTTAAGTGAATTTCTAGGATAATATCATTTATTCGGTCGTATGTATGTGATCCGGCAAAACGCTTATATGCCAGAGCAATTGATTTCCTTTGGTAGCATTCATTTAACCAGTGGCATGTGTAACCAAAAAAGCTCCGGTGTTTTGTTGACCATACATACATTTAGGTTATCCATCATGGATGAATAAGTTTCGTCTATTATTTTCAAAGTGGTTGGCCTGCTCATTACTTTAAGTTTAGCATTGGCAAATCTAATTAGATCCCTGAACGACTGATCCTCTACAATTGATATTGGTAGCATGTTATTTGCAATGAACCGTACCAGTAGATCTTGAAACTGATTCGGGTTAGACTTCCTTGGTCTATGATCGACGGCTTTCATTTTTTCATATTCTATTTTTTCTAAATGTCTAATAAAGTTAGAAGTTACTTGTAACTTGGATTGGCAGAAACAACACTCAACCAATACTTCATTTCTTTTCCGTTGAAATTCTGTAGTGTTAACTAAAAGGAAGCAACGTATTTTAATGATGGAGATTTAAATATGGAGCGAATATAATACAAAAATCTTGGATCATAAATATGGGGTCAGAATACGTGAAATTTTTACATAAAAAATCGATTATTTTAATTACTTAGCACTCACATAAAATTTCAAGCATTTTCCATCTGTGAAACGCATAATACCCTACAGATTTCATCTAGGGTATACAAATGTCAATAACTTTTCAAGAGAACCAGCAAACTGCTACAGACGAAATAAATTCAACAAACCTGCTTAATTACTTTGAAAAACTGCCCTGAAACGATGATATTCCCGTCGTTACTATTACTTTCCATATTGGTCGACCAAGATATTGATGATAATGGTAAAGATGACACTGTACCGTTTTCAATGTCATCGGCATTCGCTATCTCCGTAAAAATCTTCGTCCACATCCATACTTCCAAATTTAATAAGTAAACTTTTTTATATATTGTATAATAAAAAACAAATATTCCACACACAAAAGATCGCCAGATTCGACTTGAGTGTTTTTTCACAAAAAAAAAAAACAAATTTGGTAAATTTTAAGACAATTCTTCCACGGTCAACTTATAAATGTAGCGCAAATTTACTTTCATTACAATTAACAACCGTCAATGGAGCGAACGGGACTGAACTGAAAAGTTATTTCAAATGCACTAAAAAGTTATTGCATAACAATGACTCACCCTGCACAACTCGAGTTAGCTGACTTCAAGTGAATGTAATTGATTTAAATGGAACTTCACTGACTGCAACTAAATCACAAAATATTGCATTCCCGTGAATTTTCGTTAAGCTTTAACTAGAATGATTGCATCAGTCATAGACTTCAAAATTAATGGTGATTTACTATTTTGAATTCCAAATTCCAAACGGGTGTGCTGAATTAAGAAATTGTTCAGACAATTCTAATGAATTATATGCTCAAATGATTTAAATCTTTAACAACTGGTACCAGTTTAAATCACTCATATCAAGATTAAGGTGTAGATTATATTTCTCTGCTACCGAATACCACTATATACATATATATATACATTGTTTCGTATAACATACTGAGCTATAATTTTTGGGAATCTCCCGTCTGGGTATTTCATAATTTTTCGTATATAGTCAGTATGCATCTTAAAAGTATACATGAATATACTACTTAAACCGGTCTCAATTTGCAGCATATAATTTGGTGTATTTGAGGGAAGTCCATACAATCTCTTGATGAAGAAACGCAAAGAAGAATGATGAAACGAAAGCACGATTACAATCCTCGCATAAGACTTCTTCAAACGTTTTAGATCACGTCGGAGCTTGTTGACATTGCGGGCACGTTCCATCGCATCTGTGACGGTTTTTAGTATTATACGCCACATGAAATTCTTCACAAAAATAGTCGCAACAAAACGCTGCAGTCAGTGATGTTTTAACATTATAATGGCCATCGTGATACAATAAATTTAAACGTTTTTAGCCGTCACCAATGTTCCTCAAAAATCCTTCAAAAACAACATCTCCACCTTTTCTCCCATGCTGGTATACAACTAGCTTATAATACCTTAAATAATCTTAAAATTGACGAAGTTCTGGAACCCCACAACCTTCGGCTGGTATAATAATATCTGCTTTATTAATTAGGTCTGCAGCTCTTTGTGTTTGTAGGTTTGCTCTATTTCTCCGGACTTTTTCGTAGTCAGGATCTTTCTCAGTCTTTGCTATTGCAACAATTAAGGCTCGAGGTAGACATAATCTATCGTTGTTCTTTATGGTAACAATTCCTTAACGCACAGCACATTCTTCGTTGAAATTATTATATTAATTGGCGCGATTATTTCCACGACCCACCGGAAGTCTTACTGAAGTAGCCCCCAAACAGAAAGAGTCATATTAATTAATTAAATGTTGAGTTATCGAATGTTATTAGATTTCCATTAACATATACCTTGAGATTTGCTCTGAAAAATTTTTGATATCATCTCCCAAAGGTCCTCCATCCTTAGTTCGCTAACATTTCCGCGAACCCAGCCCGTAGGCTCCACATAATTTGGAATAGAGTTAATTTTAAATTCAACCCTTCGACCGCAAACATTAAAACGCTTCATATTTGTTAACGATTCTCTTACAATTGTAAAACGAGACATCTTTTAATTCTATAATTAAAAAATTTACTAGATAAGATCTCTTGTAAATGACTAGGCACCGAATATACAGAAATTGAGAATGCTAGCTTTTTATACAAAAAGTTTTAATTTTAAATGTGAATTATATAAGTAAAAATATACAGAATTCTTCTTTTTAGGATGATGACAATAAAAAACGGCTCAATTGCTTTAGAAATTGTAGTATAATTCACTGTACACTTTTAATTTAAAATAAATTCTCTTATTCTTTAGAAAACCACTTCCTCCTGGCATATATCGTGCTAATCTATATCTAACCTATCCTAATTGAAAATTTCCATAATTCTAAGAACCCATTCAACATACTTTGGGTTTAATTTAAGAACCAACGATACGTATGCATACTTTAATCTGCTTATCAATGAAAACAAAAACCATTCTACAAACCACAAGTTTTATAAAAATTCCTGTGAGGAGGAAATGCTTGAAAACACCCTGCTATAAAAGACGGGTCAAATATTTAGATTTTTATAGTATATTCAGGGAAAGAAGTCAGGTTTGTTGTACCATAACTAATTCTCCACGATGGGATGAAGACGTATATAAATATTATATATGACAAACCCATCGCACATTTGTTACAACCAGGATCAGCGTGGACCCATAAATATCCCTCACGCAAATGCTTTACGTAAACAG
Organism: Leptarthrus brevirostris; assembly: GCA_964036015.1. NCBI lineage: Eukaryota > Metazoa > Arthropoda > Insecta > Diptera > Asilidae > Leptarthrus > Leptarthrus brevirostris. Next base: position 72,791,742 of record OZ038371.1, read on the forward strand.
TTAATATTAAAAGATACTGTCACCTTTAACGAGGCACAAAAATTAAGACGATTTGATGAAAACATGCTGCTAAGCCAGATAAGAGATAATATGCTCTTAAGTGAAGTATTTATTTCTTATACGGAAAAAGTACTTCCCCTTAGAAATAATGCTCATAAATCTCCAAACTTTGATACATATTGTATATATTGCATTCTCGAAGCAAACGGCTCTGTCCGTCAGATTAAACAATGTGACTATAAATCCTATGAATATTATGATGTCGAACACCGAAAATTTACAGAAATAAGTGAAAAAAAATTTTTAAAAAGAAAACCCTAAACATTTAACAGGCATTATATTATCAACCCCTGACAAGTAAAAGTTTTAATTTTACATGTGAATTATATTGATAAAAAAAATATCCACTTCTTTGTTACAAACACCTGCATTGCTGCCAACCGAAGTTATAATTCACTGAATACTTTCAAATGTTTTAAAATAAATTTTTCTTATCCTTTAGAAACGCTTTTAATTATTTTTGAAAAGCACTTTTTTTAAATTTCAATGTAATATGACACTCGAAAACTTTACAACCGAGACGTTCAACGCTGAATACAGGAAAGTTCGTTTGAACTCGACATCAACTTTATAGTGAAATACTCAACGCTGAATAGACGAATATCATTTAAACTCTATTAAGAAAATCCTAAAGAAAAAACAATGCGCACTTATAAAACGTTTTATATTGAACCATAAAATAATTGTAGTAATAAACTCTACGATAATAATTCTTCACTTTGTCTCTCTCTTTTGATGGTATTAAGTATTCATATGTATAATAATAATAATAAATAAAAAATTTCATCCTGAACTTGAAAAGATACAAAAGGTCTTTGACATTCTTTAGATAATTAGCAAATACAAATTCCCTTATAAGAGCTGACAATCACGAATTTACTCATAGTCGCTCTTGCCTTGTCTGTATACAAATGCCAAATTCTATTCTGTCGATATCGGTTTTAAAAATTTTGTGTTGGAGTTTCATCTAGTTTTCGTTTTTTCGCGAAGGCGTCCAGCAGCTGAGGAAAAGTAAACCCTTTGGTGCTGCTGTTGATAACCAGCCAAAGGTGCTTAACTTTTCTTCATTAGAAACGCCGATTGTGTTAAGAAATTTTTATATTTCTTACGTTGCTCGAGTTTACAAGCAGTTTGTTTTAATTTTTATTTTGAAAATTATCTCGAGTCATGTGAATATTTGCTGCACATTTTGTGCATTTTGTGTCTATATTTAGATCTGGAAAAGAAATTGCATGATAATCTTTTAAAGTTCAAGGCTGTTGTTGTTTCAGCAAATCGTTTTTCTTATCGCCACCCAAAACATTAACGAGTCTGGGGCATTCAACTATTATCGGCAAATTTTTACGCTGACGAAATTGAGTCCACGCCTTATCAGCGTATTTTTATGCTAAAAGAAATCGAGCCAGACAGTTATTAATCAGCGAATTTTTAACAAAATTGCGAATGCTATTTTTAAATCGCTTTTCGGCTAATTGCAGAAGTCCTCCAGAGATGGCGTCTTTAAATTCAATAAGCCAATAAAATCTATTTGTAGCTTGCCACTGCGCGTATTCATATATACGCGGAATAAATAAATTAAAAATTTAATTTGCTATTTTTAGCTCAAAACATTAGTTTATATACTGACTTAAGACTTAAGACTATATCGTCATGCAACCGGATGTTTACCAGTCAACAGGGCGTCCCATCCGGGAATTCCTTGCTATGACGTCATACACCAAGGGAAGCCCCGCCCATTACATCATAGGCTACAATTCTACAAATACCCATGTCTACCGGATGTCTGCCTAAACCGTCCCCATACCTACTAGTGTATTATCAAGAAAGGAACTGCCGTACATGAAGGAGAAATTTAAAAAAGTATATAAGCACCAGACAATGGTCGGACCATGATTTACTGCTTGCGTTTTGGATAAAAATTTGGTTTGCGACCAAAATTTATTAAATCACATATTTCTTGTTATTTCGGTTAATATGGAAAGCGTTCATGTTTTTGATTTTTTGGAAATATAATTTAGTCTGCTTTAAGTTAATAAAAATAAAGCACAACATTCAGCTATGGTTGAATATAATTGGTTAATAGTTAAGTACCACACTGACTTATTGCTTATTGAAAATAATAAGCCAACAAGGGAAAAAGGCAACGATAGAGAGTAGGCTATGAAAAAAAGAATAACGTAGCACAAGAAATACAGCCAAAAAAAATAAACATAACTAGAGCATCTTGCAAAAAAAAATTAAATCCCATCACAAGCTCATACCGCTTTCACTGTTAAAAATTTATCAGATCTCATGTAGAGCCAAGCCTCTAACTCTACAAGGCCTAACTCTACAACCCCTAACTCTAGAAAGCGTACATCTTGGTCAAAAAGTACGGCTTGGCAGTTTCTCGGCCGTCACACAGTCACTCCTATGGACTTATGGTAAGCAATTAAGTCACTGGTCCTTAATTTTGCTTCTGAGTCTGAGCTTTACATAAAATTTTTTTATGGGATCCGTATTTCGTGATGAATATCTAAAATCGGGTGTTTTCAAAATTTTGATCCGATTACTCGTTTAGGCGCTTTTGGGATCGCCGTTTAAAAAAAAAATGGCCAATTTAATCATGGTTCGACAATTGATTTTTGAGGTCTAATAACTTAATTTTCCCACAGACGTAACCCTAGCACACATAATTCCATTAAGCTTCACACGAACCCGATACCTCATTTAATTCTCAAGTTATAAGCCCACAAATGTTCGAACTTTGAGGCCCCGCCCACTTTTTGTTTACGGTCATCCCTCATTTTTGAAGTACGAAAAATGTAGCTCACAATATTGTCGATCAATAAAACTAATAAAAAAAAACAAGAAAAACCATTTCTGTAATTTGTTTCCGTCTATACCGGTAGATTAACTTTAAAATATCTTGTTTAAAGATATTACACAAAAGATTAATTCACCTGACAAAGCTGATAAACTTGACTGAAATATGTGTAAGCCATAATTATTTCTATTTTGACGGAAAATTCTATACACAAGATAAGGGCCTTGCAATGGGAAATCCATCTTCCCCTTTCTTTGCAGAATATTTTATGTCTTATCTTGAAAAGAAATTATTTTCATCACCTCATCATTTATTATAAAATAGTAGTATTATGTTTTATATTATTTTCAATTGTGGTACTGTATTTCTGTTATTTGTTTAATTTGCACCGACTTCAAAATGTCGTAATAGATATGAAATTAAAAATTATTTTATGCCTTTTAGCGGTTTTTGTGAAGTCCGTTAAACTTTTTTTTTAAAACTATTTTATTTTTTACTTTTTAGTGTCTTCTACTCTATACAATGTAGAAAGACCCATCCAAACCGGTCCACGCGTTAAAAAGTTAGGTTTAACTCCCTATGCCACCTCCATTTCACTAAAAATTTTTTCTCATGTTATCAATAAAGAAATATACTCTACCGAACAGAAAAGGAGTCATCGAAATCGGTCGACGCGTTACGAAGTTACTACTCCTCCCATCCCCCACCAACACCATATGTAGTACCAAATTATTCTCCTATTAGCAATGGGGGATCGCACTCTATACAACAGCAAAAGAACCATCCAAATCGGTCCACGCGTTACAAAATTAGGTTCCACCCCTTCCCCACCCCAGCCCCACTAAAATTTTTTTTCTCGTAGCAACAACCAGGGAGCATACTCTACCCAAAAGAAAAAGAATTATCCAAATCAGTCCACGCGTTACGAAGTTAGACTAAACCTCTCCCCACCCAACCCCCCACCCTGGAACAAATTATTCTTCTATTAGCAATGGGGGAACATACTCTATACAACAGCAAAAGAACCATCCAAATCGGTCCACGCGTTACAAAGTTAGGTTCCACTTCATACATACTCTACCCAACAAAAAAAGAATCATTAAAATCGGTCGACGCGTTACAAAGTTATGCCCGGTCAGGCATAAAAAAAATAAATAAAAAATAACAAAAAATACGCGTCGAAATTAGAAACTCTTTGTTTTTGGGTAGTCGGTTAAAAATAGTGTGGTTTAGATATGTTGACGATATTTTTTGTATTTGGACGGGATCAGATCGACAATTAGATGTTTTCCAAAACACACTAACTTGGAAATAAGGAAATCAACTTTTTAGACCTGACTTTCACAAACCAAAATAATTACTTGACCTTTAATATATATATAAAAGATACCTTCTCTGATTCTATGTATAATTCCATATTCTTCTAACAATCGATGGAGTATAAAAATGTCAGCGTTTCATTCCATGATACATAGATTAATTTTAATCCCACTATCGCATAACGCATTTAACGAAGAATTGAAAACGATTTTAACTATAGCTAAAAATAATGGCTACCACAAACGCCATATTTAAAATTTATTATCTAAAAAAATACAAAAAGATTCAATTAAACTTTTATATGCTGGACACAGGTTAGATTCCCAAGTAAGAATATGGAAAAAAGTCCCATTCATTAAAAATACTGACACCAGAATCGGACGTGCTGCAAAAATGCGGGGTATACCAAATTAAATGTGATGATTGTTCCGGTGTTTATGTTGGAAAAACCAAACGAACGTTAAATAGAAGATTATCTGAGCATATTGCAGGAGCTCGAAGTATGATGCCACAATCTGCCATTTCAAAACATTTACAAGATAATAAACATAAAATAAATTCGAATAGTATTAAACTACTACATAACATAGATGGAATAGCAATTTTGAATAGTGCAGAGATTTTTGAAATAAGGAAAGCTAAATACATAGGATAAAATATACTTAATGAACAGTTAGATTTCATGAACAATAGTCCGTTACTAGATCCAAAAAATTTTTGTAACCGGTGAAAGAAATCAGTCGATAGCCTGAGCATGCCTCAATAGGGCGAAACGCGTCGCACTCTGTATATGTAGTGCATTATAAAGAATTGAAACATAATTATCCAAATCCGGCAACATATCACGAAATTAAGTCACGGTCACCCTCTCATACCCTCCCTTTAGAAAATTCTTAACATGGTCCTAGTGCGCCAAGGAACTCTATACCGCAAGAGAAAATTATCGTAGTCAGAAAATCACCGTAGTCAATCTAGGTACAATCATTTATCAATCAGGAAACGTATTCTGTACTACAGAATCAAAATCATCAAAATCGGTCTATGCTTTATGAAGATATGCGCCATCTTCCAACTTTCACCACAAGCTACAAATTTTGTCAGAATATCAGAATACAAATAGATACTCTATGCATTCAGAATCAGTCCACGCGTTACAAAGTTAGGTTACACCCCCCCCTCTTCGCACACCATCCCACCATCTCATAAATTTTTGTCGCCGTACCAATTGGGGAAAATACTCTACCCGAAAATCATCCAAATTGGTCCACGAGTTATGAAGTTACGAAGTTAGGTTTGACCACCATTCACTCCCTCACCCCACTTCACCTTAAAAAAAATAATAAAAAAACACGTGTCGAACTTAGAACCTCTTTGTTTTTGGTAAGTCGGTTAAAAAATCTACTATTTGCTGCAGATTCTTGCATAATAATTTCATAATGAAATAGTTAATTGCAAATTGCTGAATTCGATCATTATAATTTCAGAATCAAAAGTCCTTATGCCACCGACATTTCTTCACAAAAACTTACATCTAAATTTTCGTAAGAAAAAATTATCAATTCTTAAGTGCCCACAAACATTTTCCTATTCCTATATGCGCACAAGCTGCAACTCCTTGATTCACTTATACGGTCACCGTTGTTAAGGAAACAATATCCATGAAGTTCAATAATCATCAAATAAACAAAAGGGGGTTGCAACATAAAATAATTGCTTTAGGTTTTGAACAAAATAAGTGTAAAGAAACAGAAGAGCAACTTGTTAAGCAAAGGTTAATTAAGATAAAGTACCCTGGTAAAGCTGAAAGTGTTTTGCAACCGTACTGTTGACGTGATTATGATATTGACTATAATGAGTAACATAACGCCAAAGTGGGTGCCTAAGAATAGCAGTGATATTCGTAAACTATTTACAAAAAGTAGAGATTTAGAATTTCAGCTCAGATTGTTGGCTAGGAGGTTTACTATGGATATAAACTTAAATTTAGTGGATTGCTACGTATGTAGTTTCTGTCTTTCAAAATTCATCCTAATATCCGAATAACTTATTAAATATGTTAATTTTCAGGAATTCGAGCAGATTGTTGAAGAAAGCAGAAAGTGTTTAGTGGTGAGCGACGAGTTGCAAAACAATTTTAAAACTCAACTAACCTCATCGACCAATAAAAAAATTCAACGTAGCCCTTATAGGATATTAATTCAAAGAAAAGCATTAATTATGGCTGAAAATTTGCAGAAGAAACATTATCAGCTGTTTTTTGTTATCAATAAGACTGTAAGTATACACTAAGGATATAATTAAAATATCCTTAAATTATCAGACTGTTTTACAATATAGATAAAATCGCTTTTGGAATTGAATCCTCAAAATGACATAATAATGAACTGCGCCCTTGTATTATGCAGCTTATTTAATAAATCAGTTGCGATCGCCAAAAACAGTGAACAACTGACTTATGGTGCTAACATTTGTAGCAACACATTTCCCTCGCTATTATTTCAACCCAAAAAAATTAACATTGGCATCATTTTGCAGGTAATTTTTGAATGATTGATTTAAACTAATTTTAAACTAAATAACAAAGTGGTCATTTTTGTAATAATAAAAAACATTCCAATTAGTTTAAATTTTTTGAGATGAGTGATTCTTAAATTTGCAATTTTCACGGTATTCATATCACTATTTTATTTTTAACTTTTGATCTACTCAACGCCGATACATCAAACAAACACCAAAAACTACTAACTTAATCAGTCCGCGAAAAGACCTCCGATTAGGAAATCTAATTTCATATTCCATTATAGCCGCTTTTTCGTTTCAGTCGACTACATAATAAATGTAAATTATATCCGCGTATTCCTCAAAAGTAAGTTTTGTCAATTTATAATAATTTTAGCATAAGAACACCCGTAGTTATCGCTTTGTTTTTCAAGTATGATCGGTATTCTTGCTGACTGACCCGTTTTTATAGCAAAATTTCCATCAGGTATTACTGACAGAACGACGGGATACTAGGGTGTGAACTCTGATTAACCCAAGCAAGTGTCGGCAATAACACAAAACTACACTAACATTTTCATAACTATTTTTAATTTCCTGTGTACCCGAAACAAACATTTTCGACCTTTTAAATTTTGTTTATTTAAAGAATTTTCCACCTAATGCAGTAAAATAATTAGTAGTCAGGGATTTCTAAGGATGTGATTTTTTTAATCCCTTCTCTACCGTGCCATACCTTTTTGTATGGGCAATTTAATAAAAAAAGGTGTATTAATTAAATGAATTTCGGAGAAAATTTGGGAAAATGCTGAATTTTGTTAACTTTTGGTAGTGACTGTACCTGTAATGGTAGGAGTTAGATCAAAACAACAATTTTCTAAAGGTCATTGTGATAGTAGTCTTTTTGCGTTTGTTTGATGTATCTGCGTTGGGTATATCAAAAGGTAAAAATAAAATAGCGATGTGCATGCCATGAAAATTAAATTGAAAGAAGATCTAAAACACCCTGTGCATCCGGAAATAATTAAAATTACTGATTCGTGGAATAACATTTACAGAAGCTCAATCAAGCGAGGTGCCAAATAAATATTTGTTACGTTTCTTAATAAAAAAAACAATCTTTTGATATACACGTGTCCCTAATGAGTTTTCAGGTATAGGGAAAATCACAAACATGAAAATTTCGAAATGCGATATATCGCGATATCTCGGCGAAAAAAAAGATATTTTACCAAACTCAACGGCATTTGAAAGAGGAAAACTTGTACTATAGGATCCTATACATTGTTTTTTGAAAAAAAAATCGCGGTGCAACAAAACCAAAACAAAAAGACTGTTTTTTGCACTTTTAGGTTAGAATATCTCAGACGTGATAGAATAATTCTGCGCCCAGATTTGGTTTCAGTGGCAAAAATTATCTTGAAAACAACTATTCATTGTCCAGGGGCATAACATTTCCAGAATTTTTGAAGAGTAATGTTATTGATGCAATTATATATGAACCTACTTATATAATGATGAATGTGATCTTTTAGTTTGTTTAATTCGATATTATTCAGCAGGACGCTGTATATAAGAGAAATTGTTCCGTTGTGCACTTCGGTAATATTTAGAACAGTGGAGAAGTTTGCAGTAACTAGAAATGAGGATGCCTACCAATTGAAAAAGATTGTTTGAGCAGTAATACTCACAGTGAAATGTTTGACGTGACATTTTGGGGCTAATAGAATAATACCACTTCCTTGAAGTCGTTTAATTCTTATTTTCCACATACGATGTTTATTGTGTTTTCGGAGTTTATAACAACCTTGAATATTGTTATTAAGTCCGCGACTCTAGCTTTGACGGAAACAATTTAAGATAGTGTCGGAAATCGTCTGCACACACACAAGGAATGATTTATACAGATGTGATGTGTTCTCGGATATTATAATTATATATAATATAATTTCATTGTTTTTAGCCTGGGCACTTATGACTGCTAGTTTGGACGTTATATGATTACACAATCCTGAAAATAAAACTCTTTTTTCTCTCCCTCGGATCTTAAAGCTGATTATGAGGCTTTGGGGACTTCTAATTACGAATCTGAACTCGGTTTGTTTCCATCACTTTAGGATTTTGCGCAAAAAACAATCATATGGCCTTAGTTAACACAAAGATGCGCCAAATCAAAGACACGATATTTGTATCGGATGGAATTTCCTAAAATTGGAATATTCTAGCATACATCTATAGGTATTTTCATAGATTTTTTTATGTAGAATTTCAATTCTTTACCGAAATAGGTAGATATATTGATTTTCAAGTTGTTTTCGCACCCAATCTTACAATCCTGAATTGTGCGATTAGATTCCGATTTAGCTTTCAAAATTACATAATAATTCACTAGTACTTCTAAAAGCGAGAAAACCAGTAGTATAATCATGGGGCTTCTGGATCAGGAGCCAAGAGCAGAAATTTTGTTAGGTGTTTTGGTTGAAAGTGTAATTCTAGATAAGAAAATGGCTCCTGATCTAGAAACCCCATGGGATTTTTAAGAGCAAAATAAAAAAATGTTGTTAGGTGTTTTGATGAAAAGTGTAATTGGAAATAATGAAATGGCTCCTGATCTAGAAACCCCATGGCAATTTTGAAAGCAAGAAAGATAATAAGCTGGGGTTAATTGTGGTGATTGTTTTGGCGGCGGCTCGTTATAAATGATAAGGATGAGTTGCAATAAATGATGATAAGGATGGGACCTGGGTCTAGTCCTGGATCTGGACCTGGATCATGGCAAACCCCATGACAATAAGTAAAGAAAAGGTGGTGTTTGGATAGAAATTTTGTTTGATAGAGAGAAAAAAAAGTATTGCTTGCGTAAAATTTTTCTGATAAGAGTTGACCGGTTCTGGTCTGTAGTAACGTTAAATTTACTGATAAGAGTTGAATGTCTGGGCCCGGTCTCTACTAGCATAAATATTTTGTGATAAGGAAAAAAAGCATTTGCTGTAGAAACCTTGAACTTTAAAAGCGTATCATGCAATTTATTTTTCTGATTTAAATATAGGCCAAGATTGTGGTATATTGCGAAATAATGTTACGTCATCCGATCATTAAGAACTATCAAAAATAACAAGTCTGTACAGGTTTGCCGATTTCCGGGATGTTGCGGTTTTCAATAAATGAGAGTACCAAAACATCTTCTGAGATTATCACAGTTCAACATTTTCTCGTGTTGAGTAAAGACATAGAATCAAAATGAGTCAAGCTCTAGTGCAGCAGCAAAATTCAGAAGATTTAAGTGACACTTTAGCGGATCTCAATTTACGAAGATATAAGCCGCTTCTTTACATGAAGGATATGGATCAAAGATGTACATACAGGATTTTAAGCGCGAAAAGGCTAAAAACAAAATATGTTGATCGGATTGTTCTGGAATTAGAGAATCATCAGTTATTCTTACCAAGACGTTTTAATTTCATAGCCCAATCCACAATTCAGAAACTGAATGAAGCTACCTATTTCATCACAAACAATGGCGGTATTGGATATAGTTATAATTTTAATTTAGTAATCAGCAGATTAATAAACAACCTGAGAATGTGATAACGAATGTTATGTATTACTATGTAGATCAATTAAATTATATTATTACAGTTACTTTGTATAAATTCTACTTTAAACTTAGATAAGAAAAAGCAGATATAAAAATTCAACAAATTTCAGCTCTTTCCCAAAACAACCTTCTGGCTACCTAATTTGTAATTATTGCTTGTTTGGGTCAGGGGCAGTTTTTTAAATTGATGCTATAAATACCTGATACTTCATCGAAAAACGTCAGTCCAGGAGGATTTTTGGTCTGAAACAGTAAAGGCTGACACTAAATTTTGTGTATGCGAAGGGGGTTGGAAAAATTTTAGGATCGTTAATGTAAGTGTGGATCCTAATGATGTTTTAGAGATATACATGACTCCAGAAGATGGCAACAGGAGTCTAATATTACGGTTAAGAGCTGGCGAACCGATTTCTTCTACATTTCATTTTGATTTCAATTTTATGCCCTGGCAGCATGTTAAGTTAGACGTCTACGGTAATTGGAATGGATAAGAATCAACTAAATAACTGACCTTATATTGATTTTAGGAGGTGACATTGCATTAGTTGGTGAATCACAAGATCGCGCAGTTAGGTATAAAGCTACAAATCATTTTCCCCGGAACTGCCCCTTTGGTGATGAGGATGATTGGAATTGGAATCATCCTATGAAAATTAAAATGGAAAATAAAAAAATAGAGGGGGATGTTATAAATGTACCAACGTCATAAAGTTCAGTTAGTTCTCGAGTTCAAGTCAACATAAGCTGCGTTCCATTGGACCTGGCAAAGTACTCGCAAGTACTTCTGGCTGCCGGGAACTACACATGCTTCTAGATCCAAGTAGTTGATCAAAAATTTCCCAAGTAGTTACGCAATTTTTTGCCGCTAGGTGACTTTAATTTTTCTAACGCTCAATAGATGGATTTAAATGTATTTGGGTGTAAATGACGTTAATTTTCATTTGAACAAGTATAAGAACGAGGAGATATTTGTAAAATGGATATGAATACGGAGAATTTTAAGAAATTTCTTATCGGACACAAATTTAAATAAATAATTTTTAGCTTTTATTAAAAAATTTAAAAATTTTTTATTGAAAATTAAGAAAATGTCACAATACCTCCAGCCAAAACAGACAAAATAGCGTTCCATTGAACGCCTACTCGCGAGTACTTGCGAGTACTTTGCCAGGTTCAATGGAACGCAGCTATACTAACATTAAAAAATGGTTAGACGTTCAGTAAATGTTTTGTTTTATCACTATGCATCTTGCATATCAATAGTTCACCGATCTCGTTAAGTGTAAATCTAATGGACAAAAGTATTAGTAATTTAGATTTTATGCTAACCCTACCAAACAATGACTCTTTACAAATTGGATTATCTTTTAAACTGCTGACTTACAGTAACACCAGCAATCCCAAAGAAGATGCAGTTTCTACTTCAAAAGAGACTAATGATGAGGAAATTGTTATTACTACATCAAGCACCACTACAAATGATAATCCTTAAAAGAAATTTGTATCCATTGATGAGGCCATCGAAGGTTTCAGGCAAGAGCTATTAAAGAAAGAAATGGATATTGCAGGAATTATTGAGAGCAAGGATATCTTTTACAGGCACTTTAAACTTGAATTCGATGACGAAACTATGCTAACCATTCGTTGTACATATGACAGTAATTACGTAACTCGCTCATTGAAGATATCATGCTATGAATACCGCGAGTTTGAAACAGAAACGGTGAAGTTGAGATGGTGAAACAAGTTGATGCTAATTATAAAAGTGATGTGGAATTAGTGAATTTAAGAGGAATGAAACAAACATATAAAATGAACATTTCAAAATAAGCAGTTACAAAAGAAAGTGTAATCCCTTTTGTTATGGCAGTTCAAAATGGAGTATCTTCACACAAAAATAATTTTGGATAATATTTGCAATTTAATTGAATTAACAGATTTTAATGAACTTATTGCTGAATATAAAAAGCTAGATTTGTTAACACCTGGTATTAAAGAGGTTATAGAGGTAAGACCAACAAAGTAGACATTTAATTATACATATATTTCAATTCTCTCTTTGTAGAACAAACCTTTTTTAGTGATTATCAAAAACATGGGAGGTTCTTTCTTAAACTCTCTAAAACTGATTCAACAGCGTATAAAAAATTCAAGGATATTTGTAGCAGTTTGCACTTTCAAGATGGTTTGCTTTTGCTACAAAAAGAAAAAGATAAGGCCAAAGCAGACGGAAAAAAAGTAGTTCAATTTGATATTATCCCCAAGATACATTATGTTCCAATTTGGAAACGTAAGGGTCCCTGGGAAACATATGCTGTTGACAGATTTCGCTTTCAACGACGAATTCGAGATATGAAAGATGTCTTGGATCCCATTTTAGCTGCCTCGCATAGAAATGAAATTTATAGTTTAAGATATAAAAATTTCAAATAGAGTAATAAAATAAAAGTACTTTTAATATAAAATATTTATTTGTATAACAATATTATAATACATTATCTTTCTTAATCCAAGAGTTGTGTTTTGATGAAAATCCGAGCCATTTAACATAAACTTTATCTGCGTTTCTTTTCAATATTTTTTCTACGAGGTAAACATCAGGATTCTTCGTCTTTTGGAGCTCCATTTCATAAAAAACTCCCCTTTATTGCATTGCCTTCATGGTCTTCCAAGAGATATGTTACAGGATTCGTTATCTGAATTTTTGAGATCTTGAAGATCTCTGTAGTCCAGTTTGGTGTATACCCCTTTTCAAATATATGTTTATATTTACTAATGCGAACAAAGTCTCCCAGTTTAAATGTTGGTAAATGAAACGTCTTTAAATGATTGTAAACTGTTGATAGCAATTTTTTCCCATTCTGATTTGTCACATCACGTGGTCTCATTTTTATTGTTCGATGATTACTTGAGCTATATTTTACGAGTAATTTCTTAACCATATCTATCTATCGGTATGAGCCCAGCATACTAAACTCTTTCCACATCATGCTTTTTAATGTTCGATTAAATCGTTCAACTATAGATGCTTTTAAAGGGCTATATGTAGAAAAATGATTAATGCGGGATCTTTTCATTAAGTTTTGAAATGAGCTATTGAAAAACTCTTTTCCGTCATCAGTTTGTAAATTTGTGGGACTCCGACCTTCTTTTAGTATGGATTTCATAGCTTGAGTAACTTCGACACCAGTCTTTCTTTTAATAGGAATTGCCCATGCATATTTAGAAAATCCGTCTATAACAGTTAATAAAAAATTATGACCATTATTGCTTGTAGTATAAGCTCCCATCTCAACTAAATCTGCTTGCCATAGATCATCTATTCCTTTAATTATAACACGTCTTCTTTTGCAATTTTTTCTGACTGGTTTATGAAGCTCATTAACTACCTGTATTTTACTCATTTTGAAATTATCAGAGATTCTACATTAATTAACGCTTTTAAAGTGTCATTAATTTCCTGTAGATTCAGATCTATATATTTCATCAACTTCTCTTGACCGTCGACAATTAATTCATTTACATATAATTCGTATGCTATTTTCAGTTTTCCTTGTAGAATCGCAATAGATTCACTCGTATATAATTGGCTGGCTTCTTTATCTTTTTGACTTGTTATATTTATTATGCTGTATATCTCCTTTAACTCTTCTTTAGGAACGGCACTTTCCTTAAGTATAAGCTCAGTAAGATTGTTGCTGACTAACTGAATTTTTTCATTAGCGTGGGAATTACTTAAATGTACTACTGCATCATCTCTCTCCATCGGGCTTTTAATATATTTCAAATTTTTAAAACCTACATTGAAATCTCCATCTTGAGTAAGATTAAAACCTACACCATTTAGACCCTGTATTCCCTGGATCCCTTGAGGACCACGTTCATCAGATAGTCCCTTAGGACCGCGATCGGCAGTAGGTCCGAACTTTGCTTTTTTAGAATATCTTCCAAACTTGTCGACACTCATTGTTACATTAAAGCTGAATACAATTAAAGATGTTATTTATGCTATAATCTCACCTTCTTTCAACTCTTCAATAATTGAGATAATTTCATTGTTGTGGTTAGTGTGTCCAGCACCTTGTGATGCTATTAAGAGACGAAGTCTATCCACAAGCTCATTAGGATCGTTCCAATAAACGTAATCAAGATTTTTCTTGGGCATATGCATCAACCCTTTCCCATCATGAGAAATCAGTTTACTTATAATTTCTGTATACTTTAAAGCTCTAGTACCTTTTATTTGGCCGTTCGTTCTATTTTCTCTTTTATAGGCATTAGTTTCTTTTAAGATAGCTTGATAATCTTTCAAGTCATCCGTACATACAAAGTTTTTGCAGGTTGTTTCATAAAAAGCAATTCACATAGAACTAGCGTTATTTTATACGATTTTCCGTTAATAAGGAAATAATCTTCCTCAATTGCAATCTTTGAATTTCCAATTTTCCATTCGTTATCATCATCTAAATAAACTCCATAAGTGTTGTCAATTTTTGGGTTTTTGTTAATACATAGTTCTAAATATTTATCAACTAATCCACTTGATAAATTAAGAGTAGAATCTTTCTTTTCCATTAAAGTTCTAGAGCGTGTAGGTGTTGCAAATTCATCGTCTTCCGAAAATAAGGAATGATCTGGACGCTTTGTAGGTGTACTTGTCGGCTCCATCTTCGGGAGTTTAATTTTAGGAGTAAACTTTATGTTATCATAATCACCATCATCATCATCTCTATATTCATCTTTAAGTTTGGGTTCATATTTTGTTTTTGTTATGAACTCATGAAGTGGTTTTGTTATGGGCTTAAATGTCTCCTCAAGGTGAGTTTCAGTTTCAACTCGTCCAGTTTTCACAGCGCGGGATTTCTTCTTAATGGTTTTTCTAGTTTTGATAAGATTTTTTAATAGTTCGTCTCTCTTTTTAACCATCTTTCTAATGAGATTTGAACTGGTCTGTCAATTGGGTTGTACTGATCTGAACAGATCTATGGATAGCTCTTATCAGGTCTATGAACAGCTTTTGACCGCTCCGTGAACAGCTTTACCAACTTTATAAAACAGCTCAAACAGGTCTATGAATAGCTTTACCAGGTCTACGAACAGCTCCTATCAGGTCTATGACCTGCTTTATCAGGTCTATGACCTGCTTTATCAGGTCTATGAACTGCTTAACTGTTAACAGCTCTAACGGGTCTATAAGACAGCTCGAACAGGTATACAGATATATTAACAGCTATAATTGGAAATCATCAGATAACCAGATTTTTAAATTTATAGTGAAATATACGTATCAACTCCTTTTCGATAACGTCCATTATTCAATAGACTGTCTTTATCGATTACTAGAAAGCCATAACTATCTTTCCAGCAAACACTGCAAATATTACGAAATTTTTCAAAGGTCATGTCTGTATTAACATGATCATTATATTTATATGTCTAAGATTCATATCATCTTGTTTAAATAAAATAAGAAAGTTAGCGTTGTCACGTATTAAGTGCTTCGGTATATGGGTGTAAGTCTGACAGAGATAGAAACTATCAATATTATTGTGTCGTCCAATGCAAAAATAATCACGTATGTTATTTTGTTTCCCACATGCTACATCATCGAAAATAAAAACAGAATTCTGTTTGGCGTCCTCAGGAGGTATGACTTCGCAATTATTAGAAAACGTGTAGTAGCCCAGACCAGTAATAGGACTTATCAGCTGCTCCAGATATTGATATTTAGGCTGATGGAGTGATTTTGAGTAGATGTAGATATTCTCGAACTTAAGTCCATTTGGGTGTTCTATACGACCAATCATAAGATTGGTTTTACCACAGTTAGAAGGTCCAACAAGAATACCTCTTATATTGTCAGGTATAAGCGAGCTATGTCTTTTGACTTTATTTGCAGATTTAATATCTAGATTTTTTATTGGTAAAGAGTCTTTCTGCTTCACGAACTTCATTATTAGAACTGAAATATTTATTGCACAACACTGAACTTTTATATCAGTCATTAGCTCAGTGCGCTGTTGCGTGGACGTCTAAAAGATTTATCTGACCAGTTGAATGATTGATCATTCAAAGAATCGAAATCGTTCTTGCCAGCGTAAATGTCGAAGAGGAGGCGGTTAGCTTAATACAGCAATTAGCAATTTACCATTTGAATTTCATTTGCCTGGATATCAATATTGCGGCCCTGGTACTAAATTACAAAAAAGATTAGCAAGAGGTGATCCTGGAATTAACCCTCTTGACGCAGCTTGCAGAAATCTTAATATCGCATATTCTCAGCATAAAAATATTGAGGATAGTCATATTGCTGATCGTATATTGTCCGGTAAAGCTTGGGAACGAGTGACATCTTCAGACGCATCCCTTGGAGAACGTAGCAACGCCTGGCTTGTAACAAACGGTATGAAAGCAAAAGTAAAATTTGGAATGGGGGCATAAAAGAGCAAAACTCGTTCTAAGAGAAATAAAAAAACGTTAACGCTTCAAAAAGGAGTTCGTGAAGCTAGAAATATCTTAAAAGTGAAAAAAACCAGATTCTTTAAAAGAAGCTATTACACTTGCACTCGCTACCACTAAAAATTTATTTAAAAGAAACAAGAAGTATGTAAAGACTCCCCGTATAATTCCTATACCGAAGATTGGAGTAATCTTACCTCTCATTCCTATTTTTGCTGGGCTTTCTGCACTGGGAGCTTTAGTGGGTGGTGCATCTGGTGTCGCAAAGGCAGTAACAAATGCTACAAATGCTAAAGAGCAGCTGAAGGAGAGCAATCGACATAATGAAACGATGGAAGCTTTTGCATTAGGAAAGAAGGGTGACGGTTTATATTTGAAGCCCTACAGAAAAAGACTTGGTCTATTCTTAAATACGCCTTCAAAATCTTCTAAAACTGCTACCTAATCGAGCATTAAATGAAATCGATTTATATAAATATGCGAATGATTTACCACATTTTAGAGGCGTTTTTATGCTTGATGCTCTACCCAAAAAACCGCGAAAATATGAATGTGGAATCGTAAATTTGGATACTACCACCGGTCCTGGAAGTCATTGGGTAGCATATTTCAAAAGGTGGTCTGAAAAGGAGTACTTTGACGGCTTTGGAAACTTACAACCACCAAAGGAAATTTTAAGATATTTAGGAAAAAAAATTGTTTACAATTATAAGTCCTATCAGAATTATAATAGGATAAATTGCGGTCACTTATGCTTGAAATTTTTATATAATCATTGTAATAATAAGTAGCTATAAGTTTAAGAACATAATTGTCGATTGTAAGATGGCGACTATAAATAAACTCTGCATAAAAATAACAGTTGCATTTCACTTTGAACTACTATGTCATTAACACTAACTTTGACTGGGAATTCATCTGTACTTACAGTTGAGTACTTTCTTCCACTGTATCTTACATCGGAATACGTTTGTGGACTCATTGATTTACAGACATATAATTCAATAACCAATGTGGATAGTAGAAATAACTTATTTCATGTTGATGATGATGAAATTAAAATTCCAGAAGGTTTCTTTGAAATTGATGTTATTGCAGGATTTATCAAAAGAGAAGTAGCTAAAACGAAAACTAAACCTATAGTACAAATAACAGCTAATAATAACACCTTGAAAACAGAAATCAAAAGTTCTACCCGAGTATTTTTGAATAAAAATAACTCTATTGGATCATTATTAGGATTTAGTAAACGCGTTCTAGAACCTAATATTTTATATCACTCTGATTTACCAGTAAATATAATAAAAGTTAATTTAATACGAGTTGAATGTAATATAGTATCAGGTTCCTTCATAAATAATCAGCAAGTCCACAAATTACACGAGTTCTCTCCTAAGGTGTATAAGGGTATAAAATAATCGAATGTCATTTACTTGCCTCTGAACATCAGACGGATAAGTTCTCTAACACTGAAGTTCGTGGATCAAGACGGTGAACTAATAAATTTTAGAGGAGAAACGATTACAGTGAGACTGCATTTGAAGCCGCATCATGCTAATATATAATAATATTATTGATAATAAATACAAGCACAAAAGCGTTAAGTCTTCTAGTCAACCTAAAGCCACGCAGCAGTCTGGAATAAAGCTAACAGTCGCTAACGAGCAATTCTTAAAAACTCTTGGTATTAAGTTAAAAAATGAATAAAATACTCGATATTAAACAAGGTGCAAGCTATGATAATAGTATTACAAAAGTTGAGTATCATAGCTACTCTCCGTTTTTAACATCAAATAAAAACAGCGATGAAGTTCGAATATCAGTACAGCATCAGGATTTGTATGTGTTACCAAGTGAAAGCTTCTTATATATAGATGGCGCGCTAACAACAACAGAAGGACATGCATCAGCAACGGCAAAATTAACTAATAACGCCATATCTTTTCTATTTGACGAAATTCGTTATGAATTAAATGGCGTAGAAATTTTTCGGACGAGAAATCTTGGATTTGCTAAAACAATAAAAAATTATTTATCTTTAAACCAAAATGAAAGCAATGCGTTACTAAATGCGTCCTGGTCTCCAGATAATTCACTATAAGAAAATTTTTATAAATGCTAAACATGAACTTATTTTGATTCGAAGTAGAAGCGATGAAAATGTTTTTATATCTCCAGATGATGAAGTTAAAATAGACATTTTCAAACTACAATGGCGAGTACCCCACATAAGTGTAGCTGATGAAGAAAAACTCTCGCTGCTTAAGTTAATCGGTACTGGACGACCCATACAAATGAGCTTTCGTAGCTGGGATATACATATATGAATATCCTATATTACCCGTAACTGTTGATCATAATTGGACAATTAAAACATCAACTCAGTTGGAAAAACCTCGATATGTAATTTTAGCACTTCAAACGGACCGAAAAAACCAGAAGAAGAAAGATGCAAGCAAGTTTGATCATTGTGAACTTTTAGATGTCAAACTTCACTTAAATTCTGAAACATTCCCGTATGAAGACTTAAACATTAAATTTGGTCGGGAAAGATATGCTTTATTGTATGATATGTATGCAAAATTTCAACAATCATATTATGGACGTCTTCATCAACCGCTTCTTACGCCAGAGAAGTTTAAGGACAGTGCTCCAATTGCAGTTATCGATTGTTCACATCAAAACGAGGTGATCAAATCGGGGCCCGTCGATATTCGTATACAATTTAAAACTCACAGTAACATTCTCGCAAACACAACCGATTTTTGTTTGCTTTTGCATTATAGAATAGTCGAATATAGTTCATTGACCAGTGAAGTTAGGAAAATAATTTAGGATTACGAATGGCCGCAATTGTAGATATCCAAGGATATAAAGACGAATGTAACAAGTTCATTGTGAAGGAATTGGCTATTTTGACAAATGGAAACCAAATGCAGCACTTTATTTTTCAACCTCCATTCAAATTTAAGGATTTAACACACGCAAAGAGAAGAGAGGCGAAATGGTTGCACCTTAATTATCACCCCTATCATCAGTTATGTACGTTAGTGGCTCCAATAATAAAAAATAAAGTAATATATATGAAAGGATGCGAAAAAGTTCAATGGTTAAAAGAGACATTTGTTGAAAATTTATCAGTGTATAATATGGAAGAAGAATTGAAGTGCCCAAATTTGGAACATTTAAATTTCTTTTATATTAATGCTCCATGCTGCGCAGTTCACCAAGGAAAATGTGCGCTAAGAAATGTATATCTTTTAAAAAAAATTTTAGATAATAAACAGAATTGATATTATACGATTTTTACGATAAAATAAAGTTCTTTTGAAATTTTATTAATTCACTTAATCTAAATCACTTTCGCTCTCAGGAAATTTCTACTTTACATTATTTACTTCCTCAGAAAAGAAAATGTATGTATCTCTTTTCAAATTGATCCTAAAAGTAATGAAAATATCTAATTTCATTTATATATTGTGTATATATAGTATGACGTTTCGATCTAAATGTGAGCATCTTAGCATAATATAATTTTTTTCTATACAAACTAATTCTAATTTCATTTATATATTGTGTATATATAGTATGACGTTTCGATCTAAATGTGAGCATCTTAGCATAATATAATTTTTTTCTATACAAACTAATTCTATAATTTTCCATAGTTAAACAATCAGTAGCAGTCTTCTTAACTCCCTTAGCTTTCTTAACATCTTTCTTGCTGTCTACTCGGAAAGAATACATCTTAGATCTCAATCCTATAAATTCTAACATAATCTTACCATTATTTTCATCCTTCATTAATCCTAAAACTTTTTTGTTTTTTAAAGGTATACTATATAGATTGTCAAAGGGGTATTCCGATGTATCAAATTGAGATTCAATATCATGAAATATATCTTTATAAAAATCGTCTGTATAAATTGTATAGATAAACGAATCTGTATCCATGTAGTTAAGAAATATATTTTCGTTATACTTAGGTTTTATATAATCGTAGTGAAAGTCGTACATTTTATATTTAGAAAGTTCTACGCACTCTGCTTAACTGAACAGCAGCCATATTTGATGTTAATTGTGAAAGACTGTGAAAGTTGGGTTTCGCTATTAATCCACGTAGGCCTGTATGTCTATTGAAATTATTCCATTGTGTCAGAATTTTTACATCTTTCCTCTTATCTACATTTTCCATTGTTTTACCCGTACACTGAATTATTGAATAATTTAAAAAAGTTTTTTTCGAAATCATTTTTTGCCTTTGTTCTATGAATATTATTCAAATCAATATAACTTTTTAGCCAACAAGACTGATTGAACTGTGTAGAGCCTATGAATACGTAGAAGACGTAAACCGTGTTTCAAACACTGTTGAAGGTTTTTTTTTTATTTCGATTTAGGACTAATTTTATTTTGACAGCAAAACAGCAAATCATTATGAATGTCATGAATGGATTTTGGATAAGCCAAATCTACTTCTAAAATATAACCTATATCAGAGTCTCTAGGAATTGACATTGCATTAATATCAGTTGACCATTTAAAATTTCCATATGGAAGGGACTCTGACATTGCCCAACCATACAAATTATTTGCATCTAAATATACTAAATATTTTGACGGATCCGTTTCAACAAAATTACTTATATATTTACTGTTAGCTTCAGAATATCTTAAACAACATTGGGTTAGCCCTGATTTCTTTGTTTATGTAATTATACATATTTATATCGGTAAGCAATTCTAATTTAATTTCAGTATAGTTAAGCATAGCATCCCATGACAATCCAGGAGAAGTATAGTAGTGACAAGGATCCAACTCATAAATGTCTTTACACAGTACTCTGAAATTTTCAAATATATCTGCGAGCAATAATACGTCGGACTTTAGATATAACTTTAAGTAATCAGAAAGAGTTTTGCAATTGAAATTATTCCAAACCTTAATGGAATGTTTATAATTTTCTTCACTACATTCTGAATTAGTGAATTTATTGAAAAACGTATGACGAGGAGGTAAAGTTTCTTCGCTCAACTTTTCCCAGGAATTTAAGTATTCGTAAGGAAAAATTCCTTTTCTTGTAATTAAATCGAATGAATAATCATATTTAAATTCATTTCGAATTATTTTAAAATCTTCTTTTGATAGATTGTTAGCGAGATTTTCCAAACTTGCTAACATAAATCTGTTTGAGTCCCGAAATCTCAGCTCAGAACAATGTTTATTTATGAAAATTTTCCTTGATAATGTAATATATAACTCTTTATTTAACGGTATAACATTAATATCTCCTTTCACATTATTCAAAGCTTTTATAAAGAGATGACCCCGAAAAATTGTGAAAATATGTTGGAATAAAATTTGGCAATCTATGATTTAAGGGGTTATATACAAAGTTGCGGCTCAAAAAATCGAAAAATTTTTTATTGCATATTCTGAAAGTACATGCTTTCGAAAATATCTGTGTGAAATTTCATCCAGATCGGAGCACTAGATTTCAAATGACAACCGTTCGCAGCGCGCTAGTTCCATCCATAAGCACTTGGTGAGCGGCGTCCAAAAACTTTAAACGCGATTATCTCGGAATAGAGTTTTTTGAAAAATACTGTTGCGGTGAACGTGATATCTCAAAAACTTTTCAACCGATTTTCATATTTTTTTTTTAATTGTTCATATTTATTATCTCGTGTACTTGAACGGTTCCTTTTCATCTAAAAATTTTCGATTCTTTGCAATAAATTTTTGTTTAGAATTTTGAACACCTCAAAAATCGATTTTTTTGTCAACATGGTTTTTTTTATTGGAAAAAAAATTTTTCGGAAACCGAACCGTTCAAATGCACCAGAATACAATTTTCTTAAGTAATTTTTATACTATTTTGATTTCAGTTAAGCGGTTCGCCTTGGAGAGTGTTCACCGCAAGCCTCTGCAAAACAAAAAACGCGCTTCGGGGGCCATAACTCCGACAATTCTTAATATTTTTTTATAATTCAACTTGTTTTTTTTTTCTTCGATAGTACTACCAACAAATTATCTTTCGCTTTTTCTAATAAAATTTACATAAAACCCTTTAAAAAAATCACCAACTTAGCTCACTTTTTACCCTCAACTTTGTATATAACCCCTAAAATTGCAAACGTTATGAGCTGGACCTCTGTACTTACCAGTCAAATGGCAATGATCTATAACTCGATCATTATTTAATAACTTTTTACATATATGACAAAATTGAGCCTTTTCATGAATTTCATTTTCTTCAGAGCTCATTGGAATTAGTAAGTTAAGTTTACATAGGTGTTGATTATAAATTTCTTCGACATCGTCAACTAAATTCTCAACAAAAATATCTGCTGCGTCGTGCCCTTCGTAAATCCTAAACTTGTTCAGATCGTTATTATATGAGCATTTTATGAAATATGAAAATGCGCAAGGAATATGCTCTTGAACATCTGTAGTTGATGACGTCGTTGAGACTGGTAAACACGTTTCAATATCAAGCATCTGCCGATATTACTTCGTAACCAAATACATTTACACTAACATCAGGATTCAATTTTTCAAAGATTGCAATCTTAGGTAAAGCAATTGGAAATTCTATTTTAGAAAAATTTAAGGTCACGCCATTAGGTATATCAATCAGCTGATATATCTGCCACTGAATACGAACTTGTTCTGTTGGAGTTGACACTAACTGGAAATATGGCTGGTTTTATAGCCCACTTGAAACAATATTCATCGTTGTTTTCAACATTTACACATGCCTTCTTATTTAATAAAAATTTTAGAAGCGCCAAATATGAAGATCCTCTCAATGTCAATGGTTGAAACTGATTAATATTAATTTCAGTATGTATAATCCTCAATAAGGTCCAGCCACTAACTCTCTCTTGAAATTCTTCTGACTTTATCTGAATTCGGTCAGCCATGATATCATAAAGAGAAGAAAAATCACTTTTCCTTGTAGCTATCAGCATTTTGGATTGGAAAGATTTAATTTAAGTAACTACATCTTCCATCTCTACTTCATCTCTTGTTACTTTCATGTATTCTGCAAAAATTTCCATGTTAAATTTAAAGGATACATGTTTAATTAAAGATTCACACAGAATTCTAATTCGTTCTTCGACTCCTTTAAATACTTTCCAATGTCCAGCAATTCTTCACACTTATTTTCAATTACAAAGATTTCGATTCTATCACTGAAACCTGATTTAATGTTCTTTATCTTCTCATTTACAGGAATAGCTGCATTCGTCTTATGAAGATTTGTTCTTAGGTGATACTTCCAACTTCTAAGTTCGATTTCTCTCTTACATATTACGCACGAAACTGTTTGTCCAATGAATGCCAATGAAGTTGAAGGTTGCTGACATTTATGTTTTTGTAAAAATTTGTTTGAACTAAAACTTTTTTTACAGCTGCTGCATGTAATATTTTCACTATGAATTAATCTAATATGTTTTTTTAAATTCGAATCCTTCGCAAAAGTCTTACCACAAATATCGCACAAAAAACTCATATTTATTTTCAAACTGGCTTTCACTATAAAATATAAAAACTTATTTAATTAAGATATTTATTCCGATTCGTTACTTTTAAACTATCTTTCACCATAAAACACAAGAAACTTGTTAAATTAGTCCGATCCGTATTACTAAAAGTCACAAATAAAACTGAATTTGTGTTCAACATTTCATGAATATTTCAGGCAATTTATCGAATAATTATAACCGCAATATCCCCCCAAAGCTATAGAGTCATTCGTACTTACCATTCAAAGTAATTAATTTAAACCACAAGTTCACTTATCACCCAAATACACTAAACAGATTTGAAAAACAACGTAACCGCAAATTCTGATTTCCGCTTCAATAAATCAACCCAAGAACAACAACAGAAAGCAGACACATATACCTAATAGAAATAAAAGGAATCTCAAATAAAACTATAACTTTAATGTTTCTACTTTTTATTTCTTATTTGACTACAATCAATATCAGAATCATCAGATTCCGATAATTCGACATCTTGCGAGAATTTTACGGTGTCCTCATCTTCTTTGGCGATGTAGAAATTCTTCTGCGCCGAAATGGTCTTCAGTACATCATCTCCTAGCTCCCAATACCTTGCTGGCAAAAAGCAAGAATGTTCTTCTAGATCCAAGAGCACTCGTTGTCCATATCAAGTATCTTGTCTCTAGGCAGCAATTACTTTATACCTTTTGTCTCTTTCCATGTTCCATATGAAAAGGGTTGGCTTAAAGCCCACATTGTTTAATTTCTTTAATATATCGGTGTGTTTCACTTTCTTAATTGACGTCGACGACATTTTCACCGCGCTAATAAATTCAAACTGAATGTGTTAAAAATTTAGTTTAATTATTAGCTTATATTATCATTTGATATAAACCGCAGGTTTAACTTTTCTCACAGAAATTTTAGAATTGAAAACCACAATTTCCTTTCTCACACAAATTTCGCACTCAACAAAATATCGTACCAATTAACAATTAGAAAACCGCATTTCCGCACTTTGCTTTGCGCTGATAAATGTTTGGAAATAATTAAGGTTTATTTAGTAGGAGAAGTCTATCTGAGAGGTTATTGTGCGTAATTATTTAAAAATGCCTATTGCGGATAAGCACAGTACCCAAACATTTGAAATGCAGTTTAATCTGCAAATGGCACCCCAACTAAACGAACCGCATTTGGAGAATTAGTATCGGAGCAGAATGCATGCAACGACGACTTCTATAGCAGTTTTAGGCGGTAGTATCAATCAAAATTGTCTTGATTGCTCTTCAGGATCACATACACCTTTAAGGGAACTGCAAATTGACAACGAATTTCTATACACTTTTGAAATGTTAAAAACTAAATATCTGTAAGAATTGTCTATTTGAAATTGAATTTATTTAATAAAGTATGCACTTGATAAAATTAAATATCAAAACGAGTCTAAATTTTTTATATTTAACCAAACAATCCAATCAATCAATCACCTTTTCTTTACTTATTGTCATGGGGTTTGCCATGATCCAGGTCCAGGACCAGACCCAGGTCCAGATCCAGGACCAGACCCAAGTCCCATCCTTATCATCATTTATTGCAACTCATCCTTATCATTTATAACGAGCCGCCGCCAAAACAATCACCACAATTAACCCCAGCTTATTATCTTTCTTGCTTCTAAAATTGCCATGGGGTTTCTAGATCAGGAGCCATTTCATTACCTCCAATTACACTTTCAACCAAAAACCTAAAAAAATTTTTGCTCTTGGCTCCTGATCCAGAAGCCCCCCCATTTTTCTGCTTTGTTTTCGATGTTGTCAGTACTTTTTGTGGTCTACTACGCCAAATAATGGATTTTTAAGGCCTCCAATAGCTTCGACTGGTTGTCTTTTACGAAGGAGTTTCCATTTCGTTTGTGTTAAATAGGGTTATAGGTCTGGCTCATATCAACTGAAATTAAAATCCCTAATGTCAAAATCTTAAAAAATAAAATTCATAATGACAAAATATCTTAAAAAAGAAAACCATTAAGATAATATTTTTAAGAGTAAAAATTCATAATTCAAAAAATTCCTAATCAAAAAAGTCAGGGCTTGTGAATTTTATAAAAGAAAGAATCGAGGAATTTTAACTCAGTACTTTCTCTCTCATTGATGTGAATTCGAAATTGAAACATACAATTCTTTTGTGTAATGGGATTATATTTATATCTCCTTTAATAATACTTAACGTCTTAACAGATAAATGGCAATCGTATCCCGAAAAGATATGAAAGAATATAGGAACAAATGTTGACACCCAATGACTTAAGCTGCAATCATTATAAGCCGCCTCTCTATATTTGCCAGTGGCAATGGTCAGCTGTCTTATCACTATCTACTAACTCTAACTAACAAATGTGAGAAAACTTACAACACTTCTGCATACTAATTTTCTCGGGAGGTAATTGGATCATGGCCTTATTTTTTCATAGGTGATTGTAGTAGATTTTTAACACGTATTGATCTAACTTTAGTACAAACATCTCGGATGCGTTTTCCCCTTGGAAATGTCTAAGTATATTTAAATTGTTGTCATAGGAACACTTGATGAAATAAGCTAAAGCACAAGGTACGTGTTCCTGAATGTCAGTAGTTGAGGACTTCTCTGGCTCGGTCAAGAATGCATCGATTTCTTTCAGTATACATTAAAAATCTTTCTTAAATTTTAATTTTGATTTTTCTGAAGATGACATCCTGCAAACGATTTTCTTGCATTCTGTTATATGAATACTCAGGGAAACTTTATTGTAAAAGTGTTAATTGCATAAGAAAGTTGGATGTTCATCTCATGTTATTTGAATATTAAGCAGTCTGGAAATGTTTGTTATATAAAGGGTAAAATGGGGCTATTTGACACAAGCGCTTTATTTGAAAATGAAAACCCGTGTTGTCGAAGCTATTTTATCAGGAAGTGACGCATAGCAAACACAAAATTTGAGGTTAGCTATCATAGTGGAAGCGTCTTTTCGGTGAAATTTGTGTTTTTGCGCATCGTGTGAAATAAATCGAGTGCAGTGAAAATCAGTGAAAATTTAATTTTTTTTTGTTAGAAAGGAAAAGGTAAGTTGTGTTCTTATGCGTAAAGGCATTTGAGGCTATTTGATACAGTTGTAAATTGTATATTTTCATGTCTTTATTCATTATTGTGTTACTTATTATTAGAAGAAAGTCACAGCGACGAAGAAAAGCAAGAAATGAAATGTTGATTTCATTATTTTTTTTATTTCAATAAAAATTCACAAAAATAACCAACGCTTTTAACTTATTTTGCAATAACAGTCATTTGGTGTTCATTTAATTACATTTTCAGGGGTTAAGTTGGACTAAAACTAACTCTATTGCAATTCCGCTAATTGTATCAAATAGCCCCAAGGTGGGGGCTTTTTGATACAAAACGTATTTTTTTTTCAAACGCAATTTTCACCCATTTCCCCTGCGCGGATCGGAAAGCTGTCTGAAGCGAATTTGTAGCTCTGATATTTTTCTACAAAACTGCATCATTCATTTTTCCTGTTTAATGCAGCAATTTCCCAGAAAAAGTTGATGATAAATGTTGTATCAGATAGCCCCGGTCTCCCCTACGTAATGATAATTGGACTCTGTTTGAAATAAAAACAAGTTAATGTGTATGGATCTTTCTTGGGAAGTGCAAATAAAATTGTTCAACTATTCGTTATAAGGCTATTGTTCGCAGCCAAAAACATTAACATTTACTACATTATTGCTTTATTTTGCTTAACTTTCTTTGGGTCCAATAGTACTTCGTCATTGTCCTCTAAAATAAAGGTTTAAATGCGTTCGTTGAACCCTTCCTAAACTCTCTTCAAATATTGCTTTACGGTCTCCGCAGCATCCCTCTTGTGTGAATTTGTTTGTTGATGGTATTTCCAAGTGTTACACTGTGTTGCTACATTGCAAGCTTCACAAAACATTGAAGATGATGAACTGCTAGGCTTAAATTTTTTAGAAGAACTACTTGTAGAAATATTGGCCGTAGTCTGTGAAGAAAGTCCAATCACACTGTTAATACTAGAATCACTGAGTTGTCTTTGTTTACTTTTAACACACTTAATTCTTTCACGGGCGTGAGTTGTTTCGATGTCTTTTTTACGTAGACTTGCGACTTAAAAAAATTTCCACAAACTTCACAGAAAACAGAAGATATAAATCGCACCACACAGGTAAGCAAGTCATTAAGGAATATTTTGGTACCAGCCATTGAAGAGCACTTGTCGTATTCAGTAGGTAACTTTCCAAGAAAACTGACTCTGCACGTTGTTATCGAGCAACCTCGGGATAAGTAAACTGTGAGAAATGGACTTCCGAAAGTTTTATCTTATTTTGATATATTTTAAGTGGTGCAGTTTTTATGACCGCGAGTATATATATATATATATATATATATATATATATATATATATATATATATATATATATATCAAACCACCCAAATGTGCAGTGTGTTTTTTTCCTTCACGTGGATTCATTTGTAGATCATGACGAAAAAATAAGATTAGAAAAAAAAATTTTAGTTAGTCTAGTGGAAAAAACCCATGCGGTATAAAATTAAAGACGAAAATTTTTAAGAAAAATTGATTTTTCTCAACTAGAACATCATGAATTTGTAACGAAGCATTTTGCTCCGTATATAAATTTACACCGTTGCCCATGTCATTTTCCGGACATTTCACTTTTTGTACAAACTCTTCGTTGTATATGTCCATAAAAACTCCAGTTCTATGGTATGCAAATGCGCATGACGTAATCAACGAATAAAAGCAAAAAAGACTTGCGTACCGAACCAGATAAAGACCAAATTATTCCCACCAGCTGCGTTGTCATATTAAGTTCTTGGCACATCAACCCATAATCAGTTGGGTGTGTGCGTCTCCGTTGTAAACCAGTTGTTGAAGCAGTACAAAGGCGCCACTCACAAATATTCCAGTGAACGGGCATGAAAATGTGCGTGACATCATCCGTTAGCCGAGTCATAGGGAACTTGTGCACGGTAACCAGATATTCTACTAGCACCGTGGGCTTGTGAAATTCACACATTGTTCTTCTCTGCATAACAACCCATAATCAGTTGGGTGTGTGCATCTCCGTTGTATGAAGTTGATTCATAGTAAAAAGCCAGAAAATAGTGGTGGGGAATAATTCCGGGCCTCGCCAAAAGTATAACAGCGAGCATCACCGTATAGAAATCGAGCAGTAGTATCTCGAAAGGGATCAGGTTCAGATCTAAGTGCGCTTAGATCAAGAAGCTACTAGCTCCGCACCGAGAAGCACTAGTGGCTTAAATTGGACAATAAAGTCCCCGTAGTTAGCAGTAGATAGTTTTACCTGTCCCAACCCGTAGACTTTCTGTGGCGTAGCCTGTCAGTCTAAATCGTTCTACTCACACCAACTTTCTGTAGCTTGTTAGTCGATTCCGCTTATACTGACCTTCTGTGGCGTAGTCTGTTGGTCATTCCGTTACACACACGGACTTTCTGTGGCGTAGCCTGTTAGTCGTTTCCGCTTACACTGACCTTCTGTGGCGTAGCCTGCTGGTCATCCCGCTTACACACACACACCGACTTTCTGTGGCGTAGCCTGTAAGTCGTTTCCGCTTACACTGACCTTCTGTGGCGTAGCCTTTTTGGTCATACCGCTTACCGACTTTCGGTGGTGTAGCCTGTTAGTCGCGCACACTTACACAGACCTTCTGTTTCGAAGCCGGTTGGTCAGTCAACGTACACATAAATCACCGACCACGATACAAACGTGAAGACTACGTATAAAAGCTAGAGAAAGCTATTTAAAATATCATCTCTCTCTCTCTTCAACAGTGTCGACTTATCTTTTCTCTCCAGTTATCAACCCAGTATACATAGAAAGTAAAATATAAGAAAGTATTGGAGGAAATTGAATATTTAGACCTAAGGAAAACAAATACCTGAATAAAGAATTTATAAATTTATTTTGTAACTGAGTGTAGCGACCTCTTGTAGTCACTAAGAAAAAAAACAGGAATATTCAAGGTTCTTAAAAAATAAAAAAAGGAAAGTCTGCTTAAAATACGTGTATTTCCCTATGACTAAAATATAACTAATTAAACTATATTTCATTAACAAGGAATTTCAATTAATTTACTCTAATTTTAATATTACTAATCCAACTCTGTAAAAGAAGAGAAAAAAAAATATTTTTATTATTCGCAGTTAAAGTATTCTTCTCGATATGCACATGCAAACGACACAAATTATTAGATAATTATTTGTTGGTAAATAATTATCAATTTTTTACAACTGTTACGTTTTATTCCCGAAATTAAAATTTTTAGTAATCCAAAACGAATTATTAAGACGTTCGAGAATTATCTGCTTGGTGATGTGCCCAATACAAATAATTCCTTACTTGACCTAGTCCCTCCAAATGGTGGATTAATTTTTATGTAAGAGATAATTACCTGGTAATAAACCCAGAGTAATTACTTTCTTGAGCCTAACCTTAAAATCCCACATAAAATAAGGTTCAAATTTATTGGCTTGGTAATAAACCCAACTCCAATAATTTCCTTGCTTATTTTTTAGTAATAATTCGAAAATTATTTGTTTGGTGATGTGCTGGAAATGTGAATGCGATGACATCCGATCCCTTCACAACTTGACAGCTGAGACCTGTCACGAAATATTTCTAACGAGTTATCGTTTGTTTATTTTTTGTTCCCAGTTCTGCCTATCAGTTTAAGGCGTTATTGTTTTATCAGCGATATGCTGCGTGATTCTCCCCCCCCCTTTCATACAACTAGGTTGGATCAAATAAGATGAAACTATTGTTGTAATTCATTGTTTTTATTTTTCAAATTTCAAGACTTATACTCGTACTTATAACTACTTAGCATTAATTTTGGTTTTTGCTGATTCTACGGTACCCTGTCCATATCAGTTTATTCTTCCTTAACTTTAAGCGCACGCTTTCGTCTTTGGGCAAAAACACATTATACCGTTTTCTTTTTCCGCTACTATTGTGATGAAATGGTATTTTCTGCATTTGGGCGAGCGTTATTTTAAATGTTTGCCCTTCAATGGTCACCATTTCGTATGCCTTGTCGTCCAGCGATTTTGGCTTTGTCGGTTGACGAGCTATGCATGGTTCTGCAGGTTGTGCATGAGACGTAGCCGATTTTCCCTGGGATGAGTGTGGTAATGGACCCACGTTTATCTCAGGGGATGACTCCGGTTGGGGTGTCACTGGAGATGATGGTGGTGGATCGTCTTAAACTATAGGGGGAGTTATGCTACCCGAACTAATCCTGGGCACGTCATTGATATCCAGGATATCATCACCAAGTAACAATTCTTCTCTTCTTAAAACTTCATCGAACTTATCAACCATGTGTTCGTTCTCGTTCAAGAACGCATCTAGGATTTGCAGAAATTCTGTTGTCTCTGGTTCCATTTTATCTTTGAACTATATATGATGTAAGTAAACTGTCATTATGTTCTCCCACCACCAGATTGGACCAGAAGCCACGATGTGCACCTTGAACACATTGAACATTTACATCTAGACAAGACGATCACATTAACATTCATACCTCAACCTTAGTTTTGTAGGGGTAAAGGACAGAGTTTACTAATCTGTCTTTTCATGATGGCTGAATTGGTTCGTAGATTGACTACTCTGACTTTGCCATCTTGACCGGGATGAACCGTTTCAACCCTAGCTAGTAACCATTTTGAAGGCGATAGTTTGTCGTCCCTTAGAACATCTTTTCCAAACTTGATTATGAAGTTGTTGGATATGTTTCGAACGATTGAGAGTATGGACTTTGCTGTCATCAACGCTGGGTTCCGGTGGCGTTTTTATAGCGGTACCTATTAAAAAATGTCCCGGAGTGAGTGCATCTACACTTGCAGGATCTGTGGATAAGGCACATAGGGGTCTTGAATTTAATGAGGCTTCTATTTGCACAAGTAGGGAGTAAAGCTCTTCATACGTAAGTGTTGTCTGACCTTAAACTCTTTTGAGATGATAATTTATGCTCTTGACACCAGCCTCCCAAATTCCACCGAAGTGTGGCGCAGCTGAAGGATTAAAATGCCAATTTATTCCTTCATTGGCTACCACAGCGGCGGCGTGATTATTTGCTTCCTTAATAGCTTCATTATAATTTCTTTTTAAAATTCTTTCAGCTCCCACGAAGTTCGTGCCGTTGTTCGAGTATACATTTGTAGCTAATCCTCGTCTGCACGTAAAAGTCCTAAAAGCATTCTTAGCGCTTCAGTTGTTAGGTCTGAAAATGATTCGATGTGTATGGCTTTCGTGGCCATGCAAACAAAAATGCAAAAGTACCCTTTGTAAATTCTAGACGCACTATATCTAGACATTTTAACATCAATAGGACCTGCGTAGTCTATACCTATATTCTGGAATGGTCTTGCCTGTTTTACCCTGACCTCTGGTTAGTTTTCCATGATTTGGGTTTTTGTTTGTTTCCTAAACAGTGTACACCTTACACATTTGTAGATTCTGGATTTAACTGCTGCTATTCCGATTATAATCCAGAATTTATGTCAAATCGTGTTTAACACGAGCTGAGCTCCACCATGTTTCGTTTCCAGGCGAAAATGATCGATAATTATGTTTGTCAAATAATGACCCTTTGATGAGATCATCGGATGCTTAGTATTAAACGATAATGATGAATTTTGTAATCGACCGCCTACTCTAATTGTTCCGTCATGGGCTAGGAATGGCGATAGTTTTGTTAATTGACTTTGTTTTATAATTGGAATTCCCTTTTGCAACTGGGTGTATTCATTCGAAAGTTCCTGTTTTTGCATGAGCTGTATTATTGGTCCTGCTGCCTTGGCGAGTTCATCCGAAAACAAATGCTGAGCGCGTTTTTTCTTGGGATTTTTACAGTTATAAGCAAAACGTAGACAATATGCAACTATACGTGTGAGTCTTTTATATGATGAAAACTTAATCAGTAGGTCTTCCTCTTGAGTCTCCATTGCTAACAAGTTCCCTTTTGTAATTTTTGCTTCTACAACCGTTTTTAAATCCTTAATTGTTTCGGATGGCCAATTTTGTTCATCAGCTAGGATCCAACTTGGTCCATTTCACCAAAGCTGATTCTTTATGACGCGAGACGGCATGATGCCTCGGGACGCCATATCCACAGGGTTTTCCTTCGTAGGTATATACTACCCAGGAACAATCCAATTCGTACGACAAAGATAGGTAAGGTTAGGTTAAAGTGGCTGCCTAAGAAGGCACACTTAGGCCTAAGAGGCCCTTTGTGCTACCACATTGAGGCTTGAAATTAACAACCCCATAAAATTACCTAAGGAATAGGAGGGTTAACATTCTGTCCCCTGTGCACCGAACCAGTTTCTTGCATCTAGTGGAACTAGTTCACGGGAAGTCAAAATTATTTGGACTGGGTGTGAAGGATGTTCATCCTTAGTTCGTCGTCGGGAACCATTTTGAACTCCCGATAAATCGAGTCAGGTTTCTGACATCTATGGAGCCCAGCTCGGTTAGCTCTTTGAAGTAGGGGGAGCCCAAAAACCGGTTCCTTCGGTTGGCTAGGGCCGGGCAGCTACCGAGGAGGTGAAGAATGGTTTCCTCTTCCTCCTCGTCGTGGCAACTCCTACAGAGGTCGTTTGAGGGCACGCCCAGCCTATTGGCGTGTCTACCTATGAGGCAGTGACCCGTGATTACGGCCACTGTAGCGCTAATTTTTTTGCGTCCGAGTAGGATGAGCAATTATTAGCAATCTTGAGAGCCTCCTGTGAGAGCTCCATTTTGCATGTAGCTAGCGGTTTACCCGGCTGGTGGTTAATTCTCGCTAGTTCGTTGGCTCTGCAATTGCCCGGAATATCACTATGTCCAGGCACCCAGATGATCCGTACTTTCAGATGCTCAGCTATGTCATTTAGTGTTGAGCGACATATTATAACCGTTTTGGAGGTTGTGTATACTCCCGAAAGGGATTTAATAGCTGCCTGACTATCTGTGAAAATACATACATTGTCTGTAGGTAGCGCTAGTTGATTCAGGCGGTCCGCATGGATGCACTGAGTTCTCCCATTGGGGAGGACCTTTCTCCCATTCCGATGTGGTGGGAAAGAAGGAGTCGAATTTTGCTCCAAAGAAAGGCTTGGGCGAGGTGTAGTCGATATTGCTGGCAGTTCTATTGTGCAATATTTTGGAGTGGCCGAAATCAGTTCGCTTCCTGGTCTGGATTGAGTTAAGCCTATTGGCAGCTGATGATGCGGTTTGCTTACCAAAGAGATCCAACGGTAGAAGGTGGAGAATAGTGTTCAGGGCTTTAGAAGGTGTGGTTCTCAGGGCACCTGTTATCAGCAGTGCTGCCATCCTCTGAACTTTGTCCATTGCTTTGAGATGGGTTGCTATATTTAGTGCCGGCCACCAGACTATCACCCCATACATGAGTATAGGCCGTATGACACTTGTATAGAGCCAATTCACAATGCGTGGTTCCATACCCCATCTTTTCCCTATAGCCTTCTTACACGAGTACAGCGCTACTGTAGCTTTTCGTACTCTTTCTTGGATGTTAGGCTTCCAGGTAAGTTTTCTATCTAGGACTAAACCTAGATACTTAACCTGGTTACACAGTTCCAGGAGGTGTTTTATGCCTCCGAGAGAAGAGTATGAACTCTGTTTTAATACCATCACTCCATGATGAAGTCTTGGAGAGGGCGTGTTGATACACCTCAGCCAGTGTATTGGGGTGCTTTCCTGAACATAACAGAGCAATATCATCGGCATAGGCAATAACCTAATTAATACCTAGACCACACCCATCACTCCATGATGAAGTCTTAGAGAGGGCGTGTTGTAAAACCTCAGCCAGTGTATTGGGGTGCTTTCCTGAACATAACAGAGCAATATCATCGGCATAGGCAATAACCTTGTGACCGGATAACTCCAGGTCTATGAGCAACTCATTCAGAGTTAAGTTCCATAAGAGTGGTGAAAGGATTCCTCCCTGAGGAGTGCCTCTAGTTACCACTCGTTGGATATTGGATCCTCCTAAGCTGGAGATAATGACCCTGCTTTTAAGCATGAGGTCAATAAGTTTAATGAGAGGGTCGTCGATTTCAAGCCTCAAGGATGCCATTATCGCCTCTGATCTAATATTGTTAAAAGCACCCTCAATATCAAGGAAGGCTTCAAGTGAATATTCCTTCTGTACTAGCAAATGCTCTATGATTATGGTTAGTTCGTGTAGGGCTGTCTTTACGGACTTACCTTTAGTATAAGCATGTTGCGAGAGAGACAACTTGGAATGATTGATTGTCTCTTTAATGTAGATATATAGGAGTCTATCCAAGGTTTTGAGCAGGAAGGAGGAGAGACTAGTGGGCCTAAAATCATTGGGCTTATAATGTGAGGCTTTTCCTACTTTAGGGATAAAGACCACCTTCACCTTCGTCCATGAGGATGGAATATAGGTGAGGTTAAGGCAAGCCTCGTAGATGACCATTAGCCACGGAATAAGTATCTCGGAGGCTAGTTGTAGTTCAGCTGGGATGATGTTATCCAATTCCGGTGATTTATAGGGCTTGAAACTTCGTATCGCCCATTTCAGTTTTCTTGCATCAAGTATCTTGTGGACCAGTTCATGGTCGCTTGGAGTATCCGGCAGCTCTACTCTTCTGGTCGTCGAGCAACCCGGAAAGTGAGTGTTTACAAGTAGCTCCAGCGACTCAAGACTGGATGAAGTCCAACTACCATCACTTTTGGTCAGGAGGCTTGGGGTGATGGTCGTTGTTGAGAGGAAACGCAAACGACTCGCTTCAGAGGAGCTTTCGATTTTATTACAAAAGCCCCATGAGGATCGTTTTGCTTTCCTAATCAGTTTCTTAAATTGTTTGAGGCATTCTTTATAAGAAGTCCAGACATTAGTTTTTTTCGCTTGGTTAAAAAGCTTACGACACTTCTTTCTTAGGGTCATGATCTCACTCGACCACCACGGAGGTTTGGGCTTGCCTCTAAGGACCCTGTCGGGGCAGAAAATTTGTGTCGCCTCAATACACGCAAGCGTCAAAGTGTCCACCACCTTGTCAAGGGTTTGTTTGCTGTCAATTACGGGTGGACCTGTAGTAGGCAGACTATTACTGAGGACCATCCTGTAGAGGTCCCAGTTTTTCCTTAGCCTGTTTTTATAGGGAGGGCACATCATCTTGTGAAGTGTTATTCCAAATTCAATATAGGCATGGTCGGAGAAGGATGGTTCCTTGGATACCTTCCACTCCGTTATTAAGTGGGCGGATTGTTCTGAGACTAAGGTAATGTCTAGAACTTCCCGCCTAATTGAGTTAGTAAAAGTGGGTTCTGCACCCACATTACAAATCTGGAGGTTAGTTCCGAGAATAAAATCAAAAAGTAACTCACCCCTTTCGTTAACGTCCGAGCCTCCCCCAGACTATATGATGAGCGTTGGCGTCTGCTCCGATCACCAGCGTCTTCCTTTGTTTAGTGGCTTCCTTGATCGCATTCCTGAGTAGTGTACTAGGAATGTCCGCCACATCGTGCGCCATGTAACTGGAGGTTATCCAGATATTGTTGTTTTGTAACTCCAGTATGGCTGTTGTTGTGTCCTTATCACTGAACTGTGTGAGAATAAATGCATTAATATTATTCTTAATGAGGATACATGACCTTGGTTTACTTGTACCTTGTAAAAAGAGGAGCTTATAACCCTTCATGTTGAGTCCGCAAACATTGTCTCTGATGATCCAAGGTTCTTGGAGAAGGATGAGCTCTTCTCCTTTTTGTGCAAGACGAAGGAGAAGGGCTGCGGACGCTGCTTTCGAATGATGGAGGTTAATTTGGACCACTCTTAACATCACTGTGTCCAGGTGACGATACCTATATAACAGTGATGTCAGCAGTCTCCCCATCATTGCTGGCATCTTCGTCAGTGGAGGACGACAAAGATAAAAGAGTGATGTCTCCGTTGGAAAGCTAATGTAAGGATGCTATGGAAACCAATTGTTTAAGATATATTTTTTATTGTTAGTGTATTTCATCTATAACTTAATGCATAAAAAAGAAAACCAAAACATATTCATTTAAGTAACAAATTTAAAGATTGTAGGGCACGCTTTAGTAACAACCAATTTCGTACGAGTTGTATAGGTGACAATGAAATTCGTACGGACGCGCTAAAATGGGGTAACATCCCTTTTAACCTTAATAACTGCTTGTAAACGCTTGCACATTGTACTAACCAGTTCTTAACACTGAGTTTGAGACGTAATGTCCCAAATACTTTGTATTTTTTGTTTTAATAACGCTTTTGTTGTGGGACGGCCTTTATGGAGTTCTTTTTTGATTATTCCTCACAAATTCTCCATTGTACTGAGAGATCGTGACTCGAGGATGGCCACTCCTTCTAACGCTCTGGATCTTGATTCCAGAAACTCGAGCAGTTGAGTGAGACTGGGAAAGTTATCTTCGTTGGAAATTTTCTGTTCCCAAAGATTCCGTGTTCCTTCCAGTAATCTCTGCATCAGTAAGTGAACAATCATAGGATCCCAGTTTGATGTAACGACGCCCAATCCTTTAAACTCCTGTAAACATTCTTGAGTTTTATCAAGTAATGCTTTGATATCTTTATCAGATTCTTGTCTGATCGGCGATTGATTATAGAGCAATTTTAATTGCGCAGAGACTAAAATTCTTCGATTGTTGTAGCGTTTTACTAGGAGTTCACATGCTCCGTCGTAGTTTGTAGATACCATGTCGAATTGTCTCAAAATTCGCTTAGGTTCTTCGGTCAAACTTGACTTTAAATAATGCAGTTTTTGGACCGGTGGTAACCTACTATCCGAATGTATTAAGGAGACAAACATGTCGTAGAATGATCTCCATGAAGTGTATTCACAATTAAATTTTGGCAAATTGATTCTTGGTAGTTTTATTTCTACCTTCCGTTCGGATTGATTTGGAGGCGTTTGGTGTGAGCATTTTGACTCTTTACTTTGTGCTGTAAGATTGGCAAGAGCATCTTATTGGTCTCCTAAATAGTCAAATTATGCGGCTTCAAAGTCCGAGTATGCACTACTTTCTTTATCCTTTTTTACTGATGCTAATACCTCGTTAGAAGCATCTTCAGTTTCTTCGGTTGTGCAGATTTCTAAGCGGGCAGTTTCGAATTGACTCCAAATCTTTCCTACATTCTCTATCCTAATACACAAATAGCCTCGAGTACGTCTAGATGGACCAGTCTTTTTATAATTAGATATTGACTGGTCTAATTGTGCCTTCCGGGTTGCTTGGGCGTTAATTAGGGACAACATCTTTCCTAAGTATCAACACGACAAAATATAGAATACATGAACTGTGTTTTTGTAATTCAATGAATAACGATAGCAAAATAAACGTGTTTGGCTGATTTATCCGGCTCGAAGGACCAATGTAGCGACCTCTTATAGTCACTAAGAAAAAAAAACAGGAAAATTCAAGGTTCTTTAAAAATAAAAAAAGGAAAGTCAGCTCAAAATACGTGTATTTCCCTATTGCTACAATTCTACACTATGACTAAAATATTACTAATTAAACTATATTGATTAACAAGGAATTTCAATTAATTTACTCTAATTTTAATATTACTAATCCAACTCTGTAAAAGAAGAGAAAAAAAAATATTTTTATTATTCGCAGTTAAAGTATTCTTCACGATATGCACATGCAAACGACACAAAATATTAGATAATTATTTGTTGGTAAATAATTATCTATTTTTAACAACTGTTACGTTTTATTCCCGAAATTAAAATTTTTAGTAATCCAAAACGAATTATTAAGACGTTCGAAAATTATCTGCTTGGTGATGTGCCCAATACAAATAATTCCTTACTTGACCAAGTCCCTCCAAATGTTGGATTAATTTTTGTGTAAAAAGTAATTACCTGGAAATAAACCCAGAGTAATTACTTTCTTGAACCTAACCTTAAAATCCCACACAAACAACCACGTTCAAAATTATTGGCTTGGTAATGAGCCCAATTTCAATAATTTTTACTATTTTTACATAAAATTAATTACCTGGTAATAAACCCAGAGTAATTAATTTCTTGCACCCAATCGGTAAAATCCCCAAAACTATATAAAATTATTGGCTTGGTAATAAGCCCAACTCCAATAATTTTTCACTGTTCAAATGTATACTCACTCAAAATATAAAACTTTTCCAAAATTCTGCACGCCTTTTGAAATTACTTCTTTTCCACTTGGCACTTCAGGACTGACTGAATCTTCAGGCTGGACCTGGTATTTAAGTCCACGTAAATTTCTCCTACATGACATCAATGAGATTGGCTGAAAAGAGACGGTATGCAACTTCCTATAATTCCAGCTTTAGGTTTCGCTGTAACTGAGCTATGCTTTGCTGGAAATGTAAATGCGATGACATCCGATCCCTTCACAACTTGACAGCTGAGACCTGTCACGAAATATTTCTAACGAGTTATTGTTTGTTTATTTTTTTTGCCAGTTCTGCCGTATCAGTTTAAGGCGTTATTGTTTTATCAGCGATATGCTGCGACACTGAGTCTTTTCAATTAGTTAAGACTCCAGAGCTCCCGGCAACCCCTCAATTGAGGATTCAGGGAAAAGACCCATTACAAAATACCCTTCGTATATCAAAAGTTTGTATGGAAAATTGTTGGTCTTTCGATTCTCTATAAAAATATGCCTTAGGCCAGTCTCTAGAATTTTTTTTATATTTCATTTCAGTAATCAATGATTTTAAGCCATTTTTTCGGCTTTAATTGAATACCGCATAGGATTTTTTCCACGAGACTAACTAATTTTTTTTACTTATCTTATTTTTTATCATGATCTACAAAAAAATCCACATGGAGCAAAATAACACACTTTTGCACTTTCCATACATTAGTAAAAAGAAATAAGTTAGTCTAGTGGAAGAAACTCATGCGGTATTCAATTATATACAGGGTGTTTCAGATCTGACATGCCAAAATGAGTGGGGTGATAGATCTCAACTAGACAAACAAAAAATTGTATGGCAGGGGGGAGGCTATCTCAACCGATTCGGAGTTACAGGGTGATTAATATATTTCAGTTTTTTATGGTATGGACATTACTCTTTTATTTTGATCTCTTGATCTACCCAACACAGTTACATCAAATAAACGCAAAAAACTACTATCATAATGACCTTTCCAAAAATGTCAACACTACTGGTCTAACTCCTACCATTGCACGTACAGTCACTTCCAAAAGTGAAAAAAATGGTTTTCTATTACCTAAAATTCAGAATTGCCCCAAATTTTCTCCGAAATTCATGTAATTAGTACACCTCATTTTTATTTTTATTGGATTGCCCATCTTGAAATCTTTTCAAAAAGGTGCAACAATGCAAGGTAGATACAGGATTAGAAAAACCACATCCTTAGAACTCCCTGAGTACCTGATTATTTTATTGCACTTTAGATAGGAAATTCTTTAAAGAAACAAAATTTTTAAGAAAAAAGGTCGAAGAAGTTTGTTTTGGGTTAAAATATCATTAATTTTAATTATTGCTAGAAAAAAATTATAAAAATGTTAGCGTAATTTTATTTTATTGCCGATATTAGTTTGTGTTAGCCAGAATTCACACCCTTGTATCCTGGCGTTCTGTTACTCGTACCTGATGAAAATGTTGCTATTAAAGAGGGTCGGTCAGCAAGAATGCCTATCATGGTCGAAATACAAATCAATAAGTATGGGTGTTTTTAAGCAAAAA
Organism: Leptarthrus brevirostris; assembly: GCA_964036015.1. Lineage (NCBI taxonomy): Eukaryota > Metazoa > Arthropoda > Insecta > Diptera > Asilidae > Leptarthrus > Leptarthrus brevirostris. The sequence goes on from OZ038371.1 coordinate 72,832,817, forward strand.
TTATTAAAAAATGGTAGAATTTAAATTTGAGGAATACGCGGATATTATTTACATTTATGGTGTAGTAGACGGAAAAGAGAGCGGCTGTACTGGAATATCAAAGGAGATTCCCTAACCGGCGACTACCGCAAAGAGGGGTATTTACACGGACTTTCCAAAGGTTAAGGGAAACAGGAAGCATAACTTCACACGACATGGAGACACGACCCGAAACTTCGGAAACTTCTGCCGACGTCGAGCACCAAATAATCACCATAGTGAGGCAGGACCCAGGGATGAACACGAAACGAGTCGCAAGGTGATTAGGAGTGTCGTCATCTAAGGTTTAGAGGGTTATTCACCCAGCCGAAGGACTACTGGAAGGAGATTCCGAGAGAAGACTGAAATGTAGCACTTTGCTTCTGGAACGCGATATTGACGACAAAGCGTTTCTGGACCGAATTCTGTGAACAGAGGAATGTCAATTCACCAGGAATGATATCACATACTTCCATAGCCTCCATACCTGGTCTAAAACTAACCCAGATAAGGCAAAGGTGACCTCATTCCAGCAGAGATTCAGTGTCAATATGTGGGCTGGTATCATCGGCAACCATTTGGTAGGGCCATTCATTGCGCCGCAAGTGCTTTATAGTGAAATTTATGTGAATTTTTGACACTGCCAGATCTAATAGAGGAGACCCCTATGGATAATCTTAGGGGAATGTTTCACCAACACGATGGAGTACCAGCGCATATGGCTAACATTGTGAAGGTAATACTAAGTGAAAAATATCCTAACCGCTGGATTAGACGAGGTGCACCGATTCCCTGGCCTGCTAGATCTCCACACCTTAACCCATTGGGCTTTTTCTTATGAGGAACGATGAAGGATGAAGTTTATTCAAGCAAAGTAAACAATAGGGAGGATTTAGTTAGGTGAATTAGGAATGCCGCGACGAAAATACGGGAGAGGCTGGTTGGAATACGTCTTAAACAAGGACTTAGAAGGAGATTGTTGAAATGCATCCAAAGTGGCGTCGGAAATTTTTAACGGCTTTTGTTATTTATCAAGATTAATTGTAATTATTTTGAAATTCAATAAAAACATTTTAGAATTAATTTGAGTTTAATTTCTTAAATTTGTTGATTTTTATAATATTCTCCGATTGGATTTATAAGTATAAATTTCTATATATTTTTCTAATAAAAAGGAAAGGTAATAAGATGAGCAATCCAATAAAAATAAAAGAGAGGTGTACTAATTAAATAAATTTCGGAGGAAATTTGGGAAAATTCGTAATTTTAGGTAATCCCAAACCATTTTTTCACTTTTGGAAGTGACTGTACGTGCAATTGCAGGAGCTAGATCAGTTGTGTTAACATTTTTAGAAGGGTCATTAGGATAGTTGTTAGCGTTTGTTTGATGTCGCTATGCTTGGTAGCTCAAGAGATAAAAACTAATGAGTAATGTATGTATATACCATGAAAAACTGAAATTTATGAATCACCCTGTAACTCCGAATCGGTTGAGATTGCCTTCCTCCTGCCATACCAGATCAGAAAAACCCTATATATATATATATATATATATATATATATATATATATATATATATATATATATATATATATATATGTGTGTGTGTGTGTGTAAGGAACGGTGATTCTTTAGGCGCTACCGGTTGCTAAACGGAAAACCGCTATTACATTGCCAGATTAATTATTTGATACGTCATCCCAATTAGGACTAACATCGATGAATTATGATGATTATAGAGCTTCCTAGATTTTCTTTTATCCAGGTTTCCGAGGCCATGATGTACTGTAAATTTAAGTCTTGCCTAAGCGTTGAATATCCAGCTTTAAAAATTTGTGCATGTCCTACTAATAGTTTCCTTCTAAGCACATATAGATCATGCCAGTCTCAGCCTTGCAGCTGCGAATAAATATTTTGACTGAAGAAGGCACCCGACTCCTGCTTCGGTCTCGTGATTCCACTGTGCAACAATTAAGCATGTGACGACTGCCCAGAATGTTTTTCTTTAATTATTTTTATGCGTCACATCTGGGGCAAGCATTGTAAACATAACTAAAAGTAAACATAACTGAATGCAACCCTTTTGATGAATATACAAAAATTAGCAATCGCCAATTGAATTATATCATTAATTGTTAAAAGAAAGCAAATGAGTCATATTTTTAAGAAAGCATGTACAAAATTTAAGTATTTAACACCGTGTAAATGAAGAGGAATACAATAGTTGATTCTAAACTCAAAACGCTGTCTTTCGGCGATTAGCAATCCCTGTTCACCTAGAAAATTAGGGGTATCCCAACTTGGTGATGCCATTGATGATGCCATGCCTTGCCCCATATTAATAAAGAACATTACATGGCGACAATGCCCAATTCGACACCTGCGATCCTGCTTTTTTCGTAATCAGCGCCAAAGTCAAGGATATAATTCCACGAGCGGTTACAACTGGTGAATGAGACATCTTGGGAAAAATATTTGAGATCCTGAGGACCCTTTAAGAAGAAAATACTAATGAAAGATATAACAACGCTGGAGCAATTCGATACACTATTCGCAAAACTAGTGGATTTTGTGGAAAAAGAAACGGAATATACACCGAGAGCTCCTGATGATCTAGAAGAGAAGAGCAAATATCCCACGTACGTGCCAACCCCAATCAGGAGATTGCAATAGCGAGGACCAAAACCAATAACTATTGACGAGTATCGACGAAAAGTGAGACCCGCAGCACCAAAGCCAGTACTCAAGCATCTGAAATGGCAAAAGAAGCGAGGAGGAAGGAAAGCAGCAATCAGAAAACAAATCGCAGAACTACACCGGCTTATCCCGATAGCCGAGGGTGACAGCAAAAAAGCACTGCTACAAGAATTGAAATCATTAAAAGAGACATAATGGAAAACTGCAGCTCGACGAACGCATTCTTCATCAAATACGAGCAGACAATAACCACATCGTGTATATTCTTGACCGTTTTGATACGATACTTCATATATTGTAGATACAATAAAAATTGTATTAGGAAATAAGTCAGTAGGACGGTTAATGTTTAAGAATAAATATTATATATATATTATATATTGTAGCATTAAACATCACAATACCAATACCGATAAATAATAAAATTCCTATATACGTTATGTAATAGATAAATTTCTCTTCGATAAAGGTAAACAATATTCAATAAATAACAACGATATTTTATGTCTTAAAATATAAAAATATAACTAATAAAACAAAATTTTTTTTCTTGATGATAAATGGAACTTTTAAAAGAACTAACAAATGATACAGAAAGGGCGTTAGGTAACTTTACAAAGGGAAAAAATCGAGTCTTCAAGTTAGAAATATTACATAAACTCTCGAAAAAAAGATTAGATTTTCAAAAGCCTCAAGAGAACTAAGAAATTTGCTAGAACAGGCCATAGAACAGAGTTCCGAAATGGCAAACTTTGATCTAACTACGGCTATGAAAGCTATCCCGATCTTCGAAGAGAAATATTCCAAGCGGCGTCGACGTTCATCAGAACTGGCCCGGCCAAGACTAGATATTCTATTGGGCCAGTGGTAGTTTACTGGGCCAGTAGGCGATATTTATGGTAATTATCTTAACATTGGGTTAGTTGAAGATGTAGCAGCGGATATGTCCTACATTGCCCAGCTAATTAACTTTAAGGCTATTACCAAGTTTGGACTTTGTGTTGAAAATTAGTGGTGCCAAGTTATTAGTTATCTGTAAAATTTTACAATTAAATGCAGCGGAAATTACTCTAATTTTCCAAGGAAAAAAACTTTTTTCAGGTTAGTGTAGTAGTTAAAACGTTCAATAATAAACTTTGTTGATAGTTTGCATCAACTAACTAACGAAAATTTTAACTGAAAAAATTTTGTGTTTGCAAAACTAATATGCTGATTTGTTTACTTACGTGAATGCAAATATCAACAAGCAGTAAGTCTTAAGTTAGACGGTTTGAGAAAACAGCACCTGCAGGGATTACCTTTCCAATTGATTTAAATTTATTATTATTATCTTTAGCATTTTGAAAAAAGGTAAAACCACTTGTTTTACTTCCACATAATCGGAGTGGCAAACATTTTTGGGATGGTGATCGCTCAAAAATATGAACGCTCAAAATTTGTGATGGATGTTTCGACCTGAAAGTGTAAGCTGGTCATCATCAGCGTGATACTTACACTTTCCACCACGGACATCCATGACGGAAGGTCAAAACCTTAACTCCTATAATTACTCAGTTTGAAAACTAAGTACGAATTTTATGAAGAGGATTTTTAGTCCATCAATTTCATAAAATACCAATACTGGTCAAATATTGCTTTATCAGAAAGTTTCCTTTCAAAAGACTCTTGGTGGAAGTTATTTATTTTGAAAAAAGGTAGAACCACTTGTTTTACTTCCACATAATCGGAGTGGCAAAAATTTTTGGGATGGTGATCGCTCAAAAATATGAACGCTCAAAATTTGTGATGAGAAAGTTCAGTCACTTAGTTCTAGATATTTGCGTTAGCCATTTTTACCTCACATATTCACCATAGCTTCGAGTCGTCCTTGACTTTCCCCGTTTGGCATTTTCTTTTCTTGATTTATGGCCACCTGGGGCATGCGCATTAGACGGTTGATTCGTAGCCTACCTCGTGCACGTTCCTGTTTTAATAGATGTTAAGCGAGAAGAAGACAGAAAAGTGTATTTTTATAGCAAATACTATAATACCAGCAAAAGGAATATGCCATATAAAATTATTGAATACAAATTATAAGGAAGTAATGATACCAACCTTTAAAGTAGAAACAATTCTTTTATTCCCTATTATCAGGTATAAGAAAAAGAAACAATATAACGCATAAAAAAACTTTTAAAGATAATAAACGTTGATTATAAGGAAATTGGGGCCAAAACGAGTCTGCTAGAGATTGTAAAAGAATACAACGATATATTCCACCTTAAAGATGACGTTTTAACAACCAATAACTTCTACAAGTAAAAATTACACACTCTTGAAAACACACCAGTATACATAAATAATTATCGACTGCCCCACACTCAGAAAGAGTAAATCAAGAAACAAGTCGCAGAGTTAGAAGCAAACGACATTATTGAGCCATCCGTTAGCCCGTACAACGCTCCACTACGAATTGTACCTAAGAAAGGCATGGAGAATACAAAACAATGGCGATTAGTCGTAGACTTCAGAAAATTGAACGACAAAATAGTCAGCGATAAATTCCTTTAACTAGATTGGAAGAGATCTTGGACAAATTAGGTAGGGCGAAATATTTTTCGAACCTCGACATGGCAAGTTTTTTCACCAAATTGAGCTTGGAAAAGACTCAAGACCACTTACAGCATTCTCGACCGGATACGGTCATTTCCAATTCAAAAGATTACCTTTTGGATTAAAAGTATCTTCTTAAAGTGTCCAAAGAATGCTAACCATTGCTCTAACTAGACTTAGCTCTGAAGCATTTATTTATGTAGACGATATTATTGTCTATGGTTGTAGCACTAAACATCACAATACCAATTTAACTAAAATATTTCAAAAATTGCGTAAATACAATCTAAAACTTAAGCCGGCCAAATGCCAATTCCTCAAAACAGAAGTTGTGTATCTAAGGCATCTGTTAACAAATGAAGGAATAAAAACAGACCCTTAAAAATACGAGATAATCAAAAATTACCCAAAGCCTAAGAATGCTGAAGATTTATTGTGGTCACCGACCATAGGCCACTAGTATCATTATTTACACACAAAAATCCTTTGTCAGAACTAACACGTATCCGACTAGACCTAGCGGATTACGATTTCGATATTGCATTCAAAAAGGGCAAAATAAACACCAACGCTGACGCCTTAGAACAGAAAACGAAAGGAAGTGCACCATGCTCAAAAAGTTTCCGAATTTTCCTTATGTGTTTGAAAGGTCTGAATGTGTTAGTTTTCACCATGGAAGTAGTAAATTTGTGACTTATTCGAAGTGGTCCTCGCAAACATTGCTACCGTCAGATGGTATATAATCAGTTCTACCGATGGATTTTAACCATAGTTCTCTGAAGTCTTTATCTTTTGGAAACCTAAAATACCAAAAGGTAGAAAAATATTTAAATTTTTTTAAAGTTTTATTCGAGCCCTCAGGCAAAAACTTCCGTCACCTGTCGCTGAACAAATAAGGCGAACCAAAGCTCTGATGAATCTCAAATGTAAACAAACGAGCACCATCAAGAGAAATGGTTATATTTTTTGGTAATTTAGCTTTAATTTATACAGCTTTTGCACATATTTCAAAGAAAATGCTGTATAATTGCTTATTATATTATTTAACTTTCCTGAAAAATGATTTTCCACACGCAATGCGTCGATTATTTTTACAACAAAATATCGCACACTTCATCACGAAAAATGTCCAAATTAAGCATGTGAGATTCTTAGTAAAATAAACAAAAACAGTCTTTTAAATGTTAATTGTCTTTGTAAAATTACACCACTTTTAACAACTAAACACTGAAAATTATTCAATAAACACTTGGACCCGCACTCTTCAGAAAGTCCACGTCAAATTGACATTTCTTTATGGCGAAGTTGAAGCTCCCTTCCCACACCTTTCCAACGAACAAAAAATCGGAAAACACGTACACGATTTATACACGGTATTGCACTTCCTTTCGTTTTCTGTTCTAAGGCTGACGCATTGTCAAGAATAAATTTAGACTCACAGTGAACAAATTATTAGCGTTAACAATGGGCAAGATAGAGAAAGTAGAGTAGAGTAAAGCCTGATCAACTTTACACTTGGGACTGCACTTCCATATCCGATGTCAGGAATATGAAAAAGTAACAAGAAGAAAAATATCGATATTGTACGTACAGATAACGAAATAATAGTACATTGTAGCCATAATCCTGATCTGAATCAGATTCTATCACGGAGAAGCCACGACGTAGCATTAAACGAAATAACGGCAATAATTCTGATATGAAATACGCTTCTATTATGAAGAAGCTATTAAATGCTACACAAGAAATTAATATACACGAGCTAGCTCTATCAAATAAAAATAATATATTTGAATGCATCCACAAGTTGCAACAGAAAGAAGATAATAACAGTCGCACGAAACTTAAGATATTAATATACGAATATAAGAATACTTGACATCGAAATGCAAAGTCGAATAATAGAAGAATATCACAACTCACCACATGGAGGTCGTTTAGGAGTCAGGAAAACCATACTAAAACTAAAACAACGATACTGCTGCAAAAATATGAACATCATGGTAAAGAATTACGTTAACAATGGTAGACAATGTGCACTTAACAAGCAAGTAAGACATACCAAAGAGAAAATGATTAAAACCGACACACCCGCAACGAGCTTTGAAACCATAGCAATAGATATAGTAGGACCATTGCGAATCTCCAACAATTTTAGATACATAATCACTATGCTATGTGAGCTAACGAAATTCGTGATAGCATCACCTTTAGAAACTAAAGATGCTAATACTGTAGCTTCCACAATAGTAAATGATTTTATCCTAAAATATGGACACTTTAAAATTTTGAAGACAGATCAAGGTACGGAATTTACAAACAAGCTAATGCAGGAAATATGCAAATTACTAGAAATTAAGCAAATTTTTAGCACTCCGTATCATCATCAAACAATGGGCATTGCAGAGCGAAATGGGACAAATAGATACCATATTATACTTTTTTTTACAATACTACACTCCTTTTGACTTAATTATTGGCAAACTACCCTATTTACGTTTCGACATAATTAATAACAACAGCACTGTTTACAGTTTGGAGAATTACGCAAACGAATTAAAAACTGGACTACAAACAGCCAATGCGAAAGCAAGAAGTTTGATAAAAAACACAAAACTAAAACGAATTGAAAAGCAAACTACAATAAATCCAATAAATATTAAAATAGGTGCCTTAGTCCTCTTGAAAAATGAAAATCGCAAAAAACAACATAAACCGAACAAATGCCCATTTAAAGTTATCGAAAGAAAAGGTACTAATTCAGTAATCGAAATAAACAGCACATTGAAAGAAATTCATAATAACAGACTAAAAAAATACACTGTGAAATAAAAATTAACATTTTATAGAGTGAAAAGGACAGCTTAGTAAGGGCAATTATAGATCGCAGCAACGCGGACGGCTCCATCACGCCAGACAAATGGAAGATGGTGGAGATGGCGTTGCTGAAGGTGTATATGGAAGTTATCTCGTTGAACCCTGGCCCTCCTCTACGTCGTAAATATGGACTGGCGCAAGAATTGAAGCCGTTCCCAGGGATAAAATCCCCTGCAGACCTAGGTCACGGGCCTGGCCGGGTTCTTCCAAATGGCCAACCCTGAACTACCTACCCATGATTGGAAAGCAGCCCAGGTGAGCGAAGTCAAGGGAAACTCAAGACAGGTCATTGTGATCCTAAATGAGCAGTCCCTTGCCCCACTTGCTGAATGCAATGGCATTATTTGCTATGGCTTCAGCACTATCAGCTTGAAGGTTTATGAAAAGGACCTAAAGGCGCTAAATGCTAGTAAACAAGAGGAGGTTTCAGCAGCCTCCTCAAGCAACAACGAGGAAAAGGAAGGAGTACAGAGTGTAACGATAGTTTCTGCCGTTGTCACTCCCTCACCAGAAGATGGTGAGGCGATGGTCGACGCTATGGTAGATGACACCCTTCCGTATCCCGGACCAGAGCTGGAGGACCACCTCCTTGGTTCCTCCACTGACGAAGATGCCAGCAATGAAGGGGAGACTGCTGACATCACTGTGATAGAGGTATCCTGGACGCAGTGATGTTAAGAGTTGTCCAAATTAACCTCCATCATTCGAAAGCAGCGTCCGCAGCCCTTCTCCTTCGTCTTGCGCAAAAAGGAGAAGAGCTCATCCTTCTCCAAGAACCTTGGATCATCAGAGACAAGGTTTGCGGACTCAACATGAAGGGTTATAAGCTCCTCTTTTTACAAGGTACAAGTAAACCAAGGTCATGTATCCTCATTAAGAATAATATTAATGCATTTATTCTCACACAGTTCAGTGATAAGGACACAACAACAGCCATACTGGAGTTACAAAACAACAATATCTGGATAACCTCCAGTTACATGGCGCACGATGTGGCGGACATTCCTAGTACACTACTCAGGAATGCGATCAAGGAAGCCACTAAACAAAGGAAGACGCTGGTGATCGGAGCAGACGCCAACGCTCATCATATAGTCTGGGGGAGGCTCGGACGTTAACGAAAGGGGTGAGTTACTTTTTGATTTTATTCTCGGAACTAACCTCCAGATTTGTAATGTGGGTGCAGAACCCACTTTTACTAACACAATTAGGCGGGAAGTTCTAGACATTACCTTAGTCTCAGAACAATCCGCCCACTTAATAACGGAGTGGAAGGTATCCAAGGAACCATCCTTCTCCGACCATGCCTATATTGAATTTGGAATAACACTTCACAAGATGATGTGCCCTCCCTATAAAAACAGGCTAAGGAAAAACTGGGACCTCTACAGGATGGTCCTCAGTAATAGTCTGCCTACTACAGGTCCACCCGTAATTGACAGCAAACAAACCCTTGACAAGGTGGTGGACACTTTGACGCTTGCGTGTATTGAGGCGACACAAATTTCCTGCCCCGACAGGGTCCTTAGAGGCAAGTCCAAACCTCCGTTGTGGTCGAGTGAGATCATGACCCTAAGAAAGAAGTGTCGTAAGCTTTTTAACCAAGCGAAAAAAACTAATGTCTGGACTTCTTATAAAGAATGCCTCAAACAATTTAAGAAACTGATTAGGAAAGCAAAACGATCCTCATGGGGCTTTTGTAATAAAATCGAAAGCTCCTCTGAAGCGAGTCGTTTGCGTTTCCTCTCAACAACGACCATCACCCCAAGCCTCCTGACCAAAAGTGATGGTAGTTGGACTTCATCCAGTCTTGAGTCGCTGGAGCTACTTGTAAACACTCACTTTCCGGGTTGCACGACGACCAGAAGAGTAGAGCTGCCGGATACTCCAAGCGACCATGAACTGGTCCACAAGATACTTGATGCAAGAAAACTGAAATGGGCGATACGAAGTTTCAAGCCCTATAAATCACCGGAATTGGATAACATCGTCCCAGCTGAACTACAACTAGCCTCCGAGATACTTATTCCGTGGCTAATGGTCATCTACGAGGCTTGCCTTAACCTCACCTATATTCCATCCTCATGGTCGAAGGTGAAGGTGGTCTTTATCATTAAAGTAGGAAAAGCCTCACATTATAAGCTCAATGATTTTAGGCCCATTAGTCTCTCCTCCTTCCTGCTCAAAACCTTGGAGAGACTCTTAGATATCTACATTAAAAAGACAATCAATCATTCCAAGTTGTCTCTCTCGCAACATGCTTATACTAAAGGTACGTCCGTAGAGACAGCCCTACACGAACTTACCACAATCATAGAGCATTCGCTACTACAGAAGGAGTATTCACTTGTAGCCTTCCTTGATATTGAGGGTGCTTTTAACAATATTAGATCAGAGGCGATAATGGCATCCTTGAGGAGGCTTGAAATCGACGACCCTCTCATCAAACTTATTGACCTCATGCTAAAAAGCAGGGTCATTATCTCCAGCTTAGGAGGATCCAATATCCAAAGAGTGGTAACTAGAGGTACCCCTCAGGAAGGAATCCTTTCACCACTCTTATGGAAGTTAACTCTTAATGAGTTACTCATAGACCTGGAGTTGTCCGATCACAAGGTTATTGCCTATGCCGATGATATTGTCCTGATATGTTCAGGTAAGCACCCCAATACACTGGCTGAGGTGTATCAACACGCTCTCTCCAAGACTTCATCATGGAGTGATGGGTGTGGTCTAGGTATAAACCCTAATAAAACAGAGCTAATACTCTTCTCTCGGAGGAATATAACACCTCCTATTAATTGCCCTACACTAGACGGGGTTAGGCTGGAACTGTGTAACCTGGTTAAGTATCTAGGTTTAGTCCTAGATAGAAAGCTTACCTGGAAGCCTAACATCCAAGAAAGAGTACGGAAAGCTACAGTAGCGCTGTACTCCTGTAAGAAGGCTATAGGGAAAAGATGGGGTATGGAACCACGCATTGTGAATTGGCTCTATACAAGTGTCATACGGCCTATACTCATGTATGGGGTGATTGTCTGGTGGCCGGCACTAAATATAGCAACCCATCTCAAAGCAATGGACAAAGTTCAGAGGATGGCAGCACTGCTGATAACAGGTGCCCTGAGAACCACACCTTCTAAAGCCCTGAACACTATTCTCCACCTTCTACCGTTGGATCTCTTTGGTAAGCAAACCGCATCATCAGCCGCCATTAGGCTTAACTCAATCCAGACCAGGAAGCGAACTGATTTCGGTCACTCCAAAATATTGCACAGTAGAACTGCCAGCAATATCGACTACACCTCGCCCAAGCCTTTCTTTGGAGCAAAATTCCATTCCCTCTTTCCCACCAGATCGGAATGGGAGAAAGGTCCTCCCCAATGGGAGAACTCAATGCATCTCTACACTGACGGCTCCAAACTGGATGGCAAAGTGGGTGGAGGAATATTCTCGTTACACTTGGACCTCGATGTCTCATTTCGCTTACCTGACTACTGCAGCGTGTTTCAAGCAGAAATCATGGCTATAAAAGTAGCTGCGGACCGCCTGAATCAACTAACGCTACCTACTGTATTTTCACAGGTAGTCAGACAGCTATTAAATCTCTTTCGGGAGTATACACAACCTCCAAAACGGTTATAATATGTCTCTCAACACTAAATGACATAGCTGAGCATCTGAAAGTACGGCTCATCTGGGTGCCTGGACATAGTGATATTCCGGGCAATTGCAGAGCCGACGAACTAGCGAGAATCGGTACCACACGTCCTGATTCGGACATTAACCACCAGCCGGGTAAACCGCTAGCTACATGCAAAATGGAGCTCTCACAGGAGGCTCTCAAGATTGCTAATAATAACTGGCAAGAAGAACACACCTGCCTGATTACCCGACAGATATGGCTAAAGCTTGACCCTAAGCGGTCAAGAGGGCTCATCCTACTCGGACGCAAAATAATAAGCACTACAGTGGCCGTAATCACGGGTCACTGCCTCATAGGTAGACACGCCAATAGGCTGGGCGTGCCCTCAAACGACCTCTGTAGGAGTTGCCACGACGAGGAGGAAGAGGAAACCATGCTTCATCTCCTCGGTAGCTGCCCAACCGAAGGAACCGGTTTTTGGGCTCCCCCTACTTCAAAGAGCTAACCGAGCTGGGCTCCATAGATGACAGAAACCTGACTCGATTTATCGGCAGTTCAAAATGGTTCCCGACGACGAATTAAGGATGAACACCCTTCACAACCCAGTCAAAATAATTTTGACTTCCCGTGAACTAGTTCCACTGTATGCAAGAAACTGGTTCGGAGCACAGGGGACAGAATGTTAACCCTCCTATTCCTTAGGTAATTTTATGGGGTTGTTAATTTCAAGCCTCAATGTGGTAGAACAAAGGGCCTCTTAGGCCTAAGTGTGCCTTCTTAGGCAGCCACTTTAACCTAACCTAACCTAGAGTGAAAATATTAAGTTAAAGCCACATTATAGATATACAGAATATTATAAGAATGAATTGGTCAAAACAGAACTATGTAAAAATAGAACTATAAGGATCAAGAAATAGAATGTAAAATAAGAATAGTATCACCATAGCCATAAGTATATAATCGTAGATATTTATGTTTCGTCTTAACTTAAGGTTAAGACTCAACACAAAGGGTAAGGATGTAGTGATCATATGCAATCAATGCAAATGCAATGATCGCGGCACCAAGGCTACTACTTAAATAAAAATAAATGTGATACAACAAGGCCGAGGTCAGTCAGAACCAAAACAAATGATGTCACATAAAATTCTTATCAATGGCACACTTCCAATGATTGCACAGAGTTCTACTCGTAGCAGGTAATAATCCGACTCCTGCTTGCTAAATGAAAACATAACTGAATGTAAATATAACTGAATGCAATCCTTTTGATGAATAGACAAAAATAAGCAATCGCTAATTGAATTATATCATTAGTTGTTAAAATAAAGCAAATGAGTCATATTTTTAAGAAAGCATGTACAAAATTTATGTATTTAAGACCGTCTAAATGAAGAGAAATTCAACACTTGATTCTAAACTCAAAATGCTGTCTTTCGGCGATTAGCAATCCCTGTTGACTAAGAAAATTAGGCGTATCCATTTTAATAAAGAACATTACAGTATTTTGCCTATGTAGCTGTTTTGTTATTTACTCGGTCTGACGCAACTTTCACCGAATCTGAGTTGCTACAAAAAAACTTCACAAAATTTCCTATAAATGCCATAGAAAGCCCAGATGTTCCACTTGGCATGAAAATGGCAATAAAAATAGTAGGGTTGGGTACACAAGCAGGCCATCCTTCAGGTGTTAAAGTTTCACCAAAAAATTGGGACCTCAGCAGAGATGTACAAATTGTATATAATGCGTTTGCGATTTCAAGAACAAAAATTTTGGTGTAGGTTAACATGCATTCCGCGACAATTTCAAATCCTGTGTTTTTCATTCAAGCTAAGATTCGGTGCCACTAATATTTAGGTACGTGCAATCATTGTTATTAGTACTATTATCTTTCATCAACGCTTCGATTCCGATTTCCAAGGGATGTTGTTTGGAGTTCTATAATCGTCCGTTTCTCCTCTGGCGAAAGGGTTAACCTCATTAGCTGAATAAGATTACTTTTACTACCATTTTTGATGGACTATTTCAGGATTGGTGCCGCTAATAGTTGTTTTAATCATCATTAAGTAGTTGGCGAAATCATTGGGGTGGACATGCCAACACTCGGAAATGATAAATCATTTGGGCGAATATATTCATTCCAAAGGTTATTTGTATAACTTGTTGTTATCGTGTAACGTGGCCGGGATCCTTGTTGTCATTTTCGTGAATATCTTGTAGGTGCATGGTACTAAAGGTATTTGTTCTATAAAATGCTGCTGTTGATACCAATTCCTGTTTTGGCCGTTCAACAGGTTTAGGCGTTAAATAAGGGTCTTTATACTTCTAATAACGTATGCTTCTTTTAGTTCCTTTTGAATAACAGTTCTTTTGGGGATATCCCTGCTAATACCGGAAACATTGGAACTCTTTCCGAAACTTTACCAGGATGGGATGGGATGGCGAAGTTTTCGGTTTGATAACAATCTGCTTGCGTTTGATGACCTTATAACTCGTTTTTTTTTTGTTGTCTGCTTATTCGTTCATCACTTCGTTTTAGCTCTCATGCCAATATGATTACAAAGTACAGATAATGTTCTGCTTCATTTCAATGTAAATCGTTTGATCCAGCTGAGCGTTTCGAGGCATTGGAGATCATTCAAAGGTGATACACCCATAGATTTGCGAAACTCATTCTACACTGATCTTGATTTCCTTGATCCGGTTTCGGTCTGCTGCAGCGAGCTGCTATAGCCTGACTCAATAGATTGATGTTATCTTTGGAATCCACTAAGTTTGGAGTTAGGGAATCGTTGACTCGTCGTTCTCTTTCACTGCTGGTTACCATACGTGGAATGTGAACCACACGTGGATCCTTTCTAAATATTCTCTTTAAATTCGCTAGTCTTACTAATTCCAGATGGCTACCCTGAATTCATTTCAACTATTTTCATTTATTTATTTATATATATATATATATATATATATATATATATATATATAAATATATATATATATATATATATATATATATATATATATATATATAAATATATATATATATATATACATATATATTTATATATATATATATATAAATTTTCATTTAATTATTCTATATTTTTTGCTTTCTTCAAAATCTTTTCAAAAAATCGTTATAAAGAACTTTACAGTTAAGGTGACATCTTCAAGCATTTAATATTGCTTATAGTAAAGAAAATTTATGTGGAGTATTTCAACTTATTTATTTAATAACCGCGATAAATCCAAGGGAGACAAAAGTAGAAGTGCGACCGCCGCCCCATGAGAACGAGCAAATAAAATATAGACACTGTAGAGAATAGGATAAAAGTGGTGAATAAAGTGAATTGTAAAGAGATAATAAATGTGTAGAATTTAAGTTGTGAGCCAAACTCAAGTAATAGACAGTAAATAAACTGACATTTTAGTGTGGAATTGGTGTGTTTCTTTCCAGAAGCCCATGACCAGGATCCTTCGAGCTTATCCCTTGGAAAGAAGCAGCGACCACCCCCACTAACGGAAAACACGTTACAAAATATTTCGCAATGGTAGGTTTTTAAGGTATAAGGGAAGTTAATTACTTTAAATGTATCAAACACTTCGCAATGGTAACCACAAGATATCCGACCCGCTACAGGGAATGAAAACGCTCGACTGCCCCTGTTAAAAGCTGTCGGTTCCCAGAAGGGCACAAACCGAAGCCTCCTTTCTGCTGAGCAATCATTCTTTGGTAAAAGAAATCAAAGTTTCTCGCGCAAGGCAAGAAAGCACGACAACAAATTTAATTTCCTTTTATGTAATTCAAGGTAGCATTTTCTAACGGAGGATTGAGGATAATTTAATTTTCCCTAATGAAATTGCAAGATAGCATTTTTTCAATGACGGGTAGATACGAAAGTGATCTGATATAATTGTTTATCCGATTTATGCCTCACAAAATGTATTATGAGCAAGGACAACTTTGTAGTTTAGAATTTCTGAGTGTTCGTTTTAAAATAAGCATTCTTATCCATCAAGTATTCTTTGGTAAGTATGTGATAAGATTCAAATGTATTACCAAAAATTAGAAAGGTAAGTATGAGTTGTAATCGTGGTACAACATTGGTACCGTCTAGACTACGACCACCTGCATGGTCTTATCTGGAATCAGTTCACCTACTACTGTTATTTTTGACCCTCGGACTCTAATAGTGAGGTGAATATCAATTGAACAAATCACATATTTTTCGGATATTGAATAATTCCATTATTCCTTTGAAATAGGGTTATAGTTTTCTTATATTTTTCAGTAATCATAATCTACAGAATAGAATTATAGTTAAGATATATTTCCAGTATCAAAGATATTAAATTTCTTTGGAAAGTTATCTCTTTAAGAGCCGTTTCTTTTCTTATTTAAAATTTGGTGTAAATGTTTTTCTTTATATCTCAGAAAGGAAAAAAACGGTTTCGTAGCAGGCTGATACTCTTATTTTATAAATATTTTTGCCCTAAGGATGGGGCTCACAACGATTACGAACCGACAATTTGAAACATTGTGCCTGTTAATAAACTGTTTCCAAAATTAGTTTTTTTTTAAACCGACTACTTCTGAATCAGTTAGTAGGTAAAAAAGGTATCCAATACTCAGAAGCGTATTTCTATGGTTAAGATTGTCTCAGGACGTGCGTTTCCTAATAATTAATAAAATAAAAAGTGCACAAAGCACGGATAATTTTCGATCCGGAGTTGGTAAAAGTTTATAAGGTTCGCAATCATTTCGATTTTTGTTTTGATTGTATATTTGGTAGAGCTCGTTCGATCGTTTTGTTGGAAGTCTCAATATAAAGAAGTCATATTGTTACGACTTTTTTCATTTTCCTGCGATGATATGAACATTATTTGCAGGAAGAAAGGTGCTGTAAATGGTTACCTGGAGAAAACCTGACTGGCTGAAAAGTACTGGATATCCAACCAATTTTGATCGGAAAACTGGCTGCAATCACTTCTTTTGCCGGGCAATGTAAAGGCGGATTTACATAAATGGGCTGGTCTACGAAGCGAGTCATCTAACTTGATAACTCGACAGATCAGTCAGCAGATGCAGAATATATACCTGCAACAGCCTAAGGCCCCAGCACCAAATCACCGACCACCTAGCCCAAGGCAGGCTTGCTATGGTGACGTGTAGGTAGTCCGACAGAACACCCCCAGACACCCGAGAAGGTCCTCTAATCCTATGAGGCATTCGAACCTGGTATACAATGGCGAAGATTCGAAGCTACATGCAGAAGAGTTTATATTTCGTTTGGAGGTGATTGCGCGAAACACCTTGGCAACTTGATAACTGAAAACGTTGCCACTCTCTTGAAAGATCGACCACTAGACTGGTATTGGTAGTATCTCAGATATCATCCTGAGCCCAGGTGGGAAGAACTGAAGCAGGCTTTTTGCAAGGATTGGAGGCCGCCAGTACATGATACTGATACACTCCGACAAATGCTTTCACGAAGACAACGATCCCGCGATAGCTCGCGAACACCCTTGTTGGAATTATGGTGAGGTTGGACATATGCATAGGCAATGTCCAATTCCGAACACTGGCGTTTATTGCTACGGGTGTGGTCTCCGAGACGTGTACATTAATAATTGTACTACCTGTACCGAAAAAACTCGCGGAGAAGAGCGAACAGCTGCACCAGGATATTTGATCAGAAATGGGTGCCTCTAGATGGATCCAGATAAGGTATCCGCGATCGAATACCGTCGTCGTACCGTACGTCGTTTCCTAGGCATAACAGGATGGTACCGAAAGTTCATCTCGAACTACTCGGCGGTATCATTCCCAATGGCGGATACTTTAAAAAAGAGTGACAAGTTCACCTGGATCGTTGAAGCCAATGCTGCATTCATAGCCCTAAAACAAAAGTTAACGACAGCCCCATTACTCGTTTGTTCTGATTTCCGCACGCCGTTCATGATTCAGTGCGATGTAAGTTTTGGCGGAGTTCTCCTCCAGGCTGATGAAGAAAGCTCTGAGCTCCCTATAGCCTATATGTTACAGAAACTTAACTCGACCCAACGTTACTACAGCGTGACGGAGCACGATTGCCTATCCTCAGTTCAAAGCGTGAAAAAATTCCGCGCTTATATCGAGTTGGTCGACTGGCCCACTGTAGCCTCAAGCTGCACGCCTTCGATTTCAAGATCTAGCACCGACGTGGCAGTCAGAACATCGTTCCCGACACACTTTTGCGTATTAATGAACCCAATCTTTCAGAGATAGATGTAACTCCACTTATCGACCTTGAATCTCTGGAGTTTGAATCATCAGAATAAAAGCATTTACGGGAACACATTTCGAATAAACAGTCAAAACTTCCAGATGTACACAGACGGGATAAGTATGTGGAGGCATAATTCGTCGATATCTTTATTGGCATATAATGACCACCCAAGTCCGAAGATATATTAATAACTGTCCAGTCGGCACAGCAAGACTCGCGATTCTCATTCCTGTCGCGGGGAAAGCATCTCTGCTATTCCGTGGAGGAATCACTAGGACTCACGCGTCTCTCATTAAGACGTCGTGCCAGTTCCGGTGGTTGAGCTCCGATTCACCAGCGGCTCTCTCATTAGGAGTAAGTCTGAGGGATCTGAATTGACGAGCCGAGATCACGATCCAGTCGCTCTATCCAGATCAGCCGTTATCAGTGATCATTTAGTGATCATTTGTATGTCCCATGTATATACTTTCCATCGCCTACATTTGTAAGTATATATGCACATATATATATATATATATATATATATATAAAAATTTTTTTTCATTTAAATATTATATATTTTTTACTTTCTTCAAAATCTTTTCAAAAAATCGTTATAAAGAACTTGACAGTTAAAGGACACATCTTCAGGCTAATGCATTTAATATTGCTTATAGTAAAGAAAATTTATGTGGAGTATTTCAACTTATTTAAATGTCTTAAGAAAACTTCTTAATACCTACTGCTAATAACTTTAGTGTGCCAAGATCCAAATCCCTACAATTTCCCTGTTTTCCTTCATCTAGTTCTAATAGTTTTGCGTTTTCGTATTGTTTTACTAAATTCTGGGTGCCTTCCGAATTCCAGCTAACAGTACTACAGTCTCTGTCCTGCCCGACCTCGACGACTTTGACTCCCTTGTGGGTAGTATAAGTAAAAGAACTGGTTGGCTTGTTTTTGTTTTCGCCATGTCGTCGGGCAAAAGACAAGCTTTAAGACTTTAACTGCAACGTATTGGACAAAGTATGTAGACTAAGGATGGTATACTACGATTGAGACATATGAACCATGAGACAATTCATTTCAGCGTGTAATGGGTCTTTTCCCCTGAATCCTCAATAGAGGGGTTGCCGGGAGCTCTGGAGTCGTCCAAGGTTCTTAACTAATTGAAAAGACTCATTTACACAATAAATATAAATTATTTTATTCAGGGTTTCTTTCTTTTCGGTTCACAATCAATTGTTTCTTAGTTCTATTTCTTTTTGTATCTTTAATACTACTGAAAGTGGGTGAAGAGAGAGGGTTATGGTCGACACTTGCATTGAGAGAGAGAGATGCGATGTAGTACGGACGGCGGTTCTTTTTATCAGTGGATGCTGAGGTTGGGTACGTCGTATTCTTAGCGTATGGGGATTCTGATAGATTAACAGGCTAACACCACGGCCAATCTATCGGAACTACTATTACTACGGATGCAAAGTATAACGACCAACAGGCTAACACCACGGCCGGTCGCTATGATGGGAATAGATTGACAGGCTAACAACACGGCCAATCTAGCGGAACTAATACTACGGTTAAGCAAAGTATAACGACCAACAGGCTAACACCACGGCCGGTCGCTATGACGGGAATAGATTGACAGGCTAACACCACGGCCAATCTAGCGGAAGTACTAATACTACGGATGCAAAGTATAACGACCAACAGGCTAACACCACGGCCGGTCGCTATGACGGGAATAGATTGACAGGCTAACACCACGGCCAATCTAGCGGAACTAATACTACGGATGCAAAGTATAACGACCAACAGGCTAACACCACGGCCGGTCGCTATGACGGGAATAGATTGACAGGCTAACACCACGGCCAATCTAGCGGAACTAATACTACGGTTAAGCAAAGTATAACGAATAACAGGCTAACACCACGGCCAATCTAGCGGAAAGAACATCCAAATCTAACTACTTCAAACTACTGGGACCTTATAGTCCGATTTAAGCCACGAGTGCTTATGAGCTGTAGCTTCTTTATCTTAGCAAACTTAGATACGAACTGGACCCCTTGCGAGGTACTACTGCTCAATTTCTCTACTGTGCGGTTTGCTTTTATACTTTTTCCGAAGCCCAGAATTATTCCCCACCACTATTTTCTGTCTTTCTACTCTGAATTAATTTCATACAACGGAGACGCACACACCCAACTGATTATGGGATTATGCAGCGAAGAACAATGTGTGAATTTCACAAACGCACGCTGCCAGCAGAATATCTGGTTATCATGCACAAGTTCCCTATGACTTGACTGATAGATGACGTCACGCACATTTTCATGCCCTTTCACTGGAGCATTTGTGAGTGGCATCTTTGTACCGCTTGAACCAATTATTTTCAACGGAGACGCACACACCCAACTGATTATGGGTTGATGTGCAAAGAACTTATGACAACGCAGCTAGTGGGAATAATCGAGCTGGCATATTTTCTGGATTACGTCATGCCCACCTGCATGCCATGGAACTTTGGAGTTTTTCATGGACATATATTTCGAAGAGTTTGGACAAAAGTGCGATGTCTGAGAAAATGACATGGACGATAGCGTAAATTTATGTACGAAGCAAAATGCTTCGTTACATCTCCCCCTCTCTTCGCAAGTGTTCGATGTCGGATAGGATTTTAGACAGGGAATACTATATTTTATAAGCGGGATTTTCTCTTCTCTTTTTCTCTTCTATATAGTTCTTATCTCTAACATCTTATTATCTTCAACAGTTTATATCATTTGTATTTCTTAGATCTCAAAACAATTATATAGATTGGTATATTTTCCATTATTTATCTTTCTTAACTCTAACAAAATTTATCTCTTAATTATTTCTGATTTGCAACAAAAGAATATATCTATTGGTTTATTATTATTTTTTTTCTATCTTTCTTCACTCTAACAAAATTCATATCTTAATTATTTCTGACTTCCAACAAAAGATTATATATATTGGTATTATTATTATTTTCTCTCTAACAAAATTCATATTTTACTTATTTATGATTTTAAACAAAAGATTATATATTGGTATTATTATTATTTTCTTTTTCTGTAACAAAATTCATATAATGGCTTATTTTCTAATTTTAACAAACATTTTTTTTTCTTCTACTCTTGGTTTCTGGCCTTGGCTATTATTTGGCCGGTCTGGGTCTTAATGATGGTGTATGGGGTCCCGTTCCTAACCCATCGGATGCGTCGTGCTGTTTTGAAAGTTTGGTCCCACGTTTGGTGTAGCCCAAAGAACTGTGGAGTGGGATCCTCAATCCATCGGTCTGGTCTTATCAATGGCGTTGTCTCGGTTTCTTCGTTTGACTATTTCGGTGATCCTGGTAGTAGCTTCGGTAGGGGTTTGTTTGTTCCTGGTCTTCTTGGTAGGTTGACTATGGGTTTTGGAATACGACTTAACAGTTTTTGTTTTGCTGGTCCTGGTTGTTTCTGCTTTAGGGTTTCATTTATCCCTGGTCTTCTTGGATCTGCTGACTGGTCGGCTACTGGTGTTGGCAGACGACTCAATAGGTCGATGGCCATGAACGAGGAGACCGTTGTCTCTTTCGTGATGTCTGGGTTGTCCTCATCACTGGAGAGGCTTAAATTTAGCAGATCTTATAGCCCTGTATCGTCGGCGAGCACTTCATTTTCCCCGTTGGCTTTGCTGCAACCGCCTTGTTTCCCCTGTTTGCTTTCTTCGGGTTGGTTCACTTCGGTTGTGGTGATCGTGTGCTGTGTTGGTCGGCGGGTCTGCGGAAGGATGTTCTCTTTGGTAACAACGTTAAGTGTCGCCTTTACCAGGCCAAAGATGATCAGTTGTTTTTCCCTTGGTGGCTGGACTGGTTGAATTACATTCAGTTTTGTTGTTGGCCTCAAATATGGACGCGTTCTATTATGGGGAATGATCCTGTGGATGGCCATGACGTCCATAGCCGATGGGATTTTCCGCTTTGGTGGCCTGATTCTGATGGGTTGGGTTAACTTTGATTTGGTAGGATCCCTATGACAAATTCCTAGGTTGTTGACAGTTCGCTTGTTGTCGATCAATTGTTTCCGACTGAACTGGCTTCTGAATTCCAACCTGTTTATATAGTACTGCTGTGGGGCGGTGGGAACTGCTTTCAGGTCTTTGACATGGACGAGCCCTTTCGACCTACCAGATGGTATTTCCTCTATTTCATATATGACAGGGGAGGTCTTCGTTCGGATTCGGTACGGGCCGGAGTATTTCGGAGCTAATTTGGCGGAAAATGATTTTATGGCGGAGGAAAGTTGATGTTCTTTTTTCATCACATAGTCCCCAAGGGCCGGTTCCCAATGTCGGCGTCTTAAATTGTAGTGATGTCGTTGTTTTTCTGATGCTTCGTGCATATTTCGCCTGACAATATCGTATATGTCGGTTAACGTCGGTCTTATCGGTTGAACATCACTGACGGTATTCTGTGAACGTATTGTAGGTAGTCGCAACTCTCTTCCGAAATTTAAGTAGGCTGGAGTATACCCCGTGGAATCATGTGTACTGGTGTTTATTGCTAACATAAACTCGGCGATATATTGATCCCAGGTGCGGTGATCGGACTGGATGTATTGAGCTATCATAGTGTGAATAACTCGGTTGACTCGTTCGGTTGGATTCGCTTGAGGGGTATACGGTGGGGTCGGTCGGTGTTTGATGTCAAATTCTTGAAGCGTATCTCTGAATAGTTTACTGGTGTACTGCGGTCCGTTGTCCGTGATCATAATTCGGGGACAACCAAACTTAGATATTATTCGGTCTTTAAAAGATTTTACTACGGCTGGAGCGGTGGCTTGTCGTAATGGTTGAATCTCGACCCATTTCGTAAATTTGTCCTGGAACACCAATATCATGGTATGACCGTGTTTTGATCTAGGTAGTGGTCCTATGAGGTCAGAACTTACTACCTCCCATGGGCCTCTGGGTTGTAATGTGTTCATTTTCCCAGCGGTTTTCTGTTGAGTTGGCTTATGTTTCGCACATATAATACAATTACGAACATAACTGGCAGCTTCTCGGAACATTCCCGGCCAATAATATAGTTTGGCGAGTCGGTTAATGGTTTTTGCTACCCCTAAATGTCCGGCGGTTGCTGCGTCATGGTTTTCGTATAGTATCTTCGTTCGAGATGTTCGTGATATACAAAGTTTCCATTCTTGCTCTGGATTCGGTTTATTTAGATGATTACGGTTGGATATATATCGGTATAGCTTCTGGTTACGGATGCAATACTCTGGAAAACTTCGTCGGTCTTTCTCTACATCTGCGAATTTTTGTCGGTACCATGCACAGGTTTCTTCCGGAGTCAGAGTGGCCATTTCTTTGGCTGGTAATGGCTGGCGAGATAGCGCATCGGCTATTTTATTTAATACTCCTCTTCGGTACTTGATTTCGTAATCGTATTGCTGGAGTTCTACAGCCCATCGCGCTAATCGTCCGGAGGGGTTATCCAATGTCTGGAGCCACTTAAGCGCTTGATGGTCGGTTATTACTGTAAATTTATACCCTTCTAGGTATGGTCTCATTTTTCGTATTCCCCATACTACTGCCAAGCATTCTTTTTCGGATACGGAATACTTCTTTTCGGTGTCGGTTAACGTTCGACTTGCATACGCAATGACGTGTTCGTTTCCGTCAATTACTTGTGAGAGTACTATTCCTAAACCCTCGTAGCTAGCATCGGTCTGCAGGATAAATGGTAATTCGAAGTCTGGACATGTTAATACGGGCGCCTCTGTCAGATTTTTCTTTAATATTCCAAAAGATTCTTCTTGTTCCGGTCCCCATATCCATCTCTGTTTTTTCTTTAGCAAACGGTTGAGGGGTACTACGATTTTGGAAAAATCTTTGATGAAGCGTCTATACCATGATGCTACTCCCAGAAATTGTCGGAGTTGTTTAATAGTGGTAGGTGCTGGTATCTCGGTTATAGCATTTACTTTTTCTGGATCGGTCTTAATGCCTTCAGACGTAACGAGATGTCCTAAGTATTGAAGCTCTTGCTGGCAGAAATTGCATTTGTCGGGGTTCAAGCGTAAATTTGCTTTTCGGAGACGGTAGAATACTTCTTGCAAATTTCCAAGATGTTCCTCAAAAGTTCGACATAGCACGATAATATCATCCAAATATACGAATGCCCTGGTGTCCATGTCTGGTCCTATGACGGTATCTAGCAATCTCTGAAACGTTGCTGGTGCGGAGTGTAATCCAAATGGCATGACGGTAAACTGGAACAATCCTCTGCCTGGTACAGTAAATGCAGTAATTGATTTACTTTCAGTTGCTAATGGCACTTGCCAATAGCCTTGGTGCAGGTCCAGTGTGGAAATATATCTTGCCTCTCGTAATTTATCCAAGATATGATTAATCTGAGGCAGCGGGTATGCATCTTTGATTGAGATCTCGTTGATCTTCCGGAAATCGATGCAAAAACGGTATTTGCTATTTTTCTTTCGGGCTAGAACTACTGGTGAGCTATACGGACTGTTGGACGGTTCTATTATATTCTCGGCTAACATTCGGTTGACTTCGGTATTTATTATTTGCTGCATTGCCGGATTTCTTGGAAAATATCGGTGCTTCATCGGTTGGTGGGTTTTAAGTCGTATCTTA
Organism: Leptarthrus brevirostris; assembly: GCA_964036015.1. Lineage (NCBI taxonomy): Eukaryota > Metazoa > Arthropoda > Insecta > Diptera > Asilidae > Leptarthrus > Leptarthrus brevirostris. The sequence goes on from OZ038371.1 coordinate 72,857,559, forward strand.
TGTTCGACTAGGGTTGTCGTGCCCTTTATCTGGTTAACTTTTCCTATTTCGGTTGTTAGGAACTCTTCCAGTTGTTTCTCTTCGGATAGCTTCTCTATTTGGATCGGCTGTACGGTTGTGATTTCTGGTGTTGTATTTACTTGACTCGGTGTATTGGTGAGGTGTATTTCTAGCCCACACTTATATAGTAAGTCCATACCGATCAAGATTTGGGTTGTCATCGTCGGTAGTATGTGGAATTCATGTTTTATTTTCCATTTGTTGATTTCACAATTTAATTTTATGGCTTTGGAAACTGGTTCTAATGTTCCATTTGCCAGCCGGATGTTATGTTTTTGTATTTGGATTATTTGTCCCTTTTTCTTTTCACAGAAGTTCGCCATCTTTTTTCCTATATATGACAGCATAGACCCCGTATCTAATAATGCGGTAAATTCCTGACCGAAGATTTCAATAGGCAGGAATGGACGGTTATCTTTGTCTATGCTGTGATCTGGGACTGGGTTTAGTGTTGTTGTAACCCGTAATGCCGCCGTGCTTTCGTCGCGCAAGAAGAGCGACACCGGGGGAAGCTGGGATATGTTTTTAATAATTAAAAAACGAATCAATCGTATAATTTGTTAAAATCTTTTATTGTACACTTTTTAATTTATCTTATAAATCGGGATCACACCGTGTAGTTTAGACAAATAAAACACATGAACTTTGTAATTTATCTTATAAATCGGGATCATACCGTGTAGTTTAGACAAATAAAACACAAACGCTTTTTAAACAAACTTAAACGCGAACACGACGTTACTTCCACGACGGAATATCCCAGACTTCGACGAGCTTAGCGTCGAAATCTTATTTTATTAAATTTTACATAACGCTGTACTGTCAGCGAAAATATCCCACTTACTTCGTTAATTCAGTGCTATTTACCCTCAAGCTGACCAATCAGACAATTCTTGTTATGTATAAAGAATTGCAGCACAAAAAGAATAAAAGATAAGATATGTGTCTGAACGTAGAATAAAATGAATAAAAGATAAGACATGTTCCTTATGAAATCTGATGCTCGCACTTCAGAAAATGTGCGATAAGAGCATTTGAGTTAATTTAAAATGAAATTATTGTTTAGACATTGGAAATTTATGAGGGTCAGCAAGTTAAATGTTTGGTCGTAAGTGACAATTTATGAAGGTAAGTAACGTGAGCAAATGCACATGCGTGGGAATTTAAATAGTTGCATGTGTCCGTTTAGGATCTGCACTTTGTGTGGTAAGTAATATGAGTCGGCGCATGTGCAATCTATTATGGGGTAAGTATTACAGAAATTAAATGTAGTGATTTTGGGATCACAACATCCCTTCCCCCTTATTAAAAGAAAATTCATCTCCTTGAAAAGGTGGGGATTTTCTTTCAAACCAAATGACAAGATGTGTCTTTAGCTTGGGACTATATACGTATGTATAGAAATTTATCATATAGTGGGTTTTCCTTGTTTTAATTAAGTAATTTTTTTTTTGTGTCGTTTTTCGCAGTTTCCTTAAGTTTGTTTGTACAAGTTTGATTTAACAATTTTAATAAGTATATGTGTTAATATTACTTTTTACTTAAGGTATATTATTATATTCAAAGGCTATACTTTACATGGTATTTTACCTTTTTTTTTTTATTTATATATATATTTATTTACTTTGTTTTCACTATAAAATTATTATTCTTATTTTTCTAAGTAATTTGGTAATTTTATTTGTTCAAAAAAAATTCTTAATTAGAAGTAGCATGATTATCTGCATACATATAAAATGGAAATGCTAAAAAATTTATATATAATTTTTTTTTTTTTTTATTGTTTTTTGTGTACCTACAATGCAATTATTTGAAAATTATAAATTCTGAATATATCGAATTTTAACATATGTTTAAATATACAATTATGTTTGATATATATAATTTGGTTGTACCAGGGGTACATTACATTATACTTTTATATAGTAGTGTACATATAATTTATATTTAGTTTATTATGCTCGTGTTAATTGAATTTGGTGTTCTTGGTCGGGTTCATCTGAGTCAACAATATCTTTATTAGATTTAGTTTTATTTTGACTATAGCAAAATATCCATTTGGGATATGTAATATAAAATATTATTAACAGGATTAAAAAAAACAAGAAATAACCGAGAGTGTAATGATGCACGGTATGCGAATCAATGGGTTCGAGGAATTCTTCTTCTTTTTCCTTCATGCTCGTTATCCGTTCAGATAATTTCGTGAGTTCGTTTGGCATAGAATATTTGATCAAACCGACCTTACTAATGGTATGGTGCTTGAAATTCGTAGTATTGTTAAAAAAACTTTCAACATTTAAGGTTGGTACTAGGAAAGATTTTAATTCAGTTACATTCGCGTTATATGCTCTTACGGTTAAGTATTTTGTTTTTAAATAACAGTTCTCCCTAATTTCCATTATTCCTGTTCCGCTCAGACTTAGTGGAGTAATAATTTGTAACGTCGGCTGTTAGATTTATTCTAGTTGAGTACAGCCATTTATTAGTTTGAGACAATTGTATCCAAAAGGTAGTTTGATTTGAAGTTCGAAGGTCACATGTTTGTAATTTTGAATAATCTCGTTTCAGAAGGTTAACCTCGCATATTGAATTATCTTCATTTACATTAAAAATAGGGTGATTTAATTGGCACAAGTAGTGATCATCTTCATTGATTCTACAATGTTCCATCTCCTTGGCATTCATGCTATAAAAATGTTCTCTTTCATAATCGATCACTAAGAATTCAGTGCTAGGCTGGATGAAAGCGAATTCGTTATTGTAAATTGTAGGTAGAGAATGCGTTTTGAACAGTTGGTATTCTTCCTTATAAGGAAGTGGAATTTTAAATTCGAATAAGATTTTACCATTATACACTGTCGAGCTCATTCTTCCAGTGCGGTAAATGGATAGAAGGTTGGCTTCTTTTAACGTAGTGGGAAGCCTAAGATCAGTGGAGATTTCCTTACGAATGATTGTAAGTATAGAATCTATTTGATTAGGCGTAATGATTGAAGGATGGGGTTTCCCATGTTTGGCATTCGTTAACAGGTCAACTAACGTATTAATTATGTTCTGATATCTCAATATCAGTAGGGTATTAAGGGTAGTCAATGATTCCATTTCAGTAACTATTCGGTACCTTACCTTTTCATTGTTAAAACCGATGTCAAGTTCTTTTACAATACTCAACAGGTTAAGAAAATTTTGAGAGATTAGAAAAGAAGCGCTGATTAGGATCTGGTTTAGATCATTATTCGAGTCGGAAATTATCCGTCAGCGTAATTTGATCGTCTTCGACGTTACAACCCAATTTATTTAAATGTTGTATTTATTTTTCAGCTTAAGAAGAAGAGTAAAATTTTTGTGGGAGACATAACTCCTCGAGCGTTGACTAGATTAAAAAGAGTGATATATTGTTATTCAATGAAGGGTTTTATATTATTGTTATGAACGATTTTTGTTTTATTTCCTATTTTTATTTTGGTAGTTTCTTTAGAAATCAGCTGGATGACCTCATAGGGTCCTTCCCAAAGAGAAGAGAATTTATCTTTTCGTACGTGCCTTTTTAAAAGAACCTTTTCCCCTAGGTTAAGTTGTTTCTCTCTTTTATTCTCATCATAATAAACCTTAGATTTTTGTTTATGTCGAATTATATTTTCCTTTGCCAATTGATAGCTGTGTTGTAAACGGGCTTTGAGCTCGTTAGCATAGTTATCGTAGTTATAGATTGTTTGTGGAGATTGTTTTAAGGAAGAAGGTATTTTCGGTGTGTAACCATAGAGAAGTTCATAAGGACAATAATTCGTACTGCTGTGGGGAGTAGTATTATATACAAACATTGCATATGGGATCCACTCGTCCCATGTTTGAGAGTCCTTGTTGACGTAGTGTCGAAGATATTCCGCTAGAGTGCGGTGACTTCTCTCTAAAGCTCCGTTTGTTTGGGGGTGATAAGGTGTCGTTTGTATTTTCTTTATTTTCAGAAGCTTACATACTTCTGTAAACATGACACTTAGGAAATTAGTACCCTGATCTGTGAGTAGCGATTCGGGAATACCGTGTCTACACACGATATTTTTGAAGAATTCTTCCGCCACAGTGTGAGCCTCAGCATTAGGTATAGGGACAGCTTCCGAGAATTTAGTCAAGTCATCTTGGAAAGTGAGAAGATATTTATGTCCTCTATAGCTAACTGGAAGTGGACCCACAATATCTAGAGCAACCTTTTCAAAGGGTTGAGAACTTGTAGTGGTTATTTTCATAGGTATGTGGTTGAGTCGACTTAGTTTATTCTTTTGACACGACTCACATTTTCGAACAAAATTTTTTATATCTTTCAGCATGTTAGGCCAATAATAAGACATTTTTATACGTTGGTATTCCTTAATGAGTTGCTGAATATCATCAGGATCAGTTAAGTGCATCCTTGAATTTCGATGAAGAAATATCGTAGTTTCAGGTTTTAATTTTAATTCATTTAAAATATTTTTGAATTCTAATAATACTTGATTGTCACAAATAGGCATTGATATATGGCAATCTGTGATTTGTTCTTTTTCACATAAATTCAGAAATTGTCGTAGCGAAGTTTTCATACTTTCCCTATCTTTCTTAGATCTTATAGGAATAGGTATCTTAGCTATATAGTAAAATTCGTTATTTAATTCAATTGAAAATTTATTGTTCATTTCTATATCATTATAGTTAGGAAGAATCTCTCTTAATTTGAGTTCTTCATGTGTTTCCGTTAAAGGAAACAAAAAGTATTTGTGTTTAAGTTTTTATGTTAGAATGGATTCATTACTTTCTATTACTTTAGTTGCCTTAGTACTTATTTCTGTACTTTTATCAATGGTGTTATTGTTTTCAGTTTTTTGACTGGCTGAGATTTCAGGTTTTTTAGTTTGGCTTCGAGTCAGAACTTGTATATTTTTCTCATTAGGCTCCTGGGTTTTTATCCTACTTAACGCATCGGCATTAGCGTTATATTTACCGGGTTTATATTTTATAGTGTAGTCGTATTCTTCTAATAATATTCTCCATCGCATCAATCTTGAGGATGGTTCTTTCAAATTTATTAGCCATTGCAGAGGCTTATGATCAGTGACTATTTTAAAAAATTTTCCATAAACGTAAGGGCGAAACTGTTTAACTGCATAAACTATGGCTAGTAGTTCTTTCTCCGTAGTTGAATACCTCGTCTCGGCCGGATTAAGAGTTCGACTAGCGTAGCAAATTGGGCGATCATTACCTATCTCGCCTTGAGACAATACGGCTCCTAAGGCCAGATCACTTGCATCTGTGGTAATGATAAATTCTTTATTAAAATCGGGGTATGCTAACACAGGTGCTTGGATAAGTCGTTCTTTTAACGAGACAAATGCTTCTTCGCAAAAAGCATCCCATTTAAATTGTTCATTTTTCTTAAGCAGTTTCGTTAAAGGTTTGGCAATTTTAGAGAAGTCAGATATGAAACGTCTGTAGTAACCTACAAATCCGAGAAAAGCTTTTACATCCTTTTCCTTTTTTGGTTTAGGATAAGTTTTTACAACATTTATTTTCGAAAGATCTGGTTTCAAACCATCTTCAGAAATGATATGACCCAAGTATGCAAGTTCCCTTTTAAAAAAATGACACTTGTCGGGTTGGAGCTTGAGATTATGTTTCCTCAATTTATCTAGAACATGTACCAGCTTATTATTGTGATCCTTTAGATCATAGCCGTATATTACAATATCGTCTATATAGATGAAACATTCCACCCCTTGTATACCGATAAGGGCATTGTTCATGAGCCTTTGGAACGTTGCGGGTGCGTTTTTCAATCCAAATGGCATTCTGTTGTACTCATAATGACCAAAGGGAGTACTAAAAGCAGTTTTCTCTCGGTCGGGCTCGTCCACTAATATTTGGTGAAACCCTTTCGCCAAATCGAGAGTACTAAAATATTTGGAATTCCCTAGTTGATCTAATATATCAATTATATTTGGAAGAGGGTATGCATCTCCTACAGTAATGTCGTTAAGCTTTCGAAAATCAATCACAACTCTCCACTGTTTATTGCCATGACTATCAGCTTTCTTTGGAACTAATATTAACGGAGAGTTCCACGGACTTTTACTATGCCTAATAATATCTGCCTCTAGCATTTCATTAACTTGACGGTGTATCTCATTTCTATGAGATTCGGGTAACCTATATGGCTTTACATATACAGGCGCTTTATCAGCCTGCGTTTGGATTCTATGGGTTCCTACTGTTGTATAAGACAACACGTCTCCTTCTAGAAAAAAGAGATCATTATATTCCCTACAAATATTAAGTATTGAGGTCTTTTCCTCATCATTACAATGATCGAGTTTTAAGGAAGACTGTAGTGTCTTTAGTCGACTTTCTACTGGGTCTTCTTCTCGATGATAATTCAGTACATCATAATTATCCAATTCATCATATTCAAAATCCAGTTTTCGAGCATCTAATTCCACTTCATACTGATTACTATTCAAGAGCATTATTTGTAATTTTTTGTTTTCGGGTTTGGCTATTGTAGCTGCCAGATATACTCCGGGTATCACTTCCCTCTTTTTTATAACCAATTCTTTGTTAATATTGCAACTTATCTCTGCTAAAGTTTTGCACCGTGGTGCTATAATGATTGTATCATTGGTAGCCGAAGCTACATCTCTTTCGCAGTTTACCCGTCTTTCTCCGTTCAGATTTGATTCAGTTCTTTCGATTACCTTTTTTGAAATTGATTTTGATTCTGCACAGTAAGGAATCGGTCTTGAAGCTCTATTGTCTTCCCGTTCCCCTGTCAAAATTATTTCAGGCTCGCTTAACTTCATCTCTAAACAGTCTTTGTCATAACTGATATTACAACGATATTTTCTCAAGAAATCGCTGCCTATAATACCGTCATAATCAAAGTTCGAACAAGTGTCGTCCAATACCAAGAAAGAGTGTTTAATATCAAATTGATATTCATCGTTGGATAATAATATTTCTCCTCTAATAGATCCCAACACCGGGATTGATTTTCCAGATAATGTTACTAGATTAGACTCTTCTGGTTTAACTAAATTTTTAATCTTGTTGCAGTTATTTTCATGTTTAATCAGACTGACTTCTGCACCGGTATCTATCAATAACCTCTTAAATCCCGTTTTAGATGGCTTAAATGCTACGTTGGCCACAAGTCCCGATTTTGTGTTTTCTAGTGATACTTCGATAATTAACTTTGTATTAAAGGGTTTTAGTGTTGATGAACGTCGGCTCTGACTTTGATTCGAGCAGGTGAGCCGACTGCTTCCTCTCGAATCCTTTCGTTTCCCATTTGTTCGGGTTTCGTTTGCTTTTGTTTAATCATATATTGATTTAATTTAGGCCCTCTATTATTTATATGAGTAGTTTCTCGTGAGGTCCGGGGTAGTTCCCGATTCGTAGTATTAGGCACTTCTCGCCTATAATGATTCCTCGAATTTTGGTATCCCATTTGTCTAGGATTAAAAGGTTGGGGCGCACTAAAGTCTTGTTGACCGTACCAATTTCTAGAATTATGAGCCGGAGCATTGGGGTAATCTGTCCTCCTGACATGTTGGATTTCCCTTTTTATAGTATTTTTATTAGGATTCAGATAACAGAAGTTTTGAGTATGACCTCGTTTTCCACAAATAGAACAAGAGAGATTCTGGCTATGACTGGGTCTATAAAGCGTAGTTGTATTTCGGTTATCATTTTCAGAACGCATTTCATGTTCAGCCGCATATGAAATGGCCTTTTGCAAATCACCTTCATGGTGTGCTTTCACAAGTAATTTCAGGCTAGGATTTCGCAATCCGTCTTCAAAAATTTGAACTGCTAATTTAGCATTCTCATTCACCAGGTACGTTCTAGCTCCAGTGTCTGTTACTTCGGAATACGTACTTGAATTAAGGGTATTTAGTAATCGTAGTAGTCTATTTCCGAACTCTTTTACATCTTCCTTAAAATTTTGTTTGGCTTTAATAAGTTCATTTTGAGCTATGGCCCTACTTTTCTCTTGTCTGAATTTAGTCCTTAGGCCTGCCACTAAGGAGTCCCAAGTATCGTACGAGTCGTACTGAGTTAATTGGAAAGCTAGACCTTCAAGTTTGGTCTTTACTATTTCCAGAAAAATTTTTTTATCAGCTTCAGATTTTGCTGACGAAAAAAGTATCTTCCCACAAGCTATAAATTTATCCAGTTCTTCTGGATTTCCGCTGTAAGTGGGTACCAAGAAATGAATGTCAGATAAACTGACAGGGGTAGCCGCGTCGTCTGGCATTTTGTTGTGATAAGGGAGCTCTTCAAATCCCGACGTTAAAATGGCTCTTTCCCGAGTTCTACCCCGAGTAAGGATTCGGCTTCTAGAAAATGCGGTGCTAGGCCGCTTAATAGCAGGAAGCTTACTTCTTCCCGTGTTGTAAGCTTTGGGGAGTCCGTTATTACGTGAAAATAATTTTTATAAGGTTAGCGCTAGAAAGGACGCTTGACCTTGTTTAAAAGAATCGTGTCCTCCTTTCTTTTCAAGGGTAGCAAGCGTGCTAGAGTCTCGCGAAGATAAAAAACAGTAAACAAAAGAAAATTCGCTGGGTAAAAATTTTTTTTTTTTAATTTTTTTTTTGTAAAACGTGGAAAAAAAGATTGAATAAGGTTTCACATCAAACTAACTTCACGATAAGGAGAAAAAAAAATGTTTGCACTTCTACAAAATATCGATCCCTCGCATCGATCGATAAATCCAGTCCAAAGTAAAACAAAATTTAAAATGTAAGTAGAAAAACAAAACAAAGACTGAGCGATAAGTCCCATGCCATCCAAAATCACCAACATTCAATTGTAACACTTTTACAGAAAAATTATTGTCTAATTTAAACTTTCATAACTAAAAATTCTAATTCTTTAATTTATTTACTTGAAGCAATTTAATACAATAACCGGTAAAAAAAATTTATTTTGTATTTTATATATATTTTTTTTTTATATTGAAAATTTTATTTTGCTTACTTGTAAGTATCTAAAAAGAAGTTTCGTCTGAGATGATGCCTGCGTCGGTCTTCCGGGCCGACGTCTTCTTGTAGTTTTCAAGATGAGTAGTTATAGTTGCCAAGATATAATCCTTTTAATTGTTTGCAGTAAGAGACAGTCCGTCTCTTTCAGGATCCCACCAGTGAGGGGTCGGGACCGTCCGTCCACCGACCTTTAGTTCAAATATTTTTTTATATTTTTTTTTTTTTGTGGGGTTTTATCTCCCTTTTTTTTTTTTTTTTTTTTTTTTTTTTTTTTTTTTTTTTTTTTACACTGTTTAGCTTTTTGGGGAAGCTAGTAAACCTCTCACCGTTAACGCAATTAATTATTATTTTTTTTTTAACCGCTTCGTTTCGAATTATTTTTTGGCGGATCCCACCGCTGCCACCAATGTTGTAACCCGTAATGCCGCCGTGCTTTCGCCGCGCGAGAAGAGCGACACCGGGGGAAGCTGGGATATGTTTTTAATAATTAAAAAACGAATCAATCGTATAATTTGTTAAAATCTTTTATTGTACACTTTTTAATTTGTCTTATAAATCGGGATCACACCGTGTAGTTTAGACAAATAAAACACATGAACTTTGTAATTTATCTTATAAATCGGGATCATACCGTGTAGTTTAGACAAATAAAACACATGACTTTTCAAACTTAAACGCTTTTTAAACAAACTTAAACGCTTTTTAAACAAACTTAAACGCGAACACGACGTTACTTCCACGACGGAATATCCCAGACTTCGACGAGCTTAGCGTCGAAATCTTATTTTATTAAATTTTACATAACGCTGTACTGTCAGCGAAAATATCCCACTTACTTCGTTAATTCAGTGCTATTTACCCTCAAGCTGACCAATCAGACAATTCTTGTTATGTATAAAGAATTGCAGCACAAAAAGAATAAAAGATAAGACATGTGTCTGAACGTAGAATAAAATGAATAAAAGATAAGACATGTGCCTTATGAAATCTGATGCTCGCACTTCAGAAAATGTGCGATAAGAGCATTTCAGTTAATTTAAAATGAAATTATTGTTTAGACATTGGAAATTTATGAGGGTCAGCAAGTTAAATGTTTGGTCGTAAGTGACAATTTATGAAGGTAAGTAACGTGAGCAAATGCACATGCGTGGGAATTTAAATAGTTGCATGTGTCCGTTTAGGATCTGCACTTTGTGTGGTAAGTAATATGAGTCGGCGCATGTGCAATCTATTATGGGGTAAGTATTACAGAAATTAAATGTAGTGATTTTGGGATCACAACAGTGTGGCCCCATTCTGTTTGGACCGACGGGGCCTCGGTGGTGGTTGTCGGTCCTTCTCTCGTTTCCCTGGCACTGACAATCCTTGCTCCATACTCCTAAGCTTCCACACCTAGAGCAGAACAGTTTGGGACGGTTGTCACATCGTTGTCTTGTATGGCCGGGGTGTCCGCACCTCCAACAGCACGTATTTGTGTTATAGTGTGGATGTACGGTGACGGTGGCTAGTTCTGGTCGGTTGGCGGGCTGTATTCCTCGTCGATGATGGTCCATAGGTCGGTTATATCCATAATTTTGGTTTCCCGGCGGTACTCCCCTTCGGTTATTCTCCGTCGGTCGGTTGTATCCTGTTGCTGGATGACGGTGATTACCTTGTTCTTTTTGAATTGCCTCATATTCCTCCCCTAAGTTGTGCAATTCGGTGATGTTGTTGAAATCTTTTCTTCGGATATACAGGCGGACATCTAGTCTCAGGTTTGAGTATATTCGTTCCAGTTGTAATTCTGATGAGGATACTCCTACTCGCCTACTTAATGTCTGCATCTCGCTTAAGTAATCGCGGATTGATTCATTCTGTCTCATATTACGAGAACGAAACTCTTCCTCTAATCTCAGCTGATATCGTGGCGGTAAGAAGTGCTGTTTCAGATGACTGCTGAACTCTTTCCACGTTTCCCAACTGTCATGGTTATTCCGGTACCACAGAAGTGCTTTCCCACGTAGCAATTCTGGTAGGGCCTTAATAAGGCTATCCTCGGGTATTTCATACGCTCTGGTTAATTCTGTTATGCGTTCTAGAAATCCGTGTACGTCGTTGCCGCCGTCGTAGTGTGTATTCCATTTGCGAACACGGTCCATTAATTCCAGAGAAGACATCTTGTTTGTTCTTACTCCTACAGATGGTTGATCTGGTTCCTGTACTTCTTTTTTCTGGCGGATTCTTTTCTGTTGACGGAGTTGATTCCTGGTTGACTGGAACATTGTTTAGGTGTGTGAATAATCGCTTTCTAAGAGTCTCCATGTTCCCTCTCGGTGATAGACCATAGAATTCTAATTCTGTTTGTAATTCTGGTCTTCGTAACCGGCGGATTTCTTCATTATCCCTTCTATTCGCGTTGGTAGACATTTTCTTTGTCTTTGTTTGCTTTCTGACAATAATTCTTTTGTCCGACGTTAAGCACTGATTTTTCCTTTCTATTTCTCGTCCTATCGTACTGGTCTCTCTCTCTAAGTTGTATTTCCTATCTCTCTATCCCTCGGTGAATGACATATAGTCCCTGCTCTCGGGCTCCAATTTTGTAATGGGTCTTTTCCCCTGAATCCTCAATAGAGGGGTTGCCGGGAGCTCTGGAGTCGTCCAAGTTTCTTAACTAATTGAAAAGACTCATTTACAAAATAAATATAAATTATTTCATTCAGGGTTTCTTTCTTTTCGGTTCACAATCAATTGTTTCTTAGTTCTATTTCTTTTTGTATCTTTAATACTACTGAAAGTGGGTGAAGAGAGAGGGTTATGGTCGACACTTGCATTGAGAGAGAGAGATGCGATGTAGTACGGACGGCGGTTCTTTTTATCAGTGGATGCTGAGGTTGGGTACGTCGTATTCTTAGCGTATGGGGGTTCTGATAGATTAACAGGCTAACACCACGGCCAATCTATCGGAACTACTATTACTACGGTTAAGCAAAGTATAACGACCAACAGGCTAACACCACGGCCGGTCGCTATGACGGGAATAGATTGACAGGCTAACACCACGGCCAATCTAGCGGAAGTACTAATACTACGGATGCAAAGTATAATGACCAACAGGCTAACACCACGGCCGGTCGCTATGACGGGAATAGATTGACAGGCTAACACCACGGCCAATCTAGCGGAAAGAACATGCAAATCTAACTACTTCAAACTACTGGGACCTTATAGTCCGATTTAAGCTACGAGTGCTTCTGAGCTGTAGCTTCTTTATCTAAGCAAACTTAGATACGAACTGGACCCCTTGCGAGGTACTACTGCTCAATTTCTCTACTGTGCGGTTTGCTTTTATACTTTTTCCGAAGCCCAGAATTATTCCCCACCACTATTTTCTGTCTTTCTACTCTGAATTAATTTCATACAACGGAGACGCACACACCCAACTGATTATGGGATTATGCAGCGAAGAACAATGTGTGAATTTCACAAACCCACGCTGCCAGCAGAATATCTGGTTATCATGCACAAGTTCCCTATGACTTGACTGATAGATGACGTCACGTACATTTTCATGCCCTTTCACTGGAGCATTTGTGAGTGGCATCTTTGTACCGCTTGAACAAAACCTCCGTAAACTACAAGCCATGAACTGACGAATTTCACGCACACACATTAGGGCCAAAATGGTCTGGTTTTTCGATAAGTTTACATTGCTTCTTATGGCAGCCGCGGGGTGATTTTTCTTTAAACTCATTCTTATGCCTAAACTATAACTTCTATGAGAAAATTGTTTTGTTCTACTTGAAGTAAACAAAACAATCTTTCGAATGAAGTAAAAATATTCATACCCTACTTAAGAAAATAATAAACATTTTTAAGCCTAACAGTGCGGAAGTGGAAATTTAAAGAAAATACAAGCGACAGAGCATGGTCGGACCATGACTTACTGCTTGCGTTTAGGATGAAAAATTGGTTTGCGACTAAAATTTCACGTTTAATCAAAGATTTCTTGTTATTTTGCTTAATAAGGTGTACATGTTTTTACTTTATTACAAAGATAATTTAGTCTGCTTTAAGTTAATATAAGACTAATTTTTTCATATAACTAATAGTTTTGGCGCTAGGGCCAGTTTAAAGAAAAATGTCCCCCTGGCTACCATAAGAAACAATGTAAATATGACCATTCAGTCAGACCATTTACGACCACATGTAAAAGTCCAGTTCATGGCTTGTAGTTTACGGTGGTTTTGGCTTGAACCAATTATTTTCAACGGAGACGCACACACCCAACTGATTATGGGTTGATGTGCAAAGAACTTATGACAACGCAGCTAGTGGGAATAATCGGGCTGGCATATTTTCTGGATAACGTCATGCCCACCTGCATGCCATGGAACTTTGGAGTTTTTCATGGACATACATATATTTCGAAGAGTTTGGACAAAAGTGCGATGTCTGAGAAAATGACATGGACGATAGCGTAAATTTATGTACGAAGCAAAATGCTTCGTTACATCTCCCCCTCTCTTCGCAAGTGTTCGATGTCGGATAGGATTTTAGACAGGGAATACTATATTTTATAAGCGGGATTTTCTCTTCTCTTTTTCTCTTCTATATAGTTCTTATCTCTAACATCTTATTATCTTCAACAGTTTATATCATTTGTATTTCTTAGATCTCAAAACAATTATATAGATTGGTATATTTTCCATTATTTATCTTTCTTAACTCTAACAAAATTTATCTCTTAATTATTTCTGATTTGCAACAAAAGAATATATCTATTGGTTTATTATTATTTTTTTTCTATCTTTCTTCACTCTAACAAAATTCATATCTTAATTATTTCTGACTTCCAACAAAAGATTATATATATTGGTATTATTATTATTTTCTCTCTAACAAAATTCATATTTTACTTATTTATGATTTTAAACAAAAGATTATATATTGGTATTATTATTATTTTCTTTTTCTGTAACAAAATTCATATAATGGCTTATTTTCTAATTTTAACAAACATTTTTTTTTCTTCTACTCTTGGTTTCTGGCCTTGGCTATTATTTGGCCGGTCTGGGTCTTAATGATGGTGTATGGGGTCCCGTTCCTAACCCATCGGATGCGTCGTGCTGTTTTGAAAGTTTGGTTCCACGTTTGGTGTAGCCCAAAGAACTGTGGAGTGGGATCCTGAATCCATCGGTCTGGTCTTATCAATGGCGTTGTCTCGGTTTCTTCGTTTGACTATTTCGGTGATCCTGGTAGTAGCTTCGGTAGGGGTTTGTTTATTCCTGGTCTTCTTGGTAGGTTGACTATGGGTTTTGGAATACGACTTAACAGTTTTTGTTTTGCTGGTCCTGGTTGTTTCTGCTTTAGGGTTTCAGTTATCCCTGGTCTTCTTGGATCTGCTGACTGGTCGACTACTAGTGTTGGCAGACGACTCAATAGGTCGATGGCCATGAACGAGGAGACCGTTGTCTCTTTCGTGATGTCTGGGTTGTCCTCATCACTGGAGAGGCTTAAATTTAGCAGATCTAATAGCCCTGTATCGTCGGCGAGCACTTCATTTTCCCCGTTGGCTTTGCTGCAACCGCCTTGTTTCCCCTGTTTGCTTTCTTCGGGTTGGTTCACTTCGGTTGTGGTGATCGTGTGCTGTGTTGGTCGGAGGGTGAGCGGAAGGATGTTCTCTTTGGTAACAACGTTAAGTGTCGCCTTTACCAGGCCAAAGATGATCAGTTGTTTTTCCCTTGGTGGCTGGACTGGTTGAATTACATTCAGTTTTGTAGTTGGCCTCAAATATGGATGCGTTCTATTATGGAGAATGATCCTGTGGACGGCCATGACGTCCATAGCCGATGGGATTTTCCGCTTTGGTGGCCTGATTCTGATGGGTAGGGTTAACTTTGATTTGGTAGGATCCTTATGACAAGTTCCTAGGTTGTTGACAGTTCGCTTGTTGTCGATCAATTGTTTCCGACTGAACTGGCTTCTGAATTTCGACCTGTTTATATAGTACTGCTGTGGGGCGGTGGGAACTGCTTTCAGGTCTTTGACATGGACGAGCCCTTTCGACCTACCAGATGGTATTTCCTCTATTTCATATATGACAGGGGAGGTCTTCGTTCGGATTCGGTACGGGCCGGAGTATTTCGGAGCTAATTTGGTGGAAAATGATTTTATGGCGGAGGAAAGTTGATGTTCTTTTTTCATCACATAGTCCCCAAGGGCCGGTTCCCAATGTCGGCGTCTTAAATTGTAGTGATGTCGTTGTTTTTCTGATGCTTCGTGCATATTTCGCCTGACAATATCGTATATGTCGGTTAACGTCGGTCTTATCGGCTGAACATCACTGACGGTATTCTGTGAACGAATTGTAGGTAGTCGCAACTCTCTTCCGAAATTTAAGTAGGCTGGAGTATACCCCGTGGAATCATGTGTACTGGTGTGTATTGCTAACATAAACTCGGCGATATATTGATCCCAGGTGCGGTGATCGGACTGGATGTATTGAGCTATCATAGTGTGAATAACTCGGTTGACTCGTTCGGTTGGATTCGCTTGAGGGGTATACGGTGGGGTCGGTCGGTGTTTGATGTCAAATTCTTGAAGCGTATCTCTGAATAGTTTACTGGTGTACTGCGGTCCGTTGTCTGTGATCATAATTCGGGGACAACCAAACTTAGATATTATTCGGTCTTTAAAAGATTTTACTACGGCTGGAGCGGTGGCTTGTCGTAATGGTTGAATCTCGACCCATTTCGTAAATTTGTCCTGGAACACCAATATCATGGTATGACCGTGTTTTGATCTAGGTAGTGGTCCTATGAGGTCAGAACTTACTACCTCCCATGGGCCTCTGGGTTGTAGTGTGTTCATTTTCCCAGCGGTTTTCTGTTGAGTTGGCTTATGTTTCGCACATATAATACAATTACGAACATAACTGGCAGCTTCTCGGAACATTCCCGGCCAATAATATAGTTTGGCGAGTCGGTTAATGGTTTTTGCTACCCCTAAATGTCCGGCGGTTGCTGCGTCATGGTTTTCGTATAGTATCTTCGTTCGAGATGTTCGTGGTATACAAAGTTTCCATTCTTGCTCTGGATTCGGTTCATTTAGATGATTACGGTTGGATATATATCGGTATAGCTTCTGGTTACGGATGCAATACTCTGGAAAAATTCGTCAGTCTTTCTCTACATCTGCGAATTTTTGTCGGTACCATGCACAGGTTTCTTCCGGAGTCAGAGTGGCCATTTCTTTGGCTGGTAATGGCTGGCGAGATAGCGCATCGGCTATTTTATTTAATACTCCTCTTCGGTACTTGATTTCGTAATCGTATTGCTGGAGTTCTACAGCCCATCGCGCTAATCGTCCGGAGGGGTTATCCAATGTCTGGAGCCACTTAAGCGCTTGATGGTCGGTTATTACTGTAAATTTATACCCTTCTTGGTATGGTCTCATTTTTCGTATTCCCCATACTACTGCCAAGCATTCTTTTTCGGATACGGAATACTTCTTTTCGGTGTCGGTTAACGTTCGACTTGCATACGCAATGACGTGTTCGTTTCCGTCAATTACTTGTGAGAGTACTATTCCTAAACCCTCGTAGCTAGCATCGGTCTGCACGATAAATGGTAATTCGAAGTCTGGACATGTTAATACGGGCGCCTCTGTCAGATTTTTCTTTAATATTCCAAAAGATTCTTCTTGTTCCGGTCCCCATATCCATCTCTGTTTTTTCTTTAGCAAACGGTTGAGCGGTACTACGATTTTGGAGAAATCTTTGATGAAGCGTCTATACCATGATGCTACTCCCAGAAATTGTCGGAGTTGTTTAATAGTGGTAGGTGCTGGTATCTCGGTTATAGCATTTACTTTTTCTGGATCGGTCTTAATGCCTTCAGACGTAACGAGATGTCCTAAGTATTGAAGCTCTTACTGGCAGAAATTGCATTTGTCGGGGTTCAAGCGTAAATTTGCTTTTCGGAGACGGTAGAATACTTCTTGCAAATTTCCAAGATGTTCCCTGGTGTCCATGTCTGGTCCTATGACGGTATCTAGCAATCTCTGAAACGTTGCTGGTGCGGAGTGTAATCCAAATGGCATGACGGTAAACTGGAACAATCCTCTGCCTGGTACAGTAAATGCAGTAATTGATTTACTTTCGGTTGCTAATGGCACTTGCCAATAGCCTTGGTGTAGGTCCAGTGTGGAAATATATCTTGCCTCTCGTAATTTATCCAAGATATGATTAATCTGAGGCAGCGGGTATGCATCTTTGATTGAGATCTCGTTGATCTTCCGGAAATCGATCGAGCTATACGGACTGTTGGACGGTTCTCTCTAACATTCGGTTGACTTCGGTATTTATTATTTGCTGCATTGCCGGATTTCTTGGAAAATATCGGTGCTTGATCGGTTGGTGGGTTTTAAGTCGTATCTTATGTTCGACTAGGGTCGTCGTGCCCTTTATCTGGTTAACTTTTCCTATTTCGGTTGTTAGGAACTCTTCCAGTTGTTTCTCTTCGGATAGCTTCTCTATTTGGATCGGCTGTACGGTTGTGATTTCTGGTGTTGTATTTACTTGACTCGGTGAATTGGTGAGGTGTATTTCTAGCCCACACTTATATAGTAAGTCCATACCGATCAAGATTTGGGTTGTCATCGTCGGTAGTATGTGGAATTCATGTTTTATTTTCCATTTGTTGATTTCACAATTTAATTTTATGGCTTTGGAAACTGGTTCTAATGTTCCATTTGCCAGCCGGATGTTATGTCTTTGTATTTGGATTATTTGTCCCTTTTTCTTTTCACAGAAGTGCGGCATCTCTTTTCCTATGTATGACAGCATAGACCCCGTATCTAATAATGCGGTAAATTCCTGACCGAAGATTTCAATAGGCAGGAATGGACGGTTATCTTTGTCTATGCTGTGATCTGGGACTGGGTTTAGTGTGGCCCCATTCTGTTTGGACCGACGGGGCCTCGGTGGTGGTTGTCGGTCCTTCTCTCGTTTCCCTGGCACTGACAATCCTTGCTCCATACTCCTAAGCTTCCACACCTAGAGCAGAACAGTTTGGGACGGTTGTCACATCGTTGTCTTGTATGGCCGGGGTGTCCGCACCTCCAACAGCACGTATTTGTGTTATAGTGTGGATGTACGGTGACGGTGGCTAGTTTTGGTCGGTTGGCGGGCTGTATTCCTCGTCGATGATGGTCCATAGGTCGGTTATATCCGTAGTTTCGGTTTCCCGGCGGTACTCCTCTTCGGTTATTCTCCGTCGGTCGGTTGTATCCTGTTGCTGGATGACGGTGATTACCTTGTTCTTTTTGAATTGCCTCATATTCCTCCCCTAAGTTGTGCAATTCGGTGATGTTGTTGAAATCTTTTCTTCGGATATACAGGCGGACATCTGGTCTCAGGTTTGAGTATATTCGTTCCAGTTGTAATTCTGATGAGGATACTCCTACTCGCCTACTTAATGTCTGCATCTCGCTTAAGTAATCGCGGATTGATTCATTCTGTCTCATATTACGAGATCGAAACTCTTCCTCTAATCTCAGCTGATATCGTGGCGGTAATAAGTGCTGTTTCAGATGACTGCTGAACTCTTTCCACGTTTCCCAACTGTCTTGGTTAATCCGGTACCACAGAAGTGCTTTCCCACGTAGCAATTCTGGTAGGGCCTTAATAAGGCTATCCTCGGGTATTTCATACGCTCTGGTTAATTCTGTTATGCGTTCTAGAAATCCGTGTACGTCGTTGCCGCCGTCGTAGTGCGTATTCCATTTGCGAACACGGTCCATTAATTCCAGAGAAGACATCTTGTTTGTTATTACACCTACAGATGGTTGATCTGGTTCCTGTACTTCTTTTTCTGGCGGATTCTTTTCTGTTGACGGAGTTGATTCCTGGTTGACTGGAACATTGTTTAGGTGTGTGAATAATCGCTTTCTAAGAGTCTCCATGTTCCCTCTCGGTGACAGACCATAGAATTCTAATTCTGTTTGTAATTCTGGTCTTCGTAACCGGCGGATTTCTTCATTATCCCTTCTATTCGCGTTGGTAGACATTTTCTTTGTCTTTGTTTGCTTTCTGACAATAATTCTTTTGTCCGACGTTAAGCACTGATTTTTCCTTTCTATTTCTCGTACTATCGTACTGGTCTCTCTCTCTAAGTTGTCTTTCCTATCTCTCTATCCCTCGGTGAATGACATATAGTCCCTGCTCTCGGGCTCCAATTTTGTAATGGGTCTTTTCCCCTGAATCCTCAATAGAGGGGTTGCCGGGAGCTCTGGAGTCGTCCAAGGTTCTTAACTAATTGAAAAGACTCATTTACAAAATAAATATAAATTATTTCATTCAGGGTTTCTTTCTTTTCGGTTCACAATCAATTGTTTCTTAGTTCTATTTCTTTTTGTATCTTTAATACTACTGAAAGTGGGTGAAGAGAGAGGGTTATGGTCGACACTTGCATTGAGAGAGAGAGATGCGATGTAGTACGGACGGCGGTTCTTTTTATCAGTGGATGCTGAGGTTGGGTACGTCGTATTCTTAGCGTATGGGGGTTCTGATAGATTAACAGGCTAACACCACGGCCAATCTATCGGAACTACTATTACTACGGATGCAAAGTATAACGACCAACAGGCTAACACCACGGCCGGTCGCTATGATGGGAATAGATTGACAGGCTAACAACACGGCCAATCTAGCGGAACTAATACTACGGTTAAGCAAAGTATAACGACCAACAGGCTAACACCACGGCCGGTCGCTATGACGGGAATAGATTGACAGGCTAACACCACGGCCAATCTAGCGGAAGTACTAATACTACGGATGCAAAGTATAACGACCAACAGGCTAACACCACGGCCGGTCGCTATGACGGGAATAGATTGACAGGCTAACACCACGGCCAATCTAGCGGAACTAATACTACGGTTAAGCAAAGTATAACGACCAACAGGCTAACACCACGGCCAATCTAGCGGAAGTACTAATACTACGGATGCAAAGTATAACGACCAACAGGCTAACACCACGGCCGGTCGCTATGACGGGTTTAGATTGACAGGCTAACACCACGGCCAATCTAGCGGAAAGAACATGCAAATCTAACTACTTCAAACTACTGGGACTTTATAGTCCGATTTAAGCCACGAGTGCTTATGAGCTGTAGCTTCTTTATCTAAGCCCAGAATTATTCCCCACCACTTTTTTCTGTCTTTCTACTCTGAATTAATTTCATACAACGGAGACGCACACACCCAACTGATTATGGGATTATGCAGCGAAGAACAATGTGTGAATTTCGCAAACCCACGCTGCCAGCAGAATATCTGGTTATCATGCACAAGTTCCCTATGACTTGACTGATAGATGACGTCACGCAAATTTTCATGCCCTTTCACTGGAGCATTTGTGAGTGGCATCTTTGTACCGCTTGAACCAATTATTTTCAACGGAGACGCACACACCCAACTGATTATGGGTTGATGTGCAAAGAACTTATGACAACGCAGCTAGTGGGAATAATCGGGCTGGCATATTTTCTGGATTACGTCATGCCCACCTGCATGCCATGGAACTTTGGAGTTTTTCATGGACATATATTTCGAAGAGTTTGGACAAAAGTGCGATGTCTGAGAAAATGACATGGACGATAGCGTAAATTTATGTACGAAGCAAAATGCTTCGTTACAAGCGACTTATGTATGTGATGTGTAGATAAAAGAAAAATTAAAGTTATTGAAAATGAAACAATATGAGAAAAAACGGGTAAAATGTTTAGTGTTTGAAGCAATATAATATATAATATATATATATATATATATATATATATATATATATATATATATATATATATATATATATATATATATATATATAAGTTAACACCATCGGTGGGAACGAAAACTTTCTCACGCAAGAATCCAAGTTTTGCCCCAAAAATTGCACATGAATGCTGAATCAGCGTCTGCGACTTTAGATATTAGATATCAATTAGTGGAAGTAAGAATATTTCTGTAATTTAGTCTTAAGAAAATTGTCCTCTGAAACAGATCGTTAAGAATAAAGTTTATTTTTTTTTAAGTTTTTGTGACTTAGAATTTTTAACTTATATATATATATATATATATATATATATATATCTATATATATATATATATATATATATATATATATATATATATATATATATATATATATATATATATATATATATATATATATATATATATATATATATATATATATATATATATATATATATATGCATATATATGTTATACTAACAAATGTAGGCGATGGAAAGTATATAATGAGAGAGCCGCTGGTGAATCGGAGCTCAACCACCGGAACTGGCACGACGTCTTAACGAGAGACGCGTGAGTCCTAGTGATTCCTCCACGGAATAGCAGAGATGCTTTCCCCGCGACAGGAATGAGAATCGCGAGTCTTGCCGTGCCGACTGGACAGTTATTAACATATCCTCAGACTTGGGTGGTCATTATATGCCAATAAAGATATCGACGAATTATGCCTCCACATACTTATCCCGTCTTTGTACATCTGCAAGTTTTGACTGTTTATTCGAAATGTGTTCCCGTAAATGCTTTTATTCTGATGATTCAAACTCCAGAGATTCAAGGTCGATAAGTGGAGTTACATCTATCTCTGAAAGATTGGGTTCATTAATACGCAAAAGTGCGTCGGGAACGATGTTCTGACTGCCACGTCGGTGCTAGATCTTGAAATCGAAGGGGTGCAGCTTGAGGCTCCAGTGGGCCAGTCGACCAACTCGATATAAGCGCGGAATTTTTTCACGCTTAGAACTGAGGATAGGCAATCGTGCTCCGTCACGCTGTAGTAACGTTGGGTCGAGTTAAGTTTCTGTAATCCGCCATTGGGAATGATACCGCCGAGTAGTTCGAGATGAACTTTCGGTACCATCCTGTTATGCCTAGGAAACGACGTACGGTACGACGACGGTATTCGATCGCGGATACCTTATCTGGATCCATCTAGAGGCACCCATTTCTGATCAAATATCCTGGTGCAGCTGTTCGCTCTTCTCCGCGAGTTTTTTCGGTACAGGTAGTACAATTATTAATGTACACGTCTCGGAGACCACACCCGTAGCAATAAACGCCAGTGTTCGGAATTGGACATTGCCTATGCATATGTCCAACCTCACCATAATTCCAACAAGGGTGTTCGCGAGCTATCGCGGGATCGTTGTCTTCTCGAAAGCATTTGTCGGAGTGTATCAGTATCATGTACTGGCGGCGTCCAATCCTTGCAAAAAGCCTGCTTCAGTTCTTCCCACCTGGGCTCAGGATGATATCTGAGATACTACCAATACCAGTCTAGTGGTCGATCTTTCAAGAGAGTGGCAACGTTTTCAGTTATCAAGTTGCCAAGGTGTTTCGCGCCATCGCCTCCAAACGAAATATAAACTCTTCTGCATGTAGCTTCGAATTTTCGCCATTGTATACCAGGTTTGAATGCCTCATAGGATTAGAGGACCTTCTCGGGTGTCTGGGGGTGTTCTGTCGGACTACCTACACGTCACCATAGCAAGCCTGCCTTGGGCTAGGTGGTCGGTGATTTGGTGCTGGGGCCTTAGGCTGTTGCAGGTATATATTCTGCATCTGCTGACTGATCTGTCGAGTTATCAAGTTAGATGTCTCGCTTCGTAGACCAGCCCATTTATGTAAATCCGCCTTTACATTGCCCGGCAAAAGAAGTGATTGCAGCCAGTTTTCCGATCAAAATTGGTTGGATATCCGGTAATTTTCAGCCAGTCATGTTTTCTCCATACAACCATTTACAGCACCTTTCTTTCAGCTAATAATTTTCATATCATCGCAGGAAAATGAAAAAAGTCGTAACAATATGACTTCTTTATATTGAGACTTCCAACAAAACGATCGAACGAGCTCTACCAAATATACACTCAAAACAAAAATCGAAATTATTGCGAACCTTGTAAATTTTTACCAACTCCGGATCGAAAATTATCCGTGCTTTGTGCACTTTTTATTTTATTAATTATTAGGAAACGCACGTCCTGAGACAATCTTAACCATAGAAATACGCTTTTGAGTATTGGATACCTTTTTTACCTACTACCTGATTCAGAAGTAGTCGGTTTAAAAAAAAAACTAATTTTGGAAACAGTTTATTAACAGGCACAATGTTTCAAATTGTCGGTTCGTAATCGTTGTGAGCCCCATCCTTAGGGCAAAAATATTTATAAAATAAGAGTATCAGCCTGCTACGAAACCGTTTTTTTCCTTTCTGAGATATAAAGAAAAACATTTACACCAAATTTTAAATAAGAAAAGAAACGGCTCTAAAAGAGATAACTTTCCAAAGAAATTTAATATCTTTGATACTGGAAATATATCTTAACTATAATTCTATTCTGTAGATTATGATTACTGAAAAATATAAGAAAACTATAACCCTATTTCAAAGGAATAATGGAATTATTCAATATCCGAAAAATATGTAATTTGTTCAATTGATATTCACCGCACTATTAGAGTCCGAGGGTCAAAAATAACAGTAGTAGGTGAATTGATTCCAGATAAGACCATGCAGGTGGTCGTAGTCTAGACGGTACCAATGTTGTACCACGATTACAACTCATACTTACCTTTCTAATTTTTGGTAATACTTACATTTGAATCTTATCACATACTTACCAAAGAATACTTGATGGAAAAGAATGCTTATTTTAAAACAAACACTCAGAAATTCTAAACTACAAAGTTGTCCTTGCTCATAATACATTTTGTGAGGCATAAATCTGATAAACAATTATATCAGATCACTTTCGTATCTACCCGTCATTGAAAAAATGCTATCTTGCAATTTCATTAGGGAAAATTAAATTATCCTCAATCCTCCGTTAGAAAATGCTACCTTGAATTACATAAAAGGAAATTAAATTTGTTGTCGTGCTTTCTTGCCTTGCGCGAGAAACTTTGATTTCTTTTACCAAAGAATGATTGCTCAGCAGAAAGGAGGCTTCGGTTTGTGCCCTACTGGGAACCGACAGCTTTTAACAGGGGCAGTCGAGCGTTTTCATTCCCTGTAGCGGGTCGGATATCTTGTGGTTACCATTGCGAAGTGTTTGATACATTTAAAGTAATTAACTTCCCTTATACCTTAAAAACCTACCATTGCGAAGTATTTTGTAACGTGTTTTCCGTTAGTGGGGGTGGTCGCTGGTTTTTTCCAAGGGATAAGCTCGAAGGATCCTGGTCATGGGCTTCTGGAAAGAAATACACCAATTCCACACTAAAATGTCAGTTTATTTACTGTCTATTAGTTCAGTTTGGCTCACAACTTAAATTCTACACATTTATTATCTCTTTACAATTCACTTTATTTACCGCTTTTATCCTATTCTCTACAGTGTCTATATTTTATTTGCTCCTTCTCATGGGGCGGCGGTCGCACTACTACTTTGGTCTCCCTTGGCTTTATCGCGGTTATTCCTAAACTATATCTAAACTATTAGAAAAATTGGTCTATGATTCCATGTTCTTCCACTGTAAGTCTATCTTCTCCCTCTCCCAGCTTTGCTTCCTCAAAAGAAGATCTACAGCCACCAACCTAACCCAATTCGTCTCCAAAACACTATGTACCCTTGAAAACGCCACCGATTTTAGGAAAGCCTTTGACAAGATCTCTCATAACGTTATCCTGTTCAAACTTGATCGCCTAGGCTTCCCCCCTCGATTCATCTCCTGAATTCAATCCCACCTCAAGAACCGTCAGTACAATATTTTTTTCAGTTAATCCATTTCTAACCCTATTCTCGCTCGTTCCGGCGTCCCTCAGGGCAGCCACCTCGGTCCATTAATTTTCATCCTTACAATTAATGATGTTGAATTTGTCATCAAACACTCAGAGCTATGCTGATGACATGAAAATTATTAAACATATCTCCTCCACAACCGACTCTCTTCTTCTCCAAAATGACCTCGATTCGTTCACCACATGAAAAACCTCTATGTGTGACGTAGGAATAATCCGTGATAGCGAACTCAATTTCCGTTCCCATATTGATAGCATAATTAACAGAGCTAACTCCGCGCTAGGGTTTGTGAAGCGGTAGTCTAAAGATTTCTCCAATCCTTATGTTTCCAAATCTATCTATATCTCCTTCGTTAGACCTTTCCTGGTATATATGCCAGCCAGGTATGGTCACCTACACAAACAACTCACATTAACAGAATTGAATCTGTCCAGCGTAGGTTCATTCGCTTTGCTCTACGTGATCTTCCGTGGGTAGACAGATTCAACCTTTCACCTTATGAGGACCGTCTGAAGCTGATTGACTTACAACCCCTAAGTAAACGTCGTGATGTTTTCGACATTTTCTTCATTCATCAGCTATTAGCTGGTGCCATAGACTGCCCTTCAATCCTGCAATCTTTATCCATCTATACCAATCCTCGCAACCTTAGGTCCACTCCCCTTTTCCGACTCGACCGCCATCGCACGAACTACGGTCAACGCGAACCAATTACCAGGATGCTACGAAAAGTCAACGAACTTCCCTCCTTTGTCTTCCATCTGAATAAATCATCCCTTCACAAAGCCTTATATCTTGATCCCGCCCATCTTGATCGCCTTTCTTAATTCTTCTTCCTCCCAGTTTGTATTTACCATAATGATAGCTCATATTGTAGCTTACACTATCTGTTATGACTTATTATTTATTTATTATAGCTTGTAGTATTAGTAATATGTTATAGCTTGTATTATTTATTTTTTATTTTTTATTATTATGTTATAGCTTGCATTAAGCTTAAATAAATAAATTCCGGATGGTTGACGTCCTCCTTTCGTGAGCGAATTATGACGGACGGACGGTCACCTTGCTTCCCAATGAAATCCTCATGCGGCGGTGACAGCTTTTCTTCCTGTGGGCAAACAGACGGAGACAGATAATTTCGAACAAAAATACAAGGCCTACATTATCTTAAAGCTCTGAGGCACAATCACTCACATTAACGAGCCAGGAAACACGCTGGCGAAGAATACGTCAATACTAAAATGATAACCGGGGACTTGCCGGTTAAGAGTGTCGGTAATTAGGGAGGCACGCTAGTGACGGAGGTAAAACGAGATAGCTGGGAGGCACGCCAGCAATATGAGTGTCTTGTACCAGTGTTAAATAACAAGAAGCCATAAGAAATTAAAATCCGATATGAGCGTAAGTTGGGTCAGCTAGAAAATTCGAGCATGTAATTAAAATTACAATATACCGCTGACCCAACAAATCATTAAAAAGCCATAAAGTTCCGAGCTGGTGTGGCAGCGGCATTTACGATCACTTAAAAAAAGCTACATAAACAAACCAACGATAAGACATCAGAACTATAGTGAAAATCGTTCAGGGCAAAAGATGTCGCGTCAGCTTTTCTCGCCCTATGTATTCGCCCAACCGTGGGAAGATACGTGAGTGCAACGAGAAAAAGAAAACAACAAAAAGAGCTTTTTGGTGTGAAAAGCTCTTGCGGGAATGGCAATTGCAAAAATTAAAATTAGTAGTTGCAATTGGGAATTGGGAGCCGAAAGTTAAAAAAAGCAGTCGCGAGTGGCTAACTAATTCGGTTTTGTGTAAAAATAAAATTAAGTAGTAATTAAAGTTAAATTAAGTGTATAAAATAAAAGTTAATTGGTTTTGTGTTAATAAGTAGATATATAATAAAAGAACTTTGGCGTACAAAATAAAAACGTGTAAGTGTAATTATTTTACTAAACATAAAGTGTGCAGTAAAGAATAACAGTTCGGCAGTTTTGATCACCCTGAGACATCTACCTTACGTATAACAATTTGGCGCAGCAGGTAGGATCAAGGAAGCGTGGTAAATTAAAAATTACCGTAATAGCTTGAAAAGCCTTGATCCCAGACCGAACTAACAAACAAAAAGGGCGCCTCAAGGGTCAACTCACTCTCAATACTGTGAAAAACTTTAGGTCTGAGAGGAAAACAGAAGACGGCTAAAAGCCCATTTTTAGACCACATCACAGGGAATCCCAAAGACGGCTAAAGTAGCCCCCCTAACAACAGCGAATCTACGTCAAGGGAGTACCTAAGTAGGCCCCGCTTGTAACCACCAGGACAACAAGTGTATGTCAGAGTCGGAAGAAGACCTCCCACGCAAGTAAACTTCACGCAACAAGTTCCCGTCGGAAAGATCTTTGGTCGAGGAAGCACAAAATAAAGCCTCTTCGCCGACAGGGAAAACCCGACAACATCCAACGAGGGAAAACGTTTACGGAGCGGAACCATCATGCTAGGACCATAAGTGTTGTTTAGCAAAGTAAGTTTAAATAAATACTTAGGAAAGGAGCTCGAGAAAGCGAGATTCCGAGAACCTGTCTGTGCCCCAGTGCGACGTTTTAAATAAAAACTCGCCCAAAGCCGAGAAGAAAGGCTTGAATTATCAAAAAAATCAAAAGGGAGCAGGAAGATTCAACGCAAATATCGCTGAGTTTAAGGGATTCTCGCGATCGCTCGAGCTAGTTAAGGATTGTGAAAATATTGTCATTAGTGAGAATTTTTGTGAACCCAGTGACAAAGGCATTTGTGAAGAGGCCAGTGTTAGTGTAAGTGCCTCATTAAACCCGACTTCCGCCGAACCGACTATTCAAGACCTCCTTTGCGACTGGATGGAAGCATCCTTCACGGAAACCAGCCTCGAGGAAAGTTTCGCCAGTCTACACGAATCAAAACCTACAAAACTTAACATGGTGGACTACGCAAAAGTAGCCAAATTAACGGCCCAATTGGTCCCCATACTTTACGACGCAGATAGCCGATATTTAACCCAGGAACTACTAACTTTCATTGGCTGCTGCAAACAGACCATACAATGCCTCACAACAGAGAAGCAGTCAGCTTTCCTCAAACTTCCTCCAACCAGACTCCGGGGCGAAAACTCATTAAAGGCCAGCAAAATCCTTGCTAGGCTCTCTCTGCTTTCGCCACTAGGTTAAAGCAGTTGTTGACGCTTTGTAAGGAGGCAGTTGAGACAAAATACGGAGCAGCTGCAGCCCCACTTGTGAGCAACCAACTGGAGGACTTTGCTTAAAACGCTCTCCGCTGTGGGGTCTCAAACCCACATCTGTGTGACCATCACAGAGGGATCGCTAGATGACCTCATTCAAAAGGCCCTTGATATGGAGCGACTACAACAGAGTTCCCATTTCACGCAAGTCCCTCTGACTTGCAGCTCAACGGCCATAAGTCCAATCAACCCCAGCCTCCAAATTAGAGCAGGCATGAGGCATACACAGCATCCTCGATCATACCAGCTACAGGTACAGCTTTCAGGGCTCGAAATCAAGGCAGCATTCGCCCTCCAGCTCCGTCACAGGTACCTTTTCAGAGCCTAATCTCGCCGCCGACCCCAGACTCCAATTTCATCGAACGTCGTCGAAACTCCATCGAGCAAAGCATTCCGTGTTCCTTCTGCCAGAAGCGGGGACATACATATTCTGATTGCTTCAAGCGCAAAAATACCCCTTTCTGCACGACATGCAGAAAATACGGACACGATGTTCGCGATTGCAGAAGCAATCGGCATATTCAGGACCAGCGCAATAATAGCGGTCCTCGAGTCTTCAATGTCAAGCTCAGATGCCAATTTTGCAATAGAGGAGGACATTCAGTATCCGATTGTAGGCAAAAACAAAAGTGGTAGCCTACGAATCTGGGAAACGACAAGAAGTCGGTCCAAAACTCCCAGGATCGACTATAAACCATTCAGCAATTAAACAAGGATCACCTCAGCCTTCTGAGTCATGTATCCCTACAGTTATACTTCCGCTAGACATGGGCCTACGCGGCCAAACAAAACTAGTAGTGGATACTAGCGCTCAGGTTAGTATTATTAAGAAAAAATCAATAACTTTCCTTGACGAAATCAATAC
Source organism: Leptarthrus brevirostris (assembly GCA_964036015.1). Lineage (NCBI taxonomy): Eukaryota > Metazoa > Arthropoda > Insecta > Diptera > Asilidae > Leptarthrus > Leptarthrus brevirostris. Next base: position 72,886,578 of record OZ038371.1, read on the forward strand.
CGAGGAGACGTCAATTCTATAAACCCCATTCGGTACCGGAAAGACATTTTAAATCTGCCAGAGAAAATTTAAATTAGATTAGATATTCCCTGGAAAATTTCAGGTTGTAAAAAACCTCCCCAGTCTTTCAAATGACGGCTTGTTAGGAAATGATTTCCTCTAAAAAAACTGTAATGTGGAGGGTCCACATATGGCATTGCGATTTCCTCGCACAGAAACAAACCCGAAGGAATTTGTTGTTCCAATAACATTTGCATCGGAGAATCCGAGACCAAACCTTACAACTAACGTAGAAATACCTGTTTGGAAGAATTTTCCAACATACAGTGTCCTCAATGCATCTTTTGACGAGAATGCTGGTTGTCAGGCAGAAGGACTAATAACGGACGGAAAAACTACTAACAGTCTGGCTTGCGATATGAGGCAGCATCAGGTAATTCTTACGGAACCTGTTTACATACCTGCAAGATCACAGATTGTAGTTGCGATTCCTATGCGTTTGACTGAAGAAATGAAATGTCTATCCCAACAGATAGACGATGGATTCTTCTTGGCTAACAGCCTTGTTCCTATTGGGTCCACAGCGGTGCCCATTGGATTCCTCAACAACAACGGTTTTCGAGTAGTCCTCACAAGTCTAGGCCTAAAGTTTGTGTCAGTCAAAGACTACACCATCATCCCTTTACCCAAAGCGCCTGATAAAGGTCTGCTAGTACCAATGGCTAACCTTCCGAGCCAGAGTAACGACGCTGGCGAGTCTCACCAAAGTCCTGCACGAACAGATGGCACGGACCTCTTAACTAAAAGTAAGAAATTAGTAATAAGAAATAACGGCCAATGCGGCGATGTTGTCCTTTTCAATATCTCGACTCTGTCACGAGTACGACGACATATTCTTCCTCAAAGGTGATCGGCTCACACACACAGTAGCCATCACTCACGACATCCCATTGGTGCAAGTTCAAGCACCCATAAACCAAAAAATGTTTAGACTGCCAGAGACCCAGCAAAACGTCATAAACGAGCAGCTCAGAGAAATGTTGGACAACAACATAGTCCAACCGAGTAAAAGCCCTTAGAATTCACCTCTCCTAGTTGTCCCCAAGAAAGCGGGACCAGACTGTGAAAAAAGGTGGCAAGTCGTAGTTAATTTTCGTAACCTGAACGGTGACGCATTCCCGCTACCGAAAATCGAGGATATTCTAGACCAATTAGGTCATTCAAGATATTTCACTACCCTCGATCTCGCCAACGGCTATCACCAAGTTCTTGTCGATCCTAAAGATCGACCAAAAACAGCTTTAAGCACTAATTATGGGCACTACGAATTCAAGCGTATTCCTTTTGAACTCAAAGGAGCCCCGGCAACGTTTCAATGCCTCATGAATTACGTTTAAACTGGCCTACAAGGCCTCGAATGTTTTTTTTACCTAGATGATATCGTCATCTACGGAAAAAACCTAGCGGATCACAACCAAAAGCTCCGCAAAATCTTTCATCGACTGAGAGAGAACAACCTAAAGCTACAGCCAGAGATGTGTCAGTTTCTCAGGCGAGAAGTTGTTTATCTAGGCCACAAGTGTTCAAGCAAAAGAGCACTCCCAGACCCAAGCAAAACAGCATGCGTCGAAGCATTTCCAGTTCCTAGAACTGTAAGACAAGTCCAGTCATTTTTAGGACTTGCCGACTACTAACATAAAGTTCATTCCTGAGTTTTCAAAGATAGTGCGAGACGGAGTTGGATCAATTCGTTGCGCTGAGCGACCACCATGCCATGGGTCCCGGGTGCGATACCAGATCTCCCCGTGAACTTTTATTAAGAAATTAAAATAATCCAATCCGTCTCTGGGCTGTTGTCTAGATCGCAGCAATGCAAAAACAAGACATTCAAGTTTCCTCACTTCCCTTACCCTAATTCCCCTCCGGACAAAACCATGCTTACGCATCAAAGTGTTGTTCCCTATGATTTTACCACATCATATAAAAAAAAATATACGAATTTGCTCCGCAAGGATGTCAAATTCACCTGGACAGAAAAATGCCAAGAGGCATTCGAGGCTCAATAATATCACCTCCTCTCCTAATATATCCCGATTTCTTCCAACCTTTTAACCTCACCACGGACGCAAGTAACGAAGCAATAGGAGCGGTCCTCTCCCAAGGAGTCGTTGGGTAAGATCAGCCCATTGCCGACGCCAGCCGTACATTAAACAAAGCCGAACGCAATTACTCCACCACAGAGAAGGAGTTGCTGGCCATTTCCCACAGGTTGTTGCACACAACAAAGAATTTCAGATGTTACCTTCAAGCCCGAAAACCTCTCAAAGGTGTCTTCAATGTGAAAGACCTTACTTCCCGCTTGGTGAGATTCCACCACAAACTTTCACAACGCGTATGCCGACGCTCTAAGTCGCATTCCACGGGAAAATGACGAAGACGATCAAAGCCACATCTTAACGGTAACGGCTCAGATACGTTCGCAGAAGAAATTAAGCAGCAAAGAGGAAAAGCCTGCCTCTACCAGAAGTCGCGCTAAATTCAACGCAGTGACAAGAGTATGCCAATGGTCATAACGGACATCGCAGAACAAGCTTTTGACAAGGTCTACCTCGACATTGTCGGACCACTAGAGGAAACAGAGTCTGGAAACAAATATATATTAACATTCCAGGACAATCTCACCAAATTCATAGACTGGTATGCCATGCCTAACGGCGAAGCGACAACGGTAGCGCAAATTTTTTTCCACGAAATCGTCACGCGTTACCGAATCCCCAAGAGAGTAGTTACTGATCAAGGAAGTAACTTCCCCAGTGACTTATTCAAAAAGATGTGCAAACCCTTGAGGGTAAAGAAATTACAAACTTCAGCATATCACCCTCGGTCCAACGGAGCACGAGAGCGTGACCATAGACACGACAAAAATCCCAGTATCAGTATCTGCGAACCGCTGCATTCGTGTACAATAATAGTGTATACGGAGGGACTTCATTGACCCCAATGGACTAACTTTAAGGTTTCACAGCGGATCTCCCCATGAACTTAAAGCGAGACACAGAACCCGTGTACGATCACAAGTACTATGACAAAGCTGTTCGTCCTCACAATTTCCATATAGGGAACAAGGTTCTACTCAAGAGCCAAAGCAGAAAGCTCAAGCTCTCACAAGTCTGGGTAAAACCTTACACGGTAGTCAATATTCCGAGTTCCGTCAACACGACGACACTAATCGGCAAACGAGCAGTAACGGTACACAACAACCGCCTGAAGCCATTCTTCGAATAAGAAAAAAAAACATTTATTTTTAATTACAATTTTAAATAAGGTATCCTTTAGAAATAAGAAAAATTACATTTAGAGGTTAATATATTTTAGGGGGCGCAATATCTACCCAAATTAATTTAACACCCCGTCACAAACCTGTAAACAGGGCTAAAGCATTTTTTGTCTTGTTTTCTTCAAACAAAATGCTGTCTATCGTGTTTCTGGATGACACCGGAATACTGTTTGAAGAACTGGGAAGACTAAAGCTTTACCACCAAACCTGGAATCTCTTTACGGAATGGGACCTAGGCGAACTGGACAACCAAACTGTACTAGCGCACTTAGTATTTAGACTGTGTGAAAACCACACCGTAGAATTGGGCCTTTGTAAAACACAACAGGTACATATCCATTCAATAATAGAAAACATTAAATTACGTACCCAAACTGTTCGAGAATTAGTGCCAAAGCCAATGCGAACCCGATCAATATTCGACGGAATGGGGAAAGCCATGAATTATTTATTTGGAACCCTGAATAGCTACAACGAAGAAGAAGTGTACAGTGGACTACAAGAGGTGGAAAAGAACCAGCAGACATTTTCTAAGCTAGAACATCAGCAAATCAGCGTTGTCAAAAATTGAAGCCGTGGTTTGTCAAATTCAGAAGCCTTTTGTTTCCCTAGCGGACAGACAACGGCAAACTGCTTACCAGGTAAATGACATTCTCAACCTGACGGAGGACCTGTCTCAACGACAACTCTGCCAGGAAATCATTTCGAATCTGGTGTTACAAGTTGAGGAAAACGAGTTCCGGCAACAGGCTCTATTAGATATACTGATAGCAAGCCGTAATAACCAAATCCACCTGCTACTGATATCCCCGGACACACAACTACATGTTCTGGAAAAAACTCCTTCGAAATGTACTTACCCTAAACAATGCTTAGTCTACCAGACCACTGAAATGAGGTCGGATTTGTTCCAGGAAAAACTGGTGATCAGAATGAATCTCCCGATTCTAAACCTACCAGATTTCAAATACCAACAAGATTGGAGCTATCCAATCCACACCGAAGCAAACCATTCCATGGTACAGGTGGTGGAATACTCTCATATCGCAACACAACCCACGAATCCATTCTGTTAAAACCAGAGCGTGCTAAAGAATTCAAAAGGCTAACGAACAGTGTGGTAGAGCACACTTTCATGGGACGTTTAAACACACCCATTCTAAAAGCAACCACCACCAATGAGTGCTTGGTGCTATTAAACCCACTAAACAACCCAATTCACTGTGAGTGGTGGGTACAAGTACCCCCACGGGAGATGTTAATAAAAATTACGAGACCCAATAGCTGGTGGTACGCATTCAGGTCCGCTCAAACTATGCATATAACATGCATAAACTAATTCAAAACAATTCGGCTCAAACAACAGGGAACAATAGTAATAAACAAACCCTGCCAATTCCCACTGGGGGCCAAGCAACTATACTTCGAGGAAGAAGATAGACACCCTCTGCAAATATTTCAACCTTCATAGTTCCCCAACATAAGTAGCATAATATTGCCAAAGGAATTCGAGCTACCACTCCCGGAACTCCTAATAGGGAATGTCACTAAACGCATCATACAGGAGGGAACGTTGCCTTTGGATCAAACAAAAATATAATACAAGTAGTATTAGGAACTAAAGTTCTTTAAATTAACATAAAAGTAGTTTTTGATTCTAACTGGACACACACAATTTTCTGAATAATTTCGGCTTGTTTTAATAATAGACTTTTATCAATTTCTGTTGCTTACTAAACATACTAGAATTATTTCCCGTGGCCAAAAAATGCTTCAATTGGCCTTAGGTCAAAACTTATTAGCGGAAACAATTTTTATGATCCCGCAAAATTCAATTATTAACTGCAACATGCAACCGGATTGCCCGCTAATAATGATTGAGACGGAAAATCATTCAAATTACGATGAAAACATGGATAATGGCCTAGAAACGTTCGAGGAGGCCAACAATGGGTCAGGTGAGAAAGGAAATCTAATCATTTTGTATTGTATTCTTAAACGGCGCAAAGGCCGCCATGTTAATCGAAGTGAATGGAAAAGCCGCCGACAAGACAAGGTATGACAAGAATGAGAGTAAGAAATGACGGAGATGCGGACGATTTATCTTCAAGGCGATCAAACTCATTAAAATATTTCTTGAATGTCAACGGGGAGATAAGAGTGTGCAAAACTATGTTTTAAAATACTCTAAACATTAATCAGAACATTGTTTTAAACTGGCTGAAAGGGAAGGACAATACTGAAACGGCAGTCGCTTTTGGTAATCCCCCGGAACTCTTTCCAGAACAACAACTTTCTGAGGATTTCCCGGAGCGTAACGCCAGAAGGGTAAATACGCTGAAAACAATTAAATTTTGAAACTTTCTTTCAATAATATTGCAAAAATGTAATCGCACTTCTGCAGGGCATCGAGCAAGAAATTGTAGTTGGAGCCAAACTGGCCAAGTAATGCTTAGCTTTACAACGAATATAAAGATATTTGGTGCACGAAAAAGGAAATCGCAGCTGTTTCTTCTACCAAATTTAGTCAGCGCAACTATACTTCGAGGAAGAAAATAGACACCCTCTGCAAATATTTCAACCTTCATAGTTCCCCAACATAAGTAGCATAATATTGCCAAAGGAATTCGAGCTACCACTCCCGGAACTCCTAATAGGGAATGCCACTAAACGCATCATACACAGGATAAGATCAACCCTGTGGGTCATATTTGGAATGGCTGGGGCGTCCAGATGGTGACAGATTAGGTGCGGTCACGATGCAGAGTTAGGCGTATTGGGCCTCGCCAATTTTTGGCCCCCCATACAATCACTACACTAATGACTTCAGCAGTGTGAGTGGACATCACTCAGACTCCAGCGCGCGTAACGGTGGTAGCGAGGTTCATTATTTAAAATTGAAATTCAAACTAAAAACTTCCTCCTCTAAACAGGTCTTTGAATTCAAATTAAAGACCTAACCTCATCATAATTGAGATGATTATGCCTAATAATCATCTTTTTTGTAGGAGGAAGAATGTTATATATCGGATTTGTTTATCGGAGCAAGCTAGACGTTTAAAAACAAAAGTTTCACATATCGGAATCTTGAATGGCTAAATAACAAGCCATATAAGAAATTAAAATCCGATATGAGCGTTAGTTGGGTCAGCTAGAAAATTCAAGCATGTAATTAAAATTACAATAAACACGCTGACTCAACAAATCATTAAAAAGCCATAAAGTTCCGAGAAATCCAAGCTGGTGTGACAGTGGCATTCACGATCACTTAAAAAAGCTACATAAATAAACCAACGATAAGACATCAGAACTATAGTGAAAATCGTTCAGGGCAAAAGATGTCGCGTCAGCTTTTCTCGCCCTATGTATTCGCCCAACCGTGGGAAGATACGTGAGTGCAACGAGAAAAAGAAAACAACAAAAAGAGCTTTTTGGTGTGAAAAGCAATTGCGGGAATAACAATTGCAAAAATTAAAATTAGTAGTTGCAATTGGGGGAATTGGGAGTCGAAAGTTAAAAAAGCGGTCGCGAGTGGAACGAGTCGAAAAGGCTATTTAATCCGGTTTTGTGTAAAAAGAAAACTAAGTAGTAATTAAAGTTAAATTAAGTGTATAAAATAAGAGCTAATTGGTTTTGTGTTAACAGACATATAATAAAAGGACTTTGGTGTACAAAATAAAAACTGTTTTGAGTTTAATTAATTTTACTGATAATAACATAAAGTGTGCAGTAAAGAATAACAGTTAGACAGTTGTTCCCCCTGAGACATCCGCCTAACGTATAACACTAGGGAGGCACGCTAGTACAAGAGAAAGAGCGCAAAGTGGGAATATATATGTATGCTAATATTACTCACCACCAGCGGATCCAAATCTGGTCCAATACAACTTGTTGTTGCCGGGGAGGCACGCCAGCTACCCAAACTTTACAATACCTGCTTATATCTTACTACCTAGTAGGGAGCTTCCGTGATGGCCGTGGTGTCCGTCTGATGGCTGGTCTTCGACTGTCGGCGATCCGGTATGGGGCCAACCTATATAGTCCAATTGCTGGGATCTCCCTAAAAAGAAACTATACCGTGTTGGTCGGTGATGACTGACTTTTCCACGGTAGTCAGCCCTCCTTATATTCTGCTCAGTCTGCAACTTTCTTACCTTATCTCGGTTGTTCCCAATTGCCTCCTGAGCTGGTAGACGACGACTGACTGAGCCACGGTGTGAGCCCTCCTTATATAGTCCCAAGGGCTCTGGCGGCAGTCGGCATTTAGAATTTCCCACGGTACTGTTGGGAAATTGGGTATTTTACCCCTGCAGCAGCGGTAAATTCGGTGTAGTTTAACTATATCCGTGTCCGGCGGGGTCTGGCAGTGCTTAAAATCCTTATCTCCTGCAGTGCTGTTGACAGGCTTTGTCCCCTGCTGTTAAAAGGTTTTGAGGCCTTTTATCACTTCGTGGCGGCTGCGTGGAGCGGGAAATTGATCCAGGTGTTCAATGATCCCTGAAAAATAAAAACAAATTAAAATTTATTCACAAAATGTTGTCAATCATACTCACCTGATATGCCTGGGAAGTCTACAGGCAATCCTTCTTCCTTTCCCACTGTCCTGTATATCCTGAAAAAGAAACAAGAAAGCATTAAACATTTTTATATACCAAAAACAAGAAAGTTCCAAGAAGTTTACAAGGTTACAAAATGAAAACAAACTTCTTGGAACTTTGTACAACATCAACAACATGCATTTAATAAGAGGCATGAAACATGAAATATGTTGTACATTGCCGACACCCGATAATAGAAAAACATAATATGGATGTCGACAACAAGAATTAAACATGTTGGGAAGTCAGGTGTATCAGGTACAGGTAATTATCGTCTGTTTTGTACCTGTGACATCTGATACACCTGACTCCAAATACATATAATTCGGCTGTTTTTTTTGCCCACTTTTTTTATAAATTATACACAACACATTTACATTTAACACATTTAGACACCACTTACCTGTTTACTCACTGTAAATCGCCGGTAATTAACACCAAATAGCGCGAGCACGACACGAACTTAAACACCGCGAACTGACGTTTACTTCAATTTCTGACCACGAACGTCATATGAAATTGAGGTAGCTTTTCGCAGGGAACATTTTAGTAATGCCCGAATCGCGGTGAATTACGTGAAATTCGAATAATTCGCGATTTTATTAAATTATATTTACTTAATGAGTGCGAAAGAGATGCACAAGGTAGAAATGAGAAGGAAAAAGGCGCAAGGATTTGGGGTTAGTTCGTTGTAATTATGAGCTTTTCTGCTGTCGCCATTTTATAGGATGTTTTTAATTTAATTTAATTTCTGCGTAAATCCTATTTTTTATTTAATAAATCTAGATTAATTAATTCACAAAAATGATAAGGAATTTAACTAAACCAGTTTGGAAGGGGTTTTAGTTGAAAATACGCAAAATAATAGTAATATGTAATATTTGGAGGGGAAATGGCGACAGCAGAAAGCATAAAAGGGCATTGTAAATGTCAACTCGTCCTCATTATTAGTAGTGAATTTTTCAAAGCAACTAGTCGTGAAGTAATATTTTTTTAAGTGAAATTTTGGCAGCCATTGTGGAGAATTTAGAAAAAGGTTTTTATTTTCTTTAAAAAATTTAATTTTTGGGCAATTAAATTTTTTTTTTGTGAAAATAATTTAGTAGTCGCGTGAACATTTACAAGGTTTTCGTTTAAAATACTTTTCGTTTAAATACTAGTTGAAAGTGATAATTTTGGTCATTGCTTGAATGACATTTTCGGAAATCTTGAAATTTAATGGAAATTACATTGAAAGTGAATTTAAGTATAAATTGGTTAATGAAGTAGTCAAAATATGCTTCGATTAGCATTTGACTGAGAGGAGAACATTTGGTGACGGAATTTAATAATTTTATTCAATATTTTTTTCTTTTTTTGAACTTATATATATTTTACTTAACCATTTTATTTCAGCAGTGTAATTAAGAATTTTTTTGAGTGAATTTTGAATCAAAGTGAATTATCATTGTATCTAAAAAGAATAAAAGTTAAAAAAATCAGTTAGGCCCAACTATTGTGCAAATAGTCAATTTAATGAAATTTTCATCTGAATAATTTATGCCTTTACGGTAATGCTATTCCTGTATGAAATTCATTAACCGTTGACTATTTTCTTGCCCATATTGTAACTGAATAATTTGATTTCTACGACAGTTAATTAACCGTGAATTGTAATTACCGATTCGTATATAACTTGTATAAGTGATAATTAAAGTGAAAATTAACTAAATTTGTATGCGAGTTTCCTTTTACAATTTTTCCTACATTTGATTTCGTTAAATTTTTTGATTTCAGAAGTGAGTAATTTTTGAGGTTAGTTAAATCTTTCAAGTTGCTTTAGTTTCTTTCTGAAAGCAGTGTTAAGGATTAAATTTGTCTTCGTATAACCTTCTCGATTTTCTAGTAGACACATTTATTGACACTGTCATTAATTTAAACACCTTGCTTAAATTTTTCATTTTTTTTGCAATATCATTATTGCTCTCTTGAACATTTTGTTTGGTGGTTCCATCCAGGAACAGTATACAAATCGTGTTTTTCACTTTAATTTTTGAGTTTTTAAATACAAGTTCGGTCTACGTAAATACCAAGTCAATCTACGTATACAATCAAATCGTGATACAAAGTCAATACCAACGCAATATAAACCAATTTCAAAATGGCGGAGTTGACAAATTTAATAGCCCAAGAGCAAATAATGCGATCACGGATCGAAAGGTTAATTGAAAACGGACGCAAGACAGCCTTAGTGAAAAGGACTCAAGGATTTTATGAGGTCAAAAGTTCAGATCTAAGGAAACTGTGGAATGAATACAACACAGTAGACATGACAATTAAAATAACTTTGTCAAAATTAAACACCGAAAAACCACATAGGTATATAGAAGAAGACAATTTCAGCATTTTAGAAACAAAATACACGGATTATCTCAGCGAATTAGTTGAAGGCCTTCGCAAAATTTCAAGTTCGTCAGAGGCAAACAGCACTATTGTTACACCAACAAATAATTCAACGCCACAACAGGAAGCAATGTTGCCTAGAATCTCGTTACCGACTTTTAATGGTGAATACGACATGTGGAGATCATTTCATGACATGTTCGTATCATTGGTGCACAGCAACATGAGAATCACACCAGTACAAAAGCTGCATCATCTGAAATCGTGTCTAGTGGGTGATGCAGAAAGATTCTTAAGGCATACACCAATAACAGATCAGGATTACGAGCCAGCATGGAATAAATTAAAGGAGCGATACGAGAACAAACGTATTCTAGTCAACCATCAGCTGAAAACACTTGTGAATCAACCCAAGCTGAACTTGGAAACCAGCAAAGGGTTGAAATCATTAATAGATGTCACCGAAGAAGTGCTACAACAATTGAAATGTTTGGAAGTTAATACAAGTTCTTTTTTAAATACTCATTTTTAAATACTCGTTTGAAAATTTTAGAGTCAATATCAGACACTATTGCATCCAAACCCAAGCAAGCAACACACTTCACGAAGGAGAAAACTTTATCATACCACACTGCTAACAACAACAAATGTCCAGTATGTCAAGGCAAACACTTTGTTGCAAAATGTCCGACATACCAGAAGATGAATACAGCCAGCAAGCGCAAGACAATTACTTCTTCTGGAAGATGTCTAAACTGTTTCTCCAGCAATCACACAGTCACCAAATGTACGAGCAAATATAGATGCTTTAAATGTCAACAGAAACACCACACTTCACTACACGAAGAAAATTCACTACAACAAGCTTCAAAGAACAATCCACACCAAGCCAAGGTACAAGCGAATTATGCTAACAGCCAAACAAGGCATGATTCCAACGTTCATCCAGAAGCATCAATTATTAATGAGCAAACACTACAAACTTTTGTCACAAGACAAAATCAACATGCATTACTATCAACGGCGTTAGTAATGGCACAACACAAGCAAGGTAAACCAAGTTTACTTCGTTGCCTCATAGATCCAGGATCACAGTCATCATTCATAACTGAGGCAGCTTGTCAAAAATTAGGTGCAACATGCACATCAACTTCTGTAACGATTACAGGATTGAGCACGAGCTCTACATCGAGAGCACGTAAGCAAACACTGCTGAAACTAAAGGCGTGTCAAACGGACACAGTCCTATTGGAAGAACACTTCCTAGTCCTGAAGAAAATCACGGATTTTTTGCCACAACGGGTGGTGGAAGCAGAGCAGCTTCAACACATTTCAGGAATGCAATTAGCTGATCCAACATTTTGGAAGCCTGGTAAGATTGACGCATTACTAGGTGCTTCGGTCTACGCACAAATAATACGAGAAGGTATTTGTAGAGGAGCAACAACAGATCCAGTAGCAATCAACACAAGTCTTAATTGGATCTTACTAGGATCAGCGACCCAAGCAGAAAAAGGGAATACCGCTTCCTTTTCAGTCACAACGGTTGACTGTGACTTAAACGAACAAGTCAAACGATTTTGGGAAACAGAAGAAATCATCTCAGAGCCACGGCTGACTAAGGAAGAAGAAGACTGTCAACTTTATTACAAACAAACATACAAACGACTGGAAAATGGACAATACCAAGTCAAGCTGCCATTTTCAAACAATAAGGCTCCCTTGTTAGGACAATCAAGACAACAAGCAATGTCTAGGTTTCTAACACTCCAAGGGCAATTTTCTAGAAGGCCGGAACTAGAAAGGGAGTACACCAAGTGTCTAGATGAATACCTAGAACTTGGACACATGGAAGAAACGAGTCTTCCAACAGCAAATGAACCACACTATTATATTCCGCATCATGCTATCTTCAAAGAAAGTAGCACCACAAAGCTTCGCGTCGTCTTTGATGCATCTTGTAAAACAAGTAATGGAAAATCTCTTAACGAACATATGTTTACAGGACCAACTTTACAACCCAAACTATTTGCTACATTGTTAAGGTAGCTATGACAGCCGATATTGAAAAAATGTATAGGATGATTAGAATTCATCCAGAACATCAAACCTATCAGCGAATAGTGTGGACTCATCCTATAACCAAACAAACTAAGGATTACAAACTAAAGACAGTTACGTTTGGAACGTCATCTGCACCATATCTGGCTATACGAACGTTGTTACAGTTAGCAGAAGATGCAAAAGATAAATGGCCTTTAGCATCGAAGGCAACGATGAACAATTTTTATGTCGACGATCTTTCAACAGGAGCAGACAACGTTTCAGATGCCAAAGGGTTACAAGTAGAGCTCATAGCCATGATGAATTCAGGAGGATTCAACTTGCGAAAGTGGGCTAGTAACGAAAACACAGTCCTACAGGACATCCCTTTAGAACATCAGGAATTAAGGAGAACATTATCATTTGCTGAGCAAGAATCCATCAAAACATTAGGAATCTTATGGCATCCAGTATCAGATTACTTCACGTTCAAGGTACCTCAGCGGCAAGATCCTGTGAAGTTAACAAAGAGGAACATATTATCAGAAATTGCATCATTGTATGATCCTCTCGGCTGGTTAGCTCCAATTACAGTCGTAGCTAAGACGGTTATGCAAACGTTATAGATAACTGGGTATTCTTGGGACAGTCAAGTAACCGATGCCATAGCAACACAATGGACAAACGTCATGCACGAGCTACAAAAACTGCCACAATTAAAAATTCCCCGTTGGATAAAATATCACAATGAAACACAATTTCAACTGCATGGATTTTGTGACGTTTCAGCCAAGGCATATGCTGCTTCAGTATACATTCGAACAATCGATAAGGATGGCATAACTTCAGTAAACTTGCTGACAGCAAAAACTAGAGTTGCTCCAACAAAACCCATAACTATACCACGGTTGGAGTTAAATGGTGCGCTATTATTAGCTAGACTAATCAAACAAACCATTCAGGACATGCAGTTAAAACCACTTCAAATATATGCATGGACCGATTCAACTATTGCATTACAATGGATAAGAGAACATCCATCACGTTGGAAAACATATGTGGCCAACACAGTATAATCCAGCTGATTTAGCCTCAAGAGGACTTTCAGTGGAAGGATTGTTAAACAATCAACTTTGGTGGCACGGCCCACAATGGTTGGCATATCAAGAAAAAGAATGGCCGACTAGCAAGCGAATCAAAGAACAAACTGATCTGGAAGCAAAAAAGAATGCGATCTCCAGCTTTGTTATTAAACCAACGGAGAACCTTTTATATAAATTCTCGTCATTTACTCGGTTGGTACGAGTTGTAGCTACAATACAACGATTCATCTATAATTGCAAACATGCAAACAACAAGAAAATTGGCTTCTTGTCCGGCTTGGACTACCAACAAGCTGAACGAACAGTCCTAGCTCAAGTGCAACAAGCAGCATTTCCAGACGAACACAAATGCTTGAAGAACAAACAAGCCATCAGTTCAAAAAGCAAACTATTCCAGCTTAATCCATTTGTAGACAGTAACAACTTGCTAAGAGTCGGCGGACGATTACAAAACGCAATGATTTCGTATGGACAAAGGCATCCGATCATACTTCCTAAAGATCATCCAGTAACAGCCCTGTTGATCGATAAATTACATTTAGAATGTTTGCATGGTGGACCGTCTTTAGTTTTGGCACACAGTCGCAGCCAATATTGGATCTTAGACGCCAGAAAGACAATAACAAGCAGGATCCATAAATGTATTCGATGTGCCAGATTTCGAAAGTCAAACGTTACGCAGTTAATGGGAAATCTGCCAACAGCACGGGTTAACATAACCAAACCTTTCAACAAGGTAGGCATAGACTACGCTGGTCCATTCACTGTGAAGACATCTCAACTGAGGAATGCTAAACGTGTCAAGGCCTACCTATGCATCTTTGTATGTATGGCAACACGAGCCATACACATTGAACTAGTATCGTCACTAACGTCAGAAGCCTTTATCGCCGCACTGAAGAGATTTGTAGCAAGACGATGCTTATGCACCGATATTTATTCAGATTGTGGTACGAATTTCGTAGGCGGTAAGACAATCTTGGACAAGGATTTACAACAAGCAATCAAGCAATCAACAACTAACGCAGCACAATACTTTGCATCCAAGGCCATTAACTGGCACTTTAACCCACCAGCTACACCTCACTTCGGAGGAATATGGGAAGCAGGCGTAAAATCAATTAAATTTCATTTGCGTCGAACATTAGGCAACGCAATTTTAACATTCGAGGAATTTCGCAAATTGAAGCCTGCTTAAATTCCAGACCACTTTGCTACGTGACCAACTCTCCAGAAGATTCTAGCGTGTTGACACAAGCCCATTTTTTAATCGGACAGTCATTATCAGCTATCCCAGAAGCAAACCAAGAAAGTATGTCATATGCATCAAGATGGAGTTATGTGCAACAACAAGCTAGACATTTTTGGAAGAGATGGTCCAAGGACTACTTAAACCAGTTGCAACAACGACCGAAATGGAATGCCACTACGGAAAACATTCAGAAGGGAGATGTCGTTTTATTAAAGAGCGAGATGTTACCCCCGACTCACTGGCCATTAGGAATAGTCGAAGAAGTCTTTCCATGCAAGGATGGTCTAGTTAGAGTCGTTCAAGTCAAAACACGGGATAGTTCATTCAAACGACCAATTTCAAAGTTATGTCGTCTACCGGTAGAGACATCTATACATTACCAAAGTTCGATGTGACGGTGTCGGTACTTGGTGCATGTTGATGTTTTTTATGTTGTGTTGTCCTCAGATTTACGGCATCTCAGTAAATCAAACCAATTTTTTCAGATGTCTCAATCAAGTAATGAAGACTTCCTCAGGATTGACGAGGAAATAGTTTTCACTCCACCGAGCAGCCCTGAGCCAATCGTGGATGAAAAAATTACGCCAAGGGAGACAGTGCAAGGTGTTTCAGAGGCGGGTCCTAGTGGATTTACCCAGTCCGCTGGGCCAGATCCTATGGCGGCCACCCCCTACACCGACCCAAAGCTATCTACACCAGGGTATATCAACGGGCGGTATGTCGACACACTAGAGCGTCTCCGACCATCATCTACTATTAAAGAAGTAATGTTGCGGATCTTTAATACGCACCAGAAGTTCGTCACCCGAGAAGGCCTAAGTATTTATTTACCAAGCAAAATAATACAGGCCTTGGAGTTCGAAGAGATACGTAGACGACCACGGCATGAGAAAACTCTCAACATTGCCGACAGCCGATAATAGAAAAACATAATATGGATGTCGACAACAAGAATTAAACATGTTGGGAAGTCAGGTGTATCAGGTACAGGTAATTATCGTGTGTTTTGTACCTGTGACATCTGATACACCTGACTCCAAATACATATAATTCGGCTGTTTTTTCTGCCCACTTTTTTTATAAATTATACACAACACACCACACGTAACACATTTAGACACCACTTACCTGTTTACTCACTGTAAATCGCCGGTAATTAACACCAAATAGCGCGAGCACGACACGAACTTAAACACCGCGAACTGACGTTTACTTCAATTTCTGACCACGAACGTCATATGAAATTGAGGTAGCTTTTCGCGGGGAACATTTTAGTAATGCCCGAATCGCGGTGAATTACGTGAAATTCGAATAATTCGCGATTTTATTAAATTATATTTACTTAATGTGTGCGAAAGAGATGCACAAGGTAGAAATGAGAAGGAAAAAGGCGCAAGGATTTGGGGTTAGTTCGTTGTAATTATGAGCTTTTCTGCTGTCGCCATTTTATAGGATGTTTTTAATTTAATTTAATTTCTGCGTAAATCCTATTTTTTATTTAATAAATCTAGATTAATAAATTCACAAAAATGATAAGGAATTTAACAAAACCAGTTTGGAAGGGGTTTTAGTTGAAAATACGCAAAATAATAGTAATATGTAATATTTGGAGGGGAAATGGCGACAGCAGAAAGCATAAAAGGGCATTGTAAATGTCAACTCGTCCTCATTATTAGTAGTGAATTTTTCAAAGCAACAAGTCGTGAAGTAATATTTTTTTAAGTGAAATTTTGGCAGCCATTGTGGAGAATTTAGAAAAAGGTTCTTATATTCTTTAAAAAATTTAATTTTTGGGCAATTGAATTTTTTTTTGTGAAAATAATTTAGTAGTCGCGTGAACATTTACAAGGTTTTCGTTTAAAATACTTTTCGTTTAAATGCTAGTTGAAAGTGATAATTTTGGTCATTGCTTGAATGACATTTTCGAAAATCTTGAAATTTAATGGAAATTACATTGAAAGTGAATTTAAGTATAAATTGGTTAATGAAGTAGTCAAAATATGCTTGGATTAGCATTTGACTGAGAGGAGAACATTTGGTGACGGAATTTAATAATTTTATTCAATATTTTTTTCTTTTTTTGAACTTATATATATTTTACTTAACCATTTTATTTCAGCAGTGTAATTAAGAATTTTTTTGAGTGAATTTTGAATCAAAGTGAATTATCATTGTATCTAAAAAGAATAAAAGTTAAAAAAATCAGTTAGGCCCAACTATTGTGCAAATAGTCAATTTAATGAAATTTTCATCTGAATAATTTATGCCTTTACGGTAATGCTATTCCTGTATGAAATTCATTAACCGTTGACTATTTTCTTGCCCATATTGTAACTGAATAATTTGATTTCTACGACAGTTAATTAACCGTGAATTGTAATTACCGATTCGTATATAACTTGTATAATTGATAATTAAAGTGAAAATTAACTAAATTTGTATGCGAGTTTCCTTTTACAATTTTTCCTACATTTGATTTCGTTAAATTTTTTGATTTCAGAAGTGAGTAATTTTTGAGGTTAGTTAAATCTTTCAAGTTGCTTTAGTTTCTTTCTGAAAGCAGTGTTAAGGATTAAATTTGTCTTCGTATAACCTTCTCGATTTTCTAGTAGACACATTTATTGACACTGTCATTAATTTAAACACCTTGTTTAAATTTTTCATTTTTTTTGCAATATCATTATTGCTCTCTTGAACACCAGGTTAACTACATTAGTGCCGTGAGTTGGGGAGGGGGGGGGGATGGAAGGGTTATCTCCTCCGGTGCTGTTGACAGGTTTTGTAACTTCGTTACAATTTAATAAGTTTAAAGTAATTTATTGTACAAAAGTTTTAAATTGTAAATTTGTCGCTAAAATAAATTTAACTTAATTTAAAAGGAAAAAACCTATGATTGCGAAGTGTTTAAAAAGTTTAAAGTTAAAACCTACCATTTAGAAGCGTTTAATAAGTTTAATGTAGTTAACTTTAATAAAGTTTTAAATTGTAAATTTGTCGCTAAAAGAATTTAACTTAACTTAAAAAGTTCAAAAATAAAAAAAGTTAAAACCTACCATTGCGAAGATTAAATGTTTTGGTGAACTTATACTGCCATTCCCTCCTAATAAATAGGCACAAGGGATGCTCACGTTGAACACAACATTAAATGGTGGCAGCGGAAAAGTTAAAATATTAATAATTGCACAACATTAATTGAAAAGTGACATTAAAAGTTCAAATATTAATAATTGCTACAACTGGTAAAAAAGAGTGACATTTTACTCAGGTTAACCTCTGTTTATGTAAAGTTAAGTTAGTAATGAAACATTTAAAATAAACAAAAATAAAATTTAAAACAACAACCAAATTTCATTTAAAAAAAATTGGTGAGATCATAATTCAATCAATGGAGGATCATTAAAACAAAAAAACAAAACCATAAAAGACACATTTTACGCTAAATTTAGTACTGATTTAAAAGTGAACAGTTTGTGATCAGGCAGAAATGCTGTGTGATTTTACTATAAACACAAAAACCCAACGTCAATAACATTGATTGAGCATAGCAATGATTGGAAAACCCTTCTAAATAAAGAAAAAAGATATAAAAATAACATTAATTGAATATAACCATAGTTGTAAAATGGTTGTAAAACAAAAAGAAGAACAAGATAAATTTAAACAACACTAACATAAGCGCCGAAGCGCACAACAGCAGTAATTTCTTCTTTTAAATAAATATTATTTTTTAAATTTGTTTGAATCAAGTGCTAACAAAGAAGAACATATATATATATTTTTTTCTACAAACTAAATTTCTTTTAAATAAATCATATTGTCTTGAATTGAGCGACAATAAAGAAAAACATATATTTTTATATAAATTTCAACAGCTGCAACATTAATTATTGTAAGCGTAAGTAACATTGGGAACGAAAACATTAGATTTTTTTTTGTCTCTTTGAAAACAGTGAATGAATAAATAAAGAAGTGGTAATTTTTTTTCTTCTAAAAAAAGGCATTGGCCATGAGTTGTTTGACTCAAAAAACTAGAAAAGGGACATAATTTTCAAAAAATACAGGCAAAGCACTTTTGTCTTAAATCTTTAAATTTTTTTTCTTTTTTATTACATCTATAAAAGATAAAATTCACGCCATCACAAGGCTTTTGCTAGACATGGTAACCTATTACGACTTTCCCAATATCTCGAATTATCTAGCATGAAACGCAAATTAGTATATAGTTTTCATTTATAATTTCCGAAAGTGTGTACTTGTGTGGGTCCCTTTAATGTTTTTTTTCTTTTCTCCTCCGTTTCATTGTTCCAGTCGACAACTTAACAATATTAGTTATAACCTTTGCAGATTACGAAAGTTAAAATGTCTTTGGGAAAAAATAATACTGACCAAAGTCAGGTCATGTCCTTCGAGGATCTTTGAGAGTCCCAATTACCTCGCACAGTGAATATCCGCAACATCCTAACAAACTATCACAAGGCCTCATACAAAAACAGAACTCCCACATATATATCCACAAAGCTCAAAAAACTGGAAGAACTGTGCAATGAATTGGAACGGGTCGATGCCCAAATAAGAGATCACAATGACTTCGTGACAGAACATTAATACTTCACAAATTCATGTTTGAATAAAACACAAGATTGGTACAACAACATAAAAAACACCCTAACTTAACTCACCTTCCAATAGAAAGCCTACTTAAGCTCCGATACCAATATCAAGGCCAGACATTTCTGTAACGCATAAGAATATAATGCTCAACGTAGAAATAATGAAGAAGAAACAACACCGGGGGTAGGTCAGGCATTATTAACGAAAACCTCAAGATTTAGGTTGCAAAAGGATCGACAAGAATCATTTTTAAGAGTGTCTCGGTCCGCCACTCTGGATGAAACATCGGCTTCCAACCGAACACATCTAGAAACCACTTTATCACTATTGAATAGGTACTGGGAATGATTTGAAGCTACACACTAGGAAATTCTCGTAAATGCGAGCGAAGGTGACCTCAGGGACAATTATTTTAAGGAAAACACATTCGGTAACACCCAATTAAGTTACACTAAAGCATTGACAACTTTGCGAAAAACTGAACGCACATTTTCACACACAGAACAATGGAAACTACAGTCACAACCTCATTAAAATCAATAAATAATAACATAAAACTCTCACTTGTGATGCTAAAGCAATTATTTCACAATTTAATGGGAACTCCAAATATTTACATAAATTTATATCGTGTGCGGACGATATGTAAAACATAATTGCCACTGACGTGGACCACAACACATTTTTATCCGTTATTAAAAGCAAACTCTCAGGAGAAGCTTACAATATTTTTAAATACAAACAAACTTCTTGTTGGTCTAATATGAAAGCCGACCAATTGATAAATTTTGATATAAAAATACCAAAGTCAGTTCTTCAAAATCGCCTAACAAACAGCAGGCAAGCCCATGGAGAAAGCATGAAAGAGTCGTCAATAGAATAAACTCTATTCTATCGCAATTAAACGAAGCAACATATGCCTACACAAGCAACGAAATTTTATTACATAACCTAATGGTGGACAGTGAGGCACAAGTCGTCGCTGCCCTGGAGGATGGACTCTTTACCGATCATCTACGGGTGCTAGCCAAAGTGTACTCTCAGAAAAGGTTTAAACCTATCTCAAACTACATCATAGAGCAGGCTTCGCGCATCGAGCCGAAATCCTAAGCTAAAAATGGCGAACCCGCACATGTCCTCTAACAGACCCTACATTCTTTGCTATGTGTGTGACAGTGTGTGACATTGTTATCAAAGTCAGCCCCTACAGAAGGACTATTATTCGCTTAAATTACTTTAAACTCGACGAAGTTTCTAAATACTGTTATCGAGCACCCGTTCCCATTAGTGGGTAATAAAACGGAACTATCTTGTGATGACCATAACTTTTTCGCAAGATATAACGGAAAAAAAAGTAAACAAAAACTATTTCCCTGGAATTCAGAAAAGATCATTCGGCATATCCGGTGGAACGGTATCGTTCAAGCTAATAAATAGGTACGGGGGATGCTCACGTTGAACAAACACCACAACTTGTCAAAATTTTCATTTTATACTGTCAATGTTAAATTACTTATTAATTAGAAAAAAATGAATTTCTGATTTTTTGAGTTCAGTTTGTTGAAAGAAGAAATGTATGTATGCGCGCAACGTATGTAATAAATTGATTTCAGCCATTAATGCTAGTTATATTGAAGTCTGACCCAAGAAAGGAAAAAAGAATATTGCCCATCACACAGATTGAGTTCATTCATCTACGGGAAATTGCAATTATACTTTTATGAACAACTTTTTACTTGTATAGGAAATTAGTTATAGGCTAAGCTTTGTAGTTAATTATATTTAAAATTTTATAGTATAATATTAATAATATATCTTTCATTAGCGAACTTAGAACTAGGGGAGAGTATTTCTGTATAGTGATATTTTATAATATTCCTCGAACATGTTTCATCATTAGATGTTCTTGCACTTTTTCCGTTTCTTAGTATATGTGATCTCTGCTGGCGTACCGAATGTGTACGGTTGCTAAATTTGTGATGCCAGAATTATTTTAATGTGAGTTGAAAGTAGTATAAAATAGGAGGATAAACTAGTTGAGCAAGTTCAAAAGCTGAAAAGCATTTGAATACAATATGGTTTTGAAAAAAGAGGGATCTAGCTCAAACCATTTAGACATAGTATAATAAGTAATATTAAAGAAAATAGTTCACAAACACTAGGTACTTTAACAGCATATTTATTTTGCAAATGCCTTTAGAGTTTTAAACTGTCCACCGGAAAACTTTTGACTACGGTCCACGGATAAAGCAATAAGACAACCGAACAGTACTACCGCTAAAACGTATGTCCAAAAAATGTCTACCGAAACTGTTGACTTCTACCTTCTATTTTGTTCTTCCTATCATTCGTTGACTCTCTTCTTTTCTGTGGTTTCTGTGGTTTTGTTTTTCAGGGTTGCACGCTACACTACGATCGGCCATCCTGTTTTCCATCGGACTCCGATGGAGCCTGCAACTCGTCATCATATTTGGTTTCTTCTGCGTCATTATTTTCGAAAAACCTATTCTTCTCGTAGCGGTCAAATCCCTTAACTCCTGTAACACGATATGGTCCCAGGAATCGTGGTTTTATCTTCAAATGTGTACCAAATTAGGTTCGCTCGATCGCTACTACATCATTGATCTTATATTGAACTCCTTGTCATCGTTTCTTGTTGTATTGCTTTTGTCTTATTTATTTTTCTTGAATAAGTTCTTTGATTTGTAGGTCCTTTTCTGCTTTCATCTCCACTCCCGTGAAGAGCTCAAATGGTGATTATTTCGTCTACCTCTGATACGTACTGTTCATAAAGCGCTGCAACGCATTAATATGATGGTACCACTTATCAGGCTTTTCTAATGATAGTTTGGTAATTACAGCAATTACAGTCCGATGCATTCGCTCGATTTGGCCATTTGCATGGGCAACACCTGTTGTAGTAAAAATTTCAGACGTAAATGCACCACCCTTATCAGTGATAGTTCTATCGCGGTATCCAAGATCGGGGTATGTAAAACTATCGATCGCTGCAAGAATATAACAATAACTTTTCCCAGTAGCAGCGAGTGGGCCTAGATGATCTATATGAAGAGTGTCCAGAGGCCTATCACCTTTTCTTATCGGATCCAAGAATCATTCAAGTCCTATGGATAAGTCCGGAATGTAAAATTCGGTTTACTGGATCTCTTCCATTTTCTTCTTGTGGAATTGTCCTTTGTCATGAGCTTCTCTGATTATTCTATATTGTAGCACTTCAGGAACCGCGAAGAGTAGGTTTCTTTTTACCATTTTGCACAAGAGATTATTCTGGATAACGTAATCCTTGTAGCAATCGTTTTTTAATACCTCCTTAATAGCTTGGATTTTTCATCTGTATCTTGTTATGATATCTTTCTTATGGATGCACATCGTAACGGGATTGCAACTTAAATCGTCGACGTTTTGCATTCGCGAACCTGCTCTATGTTCAGTTTCAAAGTCAAACTCTTGAATGAGTACTACCCACCCCTAGCAACTCTCGTTACAAAATCTCTTTTCTTTAATGAGCCTTTAAAGGCCTTACGGTCAGTAACTATCTGGAATTTTTGTCCAATAAGGTAAATACGAAATTTCTTTACGGCTTAAATTATGGCTAGGACTTCTAGCTCATAGCTACTATACTTCTTTTTGCAATCTGTAGTTTTCTTGCTCATTAAATGTACAGGCTGTAACTGGTTATCCTTATGTTTTTGAAAAAGAATTGCCACATATCCTTCCTTTGAAGCATCAGTATGCAGTACAATAGGAGCGCCTGGTCGAAAAATGGCTAATACTTTTGTAACGTGATGGTCTGGAACATCCAGGACATTTTTGGCATCAACATTAATTAGTGTAATAATCCTGCAAATTTAAAATTTACCAAAAACCTCTTCAATTATTTTGAACATTAAGTCAGCGACCGCAGGAAAAGACAAGCCATATATATTGCTGAGTCGCATACATCAAAATATGCTGTCTAGCCTATTATTCTTTATACACCGTTTAGAGGTCGTAATAGCTTACTTTATTCAGCAAAGATTCCGTCAGAAATGAGTGACTTAGAGTAATGGGAAAGAAAACGAATCTTATACAGAAAAGTTTTAGATTCTAGGAGACCTATGTATCTTCTTTTTCTTTAACTTCAGGGTTGTTGCCGTACAATGGGCATCTTCTCATTAACACATTATACTCACATAACAGGGCAGGTTCTCTTTCCAGAAATTTCCAAAATTTGAAGGGAAAGGAAACTGAAAAGGTGAGCGGGATAAGGAAAGGGAATGGGAATTTAATGGAAACAAAATCTTGTTTAGCTAAAAGGAAAATTCACGATGCTCGATTCGAAGTCCAACGTGTGGCTCAACCCGTGTCCTGAGAAAAATTATCTCATGTCTCACGCTAAGTAGATGGGCTTATATTGCTTGTGTGTGTGTCTATATATGTTTATGCAGAGCGTTGTGGCTCCGCCCTTACCGGTGTCTGCCGTGCACAATTTTGCTATGTATATTTCCGGAATTTCGCGTTAATCATCGAGACGGGACAGGTGTTAAGTAATTATGATTACACATTTTGGGTATGAGGAGGTGTAGGTAATTCAAAACTTCTGAGGATGAGCGCAGTGGTATGCGTTAGATGCGTGTGAAGCTACTGAAGACACCGACTGTAGACAGAACCGTAACTGATAATTAGTTTATTACTGCTCTAGATGGCAATTGAAGTTATTCCTTAGTTTAGCTTAATATAGGTTCGCTATGCTAGATGTTTGGGAATATTTATGCTACGAAAGTACCTCCAACAATGCGTACTTATCATTCAATTCATGCCAAAAAAAAATTAAGTTATTTCGTTCTTTTTCCTAGCAGACTACAGTGATGGAAATAGCTATATATCCACACATAAATTTCGTGCAAAAAATCAAAATAATTAAAACGAGAGCTTCAAAATTAGTTTTAATAAATCGTCTTGTATTTTTCTTAAACCTTAGTACAAAAAAACTAATAAAATTTAATAAGAAAAAAAAATTAATGTTATTTTAAAATTTGCGGTTTTTTAAAATTGCAGCGGAAATTGCTATATATCCAACAAGTTTAATAGAGGAATTTAATCTGATTAGTAACGTGTATTACCCCCGTGGTTGCGAATGACTTCAAATACCCGGCGAGGCATACTTTCTACTAGATTTTGCAATTCCCTTGGAGAAATTTGCTTCCAAGCAGCTTGAATACCAGCTCTCAGTTCGTTTACGTTAGGGTACTGTCGACCATTTCCATACACTCTTCGAACCAATGTTCCCCAAAGATTTTCAATGGGGTTCAGGTCTGGACTGCAGGCTGACCAGTCCAAAACCTGAATATTTTTGGAATTGAGCCAAACTTTGGTTTCCTGAGAAGTGTGTATGGATGCATTGTCGTGCTGGAATATCCATTCTGCGCCCATAATGCTGTCTCCGATTGTCCATAATGCTGTCTCCGAATGCGGTCTCAATTAGCACATTATCCAATAGCTCAATGTAATCACATGCTTTCATTTTGGTAGATATCCCGCAAATAGGTGATTATCCATCGCTGCAAATAGCTGCCCATACCATCAAAGATCCCCCACCGGAATTTTGACTCATCCTTGTGTCTGGCTCACGACGTAGGTCATGCCAGTAATACTGGCAACCGTCCGGACCGTCGAGATTAAACTTCTTTTCGTCGCTGAAAATAACTTTTTCCCATTGATCGGTCCACGACATAACTTTTTCCGCGAATTCCATTCGTTTGGTCTTATGGTGGTCTTTGAGAGCAGGTTTTTTCACCCTCTTGATCCATTTTACTTCCCCGCTGCTCGCCAAAATTTGACGCACACGTCGTGGGGTAATTGGCAAATGCAACTCTTTAACAATTTGCGTAGAGTTTAGTTTTTTCTGTTTAGCGCACTTGATAATACTCCTTTTGCTCCGTGCTGTCACTTTGGGAGTCGGTCCTGGATGCATATGGATGTTATAATTTCCTTCCGAACCCACGAACATAGCAATTGTTGCATGATGTCTTTTCAGTCGTCTTTCAATATCCAGATTAGTGAGGCCTAATTCCTTGAAAGCTTTGATTTTTACTTGCTCCTCGAGACTCAATCGTTTTCCTCGTGGTATTTCTAAGAAATATTCTCTTTCATACTATTAAACACACATAAAGGTTCTTAAACAGTAACCGTTTAAATATAATCTAACAAATACCAATACTAAATGGAAAGATACTTTTTTTCGCAATTTGAAAACACTGGATATATAACTACTTCCACCAATACAACGCGCACTCTTAAACAAAACTGAATAAATTGCAGAAAAACTAAAGGTCTTTTATCCAAGTGAAGTGATTTTGTTCAAACATGCAAAATTCGTGGTTATAGTGCAAAAAGGACAGAGCCACAAGGAAATTAATTCGAAATAAGCTTTTCTTAGGTGGATATATAGCCATTTCCCTCACTGTATACATATTTTCAATTTCTTGTTAGTATGGTCATAACTATGAAGTTAGCTACGGCTATAGACTAGTTAAGTTACAGCGTACCTATTCATTCGCTTAAATATCAGTCTTAAGATGTATTAGACTATGGGTGTTTTGATTACCAGCTCGACACATTATCCTATTCAGTAATTGATCTGCTATATTGTAAGCTAATAATTAGAGAAAATTCAAAAGAATATTACTTATCTAACTTAATTAGCTGTTGGTGTCGCTTTAATCGGTGAACTTTCGAGGTTGCTATTTTCCCTGTTATTTACGGGACGCTGACGCTAAGTTTAATCCTCTAGTCTGAACAAGATCCAGCTTTCGAGATTAATTTAATTTAAATTTATTTATTTAAGCTTAATACAAGCTATTGCATAAAAATACAAAATACAAGCTATAACTTAATACTAATTCTACAGACTATAATAAATGACAATTACTAATAAATAAATAAAAAGTATAAGCTACAATATGAGCTATATTAATTGATTACTGGCAGAAGGCGTAAGGAAGAAGAATTAAGATATTCGATCAGGATCAAGATGGGCGGGGTCAAGATATACGGCTTTTTTGGAAAGATGATTTACTCAGATGGAAGTCAAAAGAGGAAAGGTCGTTGACTTTTCGTAACATCCTGGTAATTGGCTCGCTTTGACCGTAGTTTGTGCGATGTCGGTCGAGTCGGAAAAGGGGAGTGGACCCAAGGTTACGGGGATTGGTATAGATGGGTAAAGATTACAGGATTGAGGGGCAGTCTATGGCACCAGTTAATAATTGATAAATGAAGAGAATGTCGGAAACATCACGGCGTTTACTTAGAGGTTGTAAGTCGATCAGTTTCAGACGGTTTTCATAGGGTGGAAGGTTGCATCTGTCAACCCACGGAAGATCATTATTATAATAAGATTATTCCTAAGTCACACAAAGAGGTAACGATAGGGACTGGTAGGTCGGTTAACATATAGACTCTCGGGGTGGTGGAAAGACGCTTGCGGGAATAAGAGATGGTCTGGCATTTTGAGACATTGAGCTCTAGAAAGTTTTTCATGCACCATGTGATGAATGAATCGAGGTCTTTTTGCAGGAGAAGAGAGTCGGTTGTAGAGGAGATATCTTTGATTATTTTCATGTCATCGGCATAAATGGACAACTCTGAGTGTTTGATGACACATTCAACATCATTTATTGTGAGGATAAAAATCAATGGACCTAGGTGGCTGCCCTGAGGGACGCCGGAACGAGCGACAATAGGGTTAGAAATGGATGAACTGAAAAGAATATTGTACTGACGGTTTTTGAGGTAGGATCGAATCCAGGAGATGAATCTGGGGGGGGGGGGGGAGGGTTGCCTAGGCGATCAAGTTTGAACAAGATAACGTTATGGGAGATCTTGTCGAAGGCTTTACTAAAATCGGTGGCGATAACATCAACATCTTTACCGTTTTCCAGGGCACGTAGTGTTTTAGAGACGAAGTCAGTAAGGTTGGTGGTTGTAGATCTACCTGTGAGGAAGCCATGCTGGGAGAGTGAGAAGAGAGGCTTACAGTGGAAGAACATGGAATCATAGACCAATTTTTCGAATAGTTTAGGTATGGATGATAATTTAACAATGGGTCTGTAGTTGGACACATCGTTCTTGCAACCTTTTTTGAAGATGGGAATAATATACGAATTTTTCCATAATTGAGGGAAAACCCCTTGAGTGACCGAGAGACGAAAAAGCAAAGTAAGGCGTTGAACTAGATGCATGGCACACTTTTTCAGAACGATGGCCGGAATGCCATGTGGACCTGGGTGAAAGTCATCCTCAAGCCTATTTATACTGGCGGCGATTAGTTCAGGATCAGGGTCGAAAGATGTAAACGACGTTTGAGTGCATTTTTCCATGAATGAAAAATAGTTAAGGTCGGGTTGTAGAGAATTTTCGCTGAAAGATTTACTGAAGAAGTGTGCAAAGGGGTTAGCGATAACCTTAGGATCAGATGAAGAGGTATTATCGAGCTTTAGGGTGGAAGGGTAACCATTGGATTTCTTCTTAAAATTAATAAAGCTATAAAAACGCTTGGGGTCGGATATGAAGCTAGTTTCCATCCGTTGGAGGTACTCATGGTAGAGGGTATCACAACGCTCAGAAAAAGAGGTATAAGCAGATAGATTGGAAGAATAGTCAGACTCAGTCTGGGTTAGAAGAAAAGTTTGCCAACGTTTATTTCTCCTGTTGCGAAAAGAGCGTAATTCTTTGTCGTACCATACGGGGGATGAGGAGTATTTTTTACGAGAA
The DNA here is from genome assembly GCA_964036015.1 of Leptarthrus brevirostris. Lineage (NCBI taxonomy): Eukaryota > Metazoa > Arthropoda > Insecta > Diptera > Asilidae > Leptarthrus > Leptarthrus brevirostris. The sequence continues at coordinate 72,914,676 of OZ038371.1, forward strand.
AGAAGAGAGAGAGACAAGCGTATATTTCCGAATAGAATTCCTCTAAAGCAACGTCAATTGGGAGATGTTGAGGGATAACGCCAATATTAGAGTTGAGGAGCAAGTGATTTAATTTGTCAAAGTCGCCTTTACGAAAATTGAAGGATAAAGAAGACTCGGAGCTTGAAATGGCATAAGGGTGCTCGTAGGAGAAAACGAGGAACAAGGGAGGATGGTGACGGTCGAGGGAGGAGAGAAGATGGTTGCTTTCTGCGACAGCCAAGTTAACTCGGTCTGAGGAAAAGATTAAGTCTTATTGTCTGTCCAGGAAGTTCCTGACTCCGCTTACTTGAAACAGACCTGAAACGGAGAGCTGATCGGTAAAGGAGGCTTCTTTGGCCGAAGATGCGTTAAGGGGGACAAAGTGAGAACAGTCCTCGGACAATGACCGTTGGATACGGGGGAGGTTAAAGTCTTAAAATAAATTCATCGGACGCGTTAGTGTTCTCAAGCAGGTTATCGATCGCTTCGATTATGGGCTTGTAGGCGTGTAGAGGTTGAGAGGGGCGAATGTAACAACAGAGGATATACAGAAGGCACTTATTTAGTGCTATTTTTATACATACAAATTCTGATATTGAAGATTCGGAGGTCTTTAGCAGGGTGGCATCATAACGGTTGTGAGCAGCTATGAGAACCCCGCGACCTGGTAGATCATTGGTGCCTATACAACCGTCAACACGGAAAATGGTATAGTTTGGAGGGAATAGTTCGTTGTCGAGAATTCCTGGTGTTAGATTGGTTTCAGTTAAGGCAAAGATATCGTGCGGGAATTTGTGAGAGTTAAGGAAAATATTTGTTATTTTTGTGCGAAGTCCTCTTACATTCTGGTAATAGACTGACAAGCTGTTGGGGAGAGGTTCTTGATCGGAAACAGCGGGTGCAATAGAGGAGAAGTTAGAAATAGGGAAAGCAAGGGGGTTAGGAACGAAAGTAGTTTAAGTAGTTTTTTGAAGATGGGAAATACGGCGAGAACTGACGTACGCAGCATAGGTGGATAGATCTTCTGTAACCTTATGGGAAGGTATATTGAATGATTCATGGTATTTAGTGAAAAGTTGGAGTAAGACTGATGGGTCTGTGGGCGGGCCTTCTTGTTGTATAGAAAACATGACGTTGGTGCTGGTTTTACCGTCAACACAGACGGAGTTCGGTTTGTCGTGCAGATAGGCTAGAAATAGTCGTACGTTGTCATTAATGCGACGGTCCCATAAACCGGACAAGAGGTATCGTCCATCGCTAGAATTAGCAGAGCGCAAAGTCAATTTAACTGTAGGTGGGACAATTGGATCGATAAATGAATGATGTTCGGATAAAGGAGTTTTGGCTAGCGGAATGGCTATACGGAGGAGGGGTGGGACAGACGGAAATTGGAGCAGAGGTGGTGGCGTGGTCGGAAAAAGTTGGCTTGTGGTTAGGTGGGCACGTGGAAGAAGTTGGGAGTGCATGGTTAGGTGGGTGCGCTGGATATACGGAACTCAAAACAGTATTGGGTGGGTTGACGGTTGGAATGGACGTGTTCGAGGGCTTCGGTGTATCTGGAACTGGGGGGTTAAGGGTGTGAGAATATATAAAGTTGGGATACTTGACTGGAGTACTTAGATTAAAGTTGGGAAATACTCCCATTTTGAGCTGCCAATTTAAATTAGGATCACTAGCTTTAGGGTTAATGGTGAGATGCGCGGAAGAGTGAGGAGTGATTATGTTGTTACTAGTTCTAAGATTTTTATGGTTAGGGTGAATACTAAATTTAGGTATGGGAGAAGGTCGTTTGGGGTAGTTAGTGAGGTTAGGTTTTTTAGTATTTCATTTAGGGTTAGGTGTTTGGGATCCAGCGATGACATTATCATTTGGACCTGAAATGGGTAACCAGCCAAACAAGAATCAAAATCATGAACAATACTACTTATCTGATGCGGTTATGGATCCGGTTCAACTTCAAGAATTTAACCCAATAACGTCGTTCCTGCGCAGCGTGGGCAGTCGGGTTTGTGCTCAACATCACAAACATAACAAGGAAGGTACCTTGGACTTCCTGCAACTTGCTGGATGCTCACTTGAACTGGTGGTTAGCAATATATCTAAAAATAATTAAGAATTATTAGTATAGTAGATTAGCATAGGTTATGTAAACAAACATTAAAGTAAACACGAGAATTAGGAAATAAAACCACATGTACGAACAACTAGTTGTTACACATCTCATGAAATTAATGAACATTATTGTATATGAAAATTGTACTTACATGAAGCGCTTATAATTTGCTGGTCTCACCATGATCACTTTGATTGACATTTGATTCTTGTCTCGTTTGTCAATTCCCTTTCTTCGTCAAGTTCGGCAAGTTGTCACTGGTATAAATTTATTGAGGTAGTACTAATGACGTGAAAAACGTTACATGGGGAAAATTTGAAACAATTATTACCAAATAAGGAAGTAGAAGTCAATTTTGCATGATGTGCAATACCTAGGGTTCTAGAAAGTTGCAATAGTTCTAGTTTTTGGGACGAAAGGAAAACTTAAGAAAGTCAGTCAAAGTGAATTCCTGGTACGCGACAGTTAGAAATCTACTCAATTGAAATAGAAATCAATTTGTTTAAAGGTGAACTGAAATTAAACTTAGTTTGAACTAGTCTTAAATTGCGAGTTTGTTTTATTGAAATCTTTGAATGAATAAACAAAACTTATAGTTTAAAGGTGTTTTTCAATTGGTGTGATAAACATTAGAACATTCATTGTGACTTGTGGAAATCAAACATTGGTCCTGCGAGCCGAATAAAAATAGAAACAATTAAGCGATTTGGACAATTTAAAACGCGAAAAGTGAATGTGTGAAAATTATTGCAGTCTTGCAGTCGGAAAAGTGAGTTATTATCAGTACGAGGAAATTAGGAAAGGAACATCTCAACCTTCTGAAGAAAAGTCGTGGTAAGTCATTGAAAATAAAATTTGATAACCTGCTGGAAAATTTCGGAAATCAAGACAATGGAGGCACTAATGAACACTCAAATTGCTCGAAAAGAAATGTTAGAGAGATTTTTCACTAATTTCAGTAAAGATGGTAAAGATAGACGTACTTTTCAATATTATACCAAGCGTTTACAAGATTTTCAAGATCTATTCCTTACAATACGAGATACTCATATGAAGATCCTAGTGGCAAAGAATGCAGAGCCTGGTGAATCACCTAAATTAAAACACAAATATTTAGAAAACGATATGTATGCCCAGATGGAAGAATACTTTTATGATAATTATGCGCTAAACGAAAAATTACCAAAAATTTCATTGGACAAATTCTCTGGACCTTCCATGATCTCTTTAAATCTCTTATTCATGACAATGTGAAACTATCGAATGTCCAAAAACTGCAATATTTAAAGCTACATTTGTGTGGAGAAGCAGAAAATCTTTTGCGACACATTCAAGTTAGGCATTATAACTATGAAGCTGCTTGGAACCTTCTCAAGGATCGATACGACAATAAAAGAGTATTGTTCAACGCTCAATTGAAAACACTTTTTTCTCAAAACACTGTCTCTAACGAATCATCTCAGGATATAAAACACATTTTAGACACCACGACAGAATCTATTCAGGCTTTAAACAATTTGTGTATTAACACGACGACATGGGATGCTCTAATCATTCACATCATTGTACAAAAACTTCCAGCAGAAACCCATCAGCTCTGGGAGCAAAGTATCAGTAAGAGCAAGGAAGTTCCATCTTGGTCGGAACTAAGAGAATTCTTGGAAGCAAGATTCCGTACTTTGGAGGCTGTATCGCAAAAAAAAAACAAATTCATTTAGGGAAACATACAACGCACCAATAAGATCAAAATTGTCTCAACAATCGTTTCATATAATGGCTAAGGTGATTTGCAGTCTATGTTCAGATAGTCATAACATTCGGCAATGTCAGAGGTTCTTCTCTATGTCCTTTCCCGAGAAACTAGAACATGTTAAAGCTAAGGGCTTATATCTGAATTGTTTGGGGCAGGGGCACTGAATTGCAAATTGTCCAAGTCAACAACGATGTAGTCATTGCAAACTGCGGCACCACTCATTACTCCACCGTAAATCGGATGACAAGGTCAACAATAGAAACTTCTCAGGAGTTACCAAACATCCTAACATAAATCAATCCTCTCCAGTTGACGAAAATCATAGCCACTCATTAAACTCTATATCTACAACCTCGCTAACACAGAACAACTCAGGTTCCAATCTGTCTCCTTCATCGTCTAGTTGTACTCCTAGAGTTAATTCCAGTACCGCATGTAATCTAAATTCGTTAGTGGTCGACGCAAATTCTTCAAGGCATCACATATTACTAGCAACTGCCTTGGTGAGAGTAAGATCATCGGCTGGTCACGAAGGTGTATTCCGCGCATTAATAGATCAAGGTTCCCAGGTTTCGCTAGTAACAGAATCAGTTGTTCAAACTCTGCATCTAAAAAAGGAATCAATTAGAGTTAATGTATCAGGTATAGGCCAAACAAGTGCAGGGCAAATGAATGCCAAGGTCAACCTCAAGCTTAAATCGCTGCACAATAACAATCACTCAGTGGACACGACAGCATTAGTTCTTAGCAAGTTGACACACTTCCTTCCAACTCGAGAAATCTTAGAAAGAGACTGGGATCACATTAAAGACCTCAAATTAGCGGATCCCTTATATCACCAACCCGCAAATATAGATATTCTATTAGGAGCTGATGTCTTCGCGTAAATCATAATGCAGGGCATCATCAGAGGAATTCAAGGAACTCCAGTAGCACAAGAGACAATGTTCGGATGGATCCTGTCCGGAAAAATAGAAAAAGGTCCCGACACTATAACAATAAATAATTTTCATATTACAGCTGACTTACAAGATCAAATACGACAGTTTTGGGAACTAGAGGAAATTAATGTTCAAAAACCACTTACTAAAGAAGAAGAAAATTGTGAAGAAAACTTCAAGGGGGACCCATAAACGAAGAGTTGATGGAAGATACGAAGTTGAACTTCCATTTTGTGATGAATTCAATGGTAGAATCCTTGGATCATCCAGAGGAATTGCTTTATCTCGTTTTTATCAGATGGAAAGAAGATTCAAAGGAAACCAAATACTAAAGAACAACTATGTTGCTTGCCTCAACGAATATTTATCATTAGGACACATGGAACCTGCAACAACGAAAGAAGAAGATCATAGAATAGATTTTGAAGCCATAACGTCCTACTCGTGTTGCTATTTACCACATCACTCAGTCACCAAAGAAGACAACACGACTACACAACTTCGCGTTGTATTTAACGCATCTGCACCAACAGGCAATGGAAGATCCTTCAATGATGTTCTATTAAAGGGCTCTAATCAACAAGATGATTTAGTATCCATCCTTCTACAATGGCGTCGATATAAAATAGCCTTCACAGCCGACCTAGAGAAAATTTATCGGCAAATACTTGTAAAAAAACCACATGCCGACTATCAACGAATAGTATGGCGCGAATCTCCTGAAGCACCTATAAAGGACTATAGATTACTAACTGTCACATTTGGAACCAAAAGTGCTCCATATCTAGCAACCCGAGTCATTAAGCAGTTAGCATTAGATGAACAGGAAAGGTATCCAATGGGCTCTGCATCTGCTTTAACTGAATTTTATGTTGACGACTTGATGTCGGGAGCACATACCATAGAATCAGCCGTGGAAAAGCAAAATCAACTAAGAAAATTGATGAATTCAGGAGGGTTTCAACTGCGCAAATGGGTGTCAAACTCTCAAAAATTTTTGGAAAAGATACCAAAAGAATTAAGGGAAATAGATTTGCCATTCAACATCAACATTCATAACAATGTAAAGGCTCTCGGAATGTACTGGAACCCTCAAAATGACACATTCTCCTACACTCTCAAATTAAATGCAGACTTAAAAATGGTAACCAAAAGAAATCTCAAAATTATTTGATCCATTGGGATGGTTATCATCATCATCGCGAAAATTATGATTCAAAAGCTTTGGCTTGCTAAGGTTGAATGTGATGAACAAATACCAAAGGAGCTTTCACTAGAATGGGCAAATTATCAAAAGGAAATTAGTAAAGTTGAAGAAATCAGTATACCACGTTGGATAAACTTTGTAGAATCGAACATCGACATGGAAATTCATGGATTTTGCGACGCATCGATCCAGGCATACGCGGCTGTTGTTTACATCTGCATCGTTCAACCGAACAGAGAAAGAAAAGTAACTATCCTTATGGCAAAAACAAAAGTAGCTCCTATAAAGACAGTGTCACTACCAAGACTTGAATTATGTGGAGCAGTTCTCCTAGCAAAGGTTATAAAGTATGTGAAAAAAAGCTCTAAAAATATCTAATTCGGCGAACACATATGCTTGGACGGATTCTGAAATCGTCATCGCTTGGCCACGGGGTCACCCTACGAAATGGAAAACATTCATTGCAAATCGAGTTACGTTAATTCACGAGCTGCTAAAGGAGACACGATGGAGACATGTGCCATCAAAGCAGAACCAGGCAGATTGTGGTACGAGAGGTTTATTCCCGAGAGAATTAAAAAATTATGCATTATGGTGGAGAGGACCCGAGTGGTTAGAAAAAGCAAAACATTTTTGGCCCGATACTAAGATTAATCCCACCACAGAACTAGACATGAGAAAGTCTCAGTCATTTTGTACCAACGTGGCTCTAGAGGATGAAATCATTGAACGATTTTCTTCACTTACAAAACTGGTTCGAGTACTGGCCTATTGTAGGAGATTTCTTAGCAATCTTAAAACACCAGCAAAAAGTAGAAACATTAGTTATTTAAACCATTTGAAACTCACGGAAGCCTTAGTCATTTTACTAAAAAGGGCCCAAAGAACACAGTTTGCAGATGAAATAGAATCTATCCAAAAATCGCATGATATAAGTCGGCATAGTCGCACATTAAAGCTTACACCCTTTATAGACAGCGAGGGTATTTTAGGAGTTGGGGGAAGATTAAGGCATTCCACACTTCAATTTGACGAGAAGCACCCCATAATATTGCCCGACAAAAGCCATTTGACAAGATTACTTATTGAAAAGACGCATCGAGATACATTTCACGGAGGCCCTCAATTAATGATGAGTGTTATCGGAAGGAAATATTGGTTATTGAATGCTAGGAACATGATTCGACAACAGATTCATAAATGTTTAGATTGTTACAGACAAAGGGCTACAACTCAGCAACAATTGATGGGCGATTTACCACTCCCGAGAGTAAGCATGTCTAGGCCATTTAGTCATACGGGAGTCGACTATTGTGGTCCATTCGAATCAAAAATGCATAAAGGAAGGGGAGCCAAGAAATATAAAGCATACATCGCGATTTTCGTTTGTATGGTTACCAAGGCGCTGCACATAGAAGTAGTAACGGATCTCAGTTCTCAAGGATTCATCGCAGCTTATCGACGCTTTGTGTCACGAAGAGGTCTCTGTACTGACATCTATTGCGATTGTGGCTCAAATTTCGTAGGGGCCAATAAAATGTTGACCCGACAAACGTATCAAATGATATCGGAAGTCAATTCAGAAATCGCAGCAAATTTAGAAAGTGAAGGAGTAAAATTTCACTTCAATCCTCCAGCCTCACCACATTTTGGTGGGCTTTGGGAATCAGGGGTTCGCTCTACTAAGTACCACATGAAAAGAGTATTAGGAAACTCAACATTAACATATGAGGAATTTACCACTATATTAACACAAAACGAAGCCTGTTTAAATTCGAGACCTTTATGTGAGATGAGCAGGGATCCGAATGATTTAAATTCCCTCACTCCAGCACATTTCTTAATAGGAGATACATTACTAACACCACCCGAGCCTTCACTACTAGATATAAATATACACCGTTTAGATAGATGGCAACACCTTCAAAGATTGTATCAATTTTTTTGGAAGCGCTGGAATTATGAGTACCTCAATCGCCTTCAACAGAGACCGAAATGGACCAAACAACATATCAATATATAAGTGGGAGACCTAGTCATAGTAAAGGAAGATAACCTGCTACCATCTCGCTGGATATTAGGAAGAATAATCGAAACTCACCCGGGAACTGATCAACTTGTACGTGTCAATCAATCGCAATCATAAACCGGCAAATCGAATATAATCGCATTCAAACCAGGCTCTTTGACTAAAGCTTAATTTGATACATAATGAAGTTTAAAATTTACATTCACTAAAGAAAAAATAAACTGAATTAACAATAAAAATCCCATATCTCCATTACACATATAATCCTCACTCTTATCACTGAAATTGTCCTTTATCATTCACAAATGTCCAAAGTCCTTGTCCATCCTTGCTTTCTCTCGCAGGCAAAACCCAAAGGGTGCAACACACATCAAGAGAAGACCAAAATAGCATTGGAACATCGATTGTTCCAAGGTCCGGAGCATGTTTGGGATCCAGCGATGATATTATCATTTGGACCTGAAATGGGTAACCATCCAAACAAGAATCAAAATCATGAACAATACTACTTATCTGATGCTGTTATGGATCCGGTTCAACTTCAAGAATTTAACCCAATAACGTCGTTCCTGCGCAGCGTGGGCAGTCGAGTTTGTGCTCAACATCACAAACATAACAAGGAAGGTACCTTGGACTTCCTGCAACTTGCTGGATGCTCACTTGAACTGATGGTTAGCAATATATCTAAAAATAATTAAGAATTATTAGTATAGTAGATTAGCATAGGTTATGTAAACAAACATTAAAGTAAACACGAGAATTAGGAAATAAAACCACATGTACGAACAACTAGTTGTTACACATCTCATGAAATTAATGAACATTATTGTATATGAAAATTGTACTTACATGAAGCGCTTATAATTTGCTGGTCTCACCATGATCACTTTGATTGACATTTGATTCTTGTCTCGTTTGTCAATTCCCTTTCTTCGTCAAGTTCGGCAAGTTGTCACTGGTATAAATTTATTGAGGTAGTACTAATGACGTGAAAAACGTTACATGGGGAAAATTTGAAACAATTATTACCAAATAAGGAAGTAGTAGTCAATTTTGCATGATGTGCAATACCAAGGGTTCTAGAAAGTTGCAATAGTTCTTAAGAAAGTCAGTCAAAGTGAATTCCTGGTACGCGACAGTTAGAAATCTACTCAATTGAAATAGAAATCAATTTGTTTAAAGGTGAACTGAAATTAAACTTAGTTTGAACTGGTCTTAAATTGTGAGTTTGTTTTATTGAAATCTTTGAACGAATAAACAAAACTTATAGTTTAAAGGTGTTTTTTACTTGGTGTGATAAACATTAGAACATTCATTGTGACTTGTGGAAATCAAACATTAGGTGCAGAGGGCTTACGGTTAAACTTAACGTACTTCCTAGTCCACTTAGAAATTGGGATGTTCCCGAGAGTGAAGATTTTGCTGGAGGGGTTACTGATGAGCCAGACATATTTGTTTGGGATGGAGATCTTGAAGTTGCTATATTTCCCTACGTCTGACGAGAGTAACTTCAGGCAGCTAACGGGGGTGAATCCAAAATTCCGGGAAAAAAAACTGTGGGCCCAGGAATCGTTGGCGTTATGAGGTGCACCCTTTAGAAGGAATGGAGTATGGTCGCTTGATGAAGATGAATGTTTGCAGCCTAGCCTTTTTAGTCTCTGCTCCCATTCTGATACTGTCCAGGTGGTGCCAAGTTTGTTGATCGTAAATGTGGTGGAAGTGGGTTGGGATGACACTGGCGGAGAGACATTGATGGCAACATCAGCAACCTTCTCTATAACGGGCTTGACCAAACCAACAGGAGCATCAAAATCTGAAGCAGGCTGCACCAAGGAGGAATGCGGAGGAATCACTTTCACGGTAGATTGAGACGGAACTGCGGAGGTTGCTTCCCGGAGAGTGGAGCAGTCCCCTTTAGAAGATGAAGGTCCAGAAGAAGAAGAATCCTCTATAACGGGCTTGATCAAACCAACAGGAGCATCACCATCCGAAGGAGGCTGCACCAAGGAGGAATGCGGAGGAATCACTTTCACGGTAGATTGAGGCGGAACTGCGGAAGTTGCATCCTGAAGAGTGAAGCAGTCCCCTTTTGAAGATGTAGGTCCAGAAGAAGAAGAATTCAAACCAAAAGCATCTGTGGTGTCGGACAGAGGAAAAGAGGGGCCGAGATAGCTTTTTGTGGTTAAACTCTTGATATCAGAGCCGACTGAGCCAGTTAATTCAAAGTTCTTCACAATGGCTGTTGAGCACGAATCTAGATCCCGCTTGACGTGCCGGACACCGCGCCGAATGTCATGTAAGATTGGCATGATATACTCCGTAGGTTGGCCGATAGAAGGCGATGGTGAACCAGCGCGGAGGTCATCCAAGGAAGCGACCAGGCCGCTCAGCTTTAAGAAAAGCTCGTAAATCCTGCTTGAAAGAAGCGACGAGTCGTTGGTCAAACCCTCAGCGATCTTAAGCAGCTTGTCCAGTCTTAAGTTTAGACTGGCGCAGTCATCGGACAAAATTTGAAGTCCAGCAAAGTTTAGGGCGATCTCGTTGACTTTATCAGCGATGTAGGATTGATCCGTGGAGTACGTAGCAACGACTCCCTTCATGAGCCGTAAGACGTGACAAGGCCTAATATTGGAGCACTCTTTACATGTAGAAAGACCACGTGAAAGACAAGTGCCATGAAAAACACCTCCACAGATGCCATCACTGGCAACACCATTGTTTAGCAACTCATTAGAGCATTCCTTGCAAAAACAAAACTGAGTCACTTCCGTTTGAAAAACAAAAATATTTCCCGGCACTGTAAAAAGCGAAAAAACAAACTGAGTCACTTACAAAATAGCGGCCAGTCAAAAATAAGGTCACTGACAAAAATGTAAACAAGGAGAAACTGTGTCAGGTAAGTTATTGACCGGGAAATAGTGGCACTCACTTTGCTGAGACACGCACAAAACACACTTAACGAAAATACTGCAGAGAAATTGAACAGAGTGAGGAGCGATCACGCAACGCGTCCGATCGATTAGTAATTGGAGAACTGTGTATCCCCTGTCTGACAACACATTAACGGTTCTCCCATAAATCGGTAAAATGTCGTTTCTAATACTGTTCATAGCTTTCTTTTCAGAATCAGCTTCTCTGAGAATATCGTAAACTATCATCTGGCAGTTGTTCTACTTCGTTCTCGATACGGAGAATAATTCTGAGAACCACGTTTCCTCTTAGATTTCGTATCCGGCAATTTTTGTGATGAATTGCCTTAGACATTAAGTTTTGGCATTATAATTAATCGTCGACTCAAGTTATTCAATGTCAAAGTCAGGTACCACATAATAAAATTGTTCCTACTTCAATTAAGTTGACTGCCTTAATCTCACTCTCAGGTGGTAGGGCTGACCAATTCATTCCAAGATTTCACTTAGGTCGAGTCCGACCTAGGTGAGGTTACTATAATTGGATTTAGTGAGGCGATATATTTTGACGATTGTGATTTCCTTTCTGTTTACACGTGAGAAATTCTGACTTTATCTCGGGGGGTAATAAATGCCTTCAGCTTTCCACCTATGTCGGTGTCAACTGCGATAGCACCATCAGCAATTACAAGGTGCAGCATAGTTTAATCACTCAGCGCAATGCCTCTAGCTTCCATTGGGAATTCTTTTACCGGACGAAAATGCACCACCTTACGACTGTTTTTATTTTAACTGATTTCTCATTTGGAATAAGGAAGAGAGAAATCCCTCTAGTCCGCAGCAATATAACCCATGTTTTAGGAGACTGGGATAATTTCAGCAATCTCTTTGACATTGCGACCGACTCAGTGGAACCAGGCGTTGACAGTAGAGAACAAGCACACATCCAACGTTCCAACCCAGACTCAATATATTTCCAGGTAGTCTATTTGCGTTGTGGTCCGAACCAGCTGAAGACTGACCGACGTGTCCCAGGTTCCTTTATTTGAGCGTACGAAGTTCTTGTCGACTGTACTGTTTGAAGATAAGCATTTTTGATGTCCACTTTATGACTGCAAGGTTTCCAATGATAGTTCCTCCACGATGGTTCATGAATTCCAATATAAGTGCCATCGCCGAAAAAATAAAAAAATTATACCTTTTTTTTAAATTTTTTTTTTGTTAACATTATACACAATGAAAATATTAATGAAATGATAACAATAGAGAAGAAAAGAAATTATAATAGAAATTAAAAGTAAATTATAATAATACAAATCAAAAGAAACTTAACAAAATGATAACAACGAAAAATTATAAGAAAATCCTAAACACACCATACCCGAGGGGGATATTTCTGGGGTATACTAAATAACTGGCCATATTCTATTATCTTGCCGACAATCTTCAGTCTCTTCACACGCCACCACAATATCCAGGATTGTATTTACATTGGTCTATGACAAAGACTAGGCATTTTATCCGGTTTATTAGATTATCTACTATGGGTAAGTACTCCATCTGTGCGTGTCCCACCTGACCTCGACGAATTTAGTTCTCTTCATGGTCGTACTAAAAGGAAAAGAACGACGGACACTAGGAAAGACAGAACCACAAATCAACGCCTGCAACATGGTCCTTACTAGAGATGTGTGACACAAGAGAAAATTCAGCTCAGTAGTTGTAATTATAGTGAGAAAAAAATTGTCTAATCTATTTTAAGGAAAGTGAAATTGTTGACTTTTGCACGGAATACACTGACGAAGAGAACTACACAAAGAAGCAGATACATTCGTTTTAATTGAAAGAAGGTAATGGAATAACCGAAGCAAAAACTTTGCGTTAGAGTCAGACACAAAACAATTTTGTGCTGGTAAGATGCTGAGGGCTCGGTGCTATACTGACATGATGATGATAACATACTTTAGAATAAGGCGCAAACAAAGTGTTTACTCCGGTAAGATATGCTGATGGCTCGGTGTTATACTGACAAGATTTTGGTTTGGTGAAGGGTAAATATGGAAAAAACCAGTCGCAGATATCGGCTGGTTCGGTCGCTGCTGGTTCGTCATCACGGCTCGTCAGAACTCAGACTCTCCCGATCTTATTCCTAATGAGAGAGTAGTTGGTGAGATCTGAGTCTAACCTCGGTGGTGGTCTCTTCGGGATATGCACGTTGTCCTAATGAGTCCCCATTATCCCCCCCCCCCAACCTACGAGTAGCCGGATGATTCCCCCAGGACCAGATCGGGGATCGCGATTCCTGCCCTGCTCTGGACCTTGGTGTTATGCTTACCCTCTTCTACCAGTTCATGTCTGCACATCATCAGGGTCTCCACGAAGACTCGGTTGTGTGGGCAATTATCATCATCAGAGGAGGACATGCACTCCAGTAGGGACGAAACTCTCCCAGGCCATGTTGCCGCGCTTCAGGGTCGTATATCGTCGCGTGGTAAGTTCCTAACAAATTCTCCTTCAAATCTTCAAGCTCATAGAGGGCGCTTCCCTTTTTGGATCGAACTCGACATTTTACGAACTTTTTGTTTAGTTTGGCGCTAGTTTGTTTATCAAAGCTGCTTTGACCGAAATTTCGGCGACAAACTTCCTGTTTGATCATTTGTTGGCCGAACAAGACCTTGTATGGAGAGAAACCAATAGCTTGATGGAGTGAACTCCGAAGGGAGCTCGCTATGGAACTTAACTTCTCATCCCATCTGTCGTGTTCGTCCTTTACGTACGCTCGTATAGCTGCTAGGACTGATCGGTTTACCCTTTCAGAGGCGTTTGCTTGTGGCTAGTGTACTGCCGTGCGAATGTGTTGAATGCCGTATCCAGGAGATGACCAAATTGCGCGGACCGAAATTGCGGGCCGTTGTCTGTAACCATGTTCTCCGGCGAGCCAAATTTATGGAAGATTTCTTTCTCGGTGAAACTTTAGTTGAGCGAAGTGCTCGCTTTCCGCAGTGGGCATAACAGGGTGTATTTGGAGAAATGGTCCAGAGCAATCAAGATACATACGTGGCCTCATTTCGTGCGTGGATATGGTCCCAGTAAGTACATATAAACTCGCTGCCATGGTCTCTCTGTTGACGCTTGAGCTCCCATAGGTGGTCCTAAGATGGAGTTTGGAGCCTTTGTCTCTTTACAAGTATCACAGGCTTATACCTAAGCACGAAAATCAGCGGTCATTTTGGGCCAATACAGGCGTCGTCGTATGCGTTCTAAAGTCTTCCCAATGCCACTATACGAAGACAGTGGCGGATCATGCGCTCTCGCAATGACGTCTGGTACCAGACCCCGTGGAATCGAGAGCTTTCAGGCTTCTTCTTCCTTAACTTGGTTACCAGTTCTGTGCTGTGTTCTTATGTACACGTATCCGTCGCAAATCATTATATCCGGCAAAGAGAACTTGTGCTTCTCGACTCGGTCCCGAAGGTCCTGGTATTATCGTGAGTCGAATTGCGGTGCCCCTTAGTCCACTTGCGGGCCTTGTTCCTGAAGAAATAACTGTTCAATAGCGGAAAGTTCGTCGTAGTATGTACGGGATAACGCATCAAGTACCATGTTTAAGCTGCCCTTTTGGTGTTCAATAATCGCGGCCAGGCACTCTAGTTCGGTTACGGTGTAGTTACGCTGTGCCGATTTTAGTTTCTGCGACACAAACGCGATGGGTCTCTCTTGGATATCGTCGTTGAGCTGTAGCAGAACTCCTCCTATGCCTTGGTTGCTGGCATCGCACTGGATAATGAAAGGCTTGGAGAAGTCGGGGCTCACCAGCAACAGGGAAGAGGTCAACTTCTTCTTAACGAGGTTGAAAGCGGTTTGTACCTCACTAGTCCACGCAAACTTGGAAGATTTCTTTAGCGTGTTTGTAATAGGGGCTGACAGGTCAGCGTAATTAAGTATGAACTTACTGTCACTTGTCTGACTTTCTTTGGTGGAGGATAGTCTATTATGGCTGATATCTTATCCGGGTCAGTCTTAATACCCCCATTTCCAATTACATAGCCCAAATAACGCGTCTCCTTGAGGCAGAATTTACTCTTCTCGACATTGATGGTGAGTCCTGCCTCTCGCAAAAATTTCACAACTCGTGCTAGCAGCATCAGGTGCGACTGGAAATCTTGGGATAATACTAGTAGGTCATCCAAGTATACGACAACATTGTCGCATAGGTCATAGGGGATGGCTCTAACGATGAGTCGGCACATTGTTTGGGGCACGCTGCAGAGACCGAATGGCATAACCGTGAACTGGTATATAGGATGGCCAGGCACAGTGAAAGCGGTCCTTTCCCGGGAGCTCTCGTCTAACGGGATTTTCCAAAACGCGTCCTTCAGATCCAGGCTGGAAATGTACTTGGCGGGAGGGAGTCTGCTAAGGATGCCGTCGATATGCGGCAACGGGTATGCATCCTTTTTCGTTACCGCGTTGACTCTCCTCGCGTCAAAGCACAGCCTGACCTTCCCTGGCTTCCGCACTAGTACGACCGAAGAACTCTACGGGCTCTGGCTCTACTCTATAACGCCTAGGTCCCTCATTTGCTTAAGCTCTGCGTCCATCAGTGCCTGTACCGCTGGAGATGCAGGATAGTGTCGCTGTTTAATTAGTATGGCCTCTCCAACATCTATAGCATGCTGCAACAAATGGGTCTTCCCTAAGCCTTGTTTTGTGTACGAGGGAAAGAGGCCTTTCACAAGTTCTAACCGAGCTTGGTCCTCGCTTGACAGACGGTGGGTGTTGTCATCAACGGGTGTTCCATTCGCGGCGGACAGTGCGAGAGAGCTAATTATGTCTGGGGCCAGCTGGAAAGCTCATTTAGCCTTCTTGGATAAGCTTTCTAGCTGCTTGTCCTCCCAGACAACTCACACTCGCTCCACTATCTAACAACCCGTTGATCTCCTGTCCCAGGACTCTCACACGGGTGTAAGGTTTTATTTCGTGTGGTACTGATAATTTCTCTGAGACAAGTCGACGTCTGTCCGCTTTTACTCGTCTCCGAAATTCCCGCAGCCTCTTAGTTGATCTCTTGGGCTTGTGTCGTCTAGGCTGCGTTGATGCGGAGGCAATACTCTCGACAGACTCGATGTTCTGGAGACGAATATGATAGGGCTTGCGAGGGTTCACTCTCGGTATTACTGATATGGCAGTGTCTCTCGGCGTTATCAAAATTCGTTCCACATATGAAGTTTCTGTCTAAGTCGGCGTTGTCCTATCAGGGAAATTTTCGTCGCTCATTGAAGTGGTTTCGGCCGATCGATGGCTTGGTGAGTCAGGTTAGCTGGTGGCTCGCTCCGATGAGAACTGGTGGCGTTGTTCCCGCCTCTCCGCGAGTTTTTCCGGCTACAGGTCGTACAGTTGTTGATATATACTTTTCTCCTTCCACACCCATAGCAACATATACCTGTATTTGGAACTGGGCATTGTCTATGCCAATGTCCAGTCTCACCACAATTCCAACATGGTTGTTCGCGTGCTATCGCTGAACAGTCTTCGACCTGAGTGTCCGCTTCGACTAACTCGTTGTCTACGGTGTTGGTAGACGGATCTGCCTGCCAAACTGTGGGTGATGCCTGTTCTACTTCTTCCAGCCGTCTGATATGGGAATATCTCATCGCCCTTGTCCTGTTAAATACTCCTTCGATCGGCATTACTAACGCTTGCAGTTGGGCGATGCTGTGTTCTGGAGGCAGGCAGATCTGTTGTTGGGTTGCGGCAGTAGGTTGTCTTTGACAATTTCTACGAACTCTGACTAATTGTTGATATACTTGACATTAATTTAGTATATTTTTAATCTAGGATGAAATATACGCGTTTTAAATAATATTCCTATAATTTTGTTCAATAATTCATCAATGAATGGGTTATTTACAACCAATGTTGTCTTTTATTTCACATATTTTTGTTTCCCTTTTTTCTCTCAAAATAAATTCTATGAATATACTTTTACGTTTTCCCAGCAATTTTCTTTTCTTTTTACTGTGTGGCACCACTATCCCCCAAAATATTTTGCCTTATAAATATTTAAAAAAAAATTTTGGTTTTTTTTTATAATAACCTCTGTTAGCATTAGCAAAAATAGAAATAGATGTTTATTCAAAAATGACAGCTACCCATTTTAGGGATTGGCGATCTTCGGTGGATCGATATTTTAGCCTGCGATTTGCCGATTTTATTTTATTTTTAATCTAGTTTTCATGGGACCGATTCGGCTCGAATCGATTTATTTATTTCCGATTCCCATCCATTTAAATCAAGACGCGACGCACTAATAAAACTGAGCAAGCTCACTTGGAAATATTTTACATCAACATTAATTACTGTAATAATTCTGCAAATTTAAAATTTACCAAAAACCTCTTCAATTATTTTGAACATTAAGTTAGCGACCGCAGGAAAAGATAAGCCATACATAGTGCTGAGTTGCATACATAAAAATATGCTGTCTAGCCTATTATTCTTTATACGCCGCTTAGAGGTTGGAATTGCTTACTTTACTCAGCAAAGATTCTGAAAGAAATGAGTGACTTAGAGCAATGGGAAAGAAAACGAATCTAATGAAGAAAAGTTTTAGATTCTAGGAGACCTAAGGACTTATCAATCTTTTTACTCTTGTTTTTCATATAATTTTATGTATTTTGAAATTGAAGGTTTATTAGGTAAATCATCGATAGAAAGTGCCCTTGTCAGGGTAGATGAATGTGTAGGTGTAGCGAATTCTTTATCATCATCTTCACTATTATTAGAGCTATCGGAAATTCCAGAATAATCTCTAGGTTTACTTGAAGTATAAGCTGACTCTGCTTTGAAGTATTTATGTTTAGGTTGAGGTGTTAAAATTTCACTGTTATTATATTTATTAATCATAGAATCCATTTTTAAGAGTTTACGTTTTTAGAGTTCATTAAAGCATCGCACTTTATCTCATCCTTTATTTGTGCTACAAGTGTCTGAAGAGGCTTAGTGATGGGCTTAAAAGTTTGCTCTAACTGAGTCTCTGTTTCAATTTTTCTGATCTTAAAATAAAATAGCTGGCAAAATAGCTAGCTGTTTACAAAAACAGCTAAGCTACTTACAAAAACAGTTAGCAGTTAACAAAAGCAATAATTACCTATAAGAAGTAATCTCTGAACCGCTTCCACCAAACTGTTGGTAATAACTCACCAATCATTGTTCATCACTTTTCTTTTATAGTGTCAGGAAGACATCAAGTCCCTTTCGGTAGCGCTGTCTTTATCATAGCTCGGTGTTAAAATTTGTGGAGTCTCATCTAGTTTTCGTTTTCTCGCGAAGGCAGCTGAGGAAAAGTTAACCCTTTGGTGCTGCTGTTGATAACGAGCCAAAGGTGCTTAACTTTTCTTCATTAGAAACGCCGATTGTGTTAAGAAATTTTTATATTTATTACGTTCCTGGAGTATAAAACAGTTTGTTTTGATTCTTTAGTTTGAAAATTTGCTCGGGTCATGTGAATATTTCGTGCATATTGTGCGTTTTTGAAAATATTTTTACCGCAAGGTTAGTGGGACAGTGTAAGTGATCATAATTTGATACACCTATCTAGATCGGTGTTAAAATTTGTGGAGTTTCATCTAGTTCAGCTGAGGAAAAGTTAACCCTAACTTAAGCTTAACTTTTGTTCATTAGAAACGCCGATCGTGTTAAGAAATTTTTATATTTCTTACGTTGCTCGAGTATAAAACAGTTTGTTTTGATTTTTTAGTTTGGAAATTAGCATTATCTCGTGTTAAATGCTTGGGTATATATGTATAGGTTTGACAGAAATAAAAGCTGTCTATATTCTCATGCCGACCCATACTTAAATAGGATAGTATGTTGCATCGTCAAAGATAAACACTAAATGTGTTTTTTTGCATCCTCAGGTGGTATGACATCACAATTTTGAAGCTCTTAAGATGGGAAAGATTAAAATGGAAGCTCGGCTAGAGCAAACTTTTAAAACCAAGCCACCTGAGACACTTGTTACGCAAATAAAGGTTGAAGCAGAGAACGATTACCCAATGATCTCATATAACCGTAAATTCTTAAAAATGGATCCTGGAATTGATAAATATAATGACAGTGAAATTTTAACACGTCAACTTTAACATAAATACCTCGAAGTACTTCAAGTAAACTTGGAGATTATTCTGAAATTTCCAATAGCCCTTATAATAGCGAGGATGATGACGAAGAATTCGCTACACTCACACATTCATTCGCATTAACATGGACACGTTCCCTTAAATTTCGAAATACGAAAACTGGAGCATACAGCCAATGCACACGGTCCTCTTTTGAGTCTATCGAAACAGGTTTTTGAGGGTAAAGGATCGCAGGGAAGGGGGATTGTTCCCTCAAATTTTCCACCAAAATTATTTCTATCTCTCGGGTGCAAAACACCACTACATGCATAGAGTGGATTTTTTGTGACGGGTGGGTTCAGAAAATTTTTCTGCATGCGCTCGGTTCATTAATGTTTTAGTTCTCAGGTAGTCAACTTGAGAATTAAAAGGAACATATTTCAGGTAAAAGATCGCAAGGAAGGGCAATTGCTTGAACACATTTTTCCACCGAAATGATGTCTATCCCTCGGGTGCAATATACAATTTTTTGACATTTTGTGTCTGGAGGGTACAGACAATTTTTCTGCGTGCGCTCTCTTCATTAAGGATCAATTCTCAGGTATTTAACTTGGTAATTGAAATAAAAATATTTTAGGTAAAAAATCGCAAGGACGGGTAATGCTTGAACACATTTTTCCATGGAAATGATGTCTATCCCTCGGGTGCAACATACAATTTTCATGATATTTTGTGTCTGGAGGGTTAATTAAATGATTTTGCATGTGATCGGTTAATTATGGTCATGTAACAATAGACTCACATTGGTAATTAAAAAGAAAATATTTCAGGTAGAGGATCACAGGAAACGTAATTTGTTCCTTAAATTTTTCGACCGAAATGATTTCTATATCTCGTGGGCAGAACACAAATATAAGTACATATTGGATATTTAGCACAGGTTTTTGAAATGTCACTTTCTGAATAATCAAACCAACACTAACTCAACTCGCATTCTGACATAAAATTGAGTCGGAGCAAAATATTTTACGTGTCGTCGGGCTCACGTCCGAAAACCGGCTTGAGGGAAGAAATTTTGAGTCTCGTGTGCGTTGGCTCATAAAGATTGATAAATTGATCGTAACAAATAGGAAATTGGAACCGCCGTTCTTCAAATTGATAGAGACACTACCATAGTTAAAGAAAAAAAAAGATATAACATTACTTCAGGTCTTCTCGAATTGCTTTTCATTACAGTCTTCTTCTCCATTAAAAACTATACTCATTAGATGATATGAACAGCTGCAGAACCGTTATGAATGATACCAATGCTTATAAACGCAATTAAAAGGGATTAATTTTGTTCGGAAATTCACACTTAAAATTTATAAGTGACAGATGTAAACATAAAACTTACCTGACGAACCGGGTCCAGACGTTTACTACGTATGAGCGAATTTTTTTTTATGCTAAAGGGAATAGAGCCAGATATTTATTAATTATTTATCAACGAATTATTACTAAGAAAATTTTTACCTTGATCGGTTAGCAGAGATTCTGGAATACCGATGTCTACACAAAATTTTTTTAAAGAATTCTCCTGCAACAGTATGAGATTTTGCATTTTGCACTGGCATTGCCTCCGTTAAGTCGTCTTGAAAGGTGAGAATATATTTATTTCCCTCGTAACTCACAGGTAAAGGACCCACTATGTCTAATGCGACTCTTTCAAAGGGTCTAGAGCTTGTAGTTGCGATTTTCATAAGTTCGTGATTTATTCTACTTAGCTTGTTCTTCTGACAAAACTCACAACTTTTAATGTAGTTTATCACATCTGTGGCTATTCCAGGACAATAGTATTTCATTTTAATACGTTTGAGAGTTCTGTTGAACCCTTAATGTCCGCCAATAGGAGAAGTATGATATTCCGTTATTACTCGTTGAATATCATCAGTGTTTTCCAAATGGGTTTTTGAGTTTTGATATAGAATTATTTTTATCTCAGAGAGTAATTTATGGTTACAATAAGGTATGGAAATGTGAAATTCTGGGGTCTTCCCAGTTCATGACAATAGAAAAGGAGTTTTAAATATGTGATAATGATTGTCTTTCAATATCATTAAAGTTAGGTAAAAGCTTTCTTAATTCGATTCGATTAATTAATGTTGTTTTAAACAAGGGTAATAAAAAATGTTTATGTTCTACCTCTTGTGTGATAAAAGATTCCGACTTTTCGATTATATCGATAGTGTTTGTTCCTAAGGAAGTTTTTAAAGTGTTATTTTCTTGTGCTTCCCCGCTCTTTTCAGAAGGTCGCTGTTTTAGTTGTTGTTTTCCTCGATTTAGGGTCAGTACCCTGATCTGCTTATCCGTTTCTTCAGATTTTACCGACTTAATTCGACTCAACGCATCAGCTTTAACGTTGCATTTACCTGGTTCCTCCAAGTATATAAGCCATTGTAAGGATTTATGATCCGTTAAAATGGTAAATGGTTTCCGTTTATATAAGGTCGGAGTTGTTTGACTGCATACACTATTAACAATAATTCTTTCAACGTGGTAGAATATCTTGCCTCAGCCGGCTTAAGCGTTCGGCTGGCATAACAAACTGGTCGATCATTACCAAGATCACCATGTGAGAGCTCGGCTCGTAGTACTAAGTCGCTTGCGTCTGTGGTTATAGTAAATCTTTTATCGAAATCTGGATATGCTTACACGGGTGCTTTTATAAGTCTATCCTTAAGTAAAACCTTCTTCACAGAAAGCTTCCAATTTAAAAGGTTCATTCTTTTTAAGTAATTTAGTTAAGGGGTTGGCGATTTTAGAAAACTCAGGAATAAATCGCCTTTAGTACCCTACGAAGCCAAGAAAATATTTTATATCCTTTTCTTTCTTTGGTCTAGGCTACGTTTTGACAGCAATTACTCTAGCTGGGTCTGGCTTCAACCCATCCTTGGAAATTATATGGCCCAAGTAGGCAAGTTCTTTCTTAATAAAACGACACTTGTCAGGCTGAAGTTTAAGATTAATTTTTCTCAACCTAGTTAGTAGATGTATCAACTTGTTATTATGATCAGCTAGATCATAACCGTATATTACAATATTATCAACATATATGAAACATTCCACACCCTGAATACCGATTAGAACGTTATTCATTAGCCTCTGAAATGTGGCTGGGGCATTTATTAACCCGAATGGCATTCTGTTGTACACGTAGTGACGAAACGGAGTACTTAAAGCAGTTTTATTATGATCACAGTCGTTTACACGGATTTGATGAAATCCATTCCCCAAATCACGGGTACTAAAGTGCTTCGACGTTCCTAATTGGTCCAAAATGTCACTTATATTTGGAAGTGGGTACGCCTCTCCAACCGTAATATCATTAAGTTTACGAAAGTCCACCACGACTCTCCATTGTTTATTACCTAGAGAATCTGGTTTTTTTGGTACTAGAATCAGTGGAGAATTCGACGGACTCTTACTATGTCGTATTATATTCGTTTCCAGCATTTCATTTACCTGTCGATGGATTTCCCTTCTCTAAGATTCTGGCAACCGGTATGGCTTTGTGTACACAGGTGCCTTATCTAATTGTGTTTGGATTCTATGTGATCCAACATCGGTGTATGTCAACACATCACTTTCTAATAAAAAGAGTTCAATAAAATCTCGACAAATTCCGATTATTGAGAACTTGAGGCTTAGCTATCGTAGATGCAAGATAAAGTGCTGGTAGTATTTCTTTTTTTCGAATAACCAATTTTTTGTCTTGTATCTCTATTAAGGTTTTGCATCGTGGTACATTATTTTCTCTTTTAGTTACGAGCTTATTATCCAGGAAGGATGAAGTCGTGTTAATATCCTTCTTTAAAATTGAGTCCGATATCGCACAGTAGGGCAATGGTTTTGAAGATTCATTCTCTTCCCATACTCATGGTGAACGTTCAGTTATACTCATTTTACTACAGCGGTATCGACAACAAAATTCTTTCCTAAGAGACCATCATATTCCAAGTCAGTACAAGAAGAATCTAACAATAAAAACGGTTGCTCGATAGACAACTCAACTTTATGATTAGATAGTATCATTTCGCCAGTAATAGATCCTAATATTGGGATAGATTTCCCAGTTATAGTTACAAGATTAAGGTTTGCCGATTCTAGTACATTTTCTATCTTTTCAGTACCTGTATCCAGTTTACTTAAACTGACTTCAGCTCATGTGTCAATCAATAGTCCTTTTATGAGTTTTTTTAGATGGCTTAAATGCTATATTGGCCACAAGACTAGTTTTAGTGTCTTCCAAAGATGCTTCTATGACAGTTACTGTATTTTTCTTATCTAATGTTGGTGTACGTCGGCTCTGATTTTGATTCGAGCAGATGTGCCGACTACATCCTCCCGAATCTCTTTGTTTCTCATCTCGTTGTCTCATAGCATACTGAGGAAATCTTGTTTCTTTATCATTTTGTAACATATTTATCCGTTTGTCGTATCCTCGCACTTCATTGTTTGTTATGTTTGTTAAATTTGGCTGGTTCCTTCTACCAGTCATACTATGATTATTATTTGACCTAAAAGTATTTCGTTGGGGTATATTATGTGCCTGTTGCCCGTGCCAGTCTCTTGAACTATGTGCTGGCTGATTCGGATAGTTCGTTCTTCTGATTTGGTGAACCTCTATTTTAATGGCATTTCTGTCTACTATAGGAAATTTTCCTTTTTGCCCTAGTTTTCCACATACGGAACAGTTTGGAATTTGTTGGATCTAAAAAACCCTGGTGCAGAATTAGCATCATTACCTATACGAAATTCTTGTTCTATTTCATATGAAATAGCCTTTTGCAAGTTAGTTTCATTATGAGCTTTTACTTATAACTTGAGGTTTGAATTCCGTAATCCATCCTCGAAAATTTGAACCGCTAATTTCGAGTTCTCAAGCAACAGATACGTTTTAGCTGCTGCGTCTGTCACTCTGTCACTTCAGATAATGTGCCTGAGTTAAGGGTGCTTTTAAATAAAGCTACCCTATCGCAGAACTCTTTTACGGTCTCCTTATAATTTTGCCTAGCTTGTATTTACTCATTACTATCCATCGCTCTGGACTTCTCATTCTAGAAATGACTCCTAAGAGCGGATACTAATTCATCCCAAGTATCTTCTGTATCGCTTTCTGTTTATTCAAAAGTGGGTCCCTGCAGCTTTGTCTTTACTACCTCTAAGAAGAACCTTTAATCGGCTTCGGTCTTAGTCGAAGAAAAAAAAATTTTCCCGCAGGCTTTAAATTTATTAAACCCTTCGGGATTCCCATTGTTAAAAGTTTATTCCGCGGTAACTATGTCTAATGATTTTAATTACAAAACTCTTTACTTTAAAACGATGAATTTCTAATTTTAATTACAACTCTTTAACTTAAAACATAAAATGTTCTTTTATAAATACATTCAACTTTCGTGAATAAACTTCCACTCTCAATTACAAAACTCTTTATCCCAAAACAATAAATTTCCACTTGTAAGTACAAAACTCTTTTAGTCAAAATACAAAATGTTCTTTTCTGAGTAAACTCCACTTTCGTGAATAAACTTCCAATCTCAATTACAAAACTCTTTATCCCAAAACAATAAATTTCCAAGTGCAAGTACAAAACTCTCCAAGTCAAAATACAAAATGTTCTTTTCTAAGTACACTCAACTTTCGTGAACAAATTTTTAATTACGGAACTCTCTACTTTAAAACTCAACACCTTTCAGCGACGTTTTAAAAACAGACTCCTCTCCGCGACGGTTTTAGACATTAGACTCCTCGACAACGAACAAGAATTACATAGAACCACGACTCAGGTCAGTTTGCTCAAATAATTTCGTTAACCTCGCAACATTTTAAAGCAAAAAACACTTCTTGTGTGTGTGCATTCAGTAAGAGGGAAAAAGTAAGAAAATAGATAATTATTCCTTTGCATAAAAAGATGACAGCAATAGATTATCAGTCACGCTATATACAAGTAAAAACGAGACATGAAATACCAGAGCTGAATTTACAGTATTATACATATATTTATTTCACTCAGTCGTGGTAGCGCTGATATGTAAAAGGAAGGCAGAAAATATTAATCTTCCAGAAAAAGCAAACATCTGTTTCTCTGGCCAACAGAACGAAACGTAAAATTATTTTTCCCACCCGGTAATGAGGAGAAATTGTTTGTTTTGAGAATCATATCCCGCGTTTTCCATGAATAATAAAACCATATGATTACCAACACAGAAACATCACGCCGCGGCAATTTAAGCCAATGTAAATTTTTTGCTGCTTTGTATATGGATTACAAAGAAGTAACACATCTGCATCAAGCCGCGGAACAGCACGTGCTTGCTAAATAAGCATGCCAAACATTGCCCCTTTTTGATAAAAGTGTATATAAGTCTCTCTCTCTTACTTGCGTACTGTTTCCATATAAGATATATTTTTCCTTTATGGAACTGTAATTTCATTTCTTTTGCTTTTTTCTTTAGTTTTATCTATATAGTGTACTCATTTCGTAGTGGTAATCCTTTTCTAATTAGGAATTTGACTGAGTCTTGCTTCTATGTAATTCTTGTTCATTGCTCCTCGATTCTACCCAGGAAGAATCGTTAACAGCCGATCCACATGAAGAAAAAGCTTTCGCGCTTTTTCTTCGTTTTTGGCTTTTACCCTTGATGTAGATCACTGTTATTGGGCAGAGTACTGTAGCTCGTTTTCTTTCCCACTGATTAAGCAAATTTCTTTTGCTTATCGTATATTGGGCTACCGTGTGAAAGGAATGTCGACGGTAACCCGAGCGCGTTATTTATCATGAGTTGGACTTGTACGAAATCCAACTCATTGAATATTTGTTTGATTTAATTTATATGTTCCTGAGTTGGATTTAAATATGTATAATTTTAATGGATATTAATTTCTAATGACAGATTGGATTCGATCGCATTTTGGCTTATCTTAGAATAAGCGAATTCAATCTGTAACATTTCCTTCCCCCCATTAAGAGGAGTATTCTTTGAAGAAGAATACTACTCATTTCGAGTTAATTTTCCTTTGCGTTAGGCAGGTTTATTTTTGGGCTCGCGATGTCTTCATTTGCGGTTAATGTTGGGGAAGAAGTTTTCAGCTCGCAACCCCCCTTCGTAATGGCAACTTCTGGGCTGTTGGTAACCCGGGTGACCCGGAACTGGAAAGGACCCCTTCGTTTATATTTACACCGCGCGGGCTCCCAACACGTTCAAGTCTGGGCTGGGGAGAGCCCGAGAGGGATCTATCACCGCCTTACTTTGTTTCTGTTCCCTCACATCGGAGAGGGCATCAGTGTACTTGGTAAGTTGAGAAACGCACTTATTATTTTTCTGTCTTCATCTTGGTTTCTAATATCTATTACCAGGCGGACGTGTGCCCTGTCGGGCAGCACGGGGTGGTGTCCCTGCTGTCTTCCTGTGAGGGAAGTGCCGCCGTTGCCTGCGGCGTTTTGGACTTCTGACGCTGCCGCTGCTGTTGAGCATGATGCCGCCTGGCCAGATGAATCCGGGGGCGCACAGGCCGACGAGGAGATGTGGGGTTAGACAATAGCTCCCAAATTTCCATTTAAAATTTTTCTTTATTTGGTAATATTGAATTTTCAAATATTATAATTATCTACCAATAAAAAGATTTATCACTAAAATTTAGTTCCCCTTCTTTCTTCTCTTTTTTTTTGTTATTGTTATTTTTTCCTGTAGACCAACTGTATTGATTTAGCTCTTGGAAGTGTTTGATGCCGTTCGTGGCGACTAAACGGAGCTTGAGTTGGTGATACTTCTTCCGTCTGTGTTTCATCTTTTGGGGTTTGTGGGTTACGTCGGCTGGCACATTGAGTGAGTGCTGGAATCGGGTAGTTCATTAGGCCATAAGTCACTAGACCCAGTAGTATGACCCCGGTTATTAATATTGAAGTGGCTGAAAGTACATGAGGAGTATTGTCTCCAGAGTCAAAGTGGACTTTTTGCACTTTGACTCGAATTTCTTCCAGTGGTGGGTGATATGCGTCATATAAGCAGACAGTTCCCTTTTTGTCTCATTTGTTTTGGGGAAGTATGTTGGTTGGGAAAAAGTAAGACAATGTCTACTTTCTGCCTCGTAGTATAGGGTATGCGACCCAATCTGTAATTTACAAGTGTCGTTCCTGTTAGTATTCCTTGTCTTGAGAGGCGTTGAGTTAGTAGGTGGTGGGTGCATGTTGTATGCATTACCGTGGTTTCCACTAGTGAAAATAGCCAGGAATTGGGTCTGTTTAACTTGATTAGCGTGCCTTGTGGGGGTATTTGGTCACGTAGCCTGCACCGCGTATTTTCTTCGAGTGGATTGAACAGAAGTTTAATTACGCACTCCTCTGACGTTGTTGCTTTAGTGATTGGTGTACTTAATCGGCCAATATACGTGTCTTCAGAAATTTCTTTTGGAACCTTTCGGATTGTTTTCAGGTTTTCTGGCTTGAGCAACAAGAATTCTTGTGTTCGAATTTGGCTGGCAACGTGAGAATATTCGATTCCAGGAACCAAAGAATGGTTTGAATCTATTTGAATTGGAAAACATCTTATCCGCTGCAACTTCATCTCTGGGAGATTGAAAACTGGTAATTCCAATCTAATGACTAGTTTATCTTGTAACAGGTGAGCTTTGAGCTCGGCTGTTTGGTACAGAACTGAGAGGCAGTTCTGCAGATTCGGACAAGTTGAATGGGATTTATGGAAAATATCCAAGAGTGAATTTGGGGAGATTAAGAGGGGGTGAATTTGATTGTTTTTACTGGTCACTATTATGTCCAGTAGGGCTTGTTGCCGAAATTCTATCTCTACCATTTGCAACAGTAGACTTTGGATGATTTCTCGCCGTAGTTGTCGGGCAAGGATATCGTCTGTTGTGCTTAGCAGGTTGTTTATCTGGTGGGTTACCTGCCGCTGGCTTTCGGCCAGGGATGTCAGAGGTTTTTGAACTTGCTCAAAGGTAGTCTTTACAACACTGATTTGTTCCTTTTCCAGATCAGCGAGAGCTTGAGTGTTTGACTGTAGCTCATTCAAACGGCTATACACTTCACGCTCGTTTCCACTATCCATTGTGCCGAAAAGATAGTGCATTGCGTTTGCTATCCCATCGAAAATGGATCTAGGTCTCCGCGATTTAGGCACCGCCTCTCTAATGACGTTAGTGCGTCTTTTGATGTTTTCCATCAACGCGTGTACATGTTTTTTCTGTTGTTCACAAAGATTTGTACTTACGGAGCTATTCCCGCACAGCTGGTTGACGTAGGCACGTTCCGCTAGAGTGGTCTGGTTTTCCAATTCGGCAAGATCCAATTCCGGGATGATGCTCCAGGTACTGTGATATACCAGTAGTGTCCCCAGTTCCTCGAATAATACTACAGTTTTATTGAGGGGCGTTACTGTGAATGGTTCCGGATCGCCTTTTTCCAAGTGACACGAGGCTAGGAGTAGGATGATTATAGGTAGCATTTTGACCTAGTGAAGAGTTGATGGGTTTATTAGCGCTTTTTATTTTCAATTGGTCTTACTTTAATTCTATTACTTTTGAGCGTAGTTTTTCCCCTTTCGTTTTTCCCTATTTCGATGCAATTCTAAAGGTCTTAATTTTTATTATTCCTTAATCATAATACGGTTTTAGTCTGTTATTGTGAACCATAACCATTTTTTTCGTATCTGGATTTTTGTATTTACGGCCCTAAGGATGCCAGTTACCAGATAGGGTCCTACCCAGACTTGTGAGAGCTTGTGCTTTCTGTTTTCGCTCTTGAGTAGTACCCTGTCGCCAACGTGAAACGTTAGTGGGCGAGCAGCTTTGTCATAGTAATTCTTGAAACGCTTTTTACTCGCTAATATGTTTTTACGTGCCGTGGCGTAAGACCTTTGAAGACCTGACCTGAGGACCTGAGCCGTTACTGTGAAGGTTTGGCTGTTCTCGTCTTCTTTATTTTCCCGTGGAATGCGGGTTAATGCGTCTGCATTCGTATTGTACTTTCCGGGTTTGTATTCGATGTTATAATCGAACTCAGAAAGTTTGTGGTGAAATCTCACCAGTCGGGAAGTAGGGTCTTTAACTTTAAAGACGCCTTTGAGAGGCTTGTGGTCTGTGTAGACCGTGAATTTTCGCCCTTGTAAATAGCAACGAAAAGTGCGTGTGGCCCAGACAATGGCTAGTAACTCCTTTTCAATTGTGGAGTAGTTTCGCTTAGCCTTGTTTAAAGTTAGGTTAAAGGGTTTTGCGAAATCTGGATAGATCATCTTTTCTTATAAACTGGCACTTCTCTGGCTGCAGTTTTAAGTTGCTCTCTCTCAAACAATCGAAGACTTTGCGGAGCTTTGTCCGCTAAGTTTTTACCGTAGATGGCGATGTCATCTAGGTAAACGAAGAATTCGAGGCCTTAAAGACCTGTTAAAACGAAGTTCATGAGGCGTTGAAATATTGCTGGAGCTCCTTTGAGCCCGAATGGCATACTGTTGAACTCATAATACCCATAGTTGGTGCTAAAAGCAGTTTTAGACCGATCTTTTGGATCGACGAGCACTTGGTAATAGCCATTTGCTAAATCCAGGGTCGTGAAATAACGTGAATGACCTAGTTGGTCAAGGATATCCTCGATTCTAGGCAGCGGGTAGGCGTCGCCTATTATTTTCTCGTTGAGTTTTCTAAAATCAACGACGACGCGCCAACTTTTCTCACTTTTTAGTCCCGCCTTTTTGGGGACGACTAGGAGAGGTGAATTCCAAAGGCTCTTGCTCGGTTGAACAATGTCATTTTCCAGCATTTCTCGGAGCTGATCATTTATTACTTTACGCTGTGTTTCTGGCAACCGGTACATCTTTTGATTTATAGGTCCTTGGTCTTGGACTAGAGGTATGTCATGGGTGATTGCGTTGGTATGTGGAAGTCTATCACCCTTGAGGAAAAAGATATCATTGTATTCGTAGCAAAGATGGGATATCGCGAGTTTTTCTTCCGCGTTTAGGCTATCATCCAGGTTGAGATCTTCCTCTAACCTGGCGAGGCGTGGGCTGTGTGTTGTCTCTTCCGGTTCCTCATAATCCAGATATAAATACCTTACGTGTTGTAGAGTGGCCGTCTTGCTAGCGCTCGAGCCTCTGTCATTTTTCAAGTTATTTTTCCTTCCTTTTTTAAACTTATTTACGTTTTCACTTTGGCTCTTATGCATTTTAAAGATTTTCTTGTATTTTATTTGTACGGAATTTTCCGAAGTTTTCTCGCTTATTTCCTTGTTTTTATTCTGCGTTCTTGTTCTTTTGTTGTAGTGTTTGTCTTTATTGGGCATGAGAGATGGTGATTGATTTTCACCGATTCGGGCACTATTAATGCGAGCTTCTTCACTGCCGCTGTTGTATTTGAATCGTTCTTTTTCCATTGGTACTGTCCTGATTTTATCAGGGGCTTGGCTTAGTCGGACTAGTCTGTGGCTGGGACTAGTTGGAGGTTTAGATTTGCACTGACTACTTGAAAGCTGTTGGTGTTGAGGATCCCCATGGTGACTGTCTCATTTCCGGAGGAAAGTAGGGCGTTCGCCAAGAAGACGGGAAGTGAAGTGATGTGTGCCGCTAGCTAGACACGCTCGTAGCTGTCCGCAAAGTTTTTTCTGATTTAATCATATTTTCTGTTTCTCTACCGAGTATTATTCTTTAGTTGATTGATCTTTATTAATTTTCTGATCAGTGCGTGGTGCGGATTATTTTGTATTATTCGGCTTTTATTGTTGTAAACCTTAATATTTTCTTTGCCGCAATGATTGGTAATACCACTACTACAACAGGTGGTGTTGAGACACGCAATATGAAGAGTAAGTGCGCTACATCTAGGATGGGTAGTGTTAGTGCAGTACAGGCCGGTACATCATCGCCGTCTGATGGTATGGCTTCCAAAACAAAAACATCTGTTCCCGTTGTGCTGACTGACAAGTGGTTGGCTGATATCACAGATATGAGAACTCTTCTTGTTAGTTTGAACTCCAAAATGACTGAGATGGGAAACGATTTACGAAAGCAGATGGAGGTGCTGCAGAGCAAATTTGCTAGTGACATTCGCAGCTTGATTTCTTCTTTTGACGCTAAGGTTAAAAAGGAGGTTGAGGAGATTCGTACTTCTTTTAATTTACTCGAGGAGAGAGTGGATTGCATCGAACGTGAGCGAATTTCCACAGATTTCGTCATAAATGGAATTCCATCAACAAATGATGAGAATCTGTTAACCTACATCAAAAATCTATGTCAAATTACCTCAAATAAGTAATATTTTTCGAACTCGCGCGAAAGGTGGTGCTGTTGATTCGTCCATTATTGTTAAGTGCCATTCTACATATGAAAAAAATGCTTTCCTCGGAGCTTTGGCGAAAAAAAGAAAAGTGTCAAAACATCGACTTCTTCGGCTTAGAAAACAACGACGTCTTTCAACCGTCTTCACACAAAAGGGTCTTGAGTATGTACGCTTGGGTGTTGATGGAGAGGCTCACTGCATCACGGATGAACGTGCTCTCAAAAAACTTGTGGCTGCTGTTAACTAGCTTTTTATGAAGATTGATTTTCATTGCGAGTATTTATTGTTTTTCTTAGTCTTAAGATTAGTATTTTTTTTTCTTTTTATATATATATTTCTATTTATTAATGCTATTGGATTTGTTCACTAAACTTTTAACGACATGTTTAACTGAAATGCTACTTATTAACTATTATGATTTAGATATATTAATATTTATTTCTTCTTTTAGATTTGAATTTATGAGCTTTCTTTTAAATAGCTTGCTTCAATTTTTCTCTGCTACGGCCTATCCGAAGGTTTGAGATTCTGTCACTTTAATGCGCAGAGTTTGTTGAACAAGGTTGATGAGTATAGAAATATCTTTAATTCCTCAATCTTGGACATTATTGGGATATCGGAAACGTGGTTGAAACCTCACGTACATGATTCGTTGGTGTCCCTCGGTGGCTACACATGCTTTAGGAATGATAGAATTGACAGAGTCGGTGGTAGGGTCGCGTTATTTTTAAAAAACAATTACCGCGGAAAAATTGTCGCACAATCTGCACCGGGCTCGCAAATTGAATATATTTTTCTGGATTTCATCGTGGATTCGGAAAGAGTTGTGGTTGGTGTTATATATAAACCCCCACATATTACTGATATTAGCCCTCTGGAAGAAGTTTTTTCAGATCTATGTCGGCAATGTAATCATTAAATCATTGCCGGAGACTTGAACTGTAATTTGCTTCAGGCATGTCATGGTACTAGTGCTTTCCTTGAATTAACGGATTGTTTTGGCTTATCTGTTGTGAATTCGACTTTACCTACACATTTCACGGAGACCTCTTCTACTCTATTAGATTTGTTTCTTGTGTCTAACCCTGGTCTTGTGTTATTTTATAACCAAATTATGTTACCTGCTTTCTCCAGACATGACCTGATTTTAGTTATCTATGATATTAAACCTGGTAATAGTATCGGGCATGATTTCGTGTATAGGGATTTCAAAAATGTGGATTAAATGCCGAAACTTTGGGCAGCGACTGGGGCAACCTTTACCTTACTCCTAATGCTGAATCACAACTGTTACTATTTAATAACAATCTAGATAACCTCTTCAATAGGTATGTTCCACTAAAAAGTTTTTCTGTTACAAATACAAAATGTCCATGGATTACTTCAAGGATTTTAGCCTTAATCGGCAAACGAGACAACGCATACAGAAGATGGAAACGCTTTCGAACAACTTACCTTAGGGATGAATAAGTGAGTGAAAGTGAGTAGTTCATTAGGCCATAAGTCACTAGACCCAGTAGTATGACCCCGGTTATTAATATTGAAGTGGCTGAAAGTACATGAGGAGTATTGTCTCCAGAGTCAAAGTGGACTTTTTGCACTTTGACTCGAATTTCTTCCAGTGGTGGGTGATATGCGTCATATAAGCAGACAGTTCCCTTTTTGTCTCATTTGTTTTGGGGAAGTATGTTGGTTGGGAAAAAGTAAGACAATGTCTACTTTCTGCCTCGTAGTATAGGGTATGCGACCCAATCTGTAATTTACAAGTGTCGTTCCTGTTAGTATTCCTTGTCTGGAGAGGCGTTGAGTTAGTAGGTGGTGGGTGCATGTTGTATGCATTACCGTGGTTTCCACTAGTGAAAATAGCCAGGAATTGGGTCTGTTTAACTTGATTAGCGTGCCTTGTGGGGGTATTTGGTCACGTAGCCTGCACCGCGTATTTTCTTCGAGTGGATTGAACAGAAGTTTAATTACGCACTCCTCTGACGTTGTTGCTTTAGTGATTGGTGTACTTAATCGGCCAATATACGTGTCTTCAGAAATTTCTTTTGGAATCTTTCGGATTGTTTTCAGGTTTTCTGGCTTGAGCAACAAGAATTCTTGTGTTCGAATTTGGCTGGCAACGTGAGAATATTCGATTCCAGGAACCAAAGAATGGTTTGAATCTATTTGAATTGGAAAACATCTTATCCGCTGCAACTTCATCTCTGGGAGATTGAAAACTGGTAATTCCAATCTAATGACTAGTTTATCTTGTAACAGGTGAGCTTTGAGCTCGGCTGTTTGGTACAGAACTGAGAGGCAGTTCTGCAGATTCGGACAAGTTGAATGGGATTTATGGAAAATATCCAAGAGTGAATTTGGGGAGATTAAGAGGGGGTGAATTTGATTGTTTTTACTGGTCACTATTATGTCCAGTAGGGCTTGTTGCCGAAATTCTATCTCTACCATTTGCAACAGTAGACTTTGGATGATTTCTCGCCGTAGTTGTCGGGCAAGGATATCGTCTGTTGTGCTTAGCAGGTTGTTTATCTGGTGGGTTACCTGCCGCTGGCTTTCGGCCAGGGATGTCAGAGGTTTTTGAACTTGCTCAAAGGTAGTCTTTACAACACTGATTTGTTCCTTTTCCAGATCAGCGAGAGCTTGAGTGTTTGACTGTAGCTCATTCAAACGGCTATACACTTCACGCTCGTTTCCACTATCCATTGTGCCGAAAAGATAGTGCATTGCGTTTGCTATCCCATCGAAAATGGATCTAGGTCTCCGCGATTTAGGCACCGCCTCTCTAATGACGTTAGTGCGTCTTTTGATGTTTTCCATCAACGCGTGTACATGTTTTTTCTGTTGTTCACAAAGATTTGTACTTACGGAGCTATTCCCGCACAGCTGGTTGACGTAGGCACGTTCCGCTAGAGTGGTCTGGTTTTCCAATTCGGCAAGATCCAATTCCGGGATGATGCTCCAGGTACTGTGATATACCAGTAGTGTCCCCAGTTCCTCGAATAATACTACAGTTTTATTGAGGGGCGTTACTGTGAATGGTTCCGGATCGCCTTTTTCCAAGTGACACGAGGCTAGGAGTAGGATGATTATAGGTAGCATTTTGACCTAGTGAAGAGTTGATGGGTTTATTAGCGCTTTTTATTTTCAATTGGTCTTACTTTAATTCTATTACTTTTGAGCGTAGTTTTTCCCCTTTCGTTTTTCCCTATTTCGATGCAATTCTAAAGGTCTTAATTTTTATTATTCCTTAATCATAATACGGTTTTAGTCTGTTATTGTGAACCATAACCATTTTTTTCGTATCTGGATTTTACGGCCCTAAGGATGCCAGTTACCAGATAGGGTCCTACCCAGACTTGTGAGAGCTTGTGTTTTCTGTTTTCGCTCTTGAGTAGTACCCTGTCGCCAACGTGAAACGTTAGTGGGCGAGCAGCTTTGTCATAGTAATTCTTGAAACGCTTTTTACTCGCTAATATGTTTTTACGTGCCGTGGCGTAAGACCTTTGAAGACCTGACCTGAGGACCTGAGCCGTTACTGTGAAGGTTTGGCTGTTCTCGTCTTCTTTATTTTCCCGTGGAATGCGGGTTAATGCGTCTGCATTCGTATTGTACTTTCCGGGTTTGTATTCGATGTTATAATCGAATTCAGAAAGTTTGTGGTGAAATCTCACCAGTCGGGAAGTAGGGTCTTTAACTTTAAAGACGCCTTTGAGAGGCTTGTGGTCTGTGTAGACCGTGAATTTTCGCCCTTGTAAATAGCAACGAAAAGTGCGTGTGGCCCAGACAATGGCTAGTAACTCCTTTTCAATTGTGGAGTAGTTTCGCTTAGCCTTGTTTAAAGTTAGGTTAAAGGGTTTTGCGAAATCTGGATAGATCAAAAGAGGAGGGGAAATCAGAGAAGTCTTAATTTTTTCGAATGCCTCTAGGCACTTCTCTGTCCAAGTGAACTTTACATCCTTTCGGAGCAAATTCGTTATCGGACGAACTATTTTGGAGAAGTCCTAGTTAAATTTCCTGTAATAGTGGGCAAGACCCAAAAATGATTGGACTTGCCTGACTGTTCTGAGGACAGGGAAGGTTTGGACGCATGCCGTCTTGCTGGGAACTGGAAGTGCTCATTCACTGGAACACTTGTGGCCTAAGTAAACAACTTCTTTTCTTATAAACTGGCACTTCTCTGGCTGCAGTTTTAAGTTGCTCTCTCTCAAACAATCGAAGACTTTGCGGAGCTTTGTCCGCTAAGTTTTTACCGTAGATGGCGATGTCATCTAGGTAAACGAAGAATTCGAGGCCTTAAAGACCTGTTAAAACGAAGTTCATGAGGCGTTGAAATATTGCTGGAGCTCCTTTGAGCCCGAATGGCATACTGTTGAACTCATAATACCCATAGTTGGTGCTAAAAGCAGTTTTAGACCGATCTTTTGGATCGACGAGCACTTGGTAATAGCCATTTGCTAAATCCAGGGTCGTGAAATAACGTGAATGACCTAGTTGGTCAAGGATATCCTCGATTCTAGGCAGCGGGTAGGCGTCGCCTATTATTTTCTCGTTGAGTTTTCTAAAATCAACGACGACGCGCCAACTTTTCTCACTTTTTAGTCCCACCTTTTTGGGGACGACTAGGAGAGGTGAATTCCAAAGGCTCTTGCTCGGTTGAACAATGTCATTTTCCAGCATTTCTCGGAGCTGATCATTTATTACTTTACGCTGTGTTTCTGGCAACCGGTACATCTTTTGATTTATAGGTCCTTGGTCTTGGACTAGAGGTATGTCATGGGTGATTGCGTTGGTATGTGGAAGTCTATCACCCTTGAGGAAAAAGATATCATTGTATTCGTAGCAAAGATGGGATATCGCGAGTTTTTCTTCCGCGTTTAGGCTATCATCCAGGTTGAGATCTTCCTCTAACCTGGCGAGGCGTGGGCTGTGTGTTGTCTCTTCCGGTTCCTCATAATCCAGATATAAATACCTTACGTGTTGTAGAGTGGCCGTCTTGCTAGCGCTCGAGCCTCTGTCATTTTTCAAGTTATTTTTCCTTCCTTTTTTAAACTTATTTACGTTTTCACTTTGGCTCTTATGCATTTTAAAGATTTTCTTGTATTTTATTTGTACGGAATTTTCCGAAGTTTTCTCGCTTATTTCCTTGTTTTTATTCTGCGTTCTTGTTCTTTTGTTGTAGTGTTTGTCTTTATTGGGCATGAGAGATGGTGATTGATTTTCACCGATTCGGGCACTATTAATGCGAGCTTCTTCACTGCCGCTGTTGTATTTGAATCGTTCTTTTTCCATTGGTACTGTCCTGATTTTATCAGGGGCTTGGCTTAGTGGGACTAGTCTGTGGCTGGGACTAGTTGGAGGTTTAGATTTGCACTGACTACTTGAAAGCTGTTGGTGTTGAGGATCCCCATGGTGACTGTCTCATTTCCGGAGGAAAGTAGGGCGTTCGCCAAGAAGACGGGAAGTGAAGTGATGTGTGCCGCTAGCTAGACACGCTCGTAGCTGTCCGCAAAGTTTTTTCTGATTTAATCATATTTTCTGTTTCTCTACCGAGTATTATTCTTTAGTTGATTGATCTTTATTAATTTTCTGATCAGTGCGTGGTGCGGATTATTTTGTATTATTCGGCTTTTATTGTTGTAAACCTTAATATTTTCTTTGCCGCAATGATTGGTAATACCACTACTACAACAGGTGGTGTTGAGACACGCAATATGAAGAGTAAGTGCGCTACATCTAGGATGGGTAGTGTTAGTGCAGTACAGGCCGGTACATCATCGCCGTCTGATGGTATGGCTTCCAAAACAAAAACATCTGTTCCCGTTGTGCTGACTGACAAGTGGTTGGCTGATATCACAGATATGAGAACTCTTCTTGTTAGTTTGAACTCCAAAATGACTGAGATGGGAAACGATTTACGAAAGCAGATGGAGGTGCTGCAGAGCAAATTTGCTAGTGACATTCGCAGCTTGATTTCTTCTTTTGACGCTAAGGTTAAAAAGGAGGTTGAGGAGATTCGTACTTCTTTTAATTTACTCGAGGAGAGAGTGGATTGCATCGAACGTGAGCGAATTTCCACAGATTTCGTCATAAATGGAATTCCATCAACAAATGATGAGAATCTGTTAACCTACATCAAAAATCTATGTCAAATTACCTCAAATAAGTAATATTTTTCGAACTCGCGCGAAAGGTGGTGCTGTTAATTCGTCCATTATTGTTAAGTGCCATTCTACATATGAAAAAAATGCTTTCCTCGGAGCTTTGGCGAAAAAAAGAAAAGTGTCAAAACATCGACTTCTTCGGCTTAGAAAACAACGACGTCTTTCAACCGTCTTCACACAAAAGGGTCTTGAGTATGTACGCTTGGGTGTTGATGGAGAGGCTCACTGCATCACGGATGAACGTGCTCTCAAAAAACTTGTGGCTGCTGTTAACTAGCTTTTTATGAAGATTGATTTTCATTGCGAGTATTTATTGTTTTTCTTAGTCTTAAGATTAGTATTTTTTTTTCTTTTTATATATATATTTCTATTTATTAATGCTATTGGATTTGTTCACTAAACTTTTAACGACATGTTTAACTGAAATGCTACTTATTAACTATTATGATTTAGATATATTAATATTTATTTCTTCTTTTAGATTTGAATTTATGAGCTTTCTTTTAAATAGCTTGCTTCAATTTTTCTCTGCTACGGCCTATCCGAAGGTTTGAGATTCTGTCACTTTAATGCGCAGAGTTTGTTGAACAAGGTTGATGAGTCTAGAAATATCTTTAATTCCTCAATCTTGGACATTATTGGGATATCGGAAACGTGGTTGAAACCTCACGTACATGATTCGTTGGTGTCCCTCGGTGGCTACACATGCTTTAGGAATGATAGAATTGACAGAGTCGGTGGTAGGGTCGCGTTATTTTTAAAAAACAATTACCGCGGAAAAATTGTCGCACAATCTGCACCGGGCTCGCAAATTGAATATATTTTTCTGGATTTCATCGTGGATTCGGAAAGAGTTGTGGTTGGTGTTATATATAAACCCCCACATATTACTGATATTAGCCCTCTGGAAGAAGTTTTTTCAGATCTATGTCGGCAATGTAATCATTAAATCATTGCCGGAGACTTGAACTGTAATTTGCTTCAGGCATGTCATGGTACTAGTGCTTTCCTTGAATTAACGGATTGTTTTGGCTTATCTGTTGTGAATTCGACTTTACCTACACATTTCACGGAGACCTCTTCTACTCTATTAGATTTGTTTCTTGTGTCTAACCCTGGTCTTGTGTTATTTTATAACCAAATTATGTTACCTGCTTTCTCCAGACATGACCTGATTTTAGTTATCTATGATATTAAACCTGGTAATAGTATCGGGCATGATTTCGTGTATAGGGATTTCAAAAATGTGGATTAAATGCCGAAACTTTGGGCAGCGACTGGGGCAACCTTTACCTTACTCCTAATGCTGAATCACAACTGTTACTATTTAATAACAATCTAGATAACCTCTTCAATAGGTATGTTCCACTAAAAAGTTTTTCTGTTACAAATACAAAATGTCCATGGATTACTTCAAGGATTTTAGCCTTAATCGGCAAACGAGACAACGCATACAGAAGATGGAAACGCTTTCGAACAACTTACCTTAGGGATGAATAAGTGAGTGAAAGTGAGCTATCATAGAACTAAATTTAACGTGAAGCTACCTACTAAAAAGCTCTGGAGCAACCTTAAGAGTGCTGGTATTGGGGCTCCTATGAGAGATTTAACTGATGCTGATCCTGATGAGTTAAATTCAAACTTTGCTTCTGCTTCCACGATATCTACCTCCATATCCAATTCAGTTAATATAGCAAATGCCTTTGATAACCTTACATCTTTTGAGGGTTTCTCTTTCTCCGGAGTTAATGCTGAAGAAGTCACGGAAGCTATTCTTTCCATTAAATGCAATGCTGTTGGTTTGGATGGCATTCACCCTAAGTTTGTTAAGTTGATTCTTCCTTTTATTATTCTGCCGCTTACCCATGTTTTTAATACGATTCCGTTAACCTCCACATATCCTTCCCAATGGAAAAAAGCCAAGATTATCCCAATTAGGAAGAATCCTAAGTCAACTATTGCTGAATACAGACCAATATCTATTCTGCCATTTTTGTCTAAAGCGTTCGAACGTATTCTTTACAAGCAGATATTTGTGTATTTGGATAGCAACAGTCTTATTAGTCCTTTTCAGTCTGGCTTTAGATCTCGTTTTAGTTGTACTACGGCGCTCCTAAATGTTACTGATGACATTCGTATCTCGATTGATAATGATAATATTACTGCTCTCGTTGTTTTGGATTTCTCCAAGGCATTTGACAAAGTTGATCATAATATTCTAATTAGCAAGCTTAGTAACATGTACAATTTTCCAAGCCCAGCCTGTAAGCTTGTGGCATCCTATTTATGCGGCAGATTACAAATGGTGAAGTGTAATAACATCTGGTTTTCTTGGAACTTGACATCTGGTTTTCTTGGAACTAACTGTGGTGTTCCACAGGGATCCATCTTGGGGCCACTATTTTTTCAGTTTTTATTAATGATTTGCCTAATACTATTAAATTTTCGAAATTTCATCTCTATGCTGATGATTTACAGTTATATATCTCAATGCCTCTGGGGCTCATTGATGATGGTATAAACAAGCTTAATGAGGATCTCTCCGCTGTCTCTACCTGGACCCAAGATAATAACCTAGTCCTAAATCCTTCTAAATGTAATGCGATTATGATATATAAACATGCTTTGGACACTACCTGTTTTCCGCAAATTACTCTTAATCAGTCCCCTATTACATACAGCACTAGCGTTAAGAATCTCGGTGTCATATTTAATAAAACTTTGACTTGGAATAATTATATCAGTACTATTGTTTCTAAAATATACAGCACCCTTCGCATGCTCTCTGCCTCATCATCGTATACCCCTATTTCCACTAAACTGATGCTCGTTCGGACGTTAATTCTTCCGCTAATTACGTACAGTTGTGAGATATATGCTGGAAGGATGGATTCGGCCTCATCACGTAAACTAAATGTAGCCTTTAATTCGGCTGTACAGTATATTTATGGGCTTCGTAGATATGACCATGTATCCCCTTATATTTGTTCTGTTGTTGGAAGTCCTATCGCATCTTATCTGAATCAACGAATCTTAATACTAGTCTACAATATATTATATTATAAAAAACCTGATTATCTTTATAGTAAGTTCCAGTTTGTTCGTTCTACGCGCACCAGTGCTCTGATCATTCCAAGGTTTACTTGTGTGGTATCTGAGCGTCAGTTTTATGTCCAGGCGGCCAGACTATGGAATCAGCTCCCACCATCTCTCAGGGGGCCAATTAGCAGAGGAAAATTCAGGCTTGAACTGTTCAATCACTTATCTCAGACATTGTAATTTATAAAATTTTTGTAAATTGGCTTTTTGTTATATAACGTCTATTTTAATTATCTTATTCTTACTAAGTACGTTTACTACTTTCTTTTTTACAATAGTCATGCCAACTTATGTATATGGATAATGCTAAAGTTTAGATTCTAATTTTCTATATAACGTATTTATTTTTTTTTCTTTCCAATCTGTATTTTTACAATGAATTATTATTATTTTTTTTTTTTATGTTTACTTTTTTTATTTTACTTAAGCTATTTGTTTTATCATCCTACGCATACTCATAAGATAATGTAAATTTCTTAATTGTGTAGAGGTAAGAATAAATGAATTGAATTGAATTGAATTAAAGACTCCAGCGTCTATCTCTTGAGACAAACAGAGCATTTCTTCCCGCAATCGGAGAGGTATCCTGACTACAATCTGTGACCGTGCAGGTATGCACATGGGTTCTGTTAAGATTACCTGATGCTGCCTTATTTCTCAGGCCCGATCTTAGATAGTCAGCTCTTCCTTATCCTGCTCTTGTGAACGACAACCAGCATTCTCCGATTGAGTTGCCTTGAG
The DNA here is from genome assembly GCA_964036015.1 of Leptarthrus brevirostris. Lineage (NCBI taxonomy): Eukaryota > Metazoa > Arthropoda > Insecta > Diptera > Asilidae > Leptarthrus > Leptarthrus brevirostris. Next base: position 72,956,100 of record OZ038371.1, read on the forward strand.
GACGCTGCAGGTCGACACTTTAACCACTACTGGCTTTGACTGTCCTACAAGTGTTTCTTCTTCGATTGCGTTCTCTGAACAGGGTTCATCCACTGCAAATGTTAGTTTAACATCGAACTCTTTCGGATTAATTTCCGTCCGAGGAAATTTTAACGTCATGTTGGGGCCCTCAACATTGCAGTTTTTAGATAGGAAGTCATTTCCTAATAAGCCGTCGTCGGAAAGGCCAGGGAGGCTTTTCACAATCTGAAACTTACAGGGAATTTTTGTGTTTAAGGTGAAGTTTCCCTGGCAGTTTCCCAGTGTCTTTCCGGCACCAAATGGTGTTTGTAAATCATATGTCTCCTCGGTATTAACTTCTTCGAGGGATTTTTTCTTAATTATACTAACCTCAGCGCCGGTGAATACAACGTGTTGAGTCTGGCCGTTTAGGCCGATATCCTAGGGAAGAGAGACTGTAGGGACACAGGATTCGGGCGACTGAGGGTGCCCTTGTTTTTTGATTGAGGTTTCACTGTCGAGCCGGGGAGTTTTGGGTCGACTGCTCCTCGTTTCCCTGATTCTTCGACTCCCATTTTTGTCTCTGCCGACACTCCTCATCGAGTGACCGCGGCGATCAACAGAATTTGCATTTCAACTTTATGTTGAATACTCTGGGACCAGCCTTTTGGTCCTGTGGTCGTCGATCTGGGGTTCTTTGGGGATTAGTTGAACCTGCGGTTGGCCTGTTGCGGCATTCGCTCGCGTCATGGCCATACTTTTGGCAAATAGTGCATAGGGGGGGGGGGGTGTTTTTGCGGGTGAAACACTCTTCGTAAGTGTGTCCCCGTTTTTGGCAAAAACCGCACTCGAGGTTGAATCTGACATTTGTGGAGCACTAAACTTGCTCGTTTTCCCGGTAATTCTGTCTGATTTGGGAATTACTCCGTGGGAGGTAGGGAAAACGTGGTGACTGAACCTGGAAGTTAAATACTAGGGGGCGTCGGAGCGTAGATCTGTGCTGGCGGGCGATACGTAGTTGGAGTTCTTAACACCGCTCGTATTTGTGTACCTAGGTCAACTGGAGATGGAGGGGAATAGTCTGGGGCTGTTTGAGGTTGCACGAAGTGGGTGCTTTGTTGCAGCTTCTCCATGACCAATGCCTTTTGGATTAGGTCTTCCAACGTGCTTTCTGCGATGGTAAACCGGTATTGACATAGGTGAGCGTTTAGGACCCCGCTACGGAGCGCGTTTTTGGCAAAGTCCTCCAGCTGTACTTTGACAACTGTGCTTGCTGCGGCTCCGTATTTGGTCTCCATCGCCTCCCTACACTGCGTCAGCAGCTGCTTCACTTTATTGGCGAAGACAGAGAGAGCTTCACAGGTGTTCTGACGGGACGTTATTAGTCGATTGACGAGCTCTTGATGTCTTGCGTGGTAGGTAGGCTCGGTTCAGCCTGTCCTCCACGTCTCGTATATTGGTAGGCATATTGGCGGAAAATACTTGGTACACACTTCCGCGTAGCCTGGTCGGCAGTATTTGAAAGAAAGCTGATTGTTCAGCTTCTGTTAGGCATTGGAGAGTCTTTCTACAACAACCCAGGAATGTTTGAAATTCTGACATTAGGTTGTGACTATTTTCTCCAGAGAATAGGGGGACCAATTGAGCAGTTAATTTGGCAACTTTTGCATAATCGGTTGCCATTGACCTTGTTTTAGGTTAATTTCTCGCAGGGAGTCTTGTAGTGATTGGCTGAGGTTTTCCTCAGTTGGGCTTTCCAAATTGTTTTCAGTATTTTCCTCAGAAGGGAGTATGCGCCAGAATTCTTCTAGCTTGGCTTGAAAAAGTGCGGCTTTGTTTTGAAAACGGTCAAGATCTTTTAATCTTTCCTCGCTGGACTTTGTAGTCTGGTTTTCGAGAAGGTTTGAATAAAGAGCCGCTAGGCGTTCGGATTCTCGCGCGGACTTGTACAAATTATTAAAATTATTTGTATGGCTTACTTGGCTTTGATTTACTCGTTGGATGACGGTCCCGCTCCTGAGGATGAGTCCTTCTGAACTTGGTCCTGGTTGTGCTGGGGTGATCTGGTGTTCACTGACCTGAGTTTGGTCCGTGAATACTGGTGACTGGGAACAAGAGATACTGCCTCGATACATCGCAGTATCGATAATTTTCTTCCAATATACCGATATTTGGTATCGATACTTGCAAAACCCGATAAATCCTTTAATAGATATTTTTGCATCGATACTCAGATACTATCGAAATTCTGAACAACTCCTAAGTGATGCCAAATCAGTGCCTTACTGTGTGTATTTCTATTCATTGCACTTAATGTGTTTCTTTATTCGTTCAGAATATTCTATTCCTAATGTTCCTCGAATTTTTATTACTACCGCCGCATTCAGAACGTGCTAATTTTGTACCGAAGTTGTAGATGTAATAAACGGAATAAAACTGTCGGCAATCAAATTAGTATCAATAGGGAAGGAAAAGAAAGTAATAATTGTAAATAAATAGATAATTTATTGTTGGATTATGCCTTTTGCATTCATTTTTAATAATATAAAGAACCGAAACCCAAAAAAATCGTTTATTTAATAATTGCTTTAATCTGACTTCAACTTTCTGGCAGGAATATTCCTTTGTGTTTACATATTTCTTCTACTCCGTTTATTCCGGCGCGTATTCTATTCCTTCTGCTCCTTACACAAGTCGCGTTCGTTTTCTGTAACAGGGATAGATTTATAGAGATGTCAAAAAGCAGGAAACACTCTCTCCTTAGTAAAAACACGATCTGTGGAATTATACCAAAATGAAAGTCAACTATTCTATGTGTGAGTAACATCAGCTGTCCATTGTCATTTTGTATATTGATATAGCGCATTGTTTAATCAAAGTTAACTAATTTTTCCAACTTACGAAAAGAAATCGTAAACTATTTATTCACTTAACTAGTTTTTCGGTTATAAAAATTTTTAAAAACTTGTGACATCTTTCATTTCAGTTACGCACAGTCGCACACAATCAAATTATGAAATCATTCCTAATCTTTCCTTAAATTTTGAGGATATATTTGGAGAAAAATGTTTTTTAAAACACGTTATAATGTTCTTTGTATGTCTAGTCAAATAAAATTAATAATTTATTTCTCATCATCATCTTCCCAACGAGCAGGTTGGCTGTCTCACCCTCACGTACAAGGCTCATATCTGTAAAGGACTATCCTGTATATTCTATAATCTTAATACTAACTCAGAAAGTACTTCATACAAAGACATGTTTACATCCGTCAAGAGCAATTTGCTATACTTTCAAATACAATACCGATATTATCTAAATATCGATATTTTTTTGTCGATAACACTGCATCGGAAGATTTAACTTTTTATAATACCAAATATCGATATATTTTGATTTAATTCCCGTCTCTACTGGGAACCCTGGCGATGTCTTTCTTGAGGCCTCGGGGATTCTGGAGATTCCTCAGTGATGTCATCCAATATCAGCGAAGTTGGGAGGAGTTCTGCTGTCGACTCCTCGATAGGTGATTGTACGGGGGTAGAGTGGTTGTCTTCCGACATAAACCACTACTAGTAACTGGGGTATTGCAAGGGGGGCTTTTGGTCTTCTTTACTTCCCTTGTTTACCGTCTGTTAGAGTTGTGTTGGGGAGAAGGGGGGCTTGTGCCTGCTTCAGCGTTTACCTTTTCCACTCTGCCATTGGCGATGTGTTGATTCTTGTCTTCTTCTTCGGGCTGGGACGGAGCCCACACAATTCCACCGGTGGTGCTGGCTTGCACTTTGTGGAAGCGTTTGGGGTGACTCCTCAGTGCTATTGGCTACCCGGGAGTGCTTAAAGGTACCCCTTTTTGTTCGATGTAGGATAAAGGCTTTTAAAGCTGTTACGTTTGTCTAAAACACGCTTTCCCTATCCTACCGGCTGCGCCAATTGTTAAAACTTGTTATCATCACAAAATGTTCTTATCTAAGTATACTCAACTTTCGTGAATAAATTTCTAATTTTAATTACAAAACTCTTTAAAACAATAAATTTCTCATTCTAAGTACAAACTCTTTAATTAAAATACAAAATGTTCTTATATAAGTCCACTCAACTTTCGTGAATAAATTTCTAATTTTAATTACAAAACACTTTAAAACAATAAATTTCTAATTCCAAGTACAAACTCTTTAATTCAAAATGCAGAATGTTCTTTTCAAAGTACACACAACTTCCGTGAATAAATTTCTAATTTTAATTACAAAACTCTTTACTTTAAAACAATGAATTTCTAATTTTAATTACAACTCTTTAACTTAAAACACAAAATGTTCTTTTATAAATACATTTACCTTTCGTGAATAAACTTCCACTCACAATTACAAAACTCTTTATCCCATAGCAATAAATTTCCACTTGTAAGTACAAAACTCTTTTAGTCAAAATACAAAATGTTCTTTTCTGAGTACACTCCACTTTCGTGAACAAATTTCGCTTTTTCTTTGTTTTTGGCTTTTGCCCTTGATATAGATCGCTGTTATTGGGCAGAGTACTGTAGCTCGTTTTCTTTCCCGCTGATTAAGCAAATTTCTTTTGCTTATCGTATATTGGGCTACCGTGTGAAAGGAATGTCGACGGTAACCCGAGCGCGTTATTTATCATAAGTTGGACTTGTACGAAATCCAACTCATTGAATATTTGTTTGTTTTAATTAATATGTTCCTGAGTTGGATTTGAATATGTTGCAACTTTGTTGCAACAAAATTCGATATGTGAAATCCAACTACATTTTCACACATTTTTTGATTTTTCAAAAGATGCGGGGCCTATTTACGTTGGCGTTCTAGGTTCGTTTATAACTCGGGCACTATTTATCCGAACCCTATCATGTGGGTATTCATTTTTTGTAGAATTGTGAGATCTATTCGAAAATGGGAAAAAAATTTGAAAATGTTGTTAGGTAATTAAATTAAGAGACACTCGTCCATTAACCCCAACACCTCGATCGCGATTTACTCGAATTTCGAATTTCGTTCAATGAAAAATATCCAAAGGAAAGTATAATTGCAAAATGCAGCTTTGGACGTGCTTTCGCAACCATACGAGCATTATAAATACAAAACGCAGCTTTAAATGTTTCACGTGCTTTCGCAATCATATAGGATTTGCTTCACCAAAGTAGAACAAGTAAACAAGAACTTTACTTAGAGCAAGCTTTTCCGATGGCGAAAGCGCGTGAATGTGCTGAGGTCATAATTGGCACACGATCGATTTTGAGGTCTTGGGGGGTCGTGAAGAAAAAGTCGAAGATCAACCGCGGAGTAGTTAAGTTAAAGTTTTGACATTTGTATGGATTGAAATAAAAAGGTTAAAGTTTTGCCATTTGTATGGATAGAAATAAAAAGTTTAAAGTTGAAAGAGTGTCGGTTTGTTTTTCTGAAAAAAACTTCATTTACATTGCATTGATCCGGTCCCGTTCTCAACATTTTGGCGCAGCAGGTAGTGTTAGGTAATTAACTGTTAAAGATAGTGAACTGTTAAAAGTGCATTTGTTCAACGTTCGGAGTGTTAAGTTTGCATCAGCTCTGAAAAATTGAATTAGGGTGGTCGTAAATTGCCTTAATATCCTAATTCTTACAAAAGTGAACTGTTAAAAGGGCATTCATTTTGCGTTCGAAGTATTTGATGTGCATCAGTTCAGAAAAAAGGTGGTCGTAAATTGCCATTTCCCTATTTTTATTTCAAATCGGGGTTAGCAACTGAAGGTGCATCTGCTCCAGGCGAGCACGTATTAACCCCAAAATAACAATAATCAAGAGCGGATCCACATGCAAAGGAGAATTGTCAGTGTCCCAATACTACACACCCCAGAAGGAAGGAGGTTTGCCAGAAGAATCAACTCGCTTTCGCTTGAAGACAGCCTGACATCAGACGAAGAGGAGCAACATACATCACGCTGGAATAGCACCGGAAGGCTTCACCGCTCAGGAAGAACCTATCAACGTAAAATCCAAGTACAATCCAAGAGAGAAAAGTGTGCTGGTAAGCATCCGTCTTCTAAAGAACTAACTGTAGATAGTAACAGGCATTTACTAACTAACTTATTATATGAAAATAAAATGGCTTTAGATTACAATAAGGAAAACCAATACAATAAGGTAAACCCAGTTTATTCGGGAGAAAGTTCCTATCTAAATGATGATCTCGAAATTTTTATAAAATGCTGTGAAAAAGTGTATGAGTGCCTAGTGGGTGATGAAGAAATTGAGTTATTTTTCCGACTAATTCCCACAAAACTAAGAGGTAGAGCATTTTCGGTTCTATGTGGGGAAACTTTCCAAAACTTTAACGAATTGAAAAATCTTTTAAATGTGAAATTTGCAGAAAATAAACCGTACAGAGCTTTGGTAGACGAACTACGATTAATTCACCAAATCCCTGGGGAAACAGTTCATTCGGTTTAAGAATTTATCAGAATTATCTTGCATGTAAAAAACGAGCAGAAAGAGGTCCAAAAAACTGCGAGGCTCTTTTGTGCGATCTTGAGGAAACCGCTATAAATACATTTTTAGGAGGTCTCGTGGACCCAAATCTGCGGTTATATTTCTTGCGAGACAACGAAACTTCCTTAAAAAGCATTCTAGATAAGGCTGACAAAATTGAAGCCAGAGAAAAACAACTTTATCTGCAAAACTATCATTCCATTCTTTCCAACTTTAACCAGCAATGTAATGTTAGCCACACTAAACTTAACGAAAATACGCTAGCAAGTACCCTTGCAACTAACAGTTTTCATTTTCAACCGGACTTAAGTAGCACCCAATTGTCACAGCACCCTAACCAAATGTCTTCCCCTCCAATCATAAAAACTGAGACTCCAAATAATTCTTTTTCTGGTCAATACCCTTCTTTTTCAGGTCAAAGCCGCTTTAGCAATCCTAGAGAAAATAATAATAGCAGAAATTGTCAAAAGTTTAATGCACCAAAAAATGAATATTTTAATACAATGAAATGCAATTATTGTAATCGAATGGGTCATTCTTTCGCACAGTGCCGAGTAAGAAAAAACTCTCCTTTTTGCGTAAATTGTCGTGTTTACGGCCACAATGTACAAAATTGTTCACATGCAGGTGAAGCAATGTCTAATCAGGTTCATTCGTTTAGCAAAACCAATCACGGGGTTTTAATGCAGGTAACAGATGTGCATTTTGCCAACGTCCGACCCACAATGTGCAAGACTGCCGTGCAAAACAAGAATGGGAACGGAAGAACTCTCATTAATATAGCACAAAGTCGGAAAACTAGTTCAGGGCTACCGAAGACACCACGGTCAAAGCCCGGTCAACACATTACAACGGTGTCCATCCCCTATGAACCCAAAATTTTCCATAAAGATTCCCGTGAACATATGTAACAAATCCCAAGTAGAATTGTTAAAAAGGGTTTTACATGTATCCTCTCTAGATAAAATATCATTAAAGACAAAACCAGTACAAGCTGGCTCAATAAGCAGCTCTCCAGTTAAGCTAAGTTTGATCGACGATAAACCTGAGTCTGATGATCTTAAACGAACAGGGAAATCTACATTTTTAGTGAAGTCACACGAAGCAAGTTCCAATGTAAAGACCAAGGAAGCAAAGCATAGGTCTGCTGTAGATTCACAAACCTCGCTCGTAACTCTTACCCTGAAATACGATGAGACTCCGAGAGAAATTCGTATTCCGGCTAGAACAGAAAAAGTGATCCAAATACCCACTGAAGCAGTAAGTGACATGGTCTGCTTATCCCAAGAAATTAGACCTGGTGTTTTTCTTCCAAATTGTTTAATTCGTCCCATGGATAAAAGGATTACGGTGAGTCTCCTTAATACAACAGAAGTTGAGCAAAGATTCCATAAAATTAACTTACGCTTATTACCTGTGGCGGATTTCATCGTACATAAAATAAAAGATGTTCCAAACCAAACATACCTAAAAGGGCGCCACAATGAATCCAAAATCAGTTCCAATACAAGCATAGAAAAAGAGGTTATTCATAACGGTCTCAATCCAGAGGAACAAGACGCTTTACTTTCAATTTGTAAAGAATTTCATGAAATTTTTTACATGCCAGGAGATAAATTAACCCACACTAATGTTATCGAACACACAATTCCTATTAAAATTGACCATCCTCCTATTAACCAAAAAATGTATCGCAATTATTAAGGACCAAGTGCAAGATATGCTAAATAATGATATTATCGAACCTAGTAAAAGTCCATGGAATTCGCCATTGCTTGTGGTTCCAAAGAAAGACGGGGACCAGGGAGAGAAAAAGTGGCGTGTTGTAGTGGATTTCAGAAGACTTAATTCAATAACAATTGGTGATGCTTTCCCCTTGCCCAGAATTGAAGATATCCTTGACCAACTGGGTCATTCCCACTATTTCACGACACTTGATTTAGCTAGCGGATATCATCAGGTTTTGGTTAGCGAGACTGATAGATCAAAAACAGCATTTAGTACCAATCTGGGACATTATCAATTTAAACGAATGCCTTTTGGACTATCAGGAGCACCAGCAACATTCCAACGTCTAATGAATTACATTTTAGCGGGGTTGCAGGGTTTCAAGTGCTTCGTCTATTTAGATGATATTGTTATATACGGCCGAAACTTAACTGATCACAATCAAAAATTAAGGGTAATTTTTGAGAAACTTCGTGAAAGCAATTTAAAACTTCACACAAGCAAATGTCAATTCTTAAGAAAGGAGGTCATTTACCTTGGACATATATGCACAGAACGAGGAGTTTTCCCAGACCCGTCGAAAACCAAATGTGTCCAAGATTTCCCGACCCCACGTACGGTTCGGCAGGTGCAATCTTTTCTAGGTCTATCGAACTATTACAGAAAGTTCAGTAATACCGATTCTGATACCGGAAATCTCCTGAACCAAGCAGATTCCAGTATTATATCTTTGACTTAGCCAGAAGATATAAATACCGTTCTGAAGGATTTCCACAACTCTGCCCTTGGAGGTCATAAAGGTGTGTATAAAACATACAAACGAATTAAAAACCAATATAGGTGGAAAAATATGATGAAAGATATCAACGAATATGTGAAGAAATGCTTAACTTGCCAAAAGAACAAATCTGGGAAACAGACAAAAATGCACATGATGATTAGTGACACTGCTCAAAAGCCATTCGAAAAGGTTTACTTAGATATCGTGGGACCTTTACCTGTTTCCGAGAGGGGTAATAAATATATACTTACGTTTTTAGATTATTTGACTCGTTTCTTTGATTGTTTTGCCATTGGTGATGCCGAGGCTATAACAGTTGCAAATTCTTTCTATAAAAACATAATTCTCCGTTACCAAATCCCTAAAAAAGTTATTGCAGATCAAGGTACTAATTTTACAAGCACCTTATTTAAAGAAGTATGAAAGCTCTTAAAAGATAACAAGCCTGAAAAGTGGGATGAATGGTTAGCGGAAGCTGCGTATGTCCACAATAACACCATCTATGTTGGAACAAAAACGTCACCAATGGAAGCACTCTATGGTTTTGGTAATCCAGTCCCGACAAATCTTAAACAAGAACCGGAACCAATTTACAACTTTGATAGTTACTGCAACTATATCAAATATAAAATGCAAAAGGCACATAAAATAGCTCGCGAAAATCTTATAAAAAGTAAGGAGGTGTCTAAGAAATATTATAACCGCCACACAAACGTAATCAAACTGCATATAGGTGATCAAGTTCTCCTACGAAATGCACAAAAGAAACACAAACTCTCACCTATATGGACAGGACCAAATGAGGTGAAAAAGGTCGATAATGACATAAATTGCATTATCCAAATCGGGAGAAAGTTACGGCGTGTTCACAATAATCGACTTAAAATATTTTAGGAATAACTAAACTACTTTTCTTTCATAAATACTACAATAGTATCTATAGTTAAGGTTTATTTTCAGGAACAATGCTGCTCCTAGTATTACTTTGTATACCGTCGACTTTTTGCATACGTCCCGAAATCCAGCAACTGAGCAAATGGGAAACGCTTTAATATACCAAGGCAAATGTACCTTAATAACCGAAGTAAATTTAGCCAATGAAACTGAGGTAATAGAGTTTATTGAAAATTGTGATAAAGTTGTCACTGAAATGTGTAATTTTTTAATAAGTAATGGACATAAAAATAACTCATGTACGTATTGGCATACAGAAATTACTAGGACAGTTAGAATAATAAGAGATAAGATAGATAGCAGACAATTATATTCAGTCAAGTCTAAAATGAAAAGGGAAATTCTTGATGGCATTGGTTTTTATTCGGAACAATGGATGATATGGACGCTGCAAATATTTATAAACGCCTAAAAACACTTGAAACTGATGACAAGGAAAATTTACATTCAATATCAAGGCAAATAACTGTTGTTAAATCAAGATTTAATACAGTAGATAGCATTTTGAAAAATCTGACCCACCACCAAATTGATTTGGAGCGCAGGTTGGCACACTTTTCTAGTAAGTTAAGTTTGGAATTGCAAAACATTACGGCTGAGCTTCAAATTGTTCATATCCAAGCACAGTTTAACGAAATTACAATCCTCATGTTACTTAAATTAAAAAAAATTTACTTTCATCTCGTCGAAGAGAACACCGTCTTTACAGCTCTACACAAAAAAAATTACACCCAGCAATTCTATCGGGCAAGATCTTCTCAAAAGTTATCAAGAAATAACAAAAACAGAATTCGGTCACCCATTATTGAACGACCTCTCTGTATTGAGTCAAGTAATTGACGTGGACTACTTACAAACTAATAATAAATTCCTTATTCGTATAGAAATTCCTCTAACGGAAACTACTGATTATACAATAAATAAAATTTATCTCCTACCAATACCCATTTCAAAAACACGCTTTTATTTCCTAGATATTCAAACGGATTATATACTTAAGAATACTAGACAACGACATTATTTGGAGTTTTCAGAACAAGATTTTAAGGAACAATGCACGTCCTACACATCGGCAAATTATACACACATAAACGTATGTAAACAAAATCAACCTAAATTTATAGGACAAGATAAAAATAATTGTCTTATAAATATATTTGATAATCCATTCATATTTCCTGCCCTCATCAAACTACAGAGCTAAACAGAGATTTTCTTATTAAAATGAAACAAAAAAATATGTGGCTCTATTATTTCCAACAAGAAATTAGTATCATGATTCGCTGTAAGGGAAAAAGTTTTCGTGAAACGTTACACGGTCAGGGAATTCTTACTCTGATAGAAAGTTGTTCTTATCAAATGGGTGCGTACGAAATATCATTCGAAGCGCATTACGAACAAACCGTTCCTATTAGGGAACCAGAACACTACAATATCCCCAAATTAAGAATTAGTCCAAATTTCTTAAAGAGCATTGAAGGGCCTAAATTCGAAACTTTTAACTCTGACATAGTACACAACAGCGACTACTTAAATGCTCTCAAGTCAAGTAGTAAAGCATTAGACGAGTTAGAAATAGAGGTAAACCTAATTAAATTAACACGAGACTCCAAGCAACGAAGCATCCAAAGCCACGTCAACTCTGCGATATGTGCCCTGTTCATCCTCTCTTTTATCGTAATGTTTGCGATTTACTATCGAAAAAGATTACTTAAACGAAAAATACCGGTTCACGCAAACTCACAGCTAGTGGTTAGCTGTCCCCACCAAGAACCAAAAAGCTCTGAAGTTATAGAGGAAACAGTAGATCTCCATAAAATATCCAAAGCCACAACCTCAACTTCCGATGATTCACCCATCGTCAAATAAGAAAATAAGGTCATTTAGGATTAAAATTTAGGACATGAAATGATAAGTAAATAAAATGTTTATAAAACAATAATGTCCAAAGCAGTCAGCTAAAATTAAATTTTTTTTTTCAAATGATGTGTTGTTTACAAAAAAAAATTGTTTCGGTTGTAAAATTAATTTAAGTTTATCTCTTTTTATGTAGCATAAAATGTATGTAATGTAACGGCTTAAAAATTCTTTACACATTTATTAACAAAAAGAAAAAAAAATTGTAGTTGGTTTCATTAATATATATATTATACAAAAGTATGTAAAATTAACAATTAATTAATTATTAACTCTCTAAGTTTTCAAAATGTAACCTCTTGGAAAGGAAAATATTCCCAGAGTAATATTTTCCTTTTTTATGTGGGTGAGGGATGTTAGGTAATTAAATTAAGAGACACTCGTCCATTAACCCCAACACCTCGATCGCGATTTACCCGAATTTCGCAATAGTGCGGAAGTTCAATGAAAAATATCCAAAGGAAAGTATAAATGCAAAATGCAGCTTTGGACGTGCTTTCGCAACCATACGAGCATTATAAATACAAAACGCAGCTTTAAATGTTTCACGTGCTTTCGCAATCATATAGAATTTGCTTCACCAAAGTAGAACAAGTAAACAAGAACTTTACTTTGAGCAAGCTTTTCCGATGGCGAAAACGCGTGAATGTGCTGAGGTCATTATTGGCACACGATCGATTTTGAGGTCTTGGGGGTCGTGAATAAAAAGTCGAAGATCAACCGCGGAGTAGTTAAGTTAAAGTTTTGACATTTGTATGGATTGAAATAAAAAGTTTAAAGTTGAAAGAGTGTCGGTTTGTTTTTCTGAAAAAAACTCCATTTACATTGAATTGATCCGGTCACGTTCTCAACATTTTGGCGCAGCCGGTAGTGTTAGGTAATTAACTGTTAAAGGTAGTGAGCTGTTAAAGTTCATTTGTTCAACGTTCGGAGTGTTAAGTTTGCATCAGCTCTGCAAAATAGAATTAGGGTGGTCGTAAATTACCTTAATATCCCTAATTCGCAGGGGTTTTGGTGAGCTGTTATGAGCCTGTTTACCAGTTCCTGGTTAGTTTCTCTGGGAAGATATGCCGCGTTTAACCTTGCTTCGACTTCTTGAAATGTTGTCGGTACATCAGAGGCCAACAGTTGATATGCTCCTCCACGAAGTCTTGTGGGGAGGATCTTGAGGAAAGCGTCTTGCTCCCCTTCAGAGAGACACTGTTTGGCCTGGCGGCAGCAACCCAGGAATGTTTGCAACTCTGATCCGAGATGCGGGCCTGGCTCACCTGAAAAAATAGGCACCATTTGCACAGTTAACTTAACAATTTTTGTATAATCGGTCGCCATAGTGGAGTTCTGATTCGAGTCGGTGTCGGGCGAGTCTTGTGCGAGAAATCGATTTAGACCCTGTTTTAGGTTGATTTCTCGCAGGGAGTGTTGTAGGGATTGTATGAGGTTTTCCTCAGTTGTGCTCTCTAAATTGTTTTCAATATTTTCTTCGGGAGGAAGTATGCGCGAGAATCCGTCTAGCTTGGCTTGAAAGAGTGCGGCTTCCTTTTGAAAGCGCTCCAGGTCTTCCAATCTCTCCTCGCTGGACTTTGTATTCCGGTTTTCGAGGAAGTTAGAATAGAGAGTTGCTAGGCGTTCGGATTCTCGCGCGGACTCGTACAAGTTATTAAAATTATTATATTTATGGCTTACTTGGTTCTGATTTACTCGTTGTAGGACGGTCCCGCTCCTGAGGGTGAGTCCTTGTGAACTGGGTCCTGGTTGTGCTGGGGTTTTCTGGTGTTCACTGACCTGCGTTTGGTCGGTGAATATCGATGACTGGGAACCCTGGCGTGTTTCTTCCTCGCCGATCTCCAGGTCCAGGGAGGTTATGAGGAGTTCCTCTGTCTTCTCTTCAGTTGGTGAATGAGGGGGAGTAGAGTGTGTGTCCTTGGACATGAAATCCTGCTTCTTGGCGTTGCAAGGGGGGCTTTTGCCCTGCTTACCGTTCCCTTGTTTGCAGTACTACAGTTGTGTTGGGGAAAAGGGGGGCTTGTGCCTGCTTCTGCGATTCCCTTTTCCTACTTGTTACTGGTGCTGTGTTGATTGGTGGTGTTGAATTGGTGTCGTCTTCTTCGGGCTGGTACGGAGCCCACACAATTCCACCGGTGGTGCTGGCTTGTACTTTGTGGAAGCGTTGGGGTGGCTCCTCCGGGCTATTGGCTACCCGGGAGTGCTTAAAGGTACCCCTTTTGTTTCGAAGCAGGATAGAGGCTTTTAAAGCTATTACGTTTTTATAAAACACGCTTCCCCTATCCTACCGGCTGCGCCACTTTTTGTTATGTTTATTTTTAATCACTTTCGCGTAATGCGTTGCAATGTGTTCAAACACCTAGATATCTAAATTCTCGGACACTTTGGATAATGTACAGGTACTTCCTAAAATTTCTTTCTTTTAAACAAGTCTCTTTTTTTTAATTCCCTTTTTTTATTTTATTTAATCATCCTTATTTACTTAATACAACATTTACAACAATGCTTTGTTTTTGCAACTTGTAAACAATTCACACATTTTAAATTTCCAAATTATCAAAAATTTTAAGCACTATGTTCTTCCTAAATTTTAAAACCTTTTACTTAATTTACTTGATACAATTCTTTCAGCAACTTGTAAACAATTTACACTTTTTTAATTTCTAAATTATCAAAATTTTAAACACTATGTTCTTCTTAAAACTTTAAAGTCTTTTACTTAATTTACTTGATACAATTGTTTCAGCCACTTGTAAATAATTCACTCGTTTTTAAATTTCTAAATTATCAAAATTTTAAACACTATGTTCTTCCTAAAACTTTAAAGTCTTTTACTTAATTTACTTGATACATTTTTTTCAGCGACTTGTAAATAATTCACACATTTTTAAATTTCTAATTTACTTGATACAAATTTTTTTGTTTTCAAATACTCCCGAAGCCAAGTTATCGGCAACTTGTAGACAATTTATAGGTACTTAAGAAAGCGACTTACGACGACCGCGACTAGAACAGAACTCTTCAATTATTCCTTTTTGAAATACTTACGACCGATCTACATGAAGAAAAGCTTTCGTACTTTTTCTTCGTTTTTTAGCTTTTGCCTCATGGCTGTGGGCAAAGCCGCTGTAGATCGTCGTTTTTCGCGCTGATTAAGCAAATTTCTTTTGCTTATCGTGTACTGGGCTACCGTGTGAAAGGAACTTTGTTGCAATGCACTCGGTGTAGGAAATCCAACCCATTAAATATTTATTGGTTTATTTTATTTTTTATGTGTTTTTGAGTTGGATTTGAATATGTTGCAACTTTGTTGCAACAAAATTTGATATTTGAAATCCAACTCATAAGAAGACATTTGACGATTTGTTTTTATAAATGTCAGATTGGATTCGTTAGAATTCGGCTTATCTTAAAATAAGCGAATCCAATCTGCAACATTTCCTAGTTCGGTGTTTCCTTCCCTCGTAAAAATAAATCCCACAATTTATGTGGGCTCAACCGGGATTTAGTGGAGGAAAGAAAATTAACCTAAAAAAGGAAAACGTGTACAACGATAAAAATTTGCACAGTACGACGAGATCAGTATGCTCTTCAGTGGAAGCAGCGTAAAAAAGCAACGAGGGATTGGACTAATTTACAAAAGAATGCTTCTGAACACAGAAAGCAACAAGGTACTGTACTAAAAAGCAACGATGGATCAATTTTTCTTCGCATGTAAGATGCATCAGCAATTTTTAAAATTAAAGAAGAAAGGAAGGTAAAATTAAAGGAATAAGTTTTGTCAGTACAATGGTAAGAAATTTACTTTTCATTTCGTGAAGGATTTGCATGAAAATTTGAAGGCATAAAAATCTTTTTCTGCAAGAAAGTTATTGGAATCTAAATTAAAATATCTTACTGAAATAAAATTTGAAAAGAATTCCTCTTAGCAATCCTCTGTTCGTCATTACAAAGTTTTAGCTCCGGCAGAAAAAACGTTAAACCTGGAATAGAAAAACCAAAAATGTTCAAGGTTATATCTGCAATAAAACAAAACAAAAGGGCCATAAATTCTTTTCGGCCTGGGTAGAAAAACCTCAAAGAGCAACTTAACAGTACTGAACTGGAGACAGACGGAATTAACAAAACAATAACAGACATGCAAAGAATGTTACAGCACGGAAATAGCAAGTGCAAAGTGCATTTCACCCCGCATTGATCGAACAAAGCAGGACACTCGGTTTTCGGGAACAGTGAATTTTAATGAGGATGGAAGTGCAATTAACAATAACGGAAGACTGTCTTGTCTGAGGCACGGGCATGTTCCTTTTCATTCGCAGACGTTAGTAATTCTTTACAAGAATTTAGTTGTGAAAGTTCAATGACTTCTCAATTTTTATGAATTGGACTGAATTAGAGAAATTCACTTTTGTGAAACGATTATTGATATGAACTGCTCAGCTTGCGCTACGTTCCAGAACAGGATTAAACTCGTGGGACAATATTAAAGAGTTCTTACTAGATGCGTTCCGTGTAAAAGTCAATAGTGCTGAAATTCATCAGAAGTTAGCGTGAACTGGCTGCTCGAGGAAGGGTAGAGAACGAAGCACTAATGCAGTATGTCATCGATGGATAAAATGGTCATCTATCAGAAAAAGGTTTGTTGTGTAGTTGTACTAACATCAATGATTTTAGAATTAAATTAGACATGTTTGGTAAATTTTGAGAGAAACTAATGCATAGGAAAATGCCCGGTATGAATTAAGATAGTAGTAGAAAAGTTGATAAAACTGTTCGTTCTTTTAACTGTGTTAAACACTCACCGCCTTCACGGCTAGAGTGAAACAGTTGCTGGCCCTCTGCAAAGAGGTCGCACAAACTAAATACGGAGCTGCGGCCACTCCAGCTATAACAACGCAGCTGGAGGACTTCGCGAAAAACGCAGTCCGCAGTGGGGTTACGAATCCGCACCTTTGCCAATATCTCCTCACCGTCACCGACGGCACGCTCGAGGCGCTGATCCATAAAGCCCTCGACATGGAGAAACTACAGCAGGGCGCCCAGTTCACGCAAACCACAACAACCCAAGGTTTTCCTAATCCGGTTGTTGTAGAACAAGGCTCAACTACGCCGGTCGCTATGGACCCCACTGCCAGAATACGGGCATTCCATAGAACCCCATATACACCTGCTCGCAATTTTCCACAACAAACGTTATACAGACCACCGCCACCACAAAATTTTCGCCGACCGACTTCGCTATATACGACTCCACCTTAACGCTCATCTCCCCCACAAATCGACTACCGCCGCCAGAACCTCGACCAGTTAAGGTCAAACATCACCTGCAACTTTTGCCAGCGAAGAGGTCACACTTACGCCGACTGATTGTAGAAACAATCGCCAGGTTCCGGGCCCGAGTAACCAGGCAAGGCTCCCCGAACGACGGATTCAGGATCAGCAACCTTCCGCTGGTCCTCGAGTTTTTAACATAAAACTCTAAAGCAAGTTCTGCAACCGTCGCGGCCATTCCATAGAGGAATGCCGGCAAAAACAAAAATGGGACGCCAAGAGCCAGGGAAACGACGAGCAGTCGACCGAAAAGACCCCGGATCGACACTAAAATAAAAAATTTTAACAAAGGGTCACCTCAGCCGCCCGAACCCTGTATCCCTACAATTCGCCTTCCGTTGGATATTAGCCTGAGCGGCAATACCAAACTTGTAGTAGATACTGGCGCTGAGGTTAGTATTATAAAAGAGAAAGCAATTAAAAATCCCGAAGACATAAATGCCGGAGAAACATATTTACAAACACCATTTGGTACCGGAAAGACGCTGGGAACATGCCAGGGCAATTTTACATTAAAGAATAACATTCCCTGCAATTTTCAGGTAATAAAAAACCTACCCGGCCTTTTCGACGAAGGCTTGCTAGGAAACAACTTCCTAGCAAAGAATTGTAACGTTGAGGGTCCGAATAAGGCATTGCGATTCCCTCGAACGGAAAATAACCCTGAGGAGTTTGCTGTTCCATTAACAGCTGCTTTCGATAACCTGTGTTCTGAAAAAGTGGTCAAAATGAATACCCGAACGGATAGCGCAGAGCCCCCAGAAAGGCCGATCTGACAATCTGTGGTACTTCAAAAGTTTCTCAAGAGGAGAACAATGACCGCCGAACACTGGGAAGCGAGATGGACAAACCGACAGAGTGATTTGACCTGCGAAATGAGGCAGCAACAAATACAGTTGAAAGAGCCTGTATGCATACCTGCTAGGTCACAGATCATAGTCGAGGTTCCCTTGCAGCTGCAGGAAGAGATGCTCTGTCTATCAAGAGAAATAGATCAAGGAGTCTTCCAAGCGAATGGCCTACTCCCCGCTGGTTTAAAAGCAGTGTCTGTTGGAGTTCTCAACACACACAATTCACAAGTAGTTCTGACTAACATTAGTCTGCATCTAGACCCTGTCCACAACTATACCGTCGTCCAACTGAAACAGGATTATGAGGAAATAAACAATCAGGAAACCCCGAAAAACGGAGAACGCGCTGAGGATGCTCACCTGAAAACCAGGAATTACGGTGACTCGAAACCACCAGCACCCACGCACAAAGGAAATATAAGGAAACACAGGAACCAAAGGAAAGGAAAACCCAATAAAACCATAAGCCTCTCAAAGGTGTCTTTAATGTTAAAGACCCACTTCCCGTCTGGTGAGATTTCATCACAAACTGTCCGAATTCGATTATCAAATCGAATACAAACCAGGAAAGTACAATACGAATGCCGACGCGTTAAGCCGCATTCCACGGGAAGTCAGCAAAGACTCAGATGGCCAACACATAATAGTAAAAGCGCAAGTCCACCATAAAATGGATTCGGACTCGGAGGATGAAATAACCTCCATTCGCAAAAATCGCCTAAAATGTAACGCAGTGACCCGGGCTCAAGCGAAAAACGCTCAAACAGAGTCTAAAAGCCCCGAAATACGGGATCACACGCCTCGCGAAAACGATATAATTCCATATATAGAAGAGGTCACTACAGAAAACCCGCCAGATACTAATCCGCTAGTTGACGATAAACCCAAGCCCCCTGAAATAATCACAAGCCCCAAGGAGATACCAACTATCTTACATGATTATCACGACTCTCCTTTTGGCGGCCATCAGGGCGTAAATAAAACATAAAAGCGGATTCGAAGTAAGTACTGGTGGAGGCACATGCTTAGCGATATTAAGAAATACGTTAAGCGTTGCTCAAAATGCCAAAAAATTAAGGCATCACCTCAGTATAAAATGCCGATGGTCATCACGGACATTGCAGAGCAGCCCTTCGACAAAGTCTATCTCGACATTGTTGGTCCACTCGAGGAAACTGACTCCGGAAACAAGTACATCTTGACTTTCCAGGATAACCTCACCAAATTTGTCGATTGGCACGCCATACCTAACGGGGAAGCCGTCACAGTAGCGCAAATCTTCTTCGACGAAATCGTCGCGCGCTACCGCATCCCCAAGCGAATAGTCACTGATCAAGGAAGCAACTTCCTTAGTGACCTGTTCAAAAAGGTATGTAAATTGCTACGGGTGAAGAAGTTACAAACCTCTGCCTACCACCCACAGTCAAACGGCACACTGGAACGTGCACACAGGCCGTTAATTGAATACTTTCGTACTATAGTGGACGAGAATCCCAAATCATGGGATCAATATCTGCTAACCGCTGCATTCGTGTACAACAATAGTGTACACGACGGAACGAAATTAACTCCCATGGACTGCCTTTACGGCTTCACAGCGGATGTTCCGTCAAATTTAAAACAAGACCCTGAACCCGTGTATAATCACGAGAGCTACTATCAGATCCTACGATACAAGCTCCAAAGGTCTTATGCCACGGCACGCAAAAATCTGCTCGCTAGCAAACAACGGTCGAAATTATACTACGACAAAGCTGTTCGACCCCTATCGTTTCACATAGGTGACAAAGTCTTACTCAAGAGCGAAAGTCGAAAACACAAGCTCTCTCAAATCTGGGTAGGACCATATCTGGTAATCGGTATAGCATCATCAGTGAATACAACCCTAAAAATGGGCAAACGTACAGTTACGGTTCACAACAACCGTCTTAAGCCGTTCTATGAATAAATAATTTCAATTGAAAATTTTTTTTAACGCGTCGTGGCGTGCTACCACACACAATCCACGATTGAGATGAAGATCGTCACGCAAAGCCAGCACAAAATCAAGAAAGGCAAAACGAAAAAGTCCGTTAACAACTCGGTCCAATCGGGTCCAAACCAACCTCAATTAAAAATTTTTTTTTCTTCTTATAACCTTTCTAAATAATTTCAAATCACTTAAAGTAAAGACTCCTACTCCACCTATTAAACGTGCTTAAGGCTATGAAGTACCAGGCAAAGGGACTTCACTATCTTTTGCATGGCAACTCATAATTAAAAGAACGACTTCTACTAAAAGTCGAACCTTAAAACTACGAATTCAAACCAACTCTTGTGAAATTTCATCAGAGATTGAATCACCAAAAATCCCTCTCTTTAATGTTATATCTAGCAGTTCCTCCTGGTGGTTCCGTGCCTTGAAGTCTTCCTCCTCCTTAGTCATATTTTCTACAGCACAAAAACTTTAAACACCTCTATATCTGGTAGTTCCTCCTGACGGCAATCTGAATTGCTGTTACGCCCTACTTGGCCTCTATCCCCGCGAATAAAAAGGGGATGATTATGATAACATTTTCTTTAAATGCCTAGCAAAAGACCCTCAGTCTTACCTACTTTGCATAACGCCAAACCTTTTCACTTCGAGCAAGCATTATCTTCTAGTTTCTTTCTTTTCCCGCCCCAAGGCTGGGACAGAAACTCCTTCCTGGTAGTCCCATGCCTTGAGGTCCTCCTCAACTGCTTTCGAAATACTGAATTCAACAGTAGATATCAAAGCGACTACCCAAAGGTAACCCACTATTATACCCACTTCCAGTAACTTACCAGAAAATTCTTCCTGGTAGTCCCGTGTCCTGAAGTCGACCTGCGGATATAAAAAATCCGAATCAAACAATTTCAGAACACTACACTGGAAAATACATATGAAGTGTACGTAAAGTAAATTACAACACTGGCGACAAATTAAAAACAAAAATCGCCATATTTTAAAAATTCCTAAATATGGCTCCACTACATTACCAACAACAAGGAATTGGCGTTAGAGCCACCTTTACCACCCTCGCCTCCAGGGCTTCAACAGGTATCTCTCCTGACAGCCTTCGCCCTGAAGCACACCAGCGGAGATACAACATTCGCTGGAAACCACTTTAGGGAAAATCTACGCTTGGTAAATAAGAAAATTAATTTAGAAACCTCCATTAACCATATTCCTCTCCCCAGGTATGATACAAAACGCTATCATCCTCGGACTAATCATGTCCACTATGGGAAGTAGTGCGTCGGAGACATACTCGGTGAACCCACTCTACAATACAGGAGTGCTATTCGAGGATTTAGGAAGCCTCATGGTTTACCACTCCACATGTAATATCCTCACGGAATTGGACCTGACCGAGTTGGACAAGCAGACAACGATTGCGGAACGAGCTGAACACTACGTGCATCAACTATGCGGAAACAACACCGTAGGAGACCTCTGCGAACTCCAGCAAAAACACATGCACGCGTTGATGGAAAATATCAAACAACGCACGAAGGTAATTAAACAAGCTGTTCAAAAATCTCGCAAAACGAGATCTATCTTTGACGGCATCGGAAACGCCATGCACTACCTTTTCGGAACCATGGATAGTGCAAATGAATGCGAAGTCTACAGTCGCCTGGATGAGTTGGAAACTAACCATCAGGTACTCGCTGATATGGAGAAACAACAAATCAGTGTAGTCAAGACTGCGCTTAATACAATTCAAAAAATTTAAATTCACTGGTCGAAAGACAACGGCAAATAGCCTATCAGATAATTGATTTGTATAATTCAACCGACAAACTCGTAGCAAGGCAAATGAGACAGGAAATAGTCTCTAGTCTGTTGCTGCAAATGGTAGAAATTGAGTTCCGACAGCAGGCGCTACTGGATATAATAACCTCTAGCCGAAATTACCAAATTAAAGGGGCGATCAGCAGGGGATGCCCTGCTGATCGCCCCTGATTCACTCCTTGAGATTTATCACAAATCTCACGCTACGTGTTCAAAGGCCCAGAATTGTCTATCAATTTTCTATCAGACGGCTGAATTACGGACACACCTGTTGCAATAAAAATTGGTAATCAGAATTACATTACCAATGTTCAATCTTCCAAAAATGAAGTTGCAACGAATCAGGTGCTTCCCTATACATACGGAAGCAAATCATTCACTAGTCCCGGAAGTAGAATATTTCCATATAGCGAGTCAACTTTCGACTCAGGAATTTCTATTACTTAAACCGGAGAACATGAAAGCATATCGGAAATTCACTCGAGATGTCGAGGAGGATACTTACGCTGGTCTGCTGAATACACCGATAACAAAGGCAACACAAACGGATGAATGCGTGATCAAGTTGCTCTTCAATCCCCTGAATGAAAACCCTAGCTGTTCGCTAAAGGTGCAAATACCTCCCAGGGACACTTTAATTAAATTAAATAGGCCCAATTCCTGGCTGTATGCATTGAAGACAACAACCATTGTGCATATGACATCCACCCAACAATTGCTCACGCATCGCCTCTCTGGACAGGGAATCTTGGTCATTAACCAACCCTGCCACTTACAAATAGGACCGCATACCATATATTACGAGGCTGAAAACAAATGAAACGGCAAATGAATTAGATTCCTTCATGGCTAAATACGAGCAGCATTCGAGGACGAAAGTAGCATATACAAAGTTACTACTAGGTGACAACACTAACGAAAAGTTGCACGAGAGTACGCAATCATTGGACCAAATACAGGCCAAAATACAGGAGTTAAATCTACACTCCCGGGTGAAAACACTCCACCTACTCTCGACAACTTCGTTGTCACTTACGGGTCTAATGCTGCTGTTCATCGTCATTTACATGACAGCCAAATACGCCATACCTCCACTAAAGGCATGGACTACGCGGCGTAATCAAACGCCCATGCCCGAAATCCCCTTAGAAGAGGCAGTCTCAGAACCAAAAGAGCGGCCTCAACGGCCACAAACACTGCCCAGGGCACGGTCCATTCAACTGGTCTAAACAATGGACACAAATAAATTTGAAGGAGGCCAAGATAAAATTTATTAGAGACTCCTAGATTAATAAAGAAACCTAAATAGTGTACAGAAAATAACGTAAAAATTTACGCGCCATGGAGTACTACCACAATCATTGGTAGAAAAAATACCGAAGCGCAAGGCAAGTACTAACCGCTTTCCTAACCGGGGGTAAAAACATTGAACAAAGGAGAAAATAGTAAGAAATAAAGTAAAAATTTACGCGCCGGGGAGCACTACCACAAACGACGGTCGAGAAGAGACCCGTAGCGCGAGACAAGTACTAATATAGATAACTATAAGGAAGTCTAAGTACAATAAATATTAGCGTCAATAACAGGAATGCGCGTCGGATGTGTTACCACAAACTACGGTTGATGAACACAATAACAAAAACCAAACAACGTCGCAAGTAAAGAATTACAACACAAAAATGAAATAACACAAACAAAGAAAAACCCTACATTAGTCTGAAAAGAAAAACCCAAAACTACAAATAAGAAGTCGATATAATTGTTAATTTTCATTATTGTTTATTTAAAAAGAAAATTTGTTATTAAAAAAAAAAGAACAAATGGTCCAAGTGCGGATGTGGTGAGGCATTGGAGCATTGAGGCGTTAAAGCACAGTCACCAGGCTTCCTCCTCCTCTGTGCCCTCTCCCTCATCGATAGCGGTCTCACCCTCGGGGTCGGAGGCTGGGCTAAGGGTCCACTGTTCCGGAGAGGCAACGGACTCCTCGGGGCCCGGTGAACGGCCTGCTGATTGGTTGCGCCCTTGGGGTGGGATGGGCGAGAGATACGGAGGCAACAGGGTACAGTCGAGACAGGGGGCCATCCTCCCAGAAATCATCAACCTTCCGCCTGGAAAAAACGGAAAAATCACAGTAAGTGAAAGATGTTTTGGGGCTTTAAACAAAACTTACCAGAGCTGTTCCAGGTGTCCCCATGATGCGATAAGTAGAGGTCGATGAAGTGGCAGGAATCCACCCCGCCCAGACTGACACAGCGCGAACGGCCTTCGGGAGGGGACCACCACAACCGAACGACATCAGCACACTTGGAAATAACTCGAATCATGCGCCCCGTCAGAAAAATGGGCCCTTGGGGGGCCCAACGACCAAAACCAAGCTCCTGAGCGAAAGCACCGTTGCGTGACATGATTAAAACTTAACTGCGATGAAATTCGTCAAACACGGCGCAGTCAAGAACACAAAAATCCCTTACCTAGCAATTGTGCGATGATTATTCCTCTCCAACGAATAATAATCTTATTCGCGGGGGGAAGGAAATGTTGCAGATTGGATTCGCTTAGTTTAAGATAAGCCGAATTCTAACGAATCCAATCTGACATTTATAAAAACAAATCGTCAAATGTCTTCAAATCGTCATATTCAAATCCAACTCAAAAACACATAAAAAATAAAATAAACCAATAAATATTTAATGGGTTGGATTTCCTACACCGAGTGCATTGCAACAAAGTTGCAATGTACTCAAATCCAACCCATGATAACCAACGCGCTCGAAATTCCTTTCACACGGTAGCCCAGTACACGATAAGCAAAAGAAATTTGCTTAATCAGCGCGAAAAACGACGATCTACAGCGGCTTTGCCCACAGCCATGAGGCAAAAGCTAAAAAACGAAGAAAAAGTACGAAAGCTTTTCTTCATGTAGATCAGTCGTAAGTATTTCAAAAAGGAATAATTGAAGAGTTCTGTTCTAGTCGCGGTCGTCGTAAGTCGCGTTCTTAAGTACCTATAAATTGTCTACAAGTTGCCGATAACTTGGCTTCGGGAGTATTTGAAAACAAAAAAATTTGTATCAAGTAAATTAGAAATTTAAAAATGTGTGAATTGTTTACAAGTTGCTGAAAGAATTGTATCAAGTAAATTAAGTAAAAGGTTTTAAAATTTAGGAAGAACATAGTGCTTAAAATTTTTGATAATTTGGAAATTTAAAATGTGTGAATTGTTTACAAGTTGCAAAAACAAAGCATTGTTGTAAATGTTGTATTAAGTAAATAACGATGATTAAATAAAATAAAAAGGGAATTAAAAAAAGAGAGACTTGTTTAAAAGAAAGAAATTTTAGGAAGTACCTGTGCATTATCCAAAGTGTCAGAGAATTTAGAAGTCTAGGTGTTTGAAGACATTGCAACCCATTACGCGAAAGTGATTAAAAATAAACATAACAGAACTTCAACTTTTATTTCTGGTCTTTAATAATTACTTATCTTTCAAAAATTACCAGCTTGCGTGGTGCACAGCTGGGCAAAAAGTTAACAGTTTAAAGTTAAAAGTTAAGTTAAGTTAAGTTATAGTTGTTTAAAGACATACTTTTCATACTTTTCACATTACTGTAACTGTATAATTCCAGAAGAAAGCGTTCTAGCAGTGGTGGAGCCAGATCGAATAGAAGACATCCCTGTGCATAATCGAACGGACATGTGTTACAAACACGATGGAGGACCAGCGCATACAGCTAACATTGTGAAGGCAATACTAAGTGAAAAATGTCCTAACCGCTGGATTTGACGAGGCACACCGATTCCTTGGGCTGTTAGATCTCCAGATCTGACCCCATTGGACTTTTTCTTATGGAGAACAATGAAGGATGAAGTTTTTTCAAGTCCTTCATCCGTTCAAAAGCTTCAATACTTAAAGCTTCATATTGCCGGGTAAACTAAAGCTTTCCTTAGTAATTCGTCCATTACTAATGCAAACTATGAACCAGCTTGGAACATGCTAATAGAAATATATCACAATAAACGGGTTTTAGTCAAAATGCAGCTTGACACGCTGTTCAGCCAGCTTAATGTCAATGAAAAATCTGCAAATGGAGTGAAAAGTTTGCTTGACAAAACATCCGAATGTCTCGTTGCAAAACCACCGTAAACTACAAGCCATGAACTGGACTTTTATATGTGGTCGTAAATGATCTTACTGAATGGTCCAATTTACATTTTTAACCGACTTCCCAAAAACAAAGAGGTTCTAAGTTCGACGCGTATGTTTTTTGTTTTGTTTTGTTTTTGTTTTTTTGTTTTATATCTGACCGGGCATATCGTGAAAGGTGTAGGTGGGGGGAGGGGTTGTCCAACTTCTTAACGCGTGGACCGATTTGGATAATTCTTTTTCTATTGGCTAGAATATGATCCTTGGTTGATACTACGAGGTGTGGTTGGGGTCGGAGAAGGGGGGTGGAACCTAACTTTGTAACGCGTGAACCGATTTGCATGGTTCTTTTGCTGTTGTATAGAGTGTGATCACCCATTGCTTATAGGAGAATAACCGTTGAACCGACTTCACAAAAGGCGCTAAAAAGCATAAAATAATTTTTAATTTTATATCTATTACGACATTTTGAAGTAGGTGCAAATTAAACAAATAAAACAACTACAGAACCACAATTGAAAATAATACATAATACTACCTGAACGTTTCAGCTTACGGAATCAGAAGAAATGACGATTAAATATTTTTGTTGTAGTTGTTTGGTTTGTTTGATTTGCACCGACTTCAAAATGTCGTAATAGATATAAAATAAAAAATTATTTTATGCTTTTTAGCGCCTTTGGTGAAGTCGGTTCAACTTTTTTTTTTAAAAACTAGTTTTTCATATGGTAGTCAGGGGTGATTTTTCCTTAAACTCGCTCTAGCGCCAAAACGATTTGTTATATGAAAAAATATGTTTTCTATTAACTTAAAGCAGACTAAATGATCTTTCTTACAAAGTAAAAACATGTACACTTTATTAAACAATATAACAAGAAATCTTTATTTAAATGTGAAATTTTAGTCGCAAACCAAATGTTCATCCAAAACGCAAGCAGTAAGTCATGGTCCGACCATGCTCTGTCGCTTGTATTTTCTTTAAATTTCCACTTCCGCACTTTTAGGCTTAAAAATATTTATTATTTTCTTAAGTAGGGTAGGAATATTTTTACTTCATTCGAAAGATTGTTTTGTTTAATTCAAGTAGAACAAAAAACAGTGGCTCAGGCATTCTTCTACCACAAGCCCGTCTGGAAGACACGTCGAGTTATTTAGTGAGTCTTTTAATTTACAGCAACTGGTTGAGTGTCCGACTCGTGTTCCTGATACTTTAGGGCACAACGCGCATCTTTTAGATCTATTTTTAACATCGCATCCAGAAAAATACTCTGTTTCGGTGACGTCTCCCTTGGGTAATTCGGACCATTGTCTAATCTCCGCCCAATTCTCCATCTCCTCTCTGACAACCACTAACCTAAATTCCACCAAAAGATTAGTGTGGCATTATAAAAATGCTGATTTGGTGGGACTTAATAAGTATCTCAGAGAGCTGGATTGGTCCGATTGCTTTTCTGTGAGAGACGTTAACAAATGCACCGATTATATCTTAAACATCCTTTGGTTTGGAATGCATCGGTTTATTCCTCATAGCTTCAAGAACATCAAACCAACTAACACCAATTGGTTCAATAATGACTGTTTCGCAGCCATTAAAAATAAGGAAGCAGCCTTCCAGGCATATAAATTGTGCCCTTCAGAGGAATTGAGACGTATCTATAGAGATGCGCGGAATATTTGCAATTCAGCAATTAGTCGGGCAAAGTTCAATTTCGACCAGAACATCAGACGGAAGGTTTTTTCTTCCCAAAAGGGTAGTAAGGGTTTCTGGTCTCTAGTAAAAACCGTAAAGAAAAATTTCACCTGTTCGTCAACACCACCACTCATTTATAATGGGAATGTTTTTACTGACTCATTGGACAAGGCCAACCTGTTTGCTGCTAATTTTGCTGCCAATTCATACTTACCACCTTCATCGCAGCCACTTACAACTCCATCACAATGTACTAGTAGGCAAAAGACGCTACACTTTCGCACTCGCGAAGTTTTTAGAGTACTTTCGAAACTCGACGTGTCCAAAGCTACTGGCCCTGATGGTTTCTCGCCCCTTGTTTTAAAATGCTGCGCCTCTGCTTTGGCTAAACCTCTGCGCAAACTTTTTCACCTGTCATATTCAACAGGAATATTTCCAAGTCTATGGAAACTTGCTATGTCCAGCCGATACTTAAAAAAGGAGAGGCATGCGACCCCTCTAACTACAGACCAATTGCACTAACCTCGGATGTTCAGTCCCTCCAATAATTATTTCCTAAAAAGAAAAATATTTACTGGAAACTCAATTTCATGTAAATAATACTTAGTAAACAATCCCCCGTTGTCCAAATGTTGTCCTGATACTTCCTTCATACTCCTATTTTTCATCTTCCGAATTGTCCAATCTGCAAATAAATAAACCACAAAGTAAACAAACTTTTGGTTAAAATTTGCGAAAAACTTATCTAAATGCACGGGAAGTGCATATTATTCTCCGAATCTGCTCCGACCATCCCTCCAACAAAAACTATCAAGCTGAAATAAACAAGAAATTAATAAATTAATAATTATTTTACAAAATAAAAACTTACCAGAATTTCTGCCACCAAAACAGCTGTCATCTTGTCAACTTTGCAAATGTCACTTTACATTTTCATTGTGAATGACATTAACATTAAAGTAAAATAGTACTACCAGGCGAACTCATGAATGAAAAGAGTTTAAATCCGCTAACCTGGAGCTATATAAACCGGCGAGATTTTCAGTATGGCACCTCATTCCTTGTTCAGTATTCAAACTGAAACAATCCCACCCGTGATTTTCAAAACTTAATTTGAAAATTTCCTGTCGCAGAAACTTAATTCTGCAAAACCTACCACAGAAACTTACTTCTGTAAAAATCCTGTCGCAGAAACTTACTTCTGCAAATCCTACCACAGAAACTTACTTCTGTAAATATTATCGCAGAAACTTACTTCTGTAATTTTTCCCGCAGAAACTTAAATTCTGCATTTTTGTATTTTTCCTGCAGAAACTTAATTCTGCATTTTATTAAAATAGAAAATTAATTCTATTTTTCAATTCAAAAACTTAATTTTGAATTGCATTTTTATAAATCTCTCTCTTCTTCTTCTTTCAGGAAGGCACCAAACCAGCACGGAATTAGCTGAGGATTTATTTGAATTTCTTTATTTACTTTTGAATTTAATTTGAATTTATATATTGAACTATTTATATTTATTGAATTATTATTGACTGTGATAATTAGGATTAAGTGTTATATTGAACTATTTATTTTGAATTATTGAATTTTTAATAAACATTTTGAATTTGAATTTTGATTGGGCATTTTTTAATTCCGGCACCTCCCCCTTATTTGCGCACAGCCCGCACAGTTATATCTAAAGTTTTTGAATCTCTCATCAACTCTCAGTTGTTGAAATATCTAGAAAACAACCATCTTATCAACGATTGCCAGTACGGTTTCCGCACTGGCCGCTCAACCGGAGACTTACTAACGGCTCTAACGGAACCAACCTTATTTCTTCTTTTTATTAATGATCTCTTATCCCTTACTCTCAATCCTATTCATAGTTTCGCCGACGACAGCACCCTTGATTTCGCGTACTCATTTGATTCTGTAATGAATTCACGTGGAAATGCTACAGAAGCCAATCGGGAACGCATGTTTAGATCATTAAACAACGACATTTCCAAGGTCCTTGCTTGGGGCAGAGCAAATCGTGTTACGTTTAATGCATCCAAAACTCAATGCTGTTTAATGTCCCTTAAAAAACGCCCCGTCCACCCCCAACCTATTTCAGTCGACGGAGTGAATATACCCAATTCACCCTCCCTAAACATCTTGGGTATCGAGATATCCAGCAATCTTAGCTGGACTGATCATATATTTGCAATCGCTAAAAATGCGATGAAATGTTTGGGTTTTCTACAGAGATGTAAGAAATATTTCACCCCACCTGACTTAGCGCTGATCTACAAGTCCCACATTAGGCCTATGTCCGCGTTAGACAAAGTCCAGCGTAAAGCTGTTAAGCTTATTGGCGATCCCTCAATCTCTGAGGGTCTTGACTCTCTGGAGCATCGACGGTTGTCTCTCACTCTTCTATCGTTATTTCCATGGCCGTTGTTCTAACGAAATTGCTAGCCTGATTCCTTGTAGACTCCTGACAACGCGCGATACAAGATCAACAAGTCGCTCCCACCCCTATACCCTTCAGGTCAAATTTGGACGTACCGTTAAATTTCGGGAATCTTTTCTAAGCAGAACAACACAAATGTGGAACAGTTTACCATCTTCTGTTTTTCCCTCGTCTTATCAGCCTGAAACTTTCAAACTGAGCGTACATCGACACCTCCTTCACCCAACCTCCTACCCTATTTCCCTCATCCTTAGTTCCTTTCCTGCCAAGGCTGTGCTTAAGCATCATAGGGCATCCCCTGAGCTTTGGCATCATCATATATAAAAAAAAAAACAATTTTTTCATAGTAGCAATAGTTAAGACACTACGGCGAGTTTAAAGAAAAATCACCCCCCCCCCCCCCCGGCTGCCATAAGAAGCAATGTAAATTAAACGAAATGTCAGACCACTTTGGCCTTAAGTTCAGAGTGGATCCTAGAATATATAACAACAGAAAAGGCCCTCATCTGTGAAACCGTGAACGTATGATCAGCATTTGACTTTTAGGCGAGGTGAGGACGGAGAGCTCTTCTCCTTAGTTTGCGAACTGTCAAAGTTATTCCCGTGAATTGTCCGATGGTTTAACAATTTTGTTTTGTAATTCCATATAAAGTTCTGAGTGTATTTTATTCTTTATTTTAATGCAATATATTAGAAAACTTTTAAGCTAATAGCTTTTATCTTTTTAAAGTGTAGACAGTGCATTTCAATTTTGATATTTTTGAGATGAAGTGCGCGGTTTTGTGTTGTGGAAATTATCGGCGTTGTACATGTGGGATATCGTTTTTCAGGGAAGTCTTTGATTAAAATAATGTTTTCTTAGTTCTTAAGCTTGATATGATTGCATTGACATGCTAGGAACAGGAACGGAAACTAAAGAAAAGTGAAGTTTTCTTGGCGTTCTTAGTTTGTTTACATTTTCTATCGCATCGCATTTTTTGCTTCTCCTTAGCTAATCCAGTGGCTCGTGATTTAACTTTTATAAAGGGACAATAAAAACTTAAATTCTCGATTAAAATGTTTAAAAGTTTTTATTTAATTTTGTGATATAGATTCGCTAAAAAAAAGAAAATCATTCGCAATTCCTTGAGGCAATTTTAAAATGTGATTACGATCTAATTTCCAATTTATGTTGGCCCTCCTCTAGAAATGTCGCTGTTTTACTACTGCCATGACGAAAACAAACACAGCTCAACGATTCAACTACATCAAGAAAAGTGCCGAGGTTTTTTGGCTTTAGGGCCTCTCCTTATAGTTATATACTCTAAGGAGTGGATCGAGTTACAAAAATTCCTGGAAACGCGTTTCCGCACTTTAAAAGCTGTATCTGTAAGGCAGAAGATTCTATTTTAAGACGCTAGACAATCAATCCAAGGGGAAAAGTCATAGAAAAGCGCTGAAAGTTTTCTCATTGCAACAAAATCACCATGTCTTCTTTGCCACGATTTTAATGCCATTAAAGGTTTTCCATGAATGAGTCCTCAAAAAACGGATTGCGGAATTGTCGATCTACTACGCAAACGTAACTGGTCTTCGTTCAAAAACGGCTAGGCTCTTTAATGGCTCCAGCGATCTTTGTTACAGCGTAATTTGTTTGACTGAAACGTGGCTGTTTCAGGGAATTCTAGATGCTTAGCTGTTTAGCTCTGAGTATATTGTTTTTCGCCGTGATCGTTATGCTGATTTGCTTGATGCGCCCGTGGAAGGTGGTGTTCTCTGCGCTGTGCGTCGCGATTTTCCATGCAGACTGGTTGACATCCCGAATTCCGATGATTTGGAGATTTTATGTATCGCTATTGGACTGCCCGGCAAAACTGTGTTCATTTCGACCGCTTATATTCCTCCAGGTTCTCCGTCTTATGTTTATGAAAGGTTTGCCTCCTGCCTGGATGACCTCTCACACGCCTTGATTCCTTCTGATGAATTGTTGCTTTTGGGTGACTTTAACCTGCCGGATGTTGGCTGGGAGCCCTCACACTCGGATGATGGCTTAGTTCCTTCTTTTCGGTCTGCCAATCAGTTTGCTTTTTCTTTTATAGATAGCCTTGCTTCTTCAGGCTTAACACAGACTTGCAGTATTTCTTATGATCATGGAAGGTTCCTCGACCTCGTTTTTTCTACTGATCCTGCTAGTACACTGGTGAGACGATGCTTAGTGCCCATTGTTCCAGAGTCGGGTCATCACCCTGCGCTTCATATTGCTCTTTTCATTGATCCAGTAATGATGGCTTCTTGTGTATCAGATGATGCTTGTTATAACTTCAGTAAGGCTGACATCTCCGTGATTAACAACTGGCTCTCAGCTTGTGATTGGAGTAGCGTCCTCAATGAACGAGACATTAATGTGGCCGTAAGATCTTTTTATAATTTGCTGTCTATCTGTTTTACTTATTGTGTCCCTATTTCTAAATCGAATAACTTGCGTTCTAGTCTGCATTGGTTTGATAGTTCCTTGAAACATTTAAGGAATATTAAAAATAAGGCCTGGAAGAGGTTTTGTTCTTCTAGGAGCGACGCTGACTATTTAACTTATTCCAATTTACGCAGTCAATTTTTATCTGACTTAGTGTCTTCTTATAATAATTATATTAATAGAATGAAAGCGTCCCTACGAGTCGATCCTAAGAGATTTTGGAGGTTCGTGAACTTGAAGCGCAATTCTGATGACTATCCATCTTCTTTGTCTTTCGGAGGCAGCAAAAGCAATGAGCCCTCGACGATAGCAAACCTTTTTGCCGATTTCTTTAAAACTGCGTTTTTGGATGATATCTGTGATGTTAGCATTAAGGATTTTACCCATTTGACGAGGTTTACACCGACTTCTCTCGAATCTCGAATCTCTCGAATTGAAGAAAATCTCTACCTTGACTGATAGTTTTTCAATTGGTCCTGACGGTATCCTTGCCTCACTCGTGAAAAGATGTGGTTCCGTTCTTGCTCCTATTTTGTGTTATTTATTTAATCTCTCAACTCGTTGCGGTGTTTTTCCGAAGGCTTGGAAAACCTCATTAATTATTCCCCTTCACAAAAAAGGTGATAAATGTGAAATCTCAAACTATAGACCAATTGCTTATCTTTGTTGTATATCCAAGATTTTTGAGGCACTTATTTGCAATGTTCTATACTTCCACTGCAAGCCGTTTTTGCAGCCGTTTCAACATGGCTTCATTAGGGGTTAGTCAACTACCACCAATTTATTGGAATTTTCAAACTTCTGTATTTCTGCAATTGAAGGTGGTAAGCAAGTTGACTGTATTTTTACTGATTTCAGCAAAGTTTTCGATAGAATAAATCATAGAATTCTTATTCTCAAACTCTCCCTTCTTGGGTTTCCGCGAGTATTCGATTCATTCGTACCTGTCTAAACGCACTCAGAGGGTTTCTTTTCGTGGAGCTCTATCTGATGCAATTTTCAACACTTCCGGTGTACCGCAGGGCTCCCACCTTGGTCCATTGTTATTTATAATTTATATCAATGATGTATCTGCGATACTGTCTAACTCAAATATTCTTTGTTATGCCGACGACGCTAAAATATTTCGCACTGTGTCTGACAATGCCGATTGCCTACTCTTAAATTCTGATTTGGACGCCTTTCAGAATTGGTGTTCCAATAACGACCTTCCCCTAAATATAAGCAAGTGTACATCTATGTCTTTCTCACGAAAAAGGTCTCCATTTCAATTATAACTTTACTATAGAGGGTTGTCCTTTAACAAGAGTTACTAAGACTAAGGACCTGGGTGTTTGGCTCAATTCTCAATTTTCTTTCCAGGATCATTTTGATGCCATAGTCAACAAGGCTAATATGACTCTTGGTTTCGTGAAGAGGTGGTCAAAGGAATTTGATGACCCTTACATTACAAAGCTCTTATATTGTACTTTTGTCCGGCCTATTCTGGAATATGCCTCTCCAGTCTGGTCACCGCTCTATGTGTCACATATCAATCGCATTGAAGCTGTTCAACGGAGGTTCGTTAGGTTTGCCCTTCGAGGCCTTCCTTGGGATAACTCCCTTATATTACCTCCTTATGCTGATAGACTTAAACTCCTGCACTTGGACACACTTGAAAAGAGACGCCGTAACGCCGGGATCCTTTTTGCTTTCGACTGCATTCGTGGGTCCATTGATTCTTCTGTTCTCTTGGGTCGTTTTGGCATATCGGTTCCAGCTCGCTCCCTGAGGAATTACGGCTTTCTTCGGTGACCTTTTCATCGTACTAATCATGGATTGAATGAACCTATAACGTCGATGTCGCGATTTTTTAATTCCGCTTTTGATCGCATTGATTTTCATCTATCGCGAAATCATGTGAGGAGTCAGCTTTGTTGAGGTTACTTTTTGGTTTTTGTTGACTTTTTACTTTTTATTTGCTTTTTGTTCACTTTAGTACTTTTGTTTTATAAATTTATATTTTACGAATTCTCTTCTTGTTCTTTGTTTTTATATGATTTGTTGTAGAGTTTTTATTTAGTTTTTGTTTAGTTTTAGTTTTGTTTAGTTTAGTTTTGTTTAGGTAATGAGATTATTGTTAGCTTTATGTCATCACTTTGGCCTGCGACATGTTCTTTAATACCCCTTTCTGTTAAATTTGTGCTCTTTATTTCTTGAGGGGGAAAATTACATTTAAATTTCTTATTTTTCCTTGATAAGATTTCAATCTCCAGTGCAGAAATAAGCTGTCAATGCAGATTTCGAGAATCTACTATGATTTCTTCCTATAAAGAGTTTTCCAAAATATGCAGATGTCGACAATAACCGGCTTGAAGACCACAATAACATTTTTTTTAGATTTTGAAAATAGCGATCTTTGTAGAGTGAAAACGCCTGGAGTGTAGTCAACAGGGCTCCTACTACTACTTTATTATAAAACAAAAGCATGGTGAGAAGTTTAAATGTTGTCATTAAGGAAAATTTTATATGTACAATATTTTTAATAAAATTTTGAACTAATGACATCTTCTGGGCGAAGAAGGGGAGTGATGAACCCGAACGTCGACTATCAGTCCCCAACCTGTCAACCTTCGTAGATCCGTGACCGATCTTGCTCCATTTGTATTGAAATAAATTTTTTGGGCTTAGAGTGGTGGTGGGAAGTCCCGGCAGGAGGGAAATAATTCTTATTGTAGGCAGGTAGTTGATTTGTTTGTAATTTGCATTTGGCAAATTATATATTAGTTGATGATTTTAGCATTTTTTGTGAAGTCGGCTAAACTTTTACAAAAAAATCTGTTTTATTCCTTTTGTAATTTAATGTAATTGTATGTAATTTAAACTATTCGTGAGGGGACACATTCAATATTTTTATGTGTAATTACCAACAATGTCCACTCAATTTCGATGTTCTATGTCGAAGTTTATTTTACATATTTCTTCGATGGTTATGATCATCATGAACATTAACTAAAAATTAGGAGAGAGTAGAGGGTGTTCTTCTTAAGGACACTTAATATTGAACTGTTGTTGACGGAAAAAAAACTTAATAGACAGGCGTAATAAAAAATATATTAATCCTTAAAATTTTTTTTGCAAAGTCTGCCCCGTATAAGCTCTCCCCCCCCCCCTCCTCCTCCACCGCATCAAGGATGCGTATGTTACTCCACTGAATATAAGTCAATAAAATGTATGTTCCAATTCATTAAGAAATATTTAAAATCATTTAATATTTTATTTATGATGATGGCCTTTAGTAAGAATAGCTTTTGTTAAGCGTATCCTATTTTAAACCACTTTTGAATCAACAAACTTTATATTTTTCATTCCATCTGAAATCATGCGGAATCATGTTGTTCTTTAGTGTTTTGTTAAATAGTAAACCATAACTTCAATTTCAGATCGTTTGTAAGAATCGAAGTGAACAATGTTGTTTATCACTCATAGCATGTCTACTCACCACTTGTAAACTACAACTTGCTCCTGATGGCGACAATGAATCGGACACGTCTAGTATTGAAATACTTCGAGCCTTGACTTCCCATTTAACTTCACCATCCGAAAAAGATACATTTTATTTATCGCAAGGTCGTTACGAAGCTACGAAATCACCTGGATCGCCATTCATTTCTAACGAAGCAGTTACAAATGTAATGTAATTTTTATTATCTTTATATTGTATTGTATTTTGCTCCTTCTTAGGATCCTACTATTAAATATTTTGATAATATGGCTCATCAAGTTTTTGTCAAGACAATAAATGAAAGTTTTGTCGACAAAACATCAGCTAAGGATGAACTTTTGGAAAAACTTATTTTTGATGAAGACCATTTTGTAGCAAACGTCATTGCAAAGTGTTTTAAACTATGTAAAAGTAGTTTCGGTGAGTTGCTTTTTGTTGACTACATGATCTATTATTTAGTAGTAGACGTTATTTTATTTTACTAAAATTAATTCTCAAAGTTCGAAGGATTATTTCACGTATATTACTTTGTCCGTATTTTAGGGATGGACTTAAGTGAATTCAGGAAATTTTATTTAACGAATTCTTAAACATAAAAAATATTCATGCTATCCTATTGATTTCTTAACATTTCCAAAGCTACATATATATCTATATATATATATATATATATATATATATATATATATATATATATATATATATATATATATATATATATATATATATATATATATATATATATATATATATATATATATATATATATATATATTTTTTTTTTTTTTACATACATATATGTAAAAGCCTAAAATTCAGATATGAGCTATACACGGTTGAAGCCATTAATAGACCTCGTTGGAGCTACTATAAACCTGAAAACAATTCCTTTGAAATACATGGGTTTTTTTATGCCTCCGAAAATGCATATGGGGTAGTGGTGTACAGTAAATTAACCACGGAATATGGAAGAACGCACATAACGCTAATTACATCAAAAACCGCTTAAAAGGGTAACACTAACTCGCCTTGAACTACGTAGCGCAGTTATACTAACAACGCTTATAAAACAACAAAATAAGCCTTGAAATTAGAAGATATTAAAGTATAGTATGCGACTCCATGATAACTTTGGCATAAATAAATGGCAAGGACGACAAATGGAAAACTTTTTGTATCACCAGGTCCAGAATGACACTCTAGATTTTGATTTACACCCACTGACATATAGCTATGGACCGATCGTATGCTATTTCATTTTGAGACAACTTTTTTTACCAGTTTTTACTTTCCTCCTTAATGTGCTTAACCAGAATGAGAGCGGAGATATTTTTCTGTATATTCGTCTATTTCTATTACATATGCTTTCTTGTTTTGAATGTGACACTAACATAAGAATGCAATGTACTTGCTGGCGGCAATTTAAAATCGAGATCGAGAATTTAATCGAAAGTATTTTAGATCGGCAAGCACTCCTATATCTCAAATTATGAATATAATAAATATTGTAGTGTCCTGCACGAAGTATAATACAGTGATTAAAATTAAAAAAAGGAAAATTCTCACTCTTCATGTTACTAGATCCGAAATAGCTCAACTGTATATGATTTACCTTTTAGAGTTCAATGCAATGTGCTTATAAGGAAAAGGATGAACATACAAAATTGTTTAACTTTGCTGCATGTAATTTTGCCAGAACTATCCGTCCATAGTAATAAATCATTGCTTACACCCAAGTGTGAAAATTTTAAGGCAGTTGTTTCACACGCGCCCTAATCGTCTTTAACATTTCCAATCAGCCCATTACGCCTGGCAGGCGGAATGTTTACAAAGCAAACATAATTACGAAAACAGAGTAGTGTTATTTACCTCTTTTTTCTTATTTGGATAACAATTGAGGCATGTCCTCTGTTATATACCAAGTGCCTGAGATAAACCTTCAGGAGTAACTTGGGCCTGAAGCTACTTCATTCCATATAACTACCGTAATGGCAATCTTCAATTGCATTTGGCTAAGGGTTAATTTAATATGATGTCCACTGAAGATTATATTACTCAAAACATAATTATAATTAACATTCAACTAATAACTCAATTCAGAAGTCAACAACGTTAGTCAACAAAAAGTCTTCGAACTATGGCGATAAGAAACTTAATGTTTTGATAAAAAACTATTGAATTAGAATAGATTGAAATAAACCGTCTAATATAGATACTAACAATAGAAGCTTCATTATGAATTGCCCATACGAACCTCCTATTAAAGTTGCGGCTAGACTCGTTGGCTGAGTCGTGGGCGGATGGACAGATGAAAAGATTCGACACGAAGCGCTCCATTAAATTTCCTGTAGGGATGGCCAATATAGGTAGGTCGAAATTAACGTTCGGGCACAGGAGGAATTACTCAGGGGAATCGCAATAAGTAATAACTCAATCAACAAGGTTTGCACCGCCGACAAACCCCAAGTACAGATTCGTCCCACCTTATGTCTGCACGAACCTTTTGGCAGCAATTTACGGACCATAACTCCCATGACTATTTTCACACCTCCAAGCTAAAATTATATGGCCATCTAGTTGATCGACAATCGAACTTTCATAAATTCGGCCGCTCAGCTGTCAGAACCACTACCGATTAACACTCCGATGGTTTGTCGTGGATTACAAAGCCGTAAGAAATGCACGGGTATATAGGGGACGAGATCGTAAATGCACACCAAGGAAACTTACACATTCATAGTACAGTTCCCAGCTTTATTACTATAACAACTGTTCGGTCAAAATAAACGATATCACTTTAATCATTTAAGAAGTTTTATATTTTATAATTTTCAGCTATCGAAAATATTTCAGCTTATAAATTTGCTAGAAACATTGGTACTTTTGCTTTCGACTGTAGATTATGCTTTTGCTTTGAATTGTAATCCTCTTTTGTTGTTTCCTTTTTATCATGAACTCTTATTCTTTCACTAATTGTTTCGGTTCGATGTTCTGTAAAACTTGATTTGGGTTCTCTTCGTTGTTGGACTTCATCGAATAAAGTAGTAAAAATCAACTTTTCGTTTTGATTCGAAAATAGCCCAAAAATTCTTGAGCTAACATTTTGGCGCCCGAGCAGGGACAATTTCCGCAAACAAACAAACAATAATTGACACGAAAAGAATTATTGTAAAACGTTAATATTCGTCGTGGGAAGTTGTGCCGTAACCTCAAGTAAAATTTGCATCCGCTGGACCAGCAATTGTCGCTTCAACTTTAGATATTTAGTCAAGTAAGAAATTTCGATTTTAGCCATGCATTAATTTATCAGCTCTAAATTCATTGGAGACCTTGTGGATTATCGGAAGGTAATTTCTTTATAATTTGTGTGAACGCTGAACAATAATATAAAACTTGGATAAACTTACATAAATCAGAAACAACGGTAATTATGAATAAAGCATTGAGTGCTATTGTGCTATTTTAGAAACTATATTTTTTTAATTATATTGACCTTGGCCTAGTTTATATTAATGAGAGGAACTGAAATCTAAAGAATATCATATAGACATTGAAAATTGTGAATTATTCTTAGTTCTCTATCTCTCTCTGATTACATAGTGACATTATTATTAATCCATCTTTACGCGTTTTCATTATTACATCTTACTCAATACTAAAATGTCAGAATTATCGGATCTAAGATCGGTAGAGCTAAAAGCAGAGACAATTCTGCTGAACGAAATCGAGTGCAGATTGGGTATTTTGGAGAGCTACTTTAAGCAGGCACTGGCATATCAAACGTCGATTGAATCAAATTGCTAGGTGACGCTAATGAACTAAAGGTGAGAGGTGAGTTAGAAGACTTGTATTGTACTACAAAATCCAAGCCATTGTCATTACGAGCTCGTAGTACATATGGCAGTGCGGATAATACATCAATCATGATTCCACACGTCGGTTCAAGCAACTTACCTAAACTTAAACTCCCACAATTTTCGGGAAAAAATGCGGAATATCCGAATTTCATTGGAAGCTTCTCGAAATTAGTACATAAAGATGATCGTTTGACATCTATAGAAAAATTTAATCATTTAATCTCGTGCTTAAGTGGCCCTGCATCGCGAACAATCAAAGCGTTCGAAGTCACTGAAGAGAATTATTTGAAGGCTTTGGGACACTTGAAGACTAGGTATGACAATAAATACCTAATATTCCAGGAACATATTATCGATTTGTTTAACATGCCAAAGGTTTCGAGAGGTTCTTCTGTACAGCTTAGAACTATAGTTGATAGTACAACTGCTCATTTAAGTGCTCTTCAGTCGCTAGGTACCTTTGAAGACATAACCTATGCGCTAATAATTTATTTAGTAAATTCTAAATTAGATCCAGAGTCTCAGTCTAAGTGGGAAGAGTCAATGGATATCTCAAAATTGCCTACCTGGAGTGAATGCGCTAATATTTTAAATCGACGTTGTCAATATTTGGAAGGCAGAGATATAAAGTCTCAATTTTATGAATCAAAACCTTCCGTTCGTCCGAGTCATAAAAGAAGAGGCAGCAAACCTTCAAATAATAATAATAATGATAATAACCTTCAAATCTAAATTTGACTTCATTGGCAACTTATCAAGCTTCGTGTTTGTTTTGCAAGAAAGCGACCACGCTATTTATGAATGTCGCAAGTTTCTTGAGTTATCGATATTGGATAGATATAATGAAATCAAAAGACGTGCTCTATGCTTGAATTGTTTAAACAAGGGTCACAGTTCGAAAAAATGTGTCTCTCAGAAATTTCGCGTATGTCGTATGCCCCATCATACACTTCTGCATAGGTATTCTTCGCAGAACTCATCGCCGATAGTAGAACCTTATAGAGCTAATCCACCATCCAGTGAGAATTTAGGAGTTCAAGCCGTTGGTAATACTTCATTGATGTCTGTGAAAGAGGTTACAAGTCAGGTTTTTCTCGCAACAGCAATCGTTAAAATTAAAGATAGATTTGGCTGCTATCATCTCGCTAGGGCTCTCTTAGATTCCGCGTCACAGTTAAATTTCATTTGCGAGGACTTAGCTCAAAGTCTTAAATTGAAAAGGACTAAAACTGAAACGAACATTAGCGGTATCGGCGAAGTTACGTCTAGAGTTTGCTATTCGACGCTAGCTACTATCCAATCAAGATTAAATGACTTTGAAGCTAATCTTACTTTATACATCCTACCAAATATAACTGGAGCCCAGCCTGAAAAGAAAGTTGCTATTGATAATTGGGGCTTTCCAGAAAATATTTTGCTCGCTGATCCAGGCTTCTTCCAAGCAAAAGGGGTTGATCTCTTCTTCCAATTGCTGTGCGTAGGCCAAATCAAGTTGGGGATGGAGCTACCAACTTTGCAAAAAACGTTACTCGGCTGGATTGTTTCGGAAAAATGAAGAAATAGTGACAGATTCGCAGAAGTGGACTGGTGAGCAAGCCCAATGTGATGCTATATTTGCAATACAACTTCGTCGCTCGCAAGACGGAAGGTTTGTGGTAAAGTTACCCTTCATAGGCGAACCCCAACAGCTATAAGTTAACTCGTTGGAAAATGCTCGCAAACGTTTTAATTGTCTGGAAAAGAGGCAAAAGAGTTGCAAACTAAATACTCTGAGTTTATTAAAGAATACCTTGCGGCTAATCATATGGAAGCAATTTCGATCGAAGAGGTTCCTAAGGTTAATTATTTCATACCACATCAGTGCGTTTTACGTCCGGAAAGTTCTACGACAAAGCTGCGCGTAGTATTTGATGTTTCCTCTACCAGTACTTCAAGTAAATCACTTAACAACTTATTAATGGTTGGCCCAACAGTCCAAGATGTTCTTTTTTCCATCATTCTTCGTTTCCGATGCTACAAATACGCGTTAACAGCTGATATAGCAGCCATGTAGTTTGGGATTTATTAATTTATTTAAGCTTAATGAAAGCTATTACAAAAAAAAAATACAAAATAACAAAATAAATACTACAAACTAAAATAAACAATAATTCATAACAGATAATGTAAGCTACAATATAAGTTATGATTATGATAACTATAAACTGGGAGGAAGGCGATCAAGATTTGCGGGATAAAGATATAAGGCTTTGTGAAGGGATGATTTACTCAGATGGAAGTCAAAGGAGGGAAGGTCGTTGACTTTTCGAAGTATCCTGGTAATTGGTTCGCGTTGACCGTAGTTCGTGCGATGGTGGTCGAGTCGGAAAAGGGGAGTGGACCTAAGATTACGAGGGTTGGTATAGATGGGTAAAGACTGCAGGATTGAAGGGCAGTCTATGGCACCAGCTAGTAGCTGATGAATAAAGAGAACGTCGGAAACATCACGACGTTTACTTAGGGGTTGTAAGTCGATCAGTTTCAGACGGTTTTCATAAGATGGAAGGTTGAATCTATCTACCCATGGACCTAACCTACGCTGGACAGATTCAATTCTGTTAATGTGGGTTGTTTGCGTGGGTGACCAAACCTGGCTGGCATATTCAAGGAGAGGTCTAACGAAGGAAATATAGAGGGATTTGGAAACATAAGGATTGGAGAACTCTCTAGACCAGCGCTTCACAAACCCTAGCGCGGAGTTAGCTCTGTTAATTATGCTATCAATATGGGAACGGAAATTTAGTTCACTATCACAGATTATTCCTAGGTCACACAAAGAGGTAATGATAGGGACTGGTACGTTGGTTAACATGTATGTTCTCGGGGCGGAGGTAAGACGATTGCGGGAATAAGAGTTCGACTGGCATTTGGAGACATTGAGCTCAAGAAAGTTTTTCATGCACCATGTGGTGAATGAATCGAGGTCATTTTGAAGAAGAAGAGAGTCGGTTGTGGGTGAGATATGTTTAATTATTTTCATGTCATCAGCATAAATGGACAGCTCTGAGTATTTTATGACACAATCAGCATCATTAATTGTAAGGATGAAAATTCATGGATCGAGGTGGCTGCCCTGAGGGACGCCGGAACGAGCGACAATAGGGTTACAAATGGATGAGCTGAAAAGAACACTGTATTGACACAATCAACATTAACATGAGGTAGGATTGAATCCAGGAGATGAATCTGGGGGGAAGCCTAGGCGATCAAGTTTAAACAGGATAACGCTATGGGAGATCTTTTCAAAGGCTTTACTAAAATCGGTGGCGATAACATCAACATCTTTACCGTTTTCCGGGGCACATAGTGTTTTGGAGACGAATTCGGTAAGGTTGGTGGTTGTAGCTCTACCTCTGAGGAAGCCATGCTGGGAGAGGGAGAAAATAGACTTACAGTGGTAGAACATGGAATCATAGACCAATTTTTCGAATAGTTTAGGTATTGATGATAATTTAGCAATGGATCTGTAGTTGGATACATCGTTCTTGCAGTCTTTTTTGAATATGGCAATAATATAAGAGTTTTTCCATAATTGAGGAAAACCCCCTTGAGTGACCGAGAGGCGGAAAAGCAAAGTAAGGGGTTGAACTAAATGCATGGCACATTTTTTCAGAACTATGGCTGGAATGCCGTCAGGACCGGGGTGAAAGTCATCCGCAAGCCCGTTAATACTGGCGGCGATTTGCTCGGGGTCAGGGTCAAAAGATGTAAACGACGTTTGAGTGCATTTGTCCAAGAATGAAAAGTAGCTAAGGTCAGGTTGGAGCTAATTGTCGCTGAAAGATTTACTGAAGAAGTGTGCAAAGAGGTTGGCGATAACCTGAGGATCTGATGAAGAGGTATTCTCGAGCTTTAGGGTGGAAGGGTAACCATTGGATTTCTTCTTAGAATTAATAAAGCTATAAAAGCACTTGGGGTCAGATATGAGGCTTGTTTCCATCCGTTGGAGGTACTCATGGTAGAGGGTATCACAACGTTCAGAAAAAGAGGTGTAAGCAGACAAGTAGGAAGAATAGTCAGACTCAGTAGGGTAAGAAGAAAAGTTTGCCAACGTTTATTTCTCCTATTGCGGAGAGAGCGTAATTCTTTTTCGTACCAAACGGGGGATGAGGAGCAGTTTTTACGAGGAAGAAGAGGGATAGATTG
Organism: Leptarthrus brevirostris; assembly: GCA_964036015.1. Taxonomy (NCBI): domain Eukaryota; kingdom Metazoa; phylum Arthropoda; class Insecta; order Diptera; family Asilidae; genus Leptarthrus; species Leptarthrus brevirostris. The sequence goes on from OZ038371.1 coordinate 73,000,203, forward strand.
TGTAAGGCAAGCGTGTATTTCCGAATAAAACGCCTCTACAGCAACGTCTATTGGAAGATGTTGAGGGATGTTGCCAATGTTGGAGTTGAGGAGCAAGTGATTTAATTTTTCAAAGTCGCCTTTACGAAAATTGAAGGAAAGAGAAGACTCGGAGCTTGAAAGGGCGTGAGGGTGTTCGTAGGAGAAAACGAGGAACAGGGGAGGATGGTGACGATCGAAGGAGGAGAGGAGATGTTCGCTTTCCGCGACAGCCGAGTTAACTGGGTCTGAGGAAAAGATTAAGTCTAATTGTCTGTCCAGAAAGTTTCTGACTCCACTAACTTGAAAGAGACCAGAAAGAGAGAGCTGATCGGTAAAAAAGACTTCTTTGGCGGAAGAGGCCTTTAGGGGGACAAAGTGTGAACAGTTCTCAGACAATGACCATTGAATACGGGGGAGGTACAATACAATTCATCGGAGGCGTTAGCGTTCTCAAGCATGGTGTCTAATGTTTCAATTACGGGCTCGTAGGCTTCTATAGGTTGAGAAGGACGAATATAACAACAAAGAATATACAGAATACACTTATTCAGTGTTAATTTGATACATACAAATTCAGATATTGAAGAGTCGGAGGTCTTAAACAGGGTGGCATCATAACGGTTGTGAGCAGCTATGAGAACCCCACGGCCAGGTGGGTCATTGTTGCCTACACAACCGTCAAGACGGAAAATGGTATAGTTAGGAGGGAATAGTTTGTTGTCGAGAATTCCTGGTATTAGATTGGTTTCAGTTAAGGCAAAGATATCGTGCGGGAATTTGTGGGAGTTTAGGAAAACATTGAATTCTTTCAAAATAGATTCTATTTCCGCTTCTGTAAGTATTTTATTAATATTAGAGTGGTATACCTATTCTTATTGTTATATCGGAATTGTGAAAACTATAGCACATCATTAGTCTGATATTTTCAAAGGCAAGAGTACAAAAGTGAGATGATTTAGTAAGATTTAATATAGAAATGATATTGTAATAGGTAAGAATTTAGATTTAATAATACCTTGAATAAGTCCTCGTAAGTTGGTTGGGTACCTGTATCATTTGTGATCATATAAATGACCTTATGCCTTTTATGATTCAGTATGAAAATAGAATTAGGAGTGTAATTAATCAACTGCCTTTCTATTTGGTCCTCGTGTTTAAATAGCTTTATAAGGCTTTGAACGTTAGAAGAAGGGTCTGATCCTCTGGGAATGAATAAGCTTATTGTTGAATTTTCGTTACAATTAATATTGTTTTGAGTGGAATTGACATTTTCCGTTGTGTCCTCTGAATCTGAGTTTGAGTATCTTTATTTGGACGCTGGTGCGCCTTTCAACCCGTACGGCATTCAAACGAGTTCGTACAGGCCGTATGGAGTACTGAACGCTGCCTTTTGACGCACATCAGGGTACAAAAGGATTTAATGGAAACCGTTTGCTAAATCGAGACTTGAGAACAAGTGCGATTTGTTCACCTGGTCCAATATTTCCGTAATACTGGGCAGTGGATAAGAATCGCGTTAGTTATCTCGTTCAGCTTCCTAAAGTCGACGACGACACACCAACTCTGTGTTCCATTTGAGTCAGCTTTTTTTGGAAAATTCCATGGACTCCTTGAGGGACATATAATCTTATCTTGTACCATTCCCTCAACTTATTTCTATACTTCATCCATTTGGTTAAAAGTGAGACGATATAGCTTGACGTGAATAGGTTGGACTTAGCTTATATCCCTCGAGATAAAATAGATCTTTATCGATCGAGATAAAATAGATCTTTATAATTTGTACATATTTGTAGAATACCTTCCTTCTACCGACGAGTAGGCCATTCGGGAGTTTTTGTGGGAAACATAGGCGATTTTCAGAGAATGTGGAATTTATTTTAGCAACAAACTCTGTTCTGGGTGGTACAATAACAGACGAAGGATATGATAACAAGGCAATATGATGAAAATTTTTCCCAATTGGTATTGATAATTTTCTTTCTGAATAATTTATAATGGATTTACTTTTTCTAAGAAGTCGTTTCCTAAGATTGCAGAGGTAAATCTCTAACAATATGAAATGGGTGGTTGATAGTACTTTCATAGACTTCTTCAAGTGGTAGAATTTATAGTTAGAGATATATTGAGAGGTATATAATCCAATTTACCATTTTTACTAGAGTTTGCTCTTGTTATTAGGGAGAAGTATATTTTCGCGACCTATTTTAAATTTCGGACCTATGTACCGCCGCAGGTACCAGCTCCCTGAGAGTTTCCCTGATTATTGTTATTATTAATAGAATTACGTTGACTTTCATTATCATTTCGTCTTACGAGATTTTTTTATATGATGTCCTCTATTTCTGCAATAATTACAATTGTATTTACCCTATGAGAAGGGGACACGGTTTCACGCTTAAATTCGGGCTTAAAATTTGGTAACCGTTCCATGATCGGTCTATAATTAGTTTTAAAAAACGAAATTTTGACTTGGATGCCATGATTTGTGACAGATGAAACAGGTTAAATTAGATTGAAAGGTTCGCTAGTGAAAATTTTTGGTTCTAGGGATTGATGTTTTCTCTTTGACTGAAACCTCGACAGCTTCGTCACTCCTCACTAAACGCTGCTTATAAGAAATAAGTTAGGCCTAATCTGAGCAGTAGTTCTATTTGCTAGGCACTGATTACTTAAGATAATTTTCATTTCGGCCAAGTTGAAAATTCTTTATTCATTATTTAATAGAAAGCACCTCGTATCTGAATATAATGGTTGACCCCTGTTTGCACTGTGCTTTTCATTATGTGTAGATTAGAATAGAAACTAAATTGCACACATCTCCAAGAATTTTATGAATTATGGATTAAGTTTTGGAATTTTCTAGAATTAGTATATGGTAATAATTTAAGTAGGTGTTTACCAACCGCGAGAGACGGCTTCAGTGGCCAGTCTCGTAGTTTATAGTTTTATTTATAAGTTTATCTTTTTTCTGTTCATCTTATAACTTTTTATTTTATTTGTTGTTAGGGTTTATATATATATATATATATATATATATATATATATATATATATATATATATATATATATATATATATATATGTATATATATACATATATATCAAATATTATATTACGTCCCTTATGGATTATAAAAAGTTGTTAATTACGAATAAAGAGGAAGGTTGTCTCTGCTCTCGAGACGGCCGCTCCAACCAAAAGCGGCTATGAATCGTGTGGAAGTTCCATTTCGATCAGTAGCCGCTTTGAAGTGGATCCTGCTTTGGTGGAGATCCCAAGGGAGAAGCTGCGCTCGTTAGTGAAGACAACAAAAGGCGGGCGCCAAAAGGTTGCCTTACTCGACAGTTATCAACGTCCATGGATACCGCGCATAAGAGCCCCACCGTAAATGAAGAAATCTCAACACAGCAAAAGAGCCGAAAACAAATGGTGAGTAAGTCAAATAAAACTAAAAATCTAAAAGGCAGAAACGAGAGACCCGAAAATATATCCACAGTGCAACATATTAAATATATATTTCCGGACTACAAATCACCGGATGATACTCGTCTAAACCCGCGTTACGCCAACTTAGAGCAAGAACTCACCTTAGATGAATCCCTAAACGCGGACGAGAAATACCAAATTAAAAAACTTTGTTATGAATTCGACGACATATTTTTCCTTAAAGGCGATCGGCTCTCATATACAAAAGCCATCACCCATCTTGGTGCAAGATCAAGCACCCATAAATCAAAAGATGTATAGACTACCCGAAACACAGCGAAATGTTATCAACGAACAGCTCAAAGAAATGTTGGACAATGACATAGTCCAACCGAGCAAAAGCCCTTGGAATTCACCTCTCTTAGTCGTCCTAAAGAAGGCGGGACCAGACGGTGAAAAAAGGCGGCGTGTCGTCGTCGATTTTCGGAAATTAAACAAAAGTACGATCGGAGACGCCTTCCCGATACCCCGGATCGAGGACATTCTTGACCAATTAGGTCATTCACGATATTTTACTACCCTCGATCTCGCCAAGGGCTATCATCAAGTCCTAGTCGATCAAAATGATCGACCTAAAACAGCTTTCAGCACCAATTATGGGGACTATGAATTCAAACGTATGCCGTTTGGGCTAAAAGGAGCCCGCTCTACATTCCAACGCTTAATGAACTAAGTACTAACAGGTCTACAAGGCCTCGAATGTTTCGTCTACCTAGATGACATAGTCATCTACGGAAAAAATTTAGCGGACCATAATAGAAAGCTCCGCAAAGTCTTCAATAAATTGAGAGTGAACAACTTGAAACTGCAGCCAGAGAAGTGTCAGTTTCTCAGAAAAGAAGTTGTTTATTTAGGACATAAATGTTCTAACCAAGGTGCACTTCCAGACCCAAGTAAAACGGCCTGCGTCCAAACTTGTCCAGTTCCACGAACTTTACGGCAAGTACAATCCTTTCTAGGTCTTGCCAATTACTACAGAAAGTTCATACCCGACTTCTCCAAAATAGTACGTCCCATTACGAATTTACTTCGCAAGGATGTTAAATTCAATTGGACTTTTGAGAAAATCAAAACTTTATTAGTTTCTCCTCCACTCCTAATATATCTTGATTTCTAAAAGCCATTAAATTTAACCACGGACGCCAGCAATGAGGCTCTTGGAGCGGTGCTATCCAAAGGCGAAGTGGGAAGTGACCAGCCTATTGCCTACGCCAGCCGCAGACTTAACAAGGCCGAACACAATTACTCTACAATAGAGAAAGAATTGCTATCCATTGTCTGGGCTACAAGGAATTTCAGGTGTCACCTTCAGGGCCGTAAATTCACGGTCTGTACAGACAACAAACTTCTCAAAGGAGTCTTTAATGTAAAAGCCCTTCTTCCCGTCTGGAGAGATTTCACCATAAACTTTCCGAATTCGATTATCAAATCGAATACAAACCCGGAAAGTACAACACCAATGCAGACGCATTAAGCCGCATTCCACGGGAAAATACAGAAGACGACAACGGCCAGTAAAAAGGACGTTCTTGTAATGCTGAATGTCAGGCAGATATGCTGGCACATATCGCGAATAAGATTACTGATGTCGCACAAGGTCGGGCATGTGAAGTATCTGTGGAACTGGGTTCCTTCACTACCACAAACCGTGCAAAATCTTTGAATTCGTCGATCGATAAATGACAGCTGGTTTGGATGGCTGTGATGGAGCAGTTTAAATGCCACATCAGAGTTTCTGTAATTGGACGGACATCTATAGATCACTCTGCTGGTTATGGTCCCCATTGCTCGCAAGTCTACCCCAAGATATGCGCGCCATCTATTAACCCCTAAGGTATCCGTAGGATTTACTCCTACGAAGAGCTCGCGCAGCCTACGTGATGTCAGTGTATTGAATGTCGTGTGCGGTGGTCGATTCATTACGAAAGCGTTTATCATCTTAGTGCTAGGTTCCCTAGTAGAGAGACGACTAAAACACTCTCGTGCTGTATCCATCAATTCGTTTAATTGTGTGGTGTGGGGGTATTCCCAGAAGCATTAATGATGTGTCCAGGAACTGTGAGTTGTCCTGTATCGGCCGTTACACCTCGAACATTACTAAATACCGAATCCACTAACTCAGGTTTGAACCTGATCGGAATTGCTGACAATTCCCCGTACCCAAGTTCATTCCATCGCAAATGGAGTGTTGGTGTTATTGTGCCTCAGGTCGTAATAGTGGAGAGCAGATCCTGGGACTAATCATGCGGATATGGTGGATGGACCGAGAGCAGATAGTAGTGCTCCACTGCGCCGCTATCCCCATAGAACATACCCACAGCTGCTAAATTAAGTTATCCCTTTGACAGAACACTCGTTGGAATGCCCGTACCTAAAGACAACGCAATTTCATGACCATGTCTGTAAGACCCAAACCACCCTCCACTACCGGTCGGCAGAACGTGCGTTCAGATACCCCCCCCCCCCCCCCCCCCCCAGAAGCCGTCAATGACCTTCGCCTGTAAAAGTTACACGAAGCCTTCTTTGAAGCACTCCAATTTTAACAGGTGCACGATGGACGAGTTAATCCAATAATTGGCAACGTCTGCACGTCCTTTCAGCGAAAGTGGGTGCAGTCTAGTCCGCCACGAATTCACAGCTCCAGAGAGTTTCTTCAGAGCCATGCGGCTATTAGATGTTTTACTAACGAGATATATATATATACATATACACCTAAATATTTCAGACAAGTATTCGTCCATTGTATGCCGAGGGGAGAATCTGAGAATTCCGCCACCTCCCACACCATACTCCTTGGCTTTTGCTTATGTTAACCCTAGCGCCTGCTAATCGCTCATGTTGTTCGAAAACCCTACGAGCGACTGGAAATACATCCTCTTTCGTAACGAAAATAGACAGGTCGTCAGCATACGCCAGAATAAGTGGCCTTATAGTAGTGTTCGGTAAGTGAGCTGAATATTGTCTCAAAAATTGACGAAGATTTACTAACAGCGGCTCCAGTGAAGGTCATAAAGCATTCCTGACAACAGGCATCCCTGCCTGATACCCCGACGAAACGGAATAGGAGACAATATATGCCCATTATGATTTATGAGAATCACTGAATCTCTATACAGACCACTGATGATCTCAATCTATCTGGATGCAAGCCCGAATATATCGAGCACTCTCAGTAGATACTCATGCGAGATGCTATCAAACGCCTTTTCTTGATCCAAAGAGATCATGGCCATTTGTAAACCAGTTTTTCATTGTAGGCGAAAAGATGCTTTGCTACGGCGAGATACTACGACCTGGAATGCAGTAGGACTGTGCCGAGTGTATTACTGAGGCAATCAATAAACGAAGTTGAGTTCCCAGTGTTTTGCAAACTATTTTGTAGTCGACATTACACAGAGTAACTGGCCTCCAGTTTCCCATCCTCCGAAGATCCCATTTCTTAGGTATCAGACGCATAATGAATCTCCGCCAACTTGACGGAAATTCGGTATGTCCAACCACTGCAGAATTAGAGACATCCAAAAGGTCCGGAATCAAAAGATTCCTAAAACGAACAAAGAATTCTGGAGTTAGACCATCATAACCAGGAGAAGTATGACGTCGAAGATCCTTCGTTGCGGTAAGCATATCATCGAGAGTAAGTGTTCTGTCCCGGAATTCTCTACTTTCATCAGAGAAAGTAGGAACATGATGAAAGAATTCATGCTTGGACGAGAATGTTGGCAACGTCAATGCAGCATAAAGCCGCGTGTAGTAGTTGCGAATATAATTCGCAAGTTCCTCTCGGTATAGGATTTGGCCCGATTCGGCAAGAATCGAATCTATTTCACAAGAAGCGTTAGAACGTCGAGTTGACTGGAAGAAGTACTCGTTCGGAGACTCGCCCTCTAGCAACCTGCGCGACTGGTTTCGGAGCACAAACTCCAAGCTATGCTTGTAGTTTTGTGCTGTCAGTCGTTCTTTAAGTCTCTCGTATTGTTCGAGTAAGTCTGGTTGCACGGGTAGGAGCGTACCAATCTGGGTGACTTCGGCCATCAAGCTCGATGCATGATATCTGCTTCGATTGAATCTCGTTTTAATAAATGAGCGAATCTGAAGCTTTCCAACATCCCACCACCAATGGCTAAGGTTTGAAGAAATATTCTTGCTATCACGCCATTGGTGCCAAAACTGAATGAATTCTTCGATAAACTGCTCCGAGTTCAACAAGTTATTGTTGAAAATCCAGTAAGCAGTTCGCGTTTCGACCAAAGTCGCCACAACAAGAAGGTGATCACTTAAGGGGGGAAGTACATGAAGAGGCCGGGATTTATTTTTGGGAAAATGAAAAAGGTCCACATGAAATCGATATTATATGTATTTAGGGCAATGTTTTAAGAAGAGAAAAAACATTTTTTACATTTTGAAAATCGGCGTAAATTCTCCTGGCCGCAATTTTCATCTGAAATCAAAAAACCAAACATTTTTATACTCGAGGGGATTGTTTGTTCTAGATAGACTACGATCTTTTCGAAATTCGAACATTAACTATAAAATTCGGGCATGAAAAAAAAAGTTGGCTATTTTTGCAAAAATTTTAATTATTTTCGCGTCAAAAATGGTCTTAAAATGATTTTTTTCCTATGTCCGTAGTCTATCTAGAGTAGTTTCTTATGCCCTTTTAAATGAGTGCTGGATGAAGAAAATCGTTTCACTAGTTTTTTTGTAATTTTTTACGCCAATTTGAAAAACATGGTTTTGAGAAAACGCCGTTTAAAGTTTGTCCCGAAAAACTGGCGAAAAAAAATCCGGTAAGTGGAATCACGCGCGCAGCAGAGATCCTCGATCCCAGGATCCCAGGATTATAAAAAGTTGTTAATTACGATTAAAGAGGAAGGTTGCCTCTGCTCTCGAGACGGCCGCTCCAACCAAAAGCGGCTATGAATCGTGTGGAAGTTCCATTTCGATCAGCAGCCGCTTTGAAGTGGATCCCGCTTTGGCGGAGGTCCCAAGGGAGAAGCTGCGCTCGCTCCTCGATAGCCTGCACTATAAGAAGAGTTCGGGCAGGATCCTGACCATTCTGAGGCGTGAGCTTGGAGATCCAACCAGTATTCTGCCCCAATTGAAGCTCCTTATGGCAGAGGCCAAAAAGAAGACCAAATATAATGAGGTGTCGAGGTGTGAGCGCCTCTTCAATAAAGTCTCGGGAATCCTTGCGAATCTCCAACTGGACAGGGCTCTTCATCGTCAGAGTCGCACAGTCATTGTCTGAGTTCTTGCGATTCCTTGAATGTGTAGGATAACATCGATAAATGTAGGGGGCTTGAGTGCACCCACTAGGCTACACAGTATTTTTGAAGACATTAGACACTGCAACGGACATTGTACTTATACAGGAGACGAATTTTACACAGGACTCATTTACACGTCTAGAACAAAATTCCAACTTACACAAGGGTTACACAGTTTTTGCCACAGAAACGCCACGTAGAGGTTCCGGTATGGCAATTGCTGTGTCCCACAGCTTTGCACTGATGTCTCCTGTATACAGAGACATCTGCCCAGGTTTCGCGTCTTCCTTAGATTTCGTCTTGGGGGACAAAACGCTGAGGGAAGTAAACGTGTATCTGCCACATGATCAGGATACTGCAAGACAGGCGTTGGACTCAATCCTGTCGCATATTACGTACTTCGGTGGTGAGGTTATCCTTCAACTGCACACTGGACTCTTCAATCACAATCGATTCTCCAATCAGATATAGCAACGTTGTGGATACCTACCGTTGGCTTAATCCAACGACTATGTCATACACAAGGGTTTCCCGAAATGTCCAGGGTAGCTCTTCGGGTTCGAGCATAGACAGACTGTACGTCTCGTCTAGCCTTCTACACTTTTTCGTTAGTGTCACTCATGAATTCTGTATATTAAGTGATCACCTTCTTGTTGTGGCGACTTTGGTCGAAACGCGAACTGCTTACTGGATTTTCAACAATAACTTGTTGAACTCGGAGCAGTTTATCGAAGAATTCATTCAGTTTTGGCACCAATGGCGTGATAGCAAGAATATTTCTTCAAACCTTAGCCATTGGTGGTGGGATGTTGGAAAGCTTCAGCTTCGCTCATTTATTAAAACGAGATTCAATCGAAGCAGATATCATGCATCGAGTTTGACGGCCGAAGTCACCCAGATAGGTACGCTCCTGCCCGTGCAACCAGACTTACTCGCACAATACGAGAGACTTAAAGAACGACTGACAGCACAAAACTACAAGCATAGCTTGGAGTTTGTGCTCCGAAACCAGTCGCGCATGTTGCTAGAGGGCGAGTCTCCGAACGAGTACTTCTTCCAGACAACTCGACGTCGTACCGCTTCTTGTGAAGTAGATTCGATTCTTGCCGAATCGGGCCAAATCCTATACCGAGAGGAACTTGCGAATTATATTCGCAACTACTACACGCGGCTTTATGCTGCATTGACGTTGCCAACATTCTCGTCCAAGCATGAATTCTTTCATCATGTTCCTACTTTCTCTGATGAAAGTAGAGAATTCCGGGACAGAACACTTACTCTCGATGATATGCTTACCGCAACGAAGGATCTTCGACGTCATACTTCTCCTGGTTATAATGGTCTAACTCCAGAATTCTTTGTTCGTTTTAGGAATCTTTTGATTCCGGACCTTTTGGATGTCTCTAATTCTGCAGTGGTTGGACATACCGAATTTCCGTCAAGTTGGCGGAGATTCGTTATGCGTCTTATACCTAAGAAATGGGATCTTTTGGAGGATGGGAAACTGGAGGCCAGTTACTCTGTGTAATGTCGACTACAAAATAGTTTGCAAAACACTGGGAACTCAACTTCGTTTATTGATTGCCTCAGTAATACACTCGTCACAGTCCTACTGCATTCCAGGTCGTAGTATCTACGACAACATTGCCGTAGCAAAGCATCTTTTCGCCTACAATGAAAAACTGGTTTACAAATGGCCATGATCTCTTTGGATCAAGAAAAGGCGTTTGATAGCATCTCGCATGAGTATCTACTGAGAGTGCTCGATATATTTGGGCTTGCGTCCAGATAGATTGAGATCATCAGCGGTCTGTATAGAGATTCAGTGATTCTCATAAATCATAATGGGCATATATTGTCTCCTATTCCGTTTCGTCGGGGTATCAGGTAGGGATGCCTATTGTCAGGAATGCTTTATGACTTTTCACTGGAGCCGCTGTTAGTAAATCTTCGTCAATTTTTGAGACAATATTCAGCTCACTTACCGAACACTACTATAAGGCCACTTATTCTTGCGTATGCTGACGACCTGTCTATTTTCGTTACGAAAGAGGATGTATTTCCAGTCGCTCGTAGGGTTTTCGAACAACATGAGCGATTAGCGGACGCTAGGGTTAACATAAGCAAAAGCCAAGGCCTATGGTGTGGGAGGTGGCGGAATCGTTCAGATTCTCCCCTCGGCATACAGTGGACGAATACTTGCCTGAAATATTTAGGTGTATATGTATATATTTATCTCGTTAGTAAAACATCTAATAGCCGCATGGCTCTGAAGAAACTCTCTGGAGCTGTGAATTCGTGGCGGACTAGACTGCACCCACTTTCGCTGAAAGGACGTGCAGTCGTTGCCAATTATTGGATTAACTCGTCCATCGTGCACCTGTTAAAATTGGAGTGCTTCAAAGAAGGCTTCGTGTAACTTTTACAGGCGAAGGTCATTGACGGCTTCTGGGGGGGGGGGGGGGTATCTGAAAGCACGATATGCCGACCGGTAGTGGAGAGTGGTTTGGGTCTTACAGACATGGTCATGAAATTTCGTTGTCTTCAGTTACGGGCATTCCAACGAGTGTTCTGTTCAAAGAGATAACTTAATTTAGCAGCTGTGGGTAAGTTCTATGGGGATAGCGGCGCAGTGGAGCACTACTATCTGCTCTCGGTCCATCCACCATTTCCGCCTGATTAGTCCCAGGATCTGATCTCCACTATTACGACCTGAGGCAGAATAAGACCAACAGTCTAGTGCGAGTCTTTGTGTAGTGCGGACGTGTTTTTGTTTTTCTGAAATTGTTGTGCTTTTTCATGTACTTGGTGGTTCAGTAAGAGTGCATGCAAACGGGACGTATTTGTGGTTTTTTGATCTTTTGTGGATTTTTGTTATCACTATTCAGTGCTGTCTGGTTAAATTTGGCCGGTGCCGGTGAATATTGTATTTTGTGCCTGTTTTTTTTTTGTATTTATTCGTGTTCGCTACGATTCTTTTCATTATTAGGTCTGTTACCTGCAGAGTGCAGAGAGAGCAAAGTGTTCCCGTATTCACTTCTCCAAGAAGATTTTGCCTACATCACAACTTCCCCTGCTGCAGAAAATTTAAGTATTCTGCAGTAACTTTGACCAGCTGCAATATGGTTAAAAGATCAATTGAGTGAATTTGAAATTTGTGATTCCTTTTATAGAGTTTTATATCCTAATTAATTAAGCGTCGGATTAAGGTAGTGAAGTAGCCTATATGGATGAAGGTGCTGTTATTAGGTAAATTAAATTTTCTCTTTTGTTGTTTTTGTTTTGGTTGCCTTTGCTGGCTTCAGTTTTGTTTGTTTTTGTTTTGCGTTGCAGCTGCCATTTGCCGTTTCTCACTTTGTGTTTGGTTTTAACTGTCCCTCTTAATGCCCTCGTGAATTCATTCCGTTTGACCGATATTTTGCTGATGACGTATTTGTTGTCACACTGGTGGCATTCATTATTGGGATACCTCGTTCTTTTGTTTTCGGCCTTCTTGATTTGATTTCCTTAATTGAGTTGCTCGTCTCTTGGTTTATTTATTTATTTATTTATTTTTTTAATTTCTTAATTATTCTTTTAATTTTTATTACTCTGTCTCGTCTGTTGACCCTTTCTTTTTATTCGTTTTCGCTACCTCTTCCCCTATGGCAACGTGTAGGGCCTGTTCTTTGGTGATTTCCAAAGAAGAAATCGTTTGTTATGGTGTTTGCGGTGGTTCGTTTCATCCTGCATGTTTGAAACGCCCCTCAAAATCATCTGCGAGGGCACTTACTACGTGTAATGAGTGTCTTGACATTAAGCCCTGTCATGTCCTTAGACTCATGAAGAGTATTGCAGATTCGTTTTCTGCTGAACAATCTTTCGTTGCCAACAAAATTAACAGTTTTTCCTCCAGCTGGGCATCTTTACAGGCTGTTGCTGATGACATGGGCTGCTTGAACGAAAGCTTGGATAAACTCGTTCTTGCTATGGAGGGCCTAAAATCAAGCTCTGAGGCTCTGCTTGAGAAATCTCATGATCTCTTATCTAGGATATCTTTTTTGTCAGCTGGTTTTGACGACCTTCGGACGACGCTGTCTGGTGTGGACGGGTCTCCGCCAGCACTGGCAACCAGCTGTGAGCGGTGATGCCGATTCTTGATGATCTCCGCCGTAGCGTTAAACACATCAGAGCGGACTTGGCTCCTGGCAGACTGCTGTTAATAGGAACTCCGATCTGATTAGTACCATTTCCTCTGATGTTGGAAGTCTGCTATCGCGCGCTGTTAGTAAGCCTGACTCCTCTGTTGTTTCTGGTGCCTCCATTTTGCCTGAAGCCGATGTCCCTCGGCATGATGACTCTAAGAAGCAGTCTGGGTCTCGCTCTAGACGCGGGCGTCCTACAGTACCCAATGGCCCTGTAGGTCCATCTCCCACCGATGATTCTTCAGCGCAACCATCGAAACCTAATACGGCTACTGTTCATGCTGCTGGGCTTCCCACGAGCATGACTGCCGAAGAACGCGCTGCCGCTTCGTTCACTTGTACCTCCTCTACTCCCCCTCCCCCTGCATTGGACCCAGCTGGGAACACATCTCCCGCCCCTCACAGTCAAATCCTCACCCATCGCAAGGCCCCTCTCAGTCTGTTCCTCATCCATCGCATGACATCGCATCAATTAATGTTTCTAGAAATGAGGGTTTCACCCTGAGGATTGCGCAACCACCGCGGTCCTTTTTTGTTTCCCGTCTTGATCCCTCGACTTCCGTTGACGACGTTGTTGGCTACGTGAGGGAGAGGAGTGGTGTTGATGACTCAGCACTCCTCCGTTGTCAACTTCTAGGATCTCGTCATTCTCAAGGACTCATTTCTTCTTTTAAGTTGACATCGTCCCCAGAACTTTTTGAGATAATGTCTGCCTCCGATTTCTGGCCCGAGAATATCATTGCGCACGAATTTGTGCCGCGTCGTAGGGTCGCGGGAGACACTCAGAATAGAACTTCTGCTACCAAACAAAAAAACTTGAAACGCTATCCCTTTACTACCAAAATGTAAGGGGACTAAGAACAAGATCAAGCCAGTTATTTCAGGTTTCTCTTGCCTGCTGTTACGACGTCATCGCTCTGATCGAAACCTGGCTTCATTGCGGTTTTACTGATGCAGAAATTCTTGACGAGTCCTATCAGATTTTTCGAAAGGATAGATACTCTGACTCCATGGCACGTGGAGGTGGCGTGTTGGTTGCATGCAAATCGCACTTGGATTGCAGTTTGGTTGATATCCCTGCTTTATCCGTCACGCTCACAATCGAGCTTTTAGCTCTTAAGATAGCTCTGGGTAAGATGAATATATTCCTTCTATGTTGTTATATCCCTCCAAACTTGACAAACCATGCTGATGCAGATGGTCGAAGTCTCTACGATATTTTAATTCTTAGCCTAGATTTTATTAATAATATGACAAACCCAGAGGACGAAATAATCCTTCTTGGTGACTTTAACTTACCCAGCGTTCAATGGGTATTCAACGCTGATGACGATGACTACCTTCCTTCAAATTGTCTTACTGCTAAAGACTCCCATTTTCTTGACGCCATCTCCTCCTCTGGTTTACACCAAATGAGTGATGTAAAGAACCGTATGGGAAGGCAGTTAGATCTCATCTTTTCTTCTGATTCGAGTAACACTATAGTCGAACCGACTTCTCGTAATTTATCCGCTATTGACAGTTTACATCCGGCCATTTTCATCTCTTTTTGTTACGATGGTTCTAATATTGCTGACCCCAACGTAGATCAGGATTCTCTCAATTGATTTCCCATCCCTTTTTCATGATAACGATATCGACGATTGCGTTTCCGTGTTTTATGATAGGATTTATGATCTGTTTAATTCGTGTGTACCACTTAAACGGGTGAGATCATCCTGTCATTCTCCCCCGTGGTATACTAGGGAACTACGGAGTCTTAAGAATGAAAAAAATTGGTTATGGAAAACCTACTTACGCTGTAGAAGTGCGTCAGCTTATTCTGAATTCGTTTATTGTCATGAATGCTTCTTAGTGTTATCGTCATCTTTATACAGGGCATACCTTGATAATGTTCGCAGTTGCTTGCACAATGATCCTCGTACCTTTTTTAAATTTGTAAATCTGAAAAAGAAAACTGATAATTATCCATCTACAATGTGGTATAATGGATCCTCTAGTTGTAGCGCGCCGGATATAGCTGATAACTTTGCATTGTTTTTTGAGGGTGCCTTTTTATCAGGCAACTTTATGCCCTCCCTGGAAGAGTTTGGTCATATCCAAAATCGTCCCGCTACCTCCATTTCTTTGCCCATTATATCTCGGGATATTATCATGAATGCTATCAAGGAACTAAAACTGGACTTTTCTTTTGGTCCTGATGGTGTTCCACCTGTATTCTTGAGATCCTGCTCTGATGCTTTACTCACTCCATTGGAACTCATCTTTAACAAATCTCTTCAGGCCGGCAGATTTCCTACCTTATGGAAGCACTCCTTTATAATTTCTGTTTATAAAAAGGGGCATAAAAACTCCATAACAAATTATAGGCCAATCGCGAAGCTTTCCTGCATACCCAAGTTGTTTGAATCTGTTATATACTCACAGCTTCTTGGGCAGTGCAAGGGGTTAATCTCATCTAATCAACATGGCTTTCTGCCTGGTAGATTGACAACAACCAACCTTCTGGAATTTACATCACACATTATCTCTGCCTTCCAACAGGGACTCCAGACTGACTGTGTTTACACCGACTTTAGTAAGGCATTTGATAAGCTCCCTCACCCCATGATTATGCTTAAGCTTGAAAGGTTAGGTTTTTCGCCTTTATTGCTCGACTGGATCTGCTCTTACTTAAAAGATAGGACTTACCGTGTCTCTTTCCGTAATACTTTATCTATAGTCGTTAGGGCTTCATCTGGTGTACCGCAAGGTAGCCATCTGGGGCCGCTGCTGTTTATTCTTGCCATTGACGACATTGTCCCTCTGATTAAGCACTCCAAAGTTTTAATCTATGCAGATGATATGAAGATTTTCTCATGCGTTAGAAACAGTTATGATTCTTCTTGCATTCAGGATGATTTGAATACCTTTAGGAGTTGGTGTGCCACAAATGGACTGCAACTTAACCTGCATAAATGTGAAGTTATGTCATTTTCTAGGAACATCAATCAGCTCGGCTTTGATTATACCTTTGCGGAAACTAATATCCGTCGTGTGGAGTCCGTTACTGACCTCGGTGTAATGCTAGACAAGAAACTCGATTTTACTCCGCACATAAACCATATAGTATCTCGGAGTAATTCAGTCCTTGGCTTTGTTAAGCGGTGGTCAAGGGAGTTTTGTGATCGACAGACTCTTATTCACTTATTTTTTTCTTTAGTTAGACCAATTCTTGAGTACGCATCTCAGGTTTGGTCTCCTTGCTATGCTGTTCATTCTAGACGCATTGAATCGGTGCAGCGGAACTTTGTTAGGTTCGCACTAAGGGACTTCCCGTGAAATGATCCATTAAGGCTTCCTCCTTATGAGGATCGCCTCCGATTGCTTAATATGCACTCGTTAGAGGAACGTCGTAGAATTGCTGACCTAGTATTTATTCATCAGCTTTTGAACTTGAATATAGATTCTCTCACTCTTGCAAGTTTGGTTACTTATAGGCAAACCCCGTATAGCTTAAGGAGATTGCCTTTACTACATGTTATCCATTCTCGCTCTAACTATGGTATGCATGAGCCTATTAACCGCATATGTAGAGCCGTGAATTTGTGTCCTACTTTTGATCTGGCTCTTACTAAAGATTTGCTTAAACGATCTCTGTTGTCTTTGCACCCCTGATTGTAGTGTTTGGGATTGTTCTAGACTTTTTTTTTATTTTGTTGTTTTCTTTTTTCTTGTTTACTAATATTTGATTGCATGGGTTGTGGGAGCCTCATTCATCTCAATATTTGTTATATTCTGGTGAATAGGTCAATTGATTCCAGGCCTCTGCCTGTGAAGTGCGCCTTCTGAGTTAGAAGGGTTAATTCTATAAAAAAAAACATTCCATTTGTGATGGAATGAACTTGGGCACGGGGAATTCTCAGCAATTCCGATCAGGTTCAACCCTGAGTTAGTATATTCGGTGTTCAGTAATGCTCGAGGTGTAACGGCCGATACAGGACAACTCACAGTTCCTAGACACATCATTGATGCTTCTGGGAATACCTCCACACCACACAATTAAACGAATTGATGGATACAGCACGAGAGTGTTTTAGTCGTCTCTCTAATAGGGAACCTAGCACTAAGGTGATAAACGCTTTCGTAATGAATCGACCACCGCACACGACATTCAATACACTGACATCACGTAGGCTGCGCGAGCTCTTCGTAGGAGTAAATCCTACAGATACCTTAGGAGTTAATAGATGGCGCGCATATCTTGGGGTAGACTTGCGAGCAATGGGGAAAATAACTAGCAGAGTGATCTATAGATGTCCGTCCAATTACAGAAACTCTGATGTGGCATTCAAACTGCTCCATCACAGCCATCCAAACCAGCTGTCATATATCGATCGACGAATTCAAAGATCTTGCACGGTTTGTGGTGGTGAAGGCAGTTCCACAGATACTTCACATGCCCGACCTTGTGCGACTTCAGTAATCTTATTCGCGATATGTGCCAGCATATCTGCCTGACATTCAGCATTACAAGAACGTCCTTTTTACTGGCCGTTTTCGTCTTCTGTATTTTACCGTGGAATGCGGCTTAATGCGTCTGCATTGGTGTTGTACTTTCCGGGTTTGTATTCGATTTGATAATCGAATTCGGAAAGTTTATGGTGAAATCTCTCCAGACGGGAAGTAGGGCTTTTACATTAATTTCCTTTGGATTTCCTTTGAGAAGTTTGTTGTCTGTACAGACCGTGAATTTACGGCCCTTCCTTTTTTGTAGCCCAGACAATGGCTAGCAATTCTTTCTCTATTGTAGAGTAATTGTGTTCGGCCTTGTTAAGTGTGCGGCTGGCGTAGGCAATAGGCTGGTCACTTCCCACTTCGCCTTGGGATAGCACCGCTCCAAGAGCCTCATTGCTGGCGTCCGTAGTTAAATTTAATGGCTTTTAGAAATCAAGATATATTAGGAGTGGAGGAGAAACTAATAAAGTTTTGATTTTCTCAAAAGTCCAATTGAATTTAACATCCTTGCGAAGTAAATTCGTAATGGGACGCACTATTTTGGAGAAGTCGGGTATGAACTTTCTGTAGTAATTGGCAAGACCTAGAAAGGATTGTACTTGCCGTAAAGTTCGTGGAACTGGAAAAGTTTTATTTGGGTCTGGAAGTGCACCTTGGTTAGAACATTTATGTCCTAAATAAACAACTTCTTTTCTGAGAAACTGACACTTCTCTGGCTGCAGTTTCAAGTTGTTCACTCTCAATCTATTGAAGACTTTGCGGAGCTTTCTATTATGGTCCGCTAAATTTTTTCCGTAGATGACTATGTCATCTAGGTAGACGAAACATTCGAGGCCTTGTAGACCTGTTAGTACTTAGTTCATTAAGCGTTGGAATGTAGAGCGGGCTCCTTTTAGCCCAAACGGCATACGTTTGAATTCATAGTCCCCATAATTGGTGCTGAAAGCTGTTTTAGGTCGATCATTTTGATCGACTAGGACTTGATGATAGCCCTTGGCGAGATCGAGGGTAGTAAAATATCGTGAATGACCTAATTGGTCAAGAATGTCCTCGATCCGGGGTAGCGGGAAGGCGTCTCCGATCGTACTTTCGTTTAATTTCCGAAAATCGACGACGACGCGCCGCCTTTTTTCACCGTCTGGTCCCGCCTTCTTTAGGACGACTAAGAGAGGTGAATTCCAAGGGCTTTTGCTCGGTTGGACTATGTCATTGTCCAACATTTCTTTGAGCTGTTCGTTGATAACATTTCGTTTGTTTCACCTTACAAACATCGCTGTATTGATCCGCTTTACCGTTATTATTGAGTGTTATTACTTTTAACCGGTGAGCTGAGGAATCCTTTTTATTTTTAGCATCCTTTTGTTGTGGGATTTTCTTAGCCTTTGGTATTAGCTTGCCATTGTCAGGCGATTGAGCTAGTTGAATAACGAAGTAGTCTTTGGTTGGGACAAGATTTATTTTAAGGCTTGTCAAGATCACTGGGAAACTGGTTGAGTTGAGGACTCCAATTGACACTGCGTTTCCGGAGGAGCGTAAACTATTGGCCAAGAAGACTCCATCGCTTATCTCTTGGGATAAACAGAGCATTCCCTCTGACAATATTAACTAAGTGTTGACTATGCTTAGAGACCGTGCAGGTATGCAAGCAGATTAGGTTAGGATTACCTGTTGATGCCTCATTTCGCAGGTCCGATCATGATCAGCCAACTTTTCCAAATTTTGTCCTTTTCTCTGACAACCAGCGCTCTTTTGTTTAGGCGCCTTGAGGATACCACAGGTAGAAAGTGTCACTAATTTGTCCTTTGAATTCCCTGTTGGTAGTCCTACTCCGATTGCAGATTCTGGATCTGGATCATACGTTATGGGTACAGTAAACTCTTACGAATTGATTTCCGTGCGATGAAATCTAAGTGTCTTTGCGGGTCCCTCAACGTTACAGTTTCTTTTTTGGAAGTCATTTCCCAAAAGTTCGTCATTGGTAAGACCTGGGATGTTTTTTACGACCTGGAATTTACAGGGTATTTTGTTTTGTAATTTAAATTTTCCCTTACAGGATCCCAATGTCTTACCAGTACCAAATGGCGTTTGTAACATTGTTTTCTCCTCGGAATTTACTACGCCGAGGGATTTTAATATTTTCTTTTTATTATGCTGACCTCTGCTCCGGTATCCACTACGAGACGTGTTTTAATTACTTACTGTTCTAATAATTACTTGATAAGAAGTTAGCCACCTAATTATACATTAATCACTTATTCGGATAAGAATTCACTTCATTAAACATTAAAATAATTAAGTTATATTTCTGTCCTTGGTGCACTTTAACATTCACTCCTCTAATTACTATGACTCTACTATGTGGCGCACATTAACATTCACTACTTTAATTACTATGACTCTAGTATGTGGCGCACTGTTGCATTCACTACTCTAATTAGTATGACTCTACTATGACTGACCAAAATAGACCCGACGACTTTACGAATTTTAAAACCAGACTCAATTATTCCCGGCTTAATTCATTAGATTAAGCCAGTGATGGCCAAACTCACGCTACTTAATGTGAGGAATGCTTAAAAGCTTTAGAACCATTTCGTACTGTTTGTTTAATTTAGAACATTAAAATGTTTGTAAAAGGTTGTATATTTCAAGATATTGTATAATTGCTTACAAAACAACTTAAATATGAAGATTTTTTTAACTTATGTATGTTTTAACGATTAAAAAACGCAAAAACAGAAAACCGAATACAGCCAAACAGTTCATATACGAATTTAAAAGCTTAAAAGCTCACTTGCCCGCGGGCATAGGTTTGGACATCACTGGATTAAGCGCACCCATATGAAATAAAGCTTTAAGCTTTTCTTTCGTTAAATCTTCTGCCTCTCTTGTACAGGCAGAAGACGATGTAGGGAGAGGTCGCGATCGAAGCAACATACATGAGAAAAGCTTTTTTGAGCTTTTTCTTCTTTTTATATCTTGGCCGTGTATGCCTGAACAAGATACGATGTATGTAGGAAATCGCTGAGAAAGGCACCTTTAGCTGGGAACCAACTTAATTCGGTACCTTATAGGTTTTAATGCTTAATTAGCACTTTTAAGTTACCAATGCGCTACAAATTTCCTGGGAAAGGAATGCGCGGTAGCTTGAGCGCTTTTTTTGTCGCGAATTGAGATAATTTATGCCGTTTAGGCGAATTTAGTTACATCCGTTTAAAGTTACTGAAATAATTTCTCAACGATTGAATATGTCATTTGAATAGTTATATTCAATTTGCATGAATTATGATATTTTTCTGTTATGACTATTTAAGATACTTATAGCCATTTTTGGTACATAACATTAGTACCGCTTTAATTTCGTTATAGAATTCAACATTATTTGTTCTAAACCTAATTGCCCTTAGTTCATCGAATAGCTCTTCCAAAGTCAACCTATCGCCGAAATTATTAATAAGGATTGTTTTAATCTCAGTCCAAGATGTGCCGTGGTTATTAATCTCTATTATTTTACGTGCTCTTCCTCTTAATTTTGACTTTATAGTGTGAAAAAATGCTCTGTCCGAGGGCATCATATCTTATTAGAAGAGGATAAATTTTATCGATTAAATCAACGAAATTTTGGAGTTCACCAGGATCTCCATTAAATTCAGGCAATTTAGAAAAGTACTTTAATGGATCGATACTTAGAGAAAGCATGCTGTTCCTTTATCTCTACTAACGTCTGGTGCGGTAATTCCTTGTTGGTTGGTAGTGATTGAATTTATTGAATTTATTGGTTCAATTGGCGGACACTGTTAATTTAGTTAGCCTTTACTAGTTGGTTATAACCAATTTTGGTACAGAATAACAACTTGAGCCACTTTTGCGAATTGATTGATCGATTGATCTTTTCGCTTTTCGCTTTTGCACTTTAGTCGTGAACGCAAAGATATTAAAGAGTCACTCACTTTGTGCACTGTCAGTTATAGATTAGTGATCTTTCAAAATTTCACTTTGCTGGTGCAGAATGCTTTATTTCTTTAAATGTCGCGACTAGCAGAACGATTTTTAGGAATTTTTTATAAAATTGATAAACTCCGAAGGATAGTTTTCCTATCCTACCGACTGCGCCAAATAAGACTTTCGGTGTCATACGAAAAAAAAACGACAAGACTTTTCCAACTTGGAGTTTATTGCAAAAATAAAATCGGACAACTTTTTTATTACAACTGTATCGCTTAAAAATTAAACCCGAACTGAACTGCAGACTAAAGTTTACATCTTGGGAGCTTCTTCAGGTGGTTCACGTTTTTACCACCCAATGTTTATTGTGAATTGGAAAATTACCCACTAATCAATTACAAAATGTGAAAATGAATTGAAAAATTATTTAGTCGAAAAGTTTCCTTTCAATGAACACTTGGTGGAAGTCATTTGTTTAAATGAAAAGTAAAAGCACTTGTTTTACCCTTCCACAAATAGAAGTGTTTATTGAAAGGAAACTTTCCGACTAAACAATATTTAACCAGTATTGGTATTTTATGAAATTGATGGACTAAAAATCCTCTTCATAAAATTCGTACTTAGTTTTCAAACTGAGTACATATAGGAGTTGAGGTTTCGACCTTCCGTCATGGATGTCCGTGGTGGAAAGTGCAAGCATACCACGCTGCTGATGACTAGCTTGCACTTTCAGTCGAAACATCCATCATCATTTTTCTTTGAGCGCTCAAAAATTTTTGAGCGATCACCATCCCAAAGAAAAACTAACTTCTATTTGTGGAAGGGTAAAACAAGTGCTTTTACTTTTCATTTGAAAAATTATATTGAATAAAGTTTTGTTAAGAACATATAAATTTATATTTCTCACCTGATTGAAATACTGAATGCAAACAATTATAATAAGAAAAATTTTTTTCCGACATCTAATCAATAAAGTAACAAACATTCAAATAAATGAATAATAAATTTTCTATTATTTAACAGATGCTTCATGTTCAAATAGCCATGACATGCAGAAGTGGATAAATCGAGGAATCCGAAGTTTATGGACACAAATAGGGAGTAATTTAGATGATATAATATTATGGTGGAGTGAAGCTCCTCTTGCATGTCGTCCTATTATATGCGTCAAACAGCTGAGGGATTGGTTACTTAACTTATGTATGGATGGTGAGCGATAATTATGTCATATTTACTACTCAGAGAATAAGTCAATTTTAGATGCTCCAGAACCAATCTTATCAACACTGAAAGGATTAGGAGAGTCCTTAACTACTCATATAACGAGTACAATTTGGGATAACCAATTCCGACTGACATTGGTTTCATCAGTTTGGCATCCAGATTCTGACTTAGATAATACTTTGTCATTTAAAGTCGACGTAAGCAAAATTTGTTTTATATTTATAATTATTTTTATTACTAAGGATACAGTGTCTTGCTATGTCACTGTGATTTTCAGTGTGATCTTATTTTTAAATGCGCCTGTGTAAACAGTTATAGAAAGCAGGAATACATACATTGACGCAATCTGCTTGTGATAACTAAAACATGTCGCGTCATATACCCGACTCTCATTAAATGTGGGTCGTACTTTGTTTCTAATGATGTTAAAATTTTAACAACTCTGCCTTTTCCTGAGGTAATTACACGTGGTATTAAATAGTTCAGAAATGATTTACACCTATTGGAGGTGGAGTGCTCTGCGCTTTTCATCGTGAGAGCCCATGTCAAGCTTTGACAAAATGGAGAATCTGTGGATGGTTCTTGCACTACAGCATAAATAAGTTTTTGTAATTACGGCTAGGATTGTCTCGCGCGTTTATAATTGTTTCGCTTCTCAAAATCAAATTATCTCGCCTTGCTTCTTTTGAAATAGAGCATTTTAGATAGCATTATTTTAGCTGCAAATGTACTTTGGTGTCAAGAAATATGCAATTTAATGTATTCATGAGTGGTATTAGTGTGGAGCATGAATAATTTAACCGGCTGTACCCAATATAAGCGGAGGACTGATTGTATCATCTTGCGCAATTGTTTTTGTAATTGGTTTGGTGTTGATAACTAGGTAGGTAGAGATAATAGATAAATACAGTATCACGAGAATAACAGATTATTATAATGTATTTATTGAAGAATTTAAATATTAATGTAAATATCTTTCCCCTCTAAATAATATCAAATAATGTTAATATGTCCCTAAAACATATTATCTTTGAAATAGCTATTTACTCAACAACCTAGATATGACCCTGTAAATTGGAAGCCTAGGGGCATGGATTGGGCGCCGTTTAATATATCACCCTGTATATTCCACATTTGGCTTAATCTCTTAACTGACGAAAAGTGACACCCAAACGAACAAAAAGATATACGGGAAGGCGGGTCGATCATGTATCGTTACCAAGAGAACAAAAAGATATATTAGGGTTTATAAAACCTCAAATTTCGACGTGCCAACGAAATATTTAACCAAATTTGTGAAAAATTGGGTACTTTGATATGTTTTTTTTAATTTCCTAATAGCTCGTTAAGTTTACTTTAAAACGGTACATAGGACATGCACGTAGGCTTCCAATTTATAAGGTCATATTTTGGTTGTTGCGTATATAGATTTTTCAAAGATAATATGTTTTAGTGACACATTAACATTATTTGACTTTATTTAGAGGAGAAAGGTATTTACATTAATATTGAAATCCTTCCTCATTTTCTGCAATAAAGAAGCTCCCTCAGCAATAAGCTGTAATTCTTGAGACACTGTCTTTACTTGTCTAATTATCAATAATAAAAAAATTTAAAAAAAAACCACTCATTACAGTTTGTCGTCGAATTGCGCTTCAACTGGGTATGTCTTCCTGAAAAGTATGGAGAATATTAAGTTGTACCCCCACTTGCAATACATTTTCTAATATTTAAGCTATATTTATATAATAGTAGGGGAGACCGGGGCTATTTGATACAATATTTGTCATCAACTTTTGCTGGGAAATTGTTGCATTAGACAGGAAGAATGAATAATGCACTTTTGTAGAAAAATATCAGAGCTACAAATTTGCCTCAGACAGTTTTCTGATCCTCGCACGGGAAATGGGTGAAAATTGCGTTTGAAAAAAAATACGTTTTGTAACAAAAAGACCTCGGGGCTATTTCATACAATTAGCTGAACTGCAATAGAGTTAGTTTTAGTCCAACTTAACCCCTGAAAATGCAATTAAATGAACACCAAATGACTGGTTTTGCAAAATAGGTTAAAAGCTAACCAACGCTTTTTTTGTGAATCTTTATAAAATAAAAAATATTGTGAAATTAACATTTCATTTCTTGCTTTTCTTCGCCGCTGTGACTTTCTTCTTCTTTTTTTCCTAAATCCACCGGTTGTCGCTTCCTTTTATATGTTCGCACCATTTTGCTGCAAAAAAGTAACGCAATAAGGCATAAGAACATGAAAATAAACAAATTTACAGCTGTATAAAATAGCCCCGTGCAATTTGTATCGAATAGCCCCGAGGCATGCCGAAGCACACCATCCACTGATTAACCACTATGCGTAGTACAAGTGCACAAATCCCGTCCAACATAATTTAGCAGACACTTTACACATAAGAACACAATTTACTTTTTCCTTTCTAACAAACAAACAAATTCAATTTTCACTGATTTTCACTGCACTCGATTTATTTCGCACGATGCGCAAAAACACAAATTTCATCGAAAAAACGATTTTTGTGTGGAGGTAGTGTTTGCTACGCGTCACTTTCTGATTAAATAGCTTCGACAATACGGATTTTCATTTTCAAATAAAGCGCTTGTGTCAAATAGCCCCGTGTATCAAATTGCCCCGGTTTGCCCTATGTATTTTATTATTTGTTTAAGAGTAATCGAACAAATAAAGATTGCATGGTGAATTATATATTGCTCTTACAAATTTTTATAGATTATAAAGCTTGTTTTTGTTTTTCAGTTGATACTTTTTAAAGCAGTCGGGGTTTTTTTGATCAAATTCATATTTAGATTAGATTTAGATTAATATTTTTATTTACTAAATTTATCACGTTA
The DNA here is from genome assembly GCA_964036015.1 of Leptarthrus brevirostris. Lineage (NCBI taxonomy): Eukaryota > Metazoa > Arthropoda > Insecta > Diptera > Asilidae > Leptarthrus > Leptarthrus brevirostris. Next base: position 73,025,707 of record OZ038371.1, read on the forward strand.
TTCATTACAAAGGTCATTGACTCATTTCCTAGCCAGAAATATTTGTAAATTACCAAAGTAAGCATAAATATTTTAATATAACTCTAAATTACCCAAGTAATCATTTAAAAATAAATTCCTACTTTCTTGTCAATGACCCCACATTACATTTTCCAGCTATGGCATGATTCATTTTACAATGTAAATATTAAATTACCGGGTTAACATATCTCACAAATTTTGTGTACGCATTTTCTCACCGTCAGCACAATTTTCACTTATGACTTGCGACAGGGAGAAAATGCTAAGGTAGCAATAATTGCCAATAAAAGTAATTTTATATTCAATAAATTATTCAGTTTGCCAGAGAACGTTGAGTGTATTTATTTTAATCAGTTTTTCCAGAAAAGGTTGAGTGTTTTATTGCAATCGGTTGTCGTCAGTAAACGCAGAGTGTTTTTTTTTTCGTAATCACTTTCTTTTCAGTATCACAATTATTAAATTCTGGTGTAGTGGTTTGTGCACTCAATCAGTCAAGGTTAATGTACCTTGGCTATTCTTCAAAAGTAAAGTAAAAGAACTTTACGTACAACTTGGTGACCACGACGTGATCAAGTGTATCACTTTTATCACTACGAATAACCAGCTGTAATGTGTGCGCGGTATGTGTAACGTGAAGTTGCCGTGTGATGTCCAGGTGGCACGCCTAGCTGGCAGCACGTGCATACCTCGTCAGTTTGGGGTCTAGGTTCTTGGGCAACTTGGACAAACCACAACAGTAGTTGCGTGCCTGTGGCGAAAGGAGGTTGTGAATTCCTTCTTTCAGGTCTGCCACAAAGGATAAAAAAAGAAAACAAAATAAACACAAAAGAAAATTAAACCATGAGGATAAAAGAGGAAGGGGCAGGGAGAAAAGGCTTCAGATGGTTCCTGAAAGTGAAAGAAAAATAAGCCATTAATTTACAAATTGAAACATATATTCAAGCAAATAAATTCATCTGATATGACGTCGGTACTCTCAAATAATGGGTTTCGCTAATTTCTATACATATATGAATCCCATTTTAAATTCAAAATCAAAAATATTAATAGTCTTTAATTTCTAATCATTAAATCAAATCATATTCAAGTTTAAATCAGACCTATTATGCCAGGAAAAGCCTACGACTTCACACATTTCACCCGTGCCTTCAACTACAAGTTCATAACCATGTAATATATGGAAATCGTGTCGCTTGCGATTGTTTGCAGCTGCACTTCATCGTTCAACAGTTCTATACTGCTAGTGAAAGTAGGTATTGACTCCTTTGAAAGGTTTGCTAACACGCACACATAAAAAAATTCTGTATGAACTGCCTGTAACTTTACTTGTGAATCCTTAACGAGACTACGCAACGTCCAATGAATTATATGAAGTTGAAATAAAGCAAAATAACTATATATAAATGTAAGTCATGCAACAAATCTTAATCATTTTAAAATATAGTGAACTTTATTAGTTTTACTTGTATCTAGCTAGATGACATCTCCCATTACATAAATGCTAACTTTAAGTGAGGCTCACGAAACCTTATCTTGTAAAATATGTAATCAGTGAATGAATTGTGACCTACTAATGAACTATGTAATTGTCGATTGTTGCAAAGTTTAAACTTAAACTGTACAAAGAAAAGCATTCAAAACTGACAACTGATCCAATGCTATAACCCCTACTGTAACCTCTCTGTTCCACTTACCCCGAAGCCCTCAAACACATTCATTCCAGCCGACAACCCTACCAATACTGTGTTGAGTTCTGTATATCCACTGCATCCACCCAACCACGCACTCCCAACTTCTTCCGTGTGCCCACCTAACCACAAGCCATCATCTCCCGACCACCCCACCACATCTGCTTCGATTTCCGTCTGTCCCACCCCTCTTCTGTATACACCAAACCTTCCTCCGCATGCCCACCTAATTGCAAGCCATGATCTTCCTTCACTATCGCCCCATCTCACTTCTTCTACCTCCGCTACTCCACACCTTCCACTAACCAAAACTCCTTCATCCAAACATAACTCATATATCGATCCCCTAATCCCACCTATAGTTAAATTGACTTTGCGCTCTGCGGATTCCAACGATGGACGATACCTCTTGTCCGGTTTACGGGACCGCCGCATTTATGAAAACGTAAGTCTATTTCTAGCCTATCTGCACGGCAAACCGAATTCCGTCTGTATTGATGGTAAAACCAGCACCAACGTCATGTTAAGTATACATCAAGAAGGCCTGCCCACAGACCCAACCGTCTTACACCAACTTTTCACTAAGTACCATGAATCATTTAATATCCCTTCCCACAAGGTTTCAGAAGATCTATCCACCTATGCTGCGTACGTCAGTTCTCGCTGCATTTCCCAGCTCCAGAAAAGTCGCAACAACTCCTTAAACTACTTTTACTCCTAACCCTCCCGCTTTCTCTATTTCTGACCTCCCCCCTAATGCACCTGCGGTCTCCGATCAAGTACCTCTCCCCAGCAGCTTGATAGTCTATTACCAGAACGTAAGAGGACTTCGCACAAAAACATCCAATATTTTACTTAACTCCCACAAATTCCCGCACGATATCTTTGCCTTAACTAAAACCAATCTAACAATAGGAATTCTCGACAACGAACTATTCCCTCCAAACTATACCATTTCACTGTTAGCCGTTGTGTAGGCACCAATGATCCACCAGGTCGTGGCTTTCTCATAGCTACTCACAACCGATATGATGCCACCCTGCTTAAGACCTCCGACTCTTCAGTATCAGAATTTGTATGTATCAACTTAACACTGAATAAGTGTATTCTGTGTATTCTTTGTTGTTATATTCGCCCTTCTCAACCTCTACAAGCCTACGAGCCTATAATTGAAATGATCGACACCATGCTTGAAAACGCTAACGCCTCCGATGAATTCATTGTACTGGGTGACTTTAACCTCCCCCGTATTTAATGGTCATTGTCTGATGACTGTTCACACCTTGTCCCTCTGAACGCCTCTTCCGCCAAAGAAGTCTTTTTTACCGATCAGCTCTCTATTTCTGGTCTATTTCAAGTTAGCCGGGTCAGGAACTTTCTGGACAGACAATTAGACTTAATCTTTTCCTCAGACTCAGTTAACTAGGCTGTCGCGGAAAGCAACCATCTCCTCTCCTCCCTCGATCGTCACCATCCTCCCCTGTTCCTCCTTTTTTCCTGTAAACACCCTCACGCCCTTTCAAGCTCCGAGTCTTCTCTTTCCTTCAATTTCCGTAAAGGAGACTTTGAAAAATTTAATCACTTGCTCCTCAACTCCAACATTGGCACTATCCCTCAACATCTTCCAATTGACGTTGCTGTAGATTCGTTTTATTCGGAAATACAGATTGCGTAAGAATCCATCCCTCTTCGTCCTCTTAAAAAGTGCTCCTCCTCACCCGTTTGGTATGACAAAGAATTACGCTCTCTCCGCAACAGGAGAAATAAACGTTGGCAAACTTTTCTTCTAACCCAGACTGAGTCTGAATATTCTTCCTACTTGTTTACGTACACCTCTTTTTCTGAACGTTGTGATACCCTCTACCATGAGTACCTCCAACGGATGGAAACAAGCCTAATATCCGACCCCAAGCGCTTTTATAGCTTTATTAATTCCAAGAAGAAATCCAATGATTACCCCTCCACCCTAAAGCTTGACAATACCTCTTCGTCTGATCCTCAGGTTATCACCAACCTCTTTGCATACTTCTTCAGTAAATCTTTCAGCGACAATTCTCTACAATCTGACCTTAACTAGTTTCCATTCTTGGACAAACTCACTCAAACGTCGTTTACATATTTCGACCCTCACCCCGAACTAATCGCCGCCAGTATTAACGGGCTTGAGGACGACTTTCACCCAGGTCCTGACGGCATTCCGGCCATCGTTCTGAAAAAGTGTGGCATGCATTTAGT